>OX421252.1:275000-2675000 GCA_949125135.1 Alcis repandata
CCTACGGAAACCTTGTTACGACTTTTACTTCCTCTAAATGATCAAGTTTGGTCAACTTCCCAGCGACGCCGACGGCCGTGAAGCCACCGCGTGTCAGTCCGAAGACCTCACTAAATCATTCAATCGGTAGTAGCGACGGGCGGTGTGTACAAAGGGCAGGGACGTAATCAACGCGAGCTTATGACTCGCGCTTACTAGGAATTCCTCGTTTATGGGGGATAATTGCAAACCCCAATCCCCAGCACGAAGGAGTTTCAACGGGTTGCCCGGGCCTCTAGGCCAGGGAGAACATGTTGATTCCTTCAGTGTAGCGCGCGTGCGGCCCAGGACATCTAAGGGCATCACAGACCTGTTATTGCTCAATCTCGTGCGGCTCGAAGCCGCCGGTCCCTCTAAGAAGAATTTTAATACGTCGCCAGTGAGTTGCGCGACCGAAATCACGCACACCGAAATGACGACGCCTATTTAGCAGGCTAGAGTCTCGTTCGTTACCGGAATTAACCAGACAAATCGCTCCACCAACTAAGAACGGCCATGCACCACCACCCACCGAATCAAGAAAGAGCTGTTAATCTGTCAATCCTTCCGGTGTCCGGGCCTGGTGAGATTTCCCGTGTTGAGTCAAATTAAGCCGCAGGCTCCACTCCTGGTGGTGCCCTTCCGTCAATTCCTTTAAGTTTCAGCTTTGCAACCATACTCCCCCCGGAGTCCAAAATCTTTGGTTTCCCGGAAGCCGCCCGCCGAGCCATTGTAGTAACGTCGGCGGATTGCTAGACGACATATTTACGGTTAGAACTAGGGCGGTATCTAATCGCCTTCGAACCTCTAACTTTCGTTCTTGATTGATGAAAACACCTTTGGCAAATGCTTTCGCTGATGTTCGTCTTGCGACGATCCAAGAATTTCACCTCTAACGTCGCAATACGAATGCCCCCAGTTATCCCTATTAATCATTACCTCGGAGTTCTGAAAACCAACAAAATAGAACCGAGATCATATTCTATTATTCCATGCACGAAATATTCAAGCAGCATTTTGAGCCCGCTTTGAGCACTCTAATTTGTTCAAAGTAAAATTGTCGGCCCACCTCGACACTCACTGAAGAGCACCGCGATAGGATTTTGATATTGAACCGGCGTGTTACCGCCGGCTCACCGACGATATGCTCCGCAAACGTGTCAGTATCACCGCGGATGCGGTGCACCGACAGCGCGGCGCACAAATGCAACTACGAGCTTTTTAACCGCAACAATTTTAGTATACGCTATTGGAGCTGGAATTACCGCGGCTGCTGGCACCAGACTTGCCCTCCAATTGTTCCTCGTTAAAATATTTAAAGTGTACTCATTCCGATTACGAGGCCTCGTAAGAGTCCCGTATCGTTATTTTTCGTCACTACCTCCCCGTGCCGGGAGTGGGTAATTTGCGCGCCTGCTGCCTTCCTTGGATGTGGTAGCCGTTTCTCAGGCTCCCTCTCCGGAATCGAACCCTGATTCCCCGTTACCCGTGACAACCATGGTAGTCGCAGAAACTACCATCGAAAGTTGATAAGGCAGACATTTGAAAGATGCGTCGCCGGTACGAGACCGTGCGATCGGCAAAAGTTATCCAGATTCATCAAAGTTAACGACTTCGGACGCGAGGCCCTCCGTCGATTGGTTTTGATCTAATAAAAGCACTCGTCCCATCACTGGTCGGAGTTCTGATTGCATGTATTAGCTCTAGAATTACCACAGTTATCCAAGTAACTGAGTAAGATCTAAGGAACCAAAACTGATATATTGAGCCATTCGCGGTATCGCCTTAATACGGCTTGCACTGAGACATGCATGGCTTAATCTTTGAGACAAGCATATAACTACTGGCAGGATCAACCAGGGAGCTCACGAGTCTAACACGTACGTACGAACGCGAGACGAATCGCTATATATAATATATAAATAGCGGAACAACTCCCTCGGCGGTACCGTTCGAGAGGTGACCGGACCGAGGTGTGTCTCTCTATTTTTTATATTCAAGCAATCCATACACACGAGACGACGATGATGAAGATCGGTCGCGAGTGAGAAGATTACTTCTTGTGTTGTGTTGTGTTGCGAGATCTGTTACGATCCATTCGCGAAAGTTCGTGACCAAGACGGTGCTTTGAACGACACTCCGTAGATTATTACGTTTAGCTACAGATCGTTTGTGTCTTATACGATTCCGCCCGGTGCTGCGAGAGCCGAGAAGATATAATTTTTAATATACTATATTTCTCCTATCACCACTCGATGTAAATATTCATTGCAAAACGGGCAATAATCTATATTATATATAATATTGATCGATTTCGATCATCATATATATACATATAAATTATATATTAAGCCCCCGTTTGCACAGTTTCGGTGGGTCGAAAGCGGACTATCGGTTTCGTGAGCCGCTCACGAGCGGCGCACGACCGAGTCGCGGTCAGCGAGGTATGAACCCGGCACACGCCCCGGCAGCTCTCTCGGTCACGAGAGAGCTTACCCCGGAACGATGTCGGGCCGATCGTATACACATACAGTGAAGGGCCGGAGACGAGCGCGGACGGGTCTATGGCATAATACCCGGTCCGCGGAGCATCCCCCGGCCTCTGTTGAACCGCCCGCCCGGCGCGCGAGAGCCTTTCGGCCCCCGCCTCGGGCGGAGGTGGTACGCTGGAACTTCTTATATTATACTATATAACTACGGCATATATACACAAATAAAATATATCTCTACCTGTTTACATGCGCGCACAATATAATATACACAAGAACGCGTACCTCACTGGTGTCGATCGACACGGCGTCAATATATTAACTATTTATCATTATATTGGAATGAAATACACAGTATCTCTTCTCTCATCCCCCTGCCTGCCTGCCACCCACGGTGGTCCTTGTCTCGGCGCGTTTTTCGCTCACGAGGCTCGGTTTTGGTGTCTCACGAGCACCTAGAAGAGCGGCGACGACCCTTCGAACGCTCTCCTCTTGTCGACAGTCTCTCTCGAGCGCTATCGGCTTCGACGGAAACACTCACACTGTGAGAACGCACTCGCCTCTAACTGTAGAGTCTTATTATTCAAATCACATATTAAAATTTGTACCACCAATTTGGGGGAGTCGTTTAATATGTTTAAATTTGACATAATACTAGAATTAGAGGAAACGTTTGCGTACCAGAGCGCCGCCGTCTTTTGTTTTTTATTATCTTAGACTGTGGTTAAGAGCGTGGCCGAGCCGCCGGCTCGAGTTCACGCTTTTAAACACAGACGATTTTGACGTTTCCCAGGCACGCGAATAGTCCTTTCTACAGGGGCGAGAGAGAGAGAGAGAGAGAGAGAGAGAGAAAGAAAAACAAAAAAAAAATCACCAAAAAATCCCCATCCTAGAGATTCGAAACTCTAAATTTGATCCCATGCACCGCATTATGCATGCGGGGCTTAAATCGTGACGTAATAGTTAAAAAAACAAATAAGAAAAATAAAGGGGGGCAAAAAAAATGACAATTTTTCAAGCCCGAAACATTCGCATACTAATAACTGCATCCTAACATTCGATAGTGTGAACCCGGGGATTTTTGATTCGTGACGTCACTAGTAATCAAACGAGTGATTTAATTCAAGTCTGCATTAGGTACCTACCTACTATATTATGTAAGTATGTGATCGCTCCCCGTGGAGCGAGCCGAGATTCATGTTCATTCAATTGAAAATTCGAAACTCTAAATTTGATCCCATGCACCGCATTATGCATTCGGGGGTTAAATCGTGACGTAATAGTTAAAAAAACAAATAAGAAAAATAAAGGGGGGCAAAAAAAATGACAATTTTTCAAGCCCGAAACATTCGCATACTAATAACTGCATCCTAACATTCGATAGTGTGAACCCGGGGATTTTTGATTCGTGACGTCACTAGTAATCAAACGAGTGATTTAATTCAAGTCTGCATTAGGTACCTACCTACTATATTATGTAAGTATGTGATCGCTCCCCGTGGAGCGAGCCGAGATTCATGTTCATTCAATTGAAAATTCGAAACTCTAAATTTGATCCCATGCACCGCATTATGCATTCGGGGGTTAAATCGTGACGTAATAGTAAAAAGAGAAGAAAAAAAAAAACAAATAAAAAAATAAAGGGGGGCGAAAAAATAATTTTCAACTCCAGAACGCTCGCATACCAACAAACTACCTATAGGTACCACTATAACATTCGGTAGACTGTGCACCCGGGGGTTTAATTCGTGACGTCATTGGTACCTCTAATCGAGCAAGTGATTTTAATTTAGTTCCGCATTAGGCCTGTGATCGCTCTCCGTAGAGCGAGCTGATTTGACTCGAGATAAAAACGGCTAATTATATATCCTCTACATATTGTTATAGAAATCCGTAATGCGCGCAGGGGGCTCAATGCTCAGTGACGTCATTGATTGATAAAAAAAAAATATCCTTATTTTTTAACAATTACGGGCGGGGCGTCAAATTCACTGTGTCGTTGTCGTTGTAGATGCATTTATATTATTGGTATGCAATTATGTGTATTATTATAATTGTGCTAAACTTTTTATACTAGATTTTTTTTGCAGTGGGTGTGGGCTCGGGCTTTGGCGGAGTCGATGAGGGCGTGGCCGCGGCCCGTTCCGATCGATGGAAAAAAAAAAAGCATTCATTAAAACAATTCACTTACCTCGTTAACTCACAGCGATGCGATGCGCTGCGCTGCGCTGCGGCTGCGCTGCACTGCGCTGCTCTGCGCTGCACTGCGCTGCACTGCGCTGCACTGCGCTGCACTGCGCTGCGGCTGCGCTGCGCTGCACTGCTAGCTAGCTAATAGCCAATTAACCTGAAAACAGGAGATACTCACAGGTTAGTCATACCTTTTTTTTTTGTACTTATCATATATAATATTATATAGGTAGGCTATTTTTTATGGCCGGCAAATGAGGGCCGGGTGGGTGCAAGGAGTACAAAAATACATAAATTATTAATAATGACTCGTATCGAAGCAAAAATAAATAAATAAAAAAAAAAAAAAAAAAATGGTGACCAATCGTACAATATACTTATGTTAAAATTAAAAAAAAAAAAACGTATCAAAGTCAAAGTAATTTTTAAATAAACCCACTTCAAACACAAAAGTTGCCAGTTCAGTGCGAGTTTGTGTCTGTTAAAACGTCAAACGAGTCGGAAATGTCAGCAGAAAGTGTCAGTTCATACGGTGGTCAGTGTAGAGTTTAAAAATGGAACGCGCGTTAGTGTCAGTTCTAAACTTGTTTCATAAAAAGAATAAAAAAGAATAAAATTATATATTTTTATATTATAGATGAGACAATATCATCATCATCATCGTCCTCGGACGAATCACCTGGCGTAGGGCTGAGTCTCAACAGATCGCAGCACGACGCTGCTCTACCGAGCACAACACCCCGCCAGGAACGTAAGTCGTCTACAGACTATTCCGAGCCCCGACATCGAACTGAGGTAAATTCGGACCTTCGGAGCCGTGATGCACGCGTTAAACCGACCGCACCGATCTCCGCGATCCAAATGGGCTTCGACGTCGCACCTCACGGAGTGAAGCGCGACTAGTAAAGTCACATTGTTTAGAGCCTCCCGACTCTCGGGGCTCCACAGTGAGCATATCCTTGCCGGATTCGGCTAGGCTGGCTTCGGCCTTAGAGGCGTTCAGGCATAATCCCGCGGATGGTAGCTTCGCACCACCGGCTCGCTCGGCCCAGCGCGCGCCCTGCGCCGCGCTCTCGGCCTCACTGCCACATTTTTACATTTTTACAAGTTTTCATATTTCCACAGATCCCAGCCCAAAACCAAAACTACCATCGGAACCGCCGCATCGCACCCTCCTACGAGACCCAAAAAACATTAAAATCCGATAGAAAACTGCGAAGTCAGAAGCGAAAACGTTCCCGCCGAGGTAAATTTTCAATTTAATTTGCGAGACGGGACCCCCGACCGCCCTAAAATACGCTCGACCGAGCTTCGTAACGATGCGAGTTAAACAAAGAATAGGTAAACCGACTCCTCAAAAATCAGGACCGAAAGTACAAATCTATCTACTAACACGGCACCGACTCGATCCATGTCACGTTCCGAACTACCGAGCGACTAAATCGTATAACGACAGTTTTATGATATCTCCACTCAATTTGTCAAAACAAACTAACTCGAGTCGTCGTTAAATACTGGAACGAAGAGCACCGAAATAAACGCAGAATTGCACTTTCATTCCTGAATCGGATCACTAATATTCTAAGTTCTTCATTCGAGCGTATTCCCAGTAGGTACCTACCACTAATCCATCTACAAAACCCTACCCAAAACTAAGTTCCTCTCGAACGCTTTAATGTCTCAACCCCCTATTTAATAAAACTACAGAAAATACGGCTTACATCTATAAAAAATCACTCAACTACAGAAAAGCAGGGGCACGTTCTACTCTCGCCCTCACACCTACTTTGTTTCAGAAACGCAAGAAACATGAACCTGCGCTACAACGGATTGAAAACCTATTCGAAATTAATTCCACATCTCATTCAAGTTGTATACAGCCATGTTAAAACTGTTATAGGTAATAAAAACCAACTCCACTGCCCAATGTTAGATATTATTTCGTCATTAACAATCCTTTTATTCCTTAGAAAAGAAACCTCCGTAAAGAAACCTACAACCTACGTATAAATAGACAGATACATAGCACACAAAGTTCAACGCTCATTCAAGTTGTATCCATTCAAAACGAATCTAAAATCAGAAGTTATCAATATTACTATCGATAATGTGATTGAACTTAGTATTAATAACCCCGTGCAACATTGTAACGGAGGCTAGCTCCGCCCCTGGCTTGTGATTGGTCGCGGCGGCGCAATGGCACGTCAGACGCTTATCACCTTATCACTGCGGCGTGTGATTGGCGCGCGCCGCCACAAGCCCCGCCCCGCCGCGGCGGCACATCAAACATGGCGCCTTCGTTTGTGTTTGCGCGGGACGAAGACGCGTTTTATCGCTCACTCTTTTTGGCTTCAGTCCGTGAATGACATTCGCCGTGAACGAAGTATTAATTTTGAACCTAATTCAAATGTTTTATTAATTTTATTAACGTACTCGTATGTTTTTTCGATTTTTATCAAAGGTGTATCGGTTATCGTGGACACTGGGCGTGGTCCAAATTGTTGTATGGCGATTTTTAGGCCGAGTTAAATGTATTAATTTTTTAGCACGGGAATACTCGAGATATGTCATGTCAAAACAGTGTTAGGCATTTGAAAATACATAACTCTTTAATTTTATCTACTTTCAAAAATAATACGATTCACTCAGATTAATAGTTTACAAAATAATGTGGCGGTAATAAGAATCACATTACAGAAAACCCATTCAAACAGCACTCGGCTCATAATTGGCCGAGCGATGCGATATTCCATTTTAGCGAAACAATAAAAACCGACTTCTACCCGGACGAGTTGGAATACGAACTGTAGGTACCGGATAAGTGGTTAAGTGGGATACGGTTTGACATGGGTACTAAGTATCTATTTAATACAGAAATATAATAGTAATCAAAATCTATTCCTGTACAAATTTGGCGAAGATATCAATGAATAAATACAAAAAATTATACAGACGTAGGTAGGTATACGTTTTACGACATAGAAACTTCCTTCTTTTTGGAAAACGGTTCAAACGGAATTCACGTACTTATAAGAAAGTGTACCAATTGGAATATGTACCTACATTTTGGACCAGTCAACCTTTTGGGAACCAGGTACACATTTTAAAACTTGTGCAAGTATATGACTGTTTGTGTTTAATATAGGTAGTATTAGGCGATAGAGTCGACTAATGGTTCGCTACGGCACAGCACTACGGCGCCGGCACAACACTACGCCGCTGGCAAGCGAGCGTGAGAGACGATTCCCGCGCGATCAAGGAAGATGGCGTGCCTCCTTTGCGATATCATTGTTAAATAATTAATCGGTACCTGACCTAAAGTAAACCAATACGAGTTCAAGTAAAAACAGTGTTTAATTCATAACTAGTATCTACGAGTACAATAATGTTGGAGCAAGAAAGCATCTAACAGTAGGTACTATAATATAGGTAGGTATTGTTTGAGAAGGAAGGTTTACTTTTGAGAACAACTTGAAATGATGTTTCAGACATGGATCATAGTAACTGAGATCTGAATGGATCAGTTGTAGCTTCGAAGTCGATTTTCGATTTGTTTTGTTTGTTTTATCAGTACAATGGAATTAATTACGTTTCTACCACATCGTCGCTTCCTATCAAGTGCAATTTAAGTCACACGCATGCCTAGTCCGACGTAAAAAAGTTAAAGAAACATAATAATAAATCAGTTGACACTTTCATTAGGCTATTCTTCACTGGTTGTGGTGCGACGAAAGGGAAGGTCTAGAAATCGCAGTTCAGGACAAAATGGAGCGGCTGAGATAAGCGCAGGTTAGGTACAGTACTAGAACAAATCGTGCTTCTTCTTCGACCATGTTGCTTATCATCAGGCCCGTTGGTCAAACACGGACTTGATCGCGTCAAAAACTAATCGTCGGTAGGTATGTATATTTTTCCGACAATAACCTGAGTGGATACACTAGTTTGACTTTCATGAAAGTTACTAGGTACCTACCACTCCATTCCAATTCCATTCACGAAACAATACAAGAAACCAGTCGAATTGTTTAAAACAAGCATTAAAGCAGCAATTCAGTTGTAGGTACTACAATTAAAATATTGTTTACCTATGCATACGCTAATACGCCTCTGAATTCTATTTGAGATATTTTAATTCAGTACAGAACCCTAGATATTGGACTACACGATAAAAGACGAATATAAAGATATCTTATCTGAATTTTATCAGTTACCTACATTGGTTACACACGCATGTTATAAATTGTGAGCGTCAGAATGAACGGTCACTAAGCGTGTACGACGGTAAATCGATAACCAGAAATTGCTTCCACATTGCTTCTATTTAGTGCTTATCTTCAGACAATTGCTTCCATCGTATTATAAAAGAAATTAAACATTTAAAGGTGACCGTTCATCCTGACGTCAGGACGGCCGGTCACCTAGCCGTAGTGTCCCAGATTGAGAAAATAATTGAAATTCACGGTGGTCATCAATTGCTTCCCAGTTGCTTCATGTTTTATGACGTCAATTCCATAACGGTTACAAAAACAAAGATATTCACGAAAGTAATATGAATAGCAGTCCCTGACTAAAAAATTAGAGCCAAATTCTTAACATAATTATGTAATACTGGCAATAATTTCATTAGGCGAAAATCGGAAGATGAAGACTGTTTACGCCTACACTCCACTTCATAGCAAGATACGCCTGTCCGTCAAACCATTAGATTTAAGAAATGAAATGTCAATTAAGTTAGTCTCAATATAAGTTTAACCTAATAAACATCTTGGCGACCGTGACAATACTAAAGCAACATTTTAATCATCTTCAACCACAACCACGGGAATACTGAAGCCTCATCCATTGCAGTCACCGCCGGCCGATTAGCAACAGTTTTGTGTCGCAGCACAGGCCAATGCAGATAAGTTTCCTTCCTAATTTCATTTCCGTGCATCCACACCCATTTCACAATCAAACACATCAATTCACTTTTTACCTATTTACTGCTATATATTGTCTACTATTTGTGCAAATTACTTAGATACGAGGGTCATTCAATAAATACTTAGCCTATAAAAAGTATTCGAAAATTTTGGAAAAGTGGCAATTTATTTTTCAACATAGTCTCCTTTTAGTTCGATACACTTAGCCCAGCGATGCTCCAACTTGTTTAACCCGTCCGAAAAATAGTTTTTGTCAAACTCTGCAAAATAGGCCTCCGTGGCGGCGATGACCTCCTCATTTGATCCATATCTATTCCCGGCGAGAGATTTTTTCAGATTAGGAAACAGAAAGAAGTCACAAGGGGCCAAATCTGGAGAATACGGTGGATGGGGCAGCAATTCGTAGCGTAATTCGACCAATTTGGCCATGGCAACGGCAGACGTGTGAACCGGTGCGTTGTCGTGGTGAAACAGCACTTTTTTCTTCGCCAGATGGGGTCGTTTTTTCTTTAATTCGGCGTCGAATCGGCCCAATAAATCGGCATAGTAAAGCCCTGTAATTGTTTTACCCTTCTCGAGGTAATCGATGTAGATCACACCTTGTGAATCCCAGAAAACGGTTTTCTCGCGCGATAATGATGATGATGAATAAAAGCCTGTGTGTTAATCCAGGGCATAAGCTATCACTATTCCAAATTTTATCACTGGTTAAGTAGTTACGGAGATACGTGATAATAACCTTCACACTCACACACACACACAAACACACACATTAACTTCGCACGGGTATGAAATATAGCCTAACACATGTACCTACGAGTAGGTTGCCCAGAGATATTGCATTCTAATGGCGAAACTATTTTTTGAATCGATCCAGTTGTTTTTAGTTTAATCGTTAAAAACATCCAAAAATACAAATCTTTCCTATATACATTTTGATTAGAAAGTTAGGTCATCATTGCTCAAATAATTTAAACAGGCACTTCGTAGTTCATTTACTTTGACTGAGGAGAGGACGTGTCGTAGGATAGCCACTAGGTAATCCTACTAAAGTTAGTAAGTATGAAAGTTTGTGTATGTATGATTGTATGTGTGTAAATGTTTGTTGCCACGTAGATACGATAATCTGTTTAGTAGTTACTGATCTCCGTAACTACAGAACAGATCAAAAATAAAATTGTGGAAATAGAGAGCGATTCGGATAAGCTACTTTTCATCACCGTAATTCCTAACCGCGAAAAGGCATAACTAATTTGGATTAAATTTGGCATGTAGCGTATAATCTGGATCCATATCTTACCTTTTATCTCGTAAAATTCAACTATTTCTGGGGGATAGCAAGTACAACTATGTGGCGCAGTTAAAAAAAATACGAGTTAATTTACCTCTTCCCGATGCTACACCCATGAAAATTTGACAACTACTTCGGGCTCCTAAAGCATTATGCGCACCTTTTAGTCAGTCAGGTAAAAATATTAATTAAATAAAGATTTTAATTGAAAAATGTACAAGTGTTTTTACCTCTTCATGATTTTGCACCCGTGAAAATTTTACAACTACTTTGGGCTCCTTACAAATCGCACAAAATTCATGAATCCAACCACGAAGTCGCCTTAAATGAGCGAGCGACGTTATGGGACAGCCTTTGAGGCGGCGAGCGGCGTGGCGGGAAGAAATGTATGGGAGATGCGACGCGCGACGTCGTGGGACTAGTCCATAGGCGCGGAGCGACGTAGTGAGAAGCGGCGTCGCGGGAACAATCCGGACGATCCAGTACCCGATAATATTGAAAAAGATTGGAATAAATTTGTTACAGCCGTGCCCAGTCTTCTGACTCTCGGAGTACCCCGACGCGTGCTTTGCGATAAACCCGTGTCTGTTTCTCTACATTCATTTAGCGATGCAAGTCAGAAGGCCATGGGAGTCTGTATCTATTTACTCGTACGGTCTGTAAAACATTTGTTGCAAATAGAGTTCTAGAAATTAGTGAGCTTACTGACTCTACTTCATGGCGTCACGTGCCTACCACTGCCAACCCCGCTGATCTAATCTCTCGCGGCATTGACCCACAACAACTAAGTAAGATGGAATTGTGGTGGTCTGGTCCGTCGTACCTATCAGAACCAGAAACTACTTGGCCTATACTAAACGCTAAATTAGAAAATGAAATTTTACCTGAAACTAAAGCTATCACTATAACTAACTTAACGACTAACAACGAACCTATTTTACAATTTACAAACTACTCTAGCCTAACTAAACTAAAAAGAATATTAGCCTATATGCTACGATTTATGTACAATAAAACTCTAAATCTCGACTTACAGACTTACAGGTCTTTTATCCGTCAATGAATTGAACGACTCTTTTCTACGCTTATGTCAATTTTCACAGCGAGAGTCATTTCCGATAGAGTATGAGCTGCTCTCCAAAAACAAATTTTTGAGTCCAAATCTCAGCTTCTATCACTAAGTCCATTTTACAGCGATGACAAAGTTATTCGAGTAGGTGGTCGTTTAGACGCCTCAGATTTTAATTTTGACAAAAAACACCCGATTCTTTTGCACGCTAATCATCATCTCACTAAAATTTTATTCCAATATGAACATGAACACAACCTACATGCTGGACCGCAATTATTACTAGCGACGATTCGTGAATTCGTGTGGCCTATCAACGGTAGAATGTTAGCTCGACGCACCTATCGCAATTGTTTTAAATGTAGACGTCTTCAAGGTAAAACAATAAAACCTAAAATGGGTAACTTACCCTCCGAGCGCGTCACGCCGAATTTCCCATTTTCGTCTGTAGGTCTAGATTTTTCCGGAGCCTTCCATATTTTAAATAGAAAGGGACGAGGCGCTAAGCTAGAAAAATGCTATTTATGCATATTTGTGTATCTACGTTATAAATGCGTCCATCTTGAAGCGGTTTCCGACCTAACGAAAAACGCTTTTGTCATGACGTTTCGCAGATTCGTGTCACGCCGTGGTCGGCCATCGGAAGTGTTCTGTGACAATGGAACCAACCTAGTATCTGGTGCTAAAGAGCTAAGTAATTTTTTGAAAACCAATGCTAACTCTATATCTGATTTCGCAAGTGAAGACGGGATCACATTTAAGCTCTCACCAAGCGCCGGACCCCACTTCGGCGGAATTTTCGAGAGTGCTATTAAAAGTGCTAAATTTCATATTAAACGCGTAATGGGCAATTCTCATTTAACCTTCGAAGAACTATCAACGTTATTTGCACAAGTAGAGTCAATATTAAACAGTCGTCCTCTATGTCCTTTATCCTCCTCACCCGACGACTTCCTTTGCCTAACTCCTGGAAATTTTCTCATTGGTCGTGCGCTCACTGCTTTGTCGTCACCGGATTTGGATGACTGCAACCCAAACTATCTTCAACGCTACGAACGAGTCCAAAGAATATACCTACCAGCACTTCTGGAAGAGATGGCAACGCGAATATATAGCTGAGCTGCATCACCGCCGCAAATGGAAGACGAGCTCTACCAATCCAAACGTCGGAGATTTAGTCCTGATCCAAGAGGACGACAACCCACCACTTTGCTGGAGACTCGGACGCATCTCTAAATTATTTTACGGACCTAAAGATGGAATTTCACGAGTAGCAGATGTGAACACCTCCAGAGGATGCCTTCGCCGCCCATTAGTCCGCCTGTGTGCACTTCCCACCGCAGAAGAATTAGAAGGTTGAAAACCGATGCTTTTCAACGGGGCAGGATGTTTACGCCTACACTCCACTTCATAGCAAGATACGCCTGTCCGTCAAACCATTAGATTTAAAATGTCAATTAAGTTAGTCTCAATACAAGTTTAACATAATAAACAAAGACAATTAATAGTAGAAACAAGAACATTATTTCTACAAAACAAAAAACAAAAACCGACTTCAAAAGACCGACTATTGAGTTATTCATCTATTTGTCGCGCACGTACTTCATGCAAATTTTAGACTTATATAGTTTTCTCATGGATACCATTATCAGAACTGGACTAAATTGAAATGGGACCAAATGGGAAGCGTCAGCTTTCTAATAAAAAAATAATCATCAAAATCGATTCACCCAGTCAAAAGTTATGAGGTAACAAACATAAAAAAAAACAGACGAATTGATAACCTCCTCCTTTTTTAAAGTCAGTTAAAAATACGTGTAGGATTAGATTCCTACTTTGAGCTGCTGCTGATAGATCACTACCGACGCGAGATAAATACAAGACGCTTGTCTAATAAACAGCTATATTCGGTAACTAGCGGCCCGTCCCGGCTTCGCACGGGTAGACTTTGGGATAAACGTAGAGTAAATTGAAATCGGTCCAGTCGTTCACGCGTGATGGCGTGACCAAAGGTGTTGAGAATAATTATAGGAACTCTTTGTTATAACCTCTATTCTCATGCTATTGCGTAACTATAGCAACCGTAGTTTGTTGATGCTAACTTGTCAATTTATAGTAAAAATTATCAGTATATATATAATTTGCAATAAATTAAAGTTCTCGTTTTAGTTAGAAAACGTTTGTATGGGAAAAATAAAAGGGCTGTTTTTAGGGTTTTTCAATATTTCTGAGAGATTTTTTTAATATTTTTTTCCGTAAGAACCTTCTCCTAATAATAACAAATACAACAAAAAAAGAATTAGTGAAATCGGTCCAGCCAGTCACGCGTGAGGCCGTGACCAAGGAAAACGGGTTTCATTTTTATATGTATAGACTAGCTGACTCGACAGACGTTGTCCTGTCAAAAGCCATTGCGTAACTATAGCAACCGTAGTATGTTGATGCTAACTTGTCAATTTATAGTAAAAATTATCAGTATATATATAATTTGCAATAAATTAAAATTGAGACTATAATTTGAGATTTAAACTATCCTATCTCTCAAGTTGGATCGAACTGCACATGGTGTGCGAATTTTATTATAATCGGTTAAGTGGTTTAGGAGTCCATTGAGGACAAACATTGTGACACGAGATTTATATATATTAAGATTATTTCACAAATATACGAAGCTTAAAAAAATAACGAACACCTATTTCACCATTTTTGGATCCCTGTGCGGGTGAAATGGCGTGGTTAAGATAGTACGGAGAAAGAATTTGTTTTCATGCGAACTCAATGAAACTTTACAGATGTACTAAATTTAAGGCGTATAAACAACATCCGGAAAAATCCAAAACCTTCGAAAAGTCACATCCTCGAGGTGGAAATGCTAATTATCTCGAAAACTAAAAACATTTTTACCAAAGCGACTAAAAAGTCACCAAAACCTCGGACCTTTTTGGAGCCATTAAAAACAACATAGTCTCCTCAAAAACATGGCCGCCATACAAACTTTGCGGGTCGACAGGGTTATTCATGAAGGGTATGCTAAGCCGAAAAGGGTTCACAGTACTCATTATGAACAACTTTTACTATGAGACCAACCCCAAATTCGCGAAAAAAAATCAGCTGTCCAATAGAAAAATGTCAATGACACTCGACAAAATGTATGGAACAGCTGATTTTTTTTTCGCGAATTTCGAGTTGCTCCCATAGTAAAAGTTGTTTATAATGATGAGTACTATGAGCCCTTTTCGGCTTAGCATACCCTTTATGAATAACCCTGTATATCTCCGAAACGGTTGAAGATGGGTGGGTGTTTGACTAAATGTCATAGGAGTTAGCAAGGGCTACTTGATGGTGGTGGCGAAAATACAAATGATCCAAATGGCCGCCATTTTTCAAAATGATTCGAGGGGGCCGACTTATTGCATCCGGGGGTTTTTGAGGTCCCTGCTTCCATTGTATGACACTTTTTACATGCTCTCAAAAAAGAGAGATAAATTAATTTCATCCCGGAAAAATGATCGGTTCCCGAGGTATAGTCCACGCGGGCGAAGCCGTGGGCGGAAGCTAGTACCTAATACTAATGCTCTAGCCGAGGTAAGAGCACCAGCCCTTTGGTCGTTTGATCTTTCTATCAGTCGCTTAGACAGGTTATTGAAGAGCGACCATGCGCTTGGACCCCAAGGACCTAACTTTTCTACCCCAAAAGGCAGGAATATGTATAACACGGTCACATTATCTCGAGACCTGGCGTCGATGACGTCACGTCGCATCGGCGCTCTGATATGGTGCGCAAAACAAGCATCCTCTAGTAGGATATTATTATAAACAATAAGATTTCCAACAAAACAAATATTGTGTCAATTAATTTAATGTAGGTAATATTATTGATATGATTAAAATGATGAAAAATAAATGAAACAATCTTGGTTAAGTGGGTACAAGAAGTGTTTAAAACTTAACAAAAATGTCCTACGTTGCAACAAAAACAATATTTTAACGTAACAGCAATAACAAAATAACAATAAAAGTCCAAACGTAACAATGAAATGTTTAAAAATATACCACGAAAACAAGTCGACGCGTATCGGCAACGAAAGTGCTAACCGTACTGACGCGCCGTGGCGAGCGCGGGGAGGGGAGAGGAGAACGGGGCGGGAGGGTCGCATTCCAGCGAGGTCTCGAGATAATGTGACCGGGTTGTACTCATCTAATTGTCTGTCTTCATCTTCCGATTTTCGCCTAATTAAATCATTGCAATTATTCCACATGTTAAAAATTTGGCTCTAATTTTTTAGTCAGGCACTGCTATTTAAATTACATTTGTGAATATTTGGAAGCAATTGTCTGAAGACCAGCACTAAATAGAAGCAATTTTTGGTTTTCGATTTACCGTCATACACGCTTAGTGACCGTTCATTCTGACGCACATTACAGGACGATTTGGCCATCTATGAGCGAGTGGCGGTACTAAAACTTTTGTAATTATTGAGCTAGCGCCGGGGTCTCATAGGTGGCGCTATTTTCAAAGATAAGAAAGTTTTCGACGATGAGAAAGATATTTAACATAAAATATTCAGTTAGGAATGTTTTAATGTTTTAAGGAAAAACCATTTGTTAACTTTGTCTGCGGGAAACACATACCTTGTGTTTTCCTTTGCGCGACGCGAGTGCGGCTGGACACAACGCGTTTGACTAGTAGCCGGCCGGGGGCAAGCGCATGTGATTACTAGCCGCAGCCAAAGTGTTAAGTAGTATAATTATATTAGAAATTGGTTGTTAGCAAAAAACAATACAGCTATTTTAACAATATTAACTCTGCTCGAGCCGACATTTCACGTTCTCAACATACTCGTAGATCTAAAATCAGTATTCTACAAACGAAAAATGCGATGTCTCAACGTAATTCTTTTAACACAACAATAAAAATATATAATAGTTTACCGTTACGTATTATATTAGATCTCTAGATGGAAATAAATTTGAAGTAGTCTTCAAAAATTGTTACTAGACAATATCTTTAATAATATTAACGATTTTATGAATGTACAGATAAAAGTAAAAAAAATATCTAGAATAAGAATTTTTTGATCTCATTTTATTAATTAAAAAAATGTAAATAATTTTATCTTGTTGTATACAGGGTTATTCATAAAGGGTATGCTAAGCCGAAAAGGGCTCATAGTAGGTACTCATCATTATGAACAACTTTTACTATGGGACCAACCCGAAATCGCGAAAAAAAAAATCCGCTGTTCCATAGAAAAATGTCAATGACACTCAACAAAATGTATGGAACAGCTGATTTTTTTTTTCGCGAACTTCGAGTTGGTCCCATAGTAAAAGTTGTTCATAATGATGAGTACTATGAGCCCTTTTCGGCTTAGCATACCCTTTATGAATAACCCTGTATATCTAAGAAGTATTGCTTGTCCGTTAGGACATCCTGTTGTGTCCAAATGATTTTATACCTCTGTACCACTAAACAGTTTTGAGCAATTTATTTTCTTTGATATTATTTATGTTTGATTATTTTATTTTATTTTTTGACATGCATAATTTTAATTTAATATAATGTCGGTAATATGAATAATAATAGTAATTTGACTTTGGAATAATCTTTAATTTGAGTTTTGTTTTTGATTATGGGTATATTTAACCTGAAATAAATTAATTTTAAATTTTTGAATTTGATACAATTTTAGGACGTTTTGGCCATCAGTGAGCGAGTAGCGGAACTAAAAGTTTGTTTCATTGTGTTACCGCCGGTGGCTCATAGGTGGCGCTATATTCAAATTTAAGAAATTTCTGAAAAATGAGAAAAAATAAGAGGACACGGTTAATAACACGGACTTGATCGCGTTACAAAACAACAAATCGTATGTTTATTTTCCGACAATAACTCTTGACAATAATTAAATACAGTTGATTTGACTTTCATGAGAGTTACTACCACTCCATTCCAACACAAAACAAAGAAATCAGACAAATTAATGAAAACAAGCTTTCTGTCAGAAATTCAGTCATACTACAACAAAGAACTTCGAATTTTTATGCATAAGCTTGTATCGCGCAAGGTAATAATTTAGTTTAAATTACTCTTTCTTTGTAGGTATTCGATTTGCGATATTTTAATACAGTACACACATATTGGACTACAAGATGACAAAAGTCTGACGAACCTAAAGATTGTCTCAATTTTATCAGTTGTACAATTTTAGGACGACTTGGCCATCTATGAGTAAGTAGAGGAACTAAAACTTTTTAACTATTGCATATCTTCTATCGTGGGCCTTGAGCGTGGAGACCGAATCCAGAAATTCCGTAACAAAAATAACCTAAAAACACCACTCCGACCGGCACAGCGGTGATACTAAACTTTTTAGTAAAGAAAGTAAAAAAATACTGCATAAATAAAATAAATAAATCATTATAATTGCATAAGTTGATAAAAAATGCTATGCAATAGCTTTACCGCCGCAGTCCCCGAGTGCCACACGTCTTTGTTTTACTAAAAAAAAATTAGCCTTCGTTTCTCATCTCTCTCGTTTTCTATTTGCAGTATTTTAGTTCTGTACAGAACCCTAGAAATCGGACTACAAGATAAAAGTCGGAAAAATTTAAATATAATCTCAATTTTATCAGTTACACACAAATGTTATAAATTTTAAGACGATTTGGCCATCTATGAGTGAGTAGTGGAACTAAAACTGTGTTTATTGTATTACTGCCGCTATATCATAGATGGCGCCTATTTTCAAAGTTCTGAATTTTACGAAGATGAGACATTAATTTAGAGAGAAAAAGAGTTTTTTTTTTTATGAAATAAGAGGACTTACATGGCTTGATGCATGGCTGCTGCTGAGCTGACTGCGCCGCGGAGCGTGCGACTCCAAGTGTGCGACCTGACAAACATTATCGACACATTAGACGAGTTCCTATCAAGGAAAATTTAATTATATTAAAAAATATTTTAATAAACAAGCTGTTATTTGTTGCATTGTCATCGCAATTACACAGGTATATTTAATTTCAGCTCCATCGTTACGCGGTGCTTTAATATGACCCAAAAAACGCAAACATCAACCATCATCAAACATCTTGTAAAAACAAAAACATTTAGGTTTGAATGTTAAGAGATATGACTAATTCGCTGCGGCCACAGCTTGGCTCACTGCTGCTCATCGTGGTCACGTGGTCTGCCGCGCCGGACACGAGGCACACGCAGGGATACATGTTGAGTGTCTATGGAAAAGCTCTTTTTTTTTGCGAATTCCGGGTTGGTCCCATAGTAAAAGTTGTGAGGTGAGAAATGGTAAAAATTTTCAAAATGGTGAGCACTATGAACCTGATTCGGCTTAGCATCCATTACGGCTCGGGCGTCCATTACGTATTAACCTACCTACAACCCGGTCACAATATCTGTGCACCTGACCTCGTGACGTCATATGTCTAAACTTAACAATAAATATTAAAAAACAAAACAACAACAAAGCGAAAATATCTAAAAATTATCGGGACGTGTATCGGCAACGAAGATGCTAACCGTACTGTCGCACCGGGGAGTGCGCGGAGAGGTGACAGGGGAAGCGGGAGAGGCGCCGCATTCCAGCGAGGTGCACAGATATTGTGACCGGGTTGTACCTACTTCGACGACGGACTCGTGGTCACACCGTTTTGCTACACCAGTGTGACTACGAGTAATTTATATTCCTCGTGGTTACACTACTTGGCTTTCTAGCACTTCGCCGGCCGCTGCCGCGGCACGCTCGCTACGCTCGCTCGGCTCGTGCGTTGTTTTTCATGTTCTAACATAACCTAACCTATTAATTTATTCGTCCAGTATCTTGCAATCTCGATCCTTTTCAGAGTAGTGTAACCACGAGGAATATAAATTACTCGTAGTCACACTGGTGTAGCAAAACGGTGTGACCACGAGTCCGTCGCTCCTACTTCGTATATAGGATTGTTCCAGTACTTACCGACATGTCGTTTTGAGCGATGATCTTGAAACTGCTGACGATCTCGTCGGTCTTCGCCAAACACGGCAAATAGACACCTAAATCCAGTAACAATAAGGTTTAATAATGAACGGGCAATTAGAGGAAGTGGAGGGCACGGATCTCATAAGGCGTAAGGCCTCGTCTGGGGATAACAGCCATAATGGGGTAACAGAATTTAGGCATCTTTAGGTCTCTAGTGATAGGATCAAAGCTCATAGACCCTAGGTCTGGTGAGGGAATAAAACTGGGTTTTGGCCTCTTCTAGGTTTAGTGGGGGAACAGATCTCGTAAACACTTCGTTCTTGCGTGAAACAAACATACATACCTACTATACAATGGTCCTATTTGTTTGACTGAGACTTCACTATGCTGGGTAAATAATAGAAAGCAAGATGATGCATTATTTTACTTTGTTCGACTTCCTTCGGCCTTACTTTCGCCTGCCTCCAAGTCCAAAACCTCAGGATTTCCGGCAGATTTACTACAAACAATATTAACTAGACAGTCCTATTCACTCAAATCCCCCGAACATATTTAAATACATCATTCAAGCATCCGCCCGGCCGGGAATGGAACCCGGGACCTCTAGCTTAAAAGGCGGATTTACTACCACTTAGCCAAATAGGTCGTCAATATGCGTTTATAGACATTCTAGCAACAGCTGCGCCTCGCAGTTACACCCGTATTTTCCGGGTTAAATAGTAGCCAATATGATTCAGGACAAGCTAGTTTCACACAAACTCTTATCCAAATCCGTTCAGCCGTGCTCGCGTGATTCAGCAACAAACATCCCTTCTAATCATCAAAACTTTGACATTTCGCCCACTTACTGCAAGTCATTAACTGCAAACCAGTGCCAGGCTGGACGCGACTTTAAGCGCATCACGCTTGTAATTACTCCTCCAAAAAGACCAGCTAATGTGATCGAAATTAGACAGAATATCAGACCCAATAAAACTTAAGCACTATCCTAAGCAATAACGTATTAATTAAAAAAAAAAACAAAAACTAAAAAACACGCTTAAAATCAATGGGTCAAAATCGCGCCCAAAGGAGTCAGTTACAAACAAACATACCTACAAACAAACAGACATACAAGTGAAGCTAATAAAAAGCGTGTAACATAAAAAGTATCATTACTGCGTTAGTTTTCAGAGTAAAACAGTGACTTTTGCAGTTAATGACTTCTTGCACTAAGCCGACGATTTCCTCGTATAATATTAGTAGGATTGTATCAATATTTACCAGCGTGTCTCTGCGCAGCGTCCCCGCGGAGCGGCGGCCGGAGAGACGAGCTCGTCTCGAGTCCTTCTTCGCCAAACAGGCAACAAGACACCTAGATCCAGTAAAACGGAGGTTTAGTAACGAATGGGCTCAGAGGAAGTGAGTGGAGAGCAGGACTCGAAGGCCTCTACTAGGTCTAGTTGGAGGACAGGACACGGGATTAGGCCTCTTCTTGGTCTATTATGGGGGGCACAAATATTAGGGCCTAGACCTTTCTCAGCCTTATAGTGAGGGGGGGAAATGACAGACCTGACTTGACTGCCCCGCGGTTTCAACCGCGCCGTGAGCACACGCGGTGACGACAAGTAGCCTGTGTTAATCCCGGGCATAAGCAATCTCTGTTACAAATTTTATCCAAGTATCGGTAGTAATTATGGAGACTCATGGTAAATTTCACACACTTTTATAATATTACTAACATAATATTACACTTTTATAATACTAGTAAGACTAACTGGTCCCTGGGACTTGTGCCCGGTCAGGCCCGGTGCTGCTCGGGCTTCGGCTTTGCAGGTTACAAAATATATATAGGCTACACTGAGATAGTATAGGTTTCCATTACTGAAAGATTGAGTTACAAAAAATAAAATAAATTGAGTTCGATAATTGTGACCTCTTGACAGAGTTTTTCTGTTCTCCTTTCCAACTGTGTGCCTAGCACAACTTTGACGTGAAATACGTAGAGAGTTTTCAATAGAAAAATACGCCATTTACGCCTGTCAGTGGCGCCCCTGACGGGCGTAAATGGCGTACACTTTTCTATCGAACTATACACTGTTACGTAGATTGGTTTAACCATACTTAAGTTACAGTCAGAAAGTAGGTGAATGTAGATACGAGCGTCGCTTGTCGCAGTAGACTCGCGGGCATTTGCTTCGCACGGAATGGAACTTACCTGCAAAAATACAAAAAGATTGCTTAAATAAATTGTGTTCAAGCTGTTAAATTAAACTTAATAAGTAGGTACAATACAAGCGGCAAATGGTTACGCTAGACTGGGATCGTCGCTTGGCTTGGTTAACAGAGGTACATATTATACAAGCACTTTATTTCCTCAAGGATCTGACCTGACCTTGGCTTTCGTGAAAGCCTGGCTGAAGAGTAAGTACGAGTATGTCCCAACAGACTGCTTCAGTATATTCAAGAGGGTTGTCGGCACGGCATCACAGACTCGGAAATAATGTGATTAAACTAGCGTGTTTTTCCCCTACCAGTTAGTTGGCGAGTTCACTGGCACTACGTAAGGGTTAATTCTATGTTTTTTTAACCGACTTCAAAAAAGGAGGAGGTTATTTAACACGCTTTTATTAGCTTCACGTTTTTTCTTTTCGTGTTTTTCGCTTCGTGTTTTTTATAGTTATTTTTTAACTATAATATATTTTATTTTATATTTGTTTTAGGACTATTCGGCTTGTAAAAATGTCACTTTGGTTAAAATAAAAGGTATGTTGGTTTCGTAATTTAAGCAGTGGTTGTCAATCTTTTAAATTGCGGTTGTTATTATTAAGTCGTTTACTACAACTAGTTTCGACCACATTCGGAGACCTTCATCAGGTGAGTTGCAAGCGTGACGCACTCGCGGTTGCGTCTCTCCTGGCACTGCGGATCGCGGCGCGTTTATATCGTGAGAATTCCCGTGTCAATCATAATAAAATGTGTCAAAACCACGTTAATTTCCATTATAATAATTACCTTGGTAGTTGAATCCTGCTGCGAGCGGCGGACGGGCGCTCGCCGGCCGGCGGCGGTGAGCGGGGCTCGCGGACCTGGGGACAAGGGCAACCAGTCAAACCACACATAATAATAGGCAGTGGCTATATTTATATTAAATAAATTATTATTTGTTTATATTTCATTAATATTTATACATAGAAATTTACACACAGATATAGTTAGAAGACTTAAGAGAACAAAACCGTTCGAGCTAGTGTAGTGTTAGTCATAAGTAGGTAGTGATTATAGTGAAAGTGTAAAGTGTAGAGAACACGTGAACATTGTGTCTTCTTAATAGAAACAATAAGAAAAGTGTTATTGGACACATCCTTAGTAATTAGTTACCTAGAAATTTAAGTTAGATTTAAATTACTTATTAGCCGGAGGCTAGATTGTAATTTTATTAAGAAATGTTCTTTTGACACTTCATAATAGATTTAAAAAAAAAAAAAAATTGAAATACATAGTAACTCACCAGCATCCACAAGTTTCGTCTGCAGTTATTGGACATGTCGGCGCAGACACCTAGATACAGTAACATGGAGGTTTAGTGACGAAATATCAAACGGGAGAATGTAGAGGGAGGAGAGGACAGTTTCATTTTTTATTTTTGTAAAAATATTATAAATTTTATTAAAAATAGGAATCCAAGTAGGTATGCAGCGCGACGCGCGCAAGTCTACTGAACACGAATAAAATAATATAAAAATTCAATTTGAAATTTTGAAGACGCTATGATTTTTCAAAGTTTGCAAAAACTTTGAAGAAAATTGATGTTATTTCCAAAAAATTGTACTAATAGTGTCTTTTTCTTGTCTTAACAAAATATGGATCCTTTCTTGGTAGATATGACTATATAATAACTAGCTGCGCCCCGCGTTTTCCGGGATAAAAAGTAGGCTGTGTTAATCCAGACCATGAACAACTTTCATTCCAAATTTTATGTAAGTCCATTCAGCCGTTTTTGCATGAAAGAATAACAAACATACCATACATCCATACAACCAGACATCAATTCATTCTTACAACCTTTCGCATTTTTAATAGTTAAGTAGGATAGTATAATTTACCTCGAGCTCAGGACGTCTCCATGTTGAATGCAGCATCGGTTAACCGAGGCAGCGCAGCGAGGCCGAGCGAGACCAGTCCTCCATGAGTGAGGCAGCCGGGGAAGTCAGGAACTTACAAACCTGGAAAGTAAGACAGGGCATAAAACTACACAGTTAAGATAATAAAAAAAAATAGTTATGATACCAGTTTATTAAATTTTTTTTTCTTTTAAACTCCGGGAGAGTTTAAACTCTACCTACTAAACTCTCCTTGTTTTAGAGCAAACAAAAAAAATATTTTCAAATCGGTCCAGCCGTTCTCGAGCTTTAAGCCCGTCACACACGTAGCTATAATATATATTAATATGCCTTGCTATAATATAAATTAGTATGGCTTGCTATAATATATATTATAGCTCCGTGTGCGGTCACTTCAATATTTGTATTGAAAATATATCGTAATATGCCTCGCTATATTTATATTAATATATATTATAGTTACGTGTGTGACGGGCTTTAGCCAGACAAATGAACAGCAATTCATTTTTATAAGAACAAAAATAATAAATCATTTAGCATTTTGGAACAATTCCCACAGACAAGCGGTCTTGTAGATTATTTTATAATAGTATTTAATTTAAGTATGTTTTAAGGGTATTTGCATTATTATTTATTATAAATCTTCTTTTACAGTAAAAATACAAATTCTATTAAATTTAGATTATTTTAGTTACAGACATTAGTATGTCTAGAATAAATATCGCTCAGACGCCTGCGTTAATCAGTTAAAGAAGATCATACCTACATAACTTTTAAACTGCTAGACATAATCGAAAAATCGCTACAGTAGGTAGGTACCTAAATAAAAAAAATCAAAAAAATAGCGTAGACTTAAGAACCTCCTCAGTTTTTTCGTCGGTAAAAAGTAGGGTGGTACTCCGCTGGAATAAAATTTTGATTTTGTAGGATCGCAGAGTTGGCTATTTTATCGCGCGATCGCAGCGCCGCCCGCCGCCGCGGCGCGCGCATGCACTACTTACTAACTTGTTGTACCTACTTTAGAATTTTTTAAGTTTTTACTCGGTTTCATTTCCTGTTCTATGAATTCGGCATAAAATAAACTAGCTGTGCCCTGCCGTTTCCCTCGCATGGTGATCAAAAAACGGAGATGACGAATAGTAAATGTTATTCCAAGACGTAATATAAACTACCTACCTACCTACCTACTTAAAATTTTCTCAAAATCGGATCAGTAGTCACGGTGATCCGTGAAAAGAAAACAAATTGAGAATTAAACGATTAAAGAAAGAAGTATTTATATAGGTACTTGTACTCTTATCTACTTATTCCGCTAAATGAAACCAGTATGTATAGTATGTACTCACCGCCACGCGGAAGTTTCGATGCGTTTCATTGGAGCGATATTCATCCGGCTCCCGACCTCGGTCTTCAGCGGTCCAGAAATACGCCAAAATGAGACCTAGGTAGAATAAATAAGGTTTAAAAACGAACGGATCATGTACCTACAGGAGGTTTGGGGCTCCGCTGATAGAGCGTGGGCAGTCTTCTAGCTATATGGCGGTATGACCTTGTATCAAGTTGTATCTAACAAAAGACGACTAAAATACGACAATCCCGGCGGCAAATTCTAAAGTATGTATGTGCCTATCACTCGGGATACAAAAACGAAGCTACCGACACCTAACAATCCAAAATCGGTCAAACCGTTCGAGCGCTAATGCCATATTAACTCGAGTTCATTATGTACTGGCTCCACGTCGTGTTCACTATTTCACACCTTCACTCTGGATAATCGGGTCAAAATACATAAATACTTTCACTTCCACACAGGTAGAGGGTCTTATACATAATGCTCTATCCAAACGGCTAAATAGATCTTATACACTCGGATTTATAAGCCGCTCGTGCCATGCCAGGTACATAAGCACAAGATGGCAGCGCGGCGCTCTGCGAAAACCCACTTTGATTTTGAATATCGAATATCAAAACTACCTGCACAAATACATAAACCTTTCACTGACACTGCTTTCAGACCTTTGTAGGTGTGAAATTACTGTATTTTTAATGTTTAGACCGTGTATCCGCCGCTCGTGCCATGCCAGGTACCTAAGCACAAGATGGCAGCGCGGCGCTCTGCGAAAACCCACTTTGATTTTGAATATCGAATATCAAAACTACCTGCACAAATACATAAACCTTTCACTGACACTGCTTTCAGACCTTTGTAGGTGTGAAATTACTGTATTTTTGAATGTTTAGACCGTGTATTTAAGGGTAGAGCGATCGGGCGAACTGCCGGCCGAAAAGGGTTAAGTACAGTTACAGTACCTGCATGGATCTGAATGGACGAAGAACACTGTACACCAACTTAATTTCACTACTACTTGCTGAAGAACACTGTAGTTACAAAATCAGAGGCCCAACCCAGTTGGTGGCGAAGAGAAGTACGTAGACGTGCGTGCACCGTCGCCGGTTGAGAAAAGTGATTCGCTCTACCAGTGTGGCCATATGTCGAGAGCGAGAGCGTATACAAAATGATGTGAAAAAAAACCAATATTTTACACTAAACTGAACATAGATACAACGACGATTAAATTAGAACAATAATGACAATTTTTTTCGATATTGCTTTTGCTTAAAGCTTTAATTGTAGTTGTTTTGATTTGATACATTTTCGTTATAATTAAACACGGGAATACTCACGTAAAAATGCCAAACGAGACGCAATCGCGAGCGCGTTACGTTTGTAAACTCACCTGATGAAGATCACCGAATGTGACCGAAACTAGTCGTAATGGACGACTTAATTTTTAAGTGAGTATTCCCGTGTTTAAGTAGTAAACGGATCATTAGACCCTTTTGAGCCATGGTTGTCTAAGACAAAGTCTACTACCTGTTTTTTTTTTTTGATAATTTTAAGTTTTTGACTAATTATTATTGATGTCCAGTTTAAATAATAAGCGAAATTATATTTTTATGTGTAACCAAACAAAAAATATTTATCAAGTAATAAGTACATACTTATTAAAGTTATGACTTAGAAATTAAACAGAGGGAGAAAATTTAAATATTTACACAACAAATGTAACAACATTTTTGTTAAAAAATATATTTTTGTTTGAAATGATAACTGAGCACCATTCATTTTCATGTTTATTATTTCATATTTTCTTGTTTTTCTCTAAGTAACTCTCCAATAGTCTCCAATAATGAAGGTTGGCAGTCGGCTTCTTAAAGTTTTCATAGTTTTAGCAACGCCATAAGAGCGGTAAAAAGTAACGAAAAAAGTATTACATGTCTGAAGTTTGGCAACACAGCTCGGCGCCTCGGCCAAGCTTTGTACAAACTTCATCGTATTCTGTGGCCACGGAGCGTGTCGCGACTTGATCGCGGGGGAGGGGTCGCGGGCAGGCGCGACCGAGAGGGAGGCGGCGCGGCGGGCGTCCCTTTGTAAAACCGCCGCCGCACGATATTTTACCCGTTACGTACTGGAACTACAATTCTTAATTACAATTTAACTTCAACAGATCTAACTCCTTATGATGGGATTAACTACTTTTCGGGATTGGCGAGTCGCTGATATTTGATTTAGGTACCTGCTCAAGATTAAGGCAGTTTTTCGGATGTTTGCTAGATGTCGGCCTTGATATTCGAGTCTTTGATATTATTATTACCTTACCTACAATAGGTAGCGTAAGTGTTTTAAAATGTAAGCTCTAGCTAGGGTTTTACATTAGTCTCTGTCTTAGACTTAAATGTATTTATTATTAAATAAATAAATAAAATCATTTTATTTTAGTCTAAGTAAGTAGGTATCTAAAATGGCTCGGCTGGCAACAATCTGATAAATAGAAGATTTCTTTTATTTCCTTCATTCCTTGTTAAAGGTGCTGCATAATAAAGGTAGGTATTCCACCTCAATCGGAAGTGGTTCAAATTCTGCAGCTAGATTTGATTTGAGATTTACAAACAGACACGGGTACAAGTGAAACTGAATAAAAGCTGGTAGGTACGAGTAGATACCTATAGGAAAATAGGGATAGAGTAAGACTTTGTATTGCTGATTCAGATTACTTATTTATTTATTTGTTAGGAGTAGGTATGTATGGTAGGTAGAGTAGATACATAGATACAGAGTTGCTATGATCTTATTAATTTAGCTGTGCAGGCACAGAATACTAGGATTTAGGCTTCAGGCTCATGTTTTTAACCAGGCGCGGCGTCGGCGTAGGTACACATATTTATATGAAGAATTAATGTTATAGCGCAGAATACCTACCTACTACCACCTACTATTGGCTATTGGCCAATAGTAGGTGGTGGTGATATGAGGTTGCAGTCTTAATTGTTTTTTTCTTTGCCGTATTTGCTATTTTACTGTTAACCAGTAGAGTAATTTGCTTTGTGGTTACAATAATGAAGGCAGCATTAGTAAGTAGGGAGTATAGAGTAGTCAGCGCCGAGGTGAGCTTCCAGTTGCCTCTCCCCCGCAGGACTACTTAGCACGCGCGCGGTGAAGAGAAACACCGCTTCTCCCGTTTTAATGCCGCGGAAAGAGACAAACATAGCCACATTCTAGCTTTGTCACATAAACGCGCGGATATTTAAAAAAAGATAAGAAAACAAAGAAAAACGCGGAGAAAAGTCAAGCCACGTTAGTTCCACATAGTAATTCCTTAGTTTAGGTGCTTTTCTGACGAATGATAACATTTCAACGCATTCCAAGTAGTCATACACAGAACTAGGCGGATTTTTTTTTCTTAGTAGTCATACCTACATGTAGAACTAAGTGTATGACTAGAAACAAGCCTCTCGGAAAATGAGAGTGACCGACATAATCTCGAGTGCAAAGAGAATAAAAAAAATAGAATAGTAACCCGTGTCTTGGAGTGGGGCTCTCCCGGCGGCGGCCATGTTGTCGCTCGGCTCTCGACCAATAGCGAGCGAGCGGGCGCAGCGGCGCGCGGCGGCAGAGGCGGCGCGCGGCGCGATACACAGGCGCCTTTGATGGCGCCGCCGCGACTGGTTTGTAAGATGTACCTATTGAGACGAAGATGTTTTGCTAAGAGGTTTTAATTTTTATTTGCTTACAGCATAGAGCATAGTATTCTGTGAAAGGTAAAAAAATGAGAGTACTTACCTACCTACGATGAGCGGCATTAAAACAAATAAATAGATGTACTACAAGTTACTTTACTTATGCTTCTTCTTCTGCTGTAGAGAACTGTGTTTTATTTTGTTAAATTAAATAAATAAAATATACGTTTCACACTCATACCTAGCTCCCCACTAGGAATTAATCCTGTGTCCGGGATGCCGTGGAACACACACAAAGACAAGGACAACTGACACCCAGACCCGGAGCAGATTGTAGAGGTACTTAAGTACCTATTAGTATTTTTACCATCAGTTTTCTAATTGACACAATTTATCGAACTAAATGTGAGAAACCTGCGTAATGGGAGTTCTACGCCTAGAACTTCCAGGTTCCTTTAAAGGTAGGTAGATACCTACTAGGTACATAGGTAGGTACTTAGACTAAGCACAGGTATTTATTTCTTCTGTGATTTGTTTCCAGTTCCAGACTGATTGCTGAGCACGGACCGTGGGCAAATTCTTCCCACTGTATGCGTAGGTAGTTGTGATAAACAGAATTCTCCCTATTACAGGTCTGTAGTGTATGCGCTACAGCGCTATAGCATAGGTACATTCACTGTCTCGTGTGCTCCTGGTCGGTTAGCCGAACGTCACTGTCACGAGAGCCGCGGACAAGAGTGGATGGACGCGAGGTACCTAACGACCAGATACGGGAATAGCGTGGGCATTGCCGAGCCAGTGGAGAGAGTGGAGAGGAGACGGAGAGGCCAGTGGAGAGAGTGAAACACGACAGGGTTATAGCAACCCCTACAAGGTCTATGGCGGAGCAATAACGGCTACACGAATTTGGATCAAAAATGGTATGAAGATTATACCCTGGATTAAGATTTAGGCTACCTACTTTTTATCACAAGAAATGCGGGTGAAATCGCGGGGCGCCACTAGTATGTAAATCTCGCAGAGGTCTAGCGAGAATGTCCTGAATTGATGAAAAAAATTCTCAAAATCAATTTCTGTTTCGCATGAGGACTTGCCAAAGCGAGGATGTTGCAAAAATGTGATTCTGGCTTAGGTACTGATCTGAGTACTTACTACGACTTACATCTTACCTTACACTACGAGGTATAAGGCATCTAAAGGCACGAATAGGTTAGTTGTAGGAATCAGAAGCAAACCAAGTAGTGCCACATCAGCTAAGGTCTCCTGGTCTCCAGCACCGTGGTCTCCGAATTTCAAGTAGGTACAAATTTTCCTTTGTGACTTCCAGCAAATTTTGACCATTTTGACGTCTCGTTACGATGTTTTCAATTTAGAAGTTATTCAGGATTTATTTTTCTTGAAAGCTAAGGAGGCCTACTCTGTTTGTAAAAAGAGTATTTGTGAGTGGTTGACCAAAAAGGGACCTGGAGGGATAGGAAACCGTTATTTATTTTTTTTGAATTTTTTAATCTGTGGTCTTTTTTAGCTTTGTTTCGGTCTAACCTGAATATTTTTAGGTGCCGTAGTGTTTTTTTATGATTTTTTTTGTGAGCCGAGGCAGTTTTGGAAAGGTTTTGGTTTTGAAATTTCAAACGCGATTTACTGGAAATCAATTAGTTTCCCTTGAGGTCCCTTTTTGGTCAACCACTCACATTTATAGAAATCTTAATCTATTAGTTATTTTGATATTAACGTCCGAAAATCGACATTTTTTATCATCTACCTACCTACCTATAAATCAAAATTATAACCCAGTTCCAGAACGTACCTGCTACAAAACATTAAAGTTGCAAATTAAATTAGCAAAAAAATTGATAGAAAGAAAGTTCAAAAGGCATCCAGAATCCAGATAGGGTACGGGCACTAGTAGTCGGCCCTGCACCAGTACTCAGCCTTTTTCGGTTTAAAACCGTTAGAAATAGCGCTATAATAGAAACTAACCAATCAAATTATTTTAAATTGGTTCTATGATTTCTCATTGGTAGAATTAATTCCAAACATATTAGCTAAGTGGCTGCGAAGCACATTAAAAATGAATCCGTTTCGACGTCGTCGTCAGCTGAGGAGGCGACACACGGTGTTCGCGCCATTTTTTTGTTAGTGGGAAGCGTTCGCAAAAAAGGTAATTCATTCCATTTTTTTGTTAGTTTTAGGACACGTTGTATTAAAATTTACATTAACTAAGAATTTTGGCATTGTAATCAATGAAAAAGTATCGTGTTTTTCTTAAGAATAATTAAATAATGAGGTGGCCGACTACTGGGTCCCATTTTTTCCTATAATATGACTATAATAGGACTATTGGGAAAGGAGTCTCCAAGACATCATCAAGGTGCTCAAGGAGACTGATCCAGACGACGTGCCGACTTTTGTGGCAAAGGACCTGCGGAAGCTGCCTCCTGTCACATTTGACCACGTCGACGTCACCAGGCTGTTGAAAGACATTACGACTCTCAGATCCAGCCTGGCTGAGATGGAGCTGAAATTCGGAGCCTCCCAGTCCACCATCAGTGACCTGCGTGAAGAAGTAGTTGCATTGCGCAACTCTATTTTATTATGTGGGTCATCGGAAACTTCGAATGTCAACACACGTCGCGGAGCGCAAAATGCATCGCAAGCTAGCTTCGAATCAGCAAAATCGGCCACATCGCCGCCGGCGCCCGCGTCAGCGCGCGCGCTTCCTGCTGACCGAGCTAATGTGACGTCGTCGCCCTCCGCCTGCCCCGCGTCGTCACCAAAGATGACGCCGAATGTAGTTGCGTCGCCACAGCGTAACTACGCTGCTGCAACCGCCAGCCAACATCCCCAGAAGCGGTCGACAAACATAGGTACAAGGGGTTTCCAGGACAGTGTCAGAAATTCCTCAATGTGCAGACCACTCTCGTAAGGCGCAACCTGACAAGGACGGGTATCTTAAAGTGGAGAGTAAGAAGAGAAAAAAGAACCCGCCCAGTCAGAACAAGTGTGGAACCGCACCGACAGGTGGCAACCACCCGCTGCGTGCAGCGTGCCGCCATCCCGTCGACGCAGCTGTATGTGTCTCGTCTCCATCACACCACGACAGTCGCGGACCTGGTGGAGTTCATGAAGACGAAGACACAGTTTTCTCTGAGGGTCGAGCAACTGGAGTCGCGCAACAAGATGAACTTTAAGTCATTTGTTGTGCGAGTACCATCTCACCATCTGCCGACCTTCATGAACGAAGAGTTTTGGCCGACGGGTGTCGTAGTCGTATATCGCCGATTCCGTGGTCGGCTACGTCACGTCGCGCCAACACTGGAAAACGCGTCGACTACGTAGCGTGTTATTTAAGTTTAAAGTTTTATGTTTTTATTTATATGTATGTTAGTCTGTAAGGTCTAATTTTCTGTCTTATTTTCTATGGGCCTCGCTGTAACTTGCATTGTATGCAAGTTATACTGCCTGAAATAAATGATTTATTTTTACTATTATTATTTTTATATACATTATCTAGTCCTCAGCCACCCCTGGCTGAGTACTGGTTTTAACGCCGTTTGTCAAAAATCCTATAGTCGGCCACTTAAATAGTTAAGGTTTGTTACATGGCTGAGTACTGGCACAGGTACTGGTGAAAGTAGACCCAGTGTTCAGCCGTCCCCCAGGTAGGAATTTGACGTCAGTTTGACGTCCGCTTACAGTCATTTTAGACGTATCTGACGTCATTTTACTACGTCGGGAGCCTCTTCAGATGACGTCAATTTGTCACAGCCATACGACGTCATTTGCTGACGTCTTATGGCTGTCACAGAGTGACGGCCGGAATGATATGCTGGAATGACGTACTTCGTACGTCAATAGAGACTAGTTTGGGCCCTAACTATTGACCCTATAATGACGTCCATAGAACGTACTTTGGTAGCGTCCTGAGGACGAATCTGGGACCGATCTGCCGACGTCAGAATGACGTACTTTATAGGGTGGTGTACGTCCCACACCACCCTCCTACAGGGGTAGGTAGGTAGGTACTCCTAGGTTTATAAAAAAGATATAAATACATGCAATTATAAAATTTATTGAAAATTTAACCTTAGTGATTGATTAGGCACAAAATGGGCATGTACATGTTATTATAGAGTTGCCTCTCTTAAACCCTAAGTGTTACAGTCAGCTGCAGTGGAATGTATACAATCCCTGACTTTCAGTGTATAGCGGCATTGCAAAACACATAAACTAAAAAATTATGAAATTCAGCCCATTAGTTTACATCAGCATTTGCCCTGTAAATGTCTATTGCAATGCTGCTATATACATCACTGAAAGTCAGGGATTGTATACATTCCAGTGCAGCTGACAGAACTTTAATTATACATAATAATTAGTTATGGAGTAATGGTTTACTTACAGTATAACTTTCATCAGGAATTACAACACATTTGGTACATATTTCACTGATAGGGATCAGTTTAAAATTAGAAAGTTCTTTTACTTCCATTAGGTACATCAATAGTTACAGAATTAAATGGATATTCATAAAATGGCTGATAGTTCACAAACTCACGTCCATAGACAAAGAAACAACCATTTTTTATAATATTAAATATCTTGAACACTTTCTTGTTCTTAATAAGACAATAATAATCCGCTTCACGAGATGATGCAACATAGAATGTGAATTTATTGTTTACTAATCTCTTAAAGCATTCAAAAACATTCTCCTCAGGAACAGGTCCAGAATCATAACGATCATAAGCATGTCATGTCATGGTAACTAACACTGAATCTGTTTGTCATTCTTCATGCTTGAGCCAGACTTTTATGGAGTCCTCTACTTGTTTTTCTGTACAACCAGATGTTGAGGTACGAGTAACAACGCCTTCTATAACAATAAAAAATACAAATGAATTACGTAACTGTAGTCAGCAGTATTCAAATTAAATCTAGTGACGCGCCAAAATTAATTCTGGTGCCTGACATTTATTACTTTTATACTAGACTAGCGATAGGCCCCAGCTTCGCACGGGTAGAAAAATTCAAAGGCAATTCACTTCAGATTATTCACCTTCTTTTTCTAAATGACCGTACAAAGCCGGGGCGAATCACTAGTAAAAGCCAAAGCCATGTTATGCAGGGTTAATGTAGCTTTATAATGGTGAAATAATTTTTGAAATCGGCTTATTAGTTTTTGAGTTTATTCATTACATACATAAATAAAAACAAACTTTCCTCTTTAAAATATTTGTGTAGATTTAATGACATGACATGAATAACCATTATTTTTAAGAACAAAACAACACATGTAGGTACTGTAACCATAATGTAGCAAATAAATAATTATATAGATATATCAAAAAACTTAGGTACCTACCAACAATACAATCCCGGATGCGCAGATGGCAAAACGCCTTTTTATTAGATCGTTTTCCATAAAAGTTGTATTGAACAGCAACATGGTCCGTAAACGCCCATTTCAAGATGCGGTAAACCTTAGAGGCTGCATCACTGCCACCCAGTATTTTAATATAGGACACCTGTAATAAAAAAAATTAGGTATTAGCTTTATCAGGTTTCCTCTTGGAAACCTCAGTTTCCTCTTCGGTCTGTATGTCAGAAGACACCTCCACCAGTTTCAATTTTTTCTTTGCTTTTTCTATGTCATCTAAAGCAAGCAAGAACATGCGTGTTATCAATAGGTATAATCTCAATAGGTATCAATGGGGCTATCAAGAACCAACAACCATTGTTAACAACTAAGTTAGAACATCACCTATAGGTAGGTTAGATTTACACAATTTATGCAAGACAATTTCTCGGGTATTTTAAAACTACTAATTAGACTATTTTAAAAGTTAGGCAGACACATGCACAAATAAAATTGAAAGGGCTATTACAAAAACGGCACGTGCATTGATGTTTATAGCGAAGAACCCGTACCACACTCACCACATTACCGGTGTGGGTGGTGACTTACGTAGAAACAGCAGGCAGACAGAAATTACATACCAGTCTCGTAAAAAACTTTTTGCACCCCATATACTTAGCTTCCATTTTTCGTCAGGCGATGCCTGATGGCTAAGGAATCGGTCAAATGCCTTTGAGCCCTTGGCTGGGGGCCAATAAACATCGCATCGCCTAGGCGTCAGCCAATTTTTGTTCACCACAGAAACTGTACCGCCGTCATTTTCCGAAAATTGTATAACAGCAAACATAATGCTCAGCTTAGACTCACTTCACTTCACTTTAGACTTTAGACTATACAACACAGCTAGCTACACAAAGAAAACAAGATATTTCAGGTAAGGTAAGTTAGGTTAGAGCAACCGGTAAAAGTGGAGGGAAAACAAAACGTCAAAACACTATACGTTTCGTTTCACGCAAAATTATTGCTAGCGGGTAGGCGGGTACATAACATGCAGAATGTACTAATTGTTGTTAATATTTAGATAATATTCATTCATTTATTATTATGTAGGTATTACTACTTTATCTTAAATTATTATAGCTGTTAAATGTTTACTTTTAACCTACATGGAGTAACAGAAAACGTTACGTTTAGCGCGATGAAGTAGGTACGTCACAGGCTCGGCAAGCGGGACGGGGCGGCAGGCGGGCGGGCCGGCGGGGTGAACGGTACTCGCTCGCTCCCCGCCCGCGCCACACGCAGCCCCCGCAGCCCAGCACCATATCAAACAGCGCAATGATTTTGGTTTGAATTTGCTGGGCACAGATTAGGTAGGTACCTACTAGGTACCTAATGGTAGCTTCGAGCCTGAAAGGTGGTAGGCAATAATAGGGTTTTTAAGTAGTAGGTGGATTGATAGATAGGTACCTACAAAGTGTTTTAGCGGACTTAGTAGGCAATAAAATAAATATCCATAAATAATATAAACTTGGATAAACAAATAGGTAAGTACCTACTTAGCAGACATAACAAATCAAGCACTCCATTTTTTTTTGAGCGAACACGGTAGTAAAATGACGTACCGTACTACGAAAGTAATGGACGACCAACGGACGAACGTAAAGAGACGTCGCTAAAACGTACATTCACGACCCTTAAAAACCTGGCGCTAAATTGACGTCTGTGGGACGTACATAATCGACGAATAAAGTACTGACTCTAAATTGACCTTAGAATGACGTCATTTATTCGTCTAGGTCGGATTTTCCTACCTTTATACAGTTTCTCATTTTTTAGGCTATTTTAAAACTCGGTACTTTTGTTTCAATCACGTCTAATGTCTCTTTCAAGACCTTAATCTTTAAGCTTGAAACTATTGATCTCAAGAGTGGCTGACTACTGGTGGCAATATGGCCGAGTACTGGTTTCTGGCGGCTGCAGAGCCGGATTTACACATTTGACGCCCGTAGGCTATTCAACATTTTGCCGCCCCTACCGACCTAAACAATTCGATACACTAGCCCTGTCCCCCTCCCTGCTCACAATAATACTTTCTTTCAGAAATCATGTCCGAAAATAAATAAAAAGACGTGTGGCACTCGGGGACTGCCGCGATAAAGCTATTGCATAGCATATTTTTTGCAAATACATAGAAGAAGATAGAAGCTATGCAATAGTTTAAAAATACTGATTGTACTGCAAATGAGTAAAAAGTAAGACAGTATTTTTTCTCTCCTGAAAAGTAGCAAAATTTAACCTAGGGATTTCTCTACCACGCTGCCTTCTCTATGTGAAGAAATATCTTACGAGCCAATAATGAAGAAGGTTCCATAATTAAAGTCATGCATACTTAAATAAATTATTCCAAAGAAGGATGGCGACGCGTGACCCAGTTGAATAAAAAAAACCAGGCCCCGTACATTAATGTTATTATGAATGTTTTAAATGATAATATTTCTCTAATTATTTCATAGGTCTCGTATATTTTTAGAAGTAGGGACTCAAAAGTTCTATTTTTTAACAAATTAGTCAATTTAATTCAGGTTCGTGAAATGAAACTCAATACGCTGCATTTTGTCAGTCATCTGTCAGTCATGTCAACTAATGTCACGTCATTTTCGGTAGTCAACCGACATACCGACAATCGTGTTATTCTAATGCCTAGGCCGCACACATCGCGATAACCCGAAGATTCGCGTTATCCCGATGTGTGTAGCCACGTATTCGCGTATATTTCGGTGCTTCGTACGTAGCTGCGAGGACTTCGCTCCGCTGTCGGTAAATTCTCGCAGATCAAAGCGTTTTATCGCGATGAATTTCGCTTGCGTTGAATATCGCCCGAATATTATCGCGATATGTGTGGCCCAGGCATAACTATCACAGGCTTCCTGATGGATATATGCATGATGATTTGGCCTGTAATAGCATTTGCAGAAACATTAATCATGTAAGTATAGCTATTAGTGAAACGCATTTTTTGGATTAATACTCGTATTTATACCTGACGCAATCACAATACAGCTGCGTTTACAGTAGGTATGTAGTTATTTAGGTAATAATCATAATAACATTGTAGGTTATGTACCTACACAATTTAACCTTTGTTAATTATTTTCTCCCAACTTCTGTACATTAAATACTATTTGTATACGTATTCTTGTAGCATAAGTTATCATTGCTAAAAGTATCTCTAATGAACGTAGCTTGCAAATGTTAAAAAGGCTGGGTAAATCAATGTATGGGACGTCGCCATTGTTCTTTAATTGCAAACACGTTAGGCCCCGCCCTATCCCAATATACTGAAACCTTGCCAGCCAGTACCCATTAAAAAGCTACCGAATGTCAAATTAGATTACTTTTTTATTATTCCAGCCAGCATACTTTTCTGTCATAGGTGGATAAATGGAGGAACTATTTTTTTCTAAGAAAGACTGTCATTTTTGTTTTGGAAGTGCAATAGTGGCGCCTCCATTGAACTATTTTTTGACTTCGGTGGGGGGTGTTAGGTTTTTTTGGAACGGGATTTCTGCATTCCACGCTCAAGTCCCGCGATAAAATTTATGCAATAGCTTAAAAAACTTGCCCCAGAATTTGCCGCCCCTGAAATCTGCCGCCCTAGGCTCCAGCCTACTCAGCCTGCTGGTAAATCCGGCTCTGGGCGGCTGAGTACCTACTGGTGAAAAGTCCCTTATTTTGGTAAAACGTATTTTTCACCTTATTAAAGGATATGTTTGTAAATTTTGTAACAAAGTTTAATAAATGAGTAAGTCAATTTATACAAAACACTTTCAATTTATTCTTTCTAATATTGAAATATATAAGTTTGAACTCAGACTTACCACTAAAAGGCTGACTACTGGTGCCAGTACCCTAGGTAGTTTCTAGATTTTTCGTATAGTTTACGTTAACTTAAACTACAATTTGTATTAAATAAAAACCACGCCACCTAGTGTTCATAAGATGAACTACAATAGTTCTATACAATTTTTAGTTACGAAAAAGCTCGCACTAGCACCACAAAGCTTGATACTGCTGGCAGCGCCATCTATGAAAGCCAATAGTAAACTCAGTTTGTAGTTCACGTCACCGAAATCCACTGAATTTGTGTTTAGTTTACTTATATCTAAGAGTATAGTCGACTTCGGTATTTATTACGTTTTAACTGGGATTTAGTATGAATATTTCAATATTACTTGAAAATAATTGAATACTAGGTATTACGGAGCACACAGCGCACGGTGCGGCAGCCGTGACCTATTTACAGACTTCCAAAAAAGAAACGGTTCTCAATTCGACTGTTAGCTGCTTTTTTATGCTTTGAAATTCATAGATTTTCTTAAAGAATACTTGGAATATTTGTGGTTATATTATTATATCGGCTACATAGCTTTACAATAATGGAAACAATTTGGTACACATTTATTAAAAGAAAAAAACCTTAACCTAAATTATAATACCTAACACAATTATCACAAAATCTGAACAAATTATTTACATATCAATAAATTTATTAGCTTAAGCTGAAGGTTCTGTTTCCACCTTTTTTTTTGGTGTCACTAATTGTTTCTTTTCACTTCACCATTTACTGTTTACAAGCTTATAATAAGCTCCTTATTTTGTTTCCGTTTTTAAAGTACGCATTGTTCTTTTTAACACCATTCACTTTTGCTTGGCCTTCGTTGGTAGCGGGGTGGCTGCCAGAGTAAGGCGCTGACCTTCGTTGGTAGCGGGGTGGCTGCCAGAGTAAGGCGCTGACCTTCGTTGGTAGCGGGGTGGCTGCCAGAGTAAGGCGCTGACCTTCGTTGGTAGCGGGGTGGCTGCCAGAGTAAGGCGCTGACCTTCGTTGGTAGCGGGGTGGCTGCCAGAGTAAGGCGCTGACCTTCGTTGGTAGCGGGGTGGCTGCCAGAGTAAGGCGCTGACCTTCGTTGGTAGCGGAGTGGCTGCCAGAGTAAGGCGCTGACCTTCGTTGGTAGCGGGGTGGCTGCCAGAGTAAGGCGCTGACCTTCGTTGGTAGCGGAGTGGCTGCCAGAGTAAGGCGCTGACCTTCGTTGGTAGCCGAGTGGCTGCCAGAGTAAGGCGCTGACCTTCGTTGGTAGCGGGGTGGCTGCCAGAGTAAGGCGCTGACCTTCGTTGGTAGCGGGGTGGCTGCCAGAGTAAGGCGCTGACCTTCGTTGGTAGCGGAGTGGCTGCCAGAGTAAGGCGCTGACCTTCTGGGTGATTTCACTGGGTATGCGAAACGAGCAGGTTGTGAATCTTAGTTGTATAAATACTAGACGGCAAGAGGCGTTTTTATGATATCACTACGTATAGAATTATTTGTCGACTCGTCACTTTTTACAACCTTTTATTTGTAATATTCTTGTTCCTTTACACTTGGCCATTTTTTTATTTTTTTTCGTATTGTCAATTTTGTTTTTTTTTTAGTTTTGAACTTTCTTTTGTAGTTAGCGGGGCGGCTGCCAGACGACGGCGCCGATCTTCCGGTTGATCTCGTCGAGTATGAGGCTGCAGCGCGCCAGCTGCGCGGGCCGCGCTCCGAGCTGGCGGCGCCGGCGCGCTGGAACAATATAATAATTAAAGACTGGCTCATATGCAACACAAAAAGTTAAAATATACATGCAAATATGCACAAGAATTTGTGAAAAAATGCAATATAAAAACTAGTAGTTCTTAGAGCAGTAGACCTCGTGAGAACTTTTTTGAATAACAGTGTCTAATCTCGATTACCTCGTGACTGATTTTACTCATATTCGAAATTCTTGTTTAGAATTAGTTACCAAATATTTCTTTAAAAAAATTTCAGCAAATTTCCCCCTTTTCTAACAAATACCTCCCCAATCAAAAAACCCCAACAACTAAAGAATTCTATAAAATCGTAGAACCTGTATATCAAGTTTCGTCGAGATTCCAAACGCAAGCCTATAATTGAATAAAAAAAAAAAAAAAAAAAAAAGATTCGTTGAAAAATAGGCCCCGTACACAAGTACCAATATACAAACAAATAAACATCAAACATCCAGCCAGACAGATGAAAGAAAATTTTGCCATTTGTTGCAGAGACGCTTCGCTCGCTCGGTCAATAATATGTAGGATATTCAGTAATAATAATGAGTAATTATAACATACCAGTTTCTTTGTCCTTCCCTTTAAAATCATCATCCAATGATCTTGACAATGACCTCTTTTTTGGCGACTGAAATATTAAATTAAAATCATTAGTTCCTCAAAGATTGAAATATTAAATTGTGAAATAATATTATTCATATTAAAGCAGTCACTTGAGTAGTAGATGTTCGAGTGTTCCCGGCCGATGCAGCATTTCATGTTCTACAGTAACTACTCCAAGAATATGATTGATAGACATCTTAGTAAAATAATGTAATGAAAGAAAACTGATAATTCTGATGTCTTTTATTAGCTTTGTAGGGTTCCGTACCTCGAAAGAGCAAAACGGAACCCTTATAGGATCACTTTGTTGTTTGTCCGTCTGTCACTTGGCCGGTTTTTTTAAATGTAATATGTAAACTTTCTATAACATGAATGAATTTTATACTTGTACACATGGATCAGGACCATACATGTATTATAAAAAGTAGTTAAGACAGTTAGTTATGTATGTAAGGTAATATAGGAAATGATCTCAGCATATTACGAGTATATTAGATTATTTACATAATAAGTACTGTTTTGTTTGCTTGCTGAGCTTTTTATTGTTATAATGTTTGGTTTAGTTTTTTGTTTTCATAACAAAACTTACTATATTGTATGTCCGCTAGGATAAACTGTTGAGACTTTTTATTGATTTATTCCACCATTGTACACAGTTTTTTGCAATAAAATTTTACTTTACTTTACTTTAAATGGCAGATAGATATCATTCAGACAGAAATGTTTTTCCCATATGATTTCTTGGTTTTCTACAGTATTTGCGAACATGATCAAAGATTGCAACTTGCTAGAAAAAACAGGTGAGATTTACCCGTTTCTGAACCTGCTTCTGATAGTGCTGCGCGTCGTAGAACTGCGGCTGCGAGCGCCGCACGCCGCACGCGGCCCGTGCGCCGCTTCGTGTCCTCGGCGGCGGGCAGGCTGTCCGCGCCGCGCCGGGGCAGGAAGAACGTGTGCCCACATTTACAAGATTTCGAGGCTACCGCCACCTGGGAATAATATTTTTGAAATTAAAAACCTGGGAAAAATGAAATATAGTAGGTATATATGTTACTAGCTAATAATGTAGCTTTGTATTGGTGAAAGAATTTATTATATCAGTCCAGTAGTTTTTGAGTTTATCTACACTAATATTTTAAAGAGGAAAGATTTTTTTTTTTTTCAGGTCGCTAGTTCAATACAAAAATACGAATCTTTCCTTTATTATATCAGTTTAGATAAGTGGCACACAAGCGACGGGCCACCTGATGGTAAGTGGTCACCGCCGCCTATGGACACTTCCAATACCCGAGGTACCTCTGAGGACTCTATTAACCCTTCGTTTGAAGGAGCAAATAAAATAGTTTGGAGGAAAAACCAATTGTTAGAACCAGAATTTATTTGACGTCGTCTCAGAAGTCATTTGTGGTTGTATTTAATGTTTTACGTTACAGCTCCAACAGTAAATGACCACAAAAACACAATAGCACCCAAAAAGTTGTACTAGATTTTTTTTGCAGTGGGTGTGGGCTCGGGCTTTGGCGGAGTCGATGAGGGCGTGGCCGCGGCCCGTTCCGATCGATGGAAAAAAAAAGCATTCATTACATTAAAACAATTCACTTACCTCGTTAACTCACAGCGATGCGATGCGCTGCGCTGCGCTGCACTGCGCTGCGCTGCGCTGCGCTGCACTGCGCTGCGCTGCACTGCGCTGCGCTGCACTGCTAGCTAGCTTATTGACTAACAAAAAAGGGATGGTAATTTGGTCTTCGAGATAACTTTATGAACTATAAGAATTACCTGCATTTCGCATTTTGGGCAGCTTTTGGCAATCATTTTATTTTTGCCCATTGTGTTATAATAACACGGGATTCTTGAATTGAAGATGAATTATTGTAAATATTGTAATCAATGAATTAAAGTGAAAGACATAGATTTATTACCTAAAGATAGAGCCAAAGTGTAACCGACTAACCGCACATGCGACAGCTATGTTCTTGAAATAATGCCAGGATAGAAATGCTTCCCCCATCTTAGAGGAAAAAAATTCATAAAATATTCCTAATCTTTATACTTCACAAAATAAAACATTGTTATACAGGGTTATAAGGAAAGGATATACAAACCGCAAATTGCTCATAGTAGGAAAAAGTCTAATAGTAGGAAAATAACTACTAGTATACTAATCTACTCATAAATATGAACATCTTTTATTAAATAGGCAATCTTGCGATTGCGAAAATAATGTACCTTATCTTAGTTTTGGGTCAGCAGGAAATATGAATAGTCCAATAAATTAATTATTCATTAATTTATTGGGTACAATCCTGGGGAAACATAGGTAATTCACAACCTGGCAGCTACACATCGTAGACGGCTCACGTAGTAACTATTATTCCTAATCTGTGGTTTGCCCACCTTGGCACGGTTATAGCGACGGGGACAAAAAGTGAAATGTCTGTACCTATCTCTTTTTCAACCGTGTTTGGTTCAATCTTGCTCTTTTTAAAGATTTGTATTTTTGTGTGTTTGTGTTGAATAAACACAAAAACTACTAGACCGATTTCAAAAATTCTTTCACCATTAGATTGCTACATTATCCCTGAGTAACATAGGCTATATTTTATACCCGTGCAAAGCCGGGGCAGGTCGCTAGTATAGAATATATATTTTTAACGCCAAAATTTGTAAGAACCTTTGGAGGTTTGTTTGTTACTCTTTCACGCAAAAACGGCTGAACGGATTTACATGAAATTTGGAATGAATGTTGTTCATGGTCTGGATTAACACATGGGCTACTTTTTATCTCAAAAAACAAGGGTGAAACCGCGGGGCGCAGCTTGTAGAATATAGAATATCATGTCAATGTCATCCCATACATAACCCTACTTTTCCATACTATACCGTTTCGATTATAAAATAGCAACTTGGCTAGGGGTATTTACTGGCATAGCCGACCGGTATTACCTTGTTAAAATACGGGGTTCTAAGCAAAGGGTATGCTAAGCCGAAAAGGCTCATAGTACTCATCATTATGAACAACTTTTACTATGGAACCAAGCCGGAAATCGCGACAAACAATCAGCTGTTCCATACATTTTTAACCGACTTCAAAAAAGGAGGAGGTTATCAATTCGTCTGTATGTTTTTTTTTTATGTTTGTTACCTCATAACTTTTGACTGGGTGAATCGATTTTGATGATTCTTTTTTTATTAGAAAGCTGACGCTTCCCATTTGGTCCCATTTCAATTTAGTCCAGTTCTGATAATGGTATCCATGAGAAAACCATATAAGTCTTAAATAGTCTTTTGAAGTCGGTTTTTGTTTTTTGTTTTTTAGAAATAATGTTCTTGTGTCGAGTGTCATTGACATTTTTAACACGCTTTTATTAGCTTCACCTGTATGTTTGTATGTTTGTTTGTATGTAACCGACTCCTTTGAGCGCGTTTTTGACCCACTTTAAACGGTCAGATTTCTTTCAAACTTTGTAGATATATCGAGGACCGATGACAATACACTAAACAAATCGTCTTTTTTAGTTTTTTTAACTATTAATTTTTTTAACACGCTTTTTCTATAAAGTTTCTTTAACTTTTAATACCGTTTAACTTACAAATGGTAATTTCGTCATTCGTGTCAGAGAACAAAGTGGCGCAGTGGAAGCGTGCTGGGCTCATAACCCAGAGGTCCCTGGATCGAAACCACGCGCTAGAAATCTTTTTGCTCAATATTTTTTGTTACGCATCAATTTTATTTTATGAGGTCTGAGGATCGAAACCACGCGGCTACAAATCTTTTTGCTCAATATTTTTTGTTACGCATCAATTTTATTTTTAATTTGCTTGAGCAGACGGCCAAAATCGGATAACACCAACACATTTGTACATATTAAGGATGGTTAATAGTTAGCAAATCGAACTAAAAAGCGAAAAATAAATAATAGTTAAAAAAAACTAAAAAAACACGCTTTTTATAAAAAACCGAACTAAAAAAATAGAAAATAAAATTTTATAAATTTAAATTAAGAATAGGGTTGAAAATTTCAATAAATATAAATTAATAATAGTGTAAATAAATAAATATATGTATTTTATTTTAAAAAAAGCGTGGGGTGCTTTCTAAGATATTATCAAAATGCTAATCACTCTAGTCATGTCTGTCAATACAAAATATATCTACAAAATATATAATATCTATTGACCCATGCACCCCACGCTTTTTAAAAATAAAATACATATATTTATTTATTTACACTATTATTAATTTATATTTATTGAAATTTTCAACCCTATTCTTAATTTAAATTTATAAAATTTTATTTTCTATTTTTTTAGTTCGGTTTTTTATAAAAAGCGTGTTTTTTTAGTTTTTTTTAACTATTATTTATTCTATGAAACAGCTGATTTTTTTCGTTATTTTCATTCACCCATTAAACAGCTGAGCTAATTTGGATGCAGTTTACATTTTAAAAAGCTGGTTTTCCAGTGGTTCTTAGACATGATTTACCAAAATCCATTCAGCCGCTTCAACGTTGGAGGTTCTTAATTTTGTATTTAATTTGGACACTTTAGTATCCACGTGGACAAAAAAGTAAACTTAATTCTAATAAAGTAACTAAAAATACTTTTTAAGTGCAAAATAATTTATTTGTTTTAATGCTACAATTTTACTGAGCGTCATCTTCCATGTTGGTCACTCTGCGGTGAATTTCACGCAAAGACCAGCCACAGCTTTTGAGGCAAACACATAAACGTGTCACAGAAAGGCGTGACAAACTGAAAGTTATTCTATATTATTATTTACTACCTGCGCCCTGTGGTTTCACCCGCGTTTTCCGGGATAAAAAGTAGCCTATGTGTTAATCAAGACCACCTTTCATTCCAAATTTCATATAAATCCGTTCCGTTTACTCCCACTCCCACCTGTTCTGTTGACAGAACAGGTGTTATAAAGAGTAGTTACTCTTTATAACACTATTTAACATTAACATTTTTCCGTATTATACGTCCTATATGTATACAGGGTTATTCATAAAGGGTATGCCAAGCCGAAAAGGGCTCATAGTACCTACTCATCATTATGAACAACTTTTACTATGGGACCAACTCGAAATTCGCGAAAAAAAAATCAGCTGTTCCATACATTTTGTTGAGTGTCATTGACATTTTTCTATGGAACAGCTGATTTTTTTTTCGCGAATAACGGGATGGTCCCATAGTAAAAGTTGTTCATAATTATGAGTACTATGAGCCCTTTTCGGCTTAGCATACACTTTATGAATAACCCTGTATACTTATACATAACGTTATTTTTTCTCTTTCATACGTTATGTATATACGTACTCGTATTATACGTCGTATCCGTATTAAATACACGATTAATCTAATTCTAATTTCTAACCGTGTATTTTTTGTACAACTGACTTACCTGTTATTTATGGGCAATAAATTTTCTGATTTCTGATTACGAGTTTGAATTTTTGTATGTTTTTAATTTCTAACCCCATAACTCCACCATTTTGCAAAGATTCCGCAACCGTTCATCGATGACCGGTTCGTCAATGGACTGTTCGACGAAAAGACAGATTGGTAACAGAACAGGCGGGGGGATACAGTTGAGATTTATGTTCGGTGTATAGTTTTTGACGTGATAACGTCTTATAATTCGATGGAGCCGGGTGCAAGTACGAAAAAAAATGACGCATGTGCCGTTACCTCGCTCTGAGGCGTTCCATTTAAGGCTTGAAGTGCAATTGTGATTTCCTATATTCTATTATATTTTCCTATTTGTCAATTACTTTTGTACCTTACTGAAATAAATTAATTTAATTTATTTTTTTATTAATTTAATCTATTTCAGTGAGTAATTGACAAATAGGAAAATTTTAAATTAAATTAAAAATTTTCTTTTGAAAAATGAAACCATTCTATCAGTATTTTCTTATGACGTTGTCACGTTCAACTATCGTCAGTAAACCGACTTTACAGACAACCGATTTTTTAAATCGAAGGACTAACTAATGCGGAGAAATTATCAGTAGTTCTGTCAACAGAACAGGTGGGAGTAAACGATCCGTTCAGCTGTTATTGCGTGAAAGAGTAAAAACATGTATACATCAATACAATCTTACAAACTTTCGCGTTTTTAATATTTATAAATTATAGGGTTATTCATAAAGGGTATGCTAAGCCGAAAAGGGCTTATGCCACATATTCACTGAGCAACAATTGTTTATAAACTCTGTTTCAGAAACGAAATCTACGTGTTTCTGAAACAAATCATAATGTTTCAGAAACATTTCACTTTGTTTCTGTAAACACTACGTTAACATATCGAGAAACACGTAGTGTTTACAGAAACAAAATGATATGTTTCTGAAACAGAGTTTATAAACAATTGTTGCTCAGTGAATACGTGGCTTTATAGTACTCATCATTATGAACCACTTTTACTACGGAGCCAACCCGGAAATCGCGAAAAAAAATCAGCTGTTCCATAGAAAAATGTCAATGACACTCGACAAAATGTATGGAACAGCTGATGTTTTTTTCGCATAGCATAAGCTAGCGTCATACCAAGTTCTATCCAAATCCGGGTTCAGGGTATAAACCCTGGATTAACATATAGGCTACTTTATATCCCGGAAAATGCGGGTGAAACCGCGAGGAGATACTAGTTCTAGGCGCTATTTAAATATTATTTATACCTTTCTGTTACCCCTTGTTTATTTTATATTTATAAAAACACACCTGGTATATTTTATATTTAAAACACAAGTTAAGTTGTCATGCACTTATTTAACATAATAGGCTGCACATACAAACAAACAACTACATTTTAAATCTTATACATATATCTTAATATCTTATCTTTATACCTTAACATACTTAAGTTATTTTTACATTACAAATACAGAAATGCCTAAATAAAAACTCTTATATAGAAAAGTATTATTTATATTATATATTTTATTATATGGTTTAATATATAATTTTAATATTAGTATTTAAAATACAGGGTTATAAGAAAAGGACATGCTAAGCCGGAAAGGGCTCATAGTAAGATTATGAACAACTTTTACTACGGGACCAACCCCGAACACCGAAAAAAAAACAGGTGTTCCATATATATTTTGTCGAGAGTCATTGATTTTTTTTTGTTAGCAACGGCTGTTTGTTTTTTTGCGATTTCAGGGTTGGTCCCGTAATAAAAATTGTTCATAATTATGAGTACTATGAGCCCTTTTAGAGCCCTTTGTAGCGTTTTAACAGCGTCATATATTTTTATTTGTATCGAACTAAAATTTCACCAACTATTTTTTACATAAACAATAAACATACATTATGTAATGATAACATTATTTAATATATATATTAGTATTTTAAATAACAAAAAAATTACCCTCTCGAGTGCGCACTGCACCTACGATGCGACTAATAAAAAAAAATCCACAAAAAAAAAACTTAAAAAAATCTGGACATCAAATCTTTCTGGTTCTTTCATCAAAACCGGTTTGTTAGTTTGGTTTTCAAATGTAGCTCTATTTTTATCTATTTTGTTCATTTGTCCATCGAATACTATACGTATTTTTCGATAGAAATTAAAAGTAAAAAGAAAGAAAATAAAAAAAATCTTGACTATTTATAAATTAATTAAGAAAAGGGGGAGGGAGTCGACAACGGTCCACGTTTTATCTATTAAATATAGAATTTTAAAAAAATCATCAACTAAAATAATTGAATATTTAAAAAAAATGTACCTCAAATTATAGAAATATGTATTTGAATATATCAACAAAACTGTGCCTCTAATATCGAAATATTTGAATATGTCAACAAAACTGTGCCTCAAATATCGAAATTAAACTCCTCATCGGATATACTGTCCAGATCTAAAGACTTCAAATTGTCTTGCTCTACAAGTCCGCCAAAATTTTCATTTTCCTGTTCAGTAAAACCTTTATTAGTTAAACCTATAGGACAATATTCACTGCTAAGATTTACACTCTCATTTACTCTGTTTTCACCGATTACACGACTATTTTCACTATTTTCACCAGCTGTGTTGCTATTTTCACCAGCTGTATTGCTATTTTCACCAGCTGTGTTGCTATTTTCATCAGCTGTGTTGATATTTTCACCAGCTGTGTTGCTATTCTCGCCAATCTGAGCGTCAAGTTCTGCCATTAAAAGTTTGTCTTCTTCATCCAGATGGTTTATATTGAATTTATCAAGTTTGTGTACGTTTTTGTTTTCGAACTGGTTTTCGGTGATCAAACTATCTTTTGATTCCCCAGAATTTAGTTCTATCTCTCTATCTTGGTGTTTAACTTCATTTTTGGGAAAACTAAATTCTGTATCAATAAGATTATTTTGTGAGAAACACGTTGCTTCAGAATGATTTGTAGCATCATTTTTTACCGAAGACAAATTAGTTTCATTCGAGTTATCATTTGTTTTGTCATCTGTTGCGCAGGATAAAACATCATCGTCATTCATCTTATCATCAGTCTTGTAGTATGAAGCATCATTATCATTCTCTTTGTCATTAGTTGCGCAAGATGAGTCATCATTTATATTTCTTTCGTCATTTACAGCAGAAAATGAATCGTGGTTATCATTTGTTTCGCCATTTACCACGCGTGATGTTTCAGATGATTTCGAATCTAAATTGGTATCATCTTCGTCGTCACTATTGTTTGTTGGGTTTTCAGATTGTTCTATCATCTCAACATTGCTAGAACCAACCAGATTGCTTATATCTTCGCTATTAGGTTCCGATTCTTTTTCTTCAACATCCATGTTTTCTAATTCTATTTGTGCCTTTCTATTTTCAACTTTATCTTCAATTGTCAGAGGTTCTTCATTAACAATTTTGTTACTAACTACATGACCGTTTTTTGAACTACTTCTACTGTTGTCGCTGTTTTGACTAATATTATCTAATAACTCCGAATTGACCTCGTTATTTTCTGTTCCTTTGTTATCGTCACTAAATTTTTGTGTTGATTCTGATTTATTCACGTCGAATATTGTTGGACTATTACTTGTGACTTCTATGTTTTCATCGCGTAGTTTTATAATCCTTTCGTTTTCAGAATTGGCGATGCTTTCTTTGGTTTCGTTAGTCGCTATTTTAGTAAGATCTGTGGTATCTGAATTCTCATCACTATTACTTATTATATCATCATTTTCTGATCTATTGGTCTCTTCATCAGGCTTATTTATTCCTCTACTTTCATTTGTAGCATTTTCCAAATTTCTTAAGCTATCAAAAACATCAACTCCGTCGTCTTTTCTCTGTGTCTTATCCGAAATACTAAACGAATCATAGCTATCGTTGTTAATCGATTCTTTCAGCAAACTATCGATTATACTATTGATATTGCTTTTAGTATCTTCGTTATAATCGACTTCGAGTAACGAATTTGATGCTTCTCCCGATTTAGCTTTTCTTTTCTTTCTGGGAACTTTACCTAGACATTGCGGAGAAAATAATTTCTTCAGGGATATAGTTGATAGACTATTCACTGATTTACTAGACGTAGAGAGATTGCCATCACTGTCATTGTCAGAGTCCCATGGAACTACATCATCATTATTCTCGGTTTCATCATTATCGAAGTCTTGGTTCGAATATTCTTGTTTGATATCGTCGTTTATATCCACCATGTGGTCGGGGGTGGTGGCAGGTTCAGATTTGACGAGGCCCGTTAAGAGGTACGGGTAGGTACAGCTGCGATCAAGGCCGAATTCCTGCAACAGAATTTTGATACATGTTAAATTAGGATTAAACAAATCTGGTTTTAAGTCGAAAGGGGTCATTACGTACTATGCTTTGAACGATTTCGTCTTAGGTCATTTGTAAAATAGCACAACATGGCATATCTAATGCCATTAATTTCCTGGTTCTTTTACTAATATATTTCAAACTTATTTCTATCGAATGGTTACTATGTATTTACAAGCTTTTAGCTAACTTCCAAAGTATGTCAGTTTATTTAAAAAAATAATTAAAAACTGCACAAAAAAAAAATTGTTAAAAAATTGTGTAGTCAGTAGTCACGTGTGTCTGCTCACCTAGGGAGTAAAATTGATATTTACCGCCCTGGGTAGTCAAAGTGATATTTACCGCCCTAGGGACAATAACCACTCTAGGGAATTGAAGTGATATTTGCCGCACACACTTCGAGTCATCAATGACGCACGATTTTCGTCACTACTGTGTTGCCATGTGTACACTCACCGGTCCGAGTCCCGCCACGCCGCACGTCCCCCCGCCGGCCGCTAGTAGCGCGTCGCAGCGAGAAATGCGCACGCGCATCGGCAGCATGTCTCGAGCTATGTCCGAGGAGGTCGGTTCCGGTTCCGGTTCCGGTTGAACTGGAAAAAGTGAAGACGTTTTAAAGAAAATAATAACCATTGATGTAATGAAGTTGAATGTATGTACATATATAGGGTTATTCATAAAGGGTATGCTAAGCCGAAAACAGCTCATAGTACTCATCATTATGAACAACTTTTACTATGGGACCAACTCGAAATTCGCGAAAAAAAATCAGCTGTTCCACAGAAAAATGTCAATGACTTTTGACAAAATGTATGTAGAACTATGAGCCCTTTTCGGCTTAGCATACCCTTTATGAATAACCCTGTATATGAGTCTATCGAATACTCGCTACGTAGTTTACGTCAAATTTTCTACTGTGCTACATACAGTATCGAAACTGCAAAATCACGACTATTTTCATTGTACCAAATATACGAATCTTATAATTAATATCTTAATATATATAAATCTCGTGTCACAATGTTTGTCCTCAATGGACTCCTAAACCACTTAACCGATTATAATAAAATTCGCACACCATGTGCAGTTCGATCCAACTTGAGAGATAGGATAGTTTAAATCTCAAATTATAGTCGCAATTTTAATTTATTGCAAATTATATATATACTGATAATTTTTACTATAAATTGACAAGTTAGCATCAACATACTACGGTTGCTATAGTTACGCAATATTTGACATAGAATTGACGCAATGGCTTTTGACAGGACAACGTCTGTCGAGTCAGCTAGTTATATATAAAAATGAAACCCGTTTTCCTTGGTCACGGCCTCACGCGTGAATGGCAGGACCGATTTCACTAATTCTTTTTTTGTTGTATTTGTTATTATTAGGAGAAGGTTCTTACAGAAAAAAATATTAAGAAAATCTCTCAGAAATATTGAAAAACCTTAAAAACAGCCCTTTTATTTTTCCCATACAAACGTTTTCTAACTAAAACGAGCTTTATTGCTATTGTATAAAGTTCATATTGAATTGCAAGCACTCACTGTTGTTTAAGCAATGTAGGTATGTTCCTAACGTCCAAAAGTCAATTTGCACTTTATTACCTCTGTACAAAGTTCAAATTCAATCATATCTATCAAAACAGTGTGCGTTTTATACTGATAATTTTTACTATAAATTGACAAGTTAGCATCAACAAACTACGGTTGCTATAGTTACGCAATAGCATGAGAATAGAGGTTATAACAAAGAGTTCCTATAATTATTCTCAACACCTTTGGTCACGCCATCACGCGTGAACGACTGGACCGATTTCAATTTACTCTACGTTTATCCCAAAGTCTACCCGTGCGAAGCCGGGACGGGCCGATAGTATTTTATAAACACTTAGGTATTACAAACAATTTTAATGAAAACAAATTTTCGTCATGTTTTAAATCGAATAAAATTGATGCTACACATTTTAACTTATTAATTTATTGACTTGAAATTGCTCTCCTGTAAAAATGCCATTTATTGTTTCGATACTATTCGTAGGGGCAGTCGATTTGCACTGGGCACTGCTTGGTTTTTTAAGTTTTTTAATAATGTTGAGATGGACGTGTGGTGTAACACGAATGGATAGAATTAGGAACGAGTATATTAGGGGAAGTCTGAAAGTAGCGCCAGTGACAGAGAAGTTGACAAGTAATCGTCTATCGTGGTACGGGCATATTATGCGAAGAGAGGAGGACCACTCTGGACCACATCACAAAAAAGACGATGATCTTGAGTGTGAATGGGTATAGCGGTAGAGGACGACCAAAGAAAGTATGGATGAACTGTGTGAATGATGAAATGAAAAAGGAGGGTGTATTCAGATATGACGAGTGTAGAAATGAATGGAAGAAGTGTACGTACTGTACCGACCTCACGTAGGTGGGGTCAGGGTAGGCAGATGACTGCTTGGTTTTTTAAATTGTAATTTAATCTTGTTTTTACCTTTTCTCTTGGCGGTGCATCTCATTTCGTGTAACGTCAGACTTTTCAGCGAAGTGTAGGTGCGTCTGCATTTCGGGCATTTACCTGTTGATAAAGAAAAAATTGGTTGTCTGTAAAGTCGGTTCACGGACGATAGTTTAACGTGACAACGTCATAACAAAACATTGATGAAATGATTGCATACTGTTCTCGCTCCGATCGTGACGTCACAATGAGCGTAACGGGACACTTCGTGCGTGCAGCCGGCGGTCAGCGATATATTAGACGTTGTCACGTCAAAATATATCTTCTTCTTCTTTCTTTATATATAAAAATGAATTGCTGTTCGTTAGTCTCGCTAAAACTCGGGAACGGCTGGACCGATTTCGCTAATTTTGATCTTGATATATTTGTAAAAGTTCAGGGAAGGTTCAAACGGTGAGAAACATGAATAATAAGTAAAGAAAAATACTAAAATCGACAATTTAATTTTCCAATACAAACTGTTCCTACCTGTGAAACATTTGATGTCCGATCTCTTTTGTCTTTTTAGAAATAAAAATAGTGTCACTTGGTTGTCAAATATTTATAGGTGTGTTCAGAAATTGGTTTGATCTTTTTGGTCTGTTTTGTTGTTTTTTTTTGTTTTGTTTGCTCTAATACAGGGAAGGTTTAAAAGTAAAAAAAAACAGCGAGTGAAACCGCCGGCTGCAGCTAGTAATATTATAATATAAATCGTCGGCTTAGTACAAGAATCATTAAACACACTACGTTTCTAATCCATACAGCCAGAATGGAACAGACTCCGGCGTCCTTGTCTCCTGAGATATCCTTCTCAATCTTTTATCCTCTCACTGCTTCCTTATCTATACTAATATCATAAAGAGGAAAGATTTGTATTTTTGTATGTTTGTGTGGAATAAACTCAAAAACTACTGGACCGATTTCAAAAATTCTTTCACCATTCGAATGCTACATTATCCCAAAGTAACATAGGCTATATTTTTTTTTATCCACAGCGAAGCGTGGCAGGGAACAGCTTGTCTTATATATAAAAATGAATCGCTGTTCGTTTGGCTCGCTATAACTCGAGAACGGCTGGACCGATTTCGTTAATTTTGATCTTGATATATTTGTAAAAGTTCAGGGAGAAACATGATAAGTAAAGAAAAATACTAAAATCGACAATTTAATTTTCCAATACAATTATAATGTTCGTCTCTTTTGTCTTTTTAGAAATAAAAAATAGTGTCACTTGCTTGTCAAATATTTTATAGGTGTGTTCAGAAATTGGTCCGATCTTTTTGGTCTGTTGTGTTGGTTTTTTTTATGTGTGTTTATGGGTATACAGGGTTATTCATAAAGGGTATGCTAAGCCGAAAAGGGCTCATAGTACTCATCATTATGACCAACTTTTACTATGGGACCAAGCCGAAATTCGCGAAAAAAAAATTCAGCTGTTCCATACATGTTGTCGAGTGTCATTGACATTTTTCTATGAAACAGCTGATTTTTTTTTCGCGAATTTCAAGTTGGTCCCATAGCAAAAGTTGTTCATAATGATGAGTACTATGAGCCCTTTTCGGCTTGGCATACCCTTTATGAATAACCCTATATTATGTGTTTGTACATACCGCCCGGCCTGGCTCCCTGTCCCGCACACTTGTGCTCCTCCAACAGCTTGTAAGTCGCGAACATTCGCCAGCACTCCTCACACTTCACATCTGGGACTTCGTAATTCGTCAGACATTGGTTCCGAACGAAATGCCTGCGAAAAAACAAGTCAAGTTTATAAATAAAAAATATTAATGTCATGCGGGGTTATTACGTCTGCGGGGTTATTACGACTTTTGTCTATAACTTATGTACCATAATGTTTTATCAATAACGACATCTATGGGCGGAAAGTGGAAAAAGAAAAAACAAGTGGCCCAAAATAAATCCCCAAAATTTAAAGCTCAATTCTCCGGTACACGCAGCGTTAAGACAGCGCCATCTATCGGTCAACAAAAGGAACTAAAGCTCCAAAACTCACAGTTCAAAGTCTTCCGCCGTCTTGAAGTCATCGTAGCACTTGGCACAGCTGTAGGGGAGACCAGCCTTGTGCCTCTGGTGGTGAGTGGTCGCGAGATCCGCATTCGGGAACCATAGTTCGCAAGCGTTGCACGCCAGCCTGGGAATAGATAAAGATTAATTAATTATTTGCTTAAAACATAAGTAAATAAATAATATAAGAACATTATTTTTACAAAACAAAAAACAAAAACCGAAAAGACCGACTATTGAGTTATTCATCTATTTGTCGCGCACGTATGTACTTAATGCAAATTTAAGACTTATATGGTTTTCTCATGGATACCATTATCAGAACTGGACTAAATTGAAATGGGACCAAATGGGAAGCGTCAGCTTTCTAATAATAAAAGAATCATCAAAATCGATTCACCCAGTCAAAAGTTATGAGGTAACCACCGAAGTCGGATTATATCGAACCGCCCTAACATCACATTTGTATCGAAACCGCAGAAGCCAAAATCCGGGGGGGGGGGGGGGGTGCGGGCCGTATTCGGGGAGGTAAGGTACTTGGTCATTATTATCCAACATTTTCAAATATCATATTTGTGATAGCAAATAGTTAGTCAACTGATAGCTTTATTTTTTACCGTATAACAAATTGACGTTATGTTTTGACAGCAAACGTAGTGATGGGATCTGAATATATTAAGAAATAAATCGATCGATTTTGTCGATGACTTCATCATAGAAATACCGACGATTTCCATAAGTAGAGAAATTACTGAGTTACCAAAGTACATACTTTAATTTTAATGAAATGTTTTAATTTCACCGTTGAGACTTAATTATGGCATGTTACCAAAATGCTCCAATTAAACTTCCTGGACTAATCATTTCAGAGGTGTGTTATCACAACATACAGTCCATCAGATGAAATAAGTTTGTGCATTTTGACCGATTGAAACAAAGGAAGGGCCAAGAAAATCGGTTACTAGATTGTGCGGTTCTTATAAGATTTCGATTTCTTATTTTTGTTAATCGATTTCAGTTTCACCAGTAAATCATTTTATTATTTTTCAATTATCGATTTTCTCTTCACTAGCCTGGTTACAGAATAGGGAACATAGGGCTTATACCGGACTGTTCTTCAAGTTGTGACGAAAATGTCAATAATTTTTATTATAAACTAAAGAGTGGTATAGAAAGTATACTATCGTAATAAAGCCACTATCGTAATATGGTCAATGAAAGATTCAACTTGTAATAATAATTTTAAAACGCGAATAAAAGAGCGAACATTACAGAATTAAAATTATCTGTCAAACTTTTAATAAAATTACTAATTATCCCTACTATAGTAGGATAGTGTGATGGAAACCTGAAATTTAAAAAACCTATTTTATCACCTTGTTATTCAGTATTTTACTAAGAATGGTTTTAACTAGATTTAATTTATTATTATTAATTTACCCTTTGTATTTTACGTTGTATATGCATGCCATTTTACCCTATGTTATGCTATGTTTTGATATCGAGTCTGAAATGAGGTAAAACCAGCCTAAAACGACCAAAAATCCTCCTCTACTTGTGATTATTGTCTCATTTCTAATTTTTTCGTTTGACATAATATGTCGTTAAGCGCACACCTCAGTAAAAAGCAAAGTAAGTCAATATTTCGTTTTTTTAGAAAAGCACTAGTATTACTTTTTTGTAATTTAATTTGGATTTGTGACTCAGAGATGAAAATTGGGCCACACCCAAAATTAAAAGACCATTTGCAACATCATTAACATTACTGAATCGGTATTTATTAACAACAACTAAGTTTATGTTTATATGCTTCTTATTCAATAACGTTACAACGACTCAACGAATTTAGATCGAATCTACTTCATCTGATTGATAAATCAGTTTTTCTTCGAAGGAGAGTAACTATTTATTCAATAAAAACAATCATATATTATTTAGGTTTATTTAAATACATATTTATGTATAATAACATTTTTAAAACTAACTAAAGAGAAAAACATTTCAAAACATTCTAAAATACATTTTTTAATATCCATTTAAAACCGTCAAACGCTTAAGAAAGCGCTCCGTTTAAAAAATAATAAGTATTGTGTCTTATGTTAAGTCTAATTAGTTGCCTGACTTTTCATTTCATTTTTGTTTGTTAATAAATTAAATTGTCTTTTGAATAGAATTTTTTTTTGATTAAAATCACTTACTCGGTTTTTGTATCAGATATGAGATAATTTATAAAAATATTAAATTACTAGAGTATTTAGCACTAACACATGAAGCTACACATTTTCTCTGGATTTATTTGTGGTTTCATTTCTATTTTTCAATATTTTACAGCATATAATGCCTTATTTTTCATGAAAATTGAGATTTTCTCCACTAACTTTGACAATTCAGCGACATCACCTATCAAAAGCTGCCAAAACACGACCGATTGACGGTTGTGACGTCACGGCAGCATAGTAGCATTTTGCTACTATGGACGGTTGCCCTACGAAGCTACTAAAGGCCGATCTACTTACATACTAGATCGATGGAGGTAACAAACATAAAAAAAACACATACATTCGAATTGATAAACTCCTCCTTTTTTGAAGTCGGTTAAAAAGAAAAAAAATATCAACGTAATTTATGGATGGCCCTTAGCATACCCTTTCCTTATAACCCTGTAATATAATCAATAAACTTACTTGGGAAGTGTGAAAGTAGGCATATGCACCTTCATATGCGACGACAGTCCCGGGGCCGCTTTAGTCTTGAAGCCACATACTATACATTCTAGAGAGGCCTTTTCAGGGGCCTTGGAGGCCTCCGGCTGTTTCCTGGACTTTGGGCCGGGAGATGAGTCATCGGGCTTCTGATAGATGATGATATTGTTCTTGATAGTTAAAGTTGATACCTACGTAGAAAGCTGATTACAATAGTTGCAATTACATGTGGAATCACAGTGGCAGTCATAGAATCTTATTGTATCGTGTACCTATGCGCGTTATACGTGTGTTGCAAGTAATGGTTTTATTCCTCTCGCCCGATTATCCACGCCTAACTACATGCCCACATTATGAACAGAACCGCTCGACAATAGGTAGGTACCTAACTTCTGATAATAATTGGCAACACCTCAACCTATAAGTGCCTTTATATTTAACGGGGCTCCCATACAGAAATGATTCTTTTGCTGTTTTTAATAATTACTAGCTGACTCGACAGACGTTGTCCTGTCAAAAGCCATTGCGTCAATTCTATGTCAAATGTTATATTAAAAAGTTTACATTGTCCAAAGCGCTATATGGTTTAAGTATTTTTAAATTTTCTAATTTTTCATGTTTTTTTACTATAAATTGAGATGTGAGCTATCCTATCTCCTAAGTTAGATCGAACTGCACACGGTGTGCAAATTTGATTGAAATCGGTTAAGTAGTTTAGGAGTCTATAGCGGACAAACAACGTGACACGTAATTTATACTAATACTAGCTGACTCGACAGACGTTGTCCTGTCAAAAGCCATTGCGTAACTATAGCAACCGTAGTATGTTGATGCTAACTTGTCAATTTATAGTAAAAATTATCAGTATATTTATAATTTGCAATAAATTAAAATTGCGACTATAATTTGAGATTTAAACTATCCTATCTCTCAAGTTGGATCGAACTGCACATGGTGTGCGAATTTTATTATAATCTGTTAAGTGGTTTAGGAGTCCATTGAGGACAAACATTGTGACACGAGATTTATATATATTAAGATTAAGAATTAAGAAGATAAAGAGGAAAGATTTGTATTTTTGTATTTTTGGATTTTTGTGTGGAATAAATTCAAAAACTACTGGACCGATTTCAAAAATTCTTTCACCATTCGAATGCTACATTATCCCAAAGTAACATAGGCTATATTTTATTTTATTTTTCTTTTTTTATCCACAGCGAAGCGTGGCAGGGGGAACAGCTAGTTTGTATATATTAAGATTATATTTACAAACGCTTACCACTATCCTTACAGGGAATCCCCGATTCGATACAGCAGCAACATGATATAACTTATCTAAATAAAATAAGCTAATCTTATCTAAAATCAATCTTCCATCCCATATTAAATACTCTAACGGTAGCATACCATAAATAGTGCTATCTTTGTGAATTCACTCAGAGAACAATTAAAAACATCCGTATAATATAACACGGGAATACTCAACCAAACGAGGCGGAACCGCGAGCGCGTCACGCTTGTAAACTCACCTGAAGAAGGTCACCGAATGTGACCGAAACTAGTCGTAGTAGACTACTTAATTTTTACGTGAGTATTCCCGTGTTAATTATAACAAGGACATTACCTTTGTTTTCGACGTTGGTCCCGAAGAACTGTCACTTCTTTTACTCTTTGATATCTCAGGTTTCCTGGACTTCGGAGCCGTCTTCAGCATGGGTGAGGGTTCCCGGACCCTGGACTTGGGGCCGGCTTTTTGTTTGGGCTCTTTCGAGGACTTCGGTCCGGGTTTCGAGATTGGCTCTTTATTGGTTGGATCGGACGATAATCTGGGGAAAAAAATGAGAAATGTAGAAAAACATGAAAGATGGATTACTAGCTGCCCTGGCAAACGTTGCTTTGCCTTATATATTATTGCTTATGTTATTTTTCTTTTTATTTTTAAAATGCAGATTTTTTTTTAATTTTTTTTTTCTTGTTTTTTTTTGGTTTGATTTAAAAAACAAACAATTTCGTCAATTTTCCAATGTTTTGAGTTATTCTGCTATTCGGGACGGAGACGAATACAACAAATAAAAAACCATGACAATTGGTGCAGCCGTTCTCGTGTTATAAGCGTTTAAACAAACCCCACTTTCTTTTAAATACAGAAAGTTTTTGACGTGACAACGTCAAATATATCGCTGACCGCCGGCTGCACGCACGAAGTGTCCCGTTACGCTCATTGTGACGTCACGATCGGAGCGAGAACAGTATGCAATCATTTCATCAATGTTTTGTTATGACGATCGTCCGTAAACCGACTTTACAGACAACCAATTTATTCTACAGAACAGCTGATTTTTCCTTGATTTTAATGTTTGTTCCATAGTAAAAGTTGTTCATAATGATGAGTACGAGGCGTTCGTCTTAGCATACCCTGTCGTTATAAATAACTAGCGCCCCATCCCGGCTTCGCACGGGTAGACATTCATTATTTAAACATTTTGGGATAAACGTAGAGTAAATGTGTCTTGATATTTGAGCACGCAATTCAATGTCAAATGTTACATTAAAAAGTTTACATGGTCCAAAGCGCTAAGTACCTAGGTATTCTTAAATTTTCTAATTTTTGCGTTATTTTTTTTTTTTCTTTTTATAAGAACCTTCTCCTGACAATAACAAAAACAAAAAAAAAAAAAAGTGAAATCGGTCCAGCCGTTCACGCGTGATGGCGTGACCAAGGGAAATAGGGATTCATTTTTATATATACAATATGTCCGGTTTCCGATGTCCGATACTTTAGGGGGTTAAAATGCAATTAATTTTATCGACAAATCACGGATTTTTTTTTATTTTTCTCATTATCTCTTATTTTATTTTTTTTGTTTTATTTCATTTGCTGGGGTATGCGCGCTTTTCAAGTACGTATGTTTACACTGTCATAGCTCCTAAACTATCTAACGCACAGTTAAGATTTAAATGTACATTTATAGCAAATATCCTGTATTATTAAAAAAATAAATAAATAAAATTGGTTAACACATTGGTTTTTTTTTAAACTAATAATCTGAAAAAAACATCAATTTGTTGTCCAATTTATTTTTTTCAAAAATTATTTTTAATAATATTACTGAAACATTAAAAAATTGAAATTTGAATCTAGATTTATTGTCTACACTATTAACTAACATTTGAGACCACTTTTGTGTTTGTAAGTCTTCTACTTGGGTAGATATTGTTAAATTAATACAAGCACCTTTGCTTCGCTAACAATTTTTTAAGTGCTGCCATTTTTTTATTGATGAAGAAAAATAAAAAAAAATCCGTGATTTGTCGATAAAATTAATTGCATTTTAACCCCTTAAAGTATCGGACATCGGAAACCGGACATATTGTATACTAGCGGCCCGTCCCGGCTTCGCACGGGTAGACACTATAAATAATAATTGAGATGTGAGCTATCCTATCTCCTAAGTTAGATCGAACTGCACACGGTGTGCAAAGATTGAAATCGGTTAAGTAGTTTAGGAGTCTATAGCGGACAAACAACGTGACACGTAATTTATATAATATATATTAAGATAGATTAAAAAAGATACTGGAAAGAAAAGATATATGTATTTTTTTCTGTCATTGGAGTTACACATAGTGTAGCCGCCTTATAAGCCAGAGGCCCGGCCGGGCAGATGTTTGAATGATGAATTTAAATATCTGCTCTGGGTCTGGGTGTTCGTTGTCCTTGTCTTTGTGTTCCATGGCATCCGACACAGGGTATCTAGTGGGGAGCTATGAGTGTGAAATATTTATTATTTATTTATTAACCGACTTCAAAAAAGGAGGAGGTTATCAATTCGTCTGTGGTATGTTTTTTTTTTAATTTTTTTTTTTATGTTTGTTTCCTCATAACTTTTGTCTGAGTGAATTGATTTTCATTATTCTTTTTTTATTAGAAAGCTGACGCTTCCCATTTGGTCCCATTTCAATTTAGTCCAGTTCTGATAATGATATCCATGAGAAAACTATATAAGTCTTAAATTTGCATTAAGTACGTGCGCGACAAATAGATGAATAACTCAATAGTCGGTCTTTTGAAGTCGGTTTTTGTTTTTTGTTTTGTAGAAATAATGTTCTTGTTTATTAAGTCAATTTAGACATCCGTACAGTACTTCCCACCCGGCTGAAAATTGGTATTGTTCAAATGAAATCTAAAAATACTATTTCCGTAGAGCCCTGTTTACCTCGTTCTCTTGGCATCCAGCATCGCTTCTAATAACACTTCGCGAGGCCTCTTCTGTTTCGGTACGAGTAAGGGGTTGTCTTCTATCTGAAACTAATAAAAGAAAGCTTGTATAGAATCGTCCATTAACACTTTGACTGCGGAAAACATACCTTGTGTTTTACTTTGCGCGACGCGAGTGCGGCTGTACACACCAGGCGCGTAAAACAACGCGTTTGACTATTAGCCGTGCCTGGGGCTAGCGCATGTGATTACTAGCCGCAGCCAAAGTGTTAAGTTACCTAACAATACTTAGCACTTTAACTGCGACTAATAATTACATGCGCTTGCCTTAAGTGCGCAAATTTGTGCAAAAAAAAATACGTATTTCACGTGCGAAAACAAGATGGAGAACTCTTATTTACCTGATCTAGCGTCTCTTTCTCAACCTCCTGCTGTCTCTCTCTGCTCCTCAAAACAGATTTGGGCCCCGGCCTCGATCTTAATGAGGGTTTAGGTGTTTGGAAATCCTGAAATCACATAAATACATGTTAATTAAACAAATTACAAAACAAAAAACAAAAACCGACTTCAAAAGACCGACTATTGAGTTATTCATCTATTTGTCGCGCACGTACTTAATGCAAATTTAAGACTTATATGGTTTTCTCATGGATACCATTATCAGAACTGGACTAAATTGAAATGGAACCAAATGGGAAGCGTCAGCTTTCTAATAAAAAAAGAATCATCAAAATCGATCCACCCAGTCAAAAGTTATGAGGTAACAAACATAAGAAAAAAATACAGTCGAATTGATAACCTCCTCCTTTTTTGAAGTCGGTTAAAAATTAGAAACAAGCTTTTATTGCATTGTCAGAGTTACACAGGTATACCAAATTTCAGCTCAATCGGACATCGGGAAGTGGTTCAAAAATGAGTTGCAAGATTCCACCCAAACAAACATACATTGCAATAATTCTAATTCTAAATGGGGGTGATACGACCTGCACCGACGTCCCGCTTGGGGTGTGTTGTGCATTGCCCCCCGACTGCCAGCTCACCCCAACCATCCGAGCTCCCTAAAGTAACGGAGCCCGGCCTGGGGTCGCTGGCACACCTCCTCCACTTGCATTGCGCCAGGTGTTGTGGTACTTGAGACTTGTTGTGTGGTTTCTTCAAGGAGCCTCGACCTTGATCTTATGTCTTCCGTGGCCTCACAGTGCAACAGCACGTGCTCTATGGTTTCGTCCTCTTGTAAACAGCCTCGGCACAGCGGACTATCCGTAGCTCCAATTTTGTGTAACTGGTAATTTAGCTCACAGTGGCCGGTGATAATGCCTATCATTGTACGGAGATCTGTCCTGGTTAACTTGAGTAGTTTGTTGGTCGCTTTTCTATTTATCGATGGGTAAAAAGCTTTTGAGTGTTTACAATCTGTAGTTTTTAACCGACTTCAAAAAAGGAGGAGGTTATCAATTCGTCTGTATGTTTTTTTTTTTATTTTTTTTTGTTCCATAGATTTTGCTGTTCTTTTTCCGTGTAGGCAATTAACAGGTTCCGCGTTTCCAATGCCGTTGGTTTACACAGTGTCGCGACATCTGCCTTAATTTCTTTCTTTATGCCTTCCTTTGCGAGTAAGTCGGCTTTGTTATTTCCTTCACATCCGCTGTGACTTTTTGTCCATTCCACAGTAACTGTATATCTGGTTGCTAAATTTTGTAGAGTAAAGTGGCATTCCGATACCACTCTGGACCTAGTTGTTGGCTTTCTGAGTGCGTAGATGATGGCTGCGCTATCAGTGGTGAACGTGAGTTGATCGTCTTTTCTCTCTATACTGCTTTCCGAGTCTTTTGTGAGTACCGATCTTGCCGCGAGCAGAAGGCCCATCGCCTCAGCCTGCAGTACGGTTGTAGTCTTATTAAGGGCTATGGACTCTTTGATACCCAGCTCTGGTGAGTAACAACCAGCACCCTTATTATTTTTTGCACCGTCCGTGTAAATGTTATATTTCTTTGGACCAGCATCTACGATGTCAGCTTGGACTCGTTCTTCTGTCACTAGCTCATAGTTTTTGTTGTCCAAATGTACATTAGCAACTTTGTCAGTCCCTCGGCTTGCGTCTGGGACGATTTTTGTTGCTCTGTCTAAGATTCTACAGTGGGTTGTGGTGTATCCGACGCCTTTCCACTGGTTTAAGGATTTGATTCTTAGTGCCGACGCCATTGCTTCCTGCTGTATGTGCAAGTGTAGTGGCGTCAGACCTAGAATTACGTTGAGGGCGGCCGATGGTGTCGACTTTGAACAGCCACTTATTAGTGAGCATGCCAGCCTTTGTAGTTTCTGTAGCTTGGTGATGGTTGTTGCCAGGATTGTTACATTGCAAGTTAAATAAAAGCTTTTTATTATACTAGTAGTTCATGGCAGACTAAACCTTGCGTCGTCTTGTATCTTTACAATCTTTCAATCGATCAGTTATCCACCGCCAAGCAGTAATGTGCAAACAGTGAGAGAGAGAGAGTGAATGAATGAGTGAGTGAGAAAATGAGTGAATGAGTGAGTGAGTCACCTGTAGTTCAGCGAGGGTCAGGTTGTCGGATCTGTTTTGGCGCGTGAGCCGCTTGGGGCTTGGCGCGCGCTTCTGTCTCGTCTCGCGGCGCTCCGGAGTCGGCGAGCGAGACTCGATCAGTATTGACTTGTTTTGAGTGAGTGAGTGAATGAGTGAGTGAAGGAGTGAATGAGTGAGTGAGTCACCTGTAGTTCAGCGAGGGTCAGGTTGTCGGGTCTGTTTTGTCGCGTGAGCCGCTTGGGGCTCGGCGCGCGCTTCTGTCTCGTCTCGCGGCGCTCCGGAGTCGGCGAGCGAGACTCGATCAGTATTGACTTGTCTTCGACCTGGAACAAACAAAACTTGCATAATCATACATATACTTAGGTTAAAATTACAACAACTGACCCCCGGCGGTTTCACCCGCCTTCCCTGAACTTCCACAAATATTTCATGAACAAAATTAGCGAAATCGGTCCAGCCGTTCTCGAGTTATAGCCAGACAAACAAACAGCCATTCATTTTTATACATAAGAAGAAGAAGGTATACCCATATAGGTATTCTTAAGTTTGGCACAAACATTTTAGTCTTAAACTGTAAGTTTTTGAATGTAAATTGAAATTTCCCTTGGTCAAGCTATCACGCGTGAACGGCTGGACCGATTTAAATTTTTATTTTTTTGTTGTTTGTTATTGTCAGAAGGTTCTTATGAAAAAAAAAATTCGCTAAAAGTTATAAAAATTTATTGAGAACTTTGAGAAAAAAATAGGTAAGATAAAAATTTTAAAATAAATATGTATAAATAGAAATAAAAAAAAATCTACCTATTTCCCGCATAGAAACATTTACTCTATGTTTATCACAAAATGTTTAAAAAATGATTGTCTACCCGTGCGAAGCTGAGACGGGCCGCTAGTAAATTAATAATAAGTTAATTATTAATGTTCTTATTGTGAACATTCTCACTGGTAACAGCTGATTCCGGGTCAGAAAAAAAGAATAAAATTGTACTATGAGTCCTTTTCGACTTGAATTTCTTTCTACAACCTTGTATACAGGGTTATTCATAAAGGGTATGCTAAGGCACTCGTCATTATGAACAACTTTTATAATGGGACCAACCCGAAATTCGCGAAAAAAGAATCAGCTGTTCCATTCATTATGCCGAGTGTCATTGACATTTTTCTATGGAACAGTAGATTTTTTTACGAATTTCGGGTTGGTCTCATAGTAAAAGTTGTTCATAATGATGAGTACTATGAGCCCTTTTCGGCTTAGCATACAATTTGTGAATAACACTATATAGTACCTTTATTTTGACATCACTTTCCTTTATCTTGCTAGTCTTGGCCGGTTTCCGAGCTTGATGTCTGACAAGGGGCTGACCCTCGTCCGAATCACTGTTCAGGGACTCCGTGACGCCCAGGATGCGGTCCGCTTCTGACTGTAAGTAGAACGTTTTTGGTATGACACATGTAGTTTCAAGTATGAATTTTGACACTGCAATATAGATGGATTCAAAATGTTTCTCTTAAAAATATTTTACATTATTTTTATAATTACAGCTTTCCAAACTGGGTGTGGAACTCGTGTCTTGGAAGTCAGTGTCTTCCGTTAGATATGGTGAGTGAGTGTGAAATAGTTTATGCTACTTGCCTATCATCAAATACATATACAGAATTAAACGTTTATTTAGTACCGATACAGAACATAACAATACATATTTCAATATATAATTTTTAATTCCAATAATTTGGGAAAGTATTATAGTACAGGGCTGTATAGAAAAGGTATTGAATTTGAAAGAAAAGTGGTCTTTCTTTCATATTCAATAGTATCAATCCTATTGATATTTGGGCAATAGTATTGTTTGTTTTTAACAAGCAATATTATCGATAGCATTGTCAAGAGTCGATAGTTTCGATAGCACTATCGATAGTATGACAGATTTTTGAGGCCACAATTATAATAGTATTGCGATACTATCGATGGACTATCCCTATTGCAACAACACTAATGAGGACGATAGTTACCGCACTGGCGTCTCGCAAGTGGCAAGTGGTGAACTTACTGAGCACTGAGGAGCCTTGAAAGGAAGGCCGAGTTTCATTCTGGTCTTCTTGTTGGTATCCTGGCACATTTTCCGAAAGTCGTAGAAGTCTTGAAGCTTGTCCACACACAGCTCGCATATCAGTGGAGGCATTCTGTCATTTAGATTCACCTGGAAGTCGGTTTGTTGGTCAGAAAGGCTCTAGTTTTAAGAGTGGTCGCGAAAACCGATAAGACTAACATTTACAGGACATTGTTCGGGAAAGGTATGGGTAAAACTGTACATGTGCAGCTCGATGCTTGTAAAATTAGATCTTTTAGGCCTATAATTAATGTTAAAAGTACCTCTATTTGAAGACATTCTCTGATTTTCTGCTTCAACTCTATTTCTTGATCGTGCAAGTCTATGATGCTTTGTATGATCGGCATTTTGTAACCAGCACCGACGCCGCATAAGCGACAAGCGCGGTAAATCTCATAAATATCTTTATTCATAGTTGTGTTATTCTATTACTACAAAACAAAAATTGAAAATAAAATTGGAAAAGCAAAACATGACAGACAACAACGTGACGTGAGTACGTGAGTCGGTAAAGTGAGTGAACGAATTTGAAATTTTGAACGAAGCGAACGACGAACGACTGAGGTGTTGCCAACTCTCAAAAATATTTATCCCTAAAGTTTGTATCAAAAACCCCTAAAATCGCATTAATTATTGAGTTGTCCCCCTAAAAAATAAATAAATAAATTCATTGATTTAAAAATAATATGCTGTAACAATCGTCGTAAGAATATTCATTTTTTTGCGGTATCCTATCTGACATAAGCTAATGTCAAACATACGTTCAAGCCTAAAAAAAATATAGACCTAGACACAACAATAACCGCCATATGCACAGACAATAAAATGATCACCAGTAGCGCCAGTAGCGCCAGTATTGCCGCCAGTCACCACAGAGTGGTTGTAGAATTACGTACTAGATGTCGTTATATGTCGCTAGGTTAAGAAATTAATATTATTATTATAAATTTAAAAATATTAATGAGTCAAAAAATCCCTGAAAATACCCCTAAAAATTTCAGACCCCTAAAAAAATCCCTACTCACTTATTTACCCCTAAATCTGGGGGGAAAACCCCTAAGTTGGCAACCATGCGACTGACTTGATAAGTATGGTGATGCCAGATTCAAAAGATTAAATTATTCCATTTCTATTTGATTTACATTGAAAAATACAATAATTGGCGACACAATGGACTGGACATTTTAGTCGTGTTGCTTAATAACCTATTCTATCTTCGTCGGACTGAGATAGCAAAGCTAGGACACTACCTTTTGATACTAGCTTTAAGCTACAAAGTTTTAAACAATCAAGTTTTTTTATTCTAAGTTAGGTTTTGTGTTGTTTTCCCCCAAATATGGCAGGACATTTTCCTTAAAAAAAACACCAACAAACAGCAACACTGACCACTGCTTGAATGTTGTAGGAATTAGTATTTTATTTAATGTGTTTTATTTTATCTGTTTGTCCGTTTGAGGCATAAATTGATTCAATTTCCTCCCTGTGATGTGAGTAAATTTTGATTTTAGAGCTGTTTTTAAAGATTATTTTTCTTGGATATCTCGAGCAAAAGGCGAAATGAAACCATTTTGTGACATATAGGAAACATTTATTTAGCCACACGGATCAATATTCACTATTTTAAGATGGAATATTAGCCATGAGCCTAGAGAGACTTACCTCCTTGTATTAAGCTCAAACCATATGTATAGCTTACAAAGTAAAAAAGTTTTTATGGTCTTTACTAAATGCTCGTTTTGGCTGAAGAGCTTTCCGACTATTCACTATAGCCAGTTAGCCACCGATATCACATAGGTAGATAACGCCCCTGACCTTGAATTTCGATAACCCCCCAAAAAAACCAGAATTAGAATTTTGCAGAAAATGATTTGCATCTTTTTGATATTTTTGTCTTTTCTAACATAATAAATTGTAAAGATGTAAAGCTTGTATCTATATTTGTAGAAGGTACACTGAAACCATGGTCCAACATTAAAAATTTTAGGAATAGAAAGCTATGCTGTGCTCAAATGCTGTATGCTATTTAATATTGAACAAGGCACAAAGTCCCGGTTATTATTTAGTCCAAATTAAATTAGATTGTAAAATATATTGCTGTCATTTTCTACCTACACACCCTCTTAGTATGTAGCTGTGTCTGACAGGGTCCACATTATGTCCCTTTCCTAAATACCAACCAACACTTTATCAACGCAAAACACATACCCTGTGTTTTCCTTTGTGCAACGCGAATGCGGCTACACACGCCAGGCGCGTAAAACAACGCATTTGACTATAAGCCACACTTAAGGCAAGCGCATGTGATTATTAGTCGCAGTTAAAGTGTTAAAAGCTTGCGAATAATATGAATAATTAATTATTCTAGTAATCTGACTTGTAGAGAGACAATGTTAAAGAAATATTTAAGTCTTAAAAAGCTGCGCCCTGCAGTGTCACCCACATCATTCAGGATAAAAAGTAGCCTATGTGTTAATCCAGACCATGAAAGACCTTCATTCCAAATTTCATGTTAATCTATTCAGCCGTTACAGCGTTCATTAGTAACAAACACAAATACTTTCACCTTTATAATATTAGTAAGATTTATATTGTCATGGGAAAACTCACATATTCGTCATTAGGATACTTTGACTAGATTAAAAAAACAAAACAAAGCCAACAACATACTTAAAGTTAAACGTTTCACACTCATAGCTCCCTACTAGGATACCCTGTGTCGGATGCCATGGAACACAAAGACAAGAACAACTAACACCCAGACCCAGAACAGATATTTAAATTCATCATTCAAACATCTGCCCAGCCGAGAATCTAACCCCATACCTCTGGCACAGTTACAAAGTAACAGAAATAACAACAGCAAAATGTTTCAAAACCACATTAGTTTTCATAATAAACCTTAAGAGATAATGATTAAAAAGTTGGGTGCTTCCAGACTAGAGAAAGGCAAACTAAATTTATATAGCGATAATAAGCGATAGCTTTGTATGACCGAGCAAGCGAAGCATTTCTGCAACAACAGGCAAAATTTTGTTTGTATGTTGGTACTCGCGCACAGGGCGTAATAATCGGATCTTGATAAAACTTGGTTGATAGGTTCTACGATTTTATAGATTTCATATGTCGTGTTTTTTTTTGGGGTATTTCCCTCAAAAAGGGGAGAAATTTGCTACAGCGCAATTTACCGGCCGATTTCGGTAAAATTTTGCAGAAATATTTGGGATTGATTGATTGATTGATTTTTTTTCGCGAATTTCGAGATGGTCCCATAGTAAAAGTTGTTCACAATGATGAGTACTATGAGCCCTTTTCAGCTTAGCATACCCTTTATGAATAACCCTGTATTGCTCATTTCATTGGCCCATGGTTACATAGTTCTTATTTTTATTCGGAATGGGGGCGATAGGTCCCGCACTGACGCCCCACAAAGGGTGCATTGTGCGTTTCCCCTTTGCCAGCGACCTGTTACGACCTGTTTGGCTCAGCAGTACTGTAGTATATCCGCCTTACAAGCCAGAGGTCCTGGTTTCGATTCCCGGCCGGGCAGATATTTGAATGATTAATTTAAATATCTGCTCTGGGTCTGGGTGTTAGTTGTACTTGTCTTTGTGTTGCATGGCGTCCCAACAGGGTATCCTAGTGGAGAGCTAAGAGTGTGAAACATTATTTATGATGTTGCATAATTTTATAAAATAGTTGAAGATCTGACCCCGCTTGTCAACATAGCTTGGTATCTTATGAAGTAAGATTTCTTAAATTGGGTTTCATTATGACATTTTTAGACTATATTTAGTGAAACAGGTCAATAAATTGACATGATTGTTAATTACGCTAAACATACATTTATTGTATAATTAAGTATTACTGCATACTAGCTGCACCCGGCGGTTTCACTTTCTGTTTTTTTACTTTTATCCCTTCCCTGTATTAGAGCGAACAAAACAAAAATATAAAAATTCTAATCGGTCCATCCATTCTAGAGTTTTAGCCAGAGAATTGAACAGCGATTCATTTTTAAATATAAGAAAGACTAGCTGCACCCAGCGGTTTCACTTTCTGTTTTTTTACTTTTAACCCTTCCCTGTATTAGAGCGAACAAAACAAAAATATAAAAATTCTAATCGGTCCATCCATTCTAGAGTTTTAGCCAGACAATTGAACAGCGATTCATTTTTAAATATAAGAAAGACTAGCTGCACCCGCCGGTTTCACTCGCTGTTTTTTACTTTTATCCCTTCCCTGTATTAGAGCGAACAAAACAAGAAAATAAATATTTAAATCTGTCCAGCCTTACTCGAGTTTTAGCCAAACAAACAAACAACGATATTTTTATATAAAAGAAGACTAAGTATTATTCTATACTAGCTGCACCTGGCGGTTTCACCCGCGGTTTTTACTTTCCCTGAACTTTTACATATATTTCAAGATCAAAATTAGCGAATCGGTTCAACCAATCTCGAGTTATAGCGAGACTAACGAACAGCGATTCATTTTTATATACAAGGTTATTCATAAAGGGTATGCCAAGCCGAAAAGGGCTAATACATTTTGTTGAGTGTCATTGACATTTTTCTATGGAACAGCTGATTTTTTTTTTCGCGAATTTCGGGCTGGTACCATAGTAAAGTTGTTCATAATGATGAGTACTATGAGCCCTTTTCGGCTTAGCATACCTTATGAATAACCCTCTTATAAGAAGAAGATGTTATGACCTGTAATGAATATTAACAATAAATTGATTATGGTTGTTACATATTAACCTATTACCTGTCAACTTTACAGACTTGTGAACATTCCACAAAGGCGGTAAAACAAGTGGAGCCATGTCTCAGCCACCCTCATCAGACCCTGATGGTAAGTTTATAATAAAGCTGTTCCACTCACTTTCACCCGCATTTTACAGGCTAATAGCATAAATGTTAACACTTTAACTGCTGCTGCTGCTGCCTTGTGTTTTCCTTTGTGCAACGTAAATACGGTTACACATGCCAGGCGCGTAAAACAACGCATGTGATTATTAGCAGCAGTTAAAGTGTTAATCCAGCTTAGATGCAATTCCATATAATTGAAACGCTAGGACAATGTATGGGAATGACATTTCTATAATCTACTAGCAGACCCGACAGACGTCCTGTCTTAGCTATGTCTTAATTTTCTAATGTTCCGCTCAACTTCCTAATTCTTTTCTTTCATAAAACAGTACTTTTTGTAGTGGTAGGGCTCATTTGCAGAGCCCGCCTGGGGAGTACCACACCTTTGCTATTACTGTGTTCCGGTTGGAAGGGCATTTGTTTCCAGTGAAATTTCAGGGCAAATAGGAGAATAAACATCTTATAAATCAGGGTGACGAGCGCAGTGCCTTCTCTTGTAAAAAAACTTCTCATGACCATAATTAACACAACATAAGAATAATTAGCGAAATTGTTCCATCCGCTCATGCGTGATGCGATGACCAAGGGAAATAGAGATTCATTTTTACAAATGTATATCTTCTCTTAATATAAATTACGTGTCACGTTGTTTGTCCGCTATAGACTCCTAAACTACTTAACCGATTTCAATCAAATTTGCACACCGTGTGCAGTTCGATCTAACTTAGGAGATAGGATAGCTCACATCTCAATTTATAGTAAAATAAATAATAGTTAAAAAAAACTAAAAAAACACGCTTTTTATAAAAAACCGAACTAAAAAAATAGAAAATAAAATTTTATAAATTTAAATTAAGAATAGGTTTGAAAATTTCAATAAATATAAATTAATAATAGTGTAAATAAATAAATATATGTATTTTATTTTTAAAAAGCGTGGGGTGCATGGGTCAATAAGTAGATATTATATATTTTGTAGATTCATTTTGTATTGACAGACATGAGTAGAGTGATTAGCATTTTGATAATATCTTAGAAAGCACCCCACGCTTTTTTAAAAATAAAATACATATATTTATTTATTTACACTATTATTAATTTATATTTATTGAAATTTTCAACCCTATTCTTAATTTAAATTTATAAAATTTTATTTTCTATTTTTTTAGTTCGGTTTTTTATAAAAAGCGTGTTTTTTTAGTTTTTTTTAACTATTATTTATTTTTCGCTTTTTAGTTCGATTTGCTAACTATTAACCATCCTTAATATGTACAAATGTGTTGGTGTTATCCGATTTTGGCCGTCTGCTCAAGCAAATTAAAAATAAAATTGATGCATAACAAAAAATATTGAGCAAAAAGATTTGTAGCCGCGTGGTTTCGATCCTCAGACCTCATAAAATAAAATTGATGCGTAACAAAAAATATTAGGCAAAAAGATTTCTAGCGGGTGGTTTCGATCCAGGGACCTCTGGGTTATGAGCCCAGCACGCTTCCACTGCGCCACTCTGTTCTCTGACTCGAATGACGAAACTACCATTTGTAAGTTAAACGGTATTAAAAGTTAAAGAAACTTTATAGAAAAAGCGTGTTAAAAAAATTAATAGTTAAAAAAACTAAAAAACACGATTTGTTTAGTGTATTGTCATCGGTCCTCGATATATCTACAAAGTTTGAAAGAAATCTGACCGTTTAAAGTGGGTCAAAAACGCGCTCAAAGGAGTCGGTTACATACAAACATACAAACATACAAACATACAAACATACAAACATACAAACATACAAACATACAGGTGAAGCTAATAAAAGCGTGTTAAAAACATGAAAAATTAGAAAATTTAAAAATACTTACTTAAACCATAATTTAACTTTAGCGCTTTGGACAATGTAAACTTTTTTAATGTAACATTTGACATAGAATTGACGCAATGGCTTTTTTTACCAATTCGAATTAAATAGGCATCGTTAAGACAGGACAACGTCTGTCGAGTCAGCTAGTAGATTAAAATTTATAGATTCTATATTCTATGACAGAAATGTCATTCCCATACACGGTCTTAGTTTTCTATAGCGTTTCGATTATGGAATTGCATCTTGGCTAGGGGGGCAGGGTTATAGGGATTTGTCACACTGGATGCGTTCTGCGGTCTGCGGTCAGGTCGCGCGAACAAAAGTGTTTGCGCGACCTGACCGCAGACCGCAGAACGCATCCAGTGTGACAAATCCCTATAACCCAGCCCCCCTTAAGCCAGCCACATCTAAGTCCATTCAGTCGTTTTTGCATGATTGTTTTTTGGTTGTCGTTTTTTGTTTTTGTTGTTTGTTGATTGGGCAACAAACATCCAAACATTGACATTTATAATATTGGTAGGATAATAGTAGTGGGTTCGGATAGAACTATTGTTTTTATTTCTTGTTGTTTTAGTTTTTTTTTCAAAGCTTGTTTTTAGTTTGCCGTTTTAGTATGTAAGTGGGTCAAATCTTGGTAATTGAATTAGAACCACTTCCCGATGTCCGATTGAGCTGAAATTTGGTATACCTGTGTAACTCCGATGACAATGCAAAAAGCTTTTTTACTAGCTTTTACTTTTATTAAACTTGCAATGTAATATAAGTTTCTGTAACTCAAACCTTTGCAACTGAACTTTGACCTACTTCCCGATGTCCGATTGAGCTGAAATTTGGTATACCTGTGTAACTCCGATGATAATGCACTATAAGCTTGGTTTTTATTAGTTTTAGTTTTTTTAGTTGCCTTAATTTTAGTTTTTAAATTGTAAATATTGTAAACTAGATTAAAATAATTGAAATCCAATGAAATATTGTGGAAAAATAATAATAAAATGTTCAATATTTATTGAGCTCAATAATAGCTCAATAAATATTTGAGCTTGTTTTCAAAATATACAGAGTTATTCATAAAGGGTATACTAAGCCGAAAAGGGCTCTTAGTACTCATCATTACTATGGGACCAACTCGAAATTCGCGAAAAAAATCAGCTGTTCCATAGAAAAATGTCAATGACACTTGATAAAATGTATGGAACAGCTGATTTTTTTCGCGAATCTCGCGCTGGTCCCTTAGTAAAAGTTGTTCATAATGATGAGTACTATGAGCCCTTTTCGGCTTAGTATATCCTTTATGAATAACCCTGTATATATTGTAAATATATTGCTATTAATTTTAGATTCAGATAGTGATGGTGCCGAATCTGAATCATCAAATGATGTGGAAATTAGAGACACATCAGATAACGATTCAAATAATGAAGATAACAGACAAGAAAACTGTAAGTTAATAATGACGGAAATAACTGAGAGAGTGAGTGGCAGTGGGAGTGTGTGTGAGTGGGAGTGTGTGTGAGTGGGAGTGTGAGTGAGTGAGTGAAGTGAGGTCTCAGTCTAGTTTTGGGGAACAAATTCAAATTCTTTATTCATACAAAAACTTACTGGCTAAAAACAAGAAAAAACGATGCTACCCGCAGTAGTTTTAATTTTAATTGAAAAGGCTTACTATAAAATTGAAGACTTCGTCTGTGATAAAGTCTCTTTACGTAAATTGTATTTAGACTGTAATAATAATACTTGACTGATTATACCTACTATTGTAGTTATTTTATACATTGATATTTTGACATTGCAATTATTTATATATTTTGTTTTGACATTCTAATAATATTATTTTCTTTGACATTTAATTTATTGTGTATTAATTTATTCATAAAAATTGTATTTGACATTCATAAGTGTCTTGACTGATTATACCTACTATTGTAGTTATTTTATACCTTGATATTTTGACATTGCAATAATTTATATAATTTTTTTTTTTACATTCTAATAATATTGTTTTCTTTGACATTTAATTTATTGTGTATTAATTTATTCGTAAAAATTGTATTTGACATTCATAAGTGTACATTGATGTACCCATATTTGAATAAATTATTTTGAATTTTGTAGTTAAAAAAACTGTGTTGCGGGACTTGCGGGTAGCATTGCCCACCTCCCATGTAAGAATTTACAATATTGTACTTATATTTTATTTTAATAAACAAATTGATAAAAGAAGAAAGACTCATTGACAAATTGTGTGTTTGTGTGGTGTGTATATACAGGGTGATTTTTTGAACTCGAGCAATATTTATACAGGATATTCAGTACTCGATTCTCGTTCGAAATAACCAAAAAAATAGGTAGTTAATATTTCAACTAATTATCCTAAGAAAACGATAAAGTATCGCCACGGCTACCGCGAGCATCAAAAATGTCCCGCATCCTCATCTCAACCCCCGGCCGCCCGCCGCCGCGCATCCCTAGCGCTCACCGCCCAGCGGTCATCGACCTCCTTAGTTGTCGCGCGCGCGCCGAGTGCGGCGCGGTAGTTCCCCTCACGCACACACGCACTGAACGCTCGCATGCCTATAAGTTTGAGAGTCTCGGGGATAAACTTTAAGCAGGGCTTTCCAAGTTTTCTTTCAGCATTTATCTAAATTTTATTTCTTTATACGATTTCTATGATGATTAATTCACATACCCTTGTATATTGCTAGGGTCCAAAAAGTCACGCTGTATAAGTAAGTGTGCATGTAGGTAAGTGTGTGTGTGAGTGAATGAGCGAGTTTGTGTGTGTGTGCGTGTGGTGACTTAAGTAGAAACTTAAGTAGAAATTGGTGCTTGTATGTATGTTTGTAAACAGACTACAGAGTTATTAGAAACTATCGACCTGCCCCGGCTTTGCACGGGTCTGAAATAAAGCCTATATTACTCAGGGATAACGTCCCTTCGGCCGCGTACGAAAAGTTACGGCAAAAGAAAAAATCTTCGTTGTACGATACTGGTTACCGGGAAATACGTTTTTTGCTTTACACGATACAGTGGTTTCCAAAAAGGAAACTTATACTGAATTACGAGATGGCACTTTCTGTTCTTCATACGTAACCTTCAAAAGAAGTCGTAGCATTCTAATGGTGAAAGAGTTTTTGAAATCGGTCCAGTAGTTTTTGAGTTTAATCGTTCCAAACATTTGTTCAAAATTGAAGAGCGCTGCTCTAGTCGGTGGAGCAACTTCCAAGCGGCGGTCCTCTTGCAAATGCTTTCACCTCCCTGTACAACATGATCTGCCTTCTTCTTAATCTGATCCAAGAACGTTCTCGGTCTTCCTAGTTCTCTCCTTCTTTCAATCTTAGGGGCTGCCTCCACGGGCGAGAGAATCGCGGCGATATTATCGTCGTGCCACGTATTTCTATACACTCTCTATAGAGCCGTCTCCACACGGCGATATTATCGCGGCGATGCGACGAGTGGCAACGAGCGTGCGAAACGTCATTACATCGCCGCAAGCCCGTCGCGACTAGCAGCGGGCCCGCCGCGCGCTCGTGGTGCTCCCGCAACGAGCGCGCAGCGGGCGCGCTGTCAAACGCAGCGTCATTTCAGCGTTGCCTCTCGCCAAGCAAGGACGTTTCGACAAGCTTTTTAAACAATCTTTAACAAATAATAGCACAACGCGTCGTCAAGGAAACGCGGCGATTCCGTTACGAGTCGCCGCGGAAACGCTGCGATTCCGTTACGACTCGCGACGATACGCGGCGGAATTATCGCTCGTTCGTGGAGATTCTCCGACGATAAAAGCGCGGACTCGTCGCGATTCTCTCGCCCGTGGAGGCAGCCCCTTACCCTCTATGATGGTTTTCATTTGTTTGTCGTACAAGGTGGCCAAACATCTAACCCCTTCTATTTTCAATGATGGTCAATAAACTCCTTTTTTCGTTTATACAAACATAGATACAATAAACCAAACATACAAATCTTTCCTCTTTATGATATTACTGTAGATAGTGTAGATGTAGAAGGGTATGCGAAGCCGGAAAGGGCTCATTGTACTCATAATTATGAACAACTTTTAATGGGACCAAACCTGAAATTGCGAAAAAAATCAGTTATTCCATACATTTTGTCGAGTGTCATTGACATTTATTGAAAAGCTGATATTTTTCGCAATTTCAGAGTTGGTCCTAGTAAAAGTTGTTCATAATGATGAGTACTATGAGCCCTTTCCGGCTTAGCATACCCTTTCCTTATAACTCTATATTAGTATTATGTAGAAGTAGATAGAACTTTTTCCAGGGTTGTTTAACTTCGTATTAGGGGCCACCCATAAATTACGTCACAGGTAAAGGGGGAGGAAAGGGGTCGACGAAGTGTGACATTGTGTGACAAGGAATGGAAGGAGTTCTAAGTTTCGTGACGTCACATTTTAAAATCTGATTCTATGTATTAAAATGAGTTTTTTTAATATAATAATTTCTAGATGTAAGATTGTAAAAATTGTGATGTCACACAGTGTGGTGGGAGTCTTAGAAACGTGACTAACTGTAACAAGGATGGGGTGGGCGGGTGCAACTGCCATCTAAAATTTTCGCGTTTTAAATATTTAAGATTTTAAATGTCACAAACTTAAAACCCCTTCTACCCCTTGTCACACAATGTCACACTTAGTTGACCCCCTCCACCCCTTTACGTGTCGTATATGGATGGCCCCTCAGCATAGATTTTTTTCAGGGCTATTCCGCGAATCCAACGCTGGCCCATCAGGCATTTCATTCGAAAACGCCAGCTCTAATGACGTAGCATATCCGCCCAGGCCTAACTTCTCATTTGGAACGACTTTTTACTGTGATAGGCTACCTGACAATCAACCATTTAAGTTTGGACGGTACCACGATAAACCCGCTGCAAATGGTAGGTGAACTTTTTGTACAAAGTGTGAGAAGGTGTAGGAATACTTAAGGGGGTTCTACACGTCAAAGTGAACCACTTTGGAGACACAAGTTTGCTAAATTAGCGAAAAAATATCGAGTATTATTTGATTTTTTTTTTAGAATTTAGCAAACTTGTGTTCTAGAAGTTGTTCACATTGACGTGTAGAAGCACACTCTTAAGCATACACACTACACATTTCCCATACATCTTGTATATAGATTTTTCATATTTATTTTGTTTAAAGTTACCTAAGTGACTTGAATTAGTACTGCACTAAATTTTTATAAATATTGCACACAAGTTGAATGACTTTTCAATCTAAGGAATTCGTTCTTTATAGTAAACATATGTAAAAATAAGAAAATATTTTCAAAAACAGGCTTTTATTACATTGTCATCAAAGTTACACACTTACACAGGTATATTAAACAGCTCAATCGAACATCGCGTCGTTCAAAATTAAATTGCAAGATTTGACCCAAAAACCAAAACAACAAACAGGGCACGGCAAGTTAAATAAAAGCTAGTGACTAGGTTTGACCCAAAAAACCAAAACAACAACAACAAACAGGTCAAGCTAAATAAAACCGCTTATAAAATAAGTTGTGTTGTTTCAGGCTTACCAGCATCTCACAAATGCATATTCTGCCCCGAAAATAGCAGCGAATGTATTTTCCGCGAGCGACAGGCCTCCACTATATTCAAACCTCCTTACATCGGTTTTAATATACCAATCACAACCAATAGATTCGTCAAAGTGAGTGATACTTTGACGAATAGTACTGGAACTGCATCAGCCGCGTCTGGCTCTGGAACACAAGCCCGTACAAACACTGGAAATGCGCCTTCCAGTTCGTTTAGCTTTGGGACTGTCGCATCTAACGGGTTTGGAACACAAGTTACTACTACAAACAGCGCAGGCGCGAATGCATCAACCCCTTCATTCAGCTTCCCAGGGGGTACCTTTACCATCGGTGGAACACAAGTCCCTACCACAACCAGCGCTGTAATTACACCTTTAACATTTAGCTTTGGAAATATCGCATCTGATGCCTCTAGAACACAATCCTCTACTACAACCAGCGCGGTAATTGCACCTATAACTTCATTCAGCTTTGGAAATATCGCATCTGGTGCCTCTGGAACACAACCCTCTACTACAAACAGCGCTGTAATTGTACCAATAACTTCATTCAGCTTTGGAAATATCGCATTTAATGCCTCTGGAACACAACCCTCTACTACAACTACCACTGATACCAATGCACCTATATCTTCTCTCGGGTTTAGGTTTGGATGGGCTGCTTCTAACAGCGTTGGAACACCAACCGCTATTACTACCAGCAGTCGATCATCTAACACAACCAGTGGGGCGATCGGTACATCTAGCACCCAAGGAAATACGTCTGGCTCGTTTGGCTTTGAATCAGTCCCGTCTTATAGTGTTAAAACACCGATAAACACCCCTAGTGCAATCGGTACACTATTTGGAACGTCTGACAGTAGTGGAACACCCACAACTGCTGCTAGTGCAATCGGTGGACTATTTGGAACGCCTAACAGTAGTGGAACACCCACAACTGCTGCTGGTGCAATCGGTGGATTATTTGGAACGTCTAACAGTAGTGGAACACCCATAACTGCTGCTGGTGCAATCGGTGGACTATTTGGAACGCCTAACAGTACTGGAACACCCGTAACTGCTTCTGGTGCAATTGGTGGACTATTTGGAACGTCTAACAGTAGTGGAAATCCCATAACTGCTACTAGTACATTCGGTGGACTATTTGGACCGTCTAACAGTAGTGGGACACCCATAACCACTACTGGATCAAGTAGTGGACTATTTGGAACAGCTAACAATAGTCAGGCACCCCTAGCTACTGTAACTACTGCGAGCAGTATATTTGGTTCGCCGAACAGAACTGTAACACCAACTACTGTAGGAAGTGGCGCGTCGAACAGAACTGTAACACCAACTACTGTAGGAAGTGGCGCGTCGAACAGAACTGTAACACCAACTACTGTAGGAAGTGGCGCGTCGAACAGAACTGTAACACCAACTACTGTAGGAAGTGGCGCGTCGAACAGAACTGTAACACCAACTACTGTAGGAAGTGGCGCGTTGAACAGTAGTGGAACACCCCAAACCACCACTGGAGCATGCGGTGGAATATTTGGCCCACCCAGCACTAGATCTATATTTGGTAAGTTTTGTTTTTTTTTCGGTAAAAATTGTCTTTAAAATATTCAGAATTGAACAAAAAATAAATAAACGTGATATCTCACTACATCCCCCCTTATCGCTTGTGATATTTCGTGATGTTTTCCGAACACCCTTTCGACCTCACCTGATTAATGGACGATCCCTAAGTCTAGTATAGTTTCTCCATTCTCTGAATTACTCTTTGACGTTTCTGAAGCTGCAAAACTTTCTTATTAATCAAGCATATGAAAATAATATTCTAGAACACAATCTTCTTCAGACACTTGCATCAAATAAATAATGAAATTCTTCTATCGAAATCACCACATGGTTTGAAGTGAGGTTCCGACTACCACAAAACATTGAAATTACAGAAGCTATAGCCAAACCGTTTATCTTAGTCCTCGCCTGCGCGGTACAGAGGCGCGGGGGTATGAGGGCGCGGGGGACTGAGAGGGCGGCGCGGGGGACTGAGAGGGCGGCGCGGGGGACTGAGAGGGCGGCGCGGGGGACTGAGAGGGCGGCGCGGGCGGCGAGGACTAAGATAAACGGTTTGGCTATAATGACAGCGCTCACGGAGGCGAGTAGAAGAACAATAATCACCGCGATTGCAATTAATAAAGGAAAGATCGTTTCACACTCATAGTGCTATATATCAATCACTACTAGGGGATAGGTACACTGTGTCGGGGATGTTATGGAACACGCACAAAGATAAAGACAACTAACATCCAGACTCAGAGCAGACATTTAAATTCATCATTCAAGCATCTGCCCGGGCGGGAATCGAACTCGGAACCTTTGGATTATAAATAATAAAAAATAAATAAAAATATCTATTTCCATAAAAAGTTCACATAGTTCATTTAACTTAAATGGCTAGGCGGATATACTACACCTGAGCTATTCAGGTTGTCAATCCCAGTAATCATCTACTCGTGTCCGTGAGATGATGTCTATGTGTGCGTTGCGCTTACTGTGAAACTTCTGTACTCTGCAGTGCTGCTACAAAAAAATCTAAAACAAATATTTTTACTACAGATCCGAATCCTGTAAGATTCACTTCACCATTTGGGATGGCATCGCGACCGCAGTCTGTGGCCCCTCCTGCGGTTACTGTACCGCAGTCTTCGACCCCACTTGCGAGTCCATTGCGAGCGCAGACTTTGTTCCCAATTTCAGTTCAAGCTCCGATTTCATCCGAAACCCAACCAGCCACGGAACAGCCTCTGGCTTCCGACCCCCCATCAGCAGGCCCGTCGTCTGCGCCAGTACGATCAGACGTAGAACTCATCATTTCAAACCTGGCCTCACGCTGGGACTTACTCCTGAAAACGGGCTTGCCACAAAACGCTAGAGAAAACCTGCTCCGCAAGTACCCAGTACCGGAAAACAGCCTGCTTAGAGGCCCCGTTCTAAACTCTGGTATCGAAACAGAAGTGGCAGAAGACGTGAGGAGTCGCGACAGAGATATGCAAGAGAGGCAAGATCAACTCGGGAAAGGCATAACCGCAGTAAACAAGGCTATATATTTACTCCTCTCCCAGGAGAAGCTGCCTCACGCCATCCGAGAGCTACTCAACGCTTGTAAGATATTCTCGGACTTGCATCACAGTAACACGCGAGACAGAGTCAATATGATTGCGCCATCGCTTGAAGATTCCGTCTTAGATGCTCTGCTAGAATCGGAAAGAGATGTAACGCTTTTCGGCAATGATTTGCATGAAAGAATTGATATTACCAAAGTTGTAAAGAAGGAAGATAATGAAAGCAATGCAAGTGCGTTCCAAGAAACCGCAACATCGAGTCAAGATGCGACATCTAGTCTAGAAACGGCCGCCTTAACTCTACAAACTGCAGTCTCGGGTATAACAAATGCTATTTCAAACGAAGAAACCACCGCCCCGAGTCAAGAAACTGCTGCAGCCAGTCAAGATACTGCCGTCCTGGGTCACAAACTTGCCATGTCGACTCTAGAAGCTGCCATCTTTAATCTAGAAAATTCAGTCTCGGATCTAAGAACTGTCATGTTTAGTAAAGAAGCTGCCTCGAAAAAAGAAACTACCGTCTTAAGTCAAGAAACTGATGCCCAGAGTCAAGAAACAAATGCCTTGAATCAAGAAGCTGACGCCTTAAGTCAAGAAGCGGACGCCTTGAGTCGAGAAACTGATGCCTTGAGTCAAGCCAAACATCAGTCAGTAGAAAACGACGAGCTTCGAACCAGTGAAGCAGGTACGTTTAATTGACCGAGCAAAGCGAGGTATCAGAGTCTAGGGGAACAAATTGGCGTTTGTTTGTTTATATGGTTGTATGTTTGTGTATTTTGTTCGACGATTACTTGAGTATCGTTAATCCGATCTGCATAAAACTTTGCAATGAAGTAGTTTGTTACAATATAATGTTTAAGTTAGAATGTGACCAAAATCGATCAAGGGGTTGGGATGATATATTATTATTATATGTGATGTGATTTTAATTGTTTATTTATGTTTTTCAGTTATCGAGAGACTCACACCAATGATTCAAGCTGTCGTCCAAGATATATCTTCGTTCAAAGATGGTTTAGAAAATGAGATATCAGAATTGGGCAGAAGGCTAGATGATCGGCTGAGGGTCATAGAAGAACAATTGGAAATTAAGACCGAGAACAACGGTGTAAATGATGCACAATGCGTAAAGAATGACACGAACAAAACAAATGATACACAGTCAGCAGAAAGCGAAGGTGCTGATAGCAAAGTAAATGACACAGAACCAGCAGAAAGCGAGAGTGCGGACAACAGTGTAAATGATGGACAAGACACTGAAGGCGAGGATGAGGACAATTCTGTAAATGATTCATCCGCAGAGAGTGAAGCTGTGAACAACGTTGTAAATGAAGCACAAGCTGTAGAAGGCATACACTAAAAACTACGGGAAGGAAGGGTTGAAACAACAGTGTAAAATATAAACAAAGAGATGAAAAAGATGTGAAAAACTATGTAAACGATATAGTAATGTGTATAAACCGAGGGTAAACAACAATGTAAATGATTTACACTGTAAATGGTTTAGAAAGCTAGGATATGAACAACAATATAAATTGCCGTAACTAGATACAGGGTTATTCATAAAGGGTATGTTAAGCCGAAAAGGGCTCATAGTACTCATCATTATGAAAACTATACATTTTGTCGAGTGTCATTGACATTTTTCTATGGAACAGCTGATTTTTTTTCGCGAATTTCGGGTTGGTCCCATAATAAAAGTGGTTCATAGTGAAGAGTACTATGATCCCTTTTGGCTTAGCATACCCTTAATGAATAACCTGTTTTTGTAACTTGACAATTTCTCGTGTTGAACTAAATATCATTAAGTACAAACAGTCCTACACACACACAGTCCTTCTGTTTGTAATTGATGGTGTGAACAATAATGAGTTTATCTATCTTATCTATCTACAAAATATTGTACTTGTTAATTTTTGTTTAATTAATTTTATTTAGTACAAAACAGGTTCACGTCAGTCTCTGAGAGACGAAGGGTCTGAAAAATAATATTATTATGAAATAACAAAGAAAAGAAAAATAATGCACTAGTCGACCGTGAGAACTATCCAAATATTATGGTATAAGAATGGTATATATATGGTGCTATATAGGCAGAATACAGGGTTATGAGGAAAGGGTATGCTAATCCGAAAAGGCTCTTAGTACTCATCATTACGAACGACTTTTACTATGGGACCAAACCGGATATCGCAAAAAAAACAGCTGTTTTTTACGTTGTGTCATTTACATTAGTTGACTTTTTCTATGGAACAGCTTGTTTTTTTGTCGTGATTTCCGAGTTGGTCCCATAGTAAAAGTTGTTCATAATTATGAGTAGGGTAAGGTGGGGTACAGTGTTACAAAAAAAATATATTGGAATATAATGACAAAAATATTGTTTAAATCAGCTAGTTTTTGGTATAGAAATAAACTTTAATAATCTCTCTTTAATTAAAATAGCTCAAACATTAACATTATTGGGAACTACTAAATTTAAATTGTATTTTAATTAAGTGAGTCGATTGTAACACTGAGCCCCGTATCTGGGGTAGTCTGTTACAGGGTAAGGGGTGCAATGTTACAACATAAAATAATAGGGAATTAACAAAATGAGAAAAAGGATTTTACTTCTAATATATATTATACTTCTTAAAAATATTTTTTGGGAAAGTAACTAGGTATATCTGAACATATCTTTGTAATGTCATAAAATTAACGTGTTTTTCATTTGCTGCCTTTCGAAGACTAACACCACTTTCAACCATCGAAATCGCTTCTGCCATATCTTTTTCACTGTGAAGACCAGAATCCGTCTTTCTCTTACGATTTTGCACCATTTTCTTTTAATACCTTGAAATAGTACAAAAACATTATGTTAATTGGGGCTGACTATTACAGTGTCACACAGTGCCCCGTAACACAGTGCCCCAGAGAGGCAAACCAAATTGAAAAATTCGAGTAAATATTTTAGGTTTAGTTTATAACAAACAATTCAACGGTAATATGTAGCTAAATAAACATCAAAATAAAGAAAACTAACAACATTTACCTGAATACAACACGTCCGGCAAAAAATTAAAAACTTTGAAACGGTTTTTTCGACGTTTAATAACACAAAAACAATTTTTGTTTATTAATTTTCAAGCGCGCTACAAACTGTGGCAGGACCAATGGTTCAAAGATGGCGGCTGGTGAGCTTGACATACGTGTATACCAACATCATAAAATTAATGGAAAGGGACGGAGAAATGTGCATTGTAACATTGTACCCCGTGTAACACTGTACCCCACCTTACCCTACTATGAGCCCTTGTCGGTCTAGCATACCCTTTTCTTATAACTCTGTAAAGATATTCTAATATAGACACAATGACTTGTATAACTTGTGGTGATACAGAAAGGTGTAGTAATATTGAAAGGTTCAAAATTAAATTTATGGCGCTTGTACAACAGATCCCGCTTGTTGGCGTTTTGGATCACATATCATAAATCCAAATATCAAAATAGTACTAATTTTTTTTATGTCTAAAAATTAATGTTGATTTTATTTTTTGACACCCTAATGAACGTTCACTGCGCTTGTCACACCGTACTCATACATGACATGCAATCGCTTAAATTAACGTTTTAGGATTGCACCTGGCTAAGTTTAAGTAAAAGTTTATCTTGTGAAAACTTGTAATTTAAAATGCTTACGATTAAGACCTCGCGGAGTAAATTTTAAATAGCGTCTGCATGGACTGCTTGAGTATTACTACACCTTTCTGTTACACCTTGTAAACCTTTTGTGCGAATATTTATTACAATCAAAATTTTGAAATTTTTGTAAATAGAAATTCGATTCGGGATCCGTTAAATTGAATACGTGATGTGTCAAACTGTATAACGGTAATTCAGAATCCGTTAATTTTGACACTTAGTGTCAAACTATCTAATGGTAATACAAAACCAAAAAAGGAAAAACTATGTAACTCATATTTACCGGCCCCCGAAGAATTTTAAACTGTACAAATTATCTGCATTTAATGGTCTATTTAACGTGACATTGGCGGCGTTGTGAAGAATCTTCACAAGAGCCACAATCAAGAGTAGAAGTTGAATTAATTTTGACATTTGCAGTGCCAAACTGTGTAATGATAATTAGTGATCACGTGATCAGTTACTTTAGACATTTGCAGTGTCAAACTGTGTAATGTTAATTGGTGATCAGTTTGGACACTTTCAGTATCGAACTGTGTAATGATAATTCGAGATCAGTTAATTTTAAGACTTAAAGAGTCAAACTGTCTAATGGTAATTGGGAATCAATTAATTTTGACTTTTAAAGTGGCCAACTGTGTAATGGTAATTTGTGATCAATTACTTTGGACACTTGCAGTGTCAAACTGCGTAATGTTAATTCGTGATGAGTTACTTTGGACACTTGCAGTGTCAAACTGTGTAATGTTAATTCGTGATCAGTTACTTTGGACACTTGCAGTGTCAAACTGTGTAATGGTAATTTGTGATCAGTTACTTTGGACACTTGTAGTGTCAAACTATGTAATGGTAATTCAGAATCAATTAATTTTAACGTTTGAAGTGTCAAACTGTGTAATGGTAATTCGAGATCAGTTACTTTGGACACTTGCAGTGTCAAACTGTGTAATGTTAATTCGTGATCAGTTACTTTGGACACTTCCAGTGTCAAACTGTGTAATGTTAATTCGAGATCAGTTACTTTGGACACTTGCAGTGTCAAACTGTGTAATGGTAATTTGTGATCAGTTACTTTGGACACTTGTAGTGTCAAACTATGTAATGGTAATTCAGAATCAATTAATTTTAACGTTTGAAGTGTCAAACTGTGTAATGTTAATTCGAGATCAGTTACTTTGGACACTTGCAGTGTCAAACTGTGTAATGGTAATTTGTGATCAGTTACTTTGGACACTTGTAGTGTCAAACTATGTAATGGTAATTCAGAATCAATTAATTTTAACGTTTGAAGTGTCAAACTGTGTAATGGTAATTTGTGATCAGTTACTTTGGACACTTGCCGTGTCAAACTGTGTAATGGTAATTCGTGATCAGATAATTTTAAGACTTGAAGAGTCAAACAATCTAATGTTAATTCGAAATCAGTTTTGACATTTGAACTGTCAAACTCTAATGGTAACTCTGAAAAAAAAGTGTGAAACTGTCTAATAAGTTTGAATTCTAAAGTCGCGATTTATTTTGTTACTCTCAGATGAAGTAGAAAGGCCTTAGATCCAGGTGAAGCCAAAAACTGCCCTACTTCCCGTGTACGTATACTTCAAGCATACATTGACGCATAAAAACTACCCGAATCAATCGTCAATTCGTAAGAATTGTTGCTCAGATCTCAGTTGCTCAGAGAACGTGGACAACAAAAATAAGTAGTAATAAGGGTAGTTTTTATGCGTCAATGTGTGCATGAAGTATACGCACACGGGCAAAAGTGTAGTTTTTTTTGGCTTCACCTGTATCTAAGGCGGGACTCTCCTTTCTACTTGATCTGAGTTGATACTCTGAAGTATCAAAATTACGCCAATTCTGATTTATTAACCAGTTAAACGACAGAACCGGTAATCTATGCTACAAAATGATCTGTCAGTTTCTCGCGCACAAAAAAGGTCGTACGGAGAGACAAAAAGTTTATTCTATTTGTTATGATTAAGGAAGCATTTATTTTACCATTTTATATTTTATTGAAGTTTAATTCAATGTTAAGCTAATATTAAGACAAGTGAAACGATAGGTCTAATTCTAAAGGCTTTAGTTGTCTAAAGTTTTTTAAAATAAAGTTAGGTACGTCGATTGAATTACAGGGTTATAAGGAAAGAGTATGCTAATTGCTAAGCTGAAAAAGCTCGGTGTTTATGAAAAACTTTTACTACGGGACCAAATCATAATTTGCGAAAAAATTCAGCTGGTCCATTATGTCAATGACACTCGACAAAATGTATGGAACAACAGATATTTTTTTTTTTGCGAATTCCGAGTTGGTCCCATAGTAAAAGTTGTTCATAATGATGAGTACTATGAGCCCTTTTCGGCTTAGCATACCCTTCTTGTAACCCTGCATAGCTGTCTTTGTCATTGTGGGAGTCCCTTAACACTTATTTAATAAATTCATCAACTAATGCCTTTAGGATTCGCTACAACATCTATAAAAAGATTTAACATGTAAAATACTCATCAATAAAAACAATTTTAACCAGCTTTTAGTTTTATTGCAATCTTAAAATTAACATTTTTAACTTAGTGCAAGAAATCATTAACCGTAAAGTCACTACCAGCAGGCTGATTCAGCTATCCGGAATTCGAATGCTTTCGAATCGAATGTATGCGAAAAACTACTTGACTTTCGACTTCCGTGCACGAGACAAAAAAAATCGATTGCGGATTGTACTTTTCGAAGATAATCGTCGAATACATTCGAATTTCGGATAGCTGAATCAGCCTGCAGCTTCGACTCCTCTCCTAATTACTAATAAATAATACAAAAATTAAACAACAATACAGACGAAGAAGAATTAGCATAAGGCTAAGTGCCTGTTCACGTTGGAACGCGCGGGCGCGGAGACGTGGCGAACTCGTGTTCACATTGGCCGCCAGGCGTTTGCGCGAGTTGACGTTTCAAACTGGTTGAACTTACCTGGCGTCGCGAGTGAATCGCGCGCTCCGCCGCTAGTTCGACGTGAACACACACAAACGTCTCACTCGTTTGTTAGAGCCGCGCGCGTAGTCGCTAGCTTGCCCGCTACTTTCGCCGCACCTGCGTTTTGTACGTGAACACTTGCATAGTATGCTGTATGTTTGATATTTCGTGACCGCGCCCGCGCCCGCGCCCGCGAGTCAACGTGTTCAAGCACTAAGTCCCTAAAATTAAATTAACGTTTCTTTTAACAAGCTTCACGTCGTCTTCACTCAAAACACTAATAAAGTGATCTTTGAAATGATGTACTATATCTAACGTATCCTTTCTCTTTCCAACCTTCCAGTCGTTAAAAGTATTCCTCATGTCGTCCCACTCTAGCACGTTTTGCTCACTGGGAGGCAAAGCTTTATCCCTATTGTCTAAAATCTCTAACATCGCCAATGTCTTATTGACTCTGTCATCTTCTTTACCTACGACTTTTATCGGCCGATTTCTAGAAGACAGTAAGTTTTTCATCATGAAAAAAATTGCTCGTATCGTTACGGGGCTGTATTTTTCGAGGTCGCCTATGCCTTTGAGGAAGCGGGCTGTGGAATTATCGAGAATGTGACTGAAATTCGTGTTTTTGAGCACTTCGGTGACAGCGTCTCGTATTTCGATGATGTGGTTGTCGTCAGCACTTGATATGATACCCAATACTCCGACCGCGAATTTTGTATAGCTTTCGTTAGTCGTACATATTTGCATTTTAGCGCATATGTGTTTGTTTTCTAAGTCCTTTTTCTGTTTGAGTTCGTTTAAGATTACGTTTTCTGCGTCAGAGTCTCTTAATATCCCTTTTATTTCCATATTGCTTATCATGTAATTGACTAGTCTATCCAATATTCTATTGGATGTGTCGAGAGTGTTAAGGATCACCTTTTGACTGCCTAACCTAGTTCTGATTTTCTGGTTTTGTGTTTCTCTGACGAACTCTCCGAATTTATCTTCGTAGCTTCGCATAAGCTTGTCAGTTTCCTTTTTCAATTTGTTGTTGTTGACTTTGTCTTTTATGCTTTGAAGAGTTTTAATCGATTCCTCATACAAGTGCCTTGTGAACTCTTTTATCTGTGGATTATCTTTTACTAGTTGTGGTTTTACATACAAATCCTCGTCACCTTGTTTCACAGCTGGCTTTAGAGAAAAACTTTCTACATCTTCCATTTTACTAGTTAACGTTTCATTTCCATGATTTACTACATTTGCCACCTTGTTTGTGTCTTTCTTTATCATACGGTGTCGTTTGCGTTTCCTTTTCTGGACAGGCATAGAGAGAATGCTATCATTGTATGTTTCTATAGAAAATACTGGACGAGTTTCTTTAAATTCTTCTAATATCATTGGCGTTGGAGCATCAATATCTCCACCTATTCGAACGATGTGGTGAACATATTTCCCTGTTTTCGTTAGTTTGTCTTCTATATTAGATTTGTTAGAAGCAGGATGTTCGTCTGAATATTGTACTGGAGTATATTGTTCGTTGGTGTCTTTATTGACTATCTTTTGACTGTCATCTGTTTCTATTCCTCTGCCTCGTGTACTTTCTTTGTTTTCGCCTTCAAATATAAGAGCTTCAGCCACCTGGACTAAATGGGGGTTGGGATTACTGTTTTTGATGATAATGTCTACAATTTTTGGTTGACTGTCCAACTCTCTTACGTCATCAATCTTCGAACTGTCTAAGGCAAAGGATTTTCTATCCGGTTTCCTAGCTTCAGTTTCTATAGGTTTTATATGATTCTCGTAGTCTAGTTTTGGGCCGAAATCCATTTTGCCATCTACTTGTATCTTCAAGCCGAGGATGACAGGGGCTGTCGCTGGAAATAATTAAATTTAATAAGAATAACATATATTATACATATTTATGTTATACTAGCCGACCCGACAGACATTGTCCTGTCTTAACTATGAATTTTGAATTCGAATTGGCTTGAATTTTCTAATGTTCCGGTCAACTTCCTTATTTTTTTATTTCAAGAACCTTCTCTTGACAGTAATTAACACAACAAAAAAAGAATTAGCGAAATTGTTCCATCCGTTCACGCGTTATGCGATGACCAAGGGAAATAGAGATTCATTTTTATATATAGAGATAGAGTTATTCATAAAGGGTATGCTAAACCGAAAAGGGCTCATAGTGCTCATCATTATGAACAACTTTTACTATGGGACCAACCCGGAATTCGCGAAAAAAAATCAGATGTTCCATAGAAAAATGTCAGTGACACGCGACAAAATGTATGGAACAGCTGATTATTTTTTCGGCTTAGCATACCCTTTATGAATAACCCTGTATATACGCGTCGACTTGACAACCTTCCTCGGTTTTCTTTCCTTTGTCGGTTAAAAACCCAACCGCAATGAAAAGAAAATATTTAACGGGTAGTAAAATGGTGCCGATTCAAATGTCCCCCAATTTTGAAAGAATCAATCAAAAATTGCCGATGACGAAACAAATCTATGCAATTGTTTAGAATACTTAGCACTTGAACACCAAGATTTGATGAGGTTACTTGAAAAATATGATATAAACGTTTCACACTCATAGCTCCGTTACTTGAAAAATATGATATAAACGTTTCACACTCATAGCTCCGTTACTTGAAAAATATGATATAAACGTTTCACACTCATAGCTCCGTTACTTGAAAAATATGATATAAACGTTTCACACTCATAGCTCCGTTACTTGAAAAATATGATATAAACGTTTCACACTCATAGCTCCGTTACTTGAAAAATATGATATAAACGTTTCACACTCATAGCTCCGTTACTTGAAAAATATGATATAAACGTTTCACACTTATAGCTCCGTTACTTGAAAAATATGATATAAACGTTTCACACTTATAGCTCCCCACTAGGATACTCTGTGCCACGGAACACAGACAAATACTACTAACACCCAGACCCAGAACAGATATTTAAATTAATCTGCCCGGCCGGGAATCGAACCCGGGACCTCTGACTTGTAAGGCGGTTAATTTTGCCAGTTGTTGCAGCGACGCTTCGTTCGCTCAGTCAATTAGAAACAAGTTTGTATCCACATCATGCCATCAAATACTTTGACTTACCTAAAATAAATACACAATGCATTTTATAAACCATGTTGTGAACATTTCTTATCAAATAAGTACCTGCATATTATATTCTCCAATAAATATATAAAAATTTATGGCTTGTGTAAAATTTTATGGCACATTTTATTCTTTTATTCCTTCAAAGGCTAAACTGTTTTTTTTTTTATTTTAGAGCTAGACCGGGTAACTAAATTAAGTAGGTAGTAATAAAGTCTGCGACAATCGTTAAGCATTCCTTACGATATTGTTACGAGATCGGTTCGGGATAAAAGAAATCAGACGCCAATTTAACGATTCACACACTTTATTCAAACACGAACAATTACAGTACACAAAACACTTGTACTAGTCGCACTGAACACTCACACTTCGATAACTTAGATGTGAACACTACCGCGGTTAAAGAAATACTGCCCAGTCGCAGTCGGACGGATGTCCGCCTATTTAAATCAAATCTCAGCGAATCTTCTAGATTTATATCCGCGTAATACACAAAAAAACTGGTTGCCTAGAAAGTTCAGTAGTTCGAGTAAACATCTATTGTATTCCTGACAAAACATTATTGCGTCCAGAATGACCAGAATGCTTAGAAAATAAAGATAGTTAAATTTGGGGAGCAGATAAATGGTTTTTTAAAAACTAAAATAAAACTACGTGTAGCCGATTCAGAGGCTCTATTCTTAATGAATGTTAATACATATTTTACTTATAACGAAACTTACTCGACTAAGGTGGTCTTATAATCTAGGAATGCATATTCAGCGTCTGTACTGCGGTGGCCGTTACTCAGAACCGGCGGCTAACTGCAGTGTCAGCTACTTATTCTAAAGCAGAGGGCTGTGGGGGATACATAACTAGATCCTTTTATTCCGCGCGGCGCCCGAACTTGTTTGCATCGCGCGACGCGAACCGGTTCTACCGCAACTACTTTTGCTTATTCTGTGGCATTTTTCTACCAAGTTCCGGCGCCACGCGACTAGACTGATTCTACGACTTTTCTGTTTTATTCGAGATAGTTCTAGGCCGGCGTAACAATATTTTGTAGAGGTATTAAACAGTATTGCACAAGATTACTCAAAAATGACAATTAATTAAGGTTAATTTAATGTAATAGTTAGTTTCAAATTCAAATATGTAATTGTAAAATACTATACAGTAATAAAGGCTTATTTTTTTTAATTTTTATTTTATTTTAAAGAACTTAGCTGGGCACGTTTTTTATGGCCTCCTACGCCCCTAGGCTAGGGGCGTAGGAGGCCATACCATTGTTTACCATAAGCTAGGGGCCCTAGCAGGTAAACAATGTAATAAACCCCTGCAAGAATGGGTAACAGAGTTATTCTTGGCATGGACGCAGTATCTTGAAACTCTTGACACGTAATTTAACAAAATAACTTATAATTCTTTCATGTTTATTAAGATTTTGCAAGTTCAATAAAGCACAATATTTTTACCATGAAATTGTGTCTTTTAATTCCCATTACTGTCCGGATGTTTGTTTGTTTGTTTGTATTAATGAGGAATCTGATCTGAACTGATCATTTCAAGTATGTACCATACAAGCATACATCCAGACAGATGAAAACTTTGGCCAAGTTCTTTCAGAGACGCTTTGCTCGGTTCGCTCTCACAGACGATTAACAATTTAAGTACAGAAGATGCCCTTTTTAAATTGTAAAACTAAATCCCTAAAATTAAATTTATGTTTCGTTCTACTAACTTAGCATCCTCATTATTAATAGCACTAACTGAATGATCTGTGAAATGCTGTACTAATTCTAGTGTGTCTTTTCTTTTTCCGATGTTCCATTCATTGAAACTGTTTCTCATGTCGTTCCATTCTAGGACGTTTTGTTCGTTGGGAGGCAGTTTCTTGTCTCTATTGTCCAATATTTCTAATACCGCCAATGTCTTATTGACTCTGTCATCTTCCTTTCCTACAACTTTTATCGGCTGGTTCTTAGAAGCTATTATATTCTTTAACAAATTGAATATTGCTCGCATCGTTTCAGGGCCGTACTTTTCGAGGTCGTCTATGCTCCTTAGGAACTGCCTTTCTGTGTCAATATTTAGAATGTTACTGAAATCTGTGTTCTTAAGAACTTCTGTCCAAGCGTTTCGTATTTCTAGAATTTTGTTGTCGTCCGAACTTAGAAAAGTATTCAATATGTCGACGGAGAATTTTGCGTAGCTCTCTTCTTTGGGGCATATTTGCATTTTAGCGCAAATGTGTTTGTTTTCTAAGTCCTTATACTTATTGAGTTCGTTTAAGATAACGTTTTCAGTGTTAGAGTTTCTCAAAATCCCTCTAGTTGCCATGTTTCCTATCATATAGTTGACTAATCTATCCAAAATTCTATTTGATGTGTCGAGAGTGTTAAGAATCACCTTTTGACCGCCCATTTTAGTTTTGATTTTCTGATTTTTTGTTTCTCTGACGAATTCCCCAAATTTATCTTCGTAGCTTCGCATAAGTTTGCCAGCTTCTTTTTTCGTTTCGTAGTTGTTGATTTTGTCTTTAATGCCTTCGAGAGCTTTAATCGATTGCTCATACAAGTGCTTAGTAAACTCTTTTACCCGTGGATCATCTTTTACTAGTCGCGGCTTTACATAGAAATCCTGTTCATCTGATTTCACATCTTGCTCTTCTGAGGAACTTTCTACTAATTTAGTTTTAGTCCTTCCAGCTCGGTTTGCATAATTTGCTTTAACATCTGCGACTGTAAAGGCGTCTTTGTCTTTCATATGGTGACGTTTGCGTTTCGTTTTCTGGGAAGGCATCAAGACCGTAACCCCGTATTTTTCTTCAGAAGCCATTAGAGGTGTTTCTTTGAATTCTTCTAATATTATTGGTGCTGAAGCATTAACGTCACCTTCTATTCGAGCCATATGGACAACGTATTTCCCTGTTTTTGTAAGATTATTTACGACAGATATTTTAGGAATATCTGTATGTTCATCCGAAAAATTAATAGGAACATATCGTTCTTTTGTGTGTTTCTTGACCAGCTTTGGAATGTGATCTGTTTCTACTTGTCTTTCATCGACTCGTATATTTTTTTTCTTTTTCCTTTCAAATACTTGAACTACGCGGGGATTCGATTTGTTATTTTTGATGATGATATCTACAAAAGGTTTGTTGTTCAGCTCCTTAACTTGATTTAATTTCGAGTTGTCCATAGCAGTGTATGTTCGAAGTTTATCATTTTCACTTTCTATAGGTTTTAAGCGATACTCGTAATTCCATTTAGGACCAAAATCCATTTTGCCATCCACTTGTAACATGAAGCCGAGGATGACAGGGGCTGTAGCTGTAAATAAGTAAGTTAATATTAACAAGTGATTCAAAAAACATATTATATCTCAGGGTGACGAGCGCAGTGCTGTGCCGCGCAGGGTCTTGAATTTTAAGAGTTCAAAACTCTGTGGCGCAGACCTGTTATGGGCAAACGTGACGTTTAACATCATGCGAGCGAATTGCTCGTCTCGTCACTCAATTGCATAAAAAAATAGTTTCGTGAAGATTCGTTGAAAAATACGACGCTACGAGTATAACCATGACCAACATACAGACACAAAAGAAATGGACAGATGAAATACAATTTTGTCAGTTGTTGCCGAGACGCTCCGCTCGCTCGGTAAAATACATTAAAAAAAAATTCCGTCCTACCCTTAGTCTGAATTTTGACCGTTTTTGAAAAAAATGCTCAAAGACGTCAAATTCACTTAAAATTCCTTAGACTCTTAAACCACTTACATACCCAGAATAAACACAATGTATTTCAAAGACCATGTTGTGAACATTTCTTATCAAATAAATAAATATATTACATTGAGAAATAAATGCAAAATTTTATGTGGTTTTTATACTTAGATTTAAAACAACGAGATGACCGCGGAGAGTAAAGTAGGATTTCCCAATTCAATTTAAAATACAAAATCATTTATTCAAATATGGGTAGGTACGTAATGTACACTTATGAATGTCAAATACAATTTTTTACGAATAAATTATAGCACAATCTAACATAGTTAACCTTATTGACAGCACAAAAAGGAAATCACAACTAGTAATTATATTTAAACCTCAATCAGGCTCAGCAGTATAAGTACTACCGCCTTATGAGCCAGAGGTTCCCGGTTCGAATCCCGGCCGGGCAGATTTTTTTTTTTATGTGATTGAGTGACGAGACGAGCAAACCGCTCGCCTGATGTTAAACATCACGTTTGCCCATAACAGGTCTGCGCCACCCAGAATTTTGAACTCGCAGAATTCAAGACCCTGCGCGGCACAGCACTACGCTCGTCACCCTGAGATTCTGATGTATGAAAGTTGTTTCATCTCCCATTTGCCCTGTAATTTCACTGGAAACAATGCCCTTCCAACCGGGACACAGTAATGTTTGCACATTACTGCTTGGCGGTGGAATAATTGGCAAAGGTGTGGTACTTCCCCAGGCGGGCTCTGCAAAAGAGCCCTACCACTACACTTTGATGTTTGAATGATGAATTCAAATATCTGTTCTGGGTCTGGGTAGGTATTAGTTGTCCTTGTCTCTGTGTTCCATGGCATCACCGACACGGTATCCTAGGGGGAGCTATGAGTGTGAAACGTTTATTTAGGCAAGAAGGTAGGTAGGTATAGTAGGTAGGCCTGCAACCAATTTACCCAATCAAGGCTTCACCAATTTTTATATTACATACCTTTGCTAATGACCAATTACTTATAACAATACTGAAACTGGATTGAAATTCTCAGTTAGTGCGTATGTGTTAAGAACTATGATTGTGAGGTTAGGATATTGTGTGTTTTTTTTTAATGTGTTAATTTTGGTAGGTAGTGCATACCCACCGGTAAGTAGGTCGTCTTGACACTTTTAATTTCTATTTTTATTTTAAACTGTATAATTTTTTGGATGTTTTGTTTTTTGAAATTAAACTTTTGTTTTATAATTGTTTATGTCTGACCTATCGCCTTGGCGTTACTGTGAGTGCGGCAGGTATTTAATACTTAATAAATAAGTACTAGTTATTGGTTCTCAGCAAGGAGATGAGGTGCAGTCTGGCAGCGTGCTGCTGCCGGCGACGCGCCGCGGCCGGTACCTCGCCAACATCGTGCGGAGGCAGGCTGTGGTGAGTCGACACTTTTTGAGTTCCATACGAAAATGGTGAAAATAAGAAAAAAAAATGCAAATAACAGATATACAGGGTAACACATAAAGGGAATGCTAAGCTGAAAAGGGCTCATAGTCTTCATCGTCAGCCTGTATCGACCCACTGCTGGGTATAGGCCTCCTCTCCCTTGCGCCATTCTTCGCTGTGTCGGGCCAATCTCATCCACGGATGACCCGCGATGGGTCTGATGTCGTCGACCCATCGGGCTGATGGTCTACTCATCATAATGAACAACTTTTACTATGGGACCAACCTTGATATTCTCGAAAAAAAAATCAGCTGTTCCATAGAAGAATGTCAATGACACTCAACAAAATGTATGGAACAGCTGATTATTTTTTCGTGTATTTTGGGTTGGTCCCATAGTAAAAGTTGTTCATAATGATGAGTACTATGAGCCCTTTTCGGCTTAGCAGACCCTTTATGAATAACCCTACAAAATACAAAAAAGAAAGACGACAAACTAAATTCAAATTCAAATATTTTATTTACGTAACATGGGGGTATTACAATTTACAAAGGTTGTTGGTAGCAAAATTTTACAATAAGTTTAGTTTGGTATGCATAATTTAATTACACACAAAAATTTACAATAAGTTTAGTTTGGTATGCATAATTTAATTACACACAAAATTTTACAATAAGTTTAGTTTGGTATGCATAATTTAATTACACACAAAATTTTACAATAAGTTTAGTTTGGTATGCATAATTTAATTACACACAAAATCATGAAACACAAAATTTTAGTGTGTGCCAAAAATAAAGTGTGTCCTGCACACGTATCAATTCCCGTCTTCGAATTTTTCCCGAAGGCGAAAGACTTTTCGAAGATAGGTAATCGTCGAATACATTCGAATTTCGGATAGCTGAATAACTGCTGATTTTCTTTCTTCCAATTTCCGGATTTATTTATGTTTCAGGATGGCACAGGAATAAAGTTCAACAAAGATGCTGACCGTGTAAGTTTTTCATACATTTCTAGCAATTCGCGGTCACTTTCACACTCATTAGATGTATCATGCGTAAGAGGGAGATGTTTGACTAATAGAAAGCTACACTATCCCTGAGTGCTATAAAAATGATGTAAGTACGAGTATAAAGTTGATATAAAACATGTTTTATAGTCCCACAAAGTCCTGGAAATCAGCTAGTGAAATATACGTTTTAAAATCTTAAATACAATGCAAATACTTTTTAGATTAAAGTTTTTTTTTTTTTACAAGCTTTTAACAGGGTTATTCATAAAGGGTATGCTAAGTCGAAAAGGGCTCACAGTAGTACTCATCATTCTGAACAACTTTTAATATGGAACATACCCAGAATTCGCGTTCATTGCGAAAAGTTGTTAATAATTATGGGGACTATGAGCCCTTTTCGGCTTAGCATACCCTTTATGAATAACCCTGTATTGTATAGCTTGCCCTATTTGTTGTTGATGTTTTGGTTAATTTGGATTTTTGAGCCACTTCCCGATGTCCGATTGAGCTGAAATTTGGTATACCTGTGTAACTCCGATGACAATGCAATAAAAGCTTGTATTTTTTAAATTATTTGTTGTAATTTAAATCTGTCAGATGAATGCCGAAGCTAAGAAGAAAGTGGATGTGCTATCCGAAGAACTGCTGCCCTACATCATTGCAGAGCAGGAGCGTCGCACCACGCTGTACAAGCGAGTCATGACTGCCATCCAGAACGGGGAGAAAGGGGTCACTATTGCGGAGATAAGAAATAAGCCACCACTTATCATCAGGAAAGGTACATAATCCTCCCTGAAGAATAATGCCACTAATACAGCGCTAAAAGGAAAGGCGAAAAGGGCGCATTGTAGGTAGGTACTCATCATTATGAACAACTGGTACTATGGGACCAACTATGAAATCGCGAAAAATATCAGCTGTTCTATAGAAAAATGTCAATGACACTCATCAAAATGTATGGAACAGCTGGTTTTGTGCGAATTCCTTTTTGGTCTCGTAGTAAAAGTTGTTCATAATGATGAGTACTATGCGCCCTTTTCGGTTCAGCATACCTTTTCCTATCTTATCTTATCTATCGGTTTCTTCTAGACACATGTGCTTCATCGTAGACCATCATTGCGAGCTATGAGTAGAAAAGGCGATCAAATGCAAACCTAAAATTATCCTGAAAAACGCGAGTAAAACTGCGGGACGCAACTAGTAATATTATGTTACGATGATGTTATTTTGTTGTTGTTGTTGTTATTATGTTATTGTTTATTTAAGTTTTAGTTTGTCAATTACTTTTGTACATTACTTAAATGAAATGAAATGAAATGAAAAGAAATGAAATGAAATGAAATGAAATGAAATGAAATGAAATGAAATGAAATGAAATGAAATGAAATGAAATGAAATGAAATGAAATGAAATGAAATGAAATGAAATGAAATGAAATGAAATGAAATGAAATGAAATGAAATGAAATGAAATGAAATGAAATGAAATGAAATGAAATGAAATGAAATGAAATGAAATGAAATGAAATGAAATGAAATGAAATGAAATGAAATGAAATGAAATGAAATGAAATGAAATGAAATGAAATGAAATGAAATGAAATGAAATGAAATGAAATGAAATGAAATGAAATGAAATGAAATGAAATGAAATGAAATGAAATGAAATGAAATGAAATGAAATGAAATGAAATGAAATGAAATGAAATGAAATGAAATGAAATGAAATGAAATGAAATAAAATTCATTTTCGCAGGTGTAATGTACCGCTGCCCAGCCAACCGGGTGCCGACGGAACCCGACGGCTCCGGCGTCATCATGTGTGAGACGGACATAGAACCCACCCCCGTGATGTACGATTCGTGCCTCAGCGCTGAAGACAAGGAGCTGTATGTGGCTGATACTAAATACTTCTTCTGCAATCGTGAGTATCACTAGCGAGTGTGCACTACTACCAACCGCGTACCTACTAGGTACTATCAAACTCATTTTATACCACTGACTTTTCGGTGAAGGAAAACATCGTGCGGAAACCTGCATACGTCAGGAGAAGAAATTCAATGGCGTATGTGAATCCACCCGCACTTGGCCAGCGTGGTGGAATATAGCCTAGTTGCTCTTCGAAGGTAGACCCGGTATCCCAGCAGTGGGATGATTAAAGGTTTAATTGAATATAGCTCCAATATTGCAAACCCCGTTTTTGTACTTATTCTATTTGTATCCTCCCCATCCTAAAGTTGGCTGGAAGAGATCGCTCTTCGGGACAAGGCCTCCAATTGCACCGCTATATAGTTTTAAGTGTTATTATCCTTTTGTTTGTAGTTTATGTTGTGAACTATAAAGAGTTAATATTTATCTAATTTGAACTGTATTCCCAGGGCATAAGATCGAAGGTCCCGACCTGCCCCGCAACGGCAGCACGGTCATTGGCTGCGCACCACTCGAGCGAACTTCACTCAACTATACTACCGGGAAGTGCGCGCTAGAAGACACTGATGATGTCGTGGTGCACTACCGGTACTACCCTGATAAGGTGAGATTGAGGGTAGCTATCGCTACTACCCTGATAAGGTGAGATAAAGGCCAGGGGCCTTAACTGGCCTTGCCTTAAGTCTCGCTAAATCTATCTATATCTTCTATATCTATCTATCTATCTATATCTATCTATATCTATATATATATATAAAAATGAAACCCGTTTTCCTTGGTCACGGCATCACGCGTGAATGGCTGGACCGATTTCACTAATTCTTTTTTTGTTGTATTTGTTATTATTAGGAGAAGGTTCTTACGGAAAAAAATATTAAGAAAATCTCTCAGAAATATTGAAAAACCCTAAAAACAGCCCTTTTCTTTTTCCCATACAAACGTTTTCTAACTAAAACGAGCTTTATTGCTATTGTATAAAGTTCATATTGAATTGCAAGCACTCACTGTCCAAGAGTCAATTTGCACTTTATTACCTCTGTACAAAGTTCAAATTCAATCATATCTATCAAAACCAAGGAATTTTAAAATTTCGAAGGATTTGACTCCAAGTCATATCAAATTAAAAAAAAGTTGAAACAACAACAAACTGTCAATGTCAGTGTTTTTTTTTCATGGATGAGTTTGCTTTTGTCAACTGATACACGAAACAAATTCGTACCTATAATTGTAATATATTATAAGTATAAAATTGTAAATAGTGTTTTGTGCAGTGATTATATTTAATTAGGAAGTACCATAGAGAAGTACTGTATGGCAGTACGAAGTCTGCCGTCAGCTAGTCTATATCTATATATATAAAAATGAAACCCGTTTTCCTTGGTCACGGCCTCACACGTGAATGGCTGGACCGATTTCACTAATTCTTTTTTTGTTGTATTTGTTATTATTAGGAGAAGGTTCTTACGGAAAAAAATATTAAGAAAATCTCTCAGAAATATTGAAAAACCCTAAAAACAGCCCTTTTATTTTTCCCATACAAACGTTTTCTAACTAAAACGAGCTTTATTGCTATTGTATAAAGTTCATATTGAATTGCAAACACTCACTGTTGTTTAAGCAATGTAGGTATGTTTCTAACGTCCAAGAGTCAATTTGCACTTTATTACCTCTGTACAAAGTTCAAATTCAATCATATCTATCAAAACAGTGTGCGTTTTATACTGATAATTTTTACTATAAATTGACAAGTTAGCATCAACAAACTACGGTTGCTATAGTTACGCAATAGCATGAGAATAGAGGTTATAACAAAGAGTTCCTATAATTATTCTCAACACCTTTGGTCACGCCATCACGCGTGAACGACTGGACCGATTTCAATTTACTCTACGTTTATCCCAAAGTCTACCCGTGCGAAGCCGGGACGGGCCGCTAGTAATTATATAAAAATGAAACCCGTTTTCCTTGGTCACGGCCTCACGCGTGAATGGCTGGACCGATTTCACTAATTCTTTTTTTGTTGTATTTGTTATTATTAGGAGAAGGTTCTTACGGAAAAAAATATTAAGAAAATCTCTCAGAAATATTGAAAAACCCTAAAAACAGCCCTTTTACTTTTCCCATACAAACGTTTTCTAACTAAAACGAGCTTTATTGCTATTGTATAAAGTTCATATTGAATTGCAAGCACTCACTGTTGTTTAAGCAATGTAGGTATGTTCCTATCGTCCAAGAGTCAATTTTCACTTTATTACCTCTGTACAAAGTTCAAATTCAATCATATCTATCAAAACAGTGTGCGTTTTATACTGATAATTTTTACTATAAATTGACAAGTTAGCATCAACAAACTACGGTTGCTATAGTTACGCAATAGCATGAGAATAGAGGTTATAACAAAGAGTTCCTATAATTATTCTCAACACCTTTGGTCACGCCATCACGCGTGAACGACTGGACCGATTTCAATTTACTCTACGTTTATCCCAAAGTCTACCCGTGCGAAGCCGGGACGGGCCGCTAGTTAAAGAATAAAAAAAAGCCATAGAAAGGGGCGTCGACGACATCCGTGTAGCAACATTACTACCACGAGTACTCTGCCAAGAGTGAACGACTAAGAAGAAGGAAACCAAATGGTTGGACAACAATTAGTGGAACAGGTGAATAGATAGGCTTGCGTTTGACCGCCATCTCGCCTGATGGTAAGCTAGGATGCGGTCTACGATGGAGCACGCTTGCCTTGAAGAAACCGATTACTCGCGACTCGAAGACACCCAGATTATAGCTACCGGGAAACACCCAGGCAGAGCATTCCACTCTCTAGCAGAAAAGGTGGAGTCAAATCGCTTCGCTCGAGTTTTTGGCATATCAACCATAAAACGATGTCGCTTTTTTGGTTGCCTAGAAGAAACCAAACCGTCTCACAATTCTGGCGGTTGGTTTCGTCCCGAGCACAGTGAATCACTGTGGACTACGTGCTTTCATTTAGTGGGACCTTTGATTTTCACAGACCTACAAATTCGTGACAGAGTTGGACCCCGACCACGAGGTCTGCGACCACTGGAACCCGTGTCAAATCGGCTACATATACAGCCTGCCGTCGCCGGACCAGGCCATGCCTGCCAACGAGCTGTGGCGTGAGTCTCTTCTTGTTTTTTAATTTTGTTTTTAAACGGTTTTATTTAGCTCACCCCGTTTGTTTTATTTATTATTCTTGGGTCAAATTTAGTAATTCAAATTTCACCCTCTTCCTGTCAACCGATTAATCTGAAATTTTGTATACACTTTGGATTTTGGTGACAATACAATTATGTTTATTCATTATCATTATAAATTCAAGATGGCCGCCGCTACAAAATGGCGGATAACGTAGGTTTTATCAATCCCATCAATATGGGTATCAAATGAAAGGGCTCAACAAGCAAAATACAATATACTATAAAAAATTGAAATACAAGATGGCGGCCGCTACAAAATGGCGGATAACGTAGGTTTTATCGATCCCATCAATATGGGTATCAAATGAAAGTGCTCAACCAGTATAATACAATGTACTCTATAAAATTAAAATTTATTTATTTTATTTATTTATTTATTTACAAAAGCTTACAACTATCCTTACAGGGAATCCCCAATTCGATAGGGCAGCAACATCATAGAATTTATCTAAATACAAAATTAATTAAAATAATAAAATAATAATAAATTAAAATTAATATAAAAACCAATCTTCTATCCCATATTAAATACTCTAACGGTAGCATACTATAAATAGTGCTATCTTTGTGAATTCACTCAGAGAACAATTAAAAACATCCGTCTCAGGCGCAATGAGGTTTAGAGTGCGCAGTGCACGCGTCAGCGGCGCCCGCTCGAGGAGAGTGGTGCGAGCGCGCGGCACGGCCACGAGCTTCGGCCGCCGCCGCCGCCACACATACCTGTCCGGGACGTTCAGACATATTTGCGCTAATATGTCGCCATTTTGTATCCTGCCCCGGAGCACCTTAAATATATAAGAAACGAGTGTGAGCTCCCCTCCTGACCCTCAGTTCGTCATATCCGACCATGCCTAACACAAATAGAGTAGGGTACATCAATGGATAAAAAGGATATACTCCATACTGCCTCAAATATAAGTACCGGACGAACTTGTTCTGTATTTTTTCTAGCATTAGCACATACTTAGTTTCATGTGGGGACCAAACGACTCCGTTAAATTCCAGTTGACTTCTTACTAAAAAATCTAAGATGACGGCCTCTACAAAATGACGGATAACTTAGGTTTTATCAATATAAATTAAACAGAATGCGAAATAAAAACTAAAAACTAGAAAATAAAAATAGGTAAAAAAACTTTTTAAGTTAAACGGTTTTATGTTAAAAAAAACATACATTGCAATGTTTAAGATAAATGTACTAAAAACCAAAAAATAATAAAATAGATACAGTCGTGGGAATTATAAACATATGCATAGACTAGACTAAAATAAAACCGTGGTGAGAGTTATTTCAATAATAGGCTTGCATTTGATCGCCATCTCGCCTGATGGTAAGCAACGATGCGGTCTACGATGCAGTACGCTCGCCTAGAAGGAACCGATTCACTCGCGACTTGAAGACACATAGATTATAATCTATCGGGAAATACTCATTCAGCAAACTGTATCTCTAACCTCGTATAGCGCGAAAAAATTGACTGTTCGTAACCGATCATCGATGTTAAGCAACAGATACGGTCAGTCTTGAGATGCGTGACCGCGAGTAGCATTTACAACTGAGCCCTAAAAAGTTTTATTTATTTTTCCAGGTGATTACGGTAAGTGAACGCAAAATAAAATGTTGAAGAATTTACTGTACGTTTGAAATCAGGCGAGCGATTTGCTCGTTTCGTCACATAATTGAAAAAAAACCTAATATTTTTGTTCGATAAAAACATCGATCTAATGTAAAGTATTTCAAGGTCATGGCTCGGTTACAGGCGCCGGCGCCGGCAGCAAGGTGCTTGTTAGGAAGAACATACATAGAAAACAATACATGTATTTTAGGTGTCGAGTTTGATGGCGCCATTCAAAATACCCGCGCGATTTGAATTTGACATACATTTATTTTCTTAATTGACACCTATAATTCTACATTTAAATTAGTTAATAGCATAATGTGTAGATGCAGATGCACCCCCCTGAAAGTAATCCTGGCGGCGCCCATGCTCGGTTATGATAGGGTTCCGTAGCTATGTTATAAAAAGGCCATTATTAGCATAAGTATAAGCGACGATGTGGCCGAAGATGAAGCTCTATCCACTCTGCCCTTGAAAAGCCTAAGATTATATCTCTGAGGAAACAAGGAAGCCGGCAGTCTGTTCCGTTCCCGGCCTGTACAAATCAGAAACAGTATGTTTTGTACGTATCCAGGGGAAATCGACAGTATAAAGGTGGTAGTAGGGCGTCTTTCTATGTCCTGTACCTAATGGATTGGGAATGGCAAAATAAATTCGTTCGGCTCTGAACACATTCTCCGAAATGAATCCTACAAAACAGCCAGTGTACCTAGCACAACTTTGACGTAAAAATACGTTCGATATAAAAGTGTACGCCCGTCAGGGGCTTACGTAGTGAGTTTACGTCGAAGTTGTGCTAGGCCTACTGTTTGACACCTACAAAAAAATTATCGGCAATATGTCGTAAGATTATTACGTTCTCATGATTATTTTGAAAGTACTGAATTGTGATAGTAAAAACATACGGTTAATACCTAGGTCGGGTATGGAGGAATCACACAGGAGAACCCTAAAAATAAAGTTAAAATATTTGTTTAATTTTTTGCAGAGGAAAGTAAGTAACATTACTATAGTCGTCACAAAATAAGAAGCCCGTTTGGACGTTTGTCATTGCGACGTAACTAGTGATGTCACCATACGACTCGGTACTCGATACTCACGATAAATCAATTCAAGTTTGTATGAGTATTTGATTTTGTATTGTAAAGTACATTGGTTAAAGGTTACGATTCGAAAATTTAACTTTAACTTGAATATTATAGGTATATTGAAATGATACGAAATGGTGCGAGAGGTCAATTTATCTTTAATTTAATATTTTTAGTTACAATACCATTCATTCAATCACAAAAAAACGAGAAAAAACGAAAGTGATTGAATCTTTATTCAATAATTTTCTTCGGATGATGAGCCAAAAGCGTCAGTTGAGCTATCGTCAATTCAATAATTAATTGGTTACAAGTTACAACACTAATATTTGAAAAAAGAAGACTGAGAACGTAACTGTTTTTGAGAGTTTCGTTATAATTTGACATTACATGCTACCATAAAGTATGCGCGAAAAGCATTCCAAGTTACATTCTACGGTCTTTCTCAAGTGTCCAAACGGGCCTCTTATTTTGTGACGACTATACGTACAATTGCTACCTATAATTTATTTTAAACCGTGAAAACTTCGGTCCGATCTGTCCATTATTTTTACTGAAAACATTATTGAAAATGTATAAACATGGAAATTTTCTTGGATTTCATGTTAATTATTTTCTTTTCATCTTTTTTGGTTGCAAATAGACTTATTTAGGTTTTTAAAATAAATAATAAGAAAATGTATTTAAATTATTCTAAATGTTTTCCAGGGCCAGACGGTGAGATACTGTGTATAGATTCAGGTTTCCAACCAAAACAGTAAATTTGAAACTTTAAATATTGATTTAATATTATAATTAAGTACAGTTAAATATTCGCAGATTACGAGAGTAAGTGAATTTTACTGCAAACTTTGATTTAAACTTAAAATCTGTATCCACTGTTTCTCAAACATTTTTCAACGCCCCCGTAACTTTCATAAATTATAATGTTCTATATTTTGTTTTTCAGGAGACGGTATGTTTGTGAAACGATTTTTGTGAATTTTATTATCAAATCAATTTTAAAATTATTTTTTGTGATATATTTTGCAGAACTTGTGCCACGTAAGTAGATTTTTTTGTATTTGTTATTTTTATATTCAATTAAACCTATAATTTGAAAATAATAATTTATTTACATATATTAATTTACAGCAATTCCTGGTAAGATTTGAAAAATTTACTGCCTAATTCTAGTTATCGTCACTACTATTAATAATTTTGCTTTATAAACCATTTTGTTAAATACGTGCTGTATTTCGTTCTAAAATGAATAATACTGTATTTTTCACGCTCAATAAAAACCGAATATACTTATAAGTATTTTAGTTGAAAATGCAACGTGCTGTAGTGATTGAAAAAGAAAACAAAATTACACTATTTTTATAAGCTTTTATTTAACTTGCAATGTATGTAAACGAGTATGTTTGTTCGGGTGGAATCTTGCAACTGAATTTTGAACCACTTCCCGATGTCCGATTGAGCTGAAATTTGATACCTATACCTGTGTAACTCCGATGACAATGCAATAAAAGCTTGTTTTCAAAAATATTTTAAAAACTTACTGATTGATAATTACAATTGTGTTGAGTTTACAATTGATTTGATTTACATCTCTTATCATCGTCATCATTCTCAACCTTAATCCTCCCACTGCTGGTACAGCTCCACCCTCGAAGGGTGATCAGGCCGTATTCCACCACGCTGGCCAAGTGCGGGTGGATTCACATACGCCATTGAATTTCTTCTCCGGACGTACCTATGTACCTCGTAGGTTTCCTCGCGATGTTTCCTCATCGAAAAGCCAGTGGTATGTAAATTCGTACATACGAGTAAGTTTAAAAGAACTTATTGGTACGAGCCGGGGTCTGAACCCGCAACCGTAGGAATGCGAAGTGGCTATTCTTCCACTGAACTACCACGGACTCACTTATGCTACCTATATATCTCTTTAACTAAAAGCGGCTGCCAATGTTTCCAGAGGACAACCCGGAAGAGTTCGTGTCAGAGGAGGCCCAAGCCAACTACCAGACCAGCCCAAGAAAAATCGACATCCCAGAAGGGTACAAGTTCCATGGCATCGGCCGTTTCTCTTTGCAGAAGATACGGGTACGTACAGAATACCAATTTTGTAATAATTAACAGGAGAATACCACGTAAATAACCCAGGGTGCCAGGCGAGACGCAACCGCGGGTGCGTCACGCATGTAATCTCCTGATGAAGATCACCGAATATGATCGAAACTAGTCGTAATAGACAACTTCAAATTTACGTTAGTATTCTTGTGTTAATAAAATGTATCGAAACTAGGTTAGTTTCCATAGTACCTATCCATACCAATTTGAAAACTCAATAATCCTCTTCTATTAGAGTGTTTTGTTTAAACAACTACTTCGTAGTGGTCTGTCCTATCTACTGGTTTATAACAAAAGGGTACGCTAAGCCGAGGAAGGCTCACAGTACTCACCATTATAAACAACTTTTACTATAGAACCAACCCACAATTCACGAAAAACAACATATTTCCACACATTATATCGAATATCATTGCCATTTTTAAACGGTTTTATTTAGCTCACCCCGTTTGTTTTAATTCTTGGGTCAAATTTAGTAATTCAAATTTCACCCTCTTCCTGTCAACCGATTAATCTGAAATTTTGTATACACTTTGGATTTTGGTGACAATACAATTATGTTTATTCATTATCATTAGGTATAAATTCAAGATGGCCGCCGCTACAAAATGGCGGATAATTTATGTTTTATTAATCCCATCAATATGGGTATCAAATGAAAGGGCTTTATTACCTATATGGAACAGCTTTATTTCGCGAATTTTGGATTGCTCCCGTGGTAAAAGTTCATATTGTTCATATTGATGAGACCTATCAGCTTTTTCGGCTTACCATACCCTTTCCTTATAACCTTGTGGACAAAAATCAAAAACTGACAATGTAGATTAATAAATTGTCATTTTATTTAATTTTTATTGTTATTTTTTATTTATTTCCACTGTTCTTTACAGACACGTGTTACTCACCTCGACAAAGTTCTCGTAAGTGTTAAGTGCTTGATTAGATATTGAGGTCAATTATATAATTCGATAGTAATTAATTTATGTGACAATATCAATATTCATACAAATAATATAATAATAATATTTAATGTTCCAGAAGAATTACGTGAGTCACAAGAAATTACATTCAGTTCCTTTTTTGCAATTAGCTCTAAAATTAAACTGTTCGTTTTGAATTTTGCAATTCAACTGCTTATTTTAATAATTTCGCTGTTTTCTGAAACCTACCAATTTAATTTCAGCTCCTGCATATTTATACATCAAATAGCATAATTACTTCTATTTATTCAATTAATAGCTTATTTCTGAACAGAAATATCTCAATGCTCTAATTTGTTTCTAATTAATCTGCTAATTTGCGCAATTCATTTCAAAGCTGCATTACATTTCAAATTTTTATATTTGCAATTCATCAGACGAATATCAAAGTCAAGATTGAACCGCCGCCTCAACCGACGCGCCGGCAAGGACAGCCAGCGGAAGACGCGACAGAAGCCCCAGTAGAGGCCCATACGGAGGCCTCTGCGGAGGCCGCTGCAGCTCCAACTTTCATCACAATACAGCTGTTCTTCTCTCCTCTCCGGTCGGAAGACATGACGCATTATTACGCGCGGTTCGAGTCGTTAGCCAAGCCAGGGAGCTTCAAGTATAGAACCATTACTATTCTGTGTAAGTTGATTTATGTGTGTGTGCAATAAAGCCGTGGTAGCTCAGTGGGAGAACAGCCGCTTCGCATTCTTGAAGTGGCGGGTTCAAACCCCGTCTCGTACTAATGAGTTCTTTGGGACTTTTGTACGAATTTACATACCACTGGCTTTTCGGTGAAGGAAAACATCGTGAGGAAACATGCAATACGAGTATGTCCGGAGAGGAAATTCAATGGTGTATGTGAATCCACCCGCACTTGGCCAGCGTGGTGGAATACAGCCTTATCACCCTTCGAGGGTAGACCTGTATCCCAGCAGTGGGAGGATTACAGGTTGAAAATGAAATGATGAATTGAAAACTACCTACTACCTACTACTTTTGCAATAAAATTGTTATTTGTTTATAAATTGCCTTGTAACTTACTAGAAAAATGTAACAAAAATTTTAATGTATTCTACCAATTTACCCACGTTTCAATTTACCAAATCACTGTGAGATTGTCAAGCTTTAGAAGTCACAACAAAGAATCATGTTTTAGATCACGCGACAATACAAACGAAAGTGCAAGAGGTCGACTTAATACCGGGGCAAATCATGAACACCACCAGGATACCTCTGAAATGTGGCAAATGTATGCTTCGGGTAAGTGGGCAAATGGGAGATTAAACAACTTATATCTCATCTCAGGGTGACGAGCGCAGTGCTGTGCCGCGCAGGGGCTTGAATTTTGCGAGTTCAAAATTCTGGGTGACAGCAGACCTGTTATGGGCAAACGTGACGTTTAACATCAGGCGAGCGATTTGCTTGTCTCGTCATTCAATTCCATAAAAAAAAAAAAAAAGTGTGTGGAAGAAACTGAGTGCTAGAAGAAACCGTCATCTTGAAATAAGTGTATAGTATACAGTTATTCATAAAGGATATGCTCAGGTGAAAAGGGCTCATAGTACTCATTATTATGAACAACTTTTACTATGGGACCAACCGGAAATTCGCGAAAAAAAATCATCTGTTCCATACATTTTGTCGAGTGTTAATAAATAAAAATCCCCCCGAAAATACCCGAATCAATCGTCAATTCTTACGTTAGTTGCTCAGAGAACGTGGGCAAGAAAAATTAGTAAGGGAAGTTTTTATGGTCAATATGTGTTGAAGTATACGTACACGGGCAGTAGGGTAGTATTTTTGGCTTCACCTGGATCTAAGGCAGCACTATATCTGCTTTCTACTTGATCTGAGTCTAATCGTATTACCGAAATATTATTGTGTTTTTTTAACCGACTTCAAAAAAGGAGGAGGTTATCAATTCGACTATGTTTTTTTTTTTTTTTTTATGTTTGTTACCTCATAACTTTTGACTGGGTGAATCGATTTTGATGATTCTTTTTTTATTAGAAAGCTGACGCTTCCCATTTGGTCCCATTTCCATTTAGTCCAGTTCTGATAATGGTATCCATGAGAAAACTATATAGGTCTTAAATTTGCATTAAGTAGGTACGTGCGCGACAAATAGATGAATAACTCAATCGGTCTTTTGAAGTCGGTTTTTGTTTTATGTTTTGTAAAAATAATATTCTTGTTTTAATGAATGTTTTTCAGAGTTTGATGGTGCGAGCGTTCGACGGCGGGATCACCAACCTGGACCGGTCCAAGTTTAGAGTTCGCAGCGAAACGGATAGGTACGTTATTTATACCTACTTTATTATACATACCTACTTATGATGTTAGACTTCGTTCCCTGTGTTGGACGGTCTTTGCCCTCTTAAAGTTTGGGGCTATAAAATATAGCCTATAGCACTTAGGGATATTCTGGCTTTACATTGTGGAATGATTTCTGTAGCTCTTTTGCAGAGCCAGCCTGGGGAAGTACCACACCTTTGCCAATTATTCCAGCGCCAAGCAGTAATGTGCAAACATTACTGTGTTCCGGTTGGAAGGGCATTGTTTCTCTTATATCTCAGGGTGACGAGCGCAGCGCTGTGCCGCGCGAGGTTTTGAATTGTATGAGTTCACAATTCTCGGTGGTGCAGATCTGTTAATATAGAAATAACATGAAATATTTTATAATCGGACCAGTAAGTAGATTCGGAGATTACTTTACAAACATACACACAAATACCTTTTAATAATATTAGTATAAAAGTATCGATTTTACTAAAGTATCTAATGTTTGCTTTTATTTTCAGCGATGGCAGGGAGTAAGTTCAGAAATCTTTCATATGAAAATGAATCTCTATTTCCCTCGGTCATCGCATCACGCGTGAACGGATGGAACAATTTCGCTAATTCTTATTTGTTGTGTTACTTAATTAGACTCAGAGACCTCGCTTTGCTCGGTCAATAAATTATTTTGTGTGTTCACAGACGAAAATACATCGAAATAGAGTTAGGCAAGACCAAGTTCACAGATTTCGGTGACTACTTCGTGGTGATACAGACAGAGGACGGCAATGAGGAAAGGATCAAGGCGTTGAGTGTGCGGAGTGAGTCATATGCTACCTTTAATCCTCCCACTGCTGGGATTGGGATACAGCTCCACCCTCGAAGGGTGATTAGGCCGTATTCCACCACGCTGCCAAGTGCGGGTTGCTGGAATTCACATACGCCATTGAATTTCTTCTCCGGACGTATGCAGGTTTACTCACGATGTTTTCCGTCACCGAGAAGCCAGGAGTGAGTGAGATTCTCAAACTTTTGTTACAACGCCCCTGAATGAAAATATTGGTTAGATTAGTTTTATTCGAAAAATAACTCATTTTTCTTTTGAAATATTTTGTATGCATATAAAATAAGTTTTTGTGACAAAGTTATAATTCTTGATGTTTCGAATTATTCAGTACGAGTATGTACAGTACGAGTAAATCATTATTTTATGTATTTGAATATTTTGTAATGTTTTTTGTAGTAGGTAATGTAAAAATGTATATTCTCACTGATAGTTTTTTAAAATTTTAATATTTGCTTGTCATTTTGCAGGTCCAGGTAAATGCAGGTTCAGTAATTACGTATCTATTATTTCTCAATCTTTTCGAATACAATTTAATCAATAAAACCATTAAAATTGAAAAATAGCACATTCATATTAAGAATGTGGCAATGAATACATCTTATTTATTCTGTTTTTCAGACTCGACAGGTAAAATTTTATGTGACTTATTATGATGCAGTTATTTTAATAATTTAAAATAAATGGCAAAAAAATAAATAAAATATTTCATTTTCTAGGATCGAGTAAGTACCATTTCCTATTAAATAAGCTTTTATTATTACATTTCGTTTTGAGCTTTTAAGTATGTATTCATGTTTCAGTTGTATTTATTTTAATTTTTACTAGCTGTACTCGCAGTTTCACTTGCTCTCCCATATAAATAATAATTATTATTTTCGGGATAAGAAGTTTTGACGTGACAACGTCTAATAAATCTATGAACGAAGGGTGCACGCACGAAACAGTGCCCCGTTACGCTCATTGTGACGTCACGATCGGAGCGAGAACAGTATGCAGTCATTTCATCAATGTTTTGTTATGACGTCACGTTAAACTATCGTCCGTAAACCGACTTTACAGACAACCAATTTTTTTTTAAATTTACTTATTTTTTTAACCTCCGCAGGCATAAAATGCCTTCGCATGACCCAGTCCGTAGACGTGGGCTCCCACGTCGACAACACCGTGAAGTATGAGTGCGAAGGATGCGTGTGCGAGGACGTGTTGTGCGAGGGAGATAGCGTGCTGTCCTCGGGCCGCATCTCCATCGTTACTGCTTCCAAGTTCATCAGCTTCAATTTCCCCAGGTCAGCTCGAGACTGAGTCACATGTCTACAATAACCTCAGCCACTCAGCTTAACAACTAAGCAATTCCTTATACCAAATCAGGCTGAGTGGCTAAATTCAGCTAAGCCATACAACTTGAATAGACCTTTAAAAAGGCCTACATAATAGGCTATACTTAAAAGGTTCATTTTTAATCTTTAATCCTCCCACTGCTGGATACAGGTACCCTCGAAGGGTCATTAGGCCATATTTACCACGCTGGCCAAGTGCAGATTGATGGATTCACATACGCCATTGATTTTCTTTTCCGGACTTATGCAGGTTTCCTCACGATGTTTTCCTTCACTGAAAAGCCAGCGGAATGTAAATTCGTACATATGTTCGAAAGAACTCATTGGTATGAGTCGGGGTCTGAACCCGCCACCTCAAAAATGCGAAGTGGCTGTTCTTCCACTAAGCTACCACGACTTTAAAGTTAAATTTCCCTAAACATTTGGAACTGTTTCTATGTTTCAGTTTCGAAAATGAAAACGCTTGTGTTTACATCGGAATTTTCAAAGACCAGAATGGTCAAAATTACAAAAGAACGCTACAGGTTATCGACAGTAAGTAACGTAAAACAAGAACATTATTTTTACAAAACAAAAAACAAAAACCGACTTCAAAAGACCGACTATTACCTAAGTTATTCATCTATTTGTCGCGCACGTACTTAATGCAAATTTAAGACTTATATGGTTTTCTCATGGATGCCATTATCAGAACTGGACTAAATTGAAATGGGACCAAATGGGAAGCGTCAGCTTTCTAATAAATAAAGAATTATCAAAATCGATTCACCCAGTCAAAAGTTATGAGGTAACAAACATAAAAAAAAATATAAAAAAAAATAAAACAACAGACGAATTGATAACCTCCTCCTTTTTTGAAGTCGGTTAATAAAGCTTTCTTCATACTAACTTAGTCTCTTTAGGGTGCTAATAAATATTTGAGGACTTTTTACTCCACCTAGAAATTATTATAGATTACTAGCTGCGCCCCGCGGTTTCACTCGCGTTTTTCGGGATAAAAAAGTATCTTATGTTACTTCTAATACCTCCAAGGAAAAGTGTACAAAGTTTCATGATGATCGGTTAAGTAGTTTTCGCGTGAAAGCGTAACAAACAAAATTACATTCACATTTATAATATTAGTAGTGATCATTTTTAGGTTCATAAATTAGTACCACTGTGTCTTCGCCATTGTAGCAATAGTTTCAGAAATCAGAACCTTGCTCCAGTATTTAAAGGAGCTGAGTTTTTCCAATCATCTTTGTTTGTTGCTTTTAGGTACAATAAATTGAAACGCCTCCTCTCAGCGTATTTGAGATATGCTGACATATAAGATGATGAAGATACGCCCCCGTGAGAGCGTTTAGCTTTGAGAAACAGGGTCTGCAATTAAATAGTTCTAGAGACCTGCCTTTTTTAAATCATGCAATTTAACTGTAAAATATGTTTCAGATGCATGTAAGTAGTTTTTTTATACATACCTATTTGATAGTTTTATAAAATGTGACTCAATCGAGAATCGGTCTTTCTTAAATGTTTTTTTTTCTTGTTTACACAAAAGAAAAAAGGTGACAGGTGACACCGGTGACAGGGGAAGCGGGAGCCTCTCCCGCTTCCCCTGTCACCTCTCCGCGCACTCCCCGGTGCGACAGTACGACTATATAAGGCTATACGCATTCCAGCGAGGTGCACAGATATTGTGACCGGGTTGTATACCAAATTTCAGCTCAATCGGATATCGGGAAGCGGTTCAAAATTGAGTTGCAAGATTCCATCTGAACAAACATAGTTACATACATTGCAAGTTTATAAGCTTTTAATAAAGTGCAATTTTTCCAGCGCCTGGTAAGTTTTGTTGGACCGTATTCTTGCACACTCGAGATTATCTTCGTCACTCATTGTCGTGACATTTTGAACGTGACTGACAGTGACCCAGGCAACATCGCACTTGCCCCTCCCCCCTTTTTGATACGCTTTTTTAATATTAGCTTCACTTGTATGTTTGTTTGTAACCGACTCCTTTGGGCGCGTTTTTGACCCACTTTAAACGGTCATTTATTATTTTTTTGTATTATTACAGTGTTACAGTATATTTTTAAACAGTAATTGCTTTAAAACCTCAGTCGGTTTTGTCTAAGCAATAGGGTTCTTCCCCGTGGAGGTTCAGGTCCCTTAAAATCGATAAAAAAAAATCAGAAAAGGTATAACAATGACTCTTTTGATTTAGCATTATTTCCAGATAACTGTTTCCGTAGAACTTTCTGTAGCCATTGTAAGCATATCCTTTCTGGATAACCCTGTATTGTGACTGTTTCAGTGGTAAATAGCGAGAAGAATGAAGTGACGAAGCTACCGACGGAAGGCTCTCAATTTGAATACGAAGTTCCTTACCAGTGTATGGGAGAATGCAGTATTGAAAAGGTAAAATACAGGGTTTATACAGCCCCTTTTTTTTGTTTATTGTTATACAGAGGGTATGCTAAGCCGAAAAAGGCTCACAGTAGGTACTCATCATTATGAACAACTTTTACTATGGGACCAACCCGGAATTCGCGAAAAAAAAATCAGCTGTTCCATAGATCCTTAATGTATGGAACAGCTGATTTTTATTCGCGAATTCCGGATCCGACTCATGTCAATGAGTTATTTAGGACTTATGTACGAATTTCCATACCACTGGCTTTTCGGTGAAGGAAAACATCGTGAGGAAACCTGCATACGTCTGGAGAAGAAATTCAATGGCGTATGTGCATCCACCCGCACTTGGCAGCGTGGTGGAATACGGCCTAATCACCCTTCGAGGGTGGAGCTGTATCCCAGCAGTGGGAGGATTAAAGGTTGCTGATGATGATGTTTGTATTGTTTGTCAACAGGTGACCCTGAACGGGGTGCCTCTGGAGACGATGACGAGACGGCAGGCGGCGCCGGTCGGCGTCGCCTTCTATATGGTGGGTCTTTCCGACCAGTTGACCGAGCGAAGCGTGGTCTCAGTCTAGGTTTTAGACTTTTTTATGTAATTGAGACGAGCAAATCGCTCGCCTGATGTTAAACGTCACGTTTGCCCATAACAGGTCTGCGCCACTCAGAATTTAGAGTTTTTAGTATGTAAAACCCTGCTCGGCACAGCACTGCGCTCGTCGCTCTGAGATGTAAGATGTTTAATCTCCTATTTGGCCTGTAATTTCACTGGAAACAATGCCCTTCCACCGGAACATCACATTACTGCTTGGCGGTGGAATAACTAGGCAAGCGCATGTGATTATTAGCCGCAGTCAAAATGTTAAACAATAATAAAACCCAGTCGGGTCTATTGCCTAAAGTTGTAAAGGACAGATCTCACCGTTTGATTATTTCCACTTTTCCAGTACTCACCGACGGTGCTTACCATCCGCATAACGTCCTTCTCGCGGTTCTATTGCGGGACCTACCAAGCCCTGTTCAACACTGCCTCTGGTCCCGTCACTAAAACGGTGCTGGAAATCAAGTACGTTATAAACCATCCATTAATTACGTCTTTTTTTGCTATTGAGTGACGAGACGAGCAACGAGTTAAACATCACGTTTGCCCATAACAGGTCTGCGTCACCCAGAATTTTGAACTCATACAATTCAAGCCCGTGCGCGGCACAGCACTGCGCTCGTCATCCTGAGATATAAGATGTTTAATCTCCCATTTGTCCTGAAATTTCACTGGAAACAATGCCCTTCCAACCGGAACACAGTACCTAATGTTTGCACATTACTGCTTGGCGGTGGAATAATTGGCAAAGGTGTGGTACTTCCCCAGGCGGGCTCTGCAAAAGAGCCCTACCATTACAACTACACTTTCCTTACAACTCTGCATTTAATTTTTAAAAAGAAAAAGTACCTACTACAATCTTATTACTTATTATTTAAATTATTCCAGAAACCCCAACGATTTAGACGAAGCCGCGCCCGCCCCGAGCGAGTCTCCCGAGGGCGGAGCTGCTGAGGAAGCTGTTACCCCCGAAGCACCAGCGGACGGCGGTAGCCCGGCGAGCGAAGCGCCAGCGGAAACCGAAGTGGCAGCGGAAACCGAAGTGCCAGCGGACGGCGAAGTGCCAGCGGAAAGCGAAGTGCCAGCGGAAACCGAAGCACTAGCGGAAGCAGAAAGCGAAGTGCGAAGAAAAGCTGCTGCTATTAAAGCCAGTAGTAGTACAACCACCGCCTAGTTCTCATTCCGCTATAGTTAGAGACTTCAATTTTTTTCCTACTTCTTCACCGATGTTCATTGGCCAACTAGAACTTAAGAAGTTGGTACGTCGCTTGGAAGAGATCGCTTTAGGCTATAAGATCGCACTTAGAAACGTAGATTATAACACTGTGTTTGTCCGTGTGTTTGTCAAAGTTTTTATAGCCAGTAAAGTCTGTCAAACCGATTGCTGCTTTTATGAAACCGCATCAAATTGATCCAGCCATTTAGAGAAAACTGTAACAGACATCTTACACCATTACGCAGCATGCCTTCATCTAGACGTGGATACAAAAAATTAGCCAATTTATTTTAAGAAAATGCTTTTTTTCACCACAAAAAAACCTAGCACAAATTTTCTAAACCTACTACACAAAAAACAGTCAGATAATTTATGTTGTCTTGTAAAGCCGAAATGCTACGTCCATTTTCAAATATTTTCAGTTTTATAATTTTTAAAACTTGTGTTTAAAAGTGTGTTTATTTTATAAGAAGATAATTATTAATGTGTGTAAATTAGTAGAAAATAAGTAAATAAATAAATAAAATAACGACTCACGCTTGAATAGGATTCGAAAATGCATATTATATAAAGTATTTATTGATATATATATTATATTGAGCATCTCAAAGGTTTTTTATTTAACGTTTCACACTCATAGCTCCCCACTAGGATACCCTGTGTCGGTGATGCCATGGAACACAGAGACAAGGACAACTAACACCCAGACCCGGAGCAGACATTTTAATTCATCACTCAACCACCGGCCCGGCCGGGAATCGTACCCGGGACCTCTGGCTTATAAGGTGGATATACTAGTTGAGCCAAACAGGTCATAATATCTATTATCTATATATATAAAAATGAAACCCGTTTTCCTTGGGCACGGCATCACGCGTGAATGGCTGGACCGATTTCACTAATTATTTTTTTGTTGTATTTGTTATTATTAGGAGAAGGTTCTTACGGAAAAAAATATTAAGAAAATCTCTCAGCAATATTGAAAAACCCAAAAAACAGCCTTTTTTTTCCCATACAAACGTATGGCAGTACGAAGTCTGCCGGGTCAGCTAGTAACCTATAATTATAAAAAAACCGCAAATAAAAACACGTTTGTTGCCCTTAAATATTTATTATACCTATTCTATTTTTTAGGTCGTGTTGCGGCAACAGAAATTTACCCTTTGGGTACGGAACAGTGAAATTACAAGGCAAATAGGAGATTAAACATCTTATATCTCGGGGTGACGAGCGCAGTGCTGTGCCGAGTAGGGGCTTGAATTCTGCGAACTCAAAATTCTGGGTGAGCTGTTATGAGCAAACGTGACGTTTAATATCAGGCGAGCGATTTGCTCGTATCGTCACTCAATTACATAAAATTTAAAAACTAAAAAACACGCTATATAGAAAACCAAACTAAAAAATAGAAAATAAATTTTAATAAATTTGGATTTTTAATTTAAATTTTAAAAAAGCGTGGGGTGCTTTTTATCATATTAACGAAATGGTACCTAGTCTTTCTTTTCATATCTATCAATGAAATGTTTATTAGTATTGACATCATGCACCCCACGCTTTTTTTACAATTAAACATTTTTTTCATATTTACACTATCATAAATTTATAATTATTAAAAAAAAAACACTATTCTTAATCTAAATTTTTTAATTTTTTTTTTTCTATTTTTTAGTTTGGTTTTCTTTATAAAAGCGTGTTTTTTTAATTTTTTAATGGCACAATCTTATCGAATTAGTGTATTATCGGTCCTCGACAAATCTACAGTTTGAATGAAATGTGCCCGTTTAAAGTGGCTCAAAAACGCGCCCAAACGAGTCGGTTACAAACAAACATACCAGTGAAGCTAATATTTAATTTGACGATTTTATTCGTCGAGTAATTTGAAACCTTTTTTTTGGAGAATATATACCGGGAATAAGCCATATAAAGCGTAACCCTAAAACACGCAGCCCACCGCGTTGTATCGTGTGGCCAGGCCTTAAAGTTCAAATGCCAACGCACCTAACCGTACCGAATGTGGGACGGCGCAATGTTAACCATCTTGATTCGAGTACCGCTACTGTAAACAGTGCTTGTCGGGTCGAGCGGAAAGGGTACACGCTGAAAGGGGCTCGTAGTATCGTTTATTTTACACACTTTATATTAGCTTCACTTGTATGTTTGTAACCGACACTTTAAACGGCCAGATTTCGTTCGAACTTTGTAGATATATTGAGGACCGATGACAATACACAAAACAAATCGTGTTTTTTTGTTTTTTTTTTCAACTATTATTTTGTTTATTACGGTATATTTTTAAATAATAATTGCCTTAAAACCCAGTCGAGTTTGTCTGGGCAATAGGTTCTTATGATAATGCAAAGTTACTAATAATCTAATTAATGCTTATACAAACAAATAAAAAAAAATCCGTTGAACTTTTTATTTTCGTTAGATACCAAAATCGCTTGTACGAAGCTCATACCACTTTTTTAGGGTTTCGAACCTAATACGGGGAAGAAACCCTTAAGGCGAGACTTCGGTGTCTGTCTGTATGTCCCAGCCAATTATCTCAGGAACTATACGAACTCTTATTGTGTGAACCGCCAGTGTCAAGTTATGTTTACATATAGCCAAAAACCAGCGAGGCGGTCTCGTCACTTAATACTAATTACTAATAATTTTTTCGTGAAATCAAAATAACACGCAAAACTTTGTCATAGTGATATTCCATGAGCCCCCTAACATTCATACCCTTTAAAAATAGCCCTGAACTGTATCTTAACTATCTGCTGCCAAAACAGCTTTTCTGTGGAAGTGACCAAATGGGAGAACTAAATTTTTTCAAAGGGAGGCTGTTGGTTTGTTTTGAAATTGCGACGGTGGCGCCCTCACTCAACTCCAGTGATGATTGGGTTACTGTAACTAAATGTCACGGTTTACTATTTGTTTATCTGTTATTAACCAGTTTCTACTATTATTTACCTAACTACACCAAAACAAAGGGAAAGGTTATGTTTTGTAACAAACTTGGCTTGCGTTTGACCACAATCTCACCTGATGGGAAGCGAGGATGTGATCGAAGATGTAGCACGCTTGCCTAGGAAATACCTATTCATTCTTCTATTAAATAACCCGGGTTGAACCTTTTCGGGAAGACAGACGCCGGCAATGAGTTCCACATCTCTGCCGTTCGAATTAAAAAGGTGGAACGAAAACGCTTAGTGCGTTTGAACGGAATATCCGCATATATGTTAGTGCTAGCTACGTACCGCGGTTTCATTCGCATTTTTTTGGAATAAAAAGTAGCCCATATATTAATTTAAGGTATAAGCTAGCTTCACACCAAATTTCAGCCAAATCCGTTCAGCCGTTTTCTTGTGATTGAGCATCAAACATCTAAAACTTCAAACTTCAAACTTTGTCGACCTGTTTGGCTCAGCGGTAGTGTAGCCGCCTTATAAGCCAAAGGTCCCGGGTTCGATTCCCGGCCGGGCAGATATTTGAATGATGAATTTAAATATCTGTTCTGGGTCTGGGTGTTAGTTGTCCTTGTCTTTGTGTGTGTTCCATGGCATCCTCGACACAGGATTTATTCCTAGTGGAGCTATGATGAGTGTGAAACGTATAATAATTATTATTTATTTATAAAAATACTTACAAACTCTGACCTTTATATTACTAGCTGCGCCCCGTGGTTTCATCCGCAGCCAAAAAGTTAACATGATTTTTCCGGGCTAAAGTAGCCTATGTGTTAATCCAGACCATGAAAGACCTTCATTCCAAATTTCATGTAAATCTGTGCAGCCGTTTCATAGTTTAGCATACAAACGTTCACTTTTATAATATAATAATTAATAGTTAAAACAAAATAAAAAACACACTTAAAGTGGGTCAAAATCGCGCCCAAAGGAGTCGGTTACAAACATACAGGTGAAGCTAATAAAAAGCGTGTAAAAATAAGATAAAATTGGTGAAATTCATAAAATTTACTTACGAATGTTTCACCGTAGCGCTCAAAACTAAACTAAACTTAATTTAATACTGCTCATCCGACTCGGATAAGTTAGCAAAACAAGATGCGGTATCTACCGTTGGTAACCTCTGTTAGATTACCACTTCGAAAGAAAGCTGCATAATTGTACCAGAAAACGTATGTAATGAAAAGAAGAAATTTTCTTTTCATCTATTTGTTCCGCAAAATTGAAAACGACGCATTGAATGTAAACCGCTACATTAAGTGAAGGTTTTACGACCTTTCCCTTTTCAACCGACTGTCAAAAAGACGGAGGTTTTATGTTCGTCTGTATCACTGAAGGAAGATTTTTTTTACCGTGACAACGTCTAATAAATCGATGAACGCCGGCTGCACGCACGAAAAAGTGTCCCGTTAGTGCCTTTTCACACGTACCGGTTGCCGGGTAGCCGGCGCCGGATACCTGGTGTCAAATGCACCCGCCTGCCGGATAAATAACGCCGGTACCTACTGTGAAAGCTATGTACCATGCCCATACACTTCACCACCGGGTAACCGGCGCCGGCTACCCGGCAACCGGTACGTGTGAAAAGGCACTTACGCTCATTGTGACGTCACGATCGGAGCGAGAACAGTATGCAATCATTTCATCAATGTTTTGTTATGACGTTGTCACGTTAAACCATCTTCCGTAAACCGACGTTACAGACAACCAATTTTTTTACTATAGGTAGGCTTGCGTTTGCGGTCAAACGCAATAGGCTTGCGTTTGACCGTCATCTCGCCTGATGGTAAGCAACGATACGGTCTACGATGGAGCACGCGTCTAGAAGAAACCGATTCACTCGCGACTTGAAGACCTGTGTGTCTTCAAGCCGAGAACTTCAAGTCTTCAAGTCAACGGGAATTATAATTAGTTATATTACTTTAGAGAAATGCCATCAGCTAAAATAAATGAAGGTAGTTTTACATATTTGGTGTTAATGGTGCCTATACGAGTATTTCATTGAGCTATTAAGTATACCTCGCGTTCGTTTTGAGATGGAAAACAGTTAGCAACGCCATTTTCCCACTATCGTTTACATGTGTGATATACGAACGTGTAGGTTAGGTTAGGTTACACGCATGTGGATTCATGACATTTTGAACTGTCATTTTTGCCACCGTTTCTAAAAAGAAACCCAAGTAGCGTAGCGTAGGTACAAGAGATGACACCACCAAACATTGCAATGTCCTATTTAATACTGGCACTCGCTTGAAATTAAATTAAATTGAAAATAACAATACAACAATATACAACAACTAATTTTTAGTTTTTTTTTTTAATTAGTTAGGTATAATTACAAATGCAAAACCTCTGACAAAAAGTGCAGACAATCTTCAAACGGATGTTTTGTTTTTTTGGATCATAGCTAAAATACTCTTGATCGAGTCCAAACAAAAAAATCTAAATCGGTTCAGCCGTTTGGGAGCTACAATACTACAGATAGACACCGATATACAATTAAACATATTAAACTTATAGTACCCCTCTTTTTTCTTCGGGGTTTATAAATAAAACTTTTGACAAAAGCATAAGTAGGTAGGTAGGTACACGTTTAGACTAAAATAAAATAAATGGACGGGCCTAAAACAGCGCATTATTGAAGACTTAACATGAGCGCCGGACGCTCGTCACGTCTGACTGCCTCTCACTCCTTCCCAGCACCTCGGAAGAGCAACACGTCTGTGGAGCTAAACATATCACCTTCCATCGAACAAATAATGCCTTCGTGCTCATTTCCGTTATGCAAAAATACTTCAAAAAACAAAAATAAAAGTTGTTGTCCATTTATTTTATTTTAGTCTAAGGGGGTACACGTGAACTTGCACAGCCAGCGTCTAGTGAGACCGAATGAAGTACGGTAAGGGTAACTCAACTGAAATGGAACATTTCGGCGAATCGTAGCGCCAACTCCAGTACATAGCACATTAGTAGCTCAAAGTTTTATCAACTTAGTTAATCTTTGTAGCTACTTATGTAGTTACTTAATTTTAATTTATTTTCTAAATTTCTTAGATAAAATACAAGATAATGTATGAAAGTGGTAAGACGGAGCAAAAGTACCGAGTTCAGAGACACCGACGACATTAACCGAGCGAAGCGAAGGGCTACGGGAACAAGTCGGCGTTTATAACAAGAACATTATTTTTACAAAACAAAAAACAAAAACCGACTTCAAAAGACCGACTATTGAGTTATTCATCTATTTGTCGCGCACGCACTTAATGCAAATTTAAGACTTATATGATTTTCTCATGGATACCATTATCAGAACTGGACTAAATTGAAATGGGACCAAATGGGAAGCGTCAGCTTTCTAATAAAAAAAGAATCATCAATATCGATTCACCCAGTCAAAAGTTATGAGGTAACAAACATAAAAAAAAAAAACATACAGACGAATTGATAACCTCCTCCTCCTTGAGTTACCTGCGCCCTGCGGTTTCACCCGCGTTTTTCGGGATAAAAAGTAGCCTATGTGTTAATCCAGACCATGAACGACCTTTTTTTTTTTTTTTGTGACCCAGGGAGAAAATCCTTTATGGATACCACGCCCGCCCCGGGGAGGGCAGGGTGGTTATGTGGGAGTCTCCGCCCTAGTGGCGGCATACCCACTAAAAACCCTGGGAAGTTCCTCCAGGCAATGGACGGAGCCACGGGCCCATTAAATCACCGCAGCCCCGCCCAGCCTATGTCCGCCGTGAGGCAGACCCACCTCGGGTAGGGGGTGGCCACCCCCTCCCACTTCGTGGCGACGCGTCGGAACATCAGACGCGTCGACCACCCTGGAGGGCCCAATGCGAAGCAGCGGGTGTCCCCGCACCCGCCACTCCAGGCCCTCCTAGCGGAGACGGAGTGCGAGCCTTACTGGCCCGACTGGCCTGACTCGCCCCCGTGTCCGCTCTTCTCTCTGCGGAGCGGGTGAGAGAAAGGGTCCCTCTCTCTCTCCCGCTCTCTTCCACTCGGGGACTCGACCGCCGCTACCCGGACTATCCAGGACGCCGGCCGAGTCTACCCCTCTGGAGGGCACAATGTGCCCCCCGTCGTCGTCCGCAGACGACCCCGAGCCCTACCACGTTCCCTCTCCACGGAGAGGTATACGGGAGGGCTCCTAGGCCCAGACCGCCGCTTCCCGGAATGTCCAGGGCGCCGGCCCGAGCCGGCAAGGCGGCCCGGCTACTTATCCCCCCCGCCACGGAAAGGCGGGAACCCAATTCGGAGGGGGACCATGAACGACCTACATTCCATATTTCATGTTTTCTCGTTTATAATATTTAGTAGGAAAGATAGTAAAATATTAGGATTGCATTTGTCAGGCAACTTTTTTTGTATTGTTTTTTTATGTTAACGAGACGAGCAAATCGCTTGCCTAGAATTTTTTTTTTTTTTAAATAGATTGTTGATCTGATTTTCATGATGAAGTTATATATTGTTTCCTCTTACCTTGGTAAGTATTTCATGAAAGTCATAATTTATAATATCCTAAAAAAAAATCAGGGCAAATAGGAGATTAAACATCTTATAACTCAGGGTGACGAGCGCAGTGCTGTGCCGCGCAGGGACTTGATTTCGAGTTAAAATTCTGGGTGACGCCAGACCTGTTATGGGCAAACGTGACGTTTAACATCAGGCGAGCGATTTCATCGTTTTATCACTCAATTACAAATAAAATGATGACTCTAAAACTACACATGTTTAAAGTTATATAGTTTGTTGAATCTTGTAAATAAATAGTAAAAAAATTATGCTCAAAATTGTGGTGGTATAAAATAATTTAGTGACAACAGGGCCTCATGCTTTTTCGCCTAAAAATGTGGACTGTATAGCTCAACAATGATAAAGAGGTTTTGTAATTATATAACACATAATTATTATCGAATTGGCATCAATTTTGGCTCCATAATCGACCAGATCGTAAAGAGTAGTCACAGTTTCGGAAAATCAATTTGTTCCGCATGAAATCGATCTACTTCCGATTCTCGCTAAAAAAACAAACAACGAACTGTCCTACCTCTATCGTTTTAGTTTTATGTGTTCAAAGGTCAGAGAAAATGAGGACGGTTCGTCGAAAACTTACGCTAAGGGTGACGGATCAACATCGAGCTGTGCTGCGCTGTACTGAGCTGTACTGTGCTGTGTTTCTTAAGCTACGTTTTTGTAAGAATCAACATCAAGCTGTGCTGTGCTGCGCTTTGCTTAGCTCAGTAGTAAATGAGCGAATGAAACTAGTTCGTTCTTGTTTGTTTGTGCGCGCATACACTAGTGCGAGCGAGATGGGAGTACGAGAGTGAGAGAGACGTCTTTGGGCGATGGAGGGGCACGCAGCGTGCTCCAAAACCTAGCACAGCTCGACTCGACACAGCGCGCCTCGCTCGAGACTGCTGCGTTTTTAAACAGAGCGTAGCTTCACACAGCGCAGCACAGCATGGTTTGTTTCTATCCTCATTGAAATATTAGACGAGCGAGTTGACCAAACATAGCACAGCGCAGTACAGCTCAGCACAGCTCGATGTTGATTCGTCACCCTAATGCAGAGAATTATTCGTGCATACATCTCAGCGTCATTGCTTTCGCCGTTTAGCGGCGACAGTAGACTAAATCGCGAATAACTGTGCTTCAGTAAGGCAAAAAGCGTTGGGCCTGGCGCACGCTACGCTGCCGTTCGAAAAAAATAAATAAAAAAGCAAATTAACACTGGCCGGTTAGAATTTCGAGTGTCATTTTCTACGAAAAAGTTTTGTGATGTGTTTTGTTGTAAAAAGTATCGAGAAAGAGGTTTAAGTTATTCGTTGATTTTGTAATCGGTAAGTCGCTTCGGTATAAATAAACAAAGTTAACATAACGTAGTAATCGAATTAACCTACTAGATGACAAACAGTTGGATTTCAATCGACCGGTGAATGCCTAGAGATAGTTATTTTTGCTCAAGACATAAGTAATTTAAGGAAGTGATTTGCAGCGAACTAAACCTCGCGAAGTCACGACCCCCATATCTCCGCAATCCTTCAAGCAATTTCGCTCAAATTTTAACTCAAAAATTATATTGAAATAATCTATTTACATGCAAAATTTAATGAAAATCAGCCTAACCATACTCAAGTTATCGTCGTAATAGAATACAAAGATACAAACGCCAATTTATTCTTAATTCTTAGACCTCACTTAGTTTTGTTTCATGCAAGTTATTTGTGATTGTAAGTGGGTAGACGAAGTTAACACGCACGCATGTCTAATGGGTTGATTACACGTAACGAGTACAGTGGCGAGACAGTGCCCTCGGCCGAGTACTCGGTTTGTACAAACAGTTTGTCGAGGCGACAGTCACTAGAACCATGATTTGTTTGCTCGGCCGAGTGTGCCTATTTACTGTCACGCCACTGTACTCGTTACGTGTAAACAGTCCACAATCGATCGAGTTAAGTTGTTTCACTAAAAACTATAAAATAGCGTGCGAATAGAGCACTGTCGAAAGAGTGATAGTCATTTCATTTCATAGTCAGTTTCTTAAGAAAACTCGTAAGCACCTGCCAGAGATTATACCCATACAGATTCGACATTATGACGATCTACGCCACGCATCGATCAAAATATATACCAATAAAACCTCCATTTTTTTTAATGTAATGAAAACAGAGTTATATGCAAAGGATATGCTAACCCGAAAAAGGCTCATAGTACTCATCATTATGAACAACTTTTTCTTTGGGACCAACTCTGCAATCGCAAGAAAAAATCAGCTATTCCATACATTTTGTCAAGTATCTTTGACATTTTTCTATGGAACAGCTGTTTTTTTCCCGCGAATTCCGAGTTGATCCCACAAAAAAAGTTGTTCATAATGATGAGTACCTACTATGACCCTTTCTTTATAAACCTGTAATTACGTTTTATCTCAGTACAGCTACTTGCGTGTTGCACAAACTTTAATCCATTTTGGTCAGAATAAAAACCTCAAAATGCTGTATCTATGTAGCCACAGGATAATCTGTGGCACCTACATAATAACTACCGATTTAATCCGTGCCACAACTGTAATGCTTATAGACTAAGCTACCAATGCAATAAACCTTACCTCATGAGTTACTAGTAGCTCGCACCGAACTGAACCTCGCGACCCCTAGGTACTCCACAACTCATCGACCGATTTTTATCTCAATTTTTAACAATCAATCAAGTTATCTTCGGACAAATCGACTGCCGCTACGAAAAGTATCAGTATGTATGTACTGTAAATGGCATTTTTTACAGGAGATAAATTTGACCCAAATTAATAAGTTGAACTGTGTAATATCAATTTTATTCGATTTAAAAAGCGTAAAATAAAAATATTACAAATATTTTTTTAATTTTAATCTATAATAATATTATAAAGAAGTAAAATTTGTGTGTTTGTATATTTGTTAAATTGTAAGGGGTAATCTCGGGATCTACTGAACCGATTTTAAAAATTCTTTCACCAATAGAAAGCCACATTATTGCTAAGTGTCATAGGTTATATAAGAAACCGAAAAATAAAAATGCTTTTACGTGGTAGTCCGTTTTGCAAAGTGAATCGGAGAAAAAACGGTCCGGACGGCGCGCGATGGCTTCGGGTTTAATTAACATTACGCCCAACGAAGTGGGCACGGGTCAGCTAGTTTTATTATATTTTGAAATTACTTTTTTGCATTTTTTTGTTTTATTAAGTAGAAGTTTTAAAAATTATGTTTTATTTTTGTTGAAACTTTTTGATATTAATATAGGCAACTTGACCGAATGCGATTTTTGTGTCTGGGTCTATTTTTGTGTATGTATGTATGTATGACTGTGTTCCCTTTTGTGCTGTCAATAAAAAAATACTGTATTGTAAAGCTGGAAATCCACAAACGCGGTCCGAAACTCATTGTTCGTACCAACAGGAATCAAATTAGCATTGCTGTTAGCTTGTCTTCATTAATATACGACCCCGGGTGTACCCGGCACATCGCGACCGGGCTTCCAGGATTACGTAATCAAAATACAAGGTGTAAAGGCAAGGTATAGTAATACATAAGGGTTTATAACCAAATAAAAAAAATGGTTTAAAAAACTAAAAAACACGCATTGTCATCGGTCTTTGACAGGTGTGCAAAGTTTGAATTATGATCATCTGATCGTTCGAAGTAGGGCAAAAGTGAGCTCAAAGGAGTCGGTTTCATATATACATATCTACAGGTGAAACTAATAAAAGCATGTAAACCCGGGTGGCTGACTAGGGATCTAGAGAATATTATTAAAATAAATAATTAATTATTTTGACACAAGTTATTCGGTGGTGGACTCAATAGATATACAAAGTGTATCGGCAGGGTGTTCTTTGGGTCGTCCATTAATCACGTGATCTTTTCCAGTAACTTTTTCAACCCCCCCCCCCCCCTCTCTCCATGGTAATTATGTAATTAAATTACCCCCGCCAATATCACGTGTATTTTTTGTTTGGTACAATTTTTTCTTTAAATATAACGATAAAATAAATACACAGGATATTTCTCTACCCCCCCCCCCTCTCCCCCCCCCCTCGAGACTCACGTGATTAATGGACGTGTTAACGCATTTCATTAAACATTTGAATTTCAATCACAACAGCTAAATACTTGATTTTTATGAGTCACTTAGTTGTTAAACGTCACCACTGTCACGGTCACTTTTTTTAAAGCTACGCCTCACCATCCCTAAGTATTATAGGGATATTCATAAAGGGTATGCCGAAAAGGCCCCATAGTACTCATCATTATGAACAACTTTTACTATGACCCAGAATTCGCGAATAGAAAATCAGCTGTTCCATACATTTTGTTAGGTGTCATTGACACTTTTCTTTGGAACAGCTGATTTTTTTTCCCGATTTTGGGTTGGTCCCATAGTAAAAGTTGTTCATAATGATGAGTACTATGAGCCCTTTTCAGCTTAGCATACCCTTTATGAATAACCCTGTATAAGCTATATTTTATAACCCCAAGCATGCTAGGCCGAAGGCCAAACAGCACCGGGTACGAAATCCCAAACATCAGCTATTCTACAGTTCACAAGTTTTATTTCATTTGCAATTTAATAGTTTGTTTGGGACAAGTCTTGAGATTGAATTTTGACCCACTTCCCGATGTCCAATTGAGCTGTAATTCGGTATACCTGTGTAACTCCGATGACAATACAATAAAAGCTGGTCTCTCTGCTCTCTTCTCGTCTGGTCGAAGCAACACGTGACCAAAATGCTGGCCTCTATCTTGCCCAAAGGGTGAGCATCGCCATACCACGTGGTAATGGGGCCAGCATTTTGGGAACAATTCCCACAGGCAGCGGCCTTTTAGATTAGTTTAGTTTAGTTTTTAATTTAATTATATTTTTATATTCATATGTTTTTGCATAATTTAAGTCTACAACCCGGTCACAATATCTGTGCACCTCGCTCAGAGAAGGAAGCGGGAGAGGCTCCCGCTTCCCCTGTCACCTCTCCGCGCACTCCCCGGTGCGACAGTGCGACTATAATATAAGTAAGGCTATACGCATTCCAGCGAGGTGCACAGATATTGTGACCGGGTTATATACATTATTTAGAATTAAATATTATTTTAACTTGAGTTAACTTTGCAAGTATATTATTACTTGTCAATGTAAAACTAAGCCATTAACCCCGGATGCATAGATATCTGAGTAGGTATCATAAATACATGGGAACTAGAGCGAATCTGCAGCGAATCGCGAGACATCTTGCTTTTATACAGCGTGTTGTGTTCGCATTGTATTTAGAAGACACAGAATGCTGTGATAAAAAAAAATAAAAAAACACATACATTTTACATCTATTTAATATTTCTATTCTTAAAAATGCGAAAGTAGATTTGTTTGTTACGCTTCCACACCGATCATCGAAGATAGACAAATAAACAAAAAAAACATCGATACTACAAGATTATTAGGAAAGGGCTCATTAGCGTTATTTTTTATGTTATTGAGTGACGAGACGAGCAAATCGCTGGCCTGATGTTAAACGTCACGTTTGCCCATAATAGGTCTGTGCCACTTAGTTTTGAACTCTTAGAATTCAAGACCCTGCGCGGCACAGCACTGCGCTCGTCACCCTGAGATATAAGGTGTTTAATCTCCTATTTAATTCCGGATCATACAAGGGTTTTTTATGCAATTGAGTGACGAGACGAGCAAATCGCTCGCCTGATGTTACGTCACGTTTGCCCATAACAGGTCTGCGTCACCCAGAATGTTGAACTCTCAGCGCGGCACAGCACTGCGCTCGTCATTCTGAAATAAAAGGTGTTCAATCTCCTATTTGCCCTGAATTTCCGGATTATGATGAAATTTGGTATGTGATAAGTTTATGTTCTGGATCAACATATAGGCTTTACTACAATATTATGGAAAGGGGGGCTCGATTTTGCCCAACTTTGAACGATCAGATTTAATTCAAACTTTTCACACCTGCTAAAGACCGATGACAATGCGTATTTTTTAGTTTTTTTAAACTACTTATAATTTATTTTTTTTTATTACCTACTGTATTACAGTATATTTTTAAACAAATTAATTGCCTTAAAACTCGGTCGGGTTTGTCTAGGCAATAAATAATAATAAAATAAAACCTTGTGAGCAATGATGCGGTCTACGATGTAGCACGCGCGCCTAGAAGGAACCGATTCACTCGCGACTGGAAGACATTAGATTATAAATCTATCGGGAAACACCCACTCAGGCAGAGCATTCCACACTAGCGGTCACAATAAAAGTGAAGTCAAAGCTCTTCGTGCGAGTTTTTGGCTTTTTATAAGCTTATAATTAACTTGTAAATATGTATATAACTATGTAACTATGTTTGTTCGGGTGGAATATTCCAACTCAATTTCGAACCACTTCCCGATGTCCGATTGACCTTAAAAATATGCTATAGTGTAACTCCAATAACAATGCAATAAAAACTTGTTTTGAAATATATTTTTAAAATTAACTAATTGGTATGAAACCTGCATACTTGCGGAGAAGAAATTCAATGGCGTATGTGAATCCACCAATCCGCATTTGGCCAGCGTGGTGGAATACGGCCTAATCACCCTTCGAGGGTAGACCTGTACTGTATCCCAGCAGTGGGAGGATTAAACGTTGAAAATAATATAATAATAATGTCAACTTTGAAACGATAGCACTCCTTAGTGCCCTTGGTGGTCTAATGGTACGTTAATTACATAAATACTTTTTCTCATAATACAATATTATCCTTGTAATAAATTACGAACGCATAAAACAATGTGTTGCCTTGAATTTAGGCAATCACGATAATGTCATGTGAAGTGATTCCACCATCAAGGGTGTCAACCTTTACTAGCTGAGATTAGAGATTAACAATTAGGCATTAGGTAGTAAGCAATGAGAAAACAACTTAGGTATAGCCAAACCGTTTATGTTAGTCGTCGCCTGCGCGGTACAGAGGCGCGGGGGACTGAGACGCGGCGCGCAGGCGAGTACTAAGAATAAACGGTTTGGCTATAGTAAGGGAGCACACACACACACTAAGAAGGGATCGTGCATTAATCACGTGAGGTCCGAGTGAGGAAGTGGTTCGGAAAACATCACGAAATACTCGTATCACAAAGGTTGTGAGATGTCACGTGTTAAATTTCGAAAATTTTTTTTAAGATAATTCGTACCAACAAAAAATGATTTCGGCAGGGGAGGGGTGATTTATAACGTCACCGTGTCTAAAGGGAGGGAGGGATGAAAAAGTTGCAATAAACATCACGTGATTAATAGAGAGATAAACAATTAGGTAGTAAGCAGCGAGAAAACATCCAAGGTAGTAAGTAGGCACACTTGTGTAGGTATCATTTCTTTGTGAAAAATCATCCATGTCTAAATAAAAATACTTCATTTGTCGGCCTATTTAGCTCAGCGGTAGTGTATCCGCCTTATAAGCCAGAGGTCCCGGGTTCGATTCCCGGCCAGATGTTTGAATGATGAATTTAAATATCTGTTCTGGGTCTGGGTGTTAGTTGTCCTTGTCTTTGTGTGTGTTCCATGGCATCCCCGACACAGGATTTATTCCTAGTGGGGAGCTATGAGTGTGAAACGTTTATTATATTATTTTATTTTTATTTTTTCACGCTTTCTATTAGCTTCACTTGTATGTTTGTAACCGACTGCTTTGGGCGCAATTATGACTCACATTAAGCGTGTTTAATAGTTTTTATGTAATATTAATTTTATGTATACATATTTGCTGAGCCCTGCGGTTTCATCAGTCTAAAGATTTCGATGAAAGCTAAAAGAAAATGTTTGTCCATCTACAGGGTTATTCATAAAGGGTATGCTAAGCCGAAAAGAGCTCATAGTACAGCTGATTTTTTTTTTCGCGAATTTCGAGTTGGTCCCATAGTAAAAGTTGTTCATAATGATGAGTACTATGAGCCTTTCGGCTTAGCATACCCTTTATGAATAACCCTATATACTTAGTATAAACCCAAAATTTATCTTTCATGTCGAACATCATCATTAGATGCCATCTTCATATTAAAGTTTGGAGGTCAGTAGGCTAAACTTCTTGCAAGGCTGTGATTTTCAAATGCTGTCCGGTCCACTTCTTGTCGTCCAGCCATTTCCGTCTCCGTCGTCCTGGGCTCCTCTTCCCCGGAATTCTGCCCTCGAGGATCAACCGTGGGAATTCATATAGGGATCCTCTTTGCATGTGTCCGAAGAAGGCCTGGGGATGTACCACACCTTTGCCAGTTATTCCACCGCCAAGCAGTAATGTGCAAACATTACTGTGTTCCGGTTGGAAGGGCATTGTTTCCAGTGAAATTTCAGGGCAAATGGGAGATTAAACAACTTAGGTATATCTCAGGGTGACGAGCGCAGTGCTGTGCCGCGCAGGGTCTTGAATTCTGTGAGTTCAAAATTCTGGGTGGCGCAGACCTGTTATGGGCAAACGTGGCGTTTAACATCAGGCGAGCGATTTGCTCGTCTCGTCGCTCAATTACATAAAAAAGGCGACTTTCCGTCTCATGACTGTTATAACTGTTCGTTAAGACTGTTTGTGGTTAATTTCTATTGAAAATAGTGATTTATTAAATTCATCCATTCGTTTGCTTTGTTCGGTCACCCAAGTTTGTTTTGAAAGATAACCCAACTGTGTGTGTTCGGGTGGAATCTTGCAACTCAATTTTGACCCTTTTCCCGATGTCCGATTGAGCTGAAATTTGGTATACCTATGTAACTCCGATGACAATGCAATAGAAGCTTGTTTTAAAAAAATATATTATTATATTTAAAATGAACTAAACGCTAACGTCGCGTCGCTTATGGGATGGGCCATTCTAACGTTACACGTAACGGGGGGTAGGTGGTGGGTGTCCTGGTGGCTAAGTGTGACATTGTGTGACATGGGGGGAGGGGTACCAAGTTTTGTGACGTCACATTTAAAATGTACATTATTTAAGTAATAAAAGTAAAATTGTAAAAACATTGTGACGTATTTTGAAAATATTTTTAAAATTAACTTATACTTACTAACAAAATACAAAGATCGGCTTAATTTCGTACATATAAAATAAAAATCATAAGGTTTGAAGGAATCGGTCTACCGTGAAATCTGGACCGCCAACCGTGGGAATCCGAGCTATCTTATTACAATTCAGCTTCTATTCCCTAGATATTAAGGTCTATAATATGCGTCGCAATTTGGAGTCAGCCATTGTAAAGCAAAACGGTAGTTACTGTTCATAACGAGGTATGATTTGCGGGAAATTGGGTAGATAATGTTAGGAAAGGCATGAGAAGTTTTCTAGACGTTTCTATTGGTGTTTGACCGAACGTTCGAATCTCAGTCTACATGGTTATAAAGGATATGCTAAACCGAAAAGGGCTCATAGTACTCATCATTATGAACAACTTTTACTGTGAGACCAACTCGGAATTCGCGAACAAAATCAGCTGTTCGATGGGTCGAGTGTCATTGACTTTTTCTATGGAACAAGCAGTAATGTGCAAACATTACTGATTTACTGGGTTGGAAGGGCATTGTTTCCAGTGAAATTACAGGGCAAATGGGAGATGAAACAACTTTCATACATCAGAATCTCAGGGTGACGAGCGTAGTGCTGTGCCGCGCAGGGTCTTGAATTCTGTGAGTTCAAAATTCTGGGTGGCGCAGACCTGTTATGGGCAAACGTGACGTTTAACATCAGGCGAGCGATTTGCTCGTCTCGTCACTCAATTACATTAAAAAAAAAAAGCTGATTTTTTTTTTCGCGGATTCCGGGTTTGTCTAAAAAGTGGTTCATAATGATGAGTACTATGAGCCCTTTTCGGCTCTGCATACCCTTTCTATGTAACCCTGTATATAACCTCCGACGCTAAACGATATGTATGTTATAAGTTTGACCGCTTTGGGCATCTGTCTGTGGCACCAGCTCTCAAATGGGTGAACCGATGATACGATTTTTATTTGAAAGTAGGTTTTCTACCGGTAGTTCTTAGATTTGTTTTTTCAAAATTGGTTCGGCAGTTTTAACGTTAAGGGTATAATTTAATACTTTGTTAACCCTCGACGCAGTGGCGGTGTACAAGGCAGGGGCGGTTCCCCCCGGGTGCCAAGTACCAAGTGGTGACAATGGAACCATTGAAAAAATATCAATGGTTCTCGAAAAAAATTTGAAACAGTTTATTTTTTGTAGGGGTTCCAATAACCAAGTATCAAGAAGTGACAACGACAACGCTCGCTTTGTCGTTATGAATTTAATTTTTCTTTTTTTTTTTCTAAGTGTCAAACACCTAATTTTTTCTCGATTTCAGGGTTTCCCCATGCTAATTATCAATGTATGATCATTTAATTTTATTTAATAATTTATTCTATATGACAATTACTAAAGGTAATTGGACTATCATAATTTTATACAATTTTATTTTTTATTATTATTGACATGTAACATTTTTGTTATAAATAAAAACTATGAACTATAGTAAAAGTTGTTTACAATGATGAGTACTATGAAACCATTTCCTTACAGTTATTCTACCTTTATTTCAGAACAAAAATGTTCCAATACGAGTATGAAAAGCGTCCGCCCTCAGCGTCCTCCTGCGACAGCCGCGCGACGTCTACCACGGACTGGAGCAGAACGTACCCGAGCCCGAACAGAACATACCCGACTGCGCGGGTCGACCCCAGCGTGGAGCGAGCGCGACGGCCGCTGCCGCCGCGACCGATCGTCTGCGAGAGACTGCCTACTAAAACCTCTGTAAGTTTAACTTCAACTCTTGTTTGAGGCTCTTGTGAAGATTCTGCACAACTCCGCCAATGTCACGTTAAATAGAACATCAAACGCAGAGAATTTATACTGTACCTAGTCACAATTAGTCGGCTTGTTTGGCTCAGCGATAGTGTATCCGCCTTATAAGCCAGAGGTCCCGGGTTCGATTCCCGGCCGGGCAGATGTTTGAATGATGAATTTAAATTTATATCTGTTCTGGGTTTGGGTGTTAGTTGTCCTTGTCTTTGTGTGTGTTCCTCGGCATCCCCGACACAGGATTTATGCCTAGTGCGGAGTTATGAGTGTGAAACGTTTACGTTTTTTACGTTTTTAATTTTGACGTAAAAATACGTTGCGAGTATTGGATAGAAAAGTGTACGCCATTTACGGCCGTCACGGGCGGTTCTGACAGGCGTAACTTGCGTAAACTTTTCTGCACAAGTGTACAGTAACTATATAGAGTATTTGACACCCCGAGACAACTCGAACGACTTACTAAATTGTAACCAAAACCATCTCAAAATCTTGCGTTTGCGTCTATCGAATATTCTTCTAAGAAAAAATGTTCCCCCCTGAAGGTACCCTGAATCCGCACCGCTTTAACCGCCACATTGAACAAGGAAGCAATCTTCGCTAATAACTACTAATTAACCTGTGTACACCTTAGCTTACTAACTGCTAATTAATCTACGTACTCCTTACCATAGAAACTGCTGTTTATTCTGCACACTAGTGCACACGTTATTATGTACCAATCGGCCACGCAATATAGGAAATGTCACATAATTACCGACGCAAGCGCACTGGAGAGGCAAATAACTGATTGTAGACAGATTTGGGTTGGACAGATTTGCTGTGGTAGCGCAAAGGGGGTCTTGGCAAACAAAAATTAAAAAAAGATCGTTTCTAAGCAGCATGAAATATTTGTTTAAGTATTAGCATTAGCTTAACTTAATTTTGTTTGATCAAAAGTGTTGTTTGTATGACTCAATAGAATATTTTGTTGGAAGACTATTGTACAGGGTTACTAGTCGAAAAAGCCGAAAAAGTGTTGTGCTACTAATTATTATTTACAACTTTTACTATGGCACCAACCAACCCTGAAATCGCGAAAAAAACAGCTGTTCCAAACACTTTGTTGAGAATCATCGACATTTTTCAATGGCCCCTTTTCGGCTTAGCATACCCTCTCCTAATAACCCAGTAGTTACAGAGTTACAATTACAGTAACAGTTTCTTTTTAAAAGCTTTTATTTAACTTGTAATGTATGTAAAACTATGTTTGTTCGCGTGGAATCTTGCAACTGAATTTTGAACCACTTCCCGATGTCCGATTGAGCTGAAATTCGGTATGCGTGTGAAACTCCGATGACAATGCAATAAAAGCTTGTTATCTTCTCTTCTTATATATAAAAATGAATCGCTGTTTGTTTGTCTGGCTATAACTCGAGAACGGTTGGACCGATTTCGTTAATTTTGATCTTAAAATATTTGTGCAAGTTCAGGGAAGGTTTAAAAGTAAAACATACAGGGTGAAACCGCCGGGTGCAGCTAATTAAAAATATTTCATGTTAACTTATTCTGTTCTATTTATTATTGGAAGTGACTATTTGTACGGGTACTGGACGAATAAATATAATTTATTCGTCCAGTAATTCAATTTTTTTTTAAATTAAGAATGAATTGGATGATTAGCTAATATAAAATATGGTGACAAGCTAATAATAGGAATCTTAAAAATAGGAATCCAAGTATGCCGCGCGACGCGAATAAAATGAATAAAATAATATAAAAATTCAATTTGAATTTTTGAAGACGCTACTATTTTTCAAAGTTTGCAAAAATTTTGAAGAAAATTGATGTTATTTCCAAAAAATTGTACTAATCGTGTCCGGTTAGGTTGTCAGGTTTTTTTTTTTTAATATGGTAACCGTATTAATAATCATAAATTGTTCGGTACAGTACCTACCCGTATTAATAGATTCAGCCTTTATTATTTACTTATTTATTATTCTGTTCTAGGTGCCACTAAAGGTTTGGATAATAGCGAGCGCGTCCTGTTTCGCGGTGTGCGCCGCGCTGGTTCTCGCCACGGTGGTCATCACGCGCTGGGGCACTGCTACCTACTCGACGGAGGTGTTTGCGGAGCATCCTGTAAGTGTTTTTTTTTCTTTTATTTCTAACTAGCTGCCACCCAGTGGTTTCACCCGCTGTTTTTGGTTTTGTTTCCTTCCCTGAACTTATACAAATATTTCAAGATCAAAATTGGCGAAATCGGTCCAGCCGTTCTCGAGTTATAGCCAGACAAACGAACAGCGATTCATTTTAAGTTTGTGCGCTTTTTTATGCTATTGAGTGACGAGACGAGCAAATCGCTCGCCTGATGTTAAACGTCACGTTTGCCCATAACAGGTCTGCGTCACCCAGAATTTTGAATTCTTAGAATTCAAGACCCTGCGCGGCACAGCACTGCGCTCGTCACCCTGAGATATAAGATGTTTAATCTCCTATTTGCCCTTTGCAAAAGAGCCGTAGGGCTCTTTTGAAAAGAAAAGAAGAAAAGAAAGAAAAGAAAAGAAAAGAAAAAAAAAAGAAAAAAAAAAACAGAAAAGCGCTCTAAGGATGTGCAAAATATGTCTCTTTATTTAGGGTCAACAGTTTCAAGATTACCTTCTAGAAACAAACAGGCGAGAGAGGAGGTCGAAGCTCGAAACCTTGCAAGCGCCAAATTTTTTTTACCTATTTTATTTAACTATGTAGGTACTTTTATTTATTGACTATTAGGTTAGGATACATAAAATATATTTACATCTTGAATTTGAAATAAGCTAAAATAACAGACGTAGTTTTATTCAGAATATCCGATAGTTTGGATTTTTCTACAAAAGTCAAAAGTTATAGCAAAATCATTTCTTGTCGAAAAATTCCCATTTTCAGATACATAGATAAACTCTTTATTGTTCACGCCATAAATTACAAACATAAGGATTATAACACCTAAAACTAGTGCGACAACTGGCGGCCTTATCGCTAAGAGCGATCTCTACATTTTTGTATTTTTATCCCGACTTGAAATCTATATCGGTAATTCCAACAGCTTTCTATTTGTTTCAGGAACCAATCTACGCCAACTATTATCCAAAACACATGATTTCCAACATGGAAGAACCAACCACAGACTCCAACACCAGCTCGGAAGAACTAGACAATGAAATACAAATGCCCATTCTAGAAAAAATTTCCATATTCAAAAACATTGTAGCTAACCGCGACAGAAGCAGAGATCTAGTTAACAAACCCCAGTTACATCCCGTCCATGATACAGTACACCACTACGAAAGAAAAATAGAGAAGAAAGACAAAGCCAAACTCCCAGACAGTCTCAAAAACGTTGACCTAACCAAAGTTAGCATAAGTGAAGCAAACGAAAAGATAATTCAAGAATTCAACGAAATCAATAAACATTTACCTGAATTTAAGCCAATACGACCTGATGTTATTACTAAAGTAGATTTAGGTAAACCAGAAGTTGACAAACTTTTAACAGACATCAAACTACCTGAAGGGTACATCAACGATTTGAAAAACAATGATTACGAAGAATACTACAACGATGAAAATCTGTACGATGACTATATGCAGAGCAATTCTATGACAAGCTACCTTATAGAAAAGGTGCAAGAACTTCACGACTGGATCATATCAGACCCTGATTTCGAGAAAGTCAAAAATTCCTCAAAAGCTGTCGGAAATAAAAACGAATTTGGACATTTGTTAAAAGCGTTAAACGACAGTTTGCAAGAAGGGAATGTTACAATAGTAATGAATAAGCTAAGAGATATGTACTTTGGGGAGAATTATACCAGTTTAGACAGCAGTAAGAAAGTGATATTAACAAATGGGACAGATTTGCTTTCATTTGGTATTTTGACGTTAGATGTCATGTTGTTACATAATATACAGCTCATGGCTTGGGAGAATCAGGTGAGTTTTATCAAAAGGCTACATAAACAGACAGACAAACTTATCAAACCTAAACCTTATTTATGTGTGCACAAGCTTTTAATTAACTTGTCGTGTTACCGTGTTAGTTATAGTATATGAAGTACTAGCTGCGTCCCGCGTTTTCCGGGATAAAAAGTAGCCTATGTGTTAATCCAGACCATGAACAACCTTCATTCCAAATTTAATGTAAATCCGTTCAGCCGTTTTTGCGTGAAAGAGCAACAAACATACTCACAAACTTTCGCGTTTACCTCTATAATATTAGAAGGATGTGTGGGTCAAATCTTGCAACTCAATTTTGAGCCACTTCCCGATGTCCGATTGAGCTGAAATTTGGGATACCTGTGTAACTCCGATGACAATGCAATAAAAGCTTATTTTAAAATGTTATTATCCCTTCGTCTCAGGAGGCGGCGCGTGTTAAAATGCTGAAAGACCCCGACGTGTTTGCTTTCAATGCTCTCTTTATGGATCCTAGCAAAGTAGAAGCCAAGCAGAGCGAGGTCCAACACAACACCTTCTCGTAAGTTCTATCTTCTAGTTGTTGCAGTTCATATTATATAAAATCATAATCACAAAACCCGCCTGAGGAAGTACCACACCTTTGTCAGTTATTCCACCGCCAAGCAGTAATGTGCTAACATTACTGTGTTCCGGTTGGAAGGGCAGTTTCCAGTGAAATTACAGGGCAAATGGGAGATTAAACAACTTATATCTCAGGGTGACGAGCGCAGTGCTGTGCCGCGCAGGGACTTGAACTGAGTTCAAAATTCTGGGTGGCGCAGACCTGTTACGGGCAAACGTGACGTTTAACATCAGGCGAGCGATTTGCTCGTCTCGACACCCAATTACATAAAAAAAAAATATATATTACGTCTCATGTTAAAGGGGATGGAGGGGGTTGACAAAGTGCGACATTGTGTGACAAGGGGTGGAAGGAGGCATAAGTTTTGTGACGTCATATTTTGTAATCAACATATTAAAACGGGTTTTTGACGTGACAACGTCTTATAAATTGGTTTGCCGGGTGACACTTCAAGAAACTGCGTTACGCTCCGCTCACGTTATGCGCTCACAATGAGAGCGAGTGAGAGGCACGCGTCCCTTACACTCGGGCATGGTTAGCCCGCCTAAGAGCGAGAGAGACAGACATAAGTCGTTGTCACGTAAAACTTTCGCCCGTATACCGACTTTACAGGCAACCAATTTTTTTATTTAATAATTTCTAGGTGTAATATTGCAAAACTTGTGACGAGCAGGGGGGGAGCCACAAACGTGATCAACTGTGATAAGGATGGCGGGGGAGGAGTCAAAATATTTTTGATTGAGGGTATTTCCCTCAAAAATGAAGGAATTTGCTGCAGTGCCATTTACCGACAGACTTTGATAAAATTTGGCCTAGGCCCCTAGGCGCCCCTACGCATAATACTACAATTTTTTTTACTGCTGACACTGGATACTTCTGTTTATACAAGAGGCAGTATCGAAATACATAGTTTTTTGATTTAAAAGTCTGCTTATTATGCTATTTCCATTGTTCTAGCAAACGCCAGAACCTCCGCCAACAAGAAGCAGAAGACTTCAACCTCGGCGCGAACTTGTTCGAGAATATTCTAGAAGTTGGCGTGAGCGCAGCGCGGGCCGCCATACATCTGGGACGGGCTTATAAGAATACTAAGTATGGACTGACGTTAAGTATGGACTGGTGTGAAGTTGAGTATGGACTGGTGTGATGTTGAGTATGGACTGGTGTCAAGTTGAGTATGGACTGGTGTGAAGTTGAGTATGGACTGGTGTGAAGTTGAGTATGGACTGGTGTGAAGTTGAGTATGGACTGGTGTGAAGTTGAGTATGGACTGGTGTGAAGTTGAGTATGGACTGGTGTGAAGTTGAGTATGGACTGGTGTGAAGTTGAGTATGGACTGGTGTGATGTTGAGTATGGACTGGTGTGAAGTTGAGTATGGACTGGTGTGAAGTTGAGTATGGACTGGTGTGAAGTTGAGTATGGACTGGTGTGAAGTTGAGTATGGACTGGTGTGAAGTTGAGTATGGACTGGTGTGAAGTTGAGTATGGACTGGTGTAATGTTGAGTATGGACTGGTGTGATGTTGAGTATGGACTGGTGTGATGTTGAGTGTGGACTGGTGTGATGTTAAGTATGGACTGGTGTGATATCTAAGTATGAACTGCAATGACAGTTGTCAATCGACAAAGACATGGTTGGTGTGATACTAAGTATAGATTCACGTACAAATTATGGACTAATCAGATAAATATGGACTTACAAAATCCTACTAAATATTATAAACGCAAAAGTTTATAAGAATGTATGGGTGTACTTGGATTGTTACTCTTTCACGCAAAAACGGCTGAACGGATTGACATGAAATTTGGAATGAAGGTTGTTCATGGTCTGGATTAACACATAGGCTACTTTTTGTCTCGGAAAATGAGGGTTAAACCGCGGGGCGCAGTACTAAATATGTACTAACATGAAACTTCTCAAATTACAGGAACATTTTAAACCAACTATCCAACCGCGACACTGCGAACATCCAAAGCCAGCTCTCCCGCAACATAGATGGCAACACTCACGCACTCAATCACTTACAAACGTCGTACAATGACAGCTCCAGTGTTGCCAGCGCTAATGGCACGTTTTATACCGAGCTGGACTGTGTGTGGCTGCTGTACTGTAGGAATCTCGTTGCTACGTCCAAGTTGAATGCACCGTTTGGAACAATGGCTAGAATAAATGGGTGAGTTAAGTCATGGATTGATCCCGGGGTTGGGTCCTTGCGTATGGATTGATTACACGTTACGAGGACAGTAGCGAGTCAGTAAATGGACACACTCGGCCGAGCAAACAAATCAGGGTTTTAGTGACTGTCTCGCCACGCCAAACTGAAAAATCAGTCAAAAGCCTATGAAAAAAAATACTGAGCAAAATGTCCATCTAAATTCCGCTAAAGGAATGATGAATTCACCTAAAGTACGGAGCATACCTGATATCACAAAAAAGTACGATGATTATAGTTGTCACAAAATAAAATGCCTGTTAGGACACTTGAGAAAGACCGTAGAATGTAACTTGGAACTCTTTTCGCGCATACTTTATGGTAGCATGCAATGTCAAATTATAACGAAACTCTCAAAAACAGTTACGTTCTCAGTCTTCTTTTTTCAAATATTAGTGTTGTAAGTTGTAACCATTTAATTATTGAATTGACGATAGCTCAACTGACGATTTTGGCTCATCATCCGAAGAAAATTATTGAATGAAGATTCAATCACTTTCGTTTTTTCTTGTATTTTTGTGATTGAATGAATGTTATTATAACTAAAAATATTAAATTAAAGACAAATTGACCTCTCGCACCATTTCGTATCATTTCAATATACCTATAATATTCAAGTTTAAGCTAAATTTTCGAATCGTAACCTTTAACCAATGTACTTTACAATACAAAATCAAATCGATCAAATACTCATACAAACTTGAATTGATTTACCGTGAGTATCGAATACCGCGTCGTATGGTAACATCACTAGTTACGTCGCAATGACAAACGTCCAAACGGGCATCTTATTTTGTGACAACTATAGCAGCAGTTTTTACGGTGACTACTATTTGTCACCCATAGATTTATTACCTAAAGATAGAGCCAAAGTGTAACCGCACATGCGACAGCTATATTCTTGAAATAATGCCAGGATAGGAATGCTTCCCCCATCTTAGAGGAAAAAATTTCATAAAATATTTCTAATCTTTATACTTCACAAAATAAAACATTGTTATACAGGGTTATAGGGAAAGGATATACAAGCCGCAAATTGCTCATAGTAGGAAAAAGTCTAATAGTAGGAAAATAACTAGTTACTAGTATACTAATCTACTCATAATTATGAACATCTTTTATTAAATAGGCAATCTTGCGATTGCGAAAATAATGTACCTTATCTTAGTTTTGGGTCAGCAGGAAATATGAAATAGTCCAATAAATTAATTATTTATTAATTTATTGGGTACAATCCTGGGGAAACATAATTCACAACCTGGCAGCTACAAATCGTAGACGGCACACGTAGTAACTATTATTCCTAATCTGTGGTTTGCCCACCTTGGCACGGTTACAGCGACGGGGACAAAAAATGAAAGGTCTGTCTCTCTTTTTCAACCGTGTTTTGGCACTTGCCATCTTGCTCTTTTTTACAAAGTAGCTGTTATGGTTCTGTCTGTTAGTCTGAGTTGTCACCCTAAAAACTGATGCTATAGTCAACACAAAATAAGATGCCCGTTTTGACATTAGTCATCGCGACGTGACTGGTGATGTTACCATTATATGACTCGTTATTCGATACTCACTATAAGTCAATTCAAGTTTGTAGGTATGAGTAATTGATCGATTTCATTATGTATTGTAAATTAATTAGAATAAGGTTTTGATTAGAAAATTAAACTTAAACATTAATATTGTAGGTATTTCGGAATGATAAATGGCACGAAAGGTCAATTTGTCTTTAATTTAATATTTTTAGTTTAGTTTTAATATTCACTCAATCACAAAAAATTAAGAAAAAGCGAAAGGTATAAAACCAGTCTGTGAACTTATTTGCGTCCATTTCTTCGTGATATTCTTTTGTACTTTTAGACTATAATGCGAGTAAGGCATCATTCACAAAACCGAATAAAGCTGGTGAAATTCAGTAATTAATTGGTTACTGAGAATGTAACTGGTTTTGAGAGTTTCGTTATAATTAGACATTGCATGCTACTATAAAGTATGCGCGAAAAGCGTTCCAAGTTACATTCTAGGGTCTTTCTCAAGTGTCAAAACGGGCCTCTTATTTTGTGACGACTAAGTATAGTACTAGTTTTTACGGTGACAACTATACCTAGGTATATTAAGATAGCTGTCACCGTCAAAACTGCTGCTAATCATCGTATTTTTTGGTGATATCAATATATGCTCCGTACTTTAGTTGAATTCATCTTAATTTTTATGGTCATTTTTCTCAGTGTACAATAGTGTACATTTGCGAGTTGAATAAAAACTTTTAAAAACTATTTTTTTAATGTTATTTATCTGATGTAAATAAACCCCCTCGCATTGCTTCATAAGCTATAATTACAATGACGGGGGCAGTATCTGTGTGTGTATCAACTAGTTCCATATGCCCTTAGGCTGGCGCTCCGCATGCTGGCGGGCGAGCTCCCCGCGGAGCGCGCGCTGGACGCCGCGCTGTACGAGGCGCTGGCGGGCTGGACCGAGCTGCGCTGCAACCAAATGTTCCCGAGGTGAGTACACTGGGGATGGTGATTCTAATGATGATTCTCGAAGCATCGCACAAACTACGGCAAGTCAATGCTTACGAATGAAGGAGCACGGCTTTACAACCAACTACCCTCATCTATAAAAAATGTTAACTCATTTCACGTATCGAAGAAAGAATTAGCTCGATATATTATCGATGATAAGTTGTTGTAACAACACGAGAAAAGAAATGCGTGAAGTGGGTAAAAATGTGTTTTAAGTGCGACGACGCGACGAACGCAAAATTTTTTTTTTATCGTTAATCCATGTTATCACATAGGTGACGTTAAATTGTCTTCGTGATAATAAAGTTCTTAAACCTAAACCAAATTCATTATTCTTTGAAGGTATCTTTTTCTTAATTCTTCTTTCTCTATTCTTTATTCTCTGTGATGTAAATATTTAGAGTGGTAATGTACTTAGTAGAGTGGTGACGTACTTAGAGTGGCGATATTATTAAAGTGGTGATGGAGCCGACGTTGTAATTCTCTATATTCCAACTATGTTTCAACGTGAAAAACTAACAGACATACACACAACCTCTTATATGCAGGGTTATACAGAAAGGGTATGCTACGCGAAAAGGAGGTCATAGTAATCATCATTTTAAATAACTTTAATATGAGACATTTTTGTCCCCTAGTAAAAGTGTAGACAAAATATAAGGGTCTATGAAACAGCTGATTTTTTTTCGCGAATTCCGGGTTGGTCTCATAGTAAAAGTTGTTCATAATGATGAGTATTATTAGTCCTTTTCGGCTTAGCATACCCTTTTTGTATAACCCTGTATAGAATCTCTCTTTACTTACAAACATACCTACAGATTTATAACATAAGTCTTATTTTCTTTATTGTTTTCTTTCCTTTAGATGCAGCAAAGCAAACGCAGCGTCTATCGTGATCGAGAACATTCTACAACCGCTGAAGAAGGCCCAACCTACCAATAGAGGGCGGTGAGAAAACTACTAAAATAGTAGAAATTTTATACTACTAGCAACATTTGTGAATTCAGGACATGTATTCAAAGGTAATAGCATAGATTTATTACCTAAAGATAGAGCCAAAGTGTAACCGCACATGCGACAGCTATATTCTTGAAATAATGCCAGGATAGGAATGCTTCCCCCATCTTAGAGGGAAAAATTTCATAAAATATTTCTAATCTTTATACTTCACAAAATAAAACATTGTTATACAGGGTTATAAGGAAAGGATATACAAGCCACAAATTGCTCATAGTAGGAAAAAGTCTAATAGTAGGAAAATAACTACTAGTATACTAATCTACTCATAATTATGAACATCTTTTATTAAATAGGCAATCTTGCGATTGCGAAAATAATGTACCTTATCTTAGTTTTGGGTCAGCAGGAAATATGAAATAGTCCAATAAATTAATTATTTATTAATTTATTGTGTACAATCCTGGGGAAACATAATTCACAACCTGGCAGCTACAAATCGTAGACGGCACACGAAGTAACTATTATTCCTAATCTGTGGTTTGCCCACCTTGGCACGGTTACAGCGACGGGGACAAAAAATGAAAGGTCTGTCTCTCTTTTTCAACCGTGTTTTGGCACTTGCCATCTTGCTCTTTTTTACAAAGTAGCTGTTATGGTTCTGTCTGTTAGTCTGAGGGTAATAGTTATGTTTCTGAAACGTGTTGATAATTCCAAAACGAACGCGAGGATAGTATTTAGTTAGTTAGTAGTGTTGTTAAAACCAATTTACGACAATATGTTTAGGAAACAAGTTACTCGTGTCCGTTAAGTATCAAACAGAAATAACTTAATTACTTATTTTGGAACAAGTTTATTTAGATTAGCATTATCAGCCTATCGGATTTTTGTCCACTGCTGGACGTAGGCTTCTCCTGAAGAACGCCACAAGGCACGATCTTCTGCCTTACGCAGACCTTTCTGCCTTTTATTTCGGTATCAGAAACAAGTAAAAACTTTATCTATGATTTTACTATTGAATACATGGTAGAATAAAAAGACTACCATAATGGTAATATATTATATACTGAACCAAGTTGTACTTTAGGTTTATATTTTGAAATGTCATTTTAGTAGAACTATACTAAAATGACATTTCGAGCACTAAGTTTGTGGACAGGGGGTAGCCCTGTTTTTAGTTTTTGACCAGTGAAAGTTTATTTAAAAAATAGATTTAGTTAAGTGCATAATAATTAAGTTAAGTACAAAACTTAAAAGTAGGAAAAAATAAAGAAAAGGTTAGTACTGTATGTATTTTAAAAGAATGAGCTATAGTTAAAATATTTTTGGAGTTCACTGTATAAATTTCTGATTTTAGTTTTTGCTCAATTTATAGCGTTTTTTGACGAATGTTAATTTAACTATTTTATTTTTTTAAGTGCAGGACTTTAAAATGAGGCTACTTTATAGGTATTTATACAGGGTTATAAGAAAAGGGTACGCTAATCCGAAAAGGGTTCATAGTACTCATCATTATGAGCAAGTTTTACTATGGGACGACCAACCCTGAATTTGTAAAAAAAATGCTGTTCCATAGAAAAATGTCGATGACACTCGAAATGTGTCCCCTTCGGCCGCGTACGAAACCGGAGTCTCGTAACCAGTTACGGCAAAGGAGAAAATCTTCTCTGTACGAAACTAGTTACTGGGAAATACGTTTTTTGCTTTACACGAAACTGCCTTTTTTTTCGTAACTAATTTCAGTTAAAGAATAATTTTTATTTGTAGGTAACTAGTGGGAAGAATATTTGTCCACGGTCCGCCTACGTGAACTCAATTGGGAAGGCCCTTGCAATTAAAATGTATAGAACAGCTGATTTTTTCGCGATTTCAGGGATGGTCCCATAGTAAAAGTCGTACTGTGAGTCTTTTTCGGCAAAGCATACCCTTTTTTTATAACCGTGTAGTAATATTAATGATAAATAGATACAAATCTTTAATAACACGATCAAATGGTCAATTTAAGTAGGATAAAATCTTCTATAGACTGAAATATAAAAATATTTTAAAGAAAATGTTGTTTTATTTCTTACAACTTCCGGAATCGAATATATTAATTATTAGAACGTTTAACAAAATCTTTATTACTTAGTTGTAAATTAACTGATTTTCAACATACTTGTTCAAATAACCCATGACATTTGCAACAAGTTTTTTAGACAAGCTAAGTTTTTTAAAAACTTGTTGCAATCTTCTAGAGTCTTGCAAATTTGAAACTTTTGTTTTCAGCTTGTTTAGTGATAATTCCATTGTGTCCAAATTTGCGATTATATATCCGATTTTGTATAGAATAGTTGAAGAATATTTATCTCGTATTTCGTTGATAGGAGTTATTAGGTTTTTCATGTCGTTAAATTCTTTTTCTATGAAGAATAGGATGTCGTCTTTGCTAAACTGTTTCCTTGTTTCGTCTCTAAGTTTAGCTTTTGTGTTGTTTAGTGATTCAGACTCGTTTTTTATGTTATTTGATTCGTTAGCTGATTTGACTAAGTTTCCTTCGTTGTTATCGAATGGTCTAGAATTTGGGAGATCAACAGATTTTTCAGTAGTATTTAATTTACTATTATTAACTGATTCAGTTTGGTCTGCGTCTGTGATGTTTGCGCCCCTTTTCGATTTGCTCAGTTCGTTAAGTTTGATAATGGTTTCGGAATCAGAAATAATGGTTGGCTCGAGGATTTCTTTTGCATCTATGATACTGTTATCATTCTTCGTAATGTTAAACTGTGTAGTATTATATTCCAACGAACTGTTATTACTAACTTCAGTAGAATTATCTGTCAGTTCTCTTTTTAGTCTAACATTTTCATTTTTCGATTTCGTGTCATTTTTATCGTCAAGTACAATAGCTTTTAAATAAGTTTTCCCCTCGATTTCGCTCAACGGCACTTTGATCATAACAAAACCGACATTCTCATTGACATTTAACTGCAAATTCGATAAACGTTTATTCAGTATTTTGATTGTTTCCGTCAAATTTTCTATCAGCTCAGTAAATGTTGAGTCTACTTTGGATTCTGGACTTTGCCGAAGATACAGCGGCACTACTGACTTCTTCTTTACTGGAGCTGTAGTGTTATGATGAAATAGGTTCCTAAGTAGTTTGATAGCTGTATGTCGCTTTGCTCTTGTATTATTAGCATCAATTTCCACTGTTACTTTTGGAGTATCATCTTTATTCAAAATACTTTTACTTTTAGCTACTAGCTCTGTGATCTTTTCTTTGATATTCAAGCCTTGATCAGTTTTCAGTATTCCCTTAAAAATCCCTTCTATTTCACTTTTAAATCCACTGGAATTAGCACCCGCTTTTGGAATATCTTTCGAAACTGCCAGTAACGTTTCCCCAGTAACATTTGCTTCTTTATCTCCTTTTAGTTTATTAGAATTACCACCCAGGTTTGGGATATCTCTCGATGATAATGCTTTATCAGGAACCTCGTCTTCTCGTTTCAATCTATTCCAATCTTCGATTTCTAGACGCGTGTTATCTTTGAATTCATTTTCTGGCTCTGTTACTCTTTCTACTATAACTTTTTCAGTTGTGTTTAGTTTTGCTGGATTACTAATTTGTGCTAAAAGAGCTTTGTTACTGTATTCATTGTGTAGAAGAGATAGAAGTTCGTTGTATTTGATTCTGTCAACTTTGGGTTCTGTGACCACATTTTCTGTGAACGTTTGATTGACGTTTTCTCTTCTGTGGTAGTTTAGGTAATCTTCTGGGACGAAATCGTAGGTTTCAGCGAGGCCATGCTGTGCGGCGATTGCTTTAACAAGAAATATAAAAATTTAAAACAACTGAAAGCAGCTGATCTACCTAATATTCGAACGGCTGAATACATTTTCATGAATCATAGTAACAACTCAAAAAATCACTTTAAAAAAGCAAATTAAAACCGGTCCAACCGTTTGAGAGCTAGATAACAGACAGACAGGAAAACTCATTCGTCATTCATTAGGACTCCTTGAAAAAGATCACCGAGTGTGATCCTGTAATCGGAAAATCTGACTCAACTTTACGCGAGTAGTACCGTGTATACCATCCTTCTGATTGTAATGGATTGATAACACGTAACGAGTACAGTGGCGAGACGTACCTTCGGCCGAGTACTCGGTTTGTACAAACAGTTTGACGAGGCGACAGTCACTAGAACCATGACTTGTTTGCTCGGCCGAGTGTGCCTATTTACTGTCTCGCCACTGTACTCGTTACGTGTAATCAACTCATTAGTTTTGGTGTTAACAATGAAGGTTTACCTACCTACATATCTACCAAAAAAATAGCCAAATACTTACCCAAAAATAACAACAAAATCATCATATTCGTAATTTTTCCACAAATACGGCACGGCACTAAATAAAAGTGAAATAAAACATCGTAACGTTCACCGAAACAAATCTCTTATTTACCGGACATGCCGCCAACAACTTCCTATTAATTCGGACAAGTTAACTACTAATACTAATAAACCTTATTATTGCTTTATCGACTTAAAAGTGAAATAAATCTGCCAAGCGAAAACTCGCTTGTCGAGGGTTCTGAACTATCGTATTAAAGACGATCGCGGAACCCTAAAAATCGCATCTAAGACAACACTAATCAATAAGATACAAATTACGGAACTGAGATGATATGACTGACCATTGAAGCAAGACCCTTTTATTTTTCATAAATTTGTAATTCTAAGACAGAATATCAATTTGGGAAACTTCGCTATACTTATTTGTCTAGTTCACGTAATTACCTATCTACGTCAATTAATTCAGATTTTTGCGTCGGTAAACTGCGGAGATAAGGAGGTGCGGTAATTTTTTTCAAAGATTATGAAATAAAATTAACTACGAAAAGTAATATTAAATAAAAACCTTGTTTCGAAATGTCCAAATTAAATACCTTTCATTTACACCCCACATGACCACATAGTTTGGCTTTAAAATTTTAGGTCCAACGACCCCCAGTGGTGGCAGTTCAGCGGTGGCCGTTGAGACAAATATTATTTGGAATGTCCCAACGTCCGCCACTGATGGCCGTTGGGACAAAAAATAATGCACTGATCTAACGGCCACCACTGGTGCCTGTTTTAGTGGTGGCCGTTGGGAGTATACCCCCATTTCTGGACCCAATTTTCATGTAAAGACCTATTTCTCAGAAATGTTTTTCTTAAACGTGTAGCGGTTTACATAATCTAGCGTTATGCCAAATTTTAAACTGATAGCTTTTATACTTCCTGAGATAATTGGCTGTGATATAGACAGACTCTGAAGTCTCGCCTTAAGGGCCCTAAAAACCTAAATTAAAATCGCTTCAACCGATGCCACAGATATACACAACGTAGATAACAGACACAAAGGTTAAATAAAAGACCCATTTTAAATTCTCATGTATTTATTACACTTGTGACACAGAAATTTGAATCTACTACACTTAATATTAGTTTTAAATATTTTTAAATAATTCTACAAAGCTATTGGTATAACATATTTAATTATAAATAAATTACTGAATACGTAAATATTGTAAATACACAAAGGCGTTTCAATCCACGGATTACCTAACAGATACCGCATTACGAGATCTGTTTATTACAAGCTTTTATTATAATACTTGCCGTGTTAGTATGTCTGTGAGGGACAAATCTTGTAAATGTACAATTAGTATGAGTTTAGTTTTCGAAAACGATCGATCGTTTCATAAAGCTCCCTACATTATAATAGTTTCCTCACGTTTCCGCCAGGAGCGCTTTACTGTAATGTATGGAGCCTTACGAAACGTTTGACCGGTTCGAAAACTATCAAAAAATTGTACTAAGGGTAAAAAAATTTGAACCACTTGACGATGTCTGATCGAGCTGAAATTTGGTATACCTAGTAGGTGTCCCAAATTTCAGCTTAACTAGAATTATAATGCAATAAAAGCTTGTTTTAAAAAAATGTCTTGTTGTTTTGATCACGAATAAATCCGCGTTTGATCGACGCGTTTGATGGTAAGCTACGATGTGGTGGCGGAAGCAAGATTTCGAAGATACGTCTTAACTATGACCATGATTAGCCCAAAAGCAAACTAGCTGCCTGATGATTAGCGATCACCGTCGCTTACGGACCTGAACACCGAAGATGTCGGTCTCGTAATATTGGCTTTACAATACGGGCTGTATATTATTGAGATCATGTATTATTGTGGTCATATATTATTGCTTCGAGCGTTTTGAATACGGTATCTATACATAGTAATCCGTGGACTGGACCCACATAAATTATACAATATAATTCAGAAACGTTAAATAGCTAAGGGATCGTCCATTAATCACGTCAGAATCGAGAGGGGAGGGTGTTCGGAAAACATCACGAAATATTACGAAGGGGGAAGGAGGGTGTAGAGAAAAAATATCAAGTGTATTTATCTGTTTCAATCTGAAAATTTTAAATCAAATTTGTACCAAAAATAAATATACGTGATATTGGCGGGAAGGAGATGGGTAATTTATAACCGGGTTTCACCAGGGGAGATGAAACAGTTGCTAAAACCATCACGTGATTAATGGACGACCCCTAAATGTGATATCTGCGCGTAATACTTATCATTGGCAAGAAATTGACAAAACATATTCTATTCTATAATTATCTATTATGTGATATAGCGAAGCTTTAGCTTCTTATGCAATTAAGTGCCGAGACGAGCAAATCGCTCGCCTGATGTTAAACGTCACGTTTGCCCATAACAGGTCTGCGCCACCCAAAATTTGAACTTTTAAAATTCGCGCCCCTGCGCGGCACAGCACTGCGCTCGTCACCCTGAGATATAAGATGATTAATCTCCCATTTGAAACTATTCTGTGATGCGTAGGTAAGCTAATTTAACGTTTCTAAAAGGTTAGCATATTTCTTAACGTTAACACATACGAGTACATATTGCACATTTGCACTAAACCAGTGTTTTTCAACTTTGGGGGTCGGGACACCCCTTTTGAGGAGTTCCGAAATCCCATTTAGGGGTCACGAAACACCTTATAAGGGGTCGGGATGTCTTTTTTAGAGATTCTTCGGGAAAAGAGTTCAAAGTTAATTAAAATATAATACTATTCTACTTTTAGAAGTTCTACAGGGTTATTCATAAAGGGTATGCTTAGCCGGAAAGGGCTCATAGTTCTCATCATTATGAACAACTTTTACTATGGGACCAATCCGAAATTCATGAAAAAAAATGAGCTGTTCCATAGAAAAATGTCAATGACACTCGACAAATTGTATGGAACAGCTGATTATTATTTCGCGAATTTTGGGTTGGTTCAATGGTAAAGGTTGTTCATAATGATGAGTACTAAGAGCCCTTTTTGTCTTAGCATACCCTTTATGAATAACCCTATATATACTAAACATAGGACAAATTAGAAGTTTGAAACGGCAAAGGGTAGTGAAATTTCCAAACAAAAGGGTCCCGTTTTAGAAAAAGTTGAAAAACACTGTACTAAACTATTACAAAGGGTGGGGGTGGGAGTTTAACTACAACACATTGAGGATCTTACTTATAAACACTGCTTAAACTTAGTCACTGTTTAAAACGCTCTGACAACTTCGCGCTGAAAGAAATGTCACGTGCGAAAACAAGATGGACAAACTATAAACAGTGAGTAACTTATGGGTTGATTCACGTAACGAGTACAGTGCCCTCGGAGTTTAAATTCTGTCATAGGCTTGCGTTTGACCGCCATCTCGCCCGATGGTAAGCATCGATGCGGTCTACGATGCAGCGCGCGCCTAGAAGGAACCGATTCACTCGCGACTTGAAGACACCCAGATTCATGGGCGCCGGCAGCAGGGTGAAAGGGGGTGCAGTTGCACCCCCCTGTTAGGAAGAAAATACATAAAAAATACATGTTTTTTAGGTGTCGAGTTTGATGGCGCCATTTAAAATACCCGCGCGATTTGAATATGACATTACATTTATTTCCTCATTTACACGGACGTATAATTCTATATTTAAATTAGTTAGTAGCATAATGTGTAGATGCAGATGCACCCCCCCGAAAGTAATCCTGGCGGCGCCCATGCCCAGATTATATCTATCGGGAAACACCCACTCGGGCAAAGTATTCCACACTGGCAGTGCGCACAATAAAACTGGAATCAAAGCGTAAGTTTTTGGTATATCTACCATAAAACGATGTCGCTTTTTTGTGCCCTTTGTGGTCCGATAGTAGAATGGGCTAGAGGGAATAAGGGCATGCAGACCAGATGCACTCTCTTCGAAAACAGTTGTATAAACAGTTTGACGAGGCGAGGCAGTCGCTAGAACCGTGATTTGTTTGCTCGGCCGAGCGTGCCATTTACTGTCTCGCCACTGTACTCGTTACGTGAAACCAACACATTAACTTCTGTGCTGTTTTGTGGAACCTTAATCTGTAATACTTTATAACACTGAATCTAGATAAAGAGCATAAAATCGACCAAAAATACAATCTTATTGCAAAAAGTGTCTTTCGGATCCACAAAGTTATAATGAAAGAGTCCAAGCCGAAAAGGGCTCATAGTACTCATAATTTATAACAATTTTTATTATGTGACCAACCCAGAAATCGCGAAAAGTGAGCTGTTCCATAGAAAAATGTCAATGACTCGACGTCCCACCCAACCCCCCACCCACCCATCCACCCACCCGTTGCACCCATTGCCCAAGCCATCTCTTTACTCAACGCCCTGCTTGCCCAACAACCGGACATTGACATAATTATTTGTAACTAGCTGACCCTTGCCCACTTCGTTGGGCGTAATGTTAATTAAACCCGAAGCCATCGCGCGCCGCCCGGACCGTTTTTTCTCCGATTCACTTTGCAAAACGGACTACCACGTAAAAGCCTTTTTATTTTTCGGTTTTTTATATAACCTATGACACTCAGCAATAATGTGGCTTTCTATTGGTGAAAGAATTTTTAAAATCGGTTCAGTAGATCCCGAGATTACCCCTTACAATTTAACAAATATACAAACACACAAACTTTACTTCTTTATAATATTAGTATAGAAGTATAGATTAAGTTTTGTATGTTTGTATCAATTATTTTAGTTATTTTGGGTCAGTAGGTAACCGATTTTAATAATTTAATTCTGACATCTATCGTAATTGTTGTTTTTTATGTTCTTAATTTTATCAATGTATTCCTATTAATTAATTATTTGGCATTCCTTTATTTTATTGTATTATATTTTTCAATTGTTTTTTATTGTTGTAATATTAATTGGTATTCTGTTTTGGACATATTTGTTTTTAATACTATATTATTCTTGTGTAACTTATCATACGCCTTGGCACTGCTGTTAGTGTGATAAGTAGTTGTAAATAAATAAATAATATTAAATGTATGGAACAGCTGTTTTTTTCACGATTTCACGGTTTGCGATAAACAGTAAGTAGAAATTGATAGAATATGATGATTATGGTAATGATCATATTAATATGCTATTGTGTAAAATTGCTAAAGGACGCTATAATTAACAATATTATTTTCTTTTCTTTTTGAATCAAAAATAATTTTTTGTCTGGTTTAGTGGTGATTTGAAATTTTTAACTTTTTTTTGCAATAAGATTCTGGTCGATACTGGTACATTTATTAATTAATTTATATTCTATAATACTTCTGCTATTCTTAAAAATAAAAGTAAAACAAATTGCTAACCAAAATGTGTTCGTTACATTAAATTAAATATAGATAAATACGACAAATACGACAAAATCTTTACCTCTTTTCTTGGTAGTAGGGTAAAGAGACAAAACACATTTGAACTGTTGATGTTGAGACAGAACTGCTATGCTACCGAAAGGGTCATTATACATTGTAAACATATTTCATGTAATCTTCGACGGAACCAACTCTGAAATCGCTGTTGCATACATTTTATCCAATTTCCTGATCGAGCCAAAAGGTATTTAATTTCCCCCTTTCAGTTCAGCGTAGCAGTTCTGCCTAACCCTGTCTATGGTAATACAAAATCAACAGAATTTCATGGTAACACTAAACAATAAAAAACATTTCCGATCCTATGCTAGAACCGTAGCCGTATTATCTTTCCCTTTGCTGCACTCCATCAAAATCGGTTCTGCCTTACAATTTAACTTAAAATAAAGAGATCCATTAATCAGACATTAACCTAAAGTGAAAGTTTGATACGGGGTTATAAAGAAAGGGTATAAACCGAAAAAGGCTCATAGTACTCATCATTATGAACAACTTTTACTATGGGACCAAATTTCTAACCACAAAAAAAAAATCAGCTGTTCCATACATTTTGTCGAGTGTCATTGACATTTATTTTGAAACAGCAAATTTTTTGTTCGCAAATTTCGGTTTGTCCCATAGTAAAAGTTGTTCATAATGACGAGTACTATGAGCCTTTTTTGGCTTAGCATACCCTTTTCTTATAACCCTTTAGCTCAAGCCTCTTTTTAAGGGCTTTATATGAATAGTTTTTATATATTTAATATAGTACTGATTTGATTCGACGGCGATTTAGCTCGCTTTTTTATTTAAATAATCATCACCCCATTTCGCCCCCTTAAGGGGTTCAAATAACCAATTCACCCCCTTAAGGGTCGAATATCACAAACTCTTTTCTTAGGTGTTACTCTTCTTTCTTATTCTTCTCTTCTTCTATATCAATGTATGTTATATATCATATCAAATACAGTACCTATATATTCGAGCCTTTTGCAAGAGGTCGCTTTTACATCTAACTTAACGAGTGCAAAAGTGACAGCGATAACTCACTTGCCCACGTTTTTGAAGCGAGTCTGTACCTCAGATCAAGTAGAAGGCAGATAAAGTCCCGCCTTTAGATCCAGGTGAAGCCAAAAACTACCCTACTTCCCTTGTACATATACTTCAAGCACACAGACGCATAAAAACTACCCTTATTAAGTACTACTTATTTTTCTTGTCCACGTTCTCTGAGCAACTAACTCGGGTAGTTTTTATGCGTCAATATGTGCCTGAAGTATACCTACACGGGCAGTAGGGTAGTTTTTTTGGCTTCACTTGTATCTAAGGCGGGGGGACTCTATCTGCCTTTCTTCTTGATCGGAGGTCTGTACTTATAATATACAGCGTTATAAAACAAGGGCTTGCTAACCCGAAAAGGGCGCATAGTACTCATCATTATGAACAACTTTTACTATGGGACCAACTCTGAAATCGCAAAAAGAAACAGCTGTTCCATACATTTTGTCGAATGTCGACATTTTTCTATAGAACAGCTTTTATTCGATTTTAAAGTTAGCCCCATAGTCAAAGTTGTTCATTATGATGAGTACTATGCGCCCTTTTCGGCTTAGCATGCCCTTTGCTTATAACCCTGTATTGACCGAGCGAAGCAACGGCCTTTCTAACGACCAATCAGTATTTAAATGTATGTTTGTATGTTTATATATTTCTGACGATAACTTGACTCTTCTTTGTAAATTTAGGCGAATAGCTCATGCTAATTTTTAAGTTGACATTTGAGCGATATTGGCTCAGTATCGCGCGGTCACAGTACGACGCGAACAACTCGTTTATCCTATGATAATCGTCAATATATTATTTTTCTTTCTTTGTAACTATTTTAAATGTAAAATTAGATATTATGTTTCTTACTTCTTAATGGTGGTGATAAAAAGTCCATCTTTTCCAAAAGAAACATAAAAAAACTCATAATAGAAAAACAAACAAAAGGAAAATCCTCGAAAGACCAAAATTGGCTCGAGGGTTCCGCACCTATCTGTGACGATAACTCGAGCATCTTTAACACTTTGACTGCGGAAACACATACCTTGTGTTTTCCTTTGTGCGACGCGAGCCCACACTATTAGCCGCACATAAGGCAAGCGCCTGTGATTATTAGCCGCAGTCAAAGTGTTAATCGTATCGTCACAAAATTGCTGGCAAGTAGTTCATTTCAATACAATTTTTAAGTTCGAATTCGAGCCAAATCGTTCGAAGCGTTGTTGAGATATAGGTTTATAACGAAAGGGTATGCTAAACCCCAGGTACTCATCATTATGAACAACTTTTACTATGAGACCAACCCGGATTCGCGAAAAAAAAACAGCTATTTCATAGAAAAATGTCAATGACATGCGACAAAATGTATGGAACAGCTGATTTTCCGCGATTTCCGGGTTGGTCCCGTAGTAAAAGGTGTTCATAATGACTAGTACTAGTTTTGTTTCGTTAGCATACTTTACAACACTCTACTTTAGCTGTTAAGGCTTCGCATATCCTTTCCTTACAACCCTGTAGTTTTTCAAAATTTATCGAGAATGCGGCCTCACTTTGAATTTCATCGGAGTTTCCTCCGGATTGTCTTCCTCCGGTTCGTCTTCCTCCGAAGTTTCCTCCTGTTCGTCTTCCATCGGAGTTTCCTCCGGTTCGTCTTCCTCCGAAGTTTCATCCAGTTCGTCTCCCATCGGAATTTCCTCCGGTTCGTCTTCCTCCGAAGATTCCTGCGGATTGCCTTCCTTCAGACTTTCCTCCGGTTCGTCATCCTCCAGTTCGTCTTCGTCCGAACTTTCCTCTAGTCGGATTTCCATTCCATTTTCCTCCAGTTTGTCTTCCTCCGCAGTTTCCATGTACCCATACCGAACCTGGCAATCCGGTCTGAAATGCCTAAAGTTTTCTACCCCCCCGTCCGTCACACTCGACCCCGTAAAATCTATGAACTCCATATCCGGGGCAGCCGTCGCTAAATGCATCAAACTGAAGTCCGTTATATTTCTAAAGCCTGTCACAGATAAAACACGAAGATTCGACCGACTCGGTCTCCCAAAAGGATCGACATACCGCGGCGGCCCGATACCCCTCGGACCAATCTCCACATAATTTACATTATCATTATCCGCTCTGCCAAATCTCCGAACCGCAGCATCCGTTATCAGCAAAGCATACTGCAATCTAGGGATATAATGCGAGGAGTATAACAGACTCATTTCAGCCGTTCTAGGGCCAGAGCTTCGTGAGATGTCATCTTCGGGCATTCTCAATTGGTACATGGCGTGACGACGCCTGCCGGAGTTGACGTAAAGCAAACGTTCGCGGGCGATCTCCCTTGCGCTTTGAGGGCGAGGGTTGAGGGAAAACCTTCGGGGGAAGAGGGGATCCTCGGAAATCCTGGAACAAGAGATCAAAATTGAAAAAATATATTCTTTGAGGGTATGCTAAGCCGAAAAGGACTCATAGTACTCATCATTATGAACAACTTTTACAATGGGACCAACCAGAATATCGCCAAAAAAAATCAGCTGTTTCATAGAAAAATGTTAATGACACTCGACAAAATGTATGGAACAGCTGATTTTTTTCGCGAATTCCGAGTTGGTCCCATAGTAAAAGTTGTTCATAATGATGAGTACTATGAGCCCTTTACGGCTTAGCATACCCTTTATGAATAACCCTGTTTTATAAACGCGAAAGTTTGTGAGTATGTTTGTTGCTCTTTCACGGAAAAACGGCTGAACGGATTTATATTAAATTTGAATGAAGGTTGTTCATGGTCTGGATTAACACATGTAACTATTTTGTACAATTTTTTGACATTGTGATAAATAATTGACATTTCATTTACTGTGTATTAATTTTATTCGTAAAAAAATTGTATTTGACATTCATAAGTGTATTGATGTACCCATATTTGAATAAATTATTTTGAATTTGAATTTAATGTGTATTATTAATTTTACTAGTTTTTTTTAGATAAGGGCCGTCCATATTATTACGTCATCGATTTTTGCTGATTTTCGACCCCCTCCCCCTACAATCATCCTATCGTCATTTCCTAATGACCCCCCCCCCCCCCTCCTATTGCCCCGACGCAACGTTTTCTTTGTAACTAACTAATATTTTGTTGTAATTATTAATATTTTTAGCGGTGTTTTAGTTTTTATGTACAGGTTGTTAAATAAATCAAATTATTATTTCGTACTCTTTTTAGGTAGGTTTTTGTGTCGGGGGTTTTTTAAATTTTTAATTTAAGTTTTTATTTCCACTCCAGTTGTACAATATACTATTGTACATTTTGGAGTAACTGGTATCACAAGAATGACGTCAATTTCGAAACGCCCCCCCTCTCATCCATTATTTACCGTCATCCGCAGACCAACCTCCTCCCCCCCCCCCCATTTAGAATGACGTAATATATGGACGGCCCCTAAGGCCAGTTTTAGTTTAGTTTACATACTCGTCATCTGGAAAACGTCTGGTGTTCCAATCCGGCTGTTGCACGTCGTTGTTGTTGCGAACGTTGTTGTTGCGAACGTTGTTGTCGTCGTACGGGCACGGTCCTATTATAATATGGCAGCTACAACCTTTAAACACAAAATTAGATGGTTAAACTCTTTATTCACACCCTCGGATCAAGTAGAAAGGCAGATAGATCCAAGTGAAGCCAAAAAAATCTTATCTTCTCTTACATATAAAAATGAATCGCTGTTCGTTAGTCTCGCTAAAACTCGAGAACGGCTGGACCGATTTTGCTAATTTTGATCTTGAAATATTTGTAAAAGTTCAGGGAAGGTTTAAACGGCGAGAAACATTAATAATAAGTAAAGAAAAATACTAAAATCGACAATTTAATTTTCCAATACAAACTGTTCCTACCTGTGAAACATTTGAAGTTCGTCCTATCGGTACGGTAAACTCGGGATGTCCGATCTCTTTTGTCTTTTTAGAAATAAAATTAGTGTCACTTGGTTGTCAAATATTTATAGGTGTGTTCAGAAATTGGTCCGATCTTTTTGGTCTGCTTTGTTGGTTTTTTTTTGTTTTGTTTGCTCTAATACAGGGAAGGTTAAAAAGTAAAAAAAAAAGCGGGTGGAACCGCCGGGGGTCAGCTAGTATAAAAATATTTTTGATACACCAAAAACTCGTACGAAACGCTTTGATGCCACCTTTATTGTGCGAACCGCTAGGGTGTGGAACGCTTTGCCTGAGTGGGTGTTTCCCGATAGATATAGGGTCGGTACATATCTGACGGAAAATACGTCGCGTATTATCGGTCGCGTAACGCCAGAACAGAGAAATATATAATAAAACATCCAACCTTTCACACTCGACGCACTAGCATCGCTTGAGTGTGAAAGTTTGGATGTTTTATTATTTATTTCTGTTTATTTAATGAAATATATTAAATATTTGTTATTTTTTTAATAAAATACCTTCGATAGGTGTGCCATGATCCTCGGGTGTGCAATTCCGGTGGAGATACTCGTTCTGCTGGTCACTGTCGTTCACCGGATTAACGGAACCTTAAAGACAACACAACAATTAAAGAAAAAAAAAACGACGGGTTGCACTCCGGGAGTGCCGGCAGAATTGAAAACTTAAGTATTAACGTTGTGCGTTTTGGATATTTTGGAATGGTTAAGGAATAATTTTGCACGAATTGCTTTAATTATTTTAATAGAAAAATGAATCGATATCGTGTCCACTATAATCACTAGGTCACAACACTATAACTGTCAAATTAGAACATTCGCGCAAGCGCCCTGCGCCGCCTAAACGAAACAGCTGGCGCAGGCATACATTTTCGCCGCGCCGTAGAAAGAGAGGGGGATACTAGCTGTCTACTCTCCATCCGTCTTACGAATTTTCGATCAGGTCACGTGACCCTGTCGCGAGTTTAACATTTTTTACCCATTCCAAAAAAGTGTACAACGCCGCTAAAGAAGTTTTCACTTCAAAAATCACAACGAAAAAAATTAACTTAATTTATTTTTTTGACTATACAGAGTAATACAAAGGGTATGCTAGGCCGAAAAGGATTCATAGTACTCATCATTATGAACAACTTTTACTATGGGACCAACTCGAAATTCGCGAAAAATACAGCTGTTCCATACATTTTGTCGAGTGTCATTAACATTTTTCTATGAAACAGCAGATTTTTTTTTCGCAAATTTCGAGTTGGTCCCATAGTAAAAGGTGTTCATAATGAGCCCTATGGACCCTTTTTAACTTAGCATACCCTTTCCTTATAACCTTATTGTTTGTGTTATTTGTTTTTTGTTTGTTTAATGTTGTCATTACCTTGTACCGAAGGCCGACGGGAGCCCTGGCCTATCACCAGCGGCCTCTCTGGGAAGTTGCGACAGGTGATCACTGTCCGGCTGCTGTCACAAGTTGGGTGGGTTGCCGAACCCTCCATCGCTTGAGGCGGTTGATAATAACTCTCTATGAAAACTGGAGGTCGATTACGACTGAATTGCACGTAGCCTTGCTTTTGGTTGCTGGTTAATGGCCAGCTTGGTTGTGAAGTCGATGGGTTTGGCTCTCTAGAAGTCGACGGGTTTGGCTCTCTAGAAGTCGACGGGATTGGCTCTCTAGAAGTCGACGGGTTTGGGTCTCTAGAAGTCGACGGGTTTGGCTCGCTAGAAGTCGACGGGTTTGGCTCGCTAGAAGTCGACGGGTTTGGCTCGCTAGAAGTCGACGGGTTTGGCTCTCTAGAAGTCGACGGGTTCGGCTCGCTAGAAGTCGACGGGTTTGGCTCTCTTGAAATCGACGAGTTTTCGGAATTTCGTGAATTTCCGCTTTGTTGTAGGTTTCTTAAGAATGAGCTACATGGACTATCTTCACTTGGATTCGGCCAGTAACGCGGCCGACTTGAGTTTCGGTTTCCCAAAATATCAAGGATACGTGAAATATCTGGATCACGGCGACGTTCATTATTATTCCGATTTGGAGTACCTGCAATTATGATTATACCACTTCGAATACTCCCCCGGCGAGATCTGTAATCGTCGCCATCCGAAGAATCATCACGCGATTTTTTATTTTTTTCATCTTTAGGACCAGTTCCCGTTCCGTTTTTAGAGTCCGTGTCGTGAAGAGGCTCAGGATCAGGACTTTGGGTTCCGTCGAAATGTTTTCGAGACCCTTTAGTTGGTACGTCTCTGTTGATTTTATGATTCGAGTTGTCCAGATCCGATGTTGGCTCGTTCATCGAGGAACTTGGCTCGTTTATAGATGAGCGGCTTGGCTGATTAATCGAGGATGTTTGCGGATTAACCGAGGTACTTGGCTCACTAACCGATAAACTTGGCTCAATAACCGAGGAATTTGTCTCGCTTATCGAGCAGTTCCGATCGGAACTTCTCGACGAACTTAACTCGAAACTTGAAGACGCATTATTTGATGATACTTTTGAAGAAGAAGCTTTTTGTTCTTGCCGTATTTTCTTGCACATACAACCAAATTTGTTGAATCCCATCCACTTTCTCATCGTAGCCATGGGATCGGGATCGTCATCGTCGAACTTTCGCTTTTTAAAGTCATGGCTGTCTGGTTTGTAATTATCCTTCTTAGAGTTATCTTCTTGATTCGCACTCCCCTTTCCTTGATCCACACTCCCCTTCCCTTTCTTTTCTTGATCCACGCCCTTCTCTCCTTCATCCACACTTCCGTTTTCTTGATTCGCACTCCCCTCTCCTTGATCCACACTCCCCTCCCCTTTTTTTTCTTGATCCACGCCCTTCTCTCCTTCACCCACACTTTCTTTTTCTTGATTCGCACTTCCCTTTCCTGTATCCGTACTTCCTTTAACTTGATCCTCACTAATGTTTTCTTGATTCGCACTCCTCTTTTCTTGAACCAAGCTCCCTTCCCCTTGATCTACACTCCCTTCAACTTGGCCCTCACTTCCTTTTCCGACTCTAATACACTTTCTCATAGTAGCCATGGGATCCTCATCGTCGTCATCGAACTTTCTCTTATTAAAGCCATGTCTGTCAGGTTTGTAATTATCCTTCTTAGAGTTATCTCCTTGATCCGCACTCCCCTTTCCTTGATCTGCACTCCCCTCCCCTTGAACGCCTTTTTTTTCTTGATCCACGCCCTTCTCTCCATCATCCACACTTCCGTTTTCTTGATTCGCACTTCCCTTTCCTTGATTCGCACTCCCCTTTCTTTGATCCACACTCCCTTTAACTTGATCCTTACTCCCTTTTCTTCTAGACCTCATAGGTATAAGATCGTCGTCGTCCAACTTTCTCTTTTTAAAGCCATGAGGTTTGTAATCCTTCTTAGAGCTATCTCCTTGATCCGCACTCCCCTTTCCTTGATTCTCACTCCCCTTAACTTGATCCATACTCCCCTCTCCTTGATCCGCACTCCCCTCCCCTTTCTTTTCTTGATCCACGCCCTTCTCTCCTTCATCATCCACACTTCCGTTTTCTTGATTCGCACTCCCCTTTCCTTGATCCGAGGTCCCCGCCCCTTGATCCACACTTCCTTCAACTTGAACCGCACTGCCATTAGCCAGATCCGCGCTCTGATCCGTGCTCTCCTCTTCGTCCGAGCTCGCCTCCCCTGAATCATAATCTGCCTCTCGATACATGGTAATCGTCCGCCTCATCCCATCCTTTGATATGGCGTAGCCCATCCTGCCCAGTGTTTCTTTCGACCACGCTGTAAAAGTAAATAAAAAAAATTATTAGCAAAAATAATTTTAAAAGCTTTTATTTAACTTGCAATGTAGGTATGTATGTATGTTAGTTCGGGTGGTATCTTGCCACACAATTTCGAACCACTTCCCGATGTCCTTGATCTGAAATTTGGTATACGTGTGTAACTTCGATGACAATGCAATAAAAGCTTGTATTTAAAAATATTTTTTTAAATTAACTTATTTAAAAACAAGCTTTTAATGCATTGTCATTTTAGTTACACACTTATACCTCAGCTCAATTCGACATTGGGAAGTGGTTCAAAATTAATATGCAAAATTTGACCCACACACATACATACATACTAACACGGCAAGTTAAATGAAAGCTTGTAAAAGCAATAACTTTTACTCGAATATGATGGATAATCTGGCTAAAAACACACATGATCCTGAACTATTTCACCTTATTTAAAGAAAACGTTGTCGAGGGTAAAAAACAAAAACAAACATACTAAAACCCGACTGAACAATTTATGAATATAATAGAATATTATTGATCATTCATTAGCCGTGGTAGCTCAATGGGAGAACAGCCGCTTCGCATTCTTGAGGTGGCGGGTTCAAACCCCGACTCGTACCAATGAGTTCTTTGGAACTTATGTACGAATTTACATACCACTGGCTTTTCGGTGAAGGAAAACATCGTGAGGAAAACCCGCATATGTCCGGAGAAGAAATTCAATGGCGTATGTGAATCCACCAACCCAGCGTGGTGGAATACAGCCTAATCACCCTTCGAGGGTAGACCTGTGTATCCCAGCAGTGGGAGGATTAAAGGTTGCATATGAATCATTCAAAAAGTCAGTCTCCCATACATTTTATCTATATATAAAAACGAATCTATTTCCCTTGGTCATCGCATCACGCGTGAACGGATGGAACAATTTCGCTACTTCTTTGTCTGTTCCGTTCATTATTGTCAGAAGGTTCTTATGAAAGAAAAAATTCAGGAATTTGAGCGGAACATTACAAAATTTAGACAATTCGAATTCAATATTCATAGAAATATTGAGTTGTTTCTTCATGCGTCTGATAGATTGAAAAATTACGCATTTGAAGAGAAAAGAAAAAAAGAGAAATCTATTTTTTTTATTAGATATCGCTCTTTGGCTTAATAGGGTAGTATTGACTAAGTCGGGCAGATGTTTGAATGATGAATTCAAATGTCTGCTCCGGGTCTGGGTGTTAGTTGTCCTTGTCTCTGTGTTCCATGGCATCCCGACACAGGGTATCTAGTGGAGAGCTACGTTATTGGTCTCATGGTTCCAGTGGGAGGGTAGAATGGGGGGGTGCTGTACCTTTGATTTCCGCCCCCGGGGGCGGTTCTTTCGGCAGATTCTCCCCCGTTGGATCCGTTCCTGGGCCGCCCACGTGCTCAAGCATTATGCATCTGTATACACAAAATAAAATAAATTAATCTTACTCTATAATACATATTTATATGTTATTATGAAGGTGAAAGTATGTTTGTTAGTAATGAACGCTGAAACGGCTGAACGGATTTACATGAAATTTGGAATAAAGGTTGTTCATGGTCTGGATTAACACATAGGCTACTTTTTATCCCGGAAAACGCGGGTGAAACCGCGGGGCGCAGGTAGTTATTTCATATATTTTTTATTCAATTATGTAGGGTACTTATAATGCCTGCTTAAATTTAAACATTGTTTAAAGTTTTCGCACTTTACACTTCACATCAGGGAGAAGTTGACAGAGCGTTTTAAACAGTGACCAGTGACTAACTTTAAACAGTCTTTTAGCTTTTTTATTTGAATTATTACTTTATTGTAAAACATTTTTTATTAAATTAATTGAGTGACGAGACGAGCAAATCGTTCACCTGATGTTAAACATCACGTTTGGCCATAACAGGTCTGCGTCACCCAGAATTTTATTGTTTTTTAGACACGTTCTATTATTGACGTGTGATTTGACACATCTATTCTATTCTATTCTATATTCTATAAAAATGAAACCCGTTTTCCTTGGTCACGGCATCACGCGTGAATGGCTGGACCGATTTCACTAATTCTTTTTTTGTTGTATTTGTTATTATTAGGAGAAGGTTCTTACGGAAAAAAATATTAAGAAAATTTCTCAGAAATATTGCAAAACCCTAAAAACAGCCCTTTTCTTTTTCCCATAAAAACGTATGGCAGTACGAAGTCTGCCGGGTCAGCTAGTTTTAAAATAAATACATTACGACCGTATTGTTTATAGGTAAGATAATTGTTATTAAGTAAGTAGTTAGTTAGTAAGTCTGGGTCTGGGTGTTAGTTGTCCTTGTCTCTGTGTTCCATGGCATCCGACACAGGGTATCTAGTGGGGAGCTATGAGTGTGAAACGTTATTATTATTTTAGATTTTATTAGTTAGATTTTAATTAGTTAGCTTTCTTTAAAAGTCGACTGCTATTATGTACAGTATCGAAACTGCAAAATGACGTTTTTTTTTTGCATTTTACCAATAACACAAATATTTACCTTTTTAGGGAAAAAAATCATAAAAAAAAATTCGACGATTTTTAATCGAATATAATTAGTACAATCCATTTGAACTTCATAATTCAGGTTAAATGACTTTAAATTAATTGTTCTTCTGTATATTCAAACTCAAATATATTTATCTTCGGATAACAATAAAAAATTAATAGTATTACTTAATACATTAATTACAATGAAAATTAAAATCAATTATAACACAAAGAAGAAAAACATAATCAAATAAAATTCAAGTTAAAATTCAATTTCTAGAATAAAATAATTACATAAAAGTCACAAATTAAATCAACAAGAACATTATTTTTACAAAACAAAAAACAAAAACCGACTTCAAAAGACCGACTATTGAGTTATTCATCTATTTGTCGCGCACGTACTTAATGCGAATTTGAGACTTATATGGTTTTCTCATGGATACCATTATCAGAATGGGCGTCAGCTTTCTAATAAAAAAAGAATCATGAAAATCGATTCACCCAGTCAAAAGTTATGAGGTACCTAACAAAAAAAAAAAAACAGTCGAATTGATAACCTCCTCCTTTTTTGAAGTCGGTTAAAAATGCCATTTGTAATTTCGATACTGCTTGTAACAGCAGTTAAAATATACTCACGGTTTAATACCTCCTTCCGAAAACTGCCTCATCTCGGGTCGAGCGGAATTCTTCGCCATCCAGGGCATCATATACGCGTAACTACAGGGTTACAAGGAAAGGGTATGCTTAGCCGAAGCAGCTAAAAAAACAGCTGTTCCATACAAAAATGTCAATGAAACTCGACTGTATGGAACAGCTGTTTTTTTGGCGAATTGCGAGTTGGTTCCATAGTAAAAGTTGTTCATAATGATGAATACTATGAGCCCTTTTCGGCTTAGCAAGCCCTTTCTTCATAACTATCGTATTTATTTATGATTTGTGCTAAGGTTCATATCTTTGTTGGTTAGTTAGCATTTAGTTCCATCATATTCCGCTAGATGACTCTGACCAGTCTTAAAACGCGCAAGTGTTTCGCGCACGGATATCGCCTAACATCGACCTGTGTGTTTCAATAAAACGAACTTTTTGCTTGATGATGAAACTTGTTTCCATTATCTCCTTCGACATTTTTGAGGGTTCTGTACAATTTGTGTTGTCTTAAATGCCATTTTAGGGTTCCGCGGTCGTTTAAAATACGATAGTTCAGAACCATCGACAAGCGAGTTTTCGCTTTACCAGTTTTTTTTTTAGTATACTCACGATCCTAAACCGTTTCTATTCCCAAACCGGGCCAGCTCTGGCCGGGTGCGCTCCTCTTTCACCCAGGGTTCCGTCTCATATTTCGCCTTGTAATATTCGGGCTCCTGGAGACAAAATAAAAGGATTAATAAAAAAAAATAATTTTAAAAATAACAATTCATTCGTTTCAGGCAACTAGGCCCAAATCAACAAATACCTAAGTAACATACACATGCAGGGTTGTTCAAATAGGTTATGCTAATCCGAAAAGACCTCGTAGTACTCATCATTATAAACAACTTTTACTATGGGACCCAGAACCCAGATTCCGCGAAAAAAATCAGCTGTTCCATACATTTTGTCAAGTGCCATTGATAGTTTTCTATGGACAAGCTGATTTTTTTTCGCGAATTTCGGGTTTAGTAAATGTTGTTCATAATGATGAGTACTAGCCCTTTTCGGCTTAGCATACCTTTATGAGTAACCCTATAGATCTTATAAATATTAACTAAAATAGTAGATTGTACAACGAGGGGATAAAACAAGCCATTATACGAGACGTTTAGCTAGCCCGAGCCGAAGGCGAGGGCGGATATAATTTATTTCCTCGCAATCGATGTGAAAAGTCGAGTGTAAAACTCTGGCATAAAACCCATTTTATCCTCGACTCTATATCCGCCCTCGCCTTCGGCTCGGGCTAGCTAAACGTCTCGTATAAAATGGCTTGTTTTATGCCCTCGTTGTACAATCTACTATTGTACCTGACTCTGTTGAATAGAATACCGTGTCAGTAAAATTTGTTTAATTGAGTATTTTGTAAGTACGTTATTTATAACTTATAGTCCTCTATCCTAAATATATTTTCTTATTTCTAGAATTATAACTTCTGCTCATGAATCAATAAAAAAACAATACATTAAGTAGGTAATAGAGCTTTGCTTACTTTTGCTGACAAGGGGGATGGGGGGTAAATAAATGTAATAAATCTGCTTACGTAATACTTGAACGGCCCCTGTGACACTTACCTCGGTCTCCCAATCAAGTCCCGCAAATCTAGTATCTAAGGGCTCTCTTACACGAGCGGCACGACGCCAACGGCAGAGGCAACGGTAGCCGTCGACATCCGTCGGCGGCAGCCGACTACACGTCGGCGGCAGCCGTCGACACGTGGGCGGCAGCCGTCGACCAATGGCGACGCTCGCAGTTGTTTGTGTTTGTAACGTGCCGCGTCCGCCATTTCCGTTAGCATGTCAACTGCTGCCGCCGACGTCTCGACGGCTGCCGCCGACGTCTCGACGGCTGCCGCCGACGTGTCGATGGCTGCCGCCGACGTGTCGTCGGCTGCCGCCGACGGATGTCGACGGCTACAGTTGCCTCTGCCGTTGGCGTCGTGCCGCTCGTGTATTGACATCGTGCCGTTCGTGTAGGAGAGCGCTAATAGAAAAAAAGAAAAAAAAACTATCCCTCCAGTGTGACACTTATCCCACTCCTCCGGCTCGCCATGTCCTTTGTACAAAAACTAAAATTTAAAATAAGAAAAAAAAACTTCCCGTTCCAGCGGCGGTCCACTAACCTCAATCTCCCAATCGGGCCGCGCAAATCTAGTATCTAATAGTAAAAAAAAAAACAAAAAAAAACTAACCCTCCAGTGTGACACTCACCTCGGTCTCCCAATCCAGTCCCGCAAATCTAGTATCTAAACGAAAAAAAAAACCTCCTCCCCTCCAACAACACCCCCCCCTCACCTCCGCCTCCCAGGCCTGCAGCTCGCGCGGCCCGGGCGCCGCGTCCCCGCTGAAGTGCGCGTGCGACACGAGGCGCGGCTCGGGCGCCGCGGGGGCCAGGTACAGCTGCTCCAGCTTCATCAACCAGCCCAGGGCGGACACTTCGGAGTCGCCGACTGGGGAGCCGCGCAAGTCCAGAATCTGAAAAATAAAACAAGATTTTATTGCATTGTCAGTTACGCATGTATACCAAATTTCAGCTCGATCGGACATCGGGAAGCGGTTCAAAACTGAGTTGTTTTATAGCATTGTCATCGGAGTTACAGATGTATACCAAATTTCAGCTCAATCGAGTATCGGGAAGTGGGTAAAAATTGAGTAATTATCAAGAATGATGTGTTACCCATCCTTGCCATACCCACACACACACACACTCACACTCACCTTAAGCTCCTTGAACCCATATCTAGTAGCGAGCGAGGCATATGCCACAAACTCGCTCAACTTGCAGCAGTTCCGCAAGTACAGTGCGGTCAGACGGGGCAGCTTGCTGAGTGGAAGCAAGTTGGCCGGTTCCAACCAGTCGCATTCTGAGAGCGATAGTGCCTGTAGAAGAATACAATAATTAACAAAGATTCTTTTTATTATATTCTAAACTTACTAATACTATTATTCGCGTATATATTTCGGGTCTTAATTTTTTTAATATAATTATTGATTGATTAATTATTTATATTATTACTATTTACTTATTTTTATATTTGGTTTTTTGACATAATTTAAAGGTATGCTAAGCCGAAAAGAGCTCATAGTGCTCATCATTATGAACAACATTTACTATGGGAGCCACCCGGAATTCGCGTAAAAATCAGCTGTTCCATAGAAAAATGTCAATGACACTCGACAAAATGTGTGGAACAGCCGATTTTATTCTTCATTTCATGGTTGGACCTTTAGTAAAAGATGTTTATAACGACGAGTATTATGAGACCTTTTCGGCTTAGCTTATTTTTTTTTTTTTTTTTTTTTTTTAACTTACCCTTTCCTGTAGAATATAATGAAATAATTATTGCAAACTTGTAACTTACAAGAAAAATTTAAACTAAGTTAAGATCTGTTGTAGTATCTATGTATGTGTGTGTGAGGTGTATATCTATGTAATTGTGTCAGTGTGCAGTATCTGTAACGGAGTGATTACGCGTGAGTACAGCGGCGAGACAGTGCCCTCGAGTACTTGGTTTGTATAAACAGTTTGACGAGTCGAGAGTCAGTAGAACCATAACTTTACTCCGCCGATGCCCATTTACTGTCTCGCCACTGTACTCGTCAGGGGCTGTCCATATAATTACGTCCATGTATTTAGAATGTATTTTATTTGAATGTATTTCTAAGTATTTATTATTATTATTATTTTTTATGTAGATTTATATGAGTTTTCTTCAATATTGCACACCCCGTTTTTATATTTTTTTTTATCTATCCTCTCCATCCTAAGGTTGCCGGGAAGAGATCGCTTTTAGCGATAAGGCCGCCAGTTGTCGCACTAGTTTTAGGTGTTATAATCCTTTTGTTTGTAATTTATGGTGTGAACAATAAAGAGTTTGTCTATCTATCTATCTACGTCATCGATTTTTGCTGATTTTCGACCCCCTCCCCCTACAATCATCCTATCGTCATTTCCTAATGACCCCCCCCCCTCGCGAAACTGACGTCATTACCAGTTTGACAAACTAAAACATTTGCGGATTTGAGAAAAATAGGGTAGCATTAAAACATCTTTCTTATATATAAAAATGAATCGCTGTTCGTTAGTCTCGCTAAAACTCGAGAACGGCTGGACCGATTTTGCTAATTTTGATCTTGATATATTTGTAAAAGTTCAGGGAAGGTTCAAACGGTGAGAAACATTAATAATAAGTAAAGAAAAATACTAAAATCGACAATTTAATTTTCCAATACAAACTGTTCCTACCTGTGAAACATTTGAAGTTCGTCCTATCGGTACGGTAAACTAGGGATGTCCGATCTCTTTTGTCTTTTTAGAAATAAAAATAGTGTCACTTGGTTGTCAAATTTATTATTTATAGGTGTGTTCAGAAATTAGTCCGATCTTTTTGGTCTGTGGTTTTTTTTTGTTTGCTCTAATACAGGGAAGGTTTAAAAGTAAAAAAAAACAGCGGGTGAAACCGCCGGGTACACAGCTAGTTTTGTTATAGAATCATCTTCTATTATTTTGTACTTTGGCAATGTTCAATTGTTCATTAATTTAATAATATTATTCTTCCCTATTCTTTAGCGACGGCAGTTAGCCATTGTGGGCAATCGCCTAGTTTCCACTCCAGTTGTACAATATACTACTGTACACTTTGGAGTAACTGGTATCACAAGAATGACGTCAATTTCGAAACGCCCCCCCTCTCATCCATTATTTACCGTCATCCGCAGACCAACCTCCCCCCCCCCCCCCCCCAAATTAGAATGACGTAATATATGGACACTGGACAGCCCCTGACGTGTAATCAACCAGATACTAGCCTCCAATTTAGCCAGGTGATCTTGTATCTTGGCCAAATAAGTTTTCTCCAGGTTGTAGCATTTGGTTCCCGTAAGCGACAGAACTCGCAGTGTCTCCGGAAACATGCTGATTTTCGTCTGAAATAATTAATTTACACTTAAAAAGATAAAGAGCGGGCTCTTTTTCCGCAACTAGGCCGGTAATCGGCCCTTTTTGCGTGACATATGCGGGTTTCCTCACGATGTTTTCCTTCACCGAAAAGCCAGTGGTATGTAAATTCGTAAAGAATAAGTCATAACAAGTCATAAGTCCTAAAGAACTCATTGGTACGAGTCGGGGTTTGAACCCGCCACCTCAAGAATGCGAAGCGTCGGTTCTCCCACTGAGCTACCACGGCTCATATAATTTACACTTTATAATCATAATAAAAAGCCGTGGTAGCTCAGTGGGAGAACAGCCGCTTCGCATTTTTAGTAAATTTCATTTTTTTTTTATTTTATAGTAAAAGTTGTTCATAATGATGAGTACTACGAGCTCTTTTCGGCTTAGCATATCTTTTATGAATAACCCTGTATATAATATAATTAATAAACGTTCAGTGATTTTCATCGATATCTTTCATTCAACACTAGGCTGTTAAGTGGTAGGTGCTCTTCGTGGACACAAATGTAAAAATAAATTTGAATCTACAAAGAGCACCTGCCAAAAAAATGGATAGGTGCTCTTCGTGGACTAGGCTGGGTGCTCTTCGCGCAGGTGCTATTCGGACGGGTGCTCTAGGTGGACTACTTCCTTTAAACGGCCAGATTTCGTTCAAACTTTGTAGATATCGAGGACCGATGACAATACACTAAACAAAGCGTGGTCAAATTGAGAACAGTCTCCTCTTTTTTATTGAATGTTAGGCTTGCGATTGACCGCCATCTCGCCTGATGGACGAGAATGTGTACTCACCATATTGCAGTCCAAGACGACGTATTCCAACACCAGCTCCGTGAGGTTTGTGCATAGCGCTGTCAGCTGACGCAACGCAGCCTGTGACATTGTCACCTGTCAAGTGTCAAATGTCAAATTTAATTAAATTTACTATTTATATTTACATCTTAAATTAAAAATGAGCTAAAATAAAGAAATTTACAAAGCTAAAAATCAAAAAGTAGGTTTTGCCCGTGTGCAAGGTACCAAGAACGCTGGCTGCATTCCCGCTGAATTGCCAGTGAAATTCTTTGCGCGAGAAATGAGCCAGCCCTCTTATCACCAGCGACGACTAACCGAGGTGTTATTAATGTAAATGCCATACATCAAGTTCAGTCTTCGTTTTGGAATAGGCTTGTGTCCACTGATAACATATTGCTCGGTTTATAGTTTCTAATTATAAATGAAGAGACGTAAATAAGAAAATCAGTCTATTTCTCATGAAAGTTAAAGATTATTAATATTAAATTAGTAAAACATCCTTTAAAAACTTAACACTTTGACTGCGGAAAACATACCTTGTTTACCTTTGCACGACACGAGTGCGGCTGCACACGCCAGGCGTGTAAAAACAAGGCGTTTGACTATTAGCCGCGCCTGGGGCTAGCGCATGTGATTACTAGCCGCAGCCAAAGTGTTAAAAGGCGGATATATTACCGCTGAGCCAAACAGGTCATGTCAAACGAGGATTAAAGGTTGAGAATGATCATTACAACATACCCGTGGTCCGGGACAGTATTGTCCGGAGGTGTCCTCATCTTCGTTTGACTGGTGCAGCCCAGCAGCTGAACTGGTGCTGTAAAGACAATATATAAAATAAATCAAAATAATCTTAATATATATAAATTACGTGTCACGTTGTTTGTCCGCTATAGACTCCTAAACTACTTAACCGATTTCAATCAAATTTGCACACCGTGTGCAGTTCGATCTAACTTAGGAGATAGGATAGCTCACATCTCAATTTATAGTAAAAAAACATGAAAAATTAGAAAATTTAAAAATAATTAAACCATAAAGCTTTGGACAATGTAAACTTTTTTAATGTAACTTTTGACATTTGACATAGAATTGACGCAATGGCTTTTGACAGGACGTCTGTCGAGTCAGCTAGTATAAAATAAAATATTCTTAAAAGGAAACCTGCATATGTCCGGAGAAGAAATTCAATGGCGTATGTGAATCCACCAACCCGCACTTGGCAGCGTGGTGGAATACGGCCTACACCCTTCGAGGGTAGACCTGTATCCCAGCAGTGGGAGGATTAAAGGTTGCATATGATGATGATGATTCTTATTCATAAAAATGAATCGCTGTTCGTTTGTTATTAAATGAAATAATATAATATTTTACTAGCTGACCCGGCAAACATTGTTTTGCCATATGAATTATTTCTAGTGACAAATAGGGTTTGGTGATAGAAGGCTGGTGAAAATTTAGGGTTGTATGTATTTTTAATGCAACATAAGCCACATTATAAAAAAAAATAAAAATAAATGTTAGGGGTGGACAACCCTTATCACTTAGGGGTATGAAAAATAGATAGTAGCCGATTCTCAGACCTACTGCATATAAAATTTCATAAAAATCGGGTCTAGGGATAGGGCGCGAGGTTCGAATCGCCACGAACTACTACTTTATTTTATGATGAATTTGTACAATTTAAAATTGCTTGCATAGTGTATATTATTATATCATAGGCTTATAGTATACATTTTGTCGAGTGTCATTGTCATTTTTCTATGGAACAGCTGAATTTTTTTCGCGATTACCGAGTTGGTCCCATAGTAAAAGTTGTTCATAATGATGAGTACTATGAGCCCTTTTCGGGTTAGCATTCCTTTTATACCTATCTCGCTCTTTATACCCTTTATACCTGGGCTGTGCATCTTGACTATGATTCCGCTCTCCGGGCCCGGTGGGCTCGTTCTCTTTGGCCCCTGGGCACCAAACTTTAATGACGTCTTCCCCTGGAACAGGTTTTGGCATCGCTGCAAAATAATAGAGAACAAAATAAGGGGGCGATTTGGTCGTCTAGTCACTCAAAATTGAGTTGCAAGATTCCACCCGAACAAACATAGTTACATACATTGCAAGTTAAATAAAAGCTTTTAATAAAACAAGATTATTTGGAAATATTTTAAAAGCAAGCTTTTATTGCGTTGTCATCGGAGTTACACAGGTATACCAAATTTCAGCTCAATCGGACATCGGGAAGTGGGGCAAAATTGAGTCGCAAGATTTGATTTGATTTGAGTATTACTACTATGGTCACCGCGTTACCAACTGAGTCGTGCGGCCATAAATCATTTCTCTATGTCTATCTCGCTCGCTCTTGTGGGTCTTATGGAGCCGCATAGTGATGTGCGTAAGATGGTTATAGGCACATATCGATAAGAATAAAATCAGATAGAAACATAGTAGATAGTGTTGTGACCCTGAACGTTTATGGCCCTACGACTCAGTTGGTAACGCGGTGACTAGGGTTACTAGGGTTATTCATAAAGTGTATGGTAAGCCGAAAAGGGCTCATAGTACTCATCATTATGAGCAACTTATACTAAGGGACCAACCCAAAATTCGCGACAAAAAAATCAGCTGTCCCATACATTTTGTTGAGTGTCATTGACATTTTTCTATGGAACAGCTGATTTTGTTGTTCATAATGATGAATACTATGAGCCCTTTTAGGCTTAGCGTACCCTTTATGAATAACCCTGTAGTCTTTAGTTAGTAATAGTAAAAATGACCAAAAAGGCAGATCACTTACTATCTAGTAAAGGAGTGTTGAAGCTTGTTCCGCTCATAAAGCCGAGACATCTGTTGACAAGATTAATATTTATATTAAGAGGAAAGATATAGACAAACCATTTAACTCGCGGGACGCCCGTGAGGCAGAGCAGGTTTTTTTATGTAATTGAGTATCGAGACGAGCAAATCGCTCGCCTGATGTTAAACGTCACGTTTGCCCATAACAGGTCTGCGTCACCCAGAATGCACACACACAGCACTGCGCTGCGCTCGTCACCCTGAGATGTAAGATGTTTAATCTCCTATTTGCCCTGAAATTTCACTGGAAACAATGCCCTTCCACCGGAACACAGTAATGTTCGCACATTACTGCTTGGCGGTGGAATAACTGGCAAAGGTGTGGTCCTTCCCCAGACGGGCTCTACTACCCATTCAAGAACACAAGTTTGCTAAATTTGCTTTGCCGTTAAATGAGAGAATTTATTAGATGGAGTGTGCCCGGAACGAAATCTTAAATCTACGAGGGCAGTCCCATAAATACTTAGCCTCACCGCCCGATGGCGCCACTATCGTAAGAGAAATTTAGTACCAAAAATAATAGTTAAAAAAAACTAAAAAAACACGCTTTTTATAAAAAACCCAACTAAAAAAATAGAAAATAAAATTTTATAAATTTAAATTAAGAATAGGGTTGAAAATTTCAATAAATATAAATTAATAATAGTGGAAATAAATAAATATATGTATTTTATTTTTAAAAAGCGTGGGGTGCATGGGTCAATAGATATTATATATTTTGTAGATACATTTTGTATTGACAGACATGACTAGAGTGATTAGCATTTTGATAATATCTTAGAAAGCACCCCACGCTTTTTTAAAAATAAAATACATATATTTATTTATTTACACTATTATTAATTTATATTTATTGAAATTTTCAACCCTATTCTTAATTTAAATTTATAAAATTTTATTTTCTATTTTTTTAGTTCGGTTTTTTATAAAAAGCGTGTTTTTTTAGTTTTTTTTAACTATTATTTATTTTTCGCTTTTTAGTTCGATTTGCTAACTATTAACCATTATTAATATGTACAAATGTGTTGGTGTTATCCGATTTTGGCCGTCTGCTCAAGCAAATTAAAAATAAAATTGATGCGTAACAAAAAATATTGAGCAAAAAGATTTGTAGCCGCGTGGTTTCGATCCTCAGACCTCATAAAATAAAATTGATGCGTAACAAAAAATATTGAGCAAAAAGATTTCTAGCGCGTGGTTTTGATCCAGGGACCTCTGGGTTATGAGCCCAGCACGCTTCCACTGCGCCACTCTGTTCTCTGACACGAATGACGAAATTACCATTTGTAAGTTAAACGGTATTAAAAGTTAAAGAAACTTTATAGAAAAAGCGTGTTAAAAAAATTAATAGTTAAAAAAACTAAAAAACACGATTTGTTTAGTGTATTGTCATCGGTCCTCGATATATCTACAAAGTTTGAAAGAAATCTGACCGTTTAAAGTGGGTCAAAAACGCGCTCAAAGGAGTCGGTTACATACAAACAAACATACAAACATACAGATGAAGCTAATAAAAGCGTGTTAAAAAGAAAATTACTAGAAAAGAAAAAAAAGAAAGAAATTGGTAATTATTAGAAATTTAGTAGCAATTTTTTTTGTAATTATTTGCGTAATTATCGTGTAGTACATCTTTGTGTACGGCTACTGTAAAAATTTCAGCCATATTGGATTTGTATGTAGTTTTGTTTTAACCATGTGTAGAAGCGGATTTTAGAAAAATGGAAAAACAACAATCGGTCGGCGGTGATTCGATTTTTGTTTTTGAAAGGGAAATCAAAGAGAAGAAGATTAAAGAAGATCAAAGATTAAAGAAGTTAGATGGCTGGTCAAGTGTATCAGGTTGAAAGGAGACTATGTTGAGAAATAAATCACCATTTTTCCAAAATTTTCGTTTTTCTTTTGTAGACTAAGTAGAGAAGTAGATCCAGCTGATCAATATTTAATTACTATTAAAATCGAATAAAGCTGGTAAAATTCAGTAATTAATTGGTTACAACACTAATATTTGAAAAAATTTGGGGTGTAGTGGGAAGTAGAGGTAACTAGTTCTTTATGTCGGCCTTCATTCTGAAGGCAAAGAACCAAACCTACTACGACTCACAATCTCTCGCCAGTGGCTCCAAGAAGCTGCATGCATGCAGCGGCCACACCCTGGTAAACCACGTCGACTCGTGGGCCGAACCTGGTTGAGGGGACTTGCGGTCCTAGGCAAGTCAATCACGGCTACTCCCCGTATTATGCACAAGTCTGTCTCGGTGATGAAGGCAACCCGAAAGCTGATAAGCAACTGGTGTTGGCGGATCCGGCGGGGCAGCAAGGCATCGTGAAAGGCCAAAGGCGGCGGTAGGAGTCGTATAGTTACCGCCGGCTAGACACTGCATCCAGCTCTTCTCCAGTCGTAGCGGTTTCCGTTCCACTGGATATAGAAGAGAGTGGACGAGAGAGTGCGTCTGTGGAAGCGCGACCACTTACGCACTAAAATATGTTCTGCGCATATGACCGCTTCTGTCTAAAGGTTACTGAAAGAAAATAAAGTCCTGCGGCGATGAGTAGAGGTAGAGAGGTTCGGTCAAGATGTAACCCGGGCTTTGTCTGATGCTTGCACGCGGGCGGCTTTGGGAGAGTGGTCGCTTCTGCACTGCAATGGAGTAACAGTGCGATTCGGCAGCACCCACTGTGACCAAGCAGCTCTGTTTAGAGAGGCACTGCTTGCCCCGCTCAGCCGGGGAGGGGACTAGAAAAGGTGTCCTAAAGAAATGTTTACTCCAAAACGTTACGGGAGGTAGTAACCACGGCTGCCTACGCATCCGTTCTCATGTGGTCGAAAACACAATAAGAATAATAAGATAACTCATATGAACAAAAAGATGACATGCGGCGCCTGGAATGTGCGTACACTACTAGACCGTGCCGGGAATGCGTGTCCTGAACGAAAAACTGCTGTTGTAGCTCGAGAACTCGGCCGCTATGATGTTGATATCGCAGCTCTGAGCGAAACGCATCTAGCTGATGAAGGTGAGCTTGTAGAAAGAGGTGGCGGGTACACGTTCTTTTGGAAGGGCACCCCCAGCACGGAACCAAGAAGATCTGGTGTAGGGTTTGCTATTAAGAACAGTATAGCATTGAAACTGACTGACCATCCTGTCGGTATTTGTGATCGCATTATGACCTTACGTCTGCCTCTAAATAATGCAGATTACATTAACATCATGAGCATTTATGCTCCAACTTTAGATAAGAGCGACGATATTAAAGACAAATTCTATGAGGAACTCTCGCAAACATTGGCGAAGGTTCCACGTAGTGAACAGATCCTTCTCCTTGGCGACTTTAATGCTCGTGTAGGGAGAGATTTTGAAGCTTGGCCACAGGTGTTGGGAAGACATGGTATTGGTAATATGAACAGCAATGGACAGCTGCTCTTGAGTTTGTGTTCACAGTTTGAGCTGGCTATTACTAATACCATGTTTAGACTCCCCGTGTTACACAAAACCACCTGGATGCACCCGCGGTCAAAGCACTGGCATTTGATTGATTATGCGATCGTGCGGCAGCGCGATATCTCACAGGTAACGGTTACACGAGTAATGCGTGGTGCCAACTGCTGGACTGACCATCGGCTTGTAATTATAAAACTTCGTCTGCACTTCCATTATCCCCGCAGACAAAGGAAACCAAGACCTCCTTGTCTCAATCTTCAAAGACTTGAAAGTCAAGAGACTCGCACTCAGTACATAGAGGCTCTTAATATGGCCATAGCAGATATTGCTCAAAGTGATGATCTAGAGACTAGGTACAAAGCGCTTTGTTCTCAGATTATCAGTGCAGCATCAGACACACTTGGTCTACGACCAAGAGTCAATGAGGACTGGTTCGATGAGAACGATAAAGTGCTCACCAATGCAATCTCTGGACATCGAACACTCTTGCGACAACTTAATTCGAAGAACCAGGCAAACCCATCTTTGTCTGACAAGGTCAAACAAAGCGCATCTCACATAAGAAAGCTTGCTCGTGCTACCAAAGACAAGTGGTGGCAAGATAAAGTTTGCCAGATTCAGCTGCTAGCCGATACGAACCAGCTGGGAGCATTTTTCAGTGAAGTTCGGAAGTTGATAGGAACTTCAACTCGCAGGAGATGTGTACCCTTGAAGTCATCTGACGGCTCGCTCGTAACGGATAAGGAAGAGGTACTAAAACGTTGGGCAGAACATTTTCAGTGTTTGCTAAACGTGGATCGAACAGCAGATCTAGATTATATTAAATCTTTACCCGACCACTCCCAGTTAGTTGAATTAGATGAACCCTTGACGTTTACAGAAGTTGTCAAAGCCATAAAAGCCCAGCAGAATAAAAAGGCAGTTGGCGTTGACAACCTGCCAGGAGAACTGATTAAGTACGGTGGAGACGAGCTACATACCATTTTGTGGCAAATATTTTCGGAGATGTGGGACGATGAGCAGGTACCCTCCAGCTTCCGAATGTCTGTCATATGTTCGCTTTACAAGAACAAAGGAGACCGCGCTGATTGTAATTCTTATCGCGGAATCTCTTTACTCTCGACCACCGGAAAGATCTTTGCTAGGCTGCTGCTTAACCGTTTGCTAAAACTGTCTGAAGAGCTTTTACCTGAGACACAATTCGGATTTAGGCCTAACCTAATAGAGGCACAAGTGAAGCTATCTTTTCTATCCGCCAGCTTCAGGAAAAGAGTAAGGAACAATATCAACCGATGTACCTGTGCTTTGTGGATCTAGAAAAGGCCTTTGATAGTGTTCCTCGGGAGGCGCTTTGGATAGTTTTGGGAAAACTCGGCTGCACGGATAAATTTATCCGTTTAATACGACTCCTACACGACCATATGACCTGCTGTGTAACATCAAATGGCGATCAGTCAGCATTTTTCCAGGTCACTTGTGGTGTTAAACAAGGGTGTGTAGTAGCTCCTACACTTTTTACTTTGTACTTCGCCATGGTCGTCATGGAAACATTAAAACACATTACTCAGGGGATTAGAATCCGTTTTCGAACAGACGGTAGTGTTTTTAACTTAGCAAGGTTAAAGGCACACTCAAAGGTCTCTCTTGATTTGATTACTGAGATAATGTATGCGGACGATTTGTGTTTTGTAACGGAAACCCCAGAAGATTTACAAGAGCTTATGTCTAAATTCGACTCGGTGTGCTGTAAATTCGGGCTAAAAGTCAGTATAAGTAAAACTGAAGTCATGACGACGGACGCTGCTCAACAAGCGCCCCTGAATGTACAGCTCCACGGGACGAATTTGAAGCATGTGAACAAATTCAAATATCTGGGAAGCACCGTAACATCCAAAGGTGATCTTGACTCTGAGATCAATAGCAGAGTTGGTGCTGCTTCAGCAGCATTTGGTAAACTGCGCGTCAAGGTGTTCCGTTCACACGACATAAAACTAGAAACAAAAATTAAGGTGTACATGGCTATTGTTCTGCCCAACATCCTCTATGCGGCAGAAACTTGGTGCGTGTATCGCCGTCACATTCGCACGCTTGATCGATTCCACCTGAAATGTCTTCGTGACATTCTGAATATTAAATGGACTGATCGTGTCAGAAACACAGATGTTCTCAGGCGTGCGAAAGTGTGTGGACTTGAAGCCTACCTGATGCGAAGACAGCTTCGTTGGTGTGGGCACATATCCCGAATGCCCGAAGAAAGGTTGGCCAAGCGCATCTTTTACTCAGAACTCGAGAAAGGTAAGCGTAAAAGCGGAGGCCAGTTTCTGAGATATAAAGATGTGCTGAAGAGGCATATGAAGGGGTGTGGGATTGAGCCCTCATCATGGGAATTCCAAGCTGCCAGTCGCTTAGAGTGGAGACAACAAGTGCATACAAATGTGTATGCATTTGAGAGTCATCGAAGGCGTGATCTTGACTCAAAAAGAGAACACCTTAAAAACAAACCGCCTTCCAACATCCCTTATAATTATGTAAATGGAGTCCTCACATGTAGCAACTGTTCTAGGAAATTTACAGCTAAAATTGGGTATATCAGCCATGTGAGGACGCATCAGTAATCTACCACCAACAGAAAATGTGGTCGCCGTTGCCGAAATCGGCATGGAATGCATCATCATCATCATCATTTGAAAAAAGAAGACTGAGAACGTAACTGTTTTTTGAGAGTTTCGTTATAATTAGACAGTGTATGCTACTATAAAGTATGCGCGAAAAGCGTTCCAAGTTACATTCTAGGGTCTTTCTCAAGTGTCAAAACTGGCCTCTAATTTTGTGTTAGCTATAGAATTAGAACCACACTCACTCTCTAGCCTCCCTCGCATATCCGGTCAGCTTCAGAGAGTTAGTGTGCACACTCAGCGCGTGTGTGAGCATCCATCGCAGCCGCTTCCCGCCGGTGGGGGCTCCCCGAGCGTCCACGTTCACCCACAGCGTCCGGTCCAAAACCAAGGTGCCGAGGCGAGTGCATGTGCTGAAATATCGGATTTATACAATACATCAAAATAAAGAAAAAAAATGAAAAAAAATTGTGGTCAAACGCATGCCTAGTCCGATGTAAAAAAAAATAAGAAAAAAATAATAAATTAAATTATTATGTATTTCAAAACAACAAAGACAGTAATGACCCCATCTATCTATCGATGATTGAAGACGCAAAGTCCCAGCAATCTACTGCTTCGCTTAACACTTTGGCTGCGGCTAGTAATAACATGCGCTTGCCCCAGGCGCGGCTAATAGTCAAACGCGTTGTGTTTCACGCGTCTGGCGAATTATAATAGGCCGCAGCCGAAGGAACCAAAAGAAAAACCAAATTGACTTTAACTCTATTTAATGAATAAAATTATAATCTATAGCTACATTTCGCTAGGTAAATGTGCGATTGCACCCGATGTTAGGAATACAATGAATTGAACAATCGGTAGAATTAATACAGTAATAAACTCTTGGAATTGAAGCGCTGACTCGAGGGCTTCATCGGAAGGTATGTTTTATGGAGAATCGGTTGCAACACTCTTGGTTTGAAGCGGTGACTCGGCGACCTGTGTGGTCGGCGACCCGTGCAATCGGCTCGACGTAACAGGCGTGTGTAGCCGCAATCGCGTCGCGCAAAAGAAAACACAGGGTATGTTTCCCGCAGCCAAAGTGTTAAAAAAGGAATGGGTTACTTACTATCCAACTGCCTTTAGTTCTAATGGTGTGCAGAACTGCAAGATGCAAAGAAGGACGTCGTCGGAGAAGTCCAGCAGGTTCGCTGAACTTTGCGCCTCCACCGCTGGAAGCTCCTTTGCTGCGCCATCTAAACAAAGAAAAAAGAAAGATTTTAAAACATGCTTTTATTGCATTGTAATCGCCAAAAAAATCTAATTTCAAAAATTTATAACCAGCTTTTGTCATCAGTCATCATCAGTCATCTTTTGTCAGCTGTCATCAATTAGTCAGTGCATAGTTAGTGTGTTAGTTAGTGCATTGTCGTTGTCAGTTAGTTGTCAATGTTCAGCTCAATCGGACATCGGGAAGTGAATTAAAATTCAGTTGCAAGATTTGACCTAAATAACATGCTTTGCAAGTCAAATAAAAACTAAAAACTTGTCTAAACGCAGAACGTACGACTTTAGAAATGCACCAATCGATTTAAGGGCGGCGGACGGGCGAAAGAGGGTGGGGTAGGGGTAGACCCTCCCCCTAAAAGGGAGAATTGCGGAAACCTCCCCTTCCAGACATATGAATATTTTAATGTTCCAACTCCTAACTTAACCTCACTTTTGTCTAATACTTTCGCTAAATTCGATGTCTCGGTGCTTTGTTTAGGATCTGCAGCTCATTTTGAACTTAACCAACTCATGTCGGATTTGTTACCCATTTCGAACCTAACCAAATGGCGTCGATTACGTATTTTTTATGTCCGAATTTCCATACCACTGGCTTTTCCGTGAAGGAAAACATCGTGAGGAAACCTGCACACGTCCAGAGAAGAAATTCAGTGGCGTATGTGAATCCACCAACCCGCACTTGGCAGCGTGGTGGAATACGGCCTAATCACCCTTCGAGTGTAGACTTGTAGCCCAGCTGTGGGAGGATTAAAGGTTGCATATGATATGATGACGTATTTTAAAGTCTGCTAAAATATTCTAAGAAGTGCGACATGTTTTTCAACGTTCGTAGCACGCAAAACGGAACGCCCCGTGAATTTATTGTTTATGAAGTTTCGAAATAAAGGTGAATTTCAAAAATTAATTTCTCGAAATGTATGCGTTTTCGCAACTTACCATTTTGCAGGAAGCCTTCTTATAATAAGACCTAAGTGTGAAAAAAATACGAACCGCGAATTCGATTGGTGCTTTTCTAAAGATGCCAGCAGAACATTAGCACTAGATTGGGTACTAAGATATACAATCCTTCTAATATTATAAAAGCAAAAGTTTGTGAGTATGTTTGTTGCTCTTTCACGCAAAAACGGCTGAACGGATTTACAAGAAATTTGGAATGAAGGTCAGGATTAACACATAGGTTACTTTTTATCCCGGAAAACTCATGTTATATTTTTGACCGCGAGGGTAACCGCGGGGCGCAGCACTAGCTGTACTCAATACAGGAATACCCCGGACTTGCGCAATAGGTAGGACAAAGCGCTAACAGTGTAAGTCGAATTCGCGTAAGTCGGGAAGACTTGTTTTTGATCTTCTGGATGACATAATTAACACCTTTACACTTTGACTGCGGCTAATAATCACATGAGCTTGCCTTAAGTGCGGCTAATAGTCAAATTTTACGCGCCTGGCGTGTGTAGAGACGCATTCGCGTTGCACAAAGAAAAACACAAGGTATACCTATGTGTTTTCAGCAGTTAAAGTGTTAAAGATAGTCAATAATGTACGACTTTGAACTTATCGTAAACCGAATACTGACAGGGCGGAGAGGGCGTGGCGATCAAAATGAAAAACCGCGTATCTCCGAAATCGCGTAAAACGGAGCAGCTATGTCGGGGTATTACTGTATAAGTAGAATGAAAATCTAACCAATTATGTAATAGAACTTAAGTTTATCTGAAAAAAACGCTATGATTATAATTTGCCTAAGTTTGAAGGCAATATTTGACAACAACAAATAAACAAATAACGAAATATACAAATAACAACTAAAATATATCTGTCTTTGTCCTTGCAACCTATTAGACAAGGACATCAATACACTTAGTTTCGTCTAGGCAAGCATGCTCCATCGTAGACCGCATCGTTGCTTACTATCAGGCGAGATGGCGGTCAAATGCAAGCCTATTTCTGAATAATAAAAAATAAAAATAAAATCTTTGAAAAATTTTATCCGTCAACTTATGCCTTCTAACTTGTGCCAATATCTGTACCTCAGAGGTTTACAATAAAAAAAAATATTCACATTCATAGCTCCCCACTAGGATACCCTGTGTCGGATGCCATGGAACACAGAGACAGGGACAACTAACACCCAGACCCAGAACAGACATACTAACTCAACATTTCTTAAATTACTTTTATTGTGGTACTAGCTGACCCGGCAGACTTCGTACTGCCATACACAGTACTTCTCTATGGTACTGCCTAATTAAATTGCAATAACTTTATAAACTTACAACCTACATTGCTTAAACAACAGTGAGTGCTTGCAATTCAATATGAACTTTATACAATAGCAATAAAGCTCGTTTTAGTTAGAAAACATTTGTATGGGAAAAAGAAAAGGGCTGTTTTTAGGGTTTTTCAATATTTCTGAGAGATTTTCTTAATATTTTTTTTTGTAAGAACCTTCTCCTAATAATAACAAATACAACAAAAAAAGAATTAGTGAAATCGGTCCAGCCATTCACGCGTGATGCCGTGACCAAGGAAAACGGGTTTCATTTTTATATATATAGATAGATTAGAATAACAAAAGCCAGTTAATATAATTATGTTAAAATGCAAAGCAAAGTTCCAACATGGCTGTGAAAACAAATATCCAATAATATATCATATTATATCCACATATTTTTATAAGTTTAGAGATAAAACCTCAAATGATTTTAAGATTATTTTCCCCCTAAAAATTTGTTTTAGCACACAATATTATGTACTACTGAGGTCCAGATATGTATTAGGCTCAGCAGTGTCCAAATATGAGCCAATTATGGCTGATATAATTTCTAAATGGAAGTCTTGACTGTTGAGTGAACAAACATCTACTTATACCTCAAAACATTCGCATTTATCAGTGTAATAATCTAAAAGCTTGTTATTTAAGTTCATCAGCTTATATTTTTCAATCTTACATTTGCTAAGTTCATCCTCATATTGCATACAGCAGCCATTAGACTTGCATTCAGGGCAAGTATTGATTTTTTGGCTACCCTTGTGAAAATGGCTGCCTGGAACTAGGTTGGTCTATACCTACATATGTTGATGAAAATACCTGGCTATAAAGCTTTTTAGACTAATTTGTACACTAAAACTGCAATTGTAGAGTTAATGGCTAACTGTTGCGAGTAATCTGCACGTTAAACTGTACATACAACCGCAGTTAGACAAAACAGGAGGTTGATAGGTAGGTAGTTAATTAGTGCAAATCTACTGAAAATTGCTGTAATTTAGCTAAGACAACGCGGAAACTATGAGAAAATTTGGAAGCTTACCATCCTGCACATAGCCGCTGTCGTCTAGCTCCTTTGTATGATTTCCTGGACTCCAGGAACCCATTTTGAAAATGGTTCCCTGCTTCGGCCACCACGATGACTAGCTACTCCTACATGAGAACAGAACTAAAATAACACGAAACAAAGAAACTCATACGAAGATGGCAGTTTAAGCCAGAATAATAAACAAGAAATAACTTGGAATGATTCCAAAAACGCGAATTATCAAACAAAACCTTCGCGTCCTCCACTGAAATGGAATGATTTCGGAATCTTCTAGTCAAACTGACTGAATCGATAGCAGTGTTTCCACTTAAGATTTTGGTTTTTCCCTAAATTTCTTGAAGTTTATCCCTAAAAATGACAATTTTTTTTTTGGAAATACCCTGATTTAGGGCGCATTATTTTTATTATTATAAAACAAAGTTTTTTTACATATTTTAATACTAAAAATCAAACACATGTATTATTTGGAGGTGTCGGAAGCCGAAGCATTACTTCTGCACGTTTTGGCGGCGCTGACCATAGCTTTAGTTGGCTGCAAAATTGAGCAGTTGTTAGCTAACATAAAATATCTAATTTCGTATGTAGAACTCCGTTGACGGTTTCATTGGTCAGCCTGTTTCGTTTGTCCGATTCAATATTTTCGCTTAAAATCCCCTAACAGAGTAGAGCATAGAATAAATAGACCAATTTGGGGAATCCCCTAATATTATAGATAGATATATCAGAGCAATAAGGTATAGAATAAGAATAATAAATAGACCAATTTGAGGAATCCCCGAATAGATAGAGACCTATAGCATAGAATTTTTAAAAAGCGTGGGGTGCATGGGTCAATAGATATTATATATTTTGTAGATACATTTTGTATTGACAGACATGAGTAGAGTGATTAGCATTTTGATAATATCTTAGAAAGCACCCCACGCTTTTTTAAAAATAAAATACATATATTTATTTATTTACACTATTATTAATTTATATTTATTGAAATTTTCAACCCTATTCTTAATTTAAATTTATAAAATTTTATTTTCTATTTTTTTAGCTCGGTTTTTTATAAAAAGCGTGTTTCATTAGTTTTTTTTAAACTATTATTTATTTTTCGCTTTTTAGTTCGATTTGCTAACTATTAACCATCCCTAATATGTACAAATGTGTTGGTGTTATCCGATTTTGGCCGTCTGCTCAAGCAAATTAAAAATAAAATTGATGCGTAACAAAAAATATTGAGCAAAAAGATTTGTAGCCGCGTGGTTTCGATCCTCAGACCTCATAAAATAAAATTGATGCGTAACAAAAAATATTGAGCAAAAGGTTTCTAGCGCGTGGTTTCGATCCAAGGACCTCAGGGTTATGAGCCTAGCACGCTTCCACTGCGCCACTCTGCTCTCTGACACGAGTGACGAAATTACAATTTGTAAATTAAACGGTCTTAAAAGTTAAAGAAACTTTTTAGAAAAAGCGTGTTGAAAAAAATTAATAGTTAAAAAAACTAAAAAACACGATTTGTTTAGTGTATTGTCATCGGTCCTCGATATATCTACAAAGTTTGAAAGAAATCTGACCGTTTAAAGTGGGTCAAAAACGCGCTCAAAGGAGTCGGTTACAAACATACATACAAACATACAAACATACAGGTAAAGCTAATAAAAGCGTGTTAAAAAAAAACATACAGTCGAATTGATAACCTCCTCCTGCCCTAAGTCGCCCATGAAATACATAGTTTCGCCCTAAAATAGGGTAAAATCTCTAAAAGTGGAAACACTGATCGATAGATTCGATAGACAATTTGACATTGACAGCTCCGGCCGTATGACAGACAAAGCTTCTAGCTAAGCAAACCACGATGTTTTATTCGATTCACATAGAACACTATTTTCCTGATCGATTAATCCAACGGAAATTATCGGTTCTCGTCTCCACTTTAATGGCCCATAAAGATTTAACATGCCCAAGGGCGAAAAAAATTTACTGATAAAAAAAAATTAACATAACATGACAATGACAACACAACGCATTGATTGACGTTCTTTCATTGAAACGACGTGCAAGAGCACGTTGTTTATTTTCATATAATAGAAATAATAATTGAAAATGGCAAAGTCTATACGCAGTAAGTGGAAGAGAAAATGCCGCGCGATAAAACGAGAGCGCTACGCTGTCAAAGAACTGGCTAGATTAAAGAAAACATTGGGAATTAAAGATGACGAGAAAAAGGACACGGCAGTTACCCAGGAAGAGGTTATGGAATCTGATCAAGTTATCTTCTTCGATGCTGGAGCTTTAAAAAAGGAACAAGAAAAGAAGAAGAAGAAGAAAGGCAAGAAATCTGTAAAAGTCGAAGAGCCAGAAGAAGAAGACGTCGAAATGAGTTCAGATGACGAAAAAGTTGAAGTGGATGGAGAGAACGGAAAAACACGAGTTTTCAGCACCAAAACGCTAAAAGATCAAAACGGACAGTATCCAGTGTGGCTACACAAGCGGAAGATAGCAAAAATCAACAAGGCAGGCAAGAAAGCAACGAAAAAACGCTCCAAAAAGAGGAAGAGGTTGTGATGCCGCAAAAATCTAGGTTCTAAAGTGTTTAATTAAGACAAAATTCCAAGAAGCAACATCCTTACTGAAGAACTCTTGTGCTTATTTCAATACAATTGTGTATTGCCATCACATTATGAAATCATTTTATCTACATAAAAACTAAATACCAGGTATGTGTACAGATTGTGATAAATAAAACAAATAATAAAACTCAAATTTATTTTATTTAAAAAATTCTTGTAACAATCACACACTCAGTGTCAAAATTGCATAAAGGTATTGGCACTGAACTTTTTAAACTATTGGCAAGCAGTTACTCAATTGAGCAATGATAAATCACACAAACACCATCGAGGCATTAAATGTATTAAAAGACAGAAAATAAGAAAGTTTGTTTCGCTACTTTATTTTATTTTACTCTAAGATAGGCTTGCATTTGACCGCTATCTCATCTGATGGTAAGCAGCGATGCAATCTACAATACAGGGTTATTTATAAAGGGTATGCTAAGCCGAAAAGAGCTCATTGACTCACCATTTTGAATAACTTTTACTATGGGACCAACCCAGAATTTGCGAAAAAAAATCAGCTGTTCCACAGAAAAATGTCAATGACACTCGACAAAATGTATGGAACAGCTGTTTTTTTTTCGCGAATTTCGGTTTGGTCAAATAGTAAAAGTTAAATTAAGTTTAATTAGTAATGATGAGCACTATGAGCCCTTTTCGGCTTAGCATACCCTTTATGAATAACCCTATATAGTCTTATTTATAAACTGATGACATTAGTAATTAAATATACTGTAATAAATATATTAAAAAAAATTTTTTGATTTGAATGTATGACTTAAGCTAATAATAAAAAAAATTGTACTGAGCATTTAATTTTACTATTGTGCAAAACTTAATATACCTACATTTGTCAATCTAGGCATATTTTTAAGTACAAATTAATTTATAAATGCATTTAACTTGGAATGTCTAGATTAATGTGAGATCTAAAACCGGATGACTAATCTAATTAAATATTAAGTATAGCCAAACCGTCAAGACAAATGGTTTGGCTACAGTTTATTTATTACTTCAATCAAGTAGATAATTGGATTTAATTCGTCATCCCTCTAAATTTCTTCTACAAAATAAAATTACTGAGGGTAGTATTGAAAAATATTTTTCACAAACTACTAAAGCTATTGATTAGTGGTTATATGTAAGTTGTCTAAATATTATATTGTAGAGAGAATATATTGGAATATATTATGCAGTGAATATTATTATTCAATGTTTTCTATTTCACTTGGTTATACATATACAGGGTTATTCATAAAGGGTATGCTAAGCCGAAAGGGACCCAATAGTACTCATCATAATGAACAACTTTTGCTATGGGAACATCCCGAGATTCGCGAAAAAAAAAATCAGCTTTTCCATAGAAAAGTGTCAATGACACTCGGCAAAATGTGTGGAACAGCAGATTTTTTTTTCGCGAATTTCGGGTTTGTCCCATAGTAAAAGTTGTTCATAATGATGAGTACTATGAGCCCTTTTCGGCTTAGCATACCCTTTATGAATAACCCTGTATAGCATGTTAAAATTTAAATCAATACCCAGCTAACACAATTTAAATGGCTTTACCTTTACGTTTGCAAAAATCATTTTTCAATATCACACTCTTTGATTGAGTATGTGTACAAAAACCGTCTTAGTTAGATTCTAATGGGACTTATAACTAGTGGCTCGTATCCCGGCCTTCTGGAGCTCTTGAATGTGTACCTCAGTGAGGAGGTGACGCATGAGGTGCACGTTGGATACTGCTACGTTGCAAATCGTGCAGAATGAAGAGTCTTCCGTCAGCTGGGAATGAAGAAAATTAATACAGCAGACCTGCAAGCCTAAGTCGCAATTCTTAATAAGATGGAATGATGTTTCTATAATTTATTTTATAGATTACCAGCGACCTGCCCCGGCTTCGCACGGTATGAAATATAGTCTATGTTACTCGCTAATGATGTAGCTTTATATTGGTGAGAGAATTTTTAAAATAGGTTTACAAGTTTTGTAGTTTATTTGTTACAAACATCCAAAAATACAAATCTTTCCTCTTTATAATATTACTGTAGATAGAATCTATTTTTAGATTATAGAGATTGTCTTAGTTTTCTATATGGTTTGAGATAATAGAATGCGACTTTTCTAGGGGAGCTAAATCTGATTGACTCAGGACCAAGGAAGATGGCACAGCAAGGAGGCCTACAGTGGGATAAAGAAAGCTGTAAATAATACAATACATGTGCTAAGCACAATCTTGCTAGTTAGGTTACAGCAGACCAGTTTTTCCATAACTACCTTCAAAATTGAAAAATAAATTCGACAAAGATATATACTAACCTTCCGAATCAAATTTTCAGCATATTCTTCAGCAGGCGGATATTTTTCGAGCAGCTTTAGATGGCTTTTCAAATTTTTGTGCTGTTCTTTGGAATTGAAGTCCAGCTCCATTTCCACTCGGCAGAAAACACATTTGTAGACGTCTCCCATGGTAATGATGCCGTGGTAAGCGTCAGATGAAACCACGAGCTTCTGTTCATCTTTTAGAGTGACTATAACGTATTGGATGTCTGGAAGACTCTTTTTTTTTGGCTCCTGCGGGTTGGCGACAAACTTGGGCTGTCTGAGCGCCGGCACTGTTGGCACGGACATGACTGCAGAATAAAGTAAAGGAAACTAAATATATGATTACAACAAGATATTTAAACAGCTTCACGCTGGAAAAACAAAGTTGATCAGTTTGATTTATAATCACTCCCGTTTTCTAGTAGTTTTTATAATATATTTGACCATCCGCTAAGATTCGTAAGATAATCTCGATCTCGAAACTCAATTTTGTGGGTAAACCGTAAACGAACAAAGAACAACAATTTTTCAGAAATTATGACAGATTATAAAACTCGTCATTTCCGTGCCGTAATGCCGTATCCGGATTTTAGTGATGGGCGACGATTAGGAAATGGAGAGTGATGAATTTTGATAATTTTTTAAGATGTGAATTCAAATGTTTATTTAAATCAGAGACATCGTAAATTAGTGAATTTATTTAAAGATTTTAATTTCCGGCAAAATTCAAAATGAAAAAGAGAAATCCATTAAATGTATGTCTTGTTTAACATAATATAGTTATGCGATTATAACTCGCACTTCTCAGGTTTTATAATAATGCCGGACACAGAAACTAGAGTTTTCTAGTTATTGAGTACACATAACTTTTATTTCAAATTGAATTATTTTTAGTGCTTACGTATGAAATTTTATGGCATTATTTCAATCCAATACACTTGGGTTCTAGGTTGAGAAATTTATGAGATTTTTTTAATAAAAATAAATTAATTTTGTTCAATGAAATATTCTAACACAGGCATCACTTAAAATGAGTATTTATCATTACTTGCTTGGTATGTACTTATGGAATTTATGACGAAATGTACTAATTTAGTTTCATAGTTAGATTTCCTACGTACTAATTTACGATTGTTCTAGCTATTTCTTACACTTTACCAATATCAAGAACAGCGTCAACCAAAAAACACGTTTATTTTCAAATAGATGAATTTATTAAACAACTTATGACATCTGATAAATTCGACGAGTTAGCTAATATTATAGCCGAGAAAGCCGCTCAAAAAATTAGAAACATGGACGGTCAAACTACAGGTAATGTTGATAAAAGTAGTTTACGAAATCTCGACAACATTAAAAATCATGAGCCGCAATCTGCCGAAGCGACGAATCATGAACAAGAACAGTTAGTTTACAAAGATTCGCGATCTGACGAAAAAATAATAATTGATCATGAAAAACAGAAACAAAAGGAAACAAAGATACATGATAGTAAGCCCGTCAACCAGGGTAGAAACGTAGACAAAGATTTGAAATCAGACGACGAAAAGAGAAATCACGATCAAGAAAAATTTATACAGAGAGATTTAAAATCAAAGGAAAAGTCTATTTACGGTCATGATAAAAATAAATATAAATCTTCGAAATCCGATGAAAAGTTTGGACATAGCCACAAAAATTCAGCTTTTATCACCCCAAAAAATATTGATAAATTGGATACAGAAATATTACTACAAAACCACATGGTTTCTAAAGAATTAGAGCTTAACTTCAAACATCTAAAAGGAAAGTTAGAAAAACATAGATTTGGTATCAAAGGAAATAACATAAAGTCTCACAAAGACTACGATAAAAATAAACACAACGAACATGATAATTATAGAACAGTAGAAAAAAACGAACGATATCAAAAAAGAAACAAAAAAATTGAAAATACAGCTAAAACTATAAAAACAAAAAAGGAAGACTCCAAGGAACTTATGATATCAGAGGGTAGTGACGAAACTAAAGCACACGAACAAGCTTATTTTCATGACAATGAAGACATTAGAAAGTATAATCGAAAGTCAGAAGAAAACAAATCTACCAACGATTCAGGCACAGAAAACGAAGAAACGAAAAAGCTCGAATCTAAATTAAACGACAAATATAATTCAGACGGAGACGTAAAGACTGCAAAGGCATTAATTGATAAAATAATGGATAAAGTATCTCAGGAATTAAATGATTCTTCTTATTCCTCAAAGGAAGTTTTTGTAGTAGGTGTCAATAGAGCTTTTAGTGATGAGTTTGAAGAAAAAAACATTCATCCGCAACAACCACAAGACCAGAACATGTATGCTAGTAAAACTAAACACCGCGTGGAAGAAGATGAGAAACTTTCCAAAATGCTGACTTCTGTAGAATATGGTGAATCCCTTGAAAATGCAGGCATACGAAGGCAGCCTAAATTTATCAATACTTATAAATAAAAACAATATTATTTTCTCAAATATTTTTGTTATACTCTATTGTATTTATAGTTTGTTTGTTTGAAGGAGATGCTCTCCGGAACTACGGTTTCATAAACAATCACACATTTTTTATTTTTCTATGCACCTAAAAGTTATAATATTTTCTCAAAGTGATACGTTTATGATTTTATTTCTGGCTGGCAGAAATCAAGCTTAGGACCGACCCATATATCAACTAATATTTTAATGATGATGATAAGATAAGTTTTAATTTATTTTTTATTCACCTCCGGCAACTGTTCGAAGCGCTCCGGATCCGGCACCCATTCCAGAGCCGCACTAATGTTCTGCATTAATCAAGTGGCAACACTCCAACATTACCCACATTTTTTTAATGGCTACTGCCCCCATGGACGTAATAATAATACAGTGCCACAAGTATAAGTTGGCGGTGGCGATTTGAGGAACTAAATCGGCAATCTTGAAAATTTACTTTGACACTTCCGAGTTCATAGTAAACATCGTTGCGAATATTTTTGCTACTATTATATTTGCTACTGTGCTATCATCATGCCTAAAGTGATAAAAAGTGGTACAAGAGAAGCAGTTATAAAAGTACACAGTGGCGCACAGCCGCGCCAAGTTATACTTGCCGGACTGTACGTCCATGACTGCCCCTGTAAGTTAGACTTTTCTGGCGTGTTTTTGACTTTGACTAAGAAAAACATTTCAAAATTTGACAGCAGTGACAGCTGAGTTGTTATGATTAATCAGATGTGCGCGTTTACGCGTTCGCAACATTACTGTGTTATTGTTATTTTTATCAGTACTTTTACGATTGCCTAATCATTTTGGACATTTATTAGCGTTTCATGGCTTAATAATTACATTACATTACATTAACTTGTAATTTAACGGTAAGACAAAAATTATTATTAATAAATTTATACCACTTCCAACCGAAGACCTCTTTTTCTCGTATCTCTATTTCTCATATTTTTCTGTTGTAATCGGTGACTATCCACAGAAGTTTTTTATTTACAAAGTGATATTAAAATACAATTACCTGTACCACTGTTGTGTGTGTATGAATACAGCAACACCACTCGCATCTAATAAAATCGAACAGGTACAGGTTTATTCAGTGAAAATAAATACTACTTCAGTCGTAGATTTTCTTGATAAACTTTACTATGGAATTCAGAATAAGTACACAATAAAAGACATTAATGGTGATCCCCAATCTAGGGTCAAGGTCTGTATCATAGGGCTTGAGTTTGAAGGTAGCCGTAGCACGGTAGCAATCACAATATGAAAAAATATTAAAGGATGAGTGAAAAGGGATCCTTTGTATTTTTTCACTCTAGGTCTTTCCTTTGTACACAGAATTAACTGTATTCAATTTGGTCACAATACACATATGTACAGAGATTTATAGATTACTAGCTGCGCCCCATGGTTACAGCCATGTTTTCCGGGATAAAAAGAGACCTGTGTTAATCCAGACCATGAACAACCTTCATTCCAAATTTCATGTAAATCCGTTCAGCCGTTTTTGCGTGAAAGAGTAACAAACATGCATCTATACATTGTTACAAACTTTCTTCATTCTTAACTGCTGCTCGGAGCTTTGCTTGTTTGGTAGTCAGTTTGAATTATTTTAAGTAAATTTTCTTGTTATTAATGTTGATTAGTTGTGTATGTTTTTTTTTTTTGATATTTTTTTATTTACATATATTTTCACCTTAAATTTAAAATAAGCTAAAATAAAAAACTAAAATAACTAATAATTGTATGCTTTCAGATATCAGTATGAGCTTTTCAACAGTCACTCACCAATACTCAAAAAGGTCCAATGAACCAATTTTTATAGATGTAGACCCAAAGCCGGTTGTCACAGATGTTAAAGAAGAGTAAGTTATTATTATAATATAATAATCATTTAATTCAGACAAAATCCATATCACACAACAATTTTAAAACACTAAAATACAGTAAACTAAAATAAAATGATAAGAAAATAAAATAAAATAAAAATTAAATTATTAAAACATGTCAATCATAAAATATAAATTAGAATTAAGGTATAAAAATTGAATGTTAAAAAAATAAAATGAATAAATTATGAGCCTGTCGTGTCCCAATGTTGGGCAAAGGCTTCCTTCCATAAGTCTATCCTGTGCTATAATTGGCCAGTCCTCCCGATGTTTGTTGAGGTCGTCCTGCTATTGCATCATAAGAGTAAGTGCCATAGAATTATTAACTTAAAGATTTTTTATGCTATTTAGTGACGAGACGTGCAAATCACTCGCCTGATGTTAAATATCACGTTGGCCCATAACAGGTCTGCGTCACCCAGAGTTTTTAACTCGTACAATTCAAAACCCTGCGCGGCACAGCACTGCGTCACTGCGCTCGTCACCTTGAGATATAAGATGTTTAATCTCCTGTTTGCCCTGAAATTGCACTGGAAACGTTACCCTTCCAACCGGAACAGTAATGTTTGCACATTACTGCTTGACGGTGGAATAACTTGGCAACAGTGTGGTACTTCCCAGGCAGGCTCTGCAAAAGAGCCCTACCACTACACTTCCTTATACTGTCACAAATGGACACTCCAGAGAGAAGAATACAATAATTCAGCTAATTATATTTATTCTTAAATTTTCAAAGGCGCCCAAATACAATCAGTGGCGGACTGGCGGTCCGCCAATGCCATGTCCATCACGCCACCACCGTGACCAACGCGATTACATTCATCTGTCAAAGACAGTTTACAACCTGCCAGTACGAAAATGCTAAATAATCGAATGATCAATGAAACAAACTTCTATTTGGGAAATCGATACAAAATTACAAAACCCTAACAATACAACCGACAACCGCTGGGGACAACCGACGGGTTCTAGAGTGGAGACCACGGATCGACAAACGTAGTGTAGGGCGCCCTGCGGCCAGCCGGAGCGACGACCTGCGTGAGGCGGCTGGTAGCAAGTGGATGCGTGAGGCAGAAGATTGTGCCTTGTGGCGTTCTTTAGGAGAGGCCTATGTCCAGCAGTGGACAAAAATCCGATAGGCTGATGAACAATACATGTTTTTATACCATTATCCAGGTCCCCCTCATCACCAGACGAGAAGCTAACAAGAGTGAAAGAGAAGAGCACAGAAAAGAAAGAGAAGTTCCAATGCTCGGAGTGCTCGCTAACAACGTTCTCAGCGGACCGTATGACCCGGCATATGAGGAAACATCGGGGAGAGAACCCGTTTCAGTGCAGCTGGTGTGACTATTCTACGTACAACAGCACACTTTTTGAAGAGCATGTCAATATACACAAGGGTAAGTGAATAAAAAGAATTAAAAAACAAAAAACTTTACTAAAACATTAAATTTAAAAAATCGTTTAATCGCCTGAACTTATTTTCATCGAACATAGCTAAGAACACTCCCGACCGATAAAATAAATAAATCACCATTCACACTCATAGTTCCTTACTAGTATACCCTGCGTCGGGCCAAAGAACACACACAAAGACAATGACAACTGACACCCAGACCCAAAGCAGATATTTAAATTCATCATTCAAACATCTGTCCGGCCGGGAATAGAACCCAGGACCTCTGGCTTGTAAAGCGAATAACAATGCATGAAATAGATACCTAACAAGCTCTTTCCCGTTTTCAGGTTTGAAACCATACCAATGCAAGCTCTGCGAATACCGCAGCGTCTCAAAGAAGTACATGAAGAAGCACGAGTCGCGGCACGGCACGTGCGACGCGTGCGGGTTTGTCGCGCGCGACATTCGGCTGCTGCGGAGACACAAGCGACAGAGTGGCTGTGCGGGAGACGAAAATAAACTGGTAAGAAGATTTGCAATCAAAGAAACCAACAAAACTCAAAAAGAACTAAAAGCAAATCCCAATAAAAAACCCTAAAACCAAAACCTACCAAAACCCTAAAACCAAAACCTACTAAAACCGAAACCTGCAAAAACCCTAAAACACTTTAACAATTTTGATAAATAAAACCTATTATTCGTATACCGTCAATATACCTGAGATAAAAGGTCAAGATAAATGCGTTTAAAGTAGGTACATAAAGAAGCACGAGTCGCGGCATGGCACGTGCGACGCATGCTGGTTTGTCGCGCGCGACATCCGGCTGCTGCGGAGACACAAGCGGCTGAGCAGCTGTGCGAGAGACAAAATAAACTGGTAAGAAGATTTGCGATCAAGCGAGAAACCAACAAACTCGAAAATCCTAAAACGAAATCTTGCCAAAACCCTAAAACACAAACCTGCCAAAACCCCTAAAAACAAAACCACACACCATATACAGTCGAAAACCAAAACAACCCTAAAACCAAAACCTTAAAACCAAAACCTGCAAAAAACCAAAAATACTGTAACACACTAAATTTTAAGTGTCTGTTTGAATTTGCTATGTTTTGCTCTTTGCTATGCTATGCTCTGTTTTTTCAAAACAATATCCGTTCTACAAATTAAGTGATGGAATTCTCAGAATCCTCATTTTGTCCGAACTGAGCTTGCACAATAAATGCACAATAAAATTCGTTAGGTAATTTAAATTTTAAGTTTTAATTCTCAAATAATAAAATTTCTTTGTAAATGTGACTTACCTGTAACATTCAATGCTTAATAAGGTCAATAAACATTTCTGATTTAATTTCTCTTTCCACAGCCAAAATTCACCTGCGAAAACTGCAACATATTCTACAACACCCCCGAATGTCTCAAACAGCACATCAAACTCCACAAGCTTTGCCCTGAGTGCGGAGAAGGCTTCTCCACTCAAGTCCTCCAGAAACACCGGTCAAAACAGCACGGGGTGAAAAAAGAAGTTGTCTCGAAGAAGTGTAAATTCAAGTGTGTAGAGTGTGAGTGGCAGTCGAACTGCCATCAGAAGATATTGCTGCACTTGATTCACCACCCGAACCAGGATGTAGACACGACGATAGACGTCACGCCGCTGGTCAAAGCGGGCATTTTGACGCTGCCGCTGCTTTTGGAGTGAACATTAGTCATTTATTAAAGAAATTGGAAGAACTTGACGAGATTTTTATTTCTTAACTTTGGCGAAATATTTACTAAATAAATATAATATAATGGAGTTAGACTAGATTTTTATTTTTACCGATTTTTTATCAAATACAAAATGTAGAGAGAGTATAATAAGGAAAAGGTATGTGAGCAGAAAAAAAATTATAATAGGTAGGTACTCATTATAAAAAACTTTTACTATGGTACCAACCCTAAAATCACGAAATAATCGGGTGTAGGTTTGTCTAGGCAAGTGTTATAAAAACAGCACGGGGTGAAAAAAGAAGCCGTCTCGAAGAAGTGTAAAATCAAATGTGTAGAGTGTGAGTTGCAGTCGAACTGCCATCAGAAGATATTGCTGCACTTGATTCACCACCCGAACCAGGATGTAGACACGACGATAGACGTCACGCCGCTGGTCAAAGCGGGCATTTTGACGCTGCCGCTGCTTTTGGAATGAAAATTATCCATAAAAAAAATTGGGGAAAACTTGACTAGATTTTTATTTAATAACTTAACCGATTTTTTAATTAAAGCCCTCGCCACGATTTTTTGCGCTAGTGGCATGAGGCACTTAAAACGGGGATTTCTCTAAAGTTTTGTATGAAGCTTGCTAGTGTCCGACCGAAACTAGTTTTACGACCGAAACCGAAACCGAAAACGAATTTCGGTAACGGTCTCTGTTTCGGCCGAAACCGAAACCGAAACCGAAACTTCCTTACAAGGATCATATTTTGAGGGAAAAACAAAGAAAACGTTATTAAAATCATGACTGCAGTCTTCGACATTTTCATTTATCCCTTTACACCCGAGATAATACAATTGTGAGTTTTGTCTTTGAAAAATTCTATACTGCGCCCAAAACTATATTTGCGAACGCCACCGACGTCGATAGATCGTGAGTCTATCTTAGAGTATGGAAAATGATGCTTTATTTGCATAGAAACAAGTTCGGACTAGTCAGTCATCGAAAGGAAGCGGCAAGGATGGCTGCGTTTTTTGATAAGAGCGCCCGCTCAAGTAAGTACCTCCTATTTAAATGAATTATTGAGATTTTGAGACACTTTTTTCTGAATATTGCTTGATTATTAGTTGTTGAAAATGTAAACATGTGTTTTTAGTAAATTGCGTAAATAGTTTCTAGAGAACATGCTTCGAAATTTAAACTAGCACGATCGTGGTATATCGGTTGTAGTATGTGAACTTAACGTAAACTATTTATATGCGTGTTTTTGTTCTTTTGGTGTATTATGACATTAAAATATATTTATTTTATCACTTTAAGGGCGTCCACTCACGGAAGATGCAATATGCGACTTATTAGAAAATGGTAATATTTCCGAGATCGAAGATTTGGATGATGATGACGTGGAATTCGATGCTGACTTCTTATTTCGACAAACAGTTCGAAAACGTAACTGAAGAGGAGCAGGATGACGAAAATATCGACGACAGACCACCTTCGGTATCTTTCTCAGCTTTTCCATTACTACAGCCGCCTTCATTGCCGATTGTATCATCAAGAGCTAACTACCCGAGAGTCAAGAAGTTCACGTCCAAAGCCTTCCCGTTCAATTTCTGTCCCTGTCTGTGATAGATCCAGATCAACTGATCTGGATCTATCACAGACAGGGACAGGGACAGGGACTCTCGGGTATTAGTAGTTACTAAAAGAAATTCCAAATCAGTACCCAGAGTTACAAGGAAGCGTATTTGGAAGCATACTGGTTTCACAGAAAAGCCCCATCAGTATCCTACCTTGCCAATAAAGCCAGTAAGACGTCCATTGGACTATTTCAATGATTACTTTGACACTGAGTTTTTAGAAAAGATCTCTCACTGTACAAACTTATATTACCTACGCACAACGGGCCGTGAACTCAAATCGACAGGCATGGAAATTGCTGTATTGTTTGCAATACATATTATCATGGGCTGCATTCCATATCCTCGAGTACCATGGTATTGGAGAGCTGGTACAAAACTAGGCTTGATTAGTGAACTGATGACAAGAGACAGGTTTCTTACACTTCGCAATGCGCTTCACGTCGTCAATTCCGATTCTCCAGCTGCAGACGAAACGGACAACCCACTATGGAAAGTGCAACCCATGATTGACAAGGTAAAAGACACCTGTAACAAACTGGAAAGAGTTCCAGGTTATTATTCTGTTGATGAACAGATGATACCTTTTACAGGTCGCTGTAAGTTACGCCAAGTGGTAAAAAATAAACCGAGACCTGTTGGACTAAAAAACTTTGTTCTTACCACTTCCGAAGGATTGATGTTAGATTTCGATATTTATAAAGGTGCCAAGTCAAGTTTCGGTAATTCAAATCTCGGTCTCGGCCCATCGGTGTTTACCACGACCGATATTTTACCACAATTCCGTTGATTGAAGAAATGGAAAAGCTAGGGTTTAAACTTAAAGCTATTTTTTTAAATAAGTTAATTTGAGTGGATATTTTATCAAAATCTATAATGAAAAATGTGTAAAAGAAGGTTGTTTGTGTTAAATAAAAAATATAAACGTAAAACATTGTTTTATTTCCATTATTCAGTATAATAGAACCTGGTGATGACACAGACTCACGAATGTGTGACTTACAATTATTTCCTGAAACTCACGATCGTGAGGGTCTGATTGCTGGAAACCAGCATCAACAGGATTTTTTTAATGATTTTTTATAAATTATATGGACACTAAGAAAACCAAGTAACCACATTTTGGCAGTATTTAAAAGCATTTCACCTCTCGGGTGTAAAGGGTTATTAATAATCAACATACCTCGTGTGTGCATAAGTTTTGAGACGAAATAAAAGTTGTATAACTTTTAAATATAATTAACTTATATTTCTAAAATTTTCAGTACACATTAAGTTAATAATAATCAACAGTAAAATATAATTGTGATTCAAAATGACCACCTTTATTTTTAATACAGGCCCTTAGACGATTTGGCCAGTCATCAATGGCGGCACGAATCTTTTCCAGCGGAATTCGCTTTGCTTCTCGGATAAGGGCTCGCTACAGTGACTCCAAGTTTGGGTGGGACTTTCGACAGGCCCTGAGCTCTAATTCAGGCCATAAAGAATAATCCAGCGGGTTGAGGTCAGGGCTAGAGGCTATTCGTTCGCCGCGATAAAGGCCGGCACATTTTCCCTCAACCAAGCTTGGGTGGTTTTTGCCTTACAGGAGTCAGGAGTCAGGATGGCGCTGAGTCTTGCTGGAAAATCCAATCCTTGCTGTGAAATAAAGTTTGAGACAGGGGTTTCACAACAGGCTCTAAGATGTCACTTTGGTAATTCTTGGCTTTCACCTTGACGCCTTGTTGACAGAAATGGAGCGGAGTGACACCTTCATATGAAACTCCCCACCATACCATCACACTAGCCGGATGATGCGTACGCGAGACATTCCGTGATGAAGCTGGGACGTCCTTGCTGCTTTTGGCATACACTTTATTGTTTTGTCGGTTAAACTTTTCTTCGACAGTAAAGACTTTCTCGTCGGTGAAGAGTATTTTCCTCGCATCGTGCCTCCTAAGCAGTATTGGACAACGTTCGCGTCGCAATTTACGAAGACGTTCGTTTAAAAAGTGAACTTTCCTACCTTAAGATCATACTTCAGTATTCTGTTGACTGAAACGCGGGAAATATTCGGGATTTCGGCGAAGTTGCTCTCGGATGATTTTGATGTTCGCAGGCGTCCTCACAGAGCGTAGCCGACCACTCCTTTGGTGATCTTGCAAAGAACTTGTCTCCTTGTATCGTTTGATAGTGTAATACACGAAGTATTCACCTCACGGAAAATCTCCATTGATTTTTTTTCCGCTTAAATAGCGAAATCATCACCAGAAAATTGAAAGAAATTAATTTGAAAATCAAAGAAAACAAAAGTTAACATTCCAAATTCAAAATTGGAAAAAGAAATAAATAGCGGCCAGTAATATTTTATTTTATTTTTTAAGTACAAAGTTTGTCTCAAAACTTATGAACACACGAGGTAGTAAGCGAATCACGACATTGGCTCTGATGGGATTCATTACATATTATTATTTAATTCATTTAACGCGCCGAACACGACCGATCACAGCGCGAAAACTCCCGAATGCACATTCGGTTTCGGTCGTAGTTTCGGCAAGTTTGCCGCTGAAAACGAAACTAAACCGAAACTCGTGTTTTTGCCGAAACTCAACCGAAAACGAAACCGAAACCGAACATTCGGTCGGACACTAAAGCTTGCCCTTGAAATTTATGTCTGTGGAATCGTTCTGAATCAAGCTAGCTGATAGTTTAAAATAGAAGCTGTTTTTTTGTCATGATCGCTGCTTATAACGCGCTGATCGCTTTCTTAAATTTAGCAAAAAGCAACAACCTTGCATACATTTTTAACTAATTAGCACTGATAGTATTGACAAAAGACGCCCGTTGATTACCGCGAAGTGACGGCACGTTCTCGAAAAAAATCTTTGAAGAGTGGCTTGGAAACGACTGTAAGTATAGCCATTCTAGTCTCTTGTTCTAATTTGTAAAATGGATTAAAGCAACCGCCGCCGTATCTGCCGTATCAATTATACGGGAACGGGGCCCCCGGGCCAAGGGGACCCCCGACGTGAGTAAGCAAAAATTAATATAAACTTCGCAACTTTTTTTATTTCAGAATGACGTAAGTCAAAAAAAGTAATTTATTTTTTCCCGAGTAAAGCGTGCGTTCAAAAGTTGGCAGCACCCTACATCGGTTATTGCGGCCGAAAATAAGGTAAGGAGAGTGTATATTTGATCCCGCCAAAAACATAAATGTAAAAAAGGACAGCCAAGTTCAATACAAAAAGAATGGAGATCTAAATGAGTGCCAAGTTTGATGGTCAGTCCTGAAATTTATTTATACTAATATAAAATATCATTTTTCTTATAACTTAGGATAATATATTGTAGCATAAGGTTTGACTTGGCTAGTTCTCATAAACGAATTATTATGTTCGATGGCTAGTTTCTATCAGCAGGCCAAATTTTCGAAATAATAAAATAAGAACCGACAAGTTTAGTAACAGGTTTAGAACTTGCGAAGCCTATAATATACCTGTAATTCGTTTATGAAAACTAGCCAAGTCAAACCTTATGCTACAATATATTATCCTAAGTTATAAGAAAAATGATATTTTATATTAGTATAAATAAATTTCAGGACTGACCATCAAACTTGGCACTCATTTAGATCTCCATTCTTTTTGTATTGAACTTGGCTGTCCTTTTTTACATTTATGTTTTTGGCGGGATATCATTACTTTTTGTAAAGAAAACTAGGCAGGTATAGAGATTTAATATCGAGTGATTTAAGTACCTACAAGTACCTTAGGCTCAGAACTTTTCAGCCGCCCCTCGTAAGTATAAGTTAGGTGTTCCAAAATTATAATAAAATGATACAAATTTACCAGTTTCTGATTTTTTCCTTTGTTTTCACCTAATTACCTATCTGTATGCCAAATTTGAACTTTCTAGGTAATCTGGAACATGGATATAGTTTTAGTCTATAGTTAGATCAGTGATAAAAATTACGATTTTTAGACGTTAATATCTAAATAACCGTTAGAGATGTGTTTATGAAATTTGGATCACATATGTATCTCGCAAGTCTTAATATATGAGCCAAATTTGACACGTTTATGTGAAATAGTTTTTGAGTTATGACGAGGTCAAAAGTGCCTCCAAATGGTTCGTGTAATATACACACGGTGCTGCTCGCCAGTTCTGTCACTTGAACTTGGCTTGACACGCTACCGCGTGTCTAGATTGCTTGTAAAAATTTTAGAAAAAGTGTCAGATAATATTATTATGACGAATACTTAAATATTTATTTTAATTTTATGCAAACATTTTTTTTCTATAATATTGTGAGAAATCTTTACCCTTCAAAAGGGCCCCAAACAAATTTTTATACTGGGCCCCGCCAAGGCACGCTAGGCCACTGATGACGATAGGTACCTACTTGTGACTGTAATAACGTCGTAAATGACACAAATATTCAACGGCCATATTACGGCTTGCCGCCACTTGTTCCAAAACAAGACCGCCGCTCAAGCGGTGCGCGGTGGTCCGATAGTAAAAGTTGTTCACAATGATAAGTAGGTACTATGAGCCCTTTTCGGCATACCATTTCCATATACCTAGCCCTGTATATTTGACACTTCTTTTATAGCTTTACATAACTCTATATACTTACCCACTAGTAAATTACAGTTTATAGTGCAGTATAATCACAATAAAACATTGTTTTTCGGTTTTACAGTAAAAAATGCAAATAAAACAAAAGCAAGCATGAAAAGATTTTCTCATTTAACACTGTTGGTAATATACATAAAATACTGTGAAAGTTTGCCTATATTTTCAACACCAGTATACAAAACACCGATTGAATATAACTTGACCGATTATAATGTAACGTCGCATTTGCAGATAGAATTTGTCCAAAAAATATGCAACAAAAGAGATTCAATGTGTAATTCGAATGTTAGTAAAGTATGTGCCATTAGGAAAATTAATAAAACGTTTGAATTTAAAGATTTTGATAATCCATGTTTCTTGTTTTTGAGTAATATGTGTGATTATTCTGATAATGGTAAGTTTGTTTATCTGTGTTATAGACCTAGATTTGACCTTCCTAGACGGGTATTAGGGTATTTTTAACACTTTGGCTGCGGCTAGTAATCACATGCACTTGCCCCAGGCGCGGCTGATAGTCAAACTCCTTGTTTTTTACGCGCCTGGCGTGTGTAGCCGCACTCGCGTAGCACAAAGGACAACACAAGGTATGTGTTTCCCGCAGCCAAAGTGTGCTGCTTCTTTTTTGGTATGTCAACCTTTTTTGAACCTTTGCTTTTTTGTGCCTTTCGTTTAGATCTATATTTGAGCTTCTTCTCCCTAATCCTATACAGGGTGGAAAGAAAAGGGTATGCTAAGCCGAAAAGGCACATAGTACTCATACTCATCATTCTGAACAGCTTTTACTATGGGACCAACCTGAAAATGGCAATTACACTCGACCAAGTGCGAAGAGTTCGAACAGCTGATTTTTTTCGCGAAAATTGGGATGGTCCCTCAGTAAAAGTTATTCATAATGATGAATACTATAAGCCCTTTTCGGCTTAGCATACCCATTCCTTACAGCCTTGTATTTGAGCTTCTTCCGTCGCTCACTTCCTACATAATATTATGTTTGTAGAGTTCTACATAGTGGAATCGTCGCGTTGTAACGCGGCGGTGGCGAGACGGCACTACGTGGACTCTGGAGTCGATATCGGGACAGCGCTGCGTGACAACACTACCGGGACAGGGAATACTAGTACGTATGAAATGAAACCTTTTGTGTTAAACGAAACCTTTTGTTTTAAATGAAACCTTTCATTTTAAATGAAACCTTTTGTTTTAAATGAAACCTTTCGTTTAAGTGAAACCTTTTGTTTGAAACAAGGTGCCGCTGTCCGTATCCATGACACGGGGCCCGAGCTTCAGGGGTGCTGAAATGTGTGCCCAAAAATGTAGAGATGTACAATGTACCTACATATATAGGGTTATAAAGAAAGGGTACCTATTGGTGTTTTGTATATACGTGTTGTCATTTTATTTTATTTTATTTGTCTCATTTTGTCATAATTTCGTTTATTTAAGTAACGCCTTGGCTTTGATCGTAATGTTATTAAAAAATAGTAGGTAGGTAATAAAGACCGCCAAGCCTGATAATTACTCTACCGCTACAACTACGCTCTTAAATATTGAAACAATGCTTATTTTGGGATAATAATGATCATGATAAAAGTATCGTTTGAATGATGAATTTAAATATCTGCTCTGGGTCTGAGTGTTAGTTGTCCTTGTCTCTGTGTTCCATGGCATTCGATACAGGGTATCCTAGTGGGGAGCTATGAGTGTGAAACGTTATCCCTACTAATATTATAAATGTGAATGTAAGTTTGTTTATTATGCTTTTACGCGAAAACTACTTAACCAATCATCATGAAACTTTGCACACATATTCTTGGAGGTATTAGGAGAAACATAGGACACTTTTTTTTCAAAAAATCAATGCGAGCGAAGCCGCAGGTATCTATAAGCTAGTTTATTATATTACACAGCGGTACCAGCGCTCCGTGCCTTCAACATCAGCATGTATGACGTATACTACTGCAACCAGGGGCATCCTTGCGCCCCGCTCTCGTGCCCTAACGTGTACAAACCTGTATGCATGAACGTGAACCACAAAGTGGCTACGAAACCTAAATTCTACACGTTTGTGAACCATTGCGAGATGGATCGGTTTTTCTGCAAACATTACAAGGGTAAGAACTAGTCTAAAACTAACATTCAGTCTATACAAACTTATAACCCGGCCACATTATCTCGAGACCTGGCGTCGATGACGTCACGTCGCGTCGGCGCTCTGATATGGTGCAAACGTAACAATGAAATGTTTAAAAACCACGAAAAACAAGTCGGCGCGTATCGGCAACGAAAGTGCTACTAACTACTGACGCGCCGTGGCGAGCGCGGGGAGGTGAAAGGAGAACGGGGCGGGAGGTTCGCATTCCGGCGAGGTCTCGAGATAATGTGACCGGGTTGTACTATAAAGCCTTCAACTAGTAACATACAGAAGGGGCACCTTTGCGCCCCGCTCTCGTGCCCTAACGTGTACAAACCTGTATGTATGAACGTGAACCACAAAGTGGCTACGAACCCTAAATTCTACACGTTTGTGAACCATTGCGAGATGGATCGGTTTTTCTGCAAACATTACAAGGGTAAGATCTAATCTAAAACTAAGTCTCGGCCTAGACAAACTTATAGCGAAAGGGTATTCTAAAGCCCGTCACACACGTAGCTATAATCTATACTAATATTATAAAGAAGTAAAGTTTGTGTGTTTGTATATTTGTTAAATTGTAAGGGGTAATCTCGGGATCTACTGAACCGATTTTAAAAATTCTTTCACCAATAGAAAGCCACATTATTGCTGAGTGTCATAGGTTATATAAAAAACTGAAAAATAAAAAGACTTTTACGTGGTAGTCCGTTTTGCAAAGTGAATCGGAGAAAAAACGGTCTGGACGGCGCGCGATGGCTTCGGGTTTAATTAACATTATGCCCAACGAAGTGGGCACGGGTCAGCTAGTATATGAATATAAATATAGCGAGGCATATTACGATATAATTATTTTCAATACAAATATTGAAGTAACCGCACACGGAGCTATAATAAGTATATATTTCTATGACGTCACCAAAATATACCGTAATTTATAGCATCGCATATTAATATATTTATTATTATTTATATTACTGTATATTATGGTATAGCAAGACATATTACGACATATTTGGAATGTACAGCATGTTCCAACGTGTTCGAGGGTTCGAGTATTTAAGTAGTAACTAAGTATTTAAATGCAAAGTACATATTTCTTAACTTTATAGAAAATAAAAGATTGATTTAAAATTTTTTAAAATGTTTTCCTTAGGTAAGTACCTTAAACACAGCAAGTCGTTCTTCAGAACTAATGCTTTTGCGCATGATTGTCTTTTCTGCTTATATAATTTTTTAGTGTCCGACCGAATGTTCGGTTTCGGTTTCGTTTTCGGTTGAGTTTCGGCAAAAACACGAGTTTCGGTTTAGTTTCGTTTTCGGCGGCAAACTTGCCGAAACTACGACCGAAACCGAATGTGGCATTCGGGAGTTTTCGCACTGTGATCGGTCATGTACGGTGCGTTAAATGAATTAAATAATGAATCCCATCAGAGCCAAATTCGTGATTCGCTTACTACCTCGTGTGTTCATAAGTTTTGAGACAAACTTTGTACCTACTTAAAAAATAAAATAAAATATTACTGGCTGCTATTTATTTCTTTTTCCAATTTTGAATTTGGAATGTTAACTTTTGTTTTCTTTGATTTTGAAATTAATTTATTTCAATTTTCTCGTGATGATTTCGTTATTTAAGGCGGGAAAAAAATCAATGGAGATTTTCCGTGAGGTGAAAACTTCGTGTATTACACTATCAAACGATACAAGGAGACAAGTTCTTTGCAAGATCACCAAAGGAGTCGGCCACGCTCTGTGAGGACGCCTGCGAACATCAAAATCATCCGAGAGCGACTTCGCCGAAATCCATGTCGCACTCAGAAGGAACTCGCTCTGCAGACTAATATTTCGCGCGTTTCAGTCAACAGAATACTGAAATATGATCTTAAGGTAAAGGCGTATAGCCGTAGGAAAGTTCACTTTTTAAACGAACGTCTTCGTAAATTGCGACGCGAACGTTGTCCAATACTGCTTAGAAGGCACGATACTCTTCACCGACGAGAAAGTCTTTTACTGTCGAAGAAAAGTTTAACCGACAAAACAATAAAGTGTATGCCAAAAGCAGCAAGGACGTCCCAGCTTCAGCACGGAATGTCTCGCGTACGCATCATCCGGCTAGTGTGTGGTGTGTGGTGGGGAGTTTCATATGAAGGTGTCACTCCGCTCCATTTCTGTCAACAAGGCCTCAAGGTGAAAGCCAAGAATTACCAAAGTGACATCTTAGAGCCTGTTGTGAACCCCTGTCTCATACTTTATTTCACAACAAGGATTGGGTTTTCCAGCAAGACTCAGCGCCATCCCATAAGGCAAAAACCACCCAAGCTTGGTTGAGGGACAATGTGCCGGCCTTCATCGCGGCGAACGAATGGCCCTCCTCTAGCCCTGACCTCAATCCGCTGGATTATTCTTTATGGCTTGAATTAGAGCTCAGGGCCTGTCGAAAGTCCCACCCAAACTTGGAGTCACTGAAGCGAGCCCTTATCCAAGAAGCAAAGCGAATTCCGCTGGAAAAGATTCGTGCCGCCAGTGATGACTGGCCAAATCATCTAAGGGCCTGTATTAAGAATAAAGGTGGTCATTTTGAATCCCAATTATATTTTATTGTTGATTATTATTAACTTAATGTGTACTGAAAGTTTTAGAAATATAAGTTAATTATTTAAAAGTTATACAAATTTTATTTCGTCTCAAAACACACACGAGGTATGTTGATTATTAATAAATGAAAATGTCGAAGACTGATTATCTGTGTAATTTAAGAGAAAACAATAAACGTCTTTATTGTTTTGTTTTCAGTCATGATTATAATAAAGTTTTCTTTCTTTTTACCTCAAAATATGATTCTTGTAAGGAAGTTTCGGTTTCGGTTTCGGTTTCGGCCGAAACAGAGACCGTTGCCGAAATTCGTTTTCGGTTTCGGTTTCGGTCGTAAAACTAGTTTCGGTCGGACACTATAATTTTTTATTAATTCATGAAGATCTACAAATGACGATTTTGAACTCCTAAAATATTGAGCGAATTTTTTTGAGGATAGTTCACGATACAAATTAAAGTCGCCACGAGTTTTTTTATTCTATAAATGCGATTCAATCCATTTAGTTCTAGTTTTTGAGCCTGATAGGGGGCAGGCAACTGACATATCAAAAGCGGCATCAGAATCGTCCTCTGAAGAACTGTCAATTAAATCCAATAACCATGTACCTACCTACTTCTTGAATTCATAATTATCTAATTAGTAATCAAAACACCCTGTATTATAAAACGCGGGCAAACGCTTGGCCGACCATCAATGAACTGAAGGCAAAATATATACTATAGCATCGTCTCCGTGTGTGGTACTACTTACTTACTTACTTACTCCTCTGGCGCAGCGACCCAAAGTGGGTCTTGGCCTCCGATACCAGAGAACGCCATTGATCCCGATCTGGTGGTGTGGTAGCTTGCTATAATATATATTATAGCAAGGCATATTACTATATATTATAGCTACGTGTGTGACGGGCTTAAACCGAAAAAGGCTCATAGTACTCATTACGAACAACTTTAACTATGGGATCAACCAGGAAACAACCAGCTGTTCCAAAGAAAAATTTCAATTACTGTCAAAATGTATGGTACAGCCGATTTTTTTCGGGATTTCCGAGTTGGTTCCATGATAAAAGTTGTTCATAATGAGTATTATGAGACCTTTTCGCCTTAGAGACCCTTTCATTGTAACTTTGAGTAATATTTATAAATGTTTTTGACGTGACAACGTCTAATAAATCGATGAACGCCGTGTTGGAAGGTCGTGATGATGCACTGCATTTGAATTTGAATTAAGTATGGTCTTTATCTTTTGATGTGCGGTGTCATTTGATATAATATATTATATATTTTCTCTTATACTAAAACAATGTTTTTTTCAAGTATTATGGTTTTAATTAATTACTATAGCCGCTAGTCCACCCTATCAGTGGCAGCAGACTGTTGCAAAGAGGCATTGTATCTCAAATCTCTATTAGAAGAAATAACCGGTTTGAACTTATAAATAAATTTGCATGTTGATAATCAAAGTTCGATTCAGCTTGTGAAGTCTGGATCCTTCAACAAAAGGTCGAAGCACATAGACGTGCGGTACCAGTTTATCCATGAACACTTCGTGCATGGATTAATAAATATTAGCTAATGTCCCACAGAAATCCAGTTAGCTGACGTAATGACAAAACCATTGTCAAAAGTAAAATTTGAAAGACACTGTGCAAGATTAATGCATTTATAGAAACGTGTCTCGGCAACATGAGTGAACATCAGGAGAAGGTGTTGGAAGGTCGTGATGCTGTCCACTTATAATTATCTAATTGTCTGTGATGCACTGCATTTGAATTTGAATTAAGTATGTTCTTTATCTTTTGATGTGCGGTGTCATTTGATATATATATTTTCTCTTATACCTACTAAAACAATGTTTTTTTCAAGTACATATTATGGTTTTAATTAATTACTATAGCCGCTAGTCCACCCTATCACGCCGGCTGCACGCACGAAAAAGTGTCCCTTTACGATCGGAGCGAGAACAGTATGCAATAATTTCATCAATGTTTTGTTAAGACGTTGTCACGTTAAACTATCGTCCGTAAACCGACTTTACAGACAACCAATTTTTTTTCAGACTTCGAGGTGCCCGAGGGTTTCTCAGGGCCTCATATCGTGAGTTCTTTTCTTGAGTGGACCCACTGCGGAGCCCAAAGGTAATAACAATGGTCAAAGATTCCACCCGAACAAACAGTTAGGTACATACATACATTGCAAGTTAAACGCTTTTAAAATACATGGTTATACGGAAAGGGTACGCTAAGCCGAAAAGGGCTCATAGTACTCATCATTATGAAGAACTTTTACTATGGGACCAACCCGGAATTCGCGAAAAAAATCAGCTGTTCCATAGAAAAATGACAACGACACTCGACAAAATGAATAGCTGTTTTTTTCCGGGTTGGTCCCATAGTAAAAGTTGTTCATAATGATGACTACCATGAGTCCTTTTTAGCTTTGTATCGAGATGAAAATAACCCCGTTTATTTATAGTTTGGGCCTTGAGCGTGGAGACCGAATCCAGAAATTCCGTAACGAAAATAATCTCACACTTTTTAGTGATAGGTACTTTTTAGTTTTGTTGCCATCTATCGATGAATAGCAGAACTTTAAATGACTTTTTGAAATATCACGCTTGTCTCTTTAGTTCAGCAACTCGCCTCTAGGTGTCGAGTGTAACGTTTCGATAAATAATTATAATTGCATAAGTTGATAAAAAATGATATGCAATAGCTTTACCGCGGCAGTACCCGAGTGCCACACGTGCTTTTTTTTTTAAATAAAACCCCTAATTCCCCAGGTACTTAAAGTTTATCTACACAGCGCAAGCCGCTTCCTCAATGGGTCACTATGGCTTACTGGATGATGATGATGTGCGCTACTCCAAGGTACTGGAACCTTGGCAGAGGAAACCTGGCTTCGGGTAACCACTTAACCAGGCAACTCAGGATTTAGGGTCGATACACATCTGACGGAAAATGCGTCGCGTAACGCCAGAACAGAGAAATGTATAATAAAAAATCCAACCTTTCACACTCAACCGATGATGCGCTAGTGCGTCGAGTATAGTATGCGATAGTACGCGACGCATTTTCCGTCAGATGTGTATCGACCTTTAGAGGCCTGGAGGCCTCGGGGCAACAAAGGAGAGGCCCCCTGGCTCCAAACTATTTTCCGAATAAAGAAAAAAAAAAATGTCGTGTTTTTCAATTAATCTAAAAGTTTCACACTCATAGCTCCCCAATAAATCCTGTGTCAGGGATGCCATGGAACACAAAAAGACAAGTAATACCCAGAACAAATATTTAATCTTTCAAACATCTGCCCGGCCGGGAATCGAACCCAGGACCTTTGGCTTATAAAGCGGATATATTACCACTGAGCCAAACAGGCCGTTATAAATACAAATACTTAATATTAGTATAGATACAGTCAGATAATGTAACACATAATTTTACTTAACAGCCTTTATGTCGCTTTTATTAGTCTTTCTTATTTACTTATTAGTTTGCCTGGAAGAGATCGCTCTTAGCAATAAGGCCGCCTGTTGTTGCATTACTTTTAAGTGTAATTATCCTTTTGTTTGTAATTTCTGGTGTAAACAATAAAGAGTTTGTCTATCCATCTATTACTTCTGTCCATATTAAAGTTGCCTGGAAGGCGCTTTAATTTTTTTAACTTTATTTTATTTATTTCTAATATTTGTAGCCAGGGATAAAGGGAATCGAACCCGGGACGTCTAGCTTAAGGCCTACGCAGACCGGGACGGCATGGCTAGAGATTTTGCCGCGAGTCAGCGCACACTGGCCGCTTAGATACCGCGGCATTCCAGCACTTTGCCACGGCAAGCCACGGCGTGCCGCGGCACGACAAAGCACGCCTCAGCGACTCCTGCTGCCTGATACACTTTTAGTCTTCAGTTGCGTTTGATCGAGTGTTGGTGTGCCTCAGTTTTAAAATGGTAGATTGGAATTTGATATCGATTATTGCAGCAAATGGATAGTCAATGGTGTGCATTCCCCGCTTCTTCCCCCCCCCCCCGCAGTATATCACTACGAGCGCCGGAGTCCGTGGCATGCCGTTGCCTACCGCAGTATGCCACGGCATCCCGCCACGGGAGCCTGTGGCGCGTCTTTTAATACCGTACGATAAAATCACTTTCAATGCCACGGCATCATTTTAAAGCATAGCAATTTATGTCGTATTTCTGTGACAGTACGGTTGAATGTCCATTAGTGACAATTAAAATCCCTTACCATGCCGTCCCGGTCTGCGTAGGCCTTTATAAGGCAAACATGCTACCCCTGAGCTAAACCGGTGCTCTACATTCTCAACACCAAAATAAAACAATTATTACAAAAGTAACAAGTTTAATAAGGCAATAACAATTTTCGTGTGATATAATATACTTACAAAAAACTTATAATTATGTACTTATTTATTTAAGGCTACACACTCAGGGCTTTATAAAGCCTGCTTAAGGTCAAACGGTTCAGCCATGGCACGAAATTTAAACTTAGTTAAAATGAGCCCAAGTTTGAAGGCATAAGTTCATAGGGTTATACGGAAAGAGTATACTAAGCCGAAAAGGGCTCATAGTACTCATCATTACGAACAACTTTTACTAAGGGACCAACCTGAAATTCGCGATAAAAAGTCAGCTGTTCCATTTTTTTTAAAGTCCTCGTTTGACCACCAACTCGCGTGATGGCAAGCGACGATGTGGTCGAAGATGAAGCACGCAGACTTAGAAGATACCTATTCACTCTGACCTTGAAAAGCCGAAGATTGTATCTCTCAGGGAACAAGGAACATCTCTATACATTTTATCGAGTGTCATTGATTTTTTTTTGTGAAACAGCTGATTTCTGTCGCGAATTCCGGATTTCTCTCATAGTAAAAGTTGTACATAATGATGAGTACTGAGAGTTCTTTTCGGCTTAGCATACCCTATCTTTACAACCCTGTATTATTAGCCATAATTTTGAAAAATAATATTTTAAACTCTAATATTATATAATACCAATAATCTGTATTCATAATATCAACTCTTTCACTTGTGCTAATTTAATATTAATATTAACTGCTATATATAACTTTACTTTAACCTAACATTAGTGGTCATAAGAAATACAGGGTGTGGCGTCAAGAGTGGATAATCCTTTACCTGCTGGGAGACATTACGACTGTTCGGAAAATGACAATTTGTATCCAGAAAATTCACGATTTTCGAGTTAAAATTGGAAAATTTAAGGAAAATTAGTCGCTGCTATCATAGTAGTAGCTGTCCTGCTCCGACTCTTCGCTCTCGCTCTCAATGGACTCTTGCAGCCAGTCCTCCCACTCATTCTCCACTCGCTTATATATCAACATGGCGGCTTTCGCGTCCTGAGAACAAAATTACAAGTTTAAATCATAATAATACTACTGGTTCTGCGAACAGTCTGTAGACCTCGCGAGACCTTTTTTGTAACAATCAAAGTCTTTTATCTTGACAACCTCTCGACTGATTTTACTTTTTGATTCATTGAGTGATTGAGTGAGTGTGAGTGAGTGATTGAGTGAGTGTGAGTGATTGAGTGAGTGTGAGTGATTGAGTGAGTGTGAGTGATTGAGTGAGTGTGAGTGATTGAGTGAGTGCGAGTGATTGAGTGAGTGTGAGTGATTGCGTGAGTGTGAGATATTGAATGAGTGAGTGCGAGTGATTGAGTGAGTGTGAGTGATTGCATGAGTGTGAGATATTGAATGAGTGAGTGTGAGTGATTGAGTGAGTGTGAGTGATTGCGTGAGTGTGAGATATTGAATGAGTGAGTGTGAGTGATTGAGTGAGTGTGAGTGATTGCGTGAGTGTGAGTGATTGCGTGAGTGTGAGATATTGAATGAGTGAGTGTGAGTGATTGAGTGAGTGTGAGTGATTGCGTGAGTGTGAGATATTGAATGAGTGAGTGTGAGTGATTGAGTGAGTGTGAGTGATTGCGTGAGTGTGAGATATTGAATGAGTGAGTGCGAGTGAGTGTGAGTGATTGCGTGAGTGTGAGATATTGAATGAGTGAGTGTGAGTGATTGAGTGAGTGTGAGTGATTGCGTGAGTGTGAGTGATTGCGTGAGTGTGAGATATTGAATGAGTGAGTGTGAGTGATTGAGTGAGTGTGAGTGATTGCGTGAGTGTGAGATATTGAATGAGTGAGTGTGAGTGATTGAGTGAGTGTGAGTGATTGCGTGAGTGTGAGATATTGAATGAGTGAGTGCGAGTGAGTGTGAGTGATTGCGTGAGTGTGAGATATTGAATGAGTGAGTGTGAGTGATTGAGTGAGTGTGAGTGATTGCGTGAGTGTGAGTGATTGCGTGAGTGTGAGATATTGAATGAGTGAGTGTGAGTGATTGCGTGAGTGTGAGTGATTGCGTGAGTGTGAGATATTGAATGAGTGAGTGTGAGTGAGAGATATTGAATGAGTGAGTGTGAGTGATTGCGTGAGTGTGAGATATTGAATGAGTGAGTGTGAGTGATTGAGTGTTAGTACAAGTGTTACCTACCACTACAGAACTGTGGGACCCGTTCTGTATAGACCGGCCCAGGTATTTAGACGCCAGATGTTTCAGCGAAGGCGTCCCCTTTCTCTGTAAAATAGATTAGATGGTTAGAAGTTTAAAAACCCGGCCATGTGCGAGTCGGACTCGCGCACGAAAGGTTTAATACCATTATCTATATAAAACGGCAAAAAATAATGTCTCTTTTATGGGAACCCCCTTAAATATTTATTTTATTGTTTTTTAGTAGTTGTCACTATTTGTTGTTATAGCGGCAACAGAAATATATCATCAGTAAAATCAAATCAGTGAAAAACTGACAAACTATCACGGTTCATGAGAGACAGCCTGGCGACAGACGGACAGCGTAGTCTTATTAAAAAAGTCTCGGTTTACCCATTGGGTACGGAACCCTAAAAAGCCTACGGAATGAGCGAGTGATGTAGGCCTTATGATACTTACAGTCTGGAAAGCTGGGTAAGTCGAAGTGTCCCGTATGTTCCACTCGGGGTGACAGAGCCCCAGCACTCGCAGATCGTAGTCCACCGAGTGGCCCACCAGGATGCGGCCCTGGAACATTTGTGCATGAGTTTTTAATTAACTTGCAATGTATGTATGTAACTTGAACGACGTTTTTTTTTTCTTGAAGATTATATAATTCAGTTAATGAGAGGATACTAAATAACATTAAGTACTGATGTAAATTACTAGCTGCACCCGGTGGTATTATCTGCTGTTTTTTTTTACTTTTAAGCCTTTCCTGAACTTCCACAAATATTTCAAGATCAAAATTAGCGATTCGGTCCAAACATTCTCGAGTTTTAACTAGACAAACGAAAAGCGATTCATTTTTATATAGTGGAAGAAGATTAGCATATGTTTTGCTAATAATTTAGTTTATTTAATAGTAATCTACAACCAGACTAAAAATTACATAAACTAAGGTACCAGGTACCAGGTAAGGTCCCCTCCGAATTGGGTTCCCGCCTTTCCGTGGCGGGGGGGATAAGTAGCCGGGCCGCCTTGCCCGGTGAAACTAAGAGGAACCCTAAAGGTGGAGGCTCGGGCCGGCGCCCTGGACATTCCGGGAAGCGGCGGTCTGGGCCTAGGAGCCCTCCCGTATACCTCTCCGTGGAGAGGGAACGTGGTAGGGCTCGGGGTCGTCTGCGGACGACGACGGGGGGCACATTGTGCCCTCCAGAGGGGTAGACTTGGCCGGCGTCCTGGACAGTCCGGGTAGCGGCGGTCGAGTCCCCGAGAGGGAGAGAGAGGGATCCTTTCTCTCACCCGCTCCGCAGAGAGAAGAGCGGACACGGGGGCGAGTCAGGCCAGAGGGGCCAGTAAGGCTCGCACTCCGTCTCCGCTAGGAGGGCCTGGAGTGGCGGGTGCGGGGACACCCGCTGCTTCGCATTGGGCCCTCCAGGGTGGTCGACGCGTCTGATGTTCCGACGCGTCGCCACGAAGTGGGAGGGGGTGGCCACCCCCTACCCGAGGTGGGTCTGCCTCACGGCGGACATAGGCTGGGCGGGGCTGCGGTGATTTAATGGGCCCGCGGCTCCGTCCATTGCCTGGAGGAACTTCCCAGGGTTTTTAGTGGGTATGCCGCCACTAGGGCGGAGACTCCCACATAACCACCCTGCCCTCCCCAGGGCGGGCGTGGTATCCATAAAGGATTTTCCCTGGGTCACAAAAAAAAAAAAAAAAAAAAAAAGGTACCAGGTAAGGTAGTAGGCTACCACAGAAGTTAAACTCTTTCATACAAATTATCTTGTTAATATTTAAACTTCAGTTACACAAAACAAGAGTGTTCAAGATATTACAATAACAAAATAGGCAGTTTAATTTTTTATTATCTTAGTAGGCCCAAGTTTGAAGGCATTTTAAGACAGATCATAACCAACTAAAATATATGTCTTTATCATTGCAAGCCATTAGACAAGGATGCCAATAGTTTTAGAAAATTTAGATCTGTCTTAAAAAGCCTTCAAACTTGGGCCTATTATTTAGGTAACTATGTTTGTTCGGGTGGAATCTTGCAACTCAATTTTGAACCACTACCCGATGTCCGATTGAGCTGAAATTTGGTATACCTGTGTAACTCCGAAGACAATACAATAAAAACTTGTTTAAAATTTTTTTTTTAACTAACTTTTTACCTTGACAGGAATCAATGTAAAGAAGGTAGGGAGGCCTTTGTCCAACTTTGGGACATATCAGGCTCTTAATAAAAATTGGTTTTCTGTAAAGTCGGTTTACGGACAGTTGCATACTAACCAAAAATGACAACGTTACAATGAGCGTAACGGGACACTTTTTCGTGCGTGCACCCAGCGTTCATCGATTTATTAGACGTTGTCACGTCAATAATAATTACCTTGATAATCCGTGCTACGTCTGCCTTGACAAGGTTGAAATCTCGTCCGGTGACGAGGTGGGCGGGCTTCACGCCGCTCACGCGAGTCCGGTAATTAGTCACCTAAAACCAAAAAGTTAATTTTAGAAATATTTTTAAAAAGCTTTTATTGCATCGTCATCGGAGTTACACACGTATACCTACCAAATTTCAGCTCAATCGGACATCGGGAAGTGGTTCGAAATTGAGCTGCAAGATTCCACCCGAACAAACATTATTATTATAGTTACGTAGGTACCTACGAAGTTTTTAAAATGGACAGCGCCCCTGTCGGGCGTAAATGAGAACTGCGCATGTTCAAACAGTTTTCTATCGAATCTCGCTACGTATTTTAAATCAAAGTTTAGGCTAGGGTTACAGGCCTACAGGAATGACCCCTATGAGTTAAATTTTAAACTTAAAGCCCGTCACACACGTAGCTATAATATAATATTAATATAAATATAGCGAGGCATATTACGATATATTTTCAATACAAATATTGAAGTGACCGCACACGGAGCTATAATATATATTATAGCAAGCCATACTAATTCATATTATAGCAAGGCATATTAATATATATTATAGCTACGTGTGTGACGGGCTTAACAAGCTGTATTGGTGCCGCAGATTGGTAAGTACTTACCTCACATAAAGGTTTCACATAAACGTCGTACACGCAAGCTCCGTTTTCGTTCACCAAAGACACTCTGGCCGCGATACTGATGCTGCCGTCATGGCCAGCGCCCACCATTTCGCAGTCCATAGCCAGGGCGTTGGTCAATTCATTTCCTTTACTCATTTTAACTCTCTTTTTCGCGAGAAACTCGGACGAAAATACGCAATGGACTTTTGAATTGACCCGCTGTCAACGCGAAAATGGTGAATTGTGATCAGTATTGCCAGTATATATGTGGGTGGGTAAATATCTTTATTATTTTCCCCGGTTTTAGTTTAATAAATTGAATGGTACCTACATATCTAATCAGTCCATAATAATTTGTATGTGTGATCCATCTATCAGATATTTGAGTTATATGTATTATGTTTTGAGCTTTTATGTTATGAGTACATTTTATGCTTTTATGTTAAGTATACAATCCATAGCACATAGTCGAACACTAAAATAAGAATCTTAAGCCAAAATTGGTTAATGACACTTCATACAACCTCATCAAGATAATTATGGTTCTTTTCTTGTAGAAGGCTCCTGATTCAATTTTATTCTCCTCCACTCGAAACCAGAGATAGCATAAATTACAAAGACGACTTAGTGTCTTTGTAGTTATTTATTTTACACCGAAGGTGGCAAACAAGCTAACGGACTGCTTGATAGTAAGCGGTAACCAACACCCATGGAAGCATCACGGATACGTTGCCAATCTCCCTCGATCTTGCATCTCGGAACCAAAAGTCAAAAAAAATCCTTAGTTTCAATAAATCCTGACCGTAAAATTTCGTTACATAATCTGAAATGCATCAATAAAAATAAGGGGTTAAAAATACCCGTAATAAAAGTATTTTGCCAGTAGTTGGCAACTCTGTAACATTTCCGAGAAATGTGAATCGAATATGACAATGTTTACAGAAATCAAAACTTAATGTAATACGAAACTTATCGCTTATCTTAAAGTCGAGTTGCATTGATAGAATTATCAGAAGTACTTTGTATGTTTATGCATTCATTACACGCTTTAGTATAAAAGATTAGGCTTTTTGTGTGAAAGTTCTCGTGATGATCATTTAATTTCACTTTACGTTTACGTGTATCCGAACCACAATTTCGAAATAAATTCTAGGAAACGGGGAAATCAAGATTTCTTGACCGAGTGTTGCCACTTAACAAAATTTTGACAAAATTTTAACAAAAAAAATGCTCATGATCGGGACTTTCCCTTTTCAAAGTTCTATTTTTCTATTTCTAACTTCTATTTGGGTTTTTTAAATAATACAAAAAATATACACATCTGATTTATTTAACGAAATATAGGTAAATATGTACATTAATAATACAATAATAACCAGTCTCTTCGCTTCACGGTAGCCAGAGTGCCAGAGTCTACGGCGCCGTTAACTGAAATCAGAAACGTTACTGTTACTAGCTGTCCACACGCCCTCACTTATTTCACCGCCAAGCAGTAATGTGCAAACATTACTGTGTTCCGGTTGGAAGGGCATTGTTTCCAGTGAAATTTCAGGGCAAATTAAATATCTTATATCTTAGGGTGACGAGCGCAGTGCTGTGCCGCGCAGGGGCTTGAATTCTGCGAGTTCAAAATTCTGGGTGACGCAGACCTGTTATGGGCAAACGTGACGTTTAACATCAGGCGAGCGATTTGGTCGTCTCGTCACTCACTAGCATTAAAAACAACTACAATGGGGAGTGTTCTCAAGAATTATTAGAGCTAATTCCTGCGTCGCGGTTTTACCACCGCACTAGCCGCCACCGTTTGGGTGCTCATGCCCATATTATCGATAAGTGGAAATCGCACACTGTGCGTTTTACACGGTCTTTTTTGCCACACACCTGCAAAATGTGGAACGAGCTCCCTCCACCTGTATTCCCGAGTAGCTATAATATTGGGTTCTTCAAAAGGGCTGTTAATAGAATCTTAAAAGGTCGGCAGCGTATCTGAGATGCCTCCAGTGTTACAGGTATCCAGGCGACGGTGATCGCTTACCATCAGGCGGCCCGTTTGCTTGTCTGCCACCTATGGCATAAAAAAAAACTATCTGGGATAAAAAGTAGCCTATTAATGGTTATAAGGAAAGGGTATGCTAAGCCGAAAAAGGCTCATAGTACTCATCGTTGTGAACAACTTCTACTTTGGGAATCGCGAATTCAGAAATCGCGAAAAAAAATCAGCTGTTCCATTGGAAAAGGTCATTGACCTTGGACAGAATGTAAGGAAGTAAATCAGCTGTTCTTTACATTTGCTCCTTTTTGTTACACGTAGTTAAGGCTTAGCTGGCGGTCTTATCGCCACTTACCTATTCTTTTTCATGTCGATGCCCCAAACATTTTTACGTCTTATAAAAAAAATCTTTTTAATTTTTTTTCTTACCGGTAGACAAGTGGTTGGTATTGGTCGCTTCCCCCGCGAACAGCACTCGCGGCTCGCCCGCCGAGTCCGTCAACGGAGCCCCGAGGTCGGCGCGCGCGGTCGGGTGCTCCGGCGTGGAGACACTGTCGTAGGTGTAGGAGCCGCGAGTGAAGGGATTGGTGTGCCAGTATGATCTATGGAGATAAAATATGTTAACTTAAAAAAATACGTATTTAAACCGGCCAAGTACGTGTCGTACTCGCGCACAAAGGGATCCGTACCATTATCTATAAAAACGGCAAAATAAATCTTGTTTGTTGTATGGGAGTATTCTCATGTAAACACATAAATTTTACCTCTTTTAAGAGATTTTTTTCCATCATACAATAAAATATAATCGTTTTAATTATTTTTTTCTAGATTTTTATTATGTAAGTATTTTAAACTGTATAAAAAATTTTTTTTTTCTTATTTTACATTTTTTTTCTTTCTGCTTCTACTTTCCAAATGCTTGTAGTTATTCTGGGCAATGACGTCATTTATAGTGTTAAACACTTTTTTAGTACCTTAAATGAGGTCATGACCCAGCTGTCTCCGTTGTCCATGTCCAGGTCTAAGAAGCACCTAGATGTCACACTTGCAGGCAACAATTTTAGCACAACAAACAACAACAATTACAATACAACATTAATACATTTACAATTTTTTTAGTTTTATAGTTATAGTCACTTGCAGCTCTTCCAGCTGATTGACATTCCAGTTCACAAATACAATTCCAGCTGTTGACGTATTTTAGTCAAAGTAGGCTTTAAAATAACTTGACAAAAACGCTCGAAGACAGTCCTGTATCCGTTGCATGCCAGCTCACGTATTGTTGTTCTACCACTTCATTGTAGCTGAAACTACATGGAAGTGGTAGGACGGCAACACATGCCCGACGACGCCACTGCCCAGTCTACTAGACAGTATTCAGGATGTTGCAGCCCATCCAGGTGATAGACATTCCAGTCCATTCTAGCTTTTAGCATTCCAGCCGTTTATATGTTGTTTTTAAGTCAATATTTATATAGGTTTAAAAATCACTTACCATAAACAGCTCGAAGACAGTCCTGTATCCGTTGTATGCCAGCTCACGTATTGTTGTTCTACCACTTCATTGTAGCTGAAACTACATGGAAGTGGTAGGACGGCAACACATGCCCGACGACGCCACTGCCCAGTCTACTAGACAGTATTCATGATGTTGCAGCTCATCCAGGTGATTGACATTCCAGTCCATTCTAGCTGGTAGCATTCTAGCCGTTTATATTTTGTTTTTAAGTCAACATTAATATAGATTTAAAAATCACTCACCATAAACAGCTCGAAGATAGTCCTGTATCCGTTGTATGCCAGCTCACGTATTGTTGTTCTACCACTTCATTGTAGCTGAAACTACATGGAAGTGGTAGGACGGCAACACATGCCCGACGACGCCACTGCCCAGTCTACTAGACAGTATTCAGGATGTTGCAGCCCATCCAGGTGATAGACATTCCAGTCCATTCTAGCTGGTAGCATTCCAGCCGTTTATATGTTGTTTTTAAGTCAATATTTATATAGGTTTAAAAATCACTTACCATAAACAGCTCGAAGACAGTCCTGTATCCGTTGTATGCCAGCTCACGTATTGTTGTTCTACCACTTCATTGTAGCTGAAACTACATGGAAGTGGTAGGACGGCAACACATGCCCGACGACGCCACTGCCCAGTCTACTAGACAGTATTCATGATGTTGCAGCTCATCCAGGTGATTGACATTCCAGTCCATTCTAGCTGGTAGCATTCTAGCCGTTTATATTTTGTTTTTAAGTCAACATTAATATAGATTTAAAAATCACTCACCATAAACAGCTCGAAGATAGTCCTGTATCCGTTGTATGCCAGCTCACGTATTGTTGTTCTACCACTTCATTGTAGCTGAAACTACATGGAAGTGGTAGGACGGCAACACATGCCCGACGACGCCACTGCCCAGTCTACTAGACAGTATTCAGGATGTTGCAGACCATCCAGGTGATAGACATTCCAGTCCATTCTAGCTGGTAGCATTCCAGCCGTTTATATGTTGTTTTTAAGTCAATATTTATATAGGTTTAAAAATCACTTACCATAAACAGCTCGAAGACAGTCCTGTATCCGTTGTATGCCAGCTCACGTATTGTTGTTCTACCACTTCATTGTAGCTGAAACTACATGGAAGTGGTAGGACGGCAACACATGCCCGACGACGCCACTGCCCAGTCTACTAGACAGTATTCAGGATGTTGCAGCCCATCCAGGTGATAGACATTCCAGTCCATTCTAGCTGGTAGCATTCCAGCCGTTTATATGTTGTTTTTAAGTCAATCTTAATATATATAAATCTCGTGTCACAATGTTTGTCCTCAATGGACTCCTAAACCACTTAACCGATTATAATAAAATTCGCACACCATGTGCAGTTCGATCCAACTTGAGAGATAGGATAGTTTAAATCTCAAATTATAGTCGCAATTTTAATTTATTGCAAATTATATATATACTGATAATTTTTACTATACATAAATTGACAAGTTAGCATCAACATACTACGGTTGCTATAGTTACGCAATATTTGACATAGAATTGACGCAATGGCTTTTGACAGGACAACGTCTGTCGAGTCAGCTAGTATTTATATAGGTTTAAAAATCACTTACCATAAACAGCTCGAAGACAGTCCTGTATCCGTTGTATGCCAGCTCACGTATTGTTGTTCTACCACTTCATTGTAGCTGAAACTACATGGAAGTGGTAGGACGGCAACACATGCCCGACGACGCCACTGCCCAGTCTACTAGACAGTATTCAGGATGTTGCAGCCCATCCAGGTGATAGACATTCCAGTCCATTCTAGCTGGTAGCATTCCAGCCGTTTATATGTTGTTTTTAAGTCAATATTTATATAGGTTTAAAAATCACTTACCATAAACAGCTCGAAGACAGTCCTGTATCCGTTGTATGCCAGCTCACGTATTGTTGTTCTACCACTTCATTGTAGCTGAAACTACATGGAAGTGGTAGGACGGCAACACATGCCCGACGACGCCACTGCCCAGTCTACTAGACAGTATTCATGATGTTGCAGCTCATCCAGGTGATTGACATTCCAGTCCATTCTAGCTGGTAGCATTCTAGCCGTTTATATTTTGTTTTTAAGTCAACATTAATATAGATTTAAAAATCACTCACCATAAACAGCTCGAAGATAGTCCTGTATCCGTTGTATGCCAGCTCACGTATTGTTGTTCTACCACTTCATTGTAGCTGAAACTACATGGAAGTGGTAGGACGGCAACACATGCCCGACGACGCCACTGCCCAGTCTACTAGACAGTATTCATGATGTTGCAGCTCATCCAGGTGATTGACATTCCAGTCCATTCTAGCTGGTAGCATTCTAGCCGTTTATATTTTGTTTTTAAGTCAACATTAATATAGATTTAAAAATCACTCACCATAAACAGCTCGAAGACAGTCCTGTATCCGTTGTATGCCAGCTCACGTATTGTTGTTCTACCACTTCATTGTAGCTGAAACTACATGGAAGTGGTAGGACGGCAACACATGCCCGACGACGCCACTGCCCAGTCTACTAGACAGTATTCATGATGTTGCAGCTCATCCAGGTGATTGACATTCCAGTCCATTCTAGCTGGTAGCATTCTAGCCGTTTATATTTTGTTTTTAAGTCAACATTAATATAGATTTAAAAATCACTCACCATAAACAGCTCGAAGACAGTCCTGTATCCGTTGTATGCCAGCTCACGTATTGTTGTTCTACCACTTCATTGTAGCTGAAACTACATGGAAGTGGTAGGACGGCAACACATGCCCGACGACGCCACTGCCCAGTCTACTAGACAGTATTCAGGATGTTGCAGCCCATCCAGGTGATAGACATTCCAGTCCATTCTAGCTGGTAGCATTCCAGCCGTTTATATGTTGTTTTTAAGTCAATATTTATATAGGTTTAAAAATCACTTACCAGAAATAGCTTGAAGACAGTCCTGTATCCGTTGTATGCCAGCTCACGTATTGTTGTTCTACCACTTCATTGTAGCTGAAACTACATGGAAGTGGTAGGACGGCAACACATGCCCGACGACGCCACTGCCCAGTCTAGACAATATTCATGATGTTGCAGACCATCCAGGTGATAGACATTCCAGTCCATTCTAGCTGGTAGCATTCCAGCCATTTGTATTTTGTTTTTAAGTCAATATTTATATAGGTTTAAAAATCACTTACCAGAAATAGCTTGAAGACAGTCCTGTATCCGTTGTATGCCAGCTCACGTATTGTTGTTCTACCACTTTATTGTAGCTAAAACTACATGGAAGTGGTAGGACGGCAACACATGCCCGACGACGCCACTGCCCAGTCTACTAGACAGTATTCATGATGTTGCAGCTCATCCAGGTGATTGACATTCCAGTCCATTCTAGCTGGTAGCCTTCCAGCTGTTTATATTTTGTTTCTAAGTCAACATTAAAATAAGTTTAAAAATCACTTACCATAAACAGCTCTAAGATATTTGATATATATGTCATATTTAATTCAAATATTTGCTCTATGTCTGGGTGTTAGTTGTCCTTGTCTCTGTGTTGCATGACTTCCCCGAAACAGGTTATCCTAGTGGGAAGATATGAGTGTGAAACATAGTAAAAAAAAAACTTCATCAGATCAGTAACCAAAGGAATAAAAAAAAACTACTGGTACACTCACCACTCAGCGCCAAGCTCTATAATACCTTCTTCCCCGCTTTAGCTAGGGTAGAGGCTGCAGCCGTGCCAGAGGCGCCCAGGCCCACCACTATTGTGTCGTACGTAGCCGGCATTGGGGACCTAAAAAGAAAAAAAAACAAATGTGTGAAAATATTTTATTCAATACAAAATATACCTAGTCAAGCCATAAATACTGTTACAAAAAAATAAACAAATATTACATTAGAATTTGGAATCTGTCATTTTTATATGATTGTTCATTGTGTTTTCTCATTTTGGCGCCAATACATTGTACTATTATTTTGTGATATTAAAATGAGTAGGGTGATAAAGAGAACCGAATCGCAGAGCCAAATGCAATATTTAAAACTCTCCGTACGCTTGGTATTAGTGAAATGTTTGTGTACGGGGCTATTAATAGGTACAATGAGAACTCCTCTGTTTGTGACGGAAAAAGACCTGGCCTTCCACATAGTGTTCATACGAAAAAGGTGGTCAAAGCAGTAAGGGAAAAAATTCTAAGACATCCTGTCCGAAAGCAAAACATTTTATCTCGGGAGATTAAGATAGCACCTAGAACTATGTCGTATATTTTAAAAGATGACTTAGGACTTGCAGCCTATAAGAGGCGCACTGGTCATTTCTGAACTGATAATTTAAAAAAGAATAGGGTAGTAAAATCGAAAAAAAACTAATGAAGCGGTATGCAAAGAGGTCACAGAAAAAATTTGTTCACGGATGAGAATTTTTTTACAATTGAGCAATATTTTAAATAACAAAATTATATACAAAATTATCATAGTAGATTAATTGATATTATTTAACTTGCTACAAAGATAAAGGACTCATTATTGCATAGTTAACTATATAAGATGGCGCACGATTTTCCCGGTTTAGGCGCTTCGAAGATCGATAAACTCGGAATTTTCCTGCAACGTACAAAATGTCGTCGGATCGCATCAACCCCTCAACTCCCCAAAGGAATTAATACATCAACCATTGAATAAAACGAAAATTTGGTATGGAGCTAAAATGGCGGCTCAACACAAAGGCGGCTTTTTCCAGAAATATCGACGCTTCCTGTGGGATCGCAGTTATACCGCAGAATGCAGTTAGATTATCATTTATCAGATGTACTCACGGTTAACATAGGTGATTGCGGCACTGTGTGATCATGTCGTTATAAACTGAAGTTTAATTGCAGTCATTGATCTGGTAATTGCGTGCGGCACTGATTGACTGATTAAATGTTTTGTTTAAAAACATCACTAAACAACCATGTTTCTTTTAAAGGAACTCTCTTGGACGATAATTACGGTGTGTCCAGTTAGATGAAATAAAGTGACGAAGCGAGCGTCCCACCGCACCTCCCAGGCTCCCACCCAGCCCAGTCAGTAAATTGATTGACTAAATTGATTTTGATTGGTAGTGGACAGTGGTACGTCCGGTAACCGGTACGTCTTGGAAACGGGAGACGATAAAGTCGGACCACGATTATTACACAGCCCGTTTTGCGGAGACGATAATGTACGACCACGATTATTACACAATCCGTGTCTCGTTTTTCGCGGAAAATTAGAATTTTGTATCAGTTAGTCGAGGAATAATTGAAGTTGTTACCAGGACAACGGCGAATGAAAACTAATTCTGTTGCGGGTCGTCATGCGCCGCGCTACGCGCCGGTGACGCCGGTCGATCGAATCGGGTGATGGCAAGGTTGCGAGGGGCAGGGTATAAGTCACCCCAAGTAACCTCTAGACTGGGGAATTGATTGAAGGTGACCATACATAATAGATTTGGCAGAATATACTTGATGCTTACCACGCCACCAACGAAACACTCGAGTCGAGTCATCGACTATGCCAGCGGCCAAACACTAATTGAGTTGAATTGAGTTGTGTAGGTAGGTACTTAACATAACTTATCAATCGACTATCACGGAGCAGGACAATTGGCATAGATGGCGACGTCTTTTAGTAGATACAATACTGCTCGCATAACCATTAACATAGAAAACTACGGTTACACTTAATACACAAAAACAATCACTTTTTAGGTGATTACAAATCTTATTAACTTACTTGGATAAACGATGATCCCAACTGAAGATAAACGTTAGATGTGGTTACTGTGAGACTCGATTTTCAGGAAACTTACAATATTGCGTTAATTGAGGACAACTGAGAACGAAAACTGGAAAACCAATTTTATTGCCGACGCGCCGGTGACGCCGCCGTGCCGCCGCGCCGCCCCGTTCGTAAAGACCGGTCCTTGGGCCTTGGGGTCGGTCGGTCACAGGCCGGTCGATCGAATCGGGGGTGGCAGGGTTGCGAGCGGCAGGGTATAAAAGTCAAAGTCAACTTGATTAAACTGCCAAAGTCAGCAATAGAGGTGCCTCAATAGAGAAATGCCTAATCATGCCATTATAAGGAAGTGTTTGATCAGTCAGTTTTGGCATTTTCCATTTAATTGGGAATTATTTTACCTACAGGCTCACACATCATGTTTTGTACTCGAACGACCTATTTTATGTCAATGTCATATGACATTGAAATTGACATGTAAATGTTGCTTTTTTTTTTGGGTTTAATGGGCTGGCTTCTCAGATTAAACAGAACCATAATTGCTATGTAAAAAAGAGAAAGATGGCAAGTACCAAACACGGTTGAAAAAGAGAGACAGACATTTCATTTTTTGTCACCGTCGCTACCGTAAAGTAAGGTGGGTAAACCACAGATTTGGAATAATACGTGAGCCTTCTACGATTTAATGCTGCCAGGTTGTGAATTATGTTTGCCCAGGATTGTACCCAATAAATATTTATTGAACTATTTCAGATTTCCTTCTGACCCAAAACTAAGATTAGGGACATTATTTTCGCGATTGCAAGCTTGGCTTTTTGATAAAAGCTGTTCATAATTATGAGTAGATTATTAAACTAGTAGTCATTTTCCTACTACTAGACCTTTTCCTACTATCAGCCATTTTCGGCTTAGCATATCCTTTCCTAATAACCCTGTATAATAATGTTTTATTTTGTGAAGTATAAAAATTTGGAATATTTTATGAAATATTCCCCTAAAATGGGGAAGCATTTCTATCCTAGCATCATTTCAAGAATATAGCTGTTGCACTTGCATGTGCGGTTACACTATGGCTCCATCTGTAATATATCTATTAAATCTATGGTATTTTCTTTCTTAAAAAACGCCTTATTGGTTTTCTTTAAAAAATGCCATTTGTAATTTTCATACTGTACGTAAGGGCAGTATGAAAATAAAATAATAAAAAATATTAAAACAAGAAGTCATTTAAAATAGTTTATTCGAATATTTCTATCTAGTACAAATAAATGCGTAGTCTACATAATGTCAAACTATGTAAACAAACATGGCGGCAGGCAACCAGCGAATGATACACGAACGAGGAAACTCACAGCTGCCACCGTTCACAGTTATGTTTTTAACGAGTAGGTACCGCCATTTTTGTTTACATTTTTTGTCATGTAAAAGAAACTATAGTCAGGCCATTTTAATAGGTAACATTTGACAATTCATCAAAATTCAACAAGGTAACCTTGTAACGGCGGGCATAAAATAAGATATTTTTTCGTTTTGTTAGAACTGCACAATTGCTTAACTTTTTTCAATAACGATAACATATTTATTGTAATAATGACCGATACGAGTAATTTTACGATTTGCTTTTTAAATAAACCATTCTAAACACAATAAACAATTTCTGATCACAGAACTGAACGTCGTTACAATGTTGAGTCAGTTAACCCTTTTTCTTTTTAAACACTAGGGATGTTACTCTAAAAATCGAAAGCTGATAAGTTGAATCGAATACAATGATTACTTGTGAAGAAATATCACCATAAAATTAATAACCACATTGTGATTATAATAATATTATATATTTATTATTCTTTTAACTAACTATAAATTATGTATTAAATTATGTACTTGTCTTATTTTGCTCCTAAAATTTACGAAAGAAAAAGTATTAACGTGACAGGGATTCACCTGATTTTTAAAATTCACATACTAATTAATTATTAATTATGTTTCAAGTCCGTATTGATTCATTCACTTTAATCGATGCTTTTAAGCAGGTCACCTCACTATGAAGATAAAACTGACAGATGTCAAATGTTACCTTTTAAAATGGCCCGACTACAATAAATCGACTGCGGTTTTTAACACGCTTTTTATTACCTTCACTTGTATGTTTGTAACCGACTCCTTTGGGCGCGATTTTGACCCACTTTAAACGGCCGGGTTTCGTTCAAAGCGTGATTTTTTAGTTTTTTTGAACTATTAATTATTTATTAGCTTCACTTGTATGTTTGAAACCTTTGGGCGCGATTTTGATTCACTTTAAACGTCCAGATTTCGTCTAGATATATCGAGGACCGATGACAATACACTATAAAGCGTGTTTTTCAGTTTTTTAACTATAAATTACTAATTTTTTTAGCTAGGTTAAAATAAGATGTTATATCGTCGGCTTAGTACAAGTCATTAACCGCAAAAAGTCACTAGTTGTTTTACTTTGGAACAACGTCTAATAAATCGCTGAACGCCGGGTACGTCACATTGAGCATAACGGGAAAGTGTCCCGTTACGCTCATTGTGACGTCACGATCGGAGCGAGAACAGTATGTAATCATTTCATCAATGTTTTGTTATGACGTTGTCACGTTAAACTATCGTCCGTAACGTAAACCGACTTTACAGACGACCAATTTTTTTTGTTTATCTTTATTTTTAAAGGGTTTTGTATTAATGACTTTTGGTAGTAACCCGTCGGTATATTCTAAAGTCGGCACGTGTCACTAGTGCGGTCGCTTGGGGTTAGCGGCCTTGGTGTCGGGCGGGCGGCGGCGCTTGCGGCGCGAGGGCGGCTCCGGCTGCAGGGCGGCGTGCGCTTGGGCGGCTAGCAACATGCCGAGCTGACTCGCCGCCTGAGGGAAACAACAGAATTATTTACTATTCATTTTATTTTTTGAGAATCTCACTGCTAGGTTTCCGGAACTGAGAAAGAAAGTTACTTTTTTTATTACAGTGTTACAGTATACAGTGTAAAATCTATACAGGGTTATTCATAAAGGGTATGCTAAGCCGAAAATGGCTTATAGTGCTCATCATTATGAACAACTTTTTCTATGGGATCAACCCGAAATTCGCGAAAAAAACCAGCTGTTCCATAGAAAAATGTCAATGACACTCGACAAAATGTAAAATGTATGTAAAAATCCCATAGTAAAAGTTGTTCACAATGACGAGTACTCTATGAGCCCTTTTCGGCTTAGCTTAGCCTTTACTTATGGCCCAGCCTTTATTTATAAATGACTATGTGCTTGTGTGGTGTCCGTGTATGTTTGCATGTGTTATAGTCGTCACAAAATAAAAGGCCCGTTTTGACGTTTGTCATTGCGACGTAACTAGTGATGTCACCATACGACTCGGTACTCGATACTCACGATAAATCAATTCAAGTTTGTATGACTATTTGATCGATTTGATTTTGGATTAACGTTACGATTCGAAAATTTAACTTAAACTTGAATATTATAGGTTTAGTGAAATGATACGAAATGGTGCGAGAGGTCAATTTGTCTTTAATTTAATATTTTTAGTTATAATAACATTCATTCAATCACAAATAAACAAGAAAAAACAAAAGTGATTGAATCTTCATTCAATAACTTTCTTCGGATGATGAGCCAAAATCGTCAGTTGAGCTATCGTCAATTCAATAATTAATTGGTTACAACTTACAACACTAATATTTGAAAAAAGAAGACAGAGAACGTAAATGTTGTTGAGAGTTTCGTTATAATTCGACATTGCATGCTACTATAAAGGCCCATCCACACGCTGGCTGTTTGTCACAAACACCGCAAACAGCAAACAAAGTCCCAAACACCAACCACAATCACCCAACACAAACAGCCATCCAAATGCTTGGCGAACGTTTACACACAATCACGATTATTCTTGAGATTTGTTTTGACACAAGAAGTAACGTCAATTTTCCCGCTCAAAAACTTTTAAAAATGAATGGGTGCATTCATTTTTAAAAGTTTGTTTTTTAATTTTTCAAATGTGTGGATACGTCGCAAACTGTTTGCCAAACAGCCTTTGATCTGGAAAGAAAAACCGACACCGATGCCGAACACTGCCCAACACAAACACAAACAGGCAAACAACGACAAATACCCATCCACACGTCCATGTTTGCTGTTTGCTGTTGGCTGTTTGCCATTGTTTGCCAAGCATGTGGATGGGGCTTAAAGTTCTAGGGTCTTTCTCAAGTGTCCAAACGGGCCTCTTATTTAGTGACGACTATAGTACCCACCTCCTCGTGCATCTCTCTCGCCATGGTGTAGACACTGTGCTCGCTGCTGTTGTACATGAGCGCATTGCACAGCATCAGCAGCACGGCGCGCTGGAACTCGGCGGTCGACCTGCGACCACGACAAACATTCGTATCCCGGGGCCTCGTCGTCGATCACTTAACGGACCAATAGTGACTTTTATTTCATCTACATGTAATATTACGTGTAACATTACATGTTACATTACGCGTTACACTACATGTTACATTACACGTTACACTACACGTTGCACGACGCCGCTCTCACTATTCTTCCGTACAGGTCCATGGGCCGCTTCACCACGATACTATATCCCGGGGCCTCGTCGTCAGTGATTTAACGGACCAATAGTGACGCTTATTTCCAATACATGTTATATTACGCGTAACATTACATGTCACATTAAGAATTACATTACACGTTACACTACATGTTACACGTTACTCACCGCACGACGCCGCTCTCGATATTCTTCCGTATAGTAGAGAGGTCCATGGGCCGCTTCACCACGATGCTGTATCCCGGGGCCTCGTCGTCAGTGATCGGGCGGAGGAATAGCGACGCGTATTTATGGGCGCACAATCTGGCGACAACACACCAGGGATCAGAACAAGAAAAAGTAAAATAAAACAAAAAATAATTGAACAAGAACATTATTTTTACAAAACAAAAAACAAAAACCGACTTCAAAAGACCGACTATTGAGTTATTCATCTATTTGTCGCGCACGTACTTAATGCAAATTTAAGACTTATATGGTTTTCTCATGGATACCATTATCAGAACTGGACTAAATTGAAATGGGACCAAATGGGAAGCGTCAGCTTTCTAATAAAAAAAGAATCATCAAAATCGATTCACCCAGTCAAAAGTTATGAGGTAACAAACATAAAAAAAAAAAAAACATGCAGTCGAATTGATAACCTCCTCCTTTTTTGAAGTCGGTTAAAAATACTAAAAAACACGATTTGTTTAGTGTATTGTCATCGGTCCTCGATATATCTACAAAGTTTAAACAAAATCTGACCGTTTAAAGTGGGTCAAAAACGCGCTCAAAGGAGTCGGTTACATACAAACATACAAACATACAGGTGAAGCTAATAAAAGCGTGTTAAAATAGTAGTTTATGAAACTGTTGCATTAAGGGGTATTAAAACACGAGTTAGTTTAAAAACCGAGCCGTATAGCCCAGCCGAATTGTTATTTTACCCAGGAAAAATTATAAGTAAAATGTTTCCTTCGGAATTCGTTAGAGGGGGTCACTGGGAGTCTACATTTCGTATTTCGAATTCCCAGTGGTCTTGCATTTTCCGCCATCTTGATTTTAAGGGTGTTTTTTTAAATAACTCGTTTATTTTCAATTTTACACGAAAAATGGTTTTAACCAAAGTTGTTTGAAATTGAATTTCCTACAATTTCTGTGTGACCCCCTCTAACGAATTCCGAAAGCAAAATTCTACTTTTAATTTTTCCTGGGTTTGGTTCGTTTTTCGTCCAATTCCACTGGGCTAGTAGGCGAAGTTTTTAATAGTATCACACGAGTGTTAAATACCTAGTTATGTGCAGTTTCATACACTACTTTATCTACTCTCATATCATAAAATGCAAATTACAAACTTCAATACGAATTTATATTGACATATATCTACAGGGTTATTCATAAAGGGTATGCTAGGCCGAAAAGGGCTCATAGTACTCATCATTATGAACAACTTTTACTAAGGGACCAGAACAAAATTCGCGGAAAAAAAATTAGCTGTTCCATACATTTTGTCGAGTGTCGTTGACATTTTTGTATGGAACAGGTGTTTTTTTTCGCGAATTCTGGGTTGGTCTGGTTGGTAAAAGTTATTGGTAAGTTGGTTGGTTGGTTGGTAAGTTATTGGTAAATTGGTAAGTTATTCTGGTTGGTAAAAGTTGTTCATAATGATGAGTACTATGAGCTCTTTTCGGCCTAGCATACCCTTTATGAATAGCCCTGTATATATGAATTAATGTATGTTACCTGCTATAGACGAGCATAACCGACTTCTTCCACAGCCTGTGTTGGCGCTCGGCTTCGCTCGCGTGCGGAGACTCCGGCGCGCTGGCTTCCGCGGCACTTTCTGAACCGGAGCACGCTGCAACAATAGGCGTGACGAAAGATTTTAAAATCCTCTTCCATAATGTGAGTACACATTTACTATTTACAAAAAAGCCTTTATTTCGGTAATAAACTTAAGTTTAACGAAGTTTGAATCCATTTTTCACATATTTTTTCAACAGTGCCCGAAAACAGCTTGCTTGTGTCATGGCGTCGATTTGACGTCACGGCTAGTAAACATGTCATTGTGTCTATGCGTGATGAGCGGCGGATGACCTGAGTTCACTGAGGCGTGACGTCATACGCTGTGATTGTTGTTTCTGACAAGATGGCCGATTGCTGTATTTTAATGTTTTAATTTATTGAAAATCTTAGTAATCTGTTTTTTAAAAATAAAACTAAACATGTGTTTTAAATTTTTTTAATCTGGCTAGTCCCCTGAAAGCATTGAATCGGCAATTTTTTGATACTGTCGTCATGCCTATTACCACATTACAAACAATCATTCTCCACCTTTTATTCTCCCACTGCTGGGATACAGGTCTACCCTCGAAGGGTGATCAGGCCGTATTCCACCACGCTGGCCAAATGCGGATAGATTTACATCCGCCATTGAATTTCTTCTCCGGACGTATGCAGGTTTCCTCACGATGTTTTTCTTCAGAAAGCCAGTGGTATGTAAATTCGTACATAAGTTCGAAAAGAGTTGGTACGAGTCGGGATCTGAACCCGCCACCTCAAGAATGCGAAGCGGCTGTTCTCCCACTGAGCCACCACGGCTTTTTTAACAAAAACAATTTAATACAATAACTTTTTTTTGACACCACAAAAAGAAAATCACAAAATAGTGAAATCCATAAGAAAAGGCACAAAAGGCGGACGGCAAAAATCAAGAATAAATAATAAAATATAGTTTAAAAAACTAAAAAACACGCATTGTCATCGGTCTTTGACATGTGTGCGAAGTTTGAATTAAATCTGATCGTTCAAAGTAGAGCACAATCGAGTCCAAAAGGGTCGGTTACAAACATACAGGTGAAACTAATAAAAGCGTGTTAAAAATTAAAAAAAAACTAAAACCACGCTTTATATAGAAAACCCTAAAAAATAGAAAATAAATTTGGATTAAGAATAGTGTAATTTTTTTAAATAAATATAAATTAATAATAGCGTAAATAAGAAAAAAAATAATTGTAAAAACCGTGTTCTTTAGTTTTTTTAACTATTATTTATTTTCTACTTTTTATTATGGTTTATTTATAAAAGCGTGTTTTTTAAAGGCATAATCTTATCAAATTAGTGTACTGTCATCGGTCCTCGATATCTACAAAGTTCGAACGAAATCTGACCGTTTAAAGTGGGTCAAAATCGCGCCCAAAGGAGTCGGTTACAAACATACATGTGAAGCTAATAAAAAGCGTGTAATACTCACTTCTAGAGTCCGGTTTCTTCTTCCGCGAATAATCTCTCTTCTTCTTCCCGTCTTTTTCCTCTTCTCTGCTCAACTGAAAGAAGAATTTATTCAATGGGCTAATCGTTAAGAATAGGATAAGCTTTTTTTTATGCTATTGAGTGACGAGACGAGCAAATCGCTCGCCTGATGTTAAACGTCACGTTTGCCCATAACAGGTCTGCGTCACCCAGAATTTTGAACTCTTAAATTCGCGTCCCTGCGCGGCTCAGCACTGCGCTCGTCACCCTGAGATATAAGTTGTTTAATCTTCTATTTGCCCTGTTATCAATACAAAAATTCAAGACATAATTCAATGATATGAATAACCAATGAATACAGGAAGGGTATGTAAGTCCATATATCCTCATCATTATGAACAACTTTTACTATGAGACCAACTCAGAATTCGCGAAAAAAATCAGCTGTTTCTTATGCTTCGGCTACATTAGCGGGCGAAGATTCGTATCGTGTTGGCGCGACAAAAACATCGTGTTCGGACATAGGCGATGTTCTTGTCTACATTAAGGCGGGCGAAGATTCGTGTCGAGTTGACGCGATGCATCGTGCCGGATTGTGTCGTGAATTGACACTGAATTGACGTAGGTGTAGCCACTCAAGCGAATATTAAACATACACACACACACACACACACACACATATTACATACATACATACATTACATACATTACATACATATTGTCGCGACAAATCCCTTTGATCCGTGCCAGTTTACCGACAGCTCCCCGAACTACATCGTCTTCGCCCGAACACTACGCGATGACACGATGTACCCGGCCACATTCATCGCGTTAACACGAATATTCGCTGTAGCCCGCTAATGTAGCCCCAGCATTAGAAAAATGTCAATGACACTCGACAAAGTGGATGGATCAGCTGATTTTTTTTCTGAATTCCGGTTTGGTCCGTTGGTAAAAGTTGTTCATAATGATGAGTACTATGAGCCTGTTTCGGTTTAGCTTACCCTTCTCCTATAACACTGTATATCTCACACAAATACCCCCTCTTTCTCACAAATCCCCCAACTCATACATCCCTCCCATCTCACACACACATCCCCATTTTTCACTCCCACACCCCACTCACCTCCATAGGTGTATCATCATCAGTTTCGGTGTGTGTGTCCTCTGTTCCCTCTCTTATTGTCCTCAGAGTCTCCTCCCTTATCATTTGCTTTAGCGGAATGGAATCCTGGAATGTTTATTTATTATTTATTTATTTATTTATAAAACAGATGGTAACACCATAACAGTATTCACCAATTCGGTGCTACGCCAATTCGGTGGTGTTATTCGGTGCGGTGTTGGTATTCGGTGATGTTACAAAATAATAATAAAAAACTACATATTTTATTTAAAAACAAAATCGGTTTAAGTGCGAGTCGGACTCGCGCATAAAAACGGTGAAAAAATCACGTTTGTTGTATTGAAGCCTCCTTAAATATTTATTTTATTCTGTTTTAGTATTTGTTGTTATAGCGGCACCAGAAATACATCATCTGTGAAAATTTCAACTGTCTAACTATCACGGTTCATGAGATACAGCCTGGTGACAGACGGACGGACAGAGGAGTCTTAGTAATAGGGTCCCGTTTTATCCTTTGAGTACGGAACCCTAAAAAACAAGCTTATAGTATATTCCTATGGAAACTGACGTGGTTTTAATTATTATAAAACTTTTTTACTAACAACAATTGTAAATTGTAATAATCCATGAATTCCTCTAATTCCCTCTAGCCTTTTCTACTATCGGTCTACCAAGGGCACTAAAAAGCGTCACCGTTTTACTGTTGATGTTGATTCCACCTTTATTGTGCGAACCGTTAGGGTGTGGAACGCTTTGCCTGAGTGGGTGTTTCCTGATAGATATAATCTAGGTGTCTTCAAGTCGCGAGTGACTCGATTTCTTCTAGACGCGTGCTGCATCGTAGACCGTATCGTGGCTTACCATCAGGCAAGATGACGGTCAAACGCAAGCCTATTACTGAATTAAAAAAAAATTAAGTAAACAGTGATCCTACCTCAGCATCTTCGTCTCTCTTCAAATCCTCGGCGACCTTTTCGTTTTGAGGCGTTTCTTCGATGCTCGGTTGGGGCGGTAGTTCCGGTTCTGGTTTATCATCCGGCACTTCCGGTTGTGGCTCCGGTTCGGACGGCAGCGGTTCCGGTTCCGGAGGGAGCGGCGGATCCGCTTAATAGAATAAAATATCACTTTATTGCACACCAAATAAATTACAAATACACATGAAAAATGCTATAATTAGAGTAAATTTTAAAAAACAACCGACCAAGTCCGAGTCGGACTCACGCACGAAGGGTTCCGTAATAAATAAATAGGCAAAAAAAAAAAATACTTGTCTGTTATAATATATGAGAGCTCTCTTAAATATTTATTTTATTCTGTTTTTAGCATTTGTTGTTATAGCGGCAACAGAAATACATCATCTGTGAAAATTTTAACTGTCTAACTATCACGGTTCTTGAGACACAGCCTGGTGACAGGCGGACAGACAGCGGAGTCTTAGTAATAGGGTCCCGTTTTACCATTTGGAAACAGAACCCTAAAAAGAACAAGTAAAAACTGATTCGTTTTGTTTTTGTATTATTTTATTTTGAGTATTTATTTTTAATTTATTGCTTACCAGTGAGTTTCGGTTCCGGCGGTAGCGGTATGTCTCCCGTCTCGATCACCGGAACCGGAATTTGTTCCGGTTCCGGTATTGGCTCCGGTTCCGGTTCCGGTATTGTTGCCGGCAGGGGTGGCGTAACTACGCGCGGTGAACTTGGCTCGGCGTGCATATCGCTGGAAATATATAGAATAAAATATAGCTTTTTGCATCTGCATCTTTTTATATACAGGGTTTTTCATATAACGGCTGGACCGATTTCGCTAATTTTGATCTTGAAATATTTGTATAAGTTCAGGGAAGGTTTAAAAGCAGCTAAGACCAAATAAATTACAAGAAAAACTATCAGTAAGTATAAATACATATAATGCTGGTCTATTTTCGAGATGAAATATCTTTTAAATAAAATATCTGACTAAATATCTGTGACATGAAATATCTTTGAGATAAAACATCTTTGAGAAATCTGAGATATGATTTCTTTAAGATTATTTCATTTGTCTTTTTACAAGTTTTTATTTAACTTGCAATGTAGAGGTATGTATAATAACTTTTTGTAGTGGTAGAACTCTTTTGCAGAGCCCGCCTGGGGAAGTACCACACCTTTGCCAGTTATTCCACCGCCAAGCAGTAATGTGCAAACATTACTGTGTTCCGGTTGGAAGGGCATTGTTTCCAGTGAAATTACAGGGCAAATGGGAGATTAAACAACTTATATCTCAGGGTGACGAGCGCAGTGCTGTGCCACGCAGGGTTTTGAATTCTGCGAGTTCGAAATTCTGGGTAGCGCAGACCTGTTATGGGCAAACGTGACGTTTAACATCAGGCGAGCGATTTGCTCGTCTCGTCACTCAATTACATAAAAAAAAAAAAAACTATGTTTGTTCGGGTGGAATCTTGCAACTCAATTTTGAACCACTTCCCGATGTCCGATTGAGCTGAAACTTGGTATACCTGTGTAACTCCGATGACAATGCAATAAAAGCTTGTTTTTTTGGGCTCCTATACTCAGACATAATGTTTTTGCCGTTTTTATAGGTGATTACGGAACCGTTCGTGCGCGAGTTCGACTCACACTTGGCCGATTTTATTTTTATAATTATCTTTTTATGTTACCTCATTTGTTGCTCGACCGAGTCGACGGGCGGCGTCTCTTCTCGAACGAGGTCAGACTCCCCTTCTACTTCTTGCTTCTCTTCTGCGTCACTCTCTATTGCTTCTTCTTTTATCTGTACAAGAATTGTGAAACAAACATGTATTTTAAAATAAATTGAAATGCATTATAGCTCATAGTATGAAACAGTAATTGTGAATACAGGGTTATTCATAAAGGGGATGCTAAGCCGAAAAGGGCTTATTGTAGTCATCATTATAAACAACTTTTACTATGGGACCAACCCCAAAATTCGCAAAAAAAAAACGGTTGTCTGTAAAGTCGGTATACTGACGATAGTTGAACGTGACAACGTCATAAGAAAATACTGAAAGAATGGTTTCATTTTTGAAAAGAAAATTTTAATTTTATTTAATTTAATTTTATTTAGGGCCGATTTTTCAATCCTCTAATAAACAGCAAGACAGCATTTATTCGACCAGTAGCAAAATATTGAATTTTTCAATCCTCAGATAGGGTTTATTGAACGAATAACTCTACTATCTGAGGAATAAATGTATCTGTCGTTTGAACGGCCAGATAACCGGTTATTCTACAGAATAAACATTGCATTCATTGACAGTTGTGTGTCGTTTGTCAAAAAAACGGTTTCTTTTTAGCTTTGAGGTTACAAAATAATTAGTTTTTTTCTCGAATTTGTATTTATTACAAAGAAAAAGTGTTATTATGGATATTTTTGACGGAATTGACGATTTGGCTATTGAAGAAGATGTTCTTATTAATGAATATATAAATACAACTGGAAGAAAACAAAGAATTGTTAGATCCAGGCATGATCACTATACTACGTGGGATTCAATGGAATTCCATCGCCGATTCAGACTTTCAAAGCAATCTGTGCTATATTTACTTTCTATGATAAGAGATAAAATCGAGCACAAAACACAAAGGTAAAGTTAGCGTTTACAAAACGACCGTAAAATACAGTTATGTTGGAGTCTAGATACCTACCTACCTATTAATATTATTATGTACCTTATATTAGCATTAAAAATAATTTTATTTTTGTTTTAGGAACCAGTGTATTTCACCTATGTTACAACTACTAATTACGCTACGATTCTATGCTACTGGGAGTTTTTACATTACCGTTGGTGATTTTGGTAATATTCATAGCTCCACTGTATGTGGCATCATTAAAAAAACTACAGAAGCCATTGCATCTTTGAGGCAAACATTTCTAAATATGCCAAGAAACGATGAAGAAATACGAAAAGCTCAAGAAGATTTTTATAAAATTGCAAGATTTCCTAGAGTGATATCAGCGATAGATTGCACCCACATCAGGATTCAGTCTCCCGGTGGAAACACAGCAGAAAATTTCAGAAACCGGAAAGGCTACTTTTCATTCAATGTACAAGCAATGTGTTCAGCAGACTTGATATTTCAAGATATAGTGGCACGTTGGCCCGGTTCTTCCCATGATAGCATGATATTTGCAAATTCATGCGTGAAGTTCCTTATTGAGAATGATGAATTTAGTAATGGAATCATACTTGGCGATAGTGGCTATGAACTAAACAATTACCTATTAATTCCTTTTCATGAACCAAACACGCCGGCTCAAAGTTTATACAATGAAGCTCAGATACGAACACGTAATGTCATAGAAAGATGCTTTGGTGTTTGGAAGCGACGTTTTCCAGTTTTGAGTATTGGCTTAAGATGTAAGCTTCCACTTGCACAAGATGTAATTGTGGCCTGTGCTATTTTACACAACTTGGCAAGAATTAAAAATGAAGATGAACCTCCAGCAGACCCAGAAGTACAAATTCCACCACAACCAATATTTGCTCCCACTACAGCTTATGTGACTGGCGAAGAGAGGTGTTCGACTAGAGACATTTTGTTAGAATATTTTGATTCGTTATTAAATGTTACAGACTAGGTAAAGCTACTCTATGTATAGGTGCAATAAATAATATTTGCTCTTTTCATCAAAACCGTGTATTTATTTTTAAAACTGTAACATTAAAGGCGCACATAAAGTAAAGGAAAAACAAAGACAAGTCCTAGGTGCCTACATCATTATTATTATCATCATACACGGTAGAGCCAGCACTATGTTTTTGTAAAAGCAATTCGTGTACTGATTGCTTTCTAAGCTCATCATTTGCCAGATGCAGTATTTTCAGCTTGTGCTCCTCTTCTACAAACTGATGCTCTTTCCTCGCAATTTCCATCTGCATTTGTACTAGCTCCAATCGAGCTGAGCTTAATTGGTCAAGTTTTGCTGTAACCGTACTTTTGGTAACTCTCTTGAGAACATTTGACACATTGCTTTTTAGGGCTTTTGGATGCCATCTCCCCCATTTATTTTCTGAAATCAAACATTTTACATAACATGAAACTACAGAAAATCTTATAAACATCAACACATACGGCACGGCACCCATAAAGTTCCTAATACTTGTTAATAACTATAATGATAACTAGTAGAGGTAATATGGAATGAAAACTTCAGTGGCTCAGTCGGAGCACTGATCTAATACATTATACAAAATCGGGGTTTGGATTATGCAATTAGTAGGCAGGTGGAGACATAAGTTTCATGGAGAATAGTACCGCACAGCTCCTAGATAGGTACAGATAATTCTAGTCCATTTCTATCAAACCAGATTTGAAGAAGGTACATGGTGGCCGAACGGTAGCATGTGCCTTTTACAATCTGACAGCACCAGGTTTGATCCTCGGTCCTGCACCAATTACTTATTTAGTACTTAAATTAATTATGTGCAGTTTCGATCCAATCGCTAAACAACGGTGAAGGAATACATCGTAAAGAAACTGATATATCCAAAAACCTTAAAAAGTTCAAAAACATATGGAATTCACCAACTTGACCACTGAGCTTATATGAATAAACCAGTCAAGTGCGAGTCGGGCTCACGCACTGAGGGTTCCGTACCACCACACCTTATTCAGTACAAATACCTTTTTCAGTGTCATTATCCTCAATACCATCCTGAATAAATGGCTTGTCCAAATCTAAAATGAGAAAAACAAAGACAATATAATAATTATACGATTGATTAGAAATCTCCGTGGCATAGCAGCCAGAGCATTGTGCCCGCTCTGGCAGTCCGATGGAAAAATAAGCAGGAGGGAATTAGATCATGCAGATCCGATGCACACTCTCCGAAATGTATCCGATAGATTAGTAACTATGCATGAGATGACAGGCAGGCATCCCGGCTTTGTTAGTTAATAATTTATAAAAAATTCTATATTGCAAAATAATGACAAATACCTTTTTGAGTTTCATTGTACTCCTCATGTTTATCAGGAACAAGCAATGTCTCGTCCAAATCTAAAATGAGAAAATGTTAAATAATCGCAAACATTATAAAAAAATTGTAGAAACGGTGTGTGATAATTGGCAACCTCAGTAACAGTCAGTGGTATATCAGTTTTATATGCATGAAATCCCAGGTTTGAGTCATGGTTATGTCAATCAAATGTTTGTAATTAATAATCTAAGAACTTTTTTATTATAAAAGAAAAAGAAATAAACAAATACATTTTTGAGGTTCGTTGTCCCTCTCTATATTTTCCAAGAAAGATTCATCGAGTTCTATAATTACTTCCTCGCCAACTGTTGTTGGTGCTAAAAAATACAAAAAAGTGTGAGTTTTATGTTAGATGTAGAGACATGAAAATATTCCATGCTGATAACTTTGTTGGACTTGTCACTGTTTGGGGAATATAATTACCACATGATACTGTGCGACGGGAATCGTTGGAGACTTTGTAGTCAAACTGGGATATTTACCTACACATTTTTTAAAGTTTTTACTCACTTTCAATTTTGTCACTGTCGTGACGAGCTTCCAAGCCTTTTATGTTAGAACAAATGCTGAGCACTGTTTCTTCAACACTATTAAAGTCAGGAGCATTTGAAGGCCCTCCACCGGTCCTGTACATTTCCTGCCTTTGTAAAGAAGATTTCTTTTTCGTACATTTTTTTAATCCTTCGTACTTAAGCTTCAAAGTCTTCCATGTACGGATGCTCGAAGAAATACCAGAAGAGTTAAATGTACACTCAATTTTTCTCCATGCAGATTCTTTATCTTTGTTTGTCACAGCATCTGTTTTTTTATTTTCAATTATGTTTTTATATTTTTCCACTAAACCCACTAAAAATTTAATTTCAGTCGAGTTGAAATTAGCCGAACGTTCTCTTTTCTTCGCTTCCATTGTAATTATTAATTTTTATTTGCAAATTAGCTTCTTGTAATCTTGTTCTACCGAAAATAACACCCCTCAAATGAAGCAAAACACAACCATAACCTAAAACCACTTGTGTCAGAAGTGACAATTGCCCGTCCTGCTCTAACGCGTATACATTTAATATATTTGTTTCACTTGTCTGAAGTTAGCGTTGCCAGAGTCTAAATAATGAGTCAGTTAGCTATTCATGGTATAAATGACTATTGAAAAATAGAGAAACGTTTATGAGACGGATAAACAGCTTAATAAATTTATTCCCTTGGTAGTTATTAGGCGATTTATTAGAGGATTGAAAAATCAGCCCTTAATTTATTAATTTTATACTAATATTATAAAGAGGAAAGATTTGTATTTTTGTATTTTTGGATGTTTGTGTGGAATAAACTCGAAAAATACTGGACCGATTTCAAAAATTCTTTCACCATTCGAGTGCTACATTATCCCAAAGTAACATAGGCTATTTTTTTTAATTTTTTTTTTTATCCACAGCAAAGCGTGGCAGGGAACAGCTAGTAGGATAATAAACGTAAAAAATAATTAGTAATATTACAAAACGAGTTAAAGTATCAAAAATATCAAATATTAGATCAAAAATAAATAAACAAAAATCATATAATGTACAACCCGGTCACAATATCTGTGCACCTCGCTGGAATGCGGCGCCTCTCCCGCTTCCCCTGTCCCCTCTCCGCGCACTCCCCGGTGCGACAGTACGGTTAGCATCTTCGTTGCCGATACACGTCCCGATAATTTTGAGATATTTTCGCTTTGTTGTTGTTTTGTTTTTTAATATTTATTGTTAAGTTTAGACATATGACGTCACGAGGTAAGGTGCACAGATATTGTGACCGGGTTGTATGTGTGTTGTGTTTTTTTAATTACCTTCAGCTCGTCAGGCCGTATGACCTTAATTTCCGTAGTCGGAAACTTGACTTCCGGGAACGCGTCCCGTGTTTTCATGTCTTCCGGGTCGGTGGCAGTTTTCTCTTCTATGGTTTCTACTTCTGCGGTCTCTTCAGCCTATAATAATATACTTAAATTGAGTTGTTTTTACAAACTTTTAATTAACTTGATATTTAGAAAAACAAAAAACCATTAATAAAATGGAAATATCAAAAGATTCTTGATTATACCCGACGCGATTTGAAGGCGGAAATATATTTGAAATTAGTTATGTATTTGAAGATGAACTTAAGTTTTATTTAATTATATAGGGTTTTTCATAAAGGGTATGCTAAGCCGAAAAGGGCTCATAGTGCTCAACATTATGAACAACTTTTACTATGGGACCAATCCGAAATTCGCGAAAAAGAAAATCAGCTGTTCCATACATTTTGTTGAGTGTCATTGACATTTCTATATGGAACAGCTGATTTTTTTTTCGCGAATTCCAGGTTGGTCCAATACTAAAAGTTGTTCATAATGATGAGTACTATGAGCCCTTTCCGGCTTAGCATACCCTTTATGAATAACCCTGTATAAATAAACTCTTTATTCACAACATAAATTACAAACAAAAGGATGTGTAATGGGTTCAACGAAATTTCGCGGAACCCTGATGACTTTTCCTCGGAACCCTCTAGGGATCGTTGCTACGATGTCACTCACCACTGTCTCGACGTCCACGGCTGCTTCTTCTTTAATATCTTCAATGAGCACCGGTGCTGCCTGAAAATATAGAGATAATACATTAAAAACTTTCAATATTCGACAAAATATAATAAACAAAAACATAACTTAAAAACTGAGTCGGACTCAAAGACTTCGCGAGAACTGTTTTGCGACAATCAGTTTTCTTTTATTTAATGACGAACCGAGCAAATCGCTCGCCTGATGTTAAACGTCACGTTTGCCCATAACAGGTCTGCGCCACGCAGAATTTTGAACTCGCAGAATTCAAGACCCTGCGCGGCACAGCACTGCGCTCGTCACCCTGAGATATAAGTTGTTTAATCTCCCATTTCCCCTGTAATTTCACTGGAAACAATGCCCTTCCAACCGGAACACAGTAATGTTTGCACATTACTGCTTGGCGGTGGAATAACTGGCAAAGATGTGGTACTTCCCCAGGCGGGCTCTGCAAATAAGCCCTACCACTACTGAAATAGTGGTAGTGTTTTATCTCGACAACGTCTTGACTGATTTTGCTTATATTCGAAATTCTTTTTACGAATTAGTTATCAAAATCGGCCGGTAAATGGTGCTGCAGCAAATTTTCCCCCTTTTTGAGGTAAATACTCCCTCAATAAAAAAATCCCGACAACAAAGTCTTGAAATTGTTGAACGTGAATACCAAGTTTCGTCGAGATTTGTTGAGAACGACCTGTACGCGAGTACCAACATACGAACATCCGGACAGATGAAAGCTTTGGCCAGTCGTTGCAGACGCTTCGCTCGCTCGGTCAATTACCTTCTCGACCGCGACTTCTGGTTGCGGCGCCGCTACCGCTTCTTCTTCGATCTCGACCATCTCATCTTCGTCTTTCTTCGCAACTGTCGGTTTCTCGATTGGTCTGAAACAAAAATTATATAATAATTGAACAATAAGTTAATTTTTAACAAAACATTTAAAAACAAGGTTTGTCATCGGAGTTACACACGTGTACCAAAGTTCAGCTCAATCGGACATCGGGAAGTGGTTCAAAATTGAGTTGCAAGATTCCACCCGAACAAACATACATACATTGCAAGTTAAACAAAGGCTTTCAAAAGGAACCTAGTTCACCTTATTATTTGTGGCATGTTAACACAAGTCAGTGGCTATGTACAGTTGTTTGTGGCATGCACTCACTTGTCAGTGTCTTGTGTCAGTTGTATTTAGCATGAACTCGCTCCTCAACGTCTATGGACTCTTGTTTGTGGCATATCGTCACTTTTCGGTGGGTGTACTCTTGTAATCGAGACATAGTCACTTGTCAGTGACTACGTTCTGTTGTATATGGTATGACCTCACTTGTCAGTGGCTATATCTTAATATATATATAAATTACGTGTCACGTTGTTTGTCCGCTATAGACTCCTAAACTACTTAACCGATTTCAATCAAATTAGCACACCGGGTGCAGTTCGATCTAACTTAGGAGATAGGATAGCTCACATCTCAATTTATAGTAAAAAAACATGAAAAATTAGAAAATTTAAAAATACTTAAACCATAATTTAACTTTAGCGCTTTGGACAATGTAAACTTTTTTAATGTAACTTTTGACATTTGACATAGAATTGACGCAATGGCTTTTTTTACCAATTCGAATTAAATAGTCATCGTTAAGACAGGACAACGTCTGTCGAGTCAGCTAGTAGGATTATAAGGAAAGGGTATGCGAAGCCGAAAAGGTACTACTAATCATTATGAACAACTTTTACAATGGACCAAACCGGGATTCGCAAAAAAAATCTGCTGTTCCGTACATTTTGTCGAGTGTCATTGACATTTTTCTATGGAACAGATTTTTTTTCACAAATTCCGGGCTAGTCCCATAGTAAAAGTTGCTGACAATGGCGAGTACTATGAGCTTACTTCGGCTTGGCATACCATACCTCACAAGTTCACAACCCAGTATACTGTTTGTGGCATGTACTGTTGTATCTAGCATACCATACCTCACAAGTTCACAACCCAGTATACTGTTTGTGGCATGTACTGTTGTATCTAGCATACCATACCTCACAAGTTCACAACCCAGTATACTGTTTGTGGCATGTACTGTTGTATCTAGCATACCATACCTCACAAGTTCACAACCCAGTATACTGTTTGTGGCATGTACTGTTGTATCTAGCATACCATACCTCACAAGTTCACAACCCAGTATACTGTTTGTGGCATGTACTGTTGTATCTAGCATACCATACCTCACAAGTTCACAACCCAGTATACTGTTTGTGGCATGTACTGTTGTATCTAGCATACCATACCTCACAAGTTCACAACCCAGTATACTGTTTGTGGCATGTACTGTTGTATCTAGCATACCATACCTCACAAGTTCACAACCCAGTATACTGTTTGTGGCATGTACTGTTGTATCTAGCATCTACTCGACGACATCTTTAAGCTCAGCGGTAGTATACCCGCCTTATAAACCAGAAGTCCCGGGTTTGATGCCCGGCAGCTGTTTAAATAATGAATTTAAAGGTGTTAGTTGTCCTTGCCTTTGTGTGTGTTCCATGGCATCCCGACACAGGGTATCCTAGTGGGGAGCTATGAGTGTGAAACATTATTAACCATACCATTTCTCCTAACCCAGTATACTGTTTGTGGCATGTGTTGTATCTGGCATGTACTCACTTCTCGACAGCATGCTGCCCCACACTCGGTATATGTATGTCCACATCCCGGAACACGTAGACATCTTCCGCGTTGATCTCGATGTCGTCGATGTCGAGCGCGGCGGCGGGGGCGGGCGTCTGCGCGGGCAGCGGGGAGGCTGGGGTGTTCGCTGCAACAGACACTACTTTTAAAGAAGGAAAATAAACAAATAAAACAAAAATAATCATATCGGTTTTTTTTTTTTTTTTATAAGAAGGGTTTTGTCAACAATTACAATAACACCCTGTAGTTCTTACAACGTATAAAAACGAAACTGAAACATTTAACAACAAGCACATTTAAATGTTGAAAAAAACAACACTAAAGTTTTCACCACTTTGTCAATTTTATACTATTCAAAACAACATAAAATGTAGTAAACGTTCAAAGTCTATTGTGTTCTATACCAAATGTTCTCCACTCTAGAATCTACCCTTATCTTGGCTCACTCTGGAACCTACCCTTGTCTTGACTCAATCTGGAACCTATCTTGGCTCACTCTGGAACCTATCTTAGCTCACTCTGGAACATATCTTGGCTCACTCTGGAACTTATCTTGGCTCACTCACCTTTCAGCTGCTGCTCGATCTGCACGAACTGACTCTTGTTATGTTCTATGACACCTTACTCCTGTTTGCTGAAACATACCCCTGTCTTGACTCTCTCTGGAACCTATCTTGGCTCACTCTGGAACCTATCTTGGCTCACTCTGGAACCTATGTTAGCTCACTCTGGAACCTATCTTGGCTCACTCTGGAACTTATCTTGGCTCACTCACCTTTCAGCTGCTGCTCGATCTGCACGAGCTGACTCTTGATATGCTCGATGGCGGCTCTCTCCCGCTTGCTGTCCTGTTGCGGGGAACTCTTTTCTAGAAGCATCGAGAGTGTCGGCGCCGTCACCGAGGGGGAGATCGTGTCTGAAAGAAAATGTATGTTGCAACACAATACATGGTTACACAGAAAAGGTATGCTAAGCCGAAAAAAAAAAGAAAGGCTCAAAGGGCTCAAAGTATAATAATCGCAAAACATCTAGTCCGATCTGAACACGGCGCGTAAACCTGCGCAGAAGTGAAAAATGGGTATCAGCGGGGCCCCCCTGGCGGGGAACATGCCACGTGACCGCCCTTGACAAATCACAGCATAGAGCGTATTTTCATTAGTGTGCTTTCGTTCTCTGTGTGTCGTAGTCACGTTCGCTAGCTCCACCCACTGAGTACAGTCGCGCGCGATATTTTTGTTATAATAAACTGTTTGTTAAGTTTTTTTGTTGATTTTTCGTTTCGTTCAATAAGTTCATTAAGTTCAATAAATTGTCATAAGTATCAGAATATAGTAAGTAAACCTGACATCCAATTACAGCTGTACACAACATTCACAATATAAATAATGCTTTTACTTTGAGTTGTTAGTTATTGCGTATTATAAAGATTATTATTAGAATATAGATAAGAATCTAGAACAATATGTACCTAATCCCAATAGTCAAAATAATTAATTATAAAAAATATAATTCGTACATAATGTTGTAGCACTTGACTGTACCGTCGCGGGCCGCCATGGTGCAACTTCAGATCGGACTAGATGTTTTGCGATGATTATACTCATCATTATGAACAACTTTTAGGGAACAACCCGGAATTCATAGAAAAATGTCAATGACACTCTCAAACTCGACAAAATGTATGGAACAGCTGATTTTTTTACGCGAACGCCGGGTTGGTCCCCCATGTCTCTTGCTAAAAAAATTGAATTTGTATTTATCAATTTTAATAATCATAATGCATATTTAAACTGACCGACGATGGTCGCGGGGTGTGGTATGTGTTGCGGGGTCGTCACCACGGGAGACGACTTCAGCAGCGACGTTAGCAGCGGCGACGACGGCGGCGCGGGCGCTGGGGAAAATACACCTTAGTTATATGGGAGGTAGGTTGGTTTTTGAATAAACACTAAACGCCTCTCGCATAAAACTGGTGCAAACAGTTTAAAATTCAAATTTAGCGCCATTAGCGAAACGTTGCACCTTATCTTAAAAATGTTTTGTTTTTTTCTTTCTATTTCTTTCTCACTCTTACACGCACGTTTCCTATCTCCATCCTTTTCCTACCTGACGGCGACGGCGGTTCATTCGACACGGATCCCCTCGGACTGCGAGCGGCTCGGGCGCGTCTCTCCTCTCGCTCCTTCAACAGGGCGGCGCGTCGTGCGTTCTCCCTCTCCTGCGCTCGCTTGGTGGCTTCAATGTTGGCCCAGATTTCACGGAGACGGTCTTCTGATGTTGACAGGTTTCGGACTTCGGCTACTTCATTCTGTAGTAGAAAAAACGTTAAAATTGTAAGTTGATTTTAAATATATTTGTCGGCGCTCTGAGCCAATCTTTATTTAGAGTGGCAATAAAACGTAACTGACAGTGACAGCTTCTGAGCCGCTGACGTTTACCACTCTGGCACAACTACGATCCGTAACGAAAAGGCGGGAAACAATACTTCAGGAATCTCGACTAGGGATGGCGATTCTTTACGAAAAAGATCGATTTTTAAATCGATTCGAATCGTAGTCTAATGAATCGATTCACGAAAAAATCGAGGCCTACAAAATCGATTCTTAAAAAATCGATCTTTTTTTCAAGTTTGCGTTTCCAATGTAAATTTGTATCAATTTTATTAAAAACAAGATTAATATTGCAATTAACGATATCTTATCAATAAAATCAGGGAATTCAAAAATAGCAATTATTTTTATTACCGTATCAAACTATAAGATCAACTATAAAAAAAAAATAAGTATTTATATACTAAGTACTAACGGCCTTACTAATAAAAAAAAGTTAAACATCTGTGTAACAACTGTATTAATATACAGTGAGTAAGCTATGAATAGGCGTTACACTGGATGCAATATCAATCGTCACAGATTATAGATACATAAAGTCAAAGACTACAAACGTAACTTTTTTATTAAAGAGAGGCGAGTAAAGGATACTAAACATACAGCCATCTCGCGAGTTTATGAGTAGTTAACTCTTTAACCGGCAGCACTCTTTTAATTCAGGCACATTCAACTAAATGCAAATAATTGTATGGTTTATACCAAAACAGAAAAAATAGAATGTCGATTTTCAAGGGTGTTATATCGATTCAGTGAATCGACACAGTACTTCATATCGATTTAAAAAATCGATATTTTCTGCTCGAAAAATCGATTCTTCGATTAATCGATCTCAGATCGCCATCCCTAATCTCGACCAGAGCCACAAGGACAAGGGTTGATGGTTATGTTGATACGTAGAAAGCTGATTACAATAGTTGCAATTACATCTGGAATTACAGTGGCGGTCATAGAATCTTATTGTATCGTGTACCTATGCGCATTACGTGTTCGACGTGCAAGATACTCAATACTCAATACTTTATTGCAAAACATTATGGTTTTGTATGTAGGTCTTAAATAACATATATGTTTAAAAGTCACACATAATGACCCTGATAGGGTATAAGCAATGTTGTGCGGAGCGGGTTCATTTCATAATAGCTTCGTCAGAAAAAAAATCCTCTAGTTCATAATAAGATTTGTTTAATAGAATTTCCTTTAGAGTTTTTACGAATTTAGAATTGTCTTCTATGTCTTTCAATTTTGTGGGAAGTTTATTATATATTTTAACGGCCATAGGGTTAGGGCCCGAGCTGTGCATAGCTAGCCTAGAGGTAGGTAGAATTAGTTTGTGTTTATAGTCAGGTCTTATTAGATAGGTACGCTTGTCAGTCAGTTTTATGAAAAATTGTGGGTATTTTCTTACGAACTTACATGTTTCTAAAATGTACAGAGATATAATTGTCAGGATTTTAAATTGTATGAAGTAGGGTCTATGGAAGTTTAATATGTCAATGTTTGGGAGTTTTATATCATAGTATATATCATAGTTGAACGGATCATTGTAACATTAATGTACTGACATCATTCAAGATTATAATCTACGTGTGTTGCAAGTAATGGTTTTATTCCCCTCGCCCGATTATCCACGCCTGTTTGTCTAATAGAACCTAACTACATGCCCACATTATGAACATAGAACCGCTCGATAATACCTAACTTCTGATAATTGGCGACACCTCAACCTATGAGTGCCTTTATATTTTTAAAAAACAAGCCTTTATTGCATTGTCATCGGAGTAACACAGGTATAGCAAATTTCAGCTCAATCGGACATCGTGAAGTGGGTCAAAATTGAGTTGCAAGATGCCACCCGAACAAACATGGTTACAAACTGCTATGTCCTAAAATGAGGGTAGTTCCGAGAAAAGCAGTGGTGTGTCATCCTGTCCAAAGTAGTGTGCTCAGCTTTATAATGGAAATTGGTGCGTATTTTATACATACATTACAAGTCAAATAAAAGCTTTTAATAAAAATCATGCTATAATTATAAAGTTTCACCTGTGCGATGATGAAATGCCTGTTATTATAGAACCTGAGCTTATAGATTTACAAATTTCATCATAATCAAAAATCAACGAATCAAAAAACATATTATTCAAATCGGTCTAGCCGTTTTTACACGCTTTTTATTAGCTTCACTTGTATGTTTGTAACCGACTCCTTTGGGCGCGATTTTGACCCACTTTAAACGGCCAGATTTCGTTAAAACTTTTTGTAGATATATCGAGGACCGATGACAATACACTAAACAAAGCGTGTTTTTTAGTTTTTTTGGAACTATTATTATTTAGATAAAAGAAGAAAGACTACCTGTAACTGCTCATATTGCTGGTTCATCTCAGTTATATTCTTCTGTATCTCTGCTATTCTGTCCTGCGTGAGTCTCTTCACGATGCTCTCTTGAGGCGTGTCACCGGCACCTTCCGAGCTACGTTTCTTACGCTTTGGAGTCTCCACATGCTCCAATAGGGCTCCATATTGAACGGCACAGCTGGAATGTCATTTTAAGGAGCTGGGTTAGCTCGGGTAATTTTTGGCAAGGGGGAAACGAACAATGCACCATTTTCAGGACGCCAGTGAGGGACTCATTGCCATCGCAACATAAAAAGAATGTATTTGTAGTGAGACAAGCGACTAGCTTGAGCGAGAAAGCACCATAATACTTTGTGTTTGTAAATATTTTATTTATTTATTTTTATTTTATTTATTTTGGTTGACCAACACTACTTACACTGACACATTCAAATAAAAAATTTAAAAACAAACAAAACTCAAATAAAATGTCGCAGTTTTTAAAGGCGAAGGCAGCATGTAATTAAGAAAAATACATAAAACATAATTAATTATTCAAAAGTAAAAAATAATGATAAAATATTAGTCTAGAACAAAATACATGGTAAAAATTAAAATGTCAAAAATTGATTACAAATTATAATAAATAGATTAAAATTAAAATACAAATAACACGTACATGACAAGCAAAATTAAAAATTTAAATTGAAATATTAGCCGCTCTAGGTTATTAAATTGCTAATCCAACTTTACCTTTAATTTTGTTTATATATAGCATTACTTAGAGATAAATTAATTACTTTATTTACTCTCAACTACATGTTTACTTTTAACCAACTACCAACTAAGGGCTCCTAAATACTTGTACACACACAAAAGACAGTAAAAGTAGGCATTGACATCAATGATATCAATGAATCATCAATTTTATGCCAGTGGACATTGATTTCTGGAATATTATGGGTTTCACTTTGGCTTTCCGTTCAAAGAAAGTTAATATTGAAGTTATCTTATGCTCGTATTGTTTTGATCGATTCCTGAATCGGTTTTGGAACACTGACAGGTCTATACACTCATTTTAATTATGCGTAAACACTACTGTCGGTATAATATAAGGTTTTAGTTGTAAAAATGCAACAAAAACAAACCTTTTCTGAGAGTACCAATCGGGCGGTCTATTAGGCTCACCAACCGTCTTGAGAGCCCTAGACACCGACATCCAGTTCTGGTCACCACTTCGCACTACCGCTGACGCTAAACACAGCTGTTCTCTGATATTCCAGGTGTCTAAAGGCACTCTTTTCAACTGCAGTCTTTCTTGTATTGACGACATTTTGAGGTTGTTTTGTATTGCGTAAGAACAACATTTACAATTTATTTTGAGACATCACATATTCTATTTTGGATCGCATTATTTGATTTTTCGCTGGCTCAATAATTATAACGATACAAATTATAAATAAACAAATCGCGGTGAAAATGCGCAATTCCTCTTTGACAAATTGACAACACAACACCTTACACCCAGTGTTGCCAACTCCAAAAATTCCAAGTCCCTAGATAAAAGAATACAAATTATAATTATTAGTCCCTAGACTTTCTAGCGACTTTTCCAACCAAAAGTCGCTAGAAAGTCGCTAAAACTAACTCGACCAGGAGCGGATCCACGATTTTGTCTGGGAGAATACCTATAATTTTGTCGGGGACAGAAAAGGCGGTGTCATAATGTTAGGATAGGTAAAAAAATAAGGTAATTATTGGAGAACTGGCCGTATTCAATACCAAAACTTAGATTTGAAAGAAAATTTGATGTGTTGCTTTGAATATTTTTTGAAACATCTAAAGCTAGGGCTGTTTTAATTATTACTCCAAAAGTCGCCAGATTTGTCGCTAAACTATTTTTGTCGTCAAAACTTTATTTTAGTCGCTAAGACTTGAGCAAAAGTCGCCAGTTCTAACGACTAAGTCGCTAAATTGGCAACACTGCTTACACCTTACACCACAGATTGACTAAACAGTGCTGCCAGTGTCAGAGCTAGTATTTCGCCAGCCATTCATTACACACTCAGACTAACAGACAGAACCATACCAGCTACTTCGTAAAAAAGAGCAAGATGGCAAGTGCCAAAACACGGTTGAAAAAGAGAGACAGACCTTTCATTTTTTGTCCCCGTCGCTGTAACCGTGCCAAGGTGGGCAAACCACAGATTAGGAATAATAGCTACTACGTGAGCCGTCTACGATTTGTAGCTGCCAGGTTGTGAATTATGTTTCCCCAGGATTGTACCCAATAAATTAATAAATAATTAATTTATTGGACTATTTCATATTTCCTGCTGACCCAAAACTAAGATAAGGTACATTATTTTCGCAATCGCAAGATTGCCTATTTAATAAAAGATGTTCAAAATTATGAGTAGATTAGTATACTAGTAGTTATTTTCCTATTATTAGACTTTTTCCTACTATGAGCAATTTGCGGCTTGTATATCCTTTCCTTATAACCCTGTATAACAATGTTTTATTTTGTGAAGTCTAGAGATTAGAAATATTTTATGAAAATTTTTCCTCTAAGATGGGGGAAGCATTCCTATCCTGGCATTATTTCAAGAATATAGCTGTCGCATGTGCGGTTACACTTTGGCTCTATCTTTAGGTAATAAATCTATGAATACACACATCTTGTTCGTAGAGCTTGTGACCTCATAGACATTGCAATTCGAGAAGTTGAAATAGTTGCATTTTCTTTAAAAAGTAACGTTTAAAAAAAATGTTACAGCATGGTTCGGGTCTCCATGCAATAGGTATCTAAACTTCGCAATGACAAGTTCGTTTAAAGATTTACCAAGCAATACAGGCAAAATTACAGGCTAACAACACTGTTACACTCCTGCATCTTTTGTGTTGCAAGACCATAAAATAAATTACTTTTCAGATTATTGCCATAGTCTATAACGCGTCCATCTGCTCAGTAAGCGCTGTTAAGCAATGCTTTATCTTTTTACAATGAGATTATAATGCAATAAAAACATAACTCTTAAGGGGCGTCTAAACGGGCTATATTTTACGACAATTTGTGGCTGCAATACTGTGGCCGGCAACATTGCTAGCAATACCAGCCACACTATGCAATATTTTAAGGATGGCCCGGCATTATAGCCACATATTTTTTGGTATGTCTAAATGTTTTTATGTGTAGCCGGCGTGTGGCCGAACGATCGCCTCGCAATCGAAAATACTGCAATATATCTGGGCCATCTATATTGTTGTTCTGTTTTACTGTATATGCGCGTCCCTTTCTCCCTGCGACGTGAAGTACTTTGCGTTTTACTTTCTGCGCGACGTGAAGTGTGCTGCGAGTGCTGCGACGTCCATCGTGTACCTATAAATCTGTGGTGTGGCGATATTCTGTGCTGTCAGCAGCTGTCATTCTTGTGTTGTTTTGAAAATAAATTAAAATGACTAATACTAGGTCTGTCGTTTTTCTGCCAAAACAATGTAAGCGGCAGCGATGAGCGTCATTTCGTCGGCCATTGTTGCTGGATTGTGTGGCTCATTAAAGGGTTCTGAAAAAGGCCATACTATTGCAGCCATATTGCAACATGTTGCCTGCAATTGATTGCTCAGCCATAAAATGCACTAAATGTTTTTTTGATGGCTGGGCAATGTTTGCCAATAATTGCAGCTACAAATTGTCGTAAAATATGGCCCGTTTAGATGTACCTTTAGATCACAAACACTGTTTGAACACTGCAATGCCCGCCCAGTTGTCCCCACTAGCAGCAAATAGGAAAAAAGTGGCACAATAGAATTTTCCAGCTGTTTCCACTACGATAGGATGAGAAAAATATCTTATTTTGTAGCTCACGATATGGTCTAACTTGATTTTTGTAGAAATAACATAGAAACAAACATGCTTAATACACCCTTAAATTAGAAAACATTAGGTACCTCCTTTTGGGAAAATACAAATAAAATAGCTAGTTAAATTTGGGGAGCAGATAAATGGGTTTTTAAAAACTAAAATAAAACTACGTGTAGCCGATTCAGAGGCTCTATTCTTAATGGTTGTTAATACATATTTTACTTATAACGAAACTTACTCGACTAAGGTGGTCTTATATCTAGGAATGCATACTCAGCGTCTGCACTGCGGTGGCCGTTACTCAGAACCGGCGGCTAACTGCAGTGTCAGCTATTTATTCTAAAGCAGAGGGCTGTGGGGGATACATAACTCCTCCCTCCCTAAGTGGAAAATTATCGGGGCGTTCGATTTGCGAAAGACCTCGATAATTTTGTATACACGGAATTACTTTTAAGTATAAAACATATAGAATAACTAAAACTATACATAGTGCTACGAGTCCTAATGCTATAACACTGATTTTAGAGTCCTTTTCTCTGTTAATCACTTTTTCAAACACGTCACTATTTTTTAGGGCGAAAGCCATATATTTCACTTCGTCTAGTCCAACCTCGTGCATGTTAAGTGCGCGTGCATCGGATAAGTCCTCGGTCGCGCGCAGTCTCGGTAGCTTGATGATGGGTAGCGGCTTAACAGCATCCGTCTCGGTGTAGATTCGGTGATGTCGGATGGTGAGGCCGTTAACATTGACGTCACAGGGCTTGTTTAACGTCACGACGTACGTACCTGATATCGGCTGTTTAGAGACTTCTTCCCCACATATTTCCGTAAGGGTGATTTCTGCTTTGGTGAAAAGTATCCAATTGTTGTCATTAACTTTCTGCAGCTTTACGTCTTCTATATGGATAGGGTACTGCTTGCAGCTGGTGATGTTGTTCTCGTACACCATGAGTTTCTCTTCACAAGAGAGTCCGCTGTACAAGGCTCGATTGTCGTCGTTGCAGAGGAACTCGTCTCCAGCAGCGAGTGGGCGGCACGGCTTCACGATCGGCTGGTACTTCAATCCTTTCGCCAATAGGTAAGGGTATTTAGGGAATATGGCTACGGTTAGGTTTGTGGGTTTGAGGAAAATAGGTAAAGTGTACATTTTGAAATAATTATACTTATAGTTATCGGTTAGTGGAATTTCCATGACAAAAGTGATTTGGTCTCTTTTCATATAAGATTTCACAGAAATAGTTTCCTCTATTTTGGCTAAATTTAATTCGGTGGGTACATACACCAAATTCTCTGAATTCGCTATTACTTTTAAATGATATAATAGTTCGGTAGAATTAATAATAGACTGATGTAATATAGAGCTTTTGCTTAGAGCTAGTGCGGTTTCAATTTCACTTAACCTAATGAATATAGTTCTAAAGCTACTTAAAAACAAATTATATAGTCCTAACACATAAGAGGACTCAGCTAAATTATTTTCTTGTGTTATTGTCTCCTTAAGGATTGCTTCAACCCTTTTCAAACGGGTGTCTACTGTTATCGAGTTTTGATAGATTAATTCTGTTGCGTTTATGAGGCTATCTAACATTTTTGAGACTATAGTGATTTTCTTTGAAGTAATAGTTTGGTCGTGGCTTAGTTCGGAGGTCAACTGATCATATTTGATTGCGTCATCATGGTCTAGATTACCGGTTATTATTTTAATTATGGACCCTAATGGATTAATTAATCCTCGCTTGAAGCGTTGTGGAATTAGCTGGTAATATTTATCTATAGTTATATCGCGCATATACTCTGCATGCATGAATATATCAATAAATTTGTGAGGGAAAGTTTTGTTGGATGAAAGTAATCGCTGAAATTCAGTAAATTTCGAGTTGACGAGTTTTAGGTCAATCCAGATATTATTTAATTTAATGGTTTTTAGAATTGTCCAGTTGTCAGTTTGTATGTAAGCTTGACCTTTCTTTACAGGCAGGAGTCCCGGGTTTCCTTCAAGTGATTGAAGATGAAGGGCGGCTGTCGACGTCGCTAGCATCAGACTGCACCTGCGGAGGGCGTTTTATGTTTTTAATAGGAGCTTTCGTGCTTTTCTTTTTAGTTTCTCTTTTAATTGGGACAACGTTTTTACCGGTCATACCTATTATTTTTGCCTTTTTGTACCTCGGTTTTTCTTTGCTTATTCTTTTATTTATGTCTTTTACGAAGACGGTCTCCGGAAGTTCTATATTAGTTTCGCCGCCTCGTTTTTCTCTAACCTTTTCCTTTCCGGCTTTTAATTTCTCGGCTATGTGTGCGTATAGGAATTGCGTTCGTTTCTTGTGGTCTTTAATCAGTTGCTGAGTGTAAAGTTTTTCAAGTTCTAGGTCGAATGGGTTATCAGTGTCGGTGTGTCCAAAGACAACTTCGAAGGGTGTTAATCCTGTCGCTGTGTGTATGGCGTGATTGTAAGCCATGACTGAGTACGTCATGACGGACGCGGCATCCGTGCATTTTTGTTCATACTTGGCCAGTCTATATATCTCTATTATGGTTGAATGAAATCTTTCTACAAGTCCCATAGAGTTCGGGTTATTTACGGTGCCTATGTGTCTTTCTATTTTGTGTAGACTGAGAAATTCTTTCATGAGGTCGTTATTAAATTCGGTACCGGGGTCAGAGTTAATTTTCTTGGGTATACCGTAGAATGAGAAATATTTCAGTAGCGCTCGTACGACTTCAGGGGTAGATTTATTTGTAATTTCAATGGCCTGCCCTAACTTGCTGAAGGCATCAATTAGGGTTAGGTAATATTTTCCTTCGATTGTGAAAATGTCTATGAAAATTTCTTGAAACGGGGCATTCTGCGTTTGCGTCAATTGTAACATGGGTTTTAGTGGTTTTCGCTCATACTTTGTCTTTTTACAGGCGTCGCAGTTATTAATTATAGCTGAAACAATTTCGTCCATTTTATTCCAATAATAATTTCTACGGATTCTGACTAATGTTTCCTTAATCCCGCGATGGCATGTTTTACCGTTGTGGTATTTTAAAACTATTGCCTTTTGTTCGCTTTCGTTGTCTACACAGACTACTCTTTCAGTACATTCAAATATATTTATTGTTCCTTTCCTGAAAATTTCTATTACAACATTGCTGAATTGTATGCGGTGTTCTTCGTTTTCGAAATATATAAAATATTTAATTTTTGGTCTAATATATTCCTTGAGGAAGTTTTTCACTAGTTCTACGTTATTAAGGGGGAGGAAAACTTCTAGAATTTTGTGTTTTTCATACGATAGGTTTTTCACGTGGAGTTCATTTTTAAGCCAGGAATATACTAAGATTTGATTTGGTTTTGTATCTATGGCTTCATGTAAAATCGGTATTCCGTTTGAATCTAGATCTTCCACAGAGTGTATAGTCTGTGACTTAGAGCTCCCTGAGGGGGATGGTATAACGGGTTTCTCTATTTCCAATTCTGTTAGCATCTCGGCGGCTTCCGACGAGTCAGATATGCTTATTGTCTCGCTTATTTCTGATACTGTCGTAGTCGTTGAGTCCTGTCGTTTTTTGTCTAGGTTTACTCTCATTGAATTAGCGTCTTCGTCAGTCAGGGCGTTGATTTTGATTCTACTTAAGGCATCCGCGTTTGTATTTTGTTTTCCTTTTTTATATATTATCTCGAAGTCGAAGTCCTGAAGGCGTAGCCTCCATCGGGTCAGTTTACTGTTTGGGTCTTTCAGAGAGTTTAGCCAAGCTAAAGGTCTATGGTCAGTGTAGATGAAGAATTTTCGTCCGTACAAGTAAGGGCGGAAATGTTTTGTTGCCCAGATGATGGCGAGCAACTCTCGCTCTATGGTACTATAGCGTGTTTCTGTGTCGCTTAAAGTACGGCTCGCGTATGCAACTGGTTTGTCACTACCAACTTGTCCTTGGGAAAGGACAGCTCCCAGGGCTACGTTTGAAGCATCCGTTGTCAGGATGAAAGGTTTTCCATAGTCAGGATACTGTAAGAGTGGAGCATGTGTCAAGAGTTCTTTACATTTGTTAAAGGCATCAATATAACTTTGAATGGTCAATGATAATTTTGTTGCGTTTTTTTAAGCATGACGTCAGTGGTTGGGTTACTTTAGCGAAATTGGGTATGAAGCGTCTGTAATAGCCTACGAGTCCAAGGAAACTTTTAATTTCCGTTGTAGTCTTTGGGATCGGAAAATTCATTACTGCATTTATTTTGTCATTATTCGGTTTCAGTCCGTCTTTAGTGATGGTGTGTCCTAGGTATAATACCTCCTTACGTAAAAATTCTGACTTGTCTAGTTGTACCTTTAAGTTTGTCTGTCTCAGTCTGTCGAAAATTAGTCTTAATTTTTGTAAGTGCTCTTCTAAGCTGGATGAAAAAATGATGACGTCATCAAGGTACACCATACAGTGTAATCCTTGCAGGCCTCGTAGGACATGGTCCATTGTACGCTGAAAGGTTGCAGGGGCCGTTTTCAGGCCGAACGGCATTCGTAAAAACTCAAAGTGACCATTCTGTGTGCTGAAGGCAGTTTTCTGTCTATCTCGCTCTACAACCTCTATTTGATGGTAGCCGCTTGCCAAATCAATTGTGCTGAAGTAAGTACTTTTTCCTAATTTGTCAAACAGGTCGGTTATATTGGGGAGTGGGTATTTATCGTCTATTGTTATCTCATTAAGTCTTCGGTAGTCTATTACCATACGAAATTTCTGTTCTCCTGATGCGTCAATCTTTTTAGGTACTAAGTGTACGGGGGCACTCCACGGAGAGTGCGATTCTTGGATTACGTCGTCCTGCAGCATTTTCTCTACTTGTCTGTTAATTTCATCTGCTTGGGCAGGGGCCTGTCTATACGGTTTCATGTAAATAGGGTCTTCATTTTTTGTTCGAATTTCATGTTTTACTTGATTGGTAAAAGTAAGGGGTAGTTTGTCGCAGTGGAAAATGTCTTTGTATTCTGTACAGAGTCTGTAAATTTTCGCGCGTTCCTCAGAGTTGGTATGGTCTAGTCTTATTTTGTTCAGATTTTCAGTCAGTATTTTGTCCATTTGTATGTCTGTAGCTTTAGTAGCGTTAGTCGCATTAAGGTTACACCTGGTGGTTGTGTACTTAGTTACTTGTAAGGGTCGTTTAACCGTAAGGGTTACTATTTCATCCGAAGTGTTTTGTATAACGGTGGTCGCGTATCCGTTAATGCAGTTAACTAGGGCACTGGGCATTCGTACTCCCGGGCCAAACTTTCTATAGTCTAATATAGCTTCACCTAAGTGTTGGTCTATCGGTACTTTGACTCTTTGTTCCGATCGGGGTTGCAGTTGAATTTCATAATCCAAATTCGTATTGATTATAGGGATGCGCGTGGTTTTCGTTATTAGCACAGAGTGTTTCAGGTCTATCATGGCGCTAAGCTGTCTCAGTAAATCATTTCCAATTAGTCCGTCGTATCGTGGGTCGACGTTGTATAGGTAAAATTTGTGAGTTTCATTAGTCTGGAAGGTTGGAAAAAGCGGTATCTCTATTACTCCGTTGTGTCGACTTGACGCGTGTGTGCTAACTACTTCGAAAGGTTCGTTTTTAACGTTCTGAAAGAAAAACTCGTATGCTTTTTGAGGGCTCAAAAATGTTCTAGTACTACCTGTATCTATCATAAACTTTGCGTCAATTTCAGGGATGTAAATGTGAGGTAGTTTTAGTGTAGGGTCGCAGTTCAGTTCTATTATTTCTTTTCCTCTATAGAGGCTGGTGTTATAAAATTTCCAGCCGGTTGTTCCCGAAGGGAATGTGTCTGTTGCGTCTCGTATGTCGTCTCGTTATATACGTCATTTTCAGATTCATTCGTATACTCGTATTGTCCGTCGTACATGTCATAGTCAGGGTTATAGTCGTTGTCATGGTAGTAATAATCTTGGTACTGTTCGTCGTCTAAACCTGTCAACTCGTTAAGCTTGAAGCCTTGCGGTGCGGGACGAGCTGTCCTCATAGATACGTCTGTCGATTGTAGGTGCGGAGGGTTGGTTTGAGGTGGTTTGTACCCTGTCTGTGGGGGTCTGTATCCGAACTGTGGTGGTTTATACCCAAATTGTTGCGGTGGTCTGTATCCACTCTGAGCCGGGGGTTGATTCCCAAATTGGGTTCTAAAGCCTAACTGAGGGATGGTTCCGAATTGAGGGCGGAATCCCTGTTGCTGTGCTGAATTAAATTGCGGACGGTACCCAAATTGAGGTACGGTTCCAAACTGTGGGCGGTAGTCAAAACTTTGTGGTTGCGCTTGGTGTGGTTTTGTTGGTGCAGGTTGTGTACCAAAATTGAATTTAGGCGCGGCGTTTACTAGAGGCGCCTGGAATTTAAAACCACTCGCCGTGTGCGCGGGTGAAAAGATTGGCCTTGGCGCGGCGTTGTTATAGACGTACATGCGTTTTCTCGCGTTATATTGGTCTAGGAAATTAACTTCTTCCAAAACTGTGCTTAAAGCGTCCTCTAGGCTCGTTGGTGCTTTTAGCCGGACTATGCGTACCATATCTTCGGATAGGTTGTATAAGAATACGTTAAGTGCCGTATTGTTATATATCACTACCTTAGCGCGTCTTAAATTGATATCTTCTATCATGTTGACCTTGGAAATAAGCGTGGATCTAACACTTTGAATGCGTTTGTAGAAATCGAGATAACTTTCACCGGATTTAATTTTTAGCGTTTCCAACTCAATACCTATGCAGTGTTCACTTCGCGGGTCCCCAAAATGTTGTTTTAGTACCTCTTTTAGGTTGGACCAGGTGTTTATGTCATCTCGTTCGGACAAGAGCGAAGCCGCTTTGTCATTGAGTCTACTTGTCACGGCGTTGAACACATATAAGTCCTGAGCTGCATCACCTCTATATCTGCTTATTACATATTCGCATTTTCTCAGGTATAAATTTAATTGCGCTTTGTCACCTCCAAAAATGGGGATGAGGTTTAATATTTCTCGAGGGATGGCCCTGAACTCTAATGGTTGCTGTTGTTGTGCCATCATTTTAGCGTATAATGAGCAGGTATAGGCAATTTACACACACGATTTAATACTATAAAATGTTAAACCTATTTTTGACAAAAATATAATTTTTACTTTACTTAATTACACTATTTTAACAATAATTCCGATCGATTTGAGACCCAAATTCATGAAGTTAACCTAATTACACAATTCTAGCCGATGACTAAGGTCTGAATATACTAATTACACAATTCGAGGAGAATCTCGGGATAGGCAAGGATGGCGAAAAGGTCTACTCACCAACCGACCAGCATCATTTTTCTCAGCGTCCACTATTTAACACATTTATTTAGTTCGTTGGATAACTGTTCGGCACTTCACCTTTGTTGTAGGCAAACCGCACTTTGCCGTTCTAACGCGGTAACTCGTTGTACAAGTATAGACACTCACGTTAGGACAGCCAGTTATCCTACCGGCTGCGCCAGTTAAATTTGGGGAGCAGATAAATGGTTTTTTAAAAACTAAAATAAAACTACGTGTAGCCGATTCAGAGGCTCTATTCTTAATGGTTGTTAATACATATTTTACTTATAACGAAACTTACTCGACTAAGGTGGTCTTATATCTAGGAATGCATACTCAGCGTCTGCACTGCGGTGGCCGTTACTCAGAACCGGCGGCTAACTGCAGTGTCAGCTATTTATTCTAAAGCAGAGGGCTGTGGGGGATACATAACTAGCTACAACAAAATCAGAAACTTTTTATTGGTTGGTCGGTAATTATTTTTATTCGAAATGATCTTAATATTCGAAATCAAAGGGCCTAGTTTCTCTTCCATCGTTTTCGTCTTTTAACTTCTGGTCTTCTGTGAAGGTACATTTCGGATCTGCAAATTATGAAACATTTATTTGTAGTCTTAAACTAAAATATAATAAATGGACGGGCCTTTAAAGGGCCCAAGCCGTTGATCGCGTTCAGTTGATTTAGGTCAACATTATTATTTTTGTTTTTAGAAGTATTTTCGCATGACGGATGCACACTTAGGCATTATTTGTTCGATGGAAGGTCGTGATATGTTTAGCTCCACAGACGTGTCCCAGGAGTGAGAGTCAGTCAGACGTAACGAGCGTCCGTCGCTTATTTTAATAGTCTTCAATAATGCGCTTCTTTTAGACCCGTCCATTTATTTTATTTTAGTTTATGTTGGTAGCATAGGAATTATCTAGTGCCTTTACCTGACGCGAATACAGACGGGGGCAAGGCAATAGTTGATAATGGACAGATGATCTGGACACCTATTTTTGCAAGTTAGATTTTATCTCGGTCACTGTCGCTCTTTTTAGAAATTTTGTAAGAGTGAGAGTGACGGAGATAATCTTGAGAATAAGAATCACATATATCCGTAATTACTAAACCGATTTTGATAATATTTAGGATAGAGATAGCTTATAACCTGGATAAACACATGGGCTACTTTTAATAAAAACTACTGTCACCGTTTTTTAAAACTACGTGGGTATAACCGCAAGCAGCCCAGAGCCTCGCTCCTTTATTTTAAGGAGTTGGGTTGGCTCAAGAATGGCTGGTAAGGGGGAAACGCACAATGCACCCTTTGCAGGACGCCAGTGCGGGACCTATCGCCCCCATTCCGAATAAGAAGCGCGAGGCACAGTTAACAACAATACCGATAGTAAGTATATCCGACTTATAAGTCAGAGGTCCCGGGTCCGATTCCCGGCCGGGCTGATGTTTGAATCATGAATTTAATATCTGTTCTGAGTCATCCATCAGGATCATCCTAGTGGGAGCTATGAGTGTGAAACGTTTATTTATCTACCTTTTTCCAATCGCTCCTTCTCCCGGCACCGCACATACCGCAGCACGCGGTCTCGGTCGTTGGGTTCCGAGAGTCGGCCTGCGGGCTTCATCGCCGGACTGTCCGTTATCAGAGGCGCTGACATCACGCACGGCAAGCGGGAGACTAGTTCCAACTCTGTGGGCGAAACGAAGTAAAAACTGTGGTAGAACAAACCAACAAACAAACATCCGGACAGATGAAAGCAAGGCCAGCCGTAGCAGAGACGCTTCGTTCGCTCGGTCAATAAATGACACTTCTTACCAGTGTAACCCTACAGTTTTGTAGCTGTCTCTGTTTTTAGTCAATGCTTTTTTGGTACAATCTACAGTTTTTGTGCCATATTGATATTGCTGTTTTTTTGCAATTTTTTTTATCAAAATAACGCATTTCATCAAATACTACACTTTTGGTAGGTTTTACAGTTTCTAACAGCATTTTCAGAGCTAGTCTAAAATTTTCTCTTAGACGGGGTTGGGAACACTGCTTCTTACGACTTAACACTTTAACTGCTGCTAATAATCACATGCGTTGTATTTACGCACCTGACGTGTGTAGCCGCATTCGCGTTGCGCAAAGGAAAACACAACGTATGTGTTTTCAGCAGTCAAAGTGTTAAGAATTAGTTTGCCCTATTAATACCAACGTTCATCCTCATGCCGGCACTGGAACATGCGCATGTGGCAGATGCTGAGGAAGGTCCGGTAGATGCCGTGCTGGCACATAGCGCACACCATCACGTCGCGGACTGGACACTTGCGGGGACATTCTGCGCTGTACTCCTTCATGTCTGTTAACAAGATTTACGTATTAATAATACTAGTTGACCCCCGGCGGTTTCACCCGCGTTTTTTTCCTTCTAAACCTTCCCTGAACTTCCACAAATACTTATTACAAGATCAAAATTAGCGGAATCGGTCCAGCCATTCTCGAGTTATAGCCAGACAGACGAACAGCGATTCATTTTCATATGAAAGAAGAAGAAGATAAACTAGTTTTTTTATACTATTGATATACTATTGTGTCGAGACGAGCAAATCGCTCGCCTGATGTTAAACGTCATGTTTACCCATAAGGGGACTGCATCACCCAGAATTTTGGACTCTTACAGTTCAAGAACCTGCGCGGCACAGCATTGCGCTCGTCACCCTGATGCCTGGGCCACACATATCGCGATAATATTCGGGCGATAAATTTCGTCTTCGGTCTACGGCGAAGCTGCGCGGCCACATAATGCGCGATGTAAAGTTTATCGCGATGTACGAGCGATGTATAAACGCAAAAGACAAAATGAATTTTTTATGGCCAGTTTCGTTTGGGTTCCATAAAATCGGCTCAGACTCGTAATTGGCTCGATCTAAAATTATATCGTTACTCCAATCCATGTTTCGCTTCAGCTATATTATGCACTGCAGTTTAACTTACACGCCCGCTACGCACGATGGCTGGCGGCCGTCTGAAGTGTGGCCACGCAACCACGCAAGCGAAGTTCATCGCGATAAAACGCTTTGATCTGCGAGAATTTACCGACAGCGGAGCGAAGTCTTCGCAGCTACGTACGAAGCACCGAAGTATACGCGAATACTTGGCTACACTCATCGGGATAACGCGAATCTTCGGGTTATCGCGATGTGTGCGGCCTAGGCATGATAAATAAGATATTGTTTAATATTCTATTTGCCCTGTCACTGGAACCGTTGCCCTTGCAACCGGAACAAAGTAATTTTTGCATAATATATATAATTATATACTTACTCGTAGATATTATTATGTGTGCCCTGCAGTTTCACCCGCGCAGTCATAAAGTCTATTTAAAGTTAGTCACTTCACATTTTAAAATGCTCTGGCAACTTTTCACTGACGTAAAATTTCTCTAGCGGAACAAGACGGAAAACTTTAAGCAACGACTAACTTTAAGCAGGCTTTATAAGTATGGCTTAATAAAAACATATGGCTTAATAGAAACCCGGAAATTATCATTTTCAAATTCATCAATACCTTCATCATTTTTGTTTTCATTATTTGGTGTTGATGTTTCTTCACCGCCAGAAGACTCAATAGCAAGACCACCAGTATCATCATGTACTTCATCATTGACACCTATATTTCTGTTATCATTCTCTTTAGGTGGAATCGCTTCAGGTGGAATCTGCACTGGATTATTTCCACCACCAGACTCTGCTTCTTTTGATTCTTTTTCCTCTTCTTTTTTGTCTTCTTCATCAACATTCAAAGCAACGATTGTCGGTGTCACTTTAGGATCATAATGATATTCTTCTTCTTCGTTGAACACGTCAGATTCTCCAACTTCTGGCTCATCGACCAATGCAGGCGGTTCTGTTTCGCTAGGCACGTGTTTTGATTCGTTTTCTTCTTCAGCTTCATCATTAAGATTTTGTTTGTCGTTTTGGTCGTCAATTTCTAACTCGCCTTCTATGACTTCTTTGTTTAGGTGATTAGAGTATTTTGAATTTCCATTTCCTATAGGATTTTTGCTAAAATAGAATTTTTCAAGATCTTTGTCATCCATTTCAATCGTGCCTTTAATTGCAGGACTATCATCCTGAGCTTGGGGTAATGCTACATTATTATAAGGTGCGTTTGGATCGAAATCAGTGATTTCATCTCCAAGAGCTTTTTCAAGATCAGCATCATCCATTTCAACTGAAAGTTGAAGGTTTTCGTCTGGATTTCCATTAACACCCTGAGATTTAGGTATTAATTTATTATTGGGTGTATTTTGAAAAGTGTTAGTGTTATCATCTCCAAGAGCTTTTTCAAGATCAGCATCATCCATTTCTACTGTTAGTTGAAGGTTTTCGCTTGGATTTCTATTGTCGTGATGGGTTTGAGGTATTACTATATTATTGGGTGTATTTGGAATGGAATCATCAATTCCATCTCCAAGAGCTTTTTCAAGATCTGCATCATCCATTTCAACTGTGAGTTGGAGATTTTCACTTGGATTTCCGCGATCACCCTGAGCTTGAGGTATTGCTATATTATGGAGTGCGTTTGGAAAGGAGTTAGCGTTACCATCTCCAAAAGCTTTTTCGAGGTCAGCATCATCCATTTCAATTGTGGCTTGAATGTTTTCGCTAGGATTTTCGTTACCATTTTGACTAAACTCAATTGGATTTAGATCTCGGGCCGTTTTTGTTTCTACCTCATTTAAACCCATCACGTCATCAATTTCAATTGCACCTTTTATGCTGGGACCATCGTTATCAAACTCCGAGTTGACTTGATCTATTTGCTGAACGTTCGCTTTCGAAAACACATCATTTGTAAACATTTTGTTCATGTTCATGTTTAATTTTTCTGAAATAAAATACCAATAAACCACTGAGATTATTATTTTAATAAAACAAAAGTGTAGAATAGAAATACTATTGTGAATAACTATAATTGAATGCTATAGAATAAACTTACTTATTGTCATACATTTTAAATAAACGCATACAAACAGACGTGGCAGAGATAATGTTGATAGAGATTGTTTCGCGATTGGCTTATCACGTATGCTTTGAGTTAAGGTAGGTATGCAACGTTATGGGGTGCTAGGTCGGGTAACCTCCACGTGGTGCACCCTGGGCAACAGCGTGCGGTACTACTGCATAGCTTTTATGCAGTAGTACCGCACGGTGGCCAATAACCCGACACGGTGGGCCCGTCCGCGTGTCCCTCTGACTAGCAGAGGGCACAGCGGATGGTGTGTGGTGGAGTGTGGAGCGTTGGAGGATACGGCGCTCCACGCTTGGCTGGTGGCAGCAATGCCACCAGGGGGGGTTTTCCTTGTGCTCCTCGCCGCGTGTGGGTCGCGGTCGGGAGTGCAAGGAAAGGAGGAGGGGATCGCTCGTTGCCGGGCGTGGTGAAAGCCATGCTCGGCGGCGAGAGATCGTGGCAGGCCGTGGTGTCCTTCTGCGAAGAGGTAATGTCGCAGAAGGGGCCGCGGGGCGGATCGGGGAGGACGACTCCCGCAGGATCCGCTCCGGCGCAGACGACGGGGAGGGAGGAGGGGGCGATCCGATCATCGCCTCCTTCCCTCTCCGTAGTGGGGCCACTGGCGGAGGGTCGGGGGGCTCTCCGCTGGCTTGCACCGGCTCCACACGTCTGGGGGCAGCCTTGGGTGACCAGGGCCGTCCCTCTCTTGACGCACGGAAGACGGGGCCGAAGGGCCGACCCTGGCTGAGGGTGGCGGAGACTCCGAAAGGGAACCCCGCTGCCCCCGGCCACAAGGGAATGAGGTCAACTTCCCAGTGGTTTTAGTGGGTATGCCGCCGCAGGGCGGAGACTCCCACATAACCCCGGCTCCCCCGGGTTAGGGGTATCCATAAAGGATTTCCACTGGGTCAACAAAAAAAAAAAAAAAAGGTATGCAACGTTATAACATCCTGGAGGCCTGACGCAGACAACCACGATGATGCTTCCGCTTCTTGCAATTCATTGAGGAAAATGGCTTCAAAGCGTCCACACACTCGCACTTTGGCAGGCATGTGAGTCTGCTTTTAATAAGCATATGCAGTGAATGTAGTGAGCATACTGTCAACATGCGAAGGTTGCGAGGCTCATCATTCACAGTGCTTGCCTTGCGATATCGATTTGCGTCTTCATGAAATTTCACGTCTTTACTTCAGGTTTAATTTAGTAAGTTTTGGTACTTACTTACCTGTACTTTTATCCGAATCTTGCCTTAAAATAGGTTTTCTGATGCTTGTCTTATTGGTATTTTTATTAACATTCCACTTTTTAGGAGAATTCATTTTAACTTGCTTGCTATTTGGTTTGGAATTCGGCTTGTTAATTTGTTTGGCTTTGCTTTTAAGTTTTGTTATGTTTACAGTCTTAAGTTTGCTGACCATGAGTTTAGAATTATTAATCTTGCTGGTACGTTTTGAGCTCAGTTCGATTTTTGTTAAATTTATTGGTTTATAAGAGGTTTCTGCTGCGGTTCCCGATTTGAGGTTTATTTTGGTATGACTTCCCAACGTGGTTATGCTTTTTAGTTTTGTTTTACTCTCAGCTTTTGGAGCAGCCTTAGAGAGTTTGTTGACAGTTTTAGGATTATTAATCCTATTAGTCACATTTCTTGGTCTAAGAGATGTTTTCAAATCAACGACTGATTTAAGATTTACTTTGTCATTTGTTCCCGACGTAGTTTTATTTGCAGGGTTTTTTGGATTGGATGTCGGTCTCGCTCGGGAAACTGAAAAAATAAGTTATTTTAATAAGTATATAGATAAATAGTGCAATATTTTAAAACTTTTAAGGCATTTAAGCTTTTAGGCATTTCCATCGGAGTTATAGGTACAGGTATACAAAAGTTTTGCTTAATCGGACATCCAGATGCATTTGACCTTAACAATAAACAAGCCAAACCGGTTATCTTAGTCCTCGCCTGCGCGGTACAGAGGCGCGGGGGTATGACGGCGCGGGGGACTGAGAGGGCGGCGCGGGCGGCGGGGCCTGTACCGCGTAGGAAGATAAACGGTTTGGCTAACCTACGTCGCACATTTTTGCACATTGCAGTAAAAGTTAACAAAATAATATTACCTGCTACAACAGATCTTTTTGATCTCTTGTTTCCTGAAAAGAAACGTATTGTAAAAAAAAATGGTATAATTACATATTTTTATGATTTGTGGTATAAAGTGATTGCAAGTGCAATGCCATGCCCCATAATGAAAGATTCATGTCAGAATATAAGCCCATGAGCTTTACTAAACACTACTTAAAGTTAGTCATGGCTTAAAATTCTTAAACAGTGTTTATGAGTATGACCAAATTTTAATAACTTTTTAACCGACTTCAAAAAAGGAGGAGGTTATCAATTCGTCTGTATGGTTTTTTTTTTATGTTTGTTACCTCATAACTTTTGACTGGGTGAATCGATTTTGATGATTCTTTTTTATTAGAAAGCTGACGCTTCCCATTTGGTCCCATTTCAATTTAGTCCAGTTCTGATAATGGTGTCCATGAGAAAACCATAAATATAAGTCTTTGCATTAAGTACGTGCGCGACAAATAGATGAATAACTCAATAGTCGGTCTTTAGAAGTCGGTTTTTGTTTTTTTGTTTTTTGTAAAAATAATTATTATTGGCTTCTATTCCGAAGTTTGCATGAACCAAAGTTTAATCACATACTCGTACCTGTGGATGCTTGTAGATTGTCAACTAATGAGTGACAGTTTTCCATTGAAACAATAGTGGATTCCAAGCCTGAAATAAATATACAAATAAATATAAAATTTCCGTGATGAAATCATTATACATTACCAATTATAACATACTACATATTATAATATTACTATTTTATATTGCCGGCGTCTGTCTTCCCGAAAAAGTACAACCCAGGGTTATTTAAAAGTAGAGTGAATAGGTATTTCCTAGGCAAGCGTGCTATATCTTCGACCACATCGTCGCTTCGCTTTCCATCAGGTGAGATTGTGGTAAAACGCATGTCTAGTTTGTCGTAAAAAAAAGAAAACCAAACCCAGTTTTAGCCACTGAACACATTGTAATGAAACTTGGTATTGTTTTTATTTTATCATAGAAAAAGAATTTTTACTCTGAAAATTAACTGTTCCTGTTAGATAGCGAAACCACTACGTGAAATCGCGGGGCGGAATTAGTTCTGCAGACAAGCTTTTATTGCATTGTCATCGGAGTTACACAGGTATAGGTATCAAATTTCAGCTCAATCGGACATCGGGAAGTGGTTCAAAATTCAGTTGCAAGGTTGGACCAAAAAACCTAAACAACAACAGAGTGCGAGTTTTTTTCCACTATTCGATCGCGTTAACGTAAACTACAATTTATATGGAATAAAAACCGCGCCACCTAGTGTTCATAATATGAACTATAACTCGTTCCATACAAATTGTAGTTTACGTTAGGCACTCTGTGGGGCTAGCACAACGTTGACGTAAAAATACGTAGCGAGTTTTCGATAGAAAAGTGTACGCCATTTACGACTGTCAAGTGTGCTCTTGACGGGTGTAAATGGCGTACGCTTTTCTATCGAATACTCGCTACGTATTTTTACGTCAAAGTTGTGCTAGGCCCACAGAGCAAGCTAAATAAGCGCTTGTAATAAGGATTTTTTTACCTCTGTGACATTTCATGAAGTTCATTTCACATTCATTAATCATGCTAACGTAAAATGGCCTGCGTTTACTATTCTTGTAGAAAAACTTCGCACAAACAGACTTTTCTTCAAACGGACAGTCGATTTGCTTGCATTTCTGAGGTAGGTAACTTAGCTTTTTTTTCTCCAAGTTTTTACGATTGTCCCGTCGATTTTGTATCTTACGTTTGTACGAATTTGCACCAGACTGAAGACGGGCGATTTCTGCTTCAAAAAATTGATCCGTCAAATTGTTTTTTAACATCAGTTTCGGGGGTATTGTTTTTAAGGTAGCTTTTTGCACTTTCGCGTCATGTTTTACAGATGACGCTGTCTGTAATGCTGAAAATTAGAAAATGTTGCAATACAAAATTATCATGAAATAACAATAAACGTTTATTTAGAAAGGCATCTGGTTTTTTAAAGGTACTTTTTGCGGCAATTGATGTAATATTATAAAATACAAAATACTGTAAAATAAGCATGTGATAGCCGATCGGTGTGACCATACCCTAAACTTGTTTGTTTTTTTAAAGAAAATGGTTTAATACGTTCTGTCTATTCAGTTAATTAAATACACAATTTGTAAACACAGTTTGGTGTAGAATATTTAACGATGTATAATAAGGTCAAATTCAGTAGTACATCTAATTAAATTATGAAAGTATTAATTATGTTAAAATTGGACACCCAGACACTTATTATTAATTATAATTATTTTTTATAATAGATTTTTAAGGAATTATTCGATATTTAATTATTATTCAAAAAAAAATTAGATGTAATTTGACTACTGCGACTACTACGGCCTAACAGTTGTATGGCCATTACCCTTCGAAGGATAGTTTTTATCAATTTTAATTTGAAATATTTCCGCAGAATTACCGGTGAACCCACTTTTTCTTGGGCTTAAAAAATTGCAAATCGTACAAAGAAATTGATAAGAAGTTTTTAGCCGTATAATTTTAATACAAAGTTCCCAATTCATCTGTCTTGTCAAAAATTGTAACACTTCCGGCAAAAATTACATTTGATAAATGGTAATTTTAAAATGAATTATTTCACATAACTTGTCGGGAAAGTATTAATTTTTTGGTGTCAATCGATGCAGGAGGTTTTATTCTACTATATATTTCGAACTTAGGGCAGAATTTTTGAATTTATAAATGTTTACATCCATAAGATTAGACCTGTTTATCACTATTAATTTATTTGAAATATAGCACGGTAGGTATCATTATGATGCCACGAATATATTATACACTGAACACAACACCGTAATATGACAAAATAACAGAATCAATCAATCTACGTTTTGAAATATTTAAAAAATTACCAAACAACAAAAATAAGACGTTCGGTTTCATTTTACTCACTTTACTGATGTATTTGATTGTAGAATGCAATCATTTTTATTGACTTTTTACTGCCACCGAATTAATTCTATAGTTAATCGTAGAAAAGTAAGAATTAATTAATTAAGCCGACCTTGAGACCGCGACGGTTCCTGCCTTGTGGCGGTTCTAGTAGCCGTGGTTTGGGTACCCATATATTTATAATATGTATTAGTATATTTTCCCTAATGTAGATAGTTTTAGTATTAGAATGTATTTTATTTGAATGTATTTCTAAGTATTTTTTACTTTTTTTTAATGTCGGTTTATATGACACAGTTTTTTTTCCTCAATATTGCACACCCCGTTTTTCTATTTTTTTTATCTATCCTCTCCATCCTAGGGTTGCCTGGAAAAGATCGCTCTTGGCGAAAAGGCCGCCAGTTGTCGCACTAGTTTTTAGGTGTTATAATCCTTTTGCTTGTAATTTATGGCGTGAACAATAAAGAGTTTATCTATCTATCTACTATATACCCATAGGCTTCAGCCAAAAGGAATCGAGGGTCACTGTATTTTTATACTATTGTAAGTGCATTTTTCAGTTTTTGCCCCGCCTAAATAAAATTGAAGATCCGGGGCTGCTATTAGATCGCGTTAACGCAAACTAAAAGGTTTAGAACTCTGGTTTAAGGCAAAAATTGTGTTGTTTCTTCTTTTAATTTTTAGTAAGTATGTTTGGTATTATTATTTTTGTCTTAAATAAATATTTGTCTATTGTCTAAAAATCGTGGCGTACAAGAAGAGAAAACAAAAATATTCCCAACGAGTCACAGTGTGACTGGTTGGGAAAAAAATCCCAACGAGTCACACTGTGACTCGTTTTGGTGTGACTCGTTGGGAACCTCTCATGTTCATCGTCGCCACTGGAGCGGAGATTCCCACATAGCCGCCGTGCTCGCCCCGGGGCCATTGGTATCCATAAAAAATCTCTAGACAAAAAAAAGTAACTGTTACGTAACTAATATTTTTTGCTACTTGGCTATCTTTAAGATAATATTTGTACTTGTTTTTATAGTAAACTAGCTTTTACCCGCGGCTTTGCTCGCATTGTTTTATCTTTCGTATTTTTTTTAATAAAAAATATTGTCCAAGAATATGTGTTCAAAGTTTCGTGATGATCGGTTAAGTAGTTTTCGCGTGAAAGCGTAACAAACAAACTTGCAATCACATTTATAATATTAGTACGGATTGTGTTGTGTAATGTATCAGTAGGTGAGGAAGTCAAGGTTGGAGGGCATCTAGGTTCAAAAGATCAGAAACGGCAAGTATTTTGTTCCTGATGATATATATTTGGACGACTAAACAAAGAGCAAAATTTGAAAATTTTAAAATATAATTTAATTTTTTTTTTAATCGAATTTGAAATTTTAGGGTTCTGAACCTCCTTTGGGGAAGAACCCTTAAGGCGAGACTCGTGCATCTGTCCGTCTGTATGTCACAGACAATTATCTCAAGAACTATATAAGCTACCGGTCTGTTTGCCCTGACGCTAGATAATTTTTACCGCTACAAGTTTAAAAAAAAACATGCTGAGAAATAAGTCTTTACCTGAAAATTAGGTCACAAAATGGATCTAAAATTAAACACTACATGCATTAGAAAAAAATATATACTTACTGAGAAATAAGTTTTTTTTTATTCGATAAAAGGCTTGCGTTTGACCGCCATCTTGCCTGACGGTAAGCAATGATGCGGTCTACGATAGAGCACGCTTACCTGAAAATTAGGTCCTGAAATAGGGAGCTACAATTTTAAAGTCAAGCAATGTTTTAAATTTTACCTTGCATAGTTTTTTTTATTTAAAAACCTGTAATAAAAATAACCGGAACCCCATACATTTCCATACATTTTGTCGAGTGTCATTGACATTTTTCTATGGAACAGCTGATTATTTTTTTCACGAATTCCGGGTTGGTCCCATAGTGAAAGTTGTTCATAATGATGAGTGTTATGAGACCTTTTTGGCTTAGCATACCCTTTCCTTATAACCCTGTATCTAAGTATTGTAGTCTGAAGACGGGGAAGCCCTGGCCTTAGCCAGGTTATGGCCATTGTCACGAACAATCACATTAATCTTATAATAACAAGCCAATTAACGTTAAAGATAAATGCAAACATAAACAATTTATGGGCGGAGCTTCCCAGTTGGAGGGTCTAGCGGCCGACTTCCCGTCGACCATGCCCGGGCTAACGGGTCCGGAGCTACGCCCGGTGAGAGGCACAGCTCCGGGCCCGCAACCCGAACACTCTCCTCGGCGACCCTCAAACCTTGAGATACCCCATCCCCGGTGTGCCCGAAAGGGTGGCCAAATTGATTAAACATTTTCTAAACAAGTATAAGAGTAGACTATTGGATAAGATTGGCACAGGACCGGGATGAGTGGGGTGCTAGGTCGGGTAACCTCCACGTGGTGCACCCTGGGCAACAGCGTGCGGTAATACTGCAGCTTTTATGCAGTCAGAGGGACATGCTTTTATGCAGTATTACCGCACGGTGGCCAATAACCCGACACGGTGGGCCCGTCCGCGTGTCCCTCTGCCTAGCAGAGGGCACAGCGTGATGGCACTGGACGGTGGCATTACTGCCACCAGGGGGGTTTTCCTTGTGCTCCTCGCCGCATGTGGGTTGCGGTCGGGAGTGCAAGGAAAGGAGGAGGGTGTACGCTGGAAGCGTGTGCCGCATGGGGCCTCCAGCGGCATACGCTTTCGGCCTACATAGGCCGGGATCTCTCGTTGCCGGGCGTGGTGAAAGCCATGCTCGGCGGCGAGAGATCGTGGCAGGCCGGGGTCTCCTTCTGCGAAGAGGTGATGACGCAGAAGGAGGCCGCGGAGCGGGTCGGAGAGGGCGACGCCCGATCTGACCCACTCCGTAGACGGGAGAGCGAGGAGGCGGTTCGCCCGTCGCCTCGCTCCTCTGCAGTGGGGTTGCCGGGAGAGTCGGGGGACTCTCCCGGCCTGCACGACCCCACATTGACTGTCTGGGGGGTGATCCTGGGGAACAGGGTCACCCCTCCATAGGCGCAGGGGGCCCTAATCGGGCCCATCGCCGGGGCGAGGTGGTGATTGCTAACGCGACCCCACCTTGCCCCATCTCAGGCAGATGCCGAACACCCCAGTGGTTTTAATGGGTATGCCGCCGCAGGGCGGAGACTCCCACATAACGACCCTGCCTCCCCCGGGGCGGGCGTGGTATCCATAAAGGATTTCCACTGGATAAACAAAAAAAAAAAAAAAAGGACCGGGATGAGTGGCGTGCAAGAGAGGCCAATGCACAGCAGCGGATAATCACAGGCTGATGATAATGATGATTAAACAAGTATTAAACTACAATGCACCCTTTGCGGGGACGCCAGTGCGGGACTTGTACAAATTCCGAATAAGAATAAACTAAAAAAACCGTCAAATAACGGCTACAAAATTAAAGACAGAAAGAAAAATTTAAAATTGAAGTAGAAATAGCCGTTGAATTGTTTTGTTGGTATAAAATTTGCAATATAACTAAACTAATAAGTAATCAAACAGGAATTGTCCTTGTTACAAATGTGGCAATGTCAAGAATTTTAACTACACATTGCCTTGTTTAATAGCCAAAGAAATTCTTTGCGCGAAGAATGGACCAACTCTTTTATCACTTAACTTTATTGGAAATGTTTTACATTTTCAAAACAAATAAAAGGTAAAAAACTTTGACGGAAAAAAGTGGAAACCCTAATTTTTGTACTTTTTACTAGGCTATTGATTGACGGGACGAGCAAATCGCTCGCCTGGTGTAAAACGTCACGTTTGACTATAACAGCTCTGCGGCATCCAGAATTTTGAACATATACAATTCAAGCCCCTGCGCGGCACAGCACTGCGCTCGTTAGGGTCGATACACATCTGACGGAAAATGCGTCGCGTAACGCCAGAACAGAGAAATGTATAATAAAACATCCAACCTTTCACACTCGACGCACTAGCGCATCATCGGTTGAGTGTGAAAGGTCGGATGTTTTATTTTACATTTCTCTGTTCTGTCGTTACGCGACCGATAATAATACGCGACGCATTTTCCGTCAGATATGTACCGACCCTAACCCTGAGATATAAGATGTTTAAAATAATCTCCTATTAAACTTAACTTGTAACTATAACTATTAACTACAATTACTATAATAATAACTATAATTATTAACATGTTGTTAATTTTGTTCGTATAAATGTAGCATGTGTCACTCGGAGCATAATAACGAATCGCGACACCTTATTCTCGAACCATGAGTTATTTTGCTCGGCCGAGTGTACCCAACCCAACGTCTCCTTGTACTAGTTTCGTGTAATCAATTCATTAGATTTCATTTAGCTGTAGTTGGTTAACACGTTCAGTACCACTACGATTTTCATGATGTCTTCTCGGATGCCGCCTACATTTTACTGTAGACGGTTGAAAGACACTGAACTCGCCATGCGAGTCGTCGGCTGGAATAAATAGACAAATATTTATTTAAGACAAAAATAATAATAACAAACATACTAAAGAAATTAAAAGAAAAAACAACACAATTTTTGCCTTAAACCAGTCTCAAGTCAGCATAATGCCGGTCGTAAACAACCGGCGCTGGTCTTCCGTTGAGACTGGCGGGTGACGTAACGCACGTTATACAAAACACGAGTACAAATAAAATAAAAAAAAAAGAAAACACAACAAACGAATAAATGATTAAATTAAAATTAAAAAGTGGTGACTTATAACAAATTAAACACAAAACAATACTACGTGAACTCTCCGGGCGAGTCGGTGGCACCGAACGTGTAACATCACTTTGTCTAATAAATAACGGCGGAGTTAGTTTATTGGTTTAGTAGTGAATCTGCCGGTAATGATGGCAGTGATGCGAGTATTATTGTGTGCGATTTTCATTAGCCACTGTTATGGGTAAGTGACGAAGAAATTATATTTTTAACCGACTTCAAAAAAGGAGGAGGTTATCAATTCGACTGTATGTTTTTTGTTTTTATTTTTTTTTCATGTTTGTTACCTCATAACTTTTGACTAGTGAATCGATTTTGATGATTCGTTTTTTATTAGAAAGCTGACGCTTCCCATTTGGTCCCATTTCAATTTAGTTCAGTTCTGATAATGGTATCCATGAGAAAACCATATAAGTCTTAAATTTGCATTAAGTACGTGCGCGACAAATAGATGAATAACTCAATAGTCGGTCTCTTGAAGTCGGTTTTTGATTTTTTAACCGACTTCAAAAAAGGAGGAGGTTATCAATTCGTCTGTATGTTTTTTTTTAATTTTATTTTATTTTATTTTTTTTATGTTTGTTACCTCATAACTTTTGACTGGGTGAAGCGATTTTGATAATTCTTTTTTATTAGAAAGCTGACGCTTCCCATTTGGTCCCATTTCAATTTAGTTCAGTTCTGATAATGGTATCCATGAGACAACCATATAAGTCTTAAATTTGCATTAAGTACGTGCGCGACAAATAGATGAATAACTCAATAGTCGGTCTTTTGAAGTCGGTTTTTGTTTTTTGTTTTGTAACAAGAACATTATTTTACAAAACAAAAAACAAAAACCGACTTCAAGAGACCGACTATTGAGTTATTCATCTATTCTTTCTAATAAAAAAAGAATCATCAAAATCGATTCACCCAGTCAAAAGTTATGAGGTAACAAACATTAAAAAAAAATTATAAAAAAAAAAACATACAGTCGAATTGATAATCTCCTCCTTTTTTAAAGTCGGTTAAAAATAATGTTCTTGTGTTGGCCTAAGCATATTTATTTTATGTCAACTTTTTTCTGTTAGAAGACTGTTAGAAGACTGTTAGTTATTCAAGTAAAATGAAATAAACTAGTAGTTCTGCGAATATGACCTCGCGAGAACTATTTTGGGACAATCACAGTGTTTAGTTGTATCTCGATAACCTTTTTACTGATATTAATCATATTCGAATCTCTTGTTTAGAATTAGGTACCATATATTATACTTTTGCTAATTTTTATCAAAATCGGCCGGTAAATGGCACCATAGCACCCCTCTTTTTTAAAGGAAAATACCCCCAATTTTCCCAGCTCCCCAACGCCACAAGTCTACGACACAATCGTAGTCGGGCTGGGCGCGTCGGGCTCCGCCGCCGCCGCCGCCCTCGCCGCGGCAGGGAAGAAGGTGCTGGCACTGGAGGCGCAGGACCGCATCGGAGGCCGCGTGCATACTGTGCCTTTTGGAGACGGGATTGTCGAGCTCGGTGCTGAGTGGTGAGATACTCACACATACTACGGACACACACACACACACTCTCTGACACACACACACGGACACACATACTACTGACACACACACACACACACGGACACACGGACACACATACTACTGACACACACACACTCTCTGACACACACACGGACACACACACACTCACACACACACACACACACACACACTGGTACACTGACTGTACTGTGGCATACTGACAGACAGACACTGAAGTCTCGTCTTAAGGGTGCTTTCGCAAAGGAAGTTCAGAACTCTAAATACGCAAATTTTTGCAACATCCTCGTTTTGAGTAGTTCTCGTGCTAAATTATTCAGATTTACTCTTAGATATATTACCTATATATATATTTTTAAGTGTCATTGACATTTTTCTATGGAACAGCTGATTTTTTTTTGGTTGGGCAGGTTGGGCCCATAGTTAAAGTTATTCATAATGAGGACTATGAACTTGTATCGGCTTAGCATACACTTTCTGTATAACCCTGTAAAATACGACATCATCATCGTCCTTCTGGGCGAAATAGTTTCAACCTCGGTTAATTCTTTCTTTATTCCCTTTATCTTCTTTTTCTCTATTAGGTATATTGTTGTTGTTGCTGTATTGTTGTTGTTTGGTTGTTGTAGTTGTTGTTGTTGTTGTTGTAGTTGTTGTTGTTACTTTTTTATGTATTTTTATATGACACAGTTTTCTTTAATATTGCACACCCCGTTTTTCTATTTTTGTATCTATCCTCTCCATTCTAAGGTTGCCTGGGAGAGATCGCTCTTGTCGCACTAGTTTTAGGTGTTGTAATCCTTTTGTTTGTAATTTATGGTGTAAACAATGAAATAAATACAAAGGCACTCATAGGTTGAGGTGTTGCCAATTATCAGAAGTTAGGTATTGTCGAGCGGTTCTGTTCATAATGTGGGCATGTAGTTAGGTTCTATTAGACAAACAGGCGTGGATAATCGGGCGAGAGGAATAAACCATTACTTGCAACACACGTAGATTATAATCTTGAATGATGTCAGTACAATAATGTTACAATGATCCGTTCAACTATGATCTCCAATGGATATTCCAAGTATTCACAATACAACTCAAACAGGCACTCCGCCGAACATGTAATGCGCATAGGTACACGATACAATAAGATTCTATGGCCACCACTGTAATTCCAGATGTAATTGCAACTATTGTAATCAGCTTTCTACGTATCAACTTTAACTATCAACCCTTGCCCTTGTGGCTTTGCTCGAGATTCCCAAAGTATCGTTTCCCGCGTTACGAATCGTAGTTGTGCCAGAGTGGTAAACGTCAGCAGCTCAGCAGCTGTCACTGTCAGTTACGTTTCTTTACCACTCTAAATAAATGCAAAAATGCAAATGCAAAAAATGCAAATGGGAGATTAAACAACTTATATCTCAGGGTGACGAGCGCAGTGCTGTGCCGCGCAGGGTTTTGAATTCTGCGAGTTTAGAATTCTGGGTGGCGCAGACCTGTTATGGGCAAACGTGACGTTTAACATCAGGCGAGCGATTTGCTAGTCTCGTCACTTAATTACATAAAAAAAAAAAATAAAAAATAAAAAATAAAGATTGGCTTAGAGCGCCGACAAATATATAAATAAATGTTTCACTCATAGCTCCCCACTAGGATATCCTGTGTCGGGATGCCATGAAACACAAAGACAAGAACAACTAACACCCAGACCCAGAGCAGATATTTAAATTCACCATTCAACCACCTGCCCGGCCGGGAATCGTACCCGGGACCTCTGCCTTATAAGGCGGATACACTACCGCTGAGCCAAAAAGGGCGAAGAGTTTATCTATCTATCTATTCCCAGGATCCACGGCACGGCAGGATCATCCACTTACGAGCTGGCAACGAAGAACAACATAACCATCCTGGAGCAAGAAGGCACAGTCAAGGTGTACTACTCCGACGGGACTTCCAGCAGAGATGAAATCGTCGAAGATATTGCCAAGTTCGCTCTGGAGCTTGAAGATGACCCGCCGGCGCAGCCTGAGCCTTTGGGACAGTATATTACCAGAAGGTGACAAAAAAAATTCAACAAATTGGACACAGCTCGATGCGCTCGTACGTGTCAAGCCAGGAATCTACTCAACGATTTAAGAAGTCAGGAACCTGAAGTAGATTTATTCCTTACAAATATTTGTTATAAGTTTTTGTATTAGTTTTCTAAGTAATTTCAACACAATTGCACAATATTTGTATGTAATTCTGGCTATCTGCACAGAACAGCGAGTATCTAAATAAAAATATACGTTGGTCTATGAGGGGAAAAGAAAAAAGAAAAGAGATCATAGTACTTACTCATCATTAAGAACAACTTTTACTATGGGTGGGAAATAATAAATAGATAACCAACTCGGAAATCGCGAAAAAAATCAGCTGTTCCGTAGAAAACTGTCAATGACACTCGACAAAATGCATGGAACTGCTGATTACTTTTTGCGATTTCCGGGAGTACTCTTTTCAGCTTTGTGTACACTTTCCTTGTAACACTAACACAGTAAGATTCATTGAATTTTCCAGAGTCCACGACTATATAAAAGAGAAGTATCCCTCAGTGGCGAACGATACCGACTTCAGACAAGGATTGCTCGAGTTTCTAGACCAATTCGTCAATACTTACGAATCTTCGAACAGCTGGAATGACGTCACCACGCAGTCTAACGCCAAGGAGTTAGCCGGAAGCCAGGCAATGAGCTGGCATACGTATGGATATAAGACACTGTTTCAACTGCTACTGGTGAGTTTTACAAGCTTTTATTTAGCTTGCCCTTTTTAGGGTTCCGTACCCAAAGGGTAAAACGGGACCCTATTACTAAGACCCCACTGTCTGTCTGTCACCTGGCTATATCTCATGAACCGTGCGTGATAGATAGTTGAAATTTTCACAGATGATGTATAGGTATTTCTGTTGCCGCTATAGCAAAAAATATAAAAAACAGGTAAATATTTAAGGAAGCTCCCATACAACAAACATGATTTTTTTTGCCGTTTTTATAGATAATGGTACGGAACCTTTCGTGCGTGAGTCTGACTTGTTCTTGGCCGGTTTTTGTTGTTGTTTTGGTTTATGGATTTTTGGGTCAAATCTTGCAACTGAAATGTCGATTGTGCTGTTTGGTATATTTAACGTAAACTTTCTCAAACTTTTAAGTTTACGTTTTTCTGACTTTAGACTTTTGGCTTCCAGAATACATACAACAATGGGCCAGGGTACCCCACGTTGGACATCAAACTCAACACCGAAGTGACGCAGATCCAGTGGCCTCAGGACCCGCAACAAAACGTGCTGGTCACGGTCAAAGATGGTACCACTTACGCCGCGAAGAATGTCATAGTCACCGTGTCGGTCGGCGTGCTTCAAGAGAGGTTAGTTGCGTTGAGAAAAAACTAGATGGCGCTGTTCTAAGAATTTTAAAAGTTTAAAAAGAGCTCTCTTCTCTACTCGTCTCGTCTGGTCGAAGCCACTCGAGACCAAAATACTGGCCTCTATCTCGCCCAAAGGCGCGGCATTGTCATTATTCGTCATACAACGTGTCGCCGTACAACGCGGTAATGGGGCCAGCATTTTGGGAACAATTCTTGCGGTTATTTTAGTTTTTAATTATTTTTGTGTTCTGCCTCTTAACAATCTTATATTGATAATTTATTAAATCAGGCGTTTCTTTTTTTCGTTTCTTTTTGGAACTTCATCTTCAAATTACTATTTAAAAGTAAGTTTTAAGTTTATCTAAAATTGTCCCAAACCAGATATGAAACCCTCTTCTCTCCACCGCTTCCTGAGACGAAGATTCGTCCAATAAAAGCAATTACTCTAGGAGTTTGCGCCAAGATCATCTTCCGTTTTGATCATGTGTGGTGGCCGGTGAACAGCCTGGGTTTCTTCCTCTGGAAGGAGGCTGATAAGGTATAACCTTTTTTTATTTATAGAATGATAGGCTTGCGTTTGACCGACATACGATGTCGCACGCGCCTAAAAGAAACCGATCACTCGCGACTTGAAAACACACAGATTATATCTAGGTACCAGGAAATACCCTAACTACTTACTAAACCATAGGTATATCTTCCTACTACTGAGATAGGTACATCTTATCTTATTTTATCTTATATCTTCTTAATATATATAAATCTCGTGTCACAATGTTTGTCCTCAATGGGCTCCTAAACCACTTAACCGCTTATAATAAAATTCGCACACCATGTGCAGTTCGATCCAACTTGAGAGATAGGATAGTTTAAATCTCAAATTATAGTCGCAATTTTAATTTATTGCAAATTATATATATACTGATAATTGTTACTATAAATTGACAAGTTAGCATCAACATACTACGGTTGCTATAGTTACGCAATATTTGACATAGAATTGACGCAATGGCTTTTGACAGGACAACGTCTGTCGAGTCAGCTAGTAATATATATAAATCTCGTGTCACAATGTTTGTCCTCAATGGGCTCCTAAACCACTTAACCGATTATAATAAAATTCGCACACCATGTGCAGTTCGATCCAACTTGAGAGATAGGATAGTTTAAATCTCAAATTATAGTCGCAATTTTAATTTATTGCAAAAAATAGGTATATACTGATAATTTTTACTATAAATTGACAAGTTAGCATCAACATACTACGGTTGCTATAGTTACGCAATGGCTTTTGACAGGACAACGTCTGTCGAGTCAGCTAGTATTTTTATAGATTATTAATTATAATTAAGCTGGCTAAAGATCGAAAATTGTGAAAAATGGAGGAGACCTTTGTCCAGTCTTTACGTCACTTTCTTCGATTTAATTTTAAAATATTGGAAACGTGATTGATTATCTGTAATACAGGGTTATGAGAAAGGGAAATGATAAGCCGAAAATACAAAATACAAAAAAGAACCTTTTTTTAACTTGAATAAGTCCGTGTTTGATAAGCGACAATGTGGTCGAAGATGAAGCACGCAGACTTAGAAGATTCACTCTGACCTTGAAAAGCCCAAGATCATATCTCTCAGGGAACAAGGAAGCTGGCAGTCTGTTTGCTATACGAATTAAATGTATTTAATGTTAATTAAGATTAACAAATATTTCTGATTGTGAAGGGGGACGTCAGTGGGGATGACCAGTGGCTGTTGAGGGTGAACGCGCCAGGATCGCCAATGTCCTTAGATACAGCGTTGACCGCCTGGGCCTGTGGAGACACTGCTAAAAAGGTCAGTACCTATCTTCTCTCTCTTAATATATATAAATTACGTGTCACGTTGTTTGTCCGCTATAGACTCCTAAACTACTTAACCGATTTCAATCAAATTTGCACACCGTGTGCAGTTCGATCTAACTTAGGAGATAGGATAGCTCACATCTCAATTTATATTAAAAAAATATGAAAAAGTAGAAAATTTAAAAATACTTAGACAATAATTTAACTTTAGCGCTTTGGACAATGTAAACTTTTTTAATGTAACTTTTGACATTTGACATAGAATTGACGCAATGGCTTTTTTTACCAATTCGAATTAAATAGTCATCGTTAAGACAGGACAACGTCTGTCGAGTCAGCTAGTATTATTATAGTTTGTAACCTAACGCAAAACGAAGGGTTATACGTTTGACGTGGCTGCGTGTGTGTGTCTGTCTGTGACATCGTAGCTCCCGAACGGATGAACCGATTTTGAATTTGTTTTAGGGTCCTGAACCCTTAAGGCAAGACTCTCGCATCTGTCCATCTGTATGTCACAGCCGATTATCTCAGGAACTATAAAAGCTTGCGGTCTGAAATTTAGCGGGACGCTAGAAAATGTAAACCGCTACAAGTTTTTAAAAAACATGCTAAGCAATAGGTTTTTACCTGAAAATTGGGTCCTAAAATAGGGACCTAAAATTTTAAAGCCAAGCATAACTTGAAGAACCCTAAAATTATGGTATTTTCAGGTGGAATCTTTACCAGAAGAAGTCGTCAAGATGAAGGTGATGGGTTTGTTGCGGAGGTTCATGGGTGCCGGTAGGACTATCCCCGAGCCTGTCGAGCTGCTGAAGTAAGCTTACATAAATTAACCCCTTTAGGGGGTGTTTTTTCTAAACCCTTCCTCACTACGACGACTTGTTTGACTCAGCGTTAGTATATCCGCCAGCCATTATAAGTCAGAGGTCCCGGGTTCGATTCCCGGCCGAGCAGATGTTTGAATGATTTTAAATTTCTGCTCTAAGTTTGAGTGTTAGTTGCCTTGTCTTATTTTTTTTTTCTCAAATTTAGCAAACTTGTTCACAAAAGTTGTTCACTTTGACGTGTAGAAGAACACCCTTACCTTAAGTATCACTACATCTTGCATGCAGTTACACCATGTACTTACTCGTATATATAATTTTCTTATAATATTAGTGAGATATACCTGTCTCTTTCCAACACCAGATCATCCTGGTACTCCAACCCCTTCACCCGTGGCAGCTACACGTACGACAACATCGACACTCCGAAGTACCCGACCGCTCGAGCCGACCTGGCGGCTCCGGTCGTGGACTCTGCGGGGAACCCAAGAGTGCTGTTCGCTGGGGAGGCTACGAATAGTGTGCACTTTAGTACTGGTTCGTATCATCATCATCATCAACAGCAGCAGCCCTGAACTATTTCTACCTCTAGAGAAGTTCTAGCGGCAATTGATAGGATTGCGTTTGCCCGCCGTCTCGCCTGAACAAATAAATCATGGTTCTAGCGACTGTCTCGCCTCGTCAAACTAATTATACAAACCGAGTACCTACTCGGCCGAGGGCACTGTCTCGCCACTGTACATTGTAGATACACAAGTATACCAAAAAGCTCAATTGAACATCGGGAAATGATCAAAATTCAGTTGCAAGATTAGATACACAAACAAACATACAGTGCAAATCTTTTAATAACATAGTCATGAAAAAAATGATATTTTTTTAATTTGAAAGACACATGTTTAAAGGGTTCCGTTCCCAAAGGGTAAAACGGGACCCTATTACTAAGACTCCGCTGGCCGTCTGTCACCAGGCTGTATCTCATAAACCGTGATAATTAGACAGTTGAAATTTCCACAGATGATGTATACATGTCTGTTGCCGCTATAACAACAAAATTAAATACCAAATAATAAAATAAGTATTTAAGGGGGCTCCCATACAACAAACGTGTTTTTTTGCCGTTTTTAAATATAATGCTACGGAACTCTACGTGCGCGAGTCCGACTCGCACTTTTTTCATTTTCATTCCATATCGGTGTTTAATCATTATGTTTGGTTTCAGTGCATGGCGCAGTCGACACGGGGCGCCGTGAAGCGAATAGAATACTCTCTGCTGCCAATAAGATCTAAATAAATTGATTTATTACATATCATAATTAGTCTATTTATTAACTGCCCACGGGCAAAATTCTACTATCCTATCCTACTAGTCCTACTATCCTACTAGTCCTACTGTCCTACTATTCCTACTAGTCATACTAGTCCTACTATCCTACTAGTCCTACTATCCTACTAGTCCTACTATCCTACTAGTCCTACTATCCTACTAGTCCTACTATCCTACTAGTCCTACTATCCTACTAGTCCTACTAGTCCTACTATCCTACTAGTCCTACTGTCCTACTATTCCTACTAGTCATACTAGTCCTACTATCCTACTAGTCCTACTATCCTACTATCCTACTAGTCCTACTATCCTACTAGTCCTACTATCCTACTAGTCTTACTATCCTACTATCCTACTAGTCCTACTATCCTACTATCCTACTAGTCCTACTGTCCTACTATTCCTACTAGTCATACTAGTCCTACTATCCTACTAGTCCTACTGTCCTACTATTCCTACTAGTCATACTAGTCCTACTATCCTACTAGTCCTACTATCCTACTAGTCCTACTATCCTACTAGTCCTACTATCCTACTAGTCCTACTATCCTACTAGTCCTACTATCCTACTAGTCCTACTGTCCTACTAGTCCTACTGTCCTACTATTCCTACTAGTAATACTAGTCCTACTATCCTACTAGTCCTACTAGTCCTACTATCCTACTAGTCCTACTATCCTACTAGTCCTACTATCCTACTAGTCCTACTATCCTACTAGTCCTACTATCCTACTAGTCCTACTATCCTACTAGTCCTACTATCCCACTAGTCCTACTATCCTACTAGTCCTACTATCCTACTAGTCCTACTATCCTACTAGTCCTACTATCCTACTATCCTACTAGTCCTACGATCCTACTAGTCCTACTATCCTACTAGTCCTACTATCCTACTAGTCCTACTATCCTACTAGTCCTACTATCCTACTAGTCCTACTATCCTACTAGTCCTACTATCCTACTATCCTACTAGTCCTACTATCCTACTAGTCCTACTATCCTACTAGTCCTACTATCCTACTAGTCCTACTATCCTACTAGTCCTACTATCCTACTAGTCCTACTATCCTACTAGTCCTACTATCCTACTAGTCCTACTATCCTACTATCCTACTAGTCCTACTATCCTACTAGTCCTACTATCCTACTAGTCCTACTATCCTACTAGTCCTACTATCCTACTAGTCCTACTATCCTACTATCCTACTAGTCCTACTATCCTACTAGTCCTACTATCCTACTAGTCCTACTATCCTACTAGTCCTACTGTCCTACTATTCCTACTAGTCATACTAGTCCTACTATCCTACTAGTCCTACTATCCTACTAGTCCTACTATCCTACTATCCTACTAGTCCTACTATCCTACTAGTCCTACTATCCTACTAGTCCTACTATCCTACTAGTCCTACTATCCTACTAGTCCTACTATCCTACTATCCTACTAGTCCTACTATCCTACTAGTCCTACTATCCTACTAGTCCTACTATCCTACTAGTCCTACTATCCTACTAGTCCTACTGTCCTACTAGTCCTACTGTCCTACTATTCCTACTAGTAATACTAGTCCTACTATCCTACTAGTCCTACTAGTCCTACTATCCTACTAGTCCTACTATCCTACTAGTCCTACTATCCTACTAGTCCTACTATCCTACTAGTCCTACTATCCTACTAGTCCTACTATCCTACTAGTCCTACTATCCTACTAGTCCTACTATCATACTAGTCCTACTATCCTACTAGTCCTACTATCCTACTAGTCCTACTATCCAACTAGTCCTACTATCCTACTAGTCCTACTATCCTACTAGTCCTACTATCCTACTAGTCCTACTATCCTACTAGTCATACTAGTCCTACTATCCTACTAGTCCTACTATCCTACTAGTCCTACTATCCTACTAGTCCTACTATCCTACTATCCTACTAGTCCTACTATCCTACTAGTCCTACTATCCTACTAGTCCTACTATCCTACTAGTCCTACTATCCTACTAGTCCTACTATCCTACTAGTCCTACTATCCTACTAGTCCTACTAGTCCTACTATCCTGCTACTACTAAATATTATAAACGCGAAAGTTTGTAAGAATGTATGGATGTATGTTTGTTACTCTTTCACGCAAATTATGAAATTTGGAATGAAGGTCGTTCATGGTCTGGATTACTCTGGATTAACACATAGGTTACTTTTATCCCGGAAAACGCGGGTGAAGCCAGGGTATAAGCTACTTTCGTACCAAATTTCATGCGAATCCGTTCAGCCGTTTTTTCGTGATTACTCTTTACGTGTAATCAACCCGGGTAAGCTGGTAACAAGAATAGGTCAGATTGTAAAACAGTGGTCAAATGAAGTGATAGCAGTTATCAGTAGAAGAACAAGGTCACGTCGATAGATAAGGGTACACTTATCTAATCTAACGAAATGACCCTGTGACCTGTGACCTAATAAACTCTTGACGAGTATTTCACTGACAAAATAATTTTCTGATTATATAATTTTATATCTATTTAATCATTTTGTGTATTATAATATAATAAAATTTTGCATACCATTACGGTTGACGCATGGCGGACTAACTCTATCACAAAACTTTTTACTAACAACAATAATTTCAATTGTAATAACCCATGTTTCGTGAATAAAAGATTTGAATTTGACCTGACCTTGTCCTCACAGTTAATAAATATATTAAATCTCTAATCTAAGGATCGTCCATTAATTACGTGATGTTTTAGCAACTTTTTACCCCTCCCTCCCCCCCCCCCCCCCGGTGATACGTGGTGAGGTTAGAAATTACCCCTCACCCCGCCAAAATCACGTGCTTTTTGTTGTTGGAACTTAAAAATTAAAATTATTATAATTATTTCCCACAGACAGCGGTATTTTACTGTTTTATTTTAATGTTATTTGACTTAATTTTATGTAAATTGAAATAATTTACGTTGTGAAAATAAATCCCCCTAAAAAATTTCTAAATTAACGTTAAAATACGTGATATCTAACTACACCCCTTCCCCTTGTGATATTTCCTGATGTTTTCCGACCCCCCCCCCCCCCTTTCGAGCCTCATGTGATTAATGGACGATCCCTTATCTAACGAAATGTCCCTGATATCCCCCCACTTTCTTTTCACAGAGTTATTAAATTTCTTGTTTTATTACTTTGTTGAAGCTTTTACTACTATCATACAACTAAATCCATTTTCACTTCTATTTATTTAGCTTGCAACGGATGTATGAAAATATCTTACTATATTTGTTCGGATGGAATCTTGCAGCTCAATTTTAAGCCACTTCCCGATGTCCGATGACAATGCTATAAAAGCTTGTTTATGAAAATATTTTAAAAATTAACTTTTTTTGACTGAGAGGACTATCAATGAAGTATTTTAGGGAAAATCTTTTATTAATACCACTGGCCGGGGCACGATAGTTTTGTGGGATTCTCTGCTCTAGAGGCAGCCTAATACTAATGGTTTGCTAAGCCCTTTTCGGCTTAGCATACCTTTTCGTTATCTATACTAATATAAAGAGGAAAGATTTGTATTTTTGTAGTTTTGGATGTTTGTGTGGAATAAACTCAAAAACTACTGGACCGATTTCAAAAATTCTTTCACCATTCGAATGCTACATTATCCCAAAGTAACATAGGCTATTTTTTATTTTATTTTTTTTTATCCACAGCAAAGCGTGGCAGGTAAGGCAGGTAGGTAACCCATAAGGCAGGCTTTTTTCCTTATGGATAACTGGTAAAGCCGTGTAGGTTGTTTATGATTTAAAATATCTAAATAAATAAACTGAAATGGAAATTATACGTTTTGTTTAGAACCCGCCTGGGGAAGTACCACACTTTTGCCAATTATTTATTCCACCGCCAAGCAGTAATGTGCAAACATTACTGTGTTCCGGTTGGAAGGGCATTGTTTCCAGTGAAATTACAGAGCAAATGGGAGATTAAACAACTTATATCTCAGGGTGACGAGCGCAGTGCTGTGCCGCGCAGGGTCTTGAATTCTGCGAGTTCAAAATTCTGGGTGGCGCAGACCTGTTATGGGCAAACGTGATGTTTAACACTAGGCGAGCGATATGCTCGTCTCGTCACCTAATTAACTTGATACTATAGATAATTTTGGTACATATGAACGAACATAAAAAAAAAGCTAGTATCAATGTCCAAGTACTTAAATGTCGGAGTTTGGGCAACCAGTTTAGTTGTGATTCTGTGTTCAGGATGGGCGCGTTGCGTTTACTTTTAATGTGTGTGGTCCTCGCCAGCCAAGGGCTTGGGTAAGTTTTGAATAAGATTAATACTTACTACTTAGGTTTGGTTCCGCTCTAAAGATTATTTACTCGTATGTTTGTTACCGGCCAAACCCGATTTTAACTATTTACCCGATGGGATTAACTAGTATAGCCTAGTCCAAACTAGTTTGTCCTAAGTCCGATAGGATAGGTAAGTCAGTTTAGCCTAGGTTAGGTTGGTTAGGTTTTTTTTTTACCTGTCTCCTCCACCTATATACCCCCAACTTTATCGGGGACCTTTGTTAGGTTAGGTTACATAGTTACTTTTTAACCTAGAGTGTGCGTATTTACATCACAATCAATTAGTTTGGCCTAGGCTTAACTGGTTTATCCTATCGGGCTTAGGACAAATTAGTTTGGACTAGGCTATACTAGTTAATCCTATCGCGTGTAGGAAGAACTAGTTTAGCCTAGGCAAAACTAGTTTGTCCTAAAATCGGGTTAGGCCGGTAACATATACAAGGTTTTTTCAAAACCGGGGTTTAGACTTTAGCATGGGGTTCTAGAATTATAAATTCAAAACCATTATGTAACAAAAAAAAACGGTTTTTCGAAAACCGATATCTCAGTTTAACCGATTAGGCCTCTATAGTCTATTTCAACTAGAGAGCGAAAAACGTACGTTCACGCCACGGTACCACGAGAGCACCGAAAACAAACGATGCGTATCGTTATCCATACATTTATGTATCGTTTCCCTGTCGCTTACGCATTTACCGTGTTTCGTGGTACCGGGCGAGGCGAGCGACAAGGTCCATCAGATATTGCAAACCTGTTTTGACATTTTTCGGTAAGATATGGCTGGGGCCACATTCCGCTCTGGAATACGCTTGGATTCGGATTGTTTTAGTGTGCTATTTGAATGTTTGGTTGTTAATTGTTATTTTTTGTTGAGTTAAATTAGTTATATCTGTTTTTGTTAGGACATATATTTGTTTTGTGTTGTTTTTTGTTTGTGAGTGATAATGGAATCATCGGAGTCGTCTTCCTCGTCATCAAGACCGTTTAAAAGTTTTAACTCACCTAGAAAGAAGCGCAAGTTATCTCATCTGTCGGAAAATGAAAAAATGATGACAATTAACGTCTATAAATATGTGAAAGAGACGTGTCCTTCAGACAAATATATGTCCAAAACGGAAATGAAAATAAAGACTGCCGATATTCTGGGAATAAACAAGGCAACTGTATATCGTGTTTTAAAAGAATATAAAGAAATGGATACAATAAGGCCGCCTGCATCACCAAAACGTGGTCCGAATATAATTGAAAAGATTGACGAGTATGACAAGTCATGCATTAGAAAAAAAGTTCATGAATTTTATTTGAACAGCGAGGTCCCGACATTAAATAAAATTTTGGAAGCAGTTAATTCTGACGAAATGCTGCCAAATATTAGCCGTACGGCGCTGTGGCGGTTATTAAAACATTTGAAATTCAAATATCTTAAAAGAAAAAGAAACAGTGCCTTAATCGAGAGACACGATATTGTATTGTGGCGCATAAAGTACTTGAAAACAATTATGAAGTTTAGAAAAGAACAAAGACCGATATATTATTTGGACGAAACGTGGGTCAATGCAGGTACATATTTTTTTGTTTACAAATTAATAACGATTCTATAATTTTCCTGTTGAATGTATTTACTTGAATTTATTTTACTGTCGACTTTAAACAACGATTGGCATTAATCTGACATGATTGTGATGTTGTTTGTTAAACGAAAAATTGACATAGGTTTTTTTTTTTCAGGACACACTGTAAGTAAAGTTTGGGAAGACACGACTATACAGTCTCGTAAACAAGCTTTTTTGGAGGGTCTGTCCACCGGTGCTAAAAACCCTGTTTCGAAAGGAAACCGGTTAATTGTGCTGCACATAGGAAGTGACAAAGGATTTGTCCCAGAGTCCGAACTTGTGTTTGAATGCAAAAACACAGGAGACTACCATGAGTCAATGAACGCAACCAAATTTGAACAGTGGTTTGAAAAAATGCTTCCGAGACTGGAGTCAAATGCTGTTGTAGTAATGGACAATGCCAGCTACCACTCAAGACGCCAGGAGAAAGTACCAGTAACAAGTTGGAAAAAAAATGAAATTCAAACATGGCTGTCGGCGAAAAAAATTTCATACGAAGAAAAGGAAACAAAAGTAGAGTTGTTGGAAAAAGTAAAAAATATAAAAAAACATCACGAGCGTTACGTCATTGACGAAATGGCTAAAGCAGTTGGTGTGGAGGTATTGAGATTACCTCCATACCACTGTGAATTTAACCCTATTGAATTAATATGGGCAGATGTCAAGGGATACGTATCAAGAAAAAATACAACATTCAAGTTAGCGGATGTAAAAAAGCTACTCCATGAAGCGCTAAGCCACATTACCCCCGAAAAATGGCAAAACTGTATAAGCCATGTAAAAAAAGAAGAAGAAAAATTAGCCTCATTAGACCAGGAAGTGGATAAAACTGTGGATTCATTTATCATAAACGTAACAGGCGAAACATCAGACAGCAGCTCGTCAGACGATAGTAATTCTGATTCAGATTTAATATAATGTAATTTTTTTATTCGTTTGATTTTATTTTCATAATCGTTTCCTATAAATAGGTAATAATAATTATAAATAGTTTATTTGGCACACACTTAAATCTTAAACTAATTACACCTGCCAATGTCAGATGATTAATTTACTAATGTGTAGGTAGATAGTTACACGAAAAACTTGATCTACAGTTTTGAGTTAAATAGTGATAATAGTAATGTAATGATAATTGTTAGGTAAAAACTGAAAACCTGAATTTTGATAGTGACAAAATAGTTGTTAACTATTAAAACAATTTATTGATGCAAAGAAGGTTGGTCTTCCCTGCGCAACACTAAAAGGTCAATGTCCGTTTTTCGCTCTCTATTTGAAATAGACTATAGGCATATCTCTATTCAGACACCTTTATTGCTGACTTTGACAGTTTAATAAAATTGACTTTGACTTGTATACCCTTGCAACCTCGCAACCTTGCCACCCCCGATGCGATCGACCGGCCTGTGACCTGTGACCGACCCCAAGCCCAAGGACCGGTCCGGTCTTTCCGAACGGGGCGGCGGCGGCGCGCGGCAGCACGGTGGCGACACGAGCGCGTCGGCTCGGCGATTCGCAAAGAAAATTGGTTTTCCGATTTTCGTTCTAAATTGTCCTGAATAACACACATTGTTATAAATTTCCTCTAAGAATTAACGCAATATTGTGACTTTCGTGAAAAACGAGTCTCACAGTAACCACATCTAACGTAGGTATCTTTAGCTGGGATCATCGTTTAACCAAGTAAGTTATTAGATTTGTAATCACTTAAAAAGTGACGGTTTTGTGTGATAACCGTAGTTTTCTGTTAATGGTTATGCGAGCAGTTTTGTACCTATATACTAAAAGACGTCGCCATTTATGCCAATTGTCCTGCTCCGTGATAGTCGATCGATAACTTAAGTACCTACTCACAACTCAATTAGTGTTTGGCCGCTGGGTTAGTCGATGACTCGACTCGAGTCGAGTGTTTCGTAGGTGGTGTGGTAAGCATCAAGTATATTCTGCCAAATCTATTATGTATGGTCACCTTCAATCAATTCCCCAGTCTAGAGGTTACTTGGGGTGACTTTCATACCCTGCCCCTCGCAACCTTGGTCCTTGCCATCACCCGATTCGATCGACCGGCGCGGCGGCGTCACCGGCGCGTAGCAAGGCGCACGTCGACCCGCAACAGAATTATAAAATAGTTTTCGGTCGCCGTTGTCTTGGTAACAACTTCAATTATTCCTCGAATAATTGAGGCAATATTGTAACTTTCAGCGAAAAACGAATCACGGATTGTGTAATAGTCGTGGTTGTACATTATCGTCTCCGCCAAACGGGCTATGTAATAATCGTGGTCGTACTTTATCGTCTCCCATTTCAAAGACGTAACAAATGTAACAATCAATATCCTGATTCCTGACTGGGACGCTTCGTCTTTAATTCTTTATTCTAACTGGACACACCTCACACACCTTAAATAGTTATCGTCCAAGAGAGTTCATAAAAAAGAAAAATGGTTGTTTAGTGATGTTTATAACAATTAAAACATTTTAATCAATCAATGAATCAGTGCCGCAATTCTTTGAGTACACCAGATCAATAGCTGCAATAATTCTGACATAGGTATCCTATGTTTCTAACGATTTATGTACTCGTAATCACACAGTGCCGCAATCACCTAGGTATTTTAACCGTGAGTACATCTGTTATATGATAATCCAACTGCATTCTGCGATTTATTTGCGATACTACAGGAATCGTCGATATTTCTGGAAAAAACAGCCTGTGTTAATCCACCATTTTGCTAGTTCTATCAATCACCTATTTTAACCGTGAGTACATCTGTTATTTATAATCTAACTGCATTCTGCGGTTTATCTGCGATCCCATAGGAAGCGTCGATATTTCTGGAGAAAACAGCCTTTGTGTTGAGCCGCCATTTTAGCTTAATACCAAATTGTTTCGTTTTCGAGCGTTGAACATCCAATCTTTCGCATTTATAATATTAGAGTCGTCATAAAATAAGAGAAGAGGAAGAGGCCCGTTTTGACACTTGAGAAAGACCGTAGAATGTAACTTGGAACGCTTTTCGCGCATACTTTATGGTAGCATGTAGGTAATGTCAAATTATAACGAAACTCTCAAAAACAGTTACGTTCTCTTCTTTTTTCAAATATTAGTGTTGTAACTTGTAACCAATTAATTATTGAATTGACGATAGCTCAACTGACGATTTTGGCTCATCATCCGAAGAAAATTATTGAATGAAGATTCAATCACTTTCGTTTTTTCTTGTTTTTTTTGTGATTGAATGAATGTTATTATAACTAAAAATATAAAATTAAAGACAAATTGACCTCTCGCACCATTTCGTATCATTTCAATATACCTACCTTTAGGATTCAAGTTTAAGTTAAATTTTCGAATCGTAACCTTAATCCAATGTACTTTACAATACAAAATCAAATCGATCAAATACTCATACAGACTTGAATTGATTTATCGTGAGTATCGAGTACCGAGTCGTATGGTTACATCACTAGTTACGTCGCAATGACAAACGTCAAAACGGGCCTCTTATTTTGTAACGAGGTGGATGGATTATATCGTTGGACTTTTTGGCGGGAACGTGGAAGAGACATGTTGCTTCATTTTGTTATTTTACTAAACTTGTGTAATTTTGAGTGTTAATGTTTATTTTAAGTGGGGAAAATAACCATTAAGTGCTCGAGGACGTGCACGTGTGTGGGCAAATCATAAAATGCAGTGAATCGTGTCATTCCGTGTTGCTTCCAAAACTCCTTAGAAAAGCCTCTAGTAAAGTCTCCACTACTTTACTGGGGTACACCGACCATATTCTTATTAAAAAACGGACACTGGCAGAATTGCGGCTTACATAGCCGCAGAGTCCAAAACATAAAAGAAGAAGAAGATTATAGCGTTAAATTATGAAAGACAGTGCACCTGAGGCAATACTATTTCAATGGTTGACGTACCTATATTAATTCCTTTAGGGAGTTGAGGGGTTGATCCGATCCGATGCCATTTTGTACGTTGCGTTGTAGGAAAATTTCGAGTTTATCGATCCTCGAAGCTCCTAAACCGGGAAAATCGTGCGCCATCTTAGATAATATGCAATAAAATAAAGAGTCCTTTATCTTTGTAGCAAGTTGACTAATCTCAAAGATAGATAATTTTGTACCTACAGAGTTTTATGACAGGCAGTCATAGATTTATTAATATGTAGATGTTGGGTCAAGATTTAGAGCAAAACTAATAAGAAAAGTGTCTTCAATTTCTCTATAAACCTTATATTAGTGGCGCCCAACGTTTTTCTGTTGAAACAAAGGTTCATCTCTAAAATTTGGCAACCAGCACAAGACGCGTGTACACCCCAGATTTTAGCGCCCAGAATCCGAAAATCTCAACAGGTTTTTTTAACATAGTCTAATAAAAAACAGTTTAAAATTAGCGAGTCTGTTTGTTGATCGCGGCGTGCTGGTATAGTGCGTGTCGCGGGCGGCCCAATACTTAAATTTTTTACCCGGACTACAAATGAAGCCCCACCCAGACGCTTTTAGGATGCCCTCTTAACTAGGACAAATCCGGGGAAACCCAGATGGATGGCATTGGCAACCTTACATAGAGCTAATATTAGTGGTGCCCGCCCGACGCTTTTCTGTTGGAACCATATCTTTTCCACATAAAAAGTAGCCTATAATGAGTTAAACAGAAAGACAATTGTTCAACAGATTATGCTAAGTCTGCTGAAAAGAATCCATTCCTCTACATTTATCTTATTCTCTTATAAATAAAAATCAATCGCTGTTTGTTTGTCTGGCTAAAAGTCGAGAATGGCTCGACCGATTTGAATATATATTTTTTTGTTTTGATTGCTCTAATACAGGGAAGGTTTAAAAGTAAAAAATATCTTCAACATTTAAAAAAAAGTCTGTGAAATCGCCGGGTGCAGCTAGTTATTAATAAATCTATATTCAATTTGGACATTCCCAAGCACTGATCTGAAATCCATGACTTTGTAAACTTATGCAGGAAGTCATTATCATTTAATTTTGAAGCTGAATACATACTCATTTCAAAGAGCACTGTGATGATAATATTATCAGTTGTAGATAATAATTGTTGTTGTCATATTATCTTGATAAATTAAATAAGCCAACACCTCGTAGTAGAGTTTTCCTCTTTAGTTTCTTATTGAAGTGATAATTGACAGGTACTATAGGAACTGAATAAGTTAATTTAAATAATATTTTCAATAACAAGCTTTTATTGCATTGTCATCAGATCACACAAATATCAAATTTCAGCTCAATCGGACGTCGGGAAGTGGTTCAAAATTCAGTTGTAAGATTCCACCCGAACAAAGTTAAATGAAAGCTTTTTAACAGATTGGGATGTTATAAAACATACAAATAGTGTAATTACTGAGACTCCGCTGTCTGTCTGTCCGTCTGTCACCAGGCTGTATCTCATGAACCGAAATGAATATTACTTATATATTTTCTATTGAATAAAATATTTTCACATGTTTTTTTTTTCTTCTTAGGTCCCCAATGCCGGCTACGTACGACACAATAGTGGTGGGCCTGGGCGCCTCTGGCACGGCTGCAGCCTCTACCCTAGCTAAAGCGGGGAAGAAGGTATTGGCACTGGAGGCGCAGGGCCGCGTCGGCGGCCGCGTGTATACTGTGCCTTTTGGAGAAGGACTTGTAGAGCTTGGGGCTGAGTGGTGAGTGTACTAGTAGTTTTTTTTTTTCCTTTTGTTACTTTTTTTTTAATTTAAGAAGTGCCAAAAGAACATTTCTTAGTAAAATTAAAATCTAGCCTCAGGCTAATAAGTAATTTAAACCTAACTTAAATTTATAGGTAACTAAATTACTAAGAATGTGTCCAATAACACTTTTCTTATTGTTTGTAATAAGTTACCTTTGGTTACTGATCTGATGATTTTTTTTTATATTATGTTTCATACTCATATCTCTCTACTAGGATAACCTGCCTCGGGGATGCCATGCAACACAGAGAGAAGGACAACTAACACCCAGACCCAGAGCAAATATTTAAATTCGCCTTTCTAATACTATACTGCTTGTTTATCATACAACTAGCGGCCCGTCCCGGCTTCGCACGGGTAGACTTTGGGATAAACGTAGAGTAAATTGAAATCGGTCCAGTCGTTCACGCGTGATGGCGTGACCAAAGGTGTTGAGAATAATTATAGGAACTCTTTGTTATAACCTCTATTCTCATGCTATTGCGTAACTATAGCAACCGTAGTTTGTTGATGCTAACTTGTCAATTTATAGTAAAAATTATCAATATATAACGCACACTGTTTTGATAGATATGATTGAATTTGAACTTTGTACAGAGGTATTATAGTGCAAATTGACTCTTGGACGTTAGGAACATACTTACATTGCTTAAACAACAGTGAGTGCTTGCAATTCAATATGAACTTTATACAATAGCAATAAAGCTCGTTTTAGTTAGAAAACGTATGGGAAAAATAAAAGGGCTGTTTTTAGGGTTTTTCAATATTTCTGAGAGATTTTCTTAATATTTTTTTCCGTAAGAACCTTCTCCTAATAATAACAAATACAACTGTGGTGATATGCAACCTCATTATGACCATAGATGAAAATGTCATTAGCACCTGTCTTTCATAATTTCTATGCTTGTCGAATTTTTAACGAATAAAGCCATAATTTACGCTGAAATGGTTTAATATACTACAATTTATTCGTTAAAAAAATCATGGAAAAATTTTTAAAGCCCGAAAGATTCGAAGCGGATCCAACAACAAGTTCAGACCAATCATCACTATGGATCCATTGGAAGAAAACATTTGACAACTTCATAGAGGCTATTCAATCCAACGGAAAACCAGTAAGTTCCATCTGCAAGTATCAGCTGCTGGTCAATCATCTATCGCCGCTCCTATATAAACACATCAAAGATTCCGAAGAATATGCCATAGCTGTACAAAAACTAGATACGCTATTCATCAAACCAGTAAACGAAATTTACTCACGATATCAATTGACCAAACGACAACAACAGCCTGGAGAGTCGATTGATCAGTACATACAAACGCTCAAACTATTATCAAAGAATTGCAATTTCAAACCAGTAAACTCTGAACAAAATGAGAGCGAATATGTTCGAGACGCCTTTATCGCAGGGCTATCGTCATCAGCAATACGACAACGACTTTTAGAAAATAGCTCTCTCACTCTAGACAAGGCATACGAACAAGCGCGATCTCTAGAAATGGCTCAGGTTCAAAATGATTATTACCGAAAGGAACCAACGCCGGTTGTCAATTATACTACAAACAATAACACTACAGATGCTGCCAGGAGAGCAACAAAATATGATACATGCTATTTTTGCGGTAATCAACGTCACCCTCGCTCTAAATGCCCGGCTAACAACACTGTTTGCACAAATTGTGAGAAAAAAGGTCACTTTTCTAAAGTTTGCCTTAGCAAAAGTCGTCGAGTAGCAGCAAGTGAGGCATTAGAAGATGAGCATGCCATCCATGCGGCGTCTACATCATCACACACTTTTTCTTGCATCTTGTCGGCAACAGATCTAAAAAAAGCCACGGTACCAGTCCTCATAAACGGAAAAACTACCGCAAGAGCCCTTATCGATACTGGCAGCACTTCCAGTTTTATTGATCGAAGCCTTGTCAATCTCTGTAATCTGAAAATAACTCCCTGCAAACAAAAGATTACAATGGCAACGTCTAGCTTATGCACAGAAGTGAACGGAAGATGCACACTGAAAATAACGATGCTAAATCAAGATATCAACGCTACTCTTATGATTATGGACGGGCTTTGTTCAGACATCATACTTGGACATGATATTTTAAACAGTCACCAAGCCCTAGAAATGCGATTTGGTGGTTCTAAACCAACGCTCAAGCTATGCGTTCTCTCCGAAGCAAAGATTCAACCAGTCAGCCTTTTTACTAATTTGCTGCCTTTTGAGAAGCCAATTGCTATTAAGTCAAGAAGACACTCTGATGTAGATTCACAGTTTATCGAAACGGAAATACAAAAACTTTTGCGAGACAAAATTATTGAACCAAGTCGTTCACCATGGAGAGCGCAGGTTCTCGTGACATCTAATGAACATCATAAGAAGAGAATGGTTGTCGATTACTCTCAGACGATAAATAGGTACACGGAACTTGACGCTTACCCCCTGCCGTCAATGGATGAACTCATTTCTAAGGTAGCTAAGCATAAGGTATTCAGCAAAATCGACTTACGTAGCGCGTATCATCAAATCCCAATTTTAGAGGATGAAAAACTGTATACAGCTTTTGAAGCATGCGGGAATCTATATCAATTTAGACGCATACCGTTCGGTGTCACCAACGGAGTAGCAGCCTTTCAGCGGGCAATCAATACGATCATAAATAAAGAGCAATTACAAGGTGTTTATGCCTATTTAGACGACATCATGGTATGTGGAAATGATCAGGCTGATCATGACCAAAAACTACGCACCTTTCAAGAAGTCGCTGCTCGTTACAATCTAACTTTAAACTTACAAAAAGCGAATTTTCAAGAACAGAAATAAATTTTCTAGGCTATAACATCTGTAACAATGTAATCAAGCCGGATCCTGAGCGTCTGCGTCCTCTTTTAGATATGCCAGTACCTGATGACCGGGCTTCACTTCGAAGGACTATGGGTGTTTTCGCTCATTATTCAAAATGGATCCCAAAATTCTCTGATAAAATAAAATTTCTAGCAAAATCCGAGAAATTCCCACTAATGTCTGAAGCTGTACAATCATTTCAATCACTAAAAACAGAAATTGCGAAGTCTGCAATCAATGTTATTAATCCCAAGATACAGTTAACTGTAGAAACAGACGCATCTGATCACGCCATAGCCGCTGCTCTTACCCAAGAAGGGAGACCAGTAGCATTTTTCTCAAGAACATTAAGCATTCATGAACGCAATCATCCTGCAATTGAAAAAGAAGCTGCAGCGATCGTAGAAAGCATAAAGAAATGGAGACAATTTCTTATGGGTAAAACATTCAGACTGATTACCGATCAGAAATCTGTATCGTTCATGTTTGATCAAAAACACAACTCTAAAATTAAAAATGACAAGATACAACGATGGCGCCTGGAGTTATATAATTATGATTTCGACATCATATATCGACCAGGTAAAGACAACATAGTAGCAGACGCCCTCTCACGTGCGAATATAACAGCATCAACACAATCAGCAAGCGAAAATCTTTTTGAACTTCATAAGAATCTTTGTCATCCCGGTATAACACGCATGGTTCACTGGGTTAGAGCTAAAAATCTACCATATTCAGTTGAAGACATCAGGCGAATCACGGGATCATGCACAGTCTGTGCCGAGATAAAACCACGATTTATTAGAACCAAAGGAACATTAATTAAGGCAACTGCTCCATTTGAAAGAATCTCAATAGACTTCAAGGGTCCATTACCATGCGATACTAGCAAACGTTACATACATGCTTTGCGTTCCCATGCTCTGACTTAAGTTCAGAGACTGTTAAAAAGAAGTTGTCAGATTTATTCGCAGTATTTGGTATACCAACATACGTACACTCCGACAGAGGAACCGCATTTGTATCAGCTGACCTGAAGAATTTTCTCCATGGGATTGGCGTAGCTACTAGCTACACCACGCCATATAATCCCCAAGGAAATGGCCAAACTGAGCGGTACAATGGCATTATATGGAAAACAGTACAACTCTCATTAAAGTCATTAAATTTGCCAATTAGCCGCTGGGAATCTGTCTTAGAACAATCGCTTCACTCCATCAGATCTTTATTGTGCACTGCCACAGGATGTACACCTCACGAGCGTATGTTTACACACCCTCGCAGATCATCGAACGGACACTCAATGCCGACTTGGCTTACAGAGGCGCAGAGAGCATTAATGAAGAATAATGTAAGAAAAAGCAAATATGATCCAATGGTCGAAGAAGTAGAGCTAGTCGAAGTCAACCCTCTGCATTCTCACGTCAGGCTCCAGAATGGACGAGAGGTGGTTGTGTCAAATCGCCACTTAGCACCTACAGGAGATGCTTCCTCTTCCTCTGATAGTGAAGATCGCGGAACGGAATCGGATTCAAGTTGGATTTCTGCAGAGTCTAATGAATCAGATACCCAAGTTCCTATAGAGCCAGCCAGTAGTGCTCTAGATCCTACTAGCGCGCAAAACCCAGGCCCTCGTCGCTCAGCAAGAGAGCGACGCCCGCCATCTTATTTACAAGACTACGTTACTTCTTAACCTCGGGAGAATGTGGTGATATGCAACCTCATTATGACCATAGATGAAAATGTCATTAGCACCTGTCTTTCATAATTTCTATGCTTGTCGAATTTTTAACGAATAAAGCCATAATTTACGCTGAAATGGTTTAATATACTACAACAACAAAAAAAGAATTAGTGAAATCGGTCCAGCCATTCACGCGTGAGGCCGTGACCAAGGAAAACGGGTTTCATTTTTATATATATAGATAAATTTGAAACAAAGTTTTTAAGTAAAAGCAGGTTTTCAAAAACGTTTTTTTAATTTTATATCTCCCTTTTTTAGGATACACGGTACGGAATCCTCCCCAGTTTACGAGATAGCAACAAAGAACAACATATCACTCTTACCTCAAGACCTCACCTATGACATACACATCTCTGATGGATCGAGTGAGAAGAAAGAAATTATTAGCGAGCTGACCGCTTTCGCGCTTCAGGCCCTTGAGGAGGCGCCACAAGACCCGGAGCCTTTGGGCCAGTACTTAACTAGGAGGTATGTAAAAGATTGTAAAAAAGTTTCTACTCACAGCTCTCCACTGGGATGCCATGGAACACAAAGACAAGGACAACTAACAACAAGACCCAGAGCAGATACTTAAATTCACCATTCAAACATCTGCCCGGCCGGGAATCGAACCCGGCCCTCTGGCTTATAAGGCGGATATACGACCGCTGAGTCAAACAGGTCGTCAAATAATGGGTAGGTCTTGTGGGCCAACCCTGAAATCACGAAAAAAACCATACGTTTTGTCGAATGCCATTGACATTTTTCTACGGAACATTTTTTTCTTGATTTCAGGTTTGACCTAGTAGTAAAAGTTGTTCATAATAATGAGTACTATGAGCTCTTTTCGGCTTCACTATCCATATGCGTTATATGCAGTGATGTATAAGATACCCTACACAAAGTATCTGAAATACAAGATGCAAGATACTTAAAAAAAAAGCATTTCAGATACCAGATACAAATAGTTTTTTAAAAAGGTAATTGAAATACTAGATACAAAATACCTATCTTTCAAATACGTTTTAAAGATAAAATACTTTTGTAAGAAAACAACATTTAATTGAACTGCCAAGTTTATTTATTCGAGAAAACAATTTTCGATAATATAGGAAGGTATGTATTAAAATTGAAACTTTATTTTTTTTTATCAATTAATATTTTATTTGAGATTTCAATAAAAGTAATTCCTCAAACATATTGTCGCTCATCTTCCTTCTATGAGGCCTCATGATCATGCCCCCAAAGGAAAAGAGTCGCTCCACAGGGGCAGCGCTGGGCAAACAGGTGTTATATTTTAGCAATATTTTTTTTTATCGTAGGATAAGTATTTAAGCTCTTAAAATTTGCGCTGCGTTCAGGAAGAAAAACTGAAATTTATTTTAGTAAAAGTATCTTGAGGAACAAAGTATCTTCAAAATACTAAGATACCAGGAACATGTATCTAAATATAAAAAAATAAAAAGTATTTCAAATACAAGATGTAAATACGTATTTTGTATCTGTATTTCAGATACTTTTATCTAAGATAAGTCACATCTCTGGTTATATGGAACCAAACCTAACATCTCTAAACAGCTCCAGCTTGGCAAACCTGAATAACTATCACATTCGTTTTAGGGTTCGCGAGCATATAAACACAAACCACCCTTCAGTGGCCAACAATACGGAATTCATCGACGCCTACCTAGATTTCCTAGACCTGCATATAGACAACTACGAGTCATCGAACAGCTTCTATGACGTCACTACCCAATCGAACTACAAAGAGCTGGAGGGTCACCAGCATATGAGCTGGCATAAAAACGGATATAAGACACTATTTGAGCTGTTACTGGTGAGTGATTTTTAAATCTACCTCTAGTTTTATTTTGACTAACAGACTAACGTAACGTACAACCCGGTCACATTATCTCGAGACCTCGCTGGAAAGCGAACCTCCCGCCCCGTTCTCCTTTCACCTCCCCGCGCTCGCCACGGCGCGTCAGTACTGTTAGCACTTTCGTTGCCGATACGCGTCGACTTGTTTTCGTGGTATATTTTTTAAACATTTCATTGTTACGTTTGGACTTTTATTGTTATTTTGTTATTGCTGTTACGTTAAAATATTGTTTTTGTTGCAACGTAGGACATTTTTGTTAAGTTTTAAACACTTCTTGTACCCACTTAACCAAGATTGTTTGATTCATTTATTTTTCATCATATTAATCATTTCATTATATTAATATTACCTACATTAAATTAATTGACACAATATTTGTTTTGTTGGAAATCTTATTGTTTATAATAATATCCTACTAGAGGATGCTTGTTTTGCGCACCATATCAGAGCGCTGACGCGACGTGACGTCATCGACGCCAGGTCTCGAGATAATGTGACCGTGTTATAACATAACGTAAGGTTATGAGCTTCAATATCATTAACATCGTAAGTAATGTCACTAACATGGTAACGTCATCGGGCTTGTGTTGATGTCCTTTCAGCTCTTTGTACTTAGAACATCAGAGAGCTGGAAGGACAACAGCACGTGAGCGGGCATAAAACGGATACAGGACTGTCTTCGAGCTGTTAATGGTAAGTGATATTTAAACCTATTTTAATGTTGACTTAAAAACAAAATATAAACAGCTGGAATGTCAACAGCTAGAATGGCATTATTAAATTGGAATGTCAATGAGCTGGAAGAGCTGTAACATCACATTTACTGTCTAGTAGACTGGGCAGTGGCGTCGTCGGGCACGTGTTGCCGCCAAACCACTTCCACTATGTGAAAGTGGTTTGGTGACAATAAGTGAGCTGGCATACAACGGATACAGGACTATCATCGAGCGGTTTTTTGTTAAATTATTGTAATGCCTATTTTGACTAAAAAAACGTCAACAGCTGGAATTATATTAGTGAACTGGAATGTCAATCAGCTGGATGAGCTGCAACATCACAAATACTGTCTAGTAGACTGGGCAATGGCGTCGTCGGGCACGTGTTGCCGCCCAACTTCCTTCACTATAATAATAGGAAAGTGGTTGGGCGACAATAAGTGAGCTGGCATACAACGGATACAGGACTATCTTCGAGCGGTTTTTTGTTAAATTATTGTAATGCCTATTTTGACTAAAAAACGTCAACAGCTGGAATTATATTAGTGAACTGGAATGTCAATCAGCTGGATGAGCTGGCAAAATCACAAATACTGTCTAGTAGACTGGGCAGTGGCGTCGTCGGGCACGTGTTGCCGCCAAACCACCTTCACTATATGGAAGTGGTTTGGTGATAATAAGTGAGCTGGCATACAACGGATACAGGACTATCTTCGAGCGTTTTTTGTTAAGTTATTGTAATGCCTATTTTGACTAAAAAACGTCAACTGCTGGAATTATATTAGTGAACTGGAATGTCCAATCAGCTGGATGAGCTGCAACATCACAAATACTGTCTAGTAGACTGGGCAATGGCGTCGTCGGGCACGTGTTGCCGCCCAACTTCCTTCACTATAATAATAGGAAAGTGGTTGGGTGACAATAAGTGAGCTGGCATACAACGGATACAGGACTATCTTCGAGCGGTTTTTGTTAAGTTATTGTAATGCCTATTTTGACTAAAAAACGTCAACAGCTGGAATTATATTAGTGAACTGGAATGTCCAATCAGCTGGATGAGCTGCAACATCACAAATACTGTCTAGTAGACTGGGCAATGGCGTCGTCGGCACGTGTTGCTCCCCAACCGCTTTCCACAATGTCATTGTGAAAGTGGTTGGGTAACAATAAGTGAGCTGGCATACAACGGATACAGGACTATCTTCGAGCGTTTTTTGTTAAGTTATTGTAATGCCTATTTTGACTAAAAAACGTCAACAGCTGGAATTATATTAGTGAACTGGAATGTCAATCAGCTGGATGAGCTGCAACATCACAAATACTGTCTAGTAGACTGGGCAATGGCGTCGTCGGGCACGTGTTGCCGCCCAACTTCCTTCACTATAATAATAGGAAAGTGGTTGGGCGACAATAAGTGAGCTGGCATACAACGGATACAGGACTATCTTCGAGCGGTTTTTTGTTAAATTATTGTAATGCCTATTTTGACTAAAAAACGTCAACAGCTGGAATTATATTAGTGAACTGGAATGTCAATCAGCTGGATGAGCTGGCAAAATCACAAATACTGTCTAGTAGACTGGGCAGTGGCGTCGTCGGGCACGTGTTGCCGCCAAACCACCTTCACTATATGGAAGTGGTTTGGTGATAATAAGTGAGCTGGCATACAACGGATACAGGACTATCTTCGAGCGTTTTTTGTTAAGTTATTGTAATGCCTATTTTGACTAAAAAACGTCAACTGCTGGAATTATATTAGTGAACTGGAATGTCCAATCAGCTGGATGAGCTGCAACATCACAAATACTGTCTAGTAGACTGGGCAATGGCGTCGTCGGGCACGTGTTGCCGCCCAACTTCCTTCACTATAATAATAGGAAAGTGGTTGGGCGACAATAAGTGAGCTGGCATACAACGGATACAGGACTATCTTCGAGCGGTTTTTGTTAAGTTATTGTAATGCCTATTTTGACTAAAAAACGTCAACAGCTGGAATTATATTAGTGAACTGGAATGTCCAATCAGCTGGATGAGCTGCAACATCACAAATACTGTCTAGTAGACTGGGCAATGGCGTCGTCGGCACGTGTTGCTCCCCAACCGCTTTCCACAATGTCATTGTGAAAGTGGTTGGGTAACAATAAGTGAGCTGGCATACAACGGATACAGGACTATCTTCGAGCGTTTTTTGTTAAGTTATTGTAATGCCTATTTTGACTAAAAAACGTCAACAGCTGGAATTATATTAGTGAACTGGAATGTCCAATCAGCTGGATGAGCTGCAACATCACAAATACTGTCTAGTAGACTGGGCAGTGGCGTCGTCGGGCACGTGCTGCCGCCCAACTTCCTTCACTATAATAATAGGAAAGTGGTTGGGTGACAATAAGTGAGCTGGCATACAACGGATACAGGACTATCTTCGAGCGGTTTTTGTTAAGTTATTGTAATGCCTATTTTGACTAAAAAACGTCAACAGCTGGAATTATATTAGTGAACTGGAATGTCAAACAGCTGGAAGAGCTGCAATTTCCCTAATTGACATAGCTATAAAATTAAAACCATTAAAAATTGTAAATGTAATAGTGTTGTATTGTAATTGTTGTTGTTTGTTGTGCTTAAATTGTTGCCTGCAAGTGTGACATCTAGGTACTTATTAGACCTGGACATGGACAACGGAGACAGCTGGGTCGTGACCTCATTTAAGGTATTAAAAAGTTTTTAACACTATAAATGACGTCATTGCCCTGCATAACTACAAGCAGCTGGAAAGTCAGTAGAAATGAGCTGGTACAAAACGGATTTAACACAGTTTGAGCTGTTAACTGGTGAGTTATTTTTAAACCTATTTTAATATTAACTAAATGTTAACAGCTGGTATAACATTATTGACCTGGAAAGTCACCAGCGCATGAGTTAGCATTAGACACTTTCAGCTGTGGTAAGGGATTTTTATACTTATTTAATTTTGGCGGATAATTGTAAGCCGTGCTAGCTCAGTGGGAGAACAGCCGCTTATCTCATATCTCGATTCAAGTTTAAATCAACTTGTCGAGCGTTTTTTTAGGCTCCCTAAATCATTTTTGGGGCAATCATTCATATAAATAAATGAAATTTTGTTTATTGGCGAGTGCGACACTTGTTAGCGCCTGGATCGATTTGAATGAAACTTTCAGTTTGAAAGCCTACTATGTAAACCCTAAATATGCAAGACCAAAGGCCAAACACTAGCATTGAGTAGAAAGACCCAGAAATAAGCTTTTTTAAAATAAAGTTTATTTCTTTGTAATGGCAAATTTTAAAGAAATTATCATAAAATGAAGAAAATTTTCAGGATCGCTATTTATGATTTTATTGGGAAAAAATGCATGCATAAGATAAGACTTCAAATAAATTTAGAAATAGCATATTTCTGTCAAAATTGCTTTATTTTTTGGTCAAAACTTAAAGCCAAAAACAATAATTTTTGAAAACTTTACTCTCAGTGCGCCATCTGAAAATAAAGTCATACATTTCTGATTTTTGATACCAAAGAAAAGATTAACCGGTTGGTGATACAGGAGATTAAAAAAAAAAAAACTTGTTCTCGCCTGTTTCGCTCCACCCTAATTGGTTACCACCAGCCGGCCCGTTTGCTTGTTTTCCACCTATTGTATAAAAAAGGTGAAAATGTACCTCGGATTTCCAGAATACATACAACAACGGGCCAGGGTACCCCACGTTGGATATCAAACTCAACACCGAAGTGACGCAGATCCAGTGGCCGCAGGACCCGCAACAAAACGTGCTGGTCACGGTCAAAGATGGTACCACTTACACTGCGAGGAATGTCATCGTGACGTTGTCTGTAGGAGTGCTTAAAGAGAGGTTTGTAAATTCTTCATAAACGTAGCCGCCGTAAAACGGGGTGGCTTTGATTAATTAACCGACTTAAAAAAAAGAGGAGGTTCTCAATTCGACTGTATGTTTTTTTTTATGTTTGTTACCTCATTACTTTTGACTGGGTGGATCGATTTTGATGATTCTTTTTAACACGCTTTTATTAGTTTCACCTGTATGTATGTTTGTATGTATGTTTGTATGTAACCGACTCCTTTGAGCTCGATTTTGACCCACTTTAAACGGTCAGATTTCTTTCAAACTTTGTAGATATTATCGAGGACCGATGACAATACACTAAACAAATCGTGTTTTTTAGTTTTTTTAACTATTAATTTTTTTAACACGCTTTTTCTATAAAGTTTCTTTAACTTTTTTCTCACCCCACGCTTTTAAAAAAGCGTGGGGTGCTTTCTAAGATATTATCAAAATGCTAATCACTCTACTCATGTCTGTCAATACAAAATGTATCTACAAAATATATAATATCTACTGACCCATGCACCCCACGCTTTTTAAAAATAAAATACATATATTTATTTATTTACACTATTATTAATTTATATTTATTGAAATTTTCAACCCTATTCTTAATTTAAATTTATAAAATTTTATTTTCTATTTTTTTAGTTCGGTTTTTTATAAAAAGCGTGTTTTTTTAGTTTTTTTTAACTATTATTTTATTAGAAAGCTGACGCTTCCCATGTGGTCTCATTTCATTTAGTCCAGTTCTGATAATGGTATCCATGAGAAAACCATATAAGTCTTAAAGCATCAAGTACGTGTGCGACAAATAGATGAAATAACTCAATAGTCGGTCTTATGAAGTCGGTTTTTGTTTTTTTGTTTTGTAAAAATAATTATTTTATAATGAAAATCGGTGTATTTGTTACAAAATTAACTTTTAAAATGTATAAAAAACACTATTAGCGACTGCTTAAATACTATGTGCGTTTCTTTAAAAAAATCGTCGACTTTTAGTTACAACATAAAAAAGTGCTCTATCAATTTCAAATTGAGAATGGGGGGCTTTGATGCTACCGGTTTTTTTCATTGATAGTCACCCGACGAAGAATATTTTTTTTGCTAAAATCCGTTATTAACTTGCAAATTTATTTTTCAACAGTTTAATTAAACTTTATTCATGTCTCGACGCTATGAAAAAATATGGCTGATATTCTGGTAGTGCCAACGTGACAAAAAAATGAAACCGATGCGTTCACATTTCGAAAAAAATAAAAAAAGGAAAATGTTTGAGTAATCATCAAAGTCGCTCTAGATCTCAAAGTCCCCGTTTTACGGTATTTTAAGTTTTTATTCGAATGTCTGATTCTAGGGTTGGTCCCGTAGTAAAAGTTGTCCGTAATGATGACTATTATTACCTCTTTTCGGCTTATTCTTTCCTTAAAAACACTGTAATTATAGGTTCAGTGCAACCCTTAAATCACTAGTTAAAATTCAATCAGTTCTACCCTCAAAATCCATGCGTCTATGACCAGGACTACTAAAATTCCAGATTCTCGACCCTTTTCTCGCCACAATTGCCAAAGGACAAAGTGTCTGCCATCGAAGTGCTAAGATTCGGTCTTCTGGACAAAGTGATCCTATACTTCGACCAACCGTGGTGGGCTCCCGGGGCGTTCTTCCACTGGTGGTGGAGCGAGACAGATAGAAAGGCCGTTAGCGAAGAGGACAAGTGGCTCACTAAGATATCCATGGCGTCTAACCCGATGGGGACTAAACAGGCGTTGACGGTGTGGTTTTCTGGAGACAGGGCCAAGCTGGTTAGTGGAAATATGGGGTTTATAGTCATCTGGGCATATTGGCTTGACTAGATATTGGGATCATCTTCATAATTGTGTATGATTTTGCGGTCATCTTCATAATTGTGTACGATTTTGGGGTCATTTTCATAATTGTGTACGATTTTGGTGTCATCTTCATAATTGTGTATGAATTTGGTGTCATATTCTCGGAATGAAGAAAGGTATGCTTTTGGGATTATCTAGTAATCTAGTTCATAATTGTGTAAGATTTTGAGGTCATTTTGTTCATAGTTGTGTATCATTTTGGGATCATCTTGTTCAAAATTGTGTATGATTTTGGGATCATTTTGTTCATAGTTGTGTATGATTTTGGGGTCATCTTCATAATTGTGTATGAATTTGGTGTCATATTCTCTGAATGAAGAAAGGTATGCTTTTGGGATTATCTAGTTCATAGTTGTGTATGATTTTGGGGTCATTTTCTTCATAGTTGTGTATGATTTTGGGATCATCTTGTTCATAATTGTCTATGATTTTGGGATCATCTTGTTCATAATTGTCTATGATTTTGGGGTTATCTTATTTATAATTGGGTAGGCATGCAATTGGAATCATCTTGTTCATAGTGTATGATTTTCTGGTTGCCGTAGCCGAAATCGGCATTGAATGCATCATCATGATTTTGGGATCATTTTCATAACAATTCGAATTTATATGTCAAATCTCGGAAAGATACGCGATAATACGATAAGTTGGTACGCTAGTACCAACAAACAAACATGAAGATGAAGCAAATTTGGCCAGTTGTTACATAGACACGTCGCTCGCTTCACTCGCTCGGTCAAATATCTATTTCTTACTATGGAAACTAGCATGGTTTTCACACATTTTTGTTATAATTAAACACGGGAATACTCACGTAAAAATTAAGTCGTATACTACGACTAGTTTCGGTCACATTCGGTGACCTTCATCAGGTGAGTTGCGTCTCGCTTGGCACTCCCGCTCTCGCTTGAAACTAGTCGTAGTAGACGACTTAATTTTTACATGAGTAATAACGTGTTTAATTATCTATTCCTTATTTATAGCATAGCATACTTAACTTATGTTCCAGGTAGAGACGTTGCCGGACGACGTTGTTAGGACAAAGATCATGGGCGTTATCAGGAAGTTTATGGGAAGGGAGAGGACTATACCGGAACCTGTCAAGATGCTGAGGTGAGTCTTCCGGGAATATTGGGCCCAAGTAAGAAGGCTTAAGACAGATCTAAACTAACTAAAAATATATCTGTCTCTATCATTGCAAGCCATTAGACAAGGACGCCAATAGTTTTAGAAAATTTAGATCTGTCTAAAAAGCCTTCAAACTTGGGCCTATTTACAAGTTTAAAACTGTAAAAGTTGCCAGTTTCAAACAAGTTCTTTTGGCTGCTTTTTAGGGTTTAGAACCTCCTTAGGGAAAGAACTCTTAAGGCGAGACTCGTGTGTCTGTCAGTCTGTATGTCGCAGCTAATTATATCGGGGACTATAAAAGCTAGTGGACCGAAATTTGGCATGATGCTACAAGTTAGAAAAAAAATGCTGAGAAATAGATCTTTACCTGAAAATTGGGTCCTGAAATGGGGACCTAGTCGTTTAAAGCCAAGCAATGTGTGGGGTATTAATTTGGACATTTCAAAACAATTTTGTTTTTAATTTTTACCATGCATAGTTTTTTTTTATTAAAAACTAGCGGCCCATCCCGGCGTCGCACGGGTGGACATTGTTCTGAAAAAAGATTTTCCCGCTTTTATGTTGAATTTTTTTCTGAATTTTCTTTGCTATAAACCTCACGGAGCCCGAGACCTTTCCAACGAATGCAAAACCGTGGAAATCGGTTCGTGCGTTCTGGAGTTATAGCGTCAGGAAGGAAAACCCGACTTATTTTTATATAGTAGACTAGCTGTTCCCTGCCACGCTTCGCTGTGGATAAAAAAAAAACTTGCCTATGTTACTTTGGGATAATGTAGCATTCGAATGGTGAAAGAATTTTTGAAATCGGTCTAGTAGTTTTTGAGTTTATTCCACACAAACATACAAAAATACAAATCTTTCCTCTTTATAAATTAGTATAGATAGATAATAAATTTAATCTGTGAAAAAAATTAGTCTAACTCAATTTTGACCCACTTATGTCCCATTGAGCTGTAATTTAGTATTTGTGTCTCACAAAGTCACAAGTCACGACAGTGCAATGAAGGCTTCTTTTTTAAATTAACTTGTTATAAATCTCCACAGATCATACTGGCACACCAATCCCTTCACTCGCGGCTCCTACACCTACGACAGTGTCTCCACGCCGGAGCACCCGACCGCGCGCGCCGACCTCGGGGCTCCGTTGACGGACTCGGCGGGCGAGCCGCGAGTGCTGTTCGCGGGGGAAGCGACCAATACTAACCACTTTTCTACCGGTAAGTTGAAAAAAGTAAAAAAATTTTGAAGCATCGACATGTAAAAAAAAGACTTTTTTTTATGATATCGATACCTTGATTTGCAAACCTAATTAACTCCATTTTTTCACGACAATTACATTTTGACACCGGCAGAATCTAGATTTTTTCTAGTTTCTGCCGGTATCAAAATGTAATTTACGTAAAAAAAGTGGAGTTATTAGGTTTGCAAGTAAAGGCATCGATATGTGGCCATAAGACCGCCTTTTAGGCCTAAACTACGTGTAAAAAAGGAGTTAACGTATAAAACAGCTGATTTAATTCTTTTAGGCAAAATTGTGTTGTTTTTTCTTTTAATTTCTTTAGTATGTTTGTTATTATTATTTTTGTCTTCAATAAATATTTGTCTATGTCTATGTCTATGTTTTAAAAAAATGTTAAAAAAGTAAAAAAAATGTGGAACCTGAAAAATAATATATAAGTGGTTATAAGACCGCCTGTTAGGCCTAAACTACGTGTAACAAAAAAGACTAAATGTAAAGAAAAGAACAGCTGATTTATTTCCATACATTTCTGTCTAAGGTCAATGAACTTTTTGTATGGAACAGCTGATTTTTTTTTCGCAATTTCTGGGTTGTTCCCGTAGTAAAAGTTGTTCATAATGATGAGTACTATGAGCTCTTTTCCGCTTAGCAAATCCTTTCCTTAGAATGTATACTGTATAGGCTACTTTTTGTCCCGGAAAATGTGGGTGAAACCGCGGACAGCTAGTAACAATAACGTTTCTGATTTCAGTTCACGGCGCCGTAGACTCTGGCTACCGTGAAGCGAAGAGACTACTTCCCGCCAGCAAGATATAAGCTCATCAAAAAGATGCAAGCCACTTTAGCCGACAACAGAAGGTGCTGTTTGATTTGACACCGATTTTAAACGGATTTTTAAATTTATTTATTTCTAACGTCAGATTTAATATCTAAGTCACATTATAAATCTGTTATAATCATCGCAAAACATCTAGTCCGATCTGAAGTTGCACCATGGCGGCCCGCGACGGTACAGTCAAGTGCAACAACATTATGTACGAATTTTATTTTTTATAATTAATTATTTTGACTATTGGGATTAGGTACATATTGTTCTAGATTCTTAAGTAGTAACAAGAAACAATAACAAAATAAAAAAATAACACGAAACGAAAAATCAACAAAAAAACTTAACAAACAGTTTATTATAACAAAAATATCGCGCGCGACTGTACTCAGTGGGTGGAGCTAGCGAACGTGACTACGACACACAGAGAACGAAAGCACACTAATGAAAATACGCTCTATGCTGTGATTTGTCAAGGGCGGTCACGTGGCATGTTCCCCGCCAGGGGGGCCCCGCTGATACCCATTTTTCACTTCTGCGCAGGTTTACGCGCCGTGTTCAGATCGGACTAGATGTTTTGCGATTATTATACCTAGCCCAAGTTTTGACGTAAAATATAATATGTAGCGAGTTTTCGCTTGAAAAATTTATAAAAATGCAGTTTTCATTAACGATGTCCCATTTTGCATACATCATCGATTTCTCGATACGTATTACGTCAAAATGTGTGGTAGGTCTTGATAGGGTAACGCTAAAAATTTGTGCTACCGGTGGCTTTATCGCTAAGAGCGATTTCGTAATGAATGAGAATCAATGAGATTTTTGCATTTATATAACACTATAATTATGTTGACGATTTACTATAGAAATAATGAATAAAAAGTTTGACTTGATGTAATTTTTTTATTAGAGAATGTACCAAAAAACTACCTTGATGTAAAATAGTAGTTTATCTACTAGCCCAGCCGAATTAGACGAGACCGAACCAAACCCAGGAAAAATTATAAGTAGAATTTTTCCTTCGGAATTCGTTAGAGAGGGTACTGGGAGTCTACATTTCGTTTTTCGAATTCCCAGTGGCCTTGCATTTTCTGCCATCTTGATTTTAAGGGTGGTTTTTTTAAATAACTCGTTTATTTTCAATTTTACACGAAAAATGGTTAGAACCAAAGTTGTTTGAAATTGAGTGTCCTACAATTTCTGTCCTCATCAATTTTTTCGTAGGATCGATATTTTTCGATCGAGGGGGTGGAATTGTATTAGCGCATTATCACTTGCATTATCATTGAAATTTGCAATATTTTAAAATAAATTGTTGTTTCGACAGAGTGGTCGTATGGTAAGGACATTAGAGCATTCAAAATTGGAATGTAAGTTGTAAAAAAAAAATAAAAATATTTCGATGCATTCTTCACCTCTTTTCCGGGTGTTAAATGAAAAAATATCGATCCTACCAAAAAATTGATTAGGACAGAAATTGTAGGAAATTCAATTTCAAACAACTTTGGTTATAACCATTTTTCGTGTAAAATTGAAAATAAACGAGTTATTTAGAAAACAAAAAACAACCCTTAAAATCAAGATGGCGGAAAATGCAATACCACTGGGAATTCGAAAAACGAAATGTAGACTCCCAGTGGACCCCCTCTAACGAATTCCGAAGGAAAAATTCTACTTATAATTTTTCCTATGGGTAAAATAACAATTCGGCTGGGCTATACTCTCATATCGTAAAATTCAAATTACGAACTTCAAAACGAATCATAATGACATACTTTAAGACACAATATCTTAATGGAAATTGACATTTAAATTTCGGTAGTTTTTATAAAATATGTGAATATAAATTCGTATTAAAGTTTGTAATTCGCATTTTATGATATGTGAGCAGATAATAGTAGTTTTCCTAAAAGAGTATAACTTACATATTTGTTTGGTGTTATTGCTCGAATCATGCAAAAGCGGGTTTTGATGAAATTTGGTACTAAGGTAGGCTAGCTTTATATTAGGTATACCCTGTTTAAATAGGCTACTTTTTATTCCGAAAAATATTAACGATACCTGTACGATAATGGGTAAAACTGAAGAACACAGCTTGTACGAAATAAAAGTCAAATTTAACTATATTACTAATACTGTATTTTAAATATCAAGTACCTAGGTTGTATTACAGAATTCAAGACATATTTCTAGTACACAAAAATCACTACGTACAAAAAATAAATACACTTAATACATGGTCCATACAAAATTATATGGGTCTTTTGGACATGTCAAAGTCAAGGTACACAATCCAAAACTAGTTATTGAAGTCAAAATAAACAAAAACGACCACGAGGATTCTTAGAACCTATTTAAAACTAAATTTACCAACTCCACTAAAACGTTCCATCTTATTCCTACGAGGGACGGCTGAAAGTTCTGAGCTTAAAGTATTAAAAGAGCAGATAATCTAAATTTAATTTATTTTTCTATTTAATCTCCCTCTACTTCAACGCATTTCTCACATCTTCTAAAAAGAACTTGTAGCCTACTCAGAAAGATATATATATAAGATGAATCTTTGGAGTCAAAATGCTCGTTCACGGCAGCTTTCATTTCTTCATCATCCCCAAATCTTCGCCCCCGAAGGTCTTTTTTCAATTTTTTAAAGAGGAAGATGTTGCTGGGAGCCAAGTCTGGACTGTAGGGTGGATGATTCACTTCATCAAATCCAGTTTCTCGAAGGGCTTGCCTCGCTATTCGCGCCGTATGGACTGGCGCATTGTCTTGCAAAAACAAAATTCATTTGCTGATTTTCCCTCTTTTTTCCACAATATGATAAAAGTGCTGCATAATACCCGGCGTTCATTGTAGTTTTTTTTGGAAGATAGTACTGAGTAAGTACCGAGTTGAAACTCGACGCTGTTGATCGAGCGGCGTAAGTATTTTTGGGACCCAACGTGCACTAATTTCATTCATGTGCAAATGATAGTGTAAAATATCACCAATTCGTTCCTTACTGATGCTCAACTCTTCTGCTATCTGCCACATTTTTATTCGACGGTCCTCCAGAACAATTTTCTTCACTTAGGCGATGTTTTCGTCTGTGACGGCGGTGTTTGGTCGCCCCGAGCGGGGGTCATCTTCCAACTTGCTCTCGACGTTGCTGGAATAGTCTTGCCCAAGGGCGTCGCCAAGGGGGGGCAGGGGGGGGCAGTTGCCCCCCCCTAGAGATCAAATGTAGCTAGCCGCAAAGCGACCAAAGTGCGAGCAATTCACTTCCTTACCTATTAATAAATTCCGCATCGCATGACAAAACGTTAATAAATTCACAAGGTTTAATGTAAATTGTAGAAAATATTGAAATATTCAGAATAACATTAAGATTTAGACATCCGTTTTAAAAATCGCCGCCATTTTCATCACGATCATCAGATTTGCCAAAACGCAAGACCATTAAACAGTGTAATAATATGTAGATCCAGATCCAAAATATCACCCTCATAGGATCACTGGAAGATCTACTGGAATTTGACGAAAACATGAAATACGCCATCTTGGATTTTTGTTTCTGAATCTCGATTGTCGGTATGAACCTCTATAATATTTCTTCAAGTACATTCCATCCATCTACAGCGGTTCCATAGCTGTGAGCATTTCCTTTTTTTTTTATTTGTATGACTGTCAAACTTTTTTGTATGGCGATGGCGACTATATTTTTTTATCATTTCCCCAAAAATTTGATCTACATTTCAAAAGTCGGGTGTACCCCTCTATATCCTTCTACCGTTTCCGAGATACGAGAGGTAAAATTTTTCGTCAGCCATCATCATCATTTATCCGATTTGAGCCACAAATAGTCATTTTTCAAAGTGTTTCTTGAGATTGTCGGATTTAGCGATGTTGAAAACTTGAGGAAAACTCATTTACAAACTTGTGATATGATCTACTGCTAACCGAGGCTTCGTTAAGAGAAATTGTCATCTTTTTGGCCTGGTCTGAAATGAATATCAACATATCTCAAAACCATGAGTCCTACCAACATGCATTTAAAAGCAATACTGTAGGGAATGTTAAAGAACATACTTGTCTTGAACAGTTTCCTAGTAGCTTGAATTGTTTTTGAGAAAATCGCGAAAAACCCATTTTGGTGACCTTCTACCCGGAGTAAGATTTTTTGCACGTATCGGATCGATGGTGACTTTTTAGATTTCATTTATGATGGTGTTTCAAACAATCCTACCAATTTTCAGCTGGGTGGAAATTACTGTACCCTCCAATGTCTAAATTGTCCCGACTCTATTGTGCTGTCGAGGGCTTGTGAAGTTTTATACATTGATATTAGAACCGTGTTCTTATTACAATCGTCATCGAGGCAAAGACTTCCAAAGTGTAACGCTTTATGCTCTCGGCGTTTATTTTTTTTATCCTCCACAATATTGCCCCATTGCCCCCCCCCTTAGTCATAAGCTGGCGACGCCCTTGCTTGCCCAACGTTTGACTGTAGCATACGATGGTCCAGATTCTGGATAAACTGCAGACATTTCTTCAAAAATCTCCTTTGCCGTTTTTCTCTTTTTTACAAGGAATTTTATGACGACGGCGCGATGTTCCAATTTTGTGTAATGCAGCGATGACTCAGACATGTTGTTGTTTATAGGTCGATTTCTCGGACTATAGTGATCCTAATTAGAAAAAACTTTCCTAATATACTAATTACAGAACTGGAAAAAATTGGGGAAGGAAGACCTTTGCCCAGCAGTGGGACAGCATAGGTTAGATAAAAAAAAAATACTAATTAGATGTCACTCGACTAGTGACTACTAGAGTGATTGAAGTACCTATCTTAGGCTCAGAACTATTCAGCCGCTTTTTTTATTTTACCCACATGTGCCCAACAAAACTACAAAAATCATGATAATTATTACAGTTATGGTCTCCAAATAAAACATTTACGACAGCGAAGCTGGCTTCGCCACTGGGATCTGAAGTTCAATTATTTCGATTATGGACCATGGAACATTTAGATCACTTTTTATCCCAGAAAATAAATTTCCTTTAAAGATAGTGAGTAAAACCGCAGGGCACAACAGCTAGCCAATAAGAAAACGATACTCTTGTTTTGAAGTCGGTAATAAGACTAAAGTATATTATTTTATTTAAATCTAATATATTATTACAATGCCCTAATGTCAGAATGACCCAAAATTTTATACAGGATTAATATTGCCCTACCTAAATTGATTAGGGGACAAAACCGCCCCAAAAATTAATATCCAACTTTACCCTACCACTTTGTAAAGGAATTAGAAGAAATCCAAAAAACGACAACTACAAGATAGTTTTTAGCATTTCACTTTACGAACAATAAGTATAAATCTATCAATAAATTAAACTCAAAAAAAAATTGGATTACCAATAAATGTAGGTAACACACATTCTTATAGTTTTTTTAACCGTTTTGGTATACAACACTAAAAATAAAATAAAAAACACAAATGGAATCAGAACTGTTTATTGCCACTTATCCATCTTATAAGATATACTATGGGCCCACGTTATCGATTCAGTTAACCGTCGCCGTTCTTAAGCTGGAACGTTGATGATGCGTAACAGCTTTTCCGCTGTCATTTCAATTTTGAGACGGACCAAAATCGCTATTTCGCCACACGACAAACGGCGCAGCTATACCAGTGTGACGTCACCGTCGCTTCGTTCGCTGACAGCGGATAAAAGTGGTTAGACATCACCAACGCTCCAGTTTAGGAACGGCGACGATTACGTGACTTGCAGTGCAGATTTGAAAGCTTTAGACCAGGAGTTCCCAACCAGGGCATACCTCCCTTTTACGTTTGTATCATAGAAGAAAAACAACAATTGTGCTTATAAACCTCTGCCAATAAAGCCTTCAAACTTTGGCCTGATACCATAAACAAATATCTCAAAGGTGAAACCAATTACACATAACGAGTACAGTGGCGAGACAGCAAACGGCACACTCGGCCGAGCAAACAATTAATGGTTCTAGCGACTGTCTCGCCTCGTCAAACTGTTTATACAGACAGAGTACTCGGCCGAGGGCACTGTCTCGCCAGTCCTCGTTACCATAAAACGTGAGTAGCCCCGTATTTATTACAACTTTTCTTAGATCCGCCATGTTGGATTATGCCGTTATATTATATGTCAAATAAAACAATATAGTTTTATAATTTTTGTAACAAGATACTAATTAATTCAGATCCAAACACATCATACCTAGGTAGTAGGTAGCTTTTTATTTTCTTATGTCAAATAATGAAATGTCACATTGACATCTGTCAAAACATAAACTTCGGTACAGAATTAATGCTGCCACTTCATAACGTGGCTTCTCGTAAATAACCGAACTAGCATATTTCTATAAATATAGGTATTATATAGATAGATGGATAAACTGTTTTTTGTTCACACTATAAATTACAAGCAAAAGGATATTGATAAGGGTCGGGTTGGGAGTTACGAGTAGTTATTGATTAGGGTATTGGAAGGTAACCTTAATATTATCTGATTAATGTCTAATAAACGACAAAAAGTTATGGTAAACAGAGATAAACGACTGTCAGCTGTCTCTTTCGCACATCCTACTTCTTACTAATAATATAAACGTGAAAGTTTGTAAGAATGTATGGATGTATGTTTGTTACTCTTTCACGCAAAAACGGCTGAACGGATTTACATGAAATTTGGAACGAAGGTTGTTCATGGTCTGGATTAATACGTAGGCTACTTTTTATCCTGGAAAACGCGGGTGAAACCGCGGGGAGCAGCGTGTCAAGCCTGCGGGCGTTTGGACCAACATCCATATACATATTTTTACCCACTCTCCTTTATGATGACGTAAAAAAAAAGTTTATTTTTAATTGCTTCTTTAAAATAATAGACCCAACACAATTTTTTGTAGTTATTTTTTAAATTATATCACATTTTATCGATTTTTTTAAATTTCATAAATGAGTGCGATAGAGAACAGCCAACATCCGTTCTTTTACAACACATCGTTATACATAATATGAAATCTTAGTTACTATTTATAGTAATCGGATAACTTATGTGCGATATATACTCGCGTCGATGAAGAAAATTACCTGTAAAGAAAAAATATCATTTTTACAAACATTGCTACAAATTAATACATAATTATAATGTAAGCTAAGCTAAATAATAGTTCTAAAAAACTAAAAACCAAGCTTTGTTTAGTGTACTGTCATCGGTCCTCGTTGAACGAAATCTGGCCGTTTAAAGTGGGTCCAAATCGCGCCCAAAGGAGTCGGTTACAAACATACAAGTGAAGCTAATAAAAAGCGTGTAAAAAGCTCATAGCATTCATAGTAATCGTGAAAAAAAAAATTAACAGCTGTTCCATAAAAATGTCAATGACACTCGACAAAATGTATGGAACAGCTGATTTTTTGTTCGCGAATTCTGGGTTGGTTCCATAGTAAATGTCGTTATTGATGTTGAGTATTACGAGCGCTTTTCGGCTTAGCATACCCTTTACTTAAAACCCTATGGTACGAGAGCTAGCAACGTCAGGAAAACAAGCATTTCAGGTAGGCCAGTTTTTAGATATCCTATCTCTCTCACTCTCCCGCACGTCATATGGACTATCTGGCTGGTGGTAGTGGTTGCGTTCATCAGTGCGCATCCTACCTGCACAGGTAAAATATCGATTTTTTAAATCATTTTAAGAAGTTTATTTTTTTTTTCATTATTTTTATTGAACTTTCCACAACGTAAATCTAATATTGCCAGACATTTTTATTGCTGTTTAAACTGTCCCAGACGGCACGGGACCCCCCACTCTCCCCTCACTCTAGCTCCCCCAGCGCCGCGAGCACGAAGTAAGTAATTCAGCGCGAGATATTTCTTATTTATAATATTAGCAGCATAAAGTGACGTCCCAGCACCGTTCAGTCCCCCAGCGCCGCCAGCAGCTCGGGCGCCTCCACGAGGTACATCATGTCGTCGAGCCTGTCGGCGCGGCGCGCGCGCAGGGAGCCCCGCGCGGCGCCCGCCGGCGCGAGGTGCGCCGCCGCGCGCTGCAGCTGCGAGGACGAGGCCGGCTTGGGCCAGTCTGACGAACAAAACAAGCTTTCATTATTATTGTTCGGTTAATTCCGAACACATCAGCGTTTTGGCTCAAATAGGTCGCACGCGCCGCTAGCAGCGGCCCGCGCGACTTACTCAAACCAGTGCACCAGCAACCGCCGCATTAATCGCACTCATAGCATCAGCGATCATTACCGACTATAGCACTTTATTAGACAAGCGTCTTGTATTTATCTCGCGTCGGTAGTGATCTATCAGCAGCAGCTCAAAGTAGGAATCTAATCCTACAATGATAATTTTTTAATCATTTTGTTATAATTATTGTGAATTGTTTTTTAGTATGTACTTTGTGGATTATTAATTAAGAGCCACTTGCATATTTATGTTATTTTTATGATGCATTTAATTATTGCCTTTATGATTACTATAAAGTTTATTAAATTTAAGTTTATGAAACTATAAGTTGGTAAACAAGCGACGGGCCACCTGATTCCGTTTCCTTGTTCACCTTAGATATCAGTGTAGTTTTTTCCTCCGTCATTTTTAACACTTTGACTTCGGCTAATAATCACATGCGCTTGCCGTAAGTGCGGCTAATAGTCAAATGCGTTGTTTTACGCGCCTGGCGTGTGTAGCCGCACTCGCGTCGCACAAAGGAAAACACAAGGTGTTTTCCGCAGTCAGTGTTAAATTTTTTTTCACATTTTTTACCTTTAATTTGAACCGTGGCCGCCAAAGCTGGCAACTCCGCGAACTCCGGCAGGCACTTCCTAAGTTGATCTACTGGTATCGCGGCCAGATTCCCATAGTCTATGTACAGGAGTTCGGCGGTCGCGTCGCCGGCGCGGTGGGACAGCACTACTGCGCGGTACCAATCTGGATCTGTGGAAAGAGAAAATTTTTTAGACGTGACGACATCATCATCTGCCTACCCTGACCCCACCTACGTGGGGTCGGTACAGTACGTACACTTCTTCCATTCATCTCTACACTCGTCATATCTGAATACACTCCCTTCTTTTTCATTTCATCATTCACACAGTTCATCCATACTTTCTTTGGTCGTCCTCTACAGCGATACCCATTCACACTCAAGTTCATCGTCTTTTTTTGTGATGTGGTCGTCCTCTCTTCGCATGATATGCCCGTACCACGATAGACGATTACTTGTCATCTTTTCTGTCACTGGCGCTACTTTCAGACTTCCCCTTTAATATAGTCATTCCTAATTCTATCCATTCGTGTTACACCACACATCCATCTCAACATTCGCATCTCCACTACATGCAATCTTGACGTGACAACGATTATACTAAAATATGCAAATGATGTCTTACGTCCGTAGGTATTTAAGTATCCAGTGTTCACGCTAGGATTTTAATTTTCAGTCAAAAGTGGCGTCTAGCGGTTTTGCTTTAAGCTTTATTTTTTATTATTATTTTTATATGTAATTGAGTGACGAGACGAGCAAATCGCTCGCCTGATGTTAAACGTCACGTTTGTCCATAACAGGTCAGCGCCACCCTGAGATATAAGTTGTTTAAACTCCCATTTGCCCTGAAATTTCACTGGAAACAATGCCCTTCCAACCGGAACACAGTAATGTTTGCACATTACTGCTTGGCGGTGGGTATGTGACTGTGGGTAGGTAAACTGACTTGCCCAGTGTAACAATTTGTTATAAGGTAAATAATATACGGCTCATGAGATACAGCCTGGTGACTGTCGGACAGCAGAGTCTTAGTAATAGGGATCCATTTTAATTTTAGGGTACGGAACTCTAAAAATGAAATCAAAAGACTCACAAGGGGCCAGTTTGGCGAGACACAGCTCCTCCACTGCGGGTAAGTAGGGCTCTCTGCATAAAGCACTATTGCCGTACTCGGTGATCTGAGGGAAATAAAAGTAGGTATACAGGTCTACAGGGTTACAAGTAAAGGACATGCTAAGCCAAAAAGGGCTTGTAGTCCTCATCATTATGAACAACTTAACTGAAATAAACACGGAAATCGTGTTCTCATGGAACCGTTATCATAAACACCTTGTCAATTAACTGCCCCAAGATATATTCGGCCACACCCAGACCCTCCTCAAATCCACTGACAACCCCGTTCTCCAGGAGACTGAAGTCTGTCACTCCCAGAGTGAACTCGTCTTTTGGGAGCTGGAGTGTGCTTGTGGAACCGTTATCATAAATACCTTTTCAGTGAACTGCCCCAAGATATAGTCAGCCACACCCACACCCTGCTCGAATCCGCTGACAATCCCGCCCTCCAGGAGACTGAAGTCTGTCACTTCCAGAGTGAACTCGTGGTCTGTTGGCAGCGGGACTGTGCTCATCGAACCGAGGAGAGTGACGTCTGTGTCTGGGGAAGAAGAATGTTAGTATAGAGGTTTAGAAATATATTTGCACACAAAAACCTTACAAAAATATTATAATAAAATTCATTATGAATTGGAATAAAACATAATATCTTAAAACATCTAGAAATTAGCTTTGATTACGAGCTTTTATTAAGTTTACCCTTTTTGCTGTTTGGGTTTTATCTTGCAGCTTAATTTTGAACCAGTTTCCGATGTCCGATTGCGCCGACTTCACCCAGATAGATAGATAGACTTTCTCTCTAGGTCTACCTCCCTCCCTGTCGCAACTTACCAACGACATCTCCCCCCGCGTCCTGAAATCTCTGCCACTCCGGCGTGCAGAGAGCCTCCAGTTTGTTGTTCAAGTTGTGTCTCCGCTCCTCGTCCACCAGAGTGACTAGAGAGCCGCTCGGCGCTGAACTCGCCCCGGATGGTATAGTCTGTAATGATTACATTAACATTTTATTATGGAAACTAGCGTGGTTTTGGTTCCTTTTTGATATAATTATAGTCAACACAAAATAAGAGGCCCGTTTGGACATTTGAGAAAGACACTAGAATGTAACTTGGAAAGCTTTTCGCGCATATTCTATGCAATGTCTTATTATAACGAAACTGTCAGAAACGGTTACATTCTCAGTCTTCTTTTTTCAAATATTAGTGTTGTAACCAATTAATTACTGAATTTCACCAACTTCATTCGATTTTAATAGTAATTAAATATTGGTCAGCTGAATCAGCCGGGGGAGGTTTTGTTAATGATGCCTTACTGATTCGAGTCTAAAAGCACAAAAGAATATCACGAAGAAATGGACGCAAATAAATTCACGGAGTGGTTTCGTTTGTTACATACAGTGGCTCTAGCACAAGTTGACGATACTACGTAGACGCTAGGTAATATTACGCAGCGAGTCGGCGATACGTCAATTAAAATGCGAGCATATCTTCTCACGTCTCCGTGTGCGTCAATACGTTAGTAATGACGATAGCTAATACGCAGTTGAACAAAATGAGTGAACAAAATGAACGATTTCTTCGGTTTTTTATTCTGTGCAAGGAAATAAAAAAAAAAACAAATGTGAAACTTTTGGGGGGAAACTCCTTTCAGTTTTGACACCAATGTCTTTTATTATTGTTGAAAAGTAATAAATTTAGTAAATCAAAATAATTTTTTGGGTTTTTGCTGATGGTGGTTTGGTTTTATGGTACCACAGGGCCGGGCGGACACCGTGTTTTCTACCAATGATTAGCTCTTGTGAGCCGGTGGCAAAAAAAGAACAATGCACAACATGGAACCCGCAAAATATAGCAAATGAAATACATAGTGTACCTAGTAGAAATGTTTTAGCTTATAGGCTAGCAAATAATAACTGAATTAGTGTAGAGAGATATTTTTATTAAAACTCTATTAAGTATTTTATGCTGAAAATTTTATAGTTTGATTGCTAAGTTTTAACTGTCCTTTTCTTCTGATTCTCTGAAGAGAAACTACAAGACTTCTTTGCGGTGTAGGTATCTCAGTTTAAACTCCGTTTTTCTAATAAACATAGCATCATGGCATCATAGTTTTTGAGTGTGTAATCTGCAATAAACCAGATAATTAGTAATATAAGTAAAACTTTACATTTTGAAGAAGTCAAAGAGTAAAGGACATAATAACATGTGTGTGATATGTGCATATTCATGACCTTTCATAGTACGCCTATTTATGTATTGTAATTATTGCAATAAATATGATATTGAATAGAATATGCACTTTTTATTGTTCTTGTTTGTTGTAGGCTTGTAGGTTATTGTATAGAAGCGATTTTGATTACAATTTGGTTCTGACTGATTTCCTTTGAGGTCATTACTTAGATTAGAGATGGAATAAAGTTCTATTACATTATATTGAATCCAAAGCCATGAAATAAACTATTATTAATAGAACTTAACAAAGCAGTAAGCAGCATCATGTGATAATTGATAATTTTACTATGGTAACAAAATAAAATGATACCTAACCTATCTATCCAGTTTTTTTTTATATTTTAACTTAATTTACCTTATCAAGTGTGGCTGAAGAATGTTCTGTGTCATATTAGTTGTAAGAAGCACTTCTATTAATATTAATAATTCGTCTATTTCCATTTTTATACATTTTCACACGAGAATAAAAGCGTGGGTTTGCTTTTTGCTGCCGTACGTTTCTGTACTATTTTTTATTTTGTGCTTGGCTTCTGCACAGACTTTTATTAATTCATATGTTCAAAATAAACATCCTGCTAATTTTACAATGATTAAAAATATCCCGTAAACCTTAAAATGAATAAAAAATCGAACTTTAGTGTTTACGAAAGTTTTGTCACTGAAAAATGTTGGGTGAAATAACTTTCGTAACTTCTCACGAGCTGGCTATCGTCCATCTGTCAAAAAAAAAGATATGCTGCCGATTTACGCAGAATCCTAAGGGATCATCACGTTAGCGTTACGTCGCCGTAACGATACGATAGTAACTAATACTTGTGCTGCCGATTTACGCAGTTTCAGTTTCCATTTACGGACGATAGGGGCGCTGACCTATTTTTCATACATTTTGCTATCGAATACGTGGCGATAGTTTTTTCGAAAGTAGTTGTGCTAGAGCCACTGAAATCGGTCAAATACTCATACAAACTTGAATTGATTTATCGTGGGTATCGAGTATCGAGTCGTATGGTTACGTCACTAGTTACGTCGCGATGACAAATGTCAAAACGGGCCTCTTATTTTGTGTTGAGCGTTGTTTTGACACATTTTGGTTGCGCGATACCAGCCCGCAGGGAGGAGGGACATGCGAATAGTTTATTTAGTTCGACTAATAGATACATACCGCTACTAGTTCGACGCACTCCTTCACAGAGTTGATGTACTCTGTGGCGGCCTCCGTCAGCGGATGCGGAGAGTCAGAGAGTGAGACCAGCGACGCGGTCGCCGGCCGCGCGGCCAGCCGCAGGAAGGGGGGGCATTCGAAGAGTTTGTCTAGAGAGACCACCTCTTCGTTGCCTGGTGACAAACATGGTATTTGAAGACGGGGAAAACTTCTGTTTACTTAGTGATATAGTTATTATATTAACTGCACCCGGCGGTTTAACCCGCTGTTTTTTACTTTAAAACCTTCCCTGTATTAGAGTGAACGAAACAAAAAAATGAATATTCAAATCGGTCCGGCCGTTCTCGAGTTTTCTTTGAGTTTGAACTTCCACATTTTTTCCTTCATACGAACCTTCTCCTGACAATAATTAACACCACAAAAAAGAATTTGCGAAATTGTTCCATTCGTGACGCGTGACGCATTGCATCCAAGGGAAAGAGAGATTCATTTTTATGTATAAACTAACTACGCCCTGCGGTTTCACCCGCGTTTCCAAGACCTCCAAGAATATGTGTGCAAAGTTTCATGATGATCAGTTTAGCAGTTTTCGCGTGAAAGCGTTACAAACAAACTTACATTCACATTCATAATATTAGTAGGGATTATCTTATTGTTCGTAATTTCCGTTGTAAACAATAGTTTATCTATCTACTCACCGTATTCCACGAACTGCACTTTGAACCGATTCTCGGCCGCCTTAGTCCTGGTAACGAGGGCGCGGAAGTGTATATCGTCGAACAGGCAGAGAACCTCCTCCCCCGGCGCCGGTGCAGTCTCTAAACGTGCTGCTGTTAACAATAATATTTCATTTTGGAAACTAACGTTCTTTTGAAACATTTTAGTTTAAATAACGCTGGAACACCTGATGAAGGCCACCGAATGTGATCGAAACTAGGCGTAGTAAACGACTTAATATTTCCGTGAGTATTGGCTGTAGCGGTAGGTGGTAGTCGAAATAAATAGATCGTAGATGTCATACAATAAGCATTTGTAAACATAATGCCATCGAAATATTAGTCGATTTGTGTCTGCATCATAAAGTTATTCTCGACTAAACATGTCAGCTTACGAACCAAATTCTCGTAGTTTGCGGGAGGTTTTAATTTATGAAGAAATCTGCGGCTGAGGCTCATCGCATGCTCTCAAATAACTATGGCGAGGCCGCTATTAGTGAAAGAACGTGCCGAGTGGTTTCAGCGCTTCAAGAACGGTGATTTTGACGTCGAAGACCAGCATGGCGGTGGAAGAGAGGTTTTTGAGGATACAGAATTGGAGGCATTACTTGATCAAGGCTCAAAGTAGTGGCCAGCGATGGACAATACTTTGAATCAAATGTATAACCAGTTTTTTTCCATAAAAGCCTCGAATCACTAAGTTGACCAATATTATGGGCACAAATGTATTCAACAGCCTCCCTGAAAACGTCAAAGAAGCGCCAAATATCGACATTTTTAAAGTAAGGATAAAACTGGCTAAATCGATCGTTTTACGACATAGATAAAGAATTTATGAATTTGAAGGTCATTATCTAAGTTTATTGTATTTTACAATTGTTAATATTGTATACAATTTTTTCAATTTTATTTTAACAATTTACAATTTATCTGCTAGCGTGAATAAATGAATATGAATTTCGGAAAAAAACGGGAGAAGCCAAGTTACACCTACGTAGTTTTTTATTACTTACCTCTATTCAGCCCATACAACATCGCATCTTGCAGAACGTTATTGAACTCCTCCGTAGTTTGTTCGTCGCACGCGTAGACACAGGCACGACGGAGCGAGGACACGTGCTGCAACATGTATCTGCCGCCGCTCACCACGGCGGGCCGCGGGACCTCCGGGAGCGAGGGGCGAGGCCCTGGGGCTTGCGAGGTTACCGCTGGGGATAAGAACTTTGTTTATCGGCAGAATTACAATGTCTTATCAAAAATCTCAGATCAAGTAGAAAGGCAGATATAGTCCCGCCTTAGATACAAGTGAAGCAAAAAAAACCGTGACTCTTTTACTGAACACAAATTGTCATTTTCCCACTTATCCACTCTTTACGCCACACGTTGCCACGTCAAAAAATAACTTGAAAAATAAATAAAAAAATAGTAAAACTAAAATACACGCATAGTCATCAGTCTTTGACAGGTGTGCAAAGTTTGAATTAAATCTGATCATTAAAAGTAGGGCAAAATCGAGCTCAAAGGAGTCGGTTACATACATCCAGGTGAAACTAATAAAAGCATGTTAAAAATGAAATAACTTACAAGGCCACTCGACTTCCGGCTCCCAGCGAGTGATTAGCCCTTCCCCGAGGTTGAGGTCCTCGTCTGCGGTCTTTATGGACACCTTGTAGCCCTCGGGGGTCTTGCTGAGGATTTTGCACTTGAGATTCTTACCAACCTGTAACATACAATCAAGGTTTAAGGGAAATAAAGTTTTGTTTTAAATAAATGTTTGTCTATTGTTTATCATAATTAAAACTTAGAAACTTTCGTCAGTTAGTCAGTTTGTGGATACTAGATTGGATTATAAAGGTGGGGACGTATCAAAAAAAGATTGTAAAAAAGTTAGCGCGGGGCGCGTTAACTTACTCTTTTGTTATAACCCTGAAGATATATGACACGAACCTCTGCTTTCCCCCACCCGCAGTGCGCAGCAGAACTCGGGTATCTCTTTATTCACACTAACCTCTGCTTCCCCCCCCCCCCCCACGCAGTGCGCAGCAGAACTCGGGTATCTCTTTATTCACACTAACTTCTGCTTTCCCCCGCATTACGCAGCAGAACTCAGGTATCTCTTTATTCACACTAACCTCTGCTTTCCCCCGCAGTGCGCAACAGAACTCAGGTATCTCTTTATTCACACAAACCTCTGCTTTCCCCCGCAGTGCGCAGCAGAACTCAGGTATCTCTTTATTCACACAAACCTCTGCTTTCCCCCCCAGTGCGCAGCAGAACTCGGGTATCTCTTTATTCACACTAACCTCTGCTTTCCCCCACAGTGCGCAGCAGAACTCAGGTATCTCTTTATTCACACTAACCTCTGCTTCCCCCCCCCCCCACGCAGTGCGCAGCAGAACTTGGGTATCTCTTTATTCACACTAACCTCTGCTTTCCCCCGCAGTGCGCAACAGAACTCAGGTATCTCTTTATTCACACTAACCTCTGCTTTCCCCCGCAGTGCGCAACAGAACTCAGGTATCTCTTTATTCACACAAACCTCTGCTTTCCCCCGCAGTGCGCAGCAGAACTCAGGTATCTCTTTATTCACACAAACCTCTGCTTTCCCCCGCAGTGCGCAGCAGAACTCGGGCATCTCTTTATTCACACTAACCTCTGCTTTCCCCCACAGTGCGCAGCAGAACTCAGGTATCTCTTTATTCACACTAACCTCTGCTTCCCCCCCCCCACGCAGTGCGCAGCAGAACTTGGGTATCTCTTTATTCACACTAACCTCTGCTTTCCCCCACAGTGCGCAACAGAACTCGGGTATCTCTTTATTCACACTAACCTCTGCTTTCCCCCGCAGTGCGCAACAGAACTCAGGTATCTCTTTATTCACACTAACCTCTGCTTTCCCCCACAGTGCGCAGCAGAACTCAGGTATCTCTTTATTCACAGTCACACTAACCTCTGCTTTCCCCCGCAGTGCGCAACAGAACTCAGGTATCTCTTTATTCACACAAACCTCTGCTTTCCCCCGCAGTGCGCAGCAGAACTCAGGTATCTCTTTATTCACAGTCACACTAACCTCTGCTTTCCCCCGCAGTGCGCAACAGAACTCAGGTATCTCTTTATTCACACAAACCTCTGCTTTCCCCCGCAGTGCGCAGCAGAACTCAGGTATCTCTTTATTCACACAAACCTCTGCTTTCCCCCGCAGTGCGCAGCAGAACTCAGGTATCTCTTTATTCACACAAACCTCTGCTTTCCCCCGCAGTGCGCAGCAGAACTCAGGTATCTCTTTATTCACACAAACCTCTGCTTTCCCCCGCAGTGCGCAACAGAACTCAGGTATCTCTTTATTCACACTAACCTCTGCTTCCCCCCCCCCACGCAGTGCGCAGCAGAACTTGGGTATCTCTTTATTCACACTAACCTCTGCTTTCCCCCACAGTGCGCAACAGAACTCGGGTATCTCTTTATTCACACTAACCTCTGCTTTCCCCCGCAGTGCGCAACAGAACTCAGGTATCTCTTTATTCACACTAACCTCTGCTTTCCCCCACAGTGCGCAGCAGAACTCAGGTAACTCTTTATTCACAGTCACACTAACCTCTGCTTTCCCCCGCAGTGCGCAACAGAACTCAGGTATCTCTTTATTCACACAAACCTCTGCTTTCCCCCGCAGTGCGCAGCAGAACTCAGGTATCTCTTTATTCACAGTCACACTAACCTCTGCTTTCCCCCGCAGTGCGCAACAGAACTCAGGTATCTCTTTATTCACACAAACCTCTGCTTTCCCCCGCAGTGCGCAGCAGAACTCAGGTATCTCTTTATTCACACAAACCTCTGCTTTCCCCCGCAGTGCGCAGCAGAACTCAGGTATCTCTTTATTCACACAAACCTCTGCTTTCCCCCGCAGTGCGCAGCAGAACTCAGGTATCTCTTTATTCACAGTCACACTAACCTCTGCTTTCCCCCGCAGTGCGCAACAGAACTCAGGTATCTCTTTATTCACACAAACCTCTGCTTTCCCCCGCAGTGCGCAGCAGAACTCAGGTATCTCTTTATTCACACAAACCTCTGCTTTCCCCCGCAGTGCGCAGCAGAACTCAGGTATCTCTTTATTCACACAAACCTCTGCTTTCCCCCGCAGTGCGCAGCAGAACTCAGGTATCTCTTTATTCACACAAACCTCTGCTTTCCCCCGCAGTGCGCAGCAGAACTCAGGTATCTCTTTATTCACAGTCACACTAACCTCTGCTTTCCCCCGCAGTGCGCAACAGAACTCAGGTATCTCTTTATTCACACTAACCTCTGCTTTCCCCCCCCGCAGTGCGCAGCAGAACTCCGGTATGTCCCTGCAGTGCGCCGCGAGGGCCCGGCACTGGCCCCGCTCGGTAATCTCGGCGACGCGGCCGCCGTCCATGAGAGCGCACTTGGTGGGAGCGAGACAGCGCGCGCGGTACCAGCTGTGGTCGCAGGGGTCGAGGTAGGCGAAAATTTGACCCGGACCCGGCCTGGATGGGATAAATAAATATAATACACTAGCTGACCCGGCAGACTTCGTACTGCCATACGTTTGTATGGGAAAAAGAAAAGGGCTGTTTTTAGTGTTTTTCAATATTTCTGAGAGATTTTCTTAATATTTTTTTCCGTAAGAACCTTCCTCTAATAATAACAAATACAACAAAAAAAGAATTAGTGAAATCGGATCCACCCATTCACGCGTGATGCCGTGACCAAGGAAAACGGGTTTCATTTTTATATATATAGACTAGCTGCCACCCGGCGGTCTCACCCGCAGTTTTTTAAATTATACAAATATTTTAAGATCTAAATTAGCGAAATCGGTCCAGCCGTTCTAGAGATAGAGCCAAACGAACAGCGATTCATTTTTATATATAAGATAAACAAGATATTACATTACATTACCTTTTAGATTAGTTTAGTTTAGTTTTATTGGTTTAGTTTATTTTAATTATTTTGTAATTTCATAATTTAAGTCTCGAGACTTAAATTTAGATATTACAAGAAAATTTAATAAATTTTCAAAAATATCTAGATTTAAAAATTTATTTTAAGCTAAGAACAAGCTTTTATTGCATTTTCATCGGAGTTACACAGGTTTACTAAATTTCAGCTCAATCGGACATCGGGAAGTGGTTCAAAATTGAGCCGCAAGATTCCACCCGAACAAATAGCTATTTCATTGCAAGTCAAATAAAAGCTTTTAAAAGGCTTTCTGGTATAACCCACTGTTATTTAACTTGCAATGTATGCTAGTTTGTTTGTTATAAACAACTGAATTTTGTCTCTAGAAGTTAGTTTGTTACATGCAATATGTTTTTTAAAGCTATTAAATTAGTCAAAAAACCAAAAATAGTATTACTTACACAATATCATTCTCCCCGTCATATATAACCCCCATCAGGGTGTCGAAAGCATCCGTGAACTGCTCGTGCATGGCGAGGCACACCTGGGCCGCAGAGTCAGCACCCTCGACCGAGATGAAGAAAGAATCGTCGATAGCTAGCTTTTCTATCAGGTAGCTGTTTGGCCAAAAAAAATAAATATATTTCATTTCGGATTTTAGAAAATCTTTTTTTAGGGTGTGGTAGCTCAGTAGGAGAACAGCCGCTTCGCATTCTTGAGTGGCGGGTTCAGACCCCGACTCGTACCGATGAGTTCTTTCGAACTTATGTGCGTATTCACATACTACTGGCTTTTCGGTGAAGGAAAGCAATTTGAGGAAACCTGCATACGTCCGGAGAAGAAATTCAATGGCGTATGTGAATCCACCTACACTTGGCCAGCGTGGTGGAATACCTAAGCCTAGCACCCCTCGAGGGTAGACCTGTATCCCAGCAGTGGGGGGAGGATTAAAGGTTGAGAATGATAAATAGAAAATTCATAGTAAAGAGCGGGCTCTTTTTCCGCAACTAGGCCGGTAATCGGCCCTTTTTGCGTGAACTACATATATGCAGGTTTCCTCACGATGTTTTCCTTCACCGACAAGCCAGTGGTATGTAAAATCGTACATAAGTCCTAAAGAACTCATTGGTACGAGTCGGGGTTTGAACCCGCCACCTCAAGAATGCGAAGCGGCGGTTCTCCCACTGAGCTACCACGGCTCTGAAAATTCATAGTACTACATAATAAAATTGAAATTAATTGAAACAATCTTTCTTTATAACAAACTAGCGACCTGCCCCCGCTTTGCACGGATATGAAAATTAGTCAATGTTACTCGGTAATGATGTAGCTTTATATTGGTGAAAATTTTTTAAATTGGTCCAGTAGTTTTTAAATTTATTCATTACAAACATACAAATCTTTCCTCTTTAATATTAGTGTAAGTATAATTTTCTAAAATTAATTCGTATTTGTAAAATCTCATAGTATGTGTGTAAGATGGACCTGGTCTGAAATTAATAATTATCATTTTTATAAATGTAGATTAAATTAAATACTCACTGCAAAGGCACCAGTGGGGGCTGTACGGGATCAACTCTGGCCTGTGGTGGCTCAACTCTGGCCTGTGGTGGCTCAACTCTGGCTTGTGGTGGCACAACTCTGGCCTGTGGTGGCTCAACTCTGGCCTGTGGTGGCACAACTCTGGCCTGTGGTGGCTCAACTCTGGCCTGTGGTGGCTCAACTCTGGCCTGTGGTGGCACAACTCTGGCCTGTGGTGGCTCAACTCTGGCCTGTGGTGGCTTAACTGTGGCCTGTGGTGGCTCAACGCTGGCCTGTGGTGGCTCAACTCTGGCCTGTGGTGGCTCAACTCTGGCCTGTGGTGGCTCAACGCTGGCTTGTGGTGGCTCAACTCTGGCCTGTGGTGGCTCAACTCTGGCCTGTGGCAGATCAACTTCGGGGTTAGGCCTCTCGAATCCAGCGTTCATGTTGTGATGGGGCCTTGGGAGGCCACTTTTAATGTTCATAAGTCCGAGGTGAGATCTCTGGTAGGGTCTCTGCTCTGGCTTCTTGGCTGTGAAACATGTAATGAAAAAATTATTATAATATGCTTGGTAATGATTGCTCCTGACCCGTGGTCGAACTGGTTGGATAACGGGTAAGTAAAACTATCCATGCTTCAACATATATTTATAATTCTAAAGTAAGTTTGTTTGCTTGTTATGTTTTCATGCCTTCAAACAAGATTCAAGACTAAAGATCAAGACCATGATATTGATCTTGATATCAACGCTAGCGTTTCAACGTGGTCGCACGTCAGTTTTTGATGAGCCACGCCCAGGTGCCCCAAAAACGGCTACCATGGAGGATAACGTGACAAAAGTCCATGATCTCGTGGTGGCAGACCGCCGATTGAAGGTGCGTGAGATAGCTGAGACAGTAGGCATCTCAAAAGACCGCGTGGGTCATATCCTGCATGGAATATTGGCCATGAGAAAGCTGTCGGCTTGGGTGCCGCGTTTGCTCACTCCGGACAACAAGCGCATCCGTGAGACCACTTCAGAGCAGTGTTTGACATTGTTGAAGCGCAATCCGAAGGAGTTTTTGCGTCGTTTCGTGACCGTTGATGAAACATGGATTCACTGGTATACACCAGAGACCAAGGAACAGTCGAAACAGTGGACTTTACCCGGCGAATGTGCTCCGAAGAAGGCGAAGACTGTCCCATCGGCCGGAAAGGTGATGGCCCCCGTTTTCTGGGATTCACAAGGTGTAATCTATATCCACTACCTGGAGAAGGGCCAAACGGTCACAGGGCTCTACTATGCTGAACTATTGGGCCGATTCGACCTCGAATTGCAGAAAAAAAACGGCCACATTTGGCGAAGAAAAAAGTGCTCTTCCACCATGACAACGCACCGGCTCACACCTCCGCCGTCGCCACGGCCAAATTGGTCGCATTAGGCTACGAACTGCTGCCCCATCCGCCGTTTTCTCCAGATTTGGCACCGTGTGGCTTATTTTTGTTTCCAAACTTGAAAAAGTCACTCGCCGGGCAGAAATTTGAGTCGAATGAGGAGGTTATCGCCGCCACAGAGGCCTACTTTGCAGACCTCCAGAAAACGTATTTTTCAGAGGGGTTAAAGAAGTTCGAGCATCGCTGGGTCAAGTGTATCGAGTTGAAAGGAGACTATGTTGAGAAATAAATCGCAATTTTTCCAAAATTTTCGTTTTTCTATTGTAGGCAAGGTACTTATCGTAGTGATTTTTTTTTCGCGAATTTCGGGTTGGTCCCATAGTAAAAGTTCTTCGTAATGATGAGTACTATAAGCCCTTTTCGCCTTAGCATACCCTTTGTGAATAACCCTGTATAGCTTCATTTATATCGTTTAAAATACGATAGTTCAGGACCCTCGACATGCGAGTATTTGCTTTGACAGATTTATTTTAGTTTGTTTCCTTACCAGCAGATCCCGTTGCGACTTCGGAGTTATTCTGGGGGTCCAGAGACCGCGGCAGGCGGGCGGGCGACGCGGGCTGCTGGCCGGGGGGGCCGAAGTTAGGCTGTGGGGGGGTGGAGAGCTTGTTTATATACTCAATATTTTACATAATATACTTACTACTTAACACTTTGGCTGCGGCTAATAGTCAAATGCGTTGTTTTACGCGCCTGGCGTGTGTAGCCGCACTCGCGTCGCACAAAGGAAAACACAAGGTATGTGTTTCCCGCAGTCAAAGTGTTAAGTTAAAAAATTATAATTCAAGTATGTACTTGAATTTCATTCTTTTTTATATTTACTGGGCCCAAGTTCTAAGACTTTATTTGACAGATCTAAGCTAACTAAAAATAAATGTCGTTGTCATTGCAAATTTTTAGACAAGGGCATCAATACTTTTAGGAAAAATATATCAAATTAAATGTTTACTAAACAGATAGTTTATCTTTTGGATTATTCCTTGAAAACTAATAGCAAACCTTTAGGATAGCGGGTGGCCTTGGAAAGCAGCTAGCACTATTGAAATCTAGTAATTTTTTGTCAAATTGCTATCCAATTCAAGGAAATAAAAAGTTACGTTATTCTATTTATAATTTGGCTTTTAGATGAGTTTAAGTTACGTTTTTTCGACAAACTGTGTCCTAGCACAAAGCTAATGCACCGAAATATACAATTAATAGCTCAAAAAAACACGATTTGTTTAGTGTATTTTCATCGGTCCTCGATATATCTACAAAGTTTGAACGAAATCTGGCCGTTTAAAGTGGGTCAAAAACGCGCTCAAAGGAGTCGGTTACAAAACATACAAATGAAGCTAATAAAAAGGTTGTAAAAATAAATAATTATTGACAAATTGATGTTTCAAATCCCTGATATTTCAAATAGGTCTTTTAGGTTACGCGCGACCGGTCATTACAAATCACCACGCGCCGGCTTGAAGGTTAATTGACCGAACAAAGTGAGGTCTCAGAGTGTAGGGGAACAAATCGCTTGTATGTATGTATGTATGTTTGTCCGACGATAACTTGAGTATAGTTTGATCCGATCTTGATAAAATTTTGCAAGCCATTGCTTCCTTTTAATAAAAAATTTCAGTTCAAATATGAGCGAAATCGGTCGTGGGGTTGGGGAGATTTAGGCGCTGTGAGGTCTGTTTGCCTAAGTTTTTATTTTAATTCAAAAATAGGCTTGCCTGATGGGAAGCAATGATGCGGCCTACGATGGAGCACGCGCGCCTAGAAGATACCGATTCACTCGCGACTTGAAGACACCCATATTATAACCATCGGGGAACACCCATTCAGGCAGAACATTCCACACTCGTGCTGTTCGCAAAATGAATGTGCAGTCAAACCGTTTCGTTTGGTTTTAAGGTATGTCAACCATAAAACGATGACGCTTTTCATATACAATACCTTGTTCCAATTCCCGTTGGCCAGTTTCCCCATATTTACCTGGCGCGGATCGCTGGCGCCCGGCGAACGCGGGCGGCGCAATGGCGCTGGGGCCCTAAATAAAAAACAACACGATATTTCAATAAATCTGATAATGCTAAAACTAGAATTTCGATGCTTTTGAATCATAGTATTTTAACACTTTCACTGCTGAAAATACATTGTTAGCGACGGGTGAGTTTTGGTTACTTATGCAACGCGAATTCGGCTACACACGCCAGACGCGTAAAACCCACTTTGCACAACTGTGCGGTAAACACAAACGCATGTGATTATTAGCCGCACTTAAAGTGTTAAACGAGTGCGGAACATCGCGTCTAAAGAAATCATGCAACAAAACCAATGTGACAAGATACAAAATTATTATTAGAAAAAGTATCAAGTTGGAAAACTTTGCTATCGCTACTTGAATTCATTCAGATTTCTTTCGTCGGTAAACTTCGGAATGGAAAAGGACTCTTTTGCAGAGCCCGCCTGGGGAAGTATCACACCTTTGTGTGTAAGTGGAATGCATTTGTTTAAATTACCGCCGTTATACCCTGATAAACAATATAAGTATAACATAATATCACCTCAGATCAAGTAGAAAGCATATATCCAGGTGAAGCCAAAAACTACCCTTCTGCTCGTGACATTCGGGTAGTTTTTATGCGTCAATATGTGCTTGAAGTATACGTACACGGGTAGTTTTTGGCTTCACCTGGATCTAAGACCTGGAGAAGCTGATGGTGACAGGGAAAGTCGACGGCAAGAGGTCACGAGGCCGCAGCCCGATACGATGGTCTGATCAGGAGGTCTACTCTGTCTCTAACTTGTTCGAAACGAACTTCGGCGACGACCGAAATTTAAACGAAATTACGTTTGTGACCCTACTCTAAGTAATTTTCGGTCGAGCGCACGAAAGTTCGGATCTGAAGACAATTTTCGTGAACGAATGAAATTGAGGAAATGAATGACAAAGTTATCCGTCCGATTTGAAAAGTATGCTATCTTAAAAACAATGAGTATCACCTGTGACAACTAAACATATCCGTATACTCACGCAATTATTAATTGATTTATGTGTCAGTGTCAAGTGCTAAAGGACTAAAGTTTGGAATTTGAAATTAGTAAAAGTGTTTCTCAAGTATTGTGATTTGTAAGTTCATAAAAGCGATGTTTGAAGTGAATTGAGCAATGATTTATTGCGGTCGCGTTAAGCTGGCTTAAAAAGGAATAAGGATCTGAAAAACATATATGAATGATATTATAATCCGGGCAAATTAGACCAAAAAATAGGAGTAAGCTTACATTAATTCCCACCCAGCTGAAAATTGGTAGGATTGTTCAGAACACCATCATAAATGAAACCTAAAAAGTCCTCATCGATCCGATACGTGCAAAAATTTTTACTCCGGGTAGAAGGTCACCAAAACGGGTATTTCGTGATTTTCTCAAAAACGGTACAAGCTACGAGGATACTGTTCAAGACAAGTATGTTCACTATAACATTTTCTACAGTATTGCTCTTAAACGCATGTTGATAGAACTTATGGTTTTCGAGATATGTCGATATTCATTTCAGACCAGACCAAAAAATTGACAATTTCTCTTAAAATGCCTCAGTCAGCAGTAGATCATATAACAAGTTTGTAAATGAGTTTTCCCGAAGTTTTAAACATTGTTGAATCCGACAATCTCAAGAAACACTTTGAAAAATGACTCCTTGTATCTCAAATCGGATAAATGATGATGATGGTTGACGGAAAATTGAACCCCTCGTATCTCGGAAACGGAAAGAGATAGAGGGGTACACCTGACTTTTAAAATTTAGATTATGTATGGACCTTTCTAGGGAAATGATAAAAAAAGGTAGCCGCCATACAAAAAAGTTTGACAGTCATACAAATAAACAAAAAAAAAAAAGGAAATGCTCATAGCTGTGGAACCGCTGTAGATGGATGGAGTGTGCTCGAAGAAATATCATAGAGATTCATAACGACAATCGAGATTCAGCAACAAAAATCCAAGATGTCGGATTTCATATTTCCGTCAAATTTCAATGGATCTTCTAAATTTTAAAGTGATCCTAGGCAGGTGTTATTTTGGATCTGGAGGCTCTTAAGGTCCTTAAATCCATTCCTGAAATGATTTTTTTGGTTTGGCCATTTTTCAAAATGGCTGCCATACAAAAGAAAAGGAGTGAAGTTACAATACTTCGCACCCAGCTGAAAATCAGTAGGATTGTTCAAAACATCATCACAAATGAAATCTAAAAAGTCCTCATTGATCCGATACGTGCAAAAAAAATCCGATTACAACTCTTTCAACTTTTTGAATCGTTATATTTCAAAAACGGTGGCTCTTAGGAAAAAAAATTTGGTATGGCTAATTGTATGTTAAAATTTACTGTTTTTCTGAAAATTGTGAAAAACCAGTTTTTGTGACCTTTTACCCGGCGTGATTTTTTTTTGCACGTATCGGATCAATGAGGACTTTTTAGATTTCATTTGTGATGATGTTTTGAACAATCCTACTGATTTTCAGCTGGGTGCGAAGTATTGTAACTTCACTCCTTTTCTTTTGTATGGCAGCCATTTTGAAAAATGGCCAAACCAAAAAAATCATTTCAGGAATGGATTTAAGGACCTTAAGAGCCTCCAGATCCAAAATAACACCTGCCTAGGATCACTTTAAAATTTAGAAGATCCATTGAAATTTGACGGAAATATGAAATCCGACATCTTGGATTTTTGTTGCTGAATCTCGATTGTCGTTATGAATCTCTATGATATTTCTTCGAGCACACTCCATCCATCTACAGCGGTTCCACAGCTATGAGCATTTCCTTTTTTTTTTTTGTTTATTTGTATGACTGTCAAACTTTTTTGTATGGCGGCTACCTTTTTTTATCATTTCCCTAGAAAGGTCCATACATAATCTAAATTTTAAAAGTCAGGTGTACCCCTCTATCTCTTTCCGTTTCCGAGATACGAGGGGTTCAATTTTCCGTCAACCATCATCATCATTTATCCGATTTGAGATACAAGGAGTCATTTTTCAAAGTGTTTCTTGAGATTGTCGGATTCAACAATGTTTAAAACTTCGGGAAAACTCATTTACAAACTTGTTATATGATCTACTGCTGACTGAGGCATTTTAAGAGAAATTGTCAATTTTTTGGTCTGGTCTGAAATGAATATCGACATATCTCGAAAACCATAAGTTCTATCAACATGCGTTTAAGAGCAATACTGTAGAAAATGTTATAGTGAACATACTTGTCTTGAACAGTATCCTCGTAGCTTGTACCGTTTTTGAGAAAATCACGAAATACCCGTTTTGGTGACCTTCTACCCGGAGTAAAAATTTTTGCACGTATCGGATCGATGAGGACTTTTTAGGTTTCATTTATGATGGTGTTCTGAACAATCCTACCAATTTTCAGCTGGGTGGGAATTAATGTAAGCTCAGATGTCTAAATTGCCCCGGTTATTATGCGTTATTTTCATTAATTAGAAGATCATTAAAAATCAGGTACACTATCTTTACTTACTTTAACTGTGGGGTCAATTCCGTGACCTTGAACTCTTGGAGGCAATATGCCTTTGCACAACCCTTCGAATAATTGCCGACTGAGCCTATAGTTTCCTATAAACTCGTCATCAGGAATATTATATAAATTAAAAACACTGCGCAAGCGGCGCCGGTTCCTTCTGCGTTCTAAACGTTCTTCACGCAAAGCAGCCTCCCATAAAATTATTCTTCCAGCCATTTTAATTGAATTCTTCAAAAAACTCGATCAAACGAAAATTAAAAGTAAACACTTTTGGCTTCGTCGATTTGAGGTTAATTTTACGAACATTCGTCTGTCAAATTCAAATTTTCGTTCGCAACAAAAGTTAGTTATAGTAGGGTTTCGAAAAAACAAATGTCAAATTAATTTCGTGCGGACGAAGTTTCGTGAATGAATGTAGTCTTGGTAGGAAACGTGCGAACCTTCGATCGAACTTCGTTTTTCGGACGAGTTAGAGTAGACCCCCAGATTCGCACCACTCTCGACACCTGTCTACGAAGCACTTCACATTACTGAGGATAGGAAACGCTGGCGAAACATAGTTAGAGAGAGGCTACTTGGAGGTGGAGGTCACGACCCTCAGACATGAGGAACACGATTTTAGGAGGGGGGGGGGGGGGGGATCAAAGGCAGCACTATATCTGCTTTCTACTTGATCTGAGCAATGCTTATATCACTTACGGTGGAACAGTATTGTTGTCAACAGCAGGTGGCGGGTCGACAGGCGCCACGCTGCGAGCACTGCTGCCAGCTTGCACCCTGCAAACAGATTTCATGTTTGTATGTACATATTTGTAATCGTCTATCGTGGTACGGGCATATTATGCGAAGAGAGGACGACCACATTACAAAAAAAGACAATGAACTTGAGTGTGAATGGGTATAGCTGTAGAGGACGACCAAAGAAAGTATGGATGAACTGTGTGAATGATGAAATGAAAAAGAAGGGAGTGTATTCAGATATGACGAGTGTAGAGATGAATGGAAGAAGTGTACGTACTGTACCGACCCCACGTAGGTGGGGTCAGGGTAGGCAGATGATGATGTATTTTACTCATAATAATTAACCCTTTAAACGCCAGTCATCCGTGTTAGTCGGGACAGCCAACGAAGTGACACACAAGTCATCAATACTTTACCATCAAATCGAAATTATATATTTTTTTAAGCCATAAGTGACAGACAAGCAAAAGGGCCGCCTGATGGTAAGTGGTCGCCTATGGATACCTGTAACACTGGAGGCGTCACGGATATTAACAGCCCCTTTGAAGAACCCAAATCATGCTACAATGGGGATACAATCTACGAGTATAATACTCATCTATTTAGCACAGTGGAATTGGACGAAAAACGAACCAAACCCAGGAAAAATTATAAGTAGAATTTTTCCTTCGGAATTCGTTAGACGGTCACTGGGAGTCTACATTTCGTTTTTCGAATTCCCAGTGGTCTTGCATTTTCCGCCATCATGATTTTAAGGGTGGTTTTTTAAATAACTCGTTTATTTTCAATTTTACACGAAAAATGGTTAAAACCAAAGTTGTTTGAAAGTTTGAAACTGAATTTCCTACAATTTCTGTCCTAATCAATTTTTTCGTAGGATCGATATTTTTCGATCGAGGGGGTGCTGGAATTGTATTAGCGCATTATCACTAGATTTATCATTGAAATTTGCAATTTTTTAAAATAAATTGTTGTTTCGATAGAGTGGTCGTGTGGTAGGGACATTAGAGCATTCAAAATTGGAATGTAAGTTGAAAAAAAAAAATTAATAAAATATTTCGATGCATGCCTCACCTCTTTTCCGGGTGTTAAATGAAAAAATATCGATCCTACGAAAAAAATGATTAGGATAGAAATTGTAGGAAATTCAATTTCAAACAACTTTGGTTATAACCATTTTTCGTGTTAAATTGAAAATAAACGAGTTATTTAAAAAACAAAAAACCACCCTTAAAATCAAGATGGCGGAAAATGCAAGACCACTGGGAATTCGAAAAACGAAATGTAGACTCCCAGTGACCCCCTCTAACGAATTCCGAAGGAAAAATTCTACTTATAATTTATTCCTGGGTAAAATAACAATTCGGCTGTACTATTAGACAGTTTTTCAGTGGCGTGGAGAAGCTGTCACTTCATTGATATTGTGGCGTTCAAAAAGTTAAGAATAATTTGTAAGATTCATCACAAAAAATGGAATAAAATTTTTGTCCCGGCATTTTGTCTAGGTTGTTATTTCAACCTAGACTAAACACTGCACCTTAACAAATATCTAGTTACCGTAGGTTATGTCATACGGAGCTATGCCGCCTGGCCCAGTCCCTCCGCACCGCGCACAGAACATAACGCCGCGGGCGCCACACGCGATGCAGGCTCTCTCGCTCTCTCTCTGCAGTCCGGGTATGTTTAGCTGTCTTATTTTATATAGTTACCGTAAGTTGTGGCATACGGCGCTATGCCGTTTGGCCCAGTCCCTCCTCTGGCACGCCTCGCCACAGTACGGCGTGACTCCGCACCGCGCACAGAACAAGTCGCCGCGGGCGCCGCACGCGATGCATGCCCTCTCGCTCTCTCTCTGCAGTCCAGGAGTGTTTAGCTGTGTGTCGCATTTTATGTCTCAGTATTGTGTTGATAACTGTTTCTAATATTTTTAATTACTTGGCCAAATGCGTAAGCCAAAAAAGACAAAAAAACTATTTAGCTAAGCAAGCTAGCGTGTGTAAATTGTAACTAAGAAAGCAGCAACGAGTGTGCAATTTTATTTTCTCGGTCGACCTGGGCCCCTATTCTAGCGAGTGAGATATTATCTTATCTTGGTTACTAGCAGCGCCCCGAGTTCACGCACTTTACTGCTTTTTTATTTTGCAGAAAAAAAACCGCAGTTCTATAGAAAAATATTAAAGACAGTCGACAAATTCTGTAGAACAGCTGGTTATTTTCGCGAAGTCCGGGTTGGTCCCATTGTAAAAGTTGTTCATAATTATGAGTACCAGATAACTTTTCCGCTTCTCATACCCAGTGACGGATTAAGACTACTAGATGCCCTAAGCAATCCATGCCTGTGGGCCCCCCTATCCGTATGTCAACTAGAATCGGTCTTTAAACCTTTACCGCCTAAAACCATTAGTTTTTTGTAAAATAAGATGATGAGATGTAACATACTTTAGAAGTGGAGTAGGTGCGACAATAATAAAAACCAAAGCATAATTTATTTATTTATTGAAATGCGTCTTGCGGCTTTTCCGAGCATTGAATTCACGCAAGATAGTATTAACATCTAACGTTTTTAACATATCGGACTCTTATGTACAATATCGATATATCGAAATACTTAGTAACATAAAAAATTTGAAATGTTGTCAATTCCGGGGCATTCGAATTGTCGAATGCACTAGCGGGCAGCGAGTGGGCAAGCGGGAGTGGGGTTATGACTCTAGGTCGGACTCTATGTCAACTTAAAACGCGCGAATTTTCAAATTAGTCCTAAAAACTTTTTTTGGTGTGGTTTTTGGTGACGTGAGAGTGAGGCGTGATGCCTTATGGACGGATTTTTTTTGTGCTTCTTCTGGTGCCCCCTCAGACGTGATGCCCTAGGCAATTGCTTAATTTGATTAAGGGTTAATCCGTCACTGCTCATACCCTTGCCTTATGACCGTATTAGTTAAGATAAATGTATCAAACCCATGATAATTAAAATTTCAGCCTAAACATGTACTACATCCAAGACTCATCATTAGCGAATAACATAGACTATATTTCATACCCGTGCTAAGCCGGGCAGGTCGCTAATCGTAAATAAAAAAAAACAAAAAAAAATTAAAATGACAATTTAATTCAATCGTTAAAATCTAAATACAAGCACAATAATGAACTAGCGAATAATCGACATAAACATTAATTAATTCAAATTAGAGTAAAATTAAAATACTAAATAATGACACAATTACAACATACTTACTGTAAAAACTTAGGTATACTAATCTAAAAGAGAATAAAAATCGTCAAGCGCGTGTACTCTTTTGTCGAGGGTTCCGTAATCAACGTATTATGATTATCCTGAGATTATCGGCCGAGCCATACAGCTCATCACCCAGGATGAGTACCATAAGGGTTCGTTTTTATAATTTTTGTACGAAACTCTAAAAATACGAGATTATAAAAGAAATACGAGATTACAATGACATCACGGGGATACATTCAGTTACCCAATAAAAGTAAACATAATACCAAAACAATGATCCAACGGAACAAAGAGTTAACATACGTGAAAAAGAAATGAATCTAAGCAGAGCGGCGCTAATCATGCCTTTTCTTTCGCACTAGTAGTATTGTGCAGTTGACAAGTGAGAGCACATGATTAGCGCTGCTACGTCTGGATTCGTTTCTTTATTGACGCGCTTTATAAATGTACGGACCTCTGGTCTATCAATGTATTTGAACAAAGAATTAACTTGTCGAGTTTGACGAATATCAGAAGACTCGTTAGAGCATTTTCAGTTTATCCGATACAATATCGAAGCAAGTGAAATGTATGAATTATGTTATGTCCGATATCGGATATTGGCAGGTACTTAACTCATTCAATTTTCTTGTCCCGATATCGTATCGGATAACAGAGAAACGCTCTTAGGGTCAATAATAATAAGAAAAAAAATCATATCAGTAAAAACACATTACTTCAAAAATCGGTGGTGAAAATTTAAAAGTGCTTATTTAACAGTGTATCAAAATATCACAACCTTAATTTTAGGGTTACAAGAATTGTTAACACTAAATTTAATATCACTGGTGGGGTCTTTTAGGTGGGTGATAAGTCTCACAAAAATGCAGTAAAAATATTTTTGCTGACTTTTAGTCAGAAGACAATTAAGGCTGGTCATATATGAACAGACAAACATACAGTCATAACATACATACAACAATATGATTTAATACACACACGAAAAATATCACCCTTCATTTGGGCAATCGGAAACATTAACATGAATTAAAATCGAGTAAACACTATAGCTATTACAAACACATTTTATTAAAAACACTAACCTAAACCACGGAATGTAAGGCACGTCTAGATATTGGTGTTAAGGCACCATTGTTAACACTAAATTTAATATCACTGGTGGGGTCTTTTAGGTGGGTGATAAGTCTCACAAAAATGCAGTAAAAATATTTTTGCTGACTTTCAGTCAGAAGACAATTAAGGCTGGTCATATATGAACAGACAAACATACAGTCATAACATACATACAACAATATGATTTAATACACACACGAAAAATATCACCCTTCATTTGGGCAATCGGAAACATTAACATGAATTAAAATCGAGTAAACACTATAGCTATTACAAACACATTTTATTAAAAACACTAACCTAAACCACGGAATGTAAGGCACGTCTAGATATTGGTGTTAAGGCACCCAGGCACGTGCACGAACCGTACAAACCGTGCAAAAGTTATAACCTATTAATTTTACGACAAAAACAATAATTGACTTAGTAGTCCTTAGAAGTAAAATACAAGTTTCTCTCCTCCAACGCTCGAGTCGAACCCTTTCCCCTGAATCACAGAGAGAGACCGCTTATCCACGTAGACGATAAACTTCCCGTTACTAGGGTATGCAGACTCTGTGAAAACCTGCCAAATTTCTGTATTCAACCCTGGGTTCTTATCTTCGAGAATGTCGAAGATTATGTTTAAATCATCTTCGCTGTCCGGAAGTATGTTTAGAGGTATTTTGAGGATGATCTTTGACTGGTAGTTGCTAACGTCTGGAACTTGAAAGTCTTTATTTTCGTTTGGAACTGATTCAATGATGATTGGATCTAAATCTGATTCAGATTTCGTCTCTTTTTGAATCTGATCGCGCCTTAGTTTCGGAGATTCGTCCATTTCGTTGTCGCTTGCGTCTTTTAATTCTTCTTTATCCGTTGTATAGTCTTTGGTGTGTATTACTGTCACTTTTGAAGCAACCTTCTTCTTTTTGGATATTTTGGTCGCTTTGTTCAATTTGTTTTCGAGTTTTTGGGTGTAGACCTTTGTTAGCTCTTCGAGACTTGATTTTGGTTTTACGAGAGATTGTAAATGACCCAGTTTGAACTGCACGGTTTCGTAGCCAACTAGCTTGTTGAAGGTAGGGTCTAGTATTATTTGAGCGGAAAGTTTGTCTATTTGCAAGACAACGTCTAGTTTCGTGTTGGTCTTAACTGTGCTGATTTTTCGCCAGTATTTTGTCCGCAGTCTGGGATTCTGCTGTTGTAGAACCTCGATAACGCCATCGGCGTCTTTGTCAGTTCGCACCGTCATACTCACTACTCCCACAGCTCCTCTAAATTCCGTAGATTTCAAATTGATTGCCAATTTATCATTGACTTTGCCTACGTTTTGCTCGATCCAAAAGCGAGAGTCCATACTCTGGCAGATGATGAAAATTACGCCGTCAAACAGGTACATATCGTGGAACTTTGGTATGTCCTCTTCGGAGATATCTCCTTTTTCGAGGGAATCTATGACGACATTCTCGAAAGCTTTCTTGATGGCGTGGAACTGAGCCTCGTCTATGCGCAAATCTGGGTAAGTTATCGGTCCAACGTACAGTTTCAAGTCATCATCTATCAAATCTGAGTAGTGATTCGTACGAATTCGAGTTAGCGGTGCGTTTGTTATATCCTGGTCTATTGGCACGTACATATTCTTTAGAACGGCGTGTCTTTGCTTTTTGATCTGAACGGTTTCTTCGACTTCGTTATTGTTCATTTCTTCGTAACTGACGTCACGTTTCTGTCTGTCAATTATTCTGAATATGAGTTTTTCTCCTTCGAATACAGGATCGAAGACTGGACTTTTTATGACGTCGAGAGATTTAGGATCGACGCCGAACTGACGCTTCTGTTTTCCAGCCACATCGGAATAGTACTTCCAGCACTCTGGCTTCAACCCCGGATACTGCTCTTGTAGTTTCGTCAAGATTTCCAACGATTCCACATTAGCTTGGTCCTTAGCCAGTCTCATCACAATTCTTGTGTACCTCACCAAGTTGGTCACATCGCGGAAAGCCAATTTCAGACCAGTAGAATTTATGAACTTCGGCAATACCTCCGTCAAATAGTCCTTAGTCTCCAAACTATCGCAGATATAGATCACAGCGCCATTTGACAGGTAGATGTCTTGGAATTTCGGAATAATTAAGTTACCGAAACGCTGCGACTTCATGTCTTTATGCAAGTACTCTTTGAATAGGTGTTTGAGTCTCCTAATGTGTGTTCCTTCTAGCTTGTTCTGCGGATAACCTTCCAAAGTAATCGCCACTTTTAGTTCGTTTTCTACATGAAGGTAGTTTGTTCGTCTATGGTAAGCTATGCCTCTGTTACTATCTATGTTTATGGTACTCGATTTTATGAATAAATTGTCGGTGCTCTCAGCTACAGATTCGGTTTTATCCGACAAAGCTACTAAAGAGGTCGTAGTAGTATTGATATCTTCTAAGTAATCATCACCTGGCTTTTCATCGTCCTTTTCAACATCTTTGTCTGCGTTCGCCTCGTCAGACCAAACCAACAATTCGTCGTTGTCGCCAATATATTGAACATCTTTTGTTTTATTCAACACGACGTCATCTAAAGATAGTTTTAATTCTTTCTTTATTTCAGCTAGGGTACTTTCTTCTCTTTCGCTACTTTCTTCTTTTGTCTCGATTACTTCGTCATCAATTTCTTTGTTGTCTGTTATCTCAGGTATTTTCTCGACCAAGTCCTCGAGGTTAATCGGTTTCGAGCTATCGATTGATTTCAAGCTAATCGTCGAATCGTTTCTCGGTGTGGTCCCGGCCGACTTTATCTCTTCAAGCAGCTTTACCCTCGACGCGACACTACTCAAGTCTTCGTCTATGCTAGCCAATAAGCACTCGTAATAAATTTCAGTGTAGCCAGTCAGTTCAAAGTCCATTTGATCGTAGTCAATGACGTTTTTGAAACCGGGTCCGCGGATAATTTCACCTGAGACCCGGTCGATCAGAAACGACACCAGCTCCATATCGTCGTCGACTTTTTGAGCGTAGATTTTCCAACAGTTAGTTTTTAGTGAAGGATTGAAGTACTGCAGGAGTTTGAAACAGTCCTGGGCCGTGGCCGGCCAGCATGCCCGCGGTATCTTTAGCACAGCCAAACACAGCCTCTTCACCTTAGCATTGAGCAACACCAAGTTGGTACACATACGTTCTTGCAGTCCTGGCGAAACCCTCACCATCCAATCTCTCGTATCCAAGTCTTTGCAAACACAGACAATAGCACCTCTGTTCAAGTAATAATCAAGAAAGGACGGTACCTTTTTGAGTAGATTCTCATGCACTTGCATATTGATGACATCTGTCAGACATTTCTGGAACAGACCCATGTGTTTTAAACGCATCTTCGACTTAGGATAGCCCGCTAGGGCAATCACCAACTTGAACTGATCATCGACTATGTCTAAATAATCGGTGTTTCGGAGCTGAATGAGTCGATTCGTCTCATCAGCTTCGTCGTCACTATCCGAATAGAAATCCCTAAACTTGAGATCGCAAGTCATATCGCTCCTAGCTTTGCATGGGCATTTCCTATCACACTTCTTGGTCGTCGCATCAGATTTCTTACTAGCATCATCTTTCGACAGCTTATTACTAGTTCTACTAACGATCACGTCGGAAGTTTTGTCAGCTACCGCCTTGCTGGAAAACTCTTTCGCTTCGTTACTGCTGTTTACTTTCGTGACGCTATTTCGCTTGGAATTGGTTGGCACGCTTCGATCGTCCGAACATAAAACGCAAGTGGACGGTGTGGAGCTTCCGGCATCACTCTCTTCTTTATTCCAAGACTTCTGGCAGGAGCAAGTGGTTTCATTCTGTCGACAAATATTCTTGGGTCTTTATCATGTCTAAGGTGTGCCGTTTTGAGTCTTATGCCCTTGTGATGCGAGTTAATTTTGAAGGAAGCCCCACATCCGAAAGCGTTCATGCATGGCGTTTTAGACCTCAATGCTGAGCTGAAATTTGGAAGAGTCGACCATGCATAGTACCAACGACTTCACATCCCGTAGACATTACGTTCATAGTGAAAATAATTCGTACTACTTAATAAAGTCCGACAGCTCTTTAAGAATACGATTGACAGTTTACATAACATTTTAAAAAGTTGAAAGAGGAAATTGAAACTGAACTGTGATCCCTTTTACCAGCTTTTTAAATGTCAAAATCTACATTAAAAACAGATAGAATTATTAGAATATAATTTTTTAATATTTTAAGGCAACTGTCAATTGTATTTTTTTGGCGGTAAGACTTTAAAAAGTAAAGGTCTAGGACGTAACTTGACGGCCTAGCATGAATTTTTGTCGTAAAACACGTAGTATTCGATAGTAAATGTGTAACCACATGCAGTTTCCATTTACGCTTGATAGAAGCGCTTTCCCATTTTTCATACATTTACCTAGATAATATTGAATACTCGCAACAAAATTTTGACAGAAATTAATGACCTCCGGCACAAGTTAAAGATATCGATACTGGCGAATCGTTAATGGGGGATTTATGTAGGCGCTATTTATGCTTATGTATTGACTGAAAGAGACAACCTTATTACAAGTCTACTGAGTGGACAGTCGTTGCATAGTTCATACGTACAATGTCAAGAATTATTTAGTTATCAAAAGCTAGTCGCGTCCCACAATTTCACCCGTTTTTGGGATAAAAAAGTAGCCTATACGTTACCAGGTTATAATCTACGAGTACCTTCATAATTTTTCATCTAAATCCCATCAGCCATTTTTGCGTGATTGAGCAAAAAACACGCAAATATCCAAACTTTGACATTTATAATATTGGTATGATAAATATTCGTTTACCCGCGAATTCAGTGGTAGAAAATAGTTTCGAAATGTCCAATAAAAGTAGTAGTTTTTATTAAACTAAAATGTAGTGAAGTTAGGCTACATTTTGCAATCTATTTACCAAATTTTATTTAAATCGGTTTAGTAGTTTAGACCACAAATCGTTAGAAAAAGCCATAGGATATTAATGCATATACTATTAAATAAAATTATTATACTTACATATTCGAGATGGTAGATATCTAGGATACAGATAAAATAAATACATTAGAATACACAATTACACATGTACAGGGTTAACAGGAATGGGTATGCTAAACCGAAAAGGGCTCATAGTACTCACCATTATAAACAACTTCTGTTTCTATCTTTTACGTTTTGTCGACTGATTGACATTTTTGTATGGAACAGCTGATTTTTTATTGCGATTTCAAGGTTCGTTTTATAGTAAAAGTTGTTCATAATGATGAAATTCGGCTTAGCACACCCTCTCCATATAGCCCCCTTAACTAGCTGCGCCTAGCGGTTCCCCCCGCTATCCTGTGGGTGCTGATTATTTATCCAGGATAAACATAGCTATTGGATAACTTATGGTCCTTACTTATAAACCCTGTTTAAAGTTAATCACTGCTTAAAGTTCTCCGTCTTGTTTTCGCACGTGACATTTCACGTCAGCGAGAAAATGTCAGAGCATTTTAACACTTTGACTGCGGAAAACACATACCTTGTTTTAATTTGTGCGACGCGAATGCGGCTGCACACGCCAGGCGCTTAAAACACAACGCATTTGACTATTAGCCGCACTTAAGGCAAGCGCATGTGATTATTAGCCGCAGTCAAAGTATTAACTGCTTTGACACTTAACATGCGTTTGTGTTTTACCGCACAGTTGTATTGAAAGTGAGCTTTACCCGCCTGGCGTGTGTAGCCGTATTCGCGTTGTACAAGGAAAACACAAGGTATGTGTTTTCAGCAGTTAAAGTGTTAAGCAGTGACTAACTTTAAGCAGGCTTTATAAGTAAGACCCTATAGTAAACACATTACTAAAACCGGAAAGCGCAGCTTTTCATATTTATTTAATTGATCAATACACAATAAATATATACACATAATTTATTATCTAAGTAAATACATAAAATGATTTCACAACTTTATACATAATACATTTTTCTCTCATAAATACATATATGTTATCTTTTTATTTTGTACATTTTTTTATATTTAAGCCCAAGTATAAGTCAATAACAGTGATTACCAATATAATAGTAGTTTATGCAACTGTCATAAATAATGAAGGGTATTAACCCTCTGACTCGGAAACGTACACATTTGTCCTCGACAAACTCGACCACGGCTGGCTCGGAAACGTACACATTTGTACGTACGCGCTACCCTCTTTAAAAAGGTGTATAGATCTGTTTTGAACGATCTTTTTGTAGTGGTAGGGCTCTTTTGCAGAGCCCGCCTGGGGAAGTACCACACCTTTGCCAGTTATTCCACCGCCAAGCAGTAATGTGCAAACATTACTGTGTTTCGGTTGGAAGGGCATTGTTTCCAGTGAAATTACAGGGCAAATAAGAGATTAAACATCTTATATCTCAGGGTGACGAGCGCAGTGCTGTGCCGCGCAAGGTCTTGAATTCTAAGAATTCAAAATTCTTGGTGGCACAGACCTGTTTATGGGCAAACGTGACGTTTAACATCAGGCGAGCGATTTGCTCGTCTCGTCTCTCAATATCATAAAAAAAAAAAAAAAAAAAAAAAAAGAACTAAATAGGCGTGGTTTGTATAGAAACAAAGAGATGAATAAACCCTCCTTATTTTGGTGTATAATAATAGCGATATTTCAAAGCGCAGTCGTCGACTCGGCCATTTCGAAAAACGCCATTTTCGTGCTGTCGTGACGCAAAGTTTTGTGACTGATTATCAATTGTTTTCTTGTAAAAGGTAAGTAAAACCTATTATAATTTTGATCATGGCATATGTGTAGACCTTTTCACTACAATAATGAAGCAGTGAATACAATATTATGTTAGTTTTTTTGGATACAAATGAGATGAATGAAATGAAATTTGAAAAACGAATTTTTTTTTGTTTCCATGTTTTTGTATAAATTAAAATTGTTTGAAATTTAAATCTTGTTGAATTTAACGTTAAAATGTAGCAGCGTTATCATATAATGGACTGCTTTTTACATAAATTAAAAATATTTGATAGTTTTTAAAGATTCGTAATTTTTCTAAACGTCTGCTATGAAGGCGGTTTTCCCGCCAAAACGCGTCCGAGCTTACCGGTGTAGAGTTTAACAGGTGTCACCCGAGTCAAAGGGTTAAAACAAGAGTGTGTTTATGAAACGAGCGCAGCGAGTTTCATAATAGTAACGAGTGTTTTAATACCTGTGTTATATGCAGTTGCATACACTACTTTATCTACACTAATGCTGTTACATTCTACTTATGTTTCCAATACTTGATAAAATACGTTTATCTTCACTAATAAAAACGTGTATTGTCACAGTGAACTTGGCGCGCAATCAGGAGCGAGCGCGCATGCGCGCGCAGGGCGGCCAATCAGGAGCGAGCGCGCGATGTTATAATGAGATTTTACGACATCGATGTGGATATTATAACATCATGTGAAATTGCTTAAATGTTGTCTGTGCTATAACAGTAGTCATTATAACACAAGTATTGGAAACATAAGTAGAATGTTATAACATTAGTGTAGATAAATGCCTTTACACGCTACTATAAATAAATAATATAAATAAACGTTTCACACTCATAGCTCCCCACTAGGATACCCTGTGTCGGATGCCATGGAACACAGACAAGGACAACTAACACCCAGACCCAGAGCAGATATTTAAATTCATCATTCAAACAACTGCCCGGCCGGGAATCGAACCCGGGACCTCTGGCTTAAAACGCGGATATATTACCGCTGAGCCAAACAGGTCTTCGTTAACTATACGCTGACGATTTTAAAATAATTATCATGGGTTTGATTTTTACATTTATTTAGCTTCTGCTAATTTTTATTTAAATGCTATGCTAGACTATCTCGCTGTGACTGGTATCTTAACACGGTCCAAAGAGAGACAAAAAACTCCGAGACAGCTCGCTAAGTCCGGAAAGGGCTAAATACGTTTAGAACCGGAAAATTAATACGTTTCAGCAATAAACAGGCAAAAATAATATATAAAAAAAAAATTATTAAACCTTATCATGAAACTTCAGTTTCAAGTTTAAAAAGTTGGTCATATGTTTTAAGAATGTGTCGTATTTGGTGTAATGTATTGTGTTTGTGTAGTATGTGCAAAGACAAAAAAATAAATCAAAAATAAACAAGCAAAGCGTCCAAAGTCTATGCATTTCATAAACCTGTCATCATTATACAGTTCGACTGCGGAAAACACATACCTTGTGTTTTTTACCTTCCTTTGTGTGACGCGAATGCGGCTGCAGACGACAGACGCGTAAAACACAACTTATTTTATTATTAGCCGCAGTCAAAGTATTAATGATGACATAATTATTAATGCAATTTAGGGTCGGTATCCACTCAAGCTGATGGTATGCTGTTGGGCAGTATCTTGTCTAAAGTCTTTAAATCTTGTATAAATCTTTAAAGTTACATGCCAAATGTGTAAAAGTAAAGTTATCTTAAACGATTTGGACAATTAAATACAGCCACTAAACTGTCCATGCATCCTCCCAATACATTATTAATGTGTATAATTTATCTTAATATATATAAATCTCGTGTCACAATGTTTGTCTTCAATGGACTCCTAAACCACTTAACCGATTATAATAAAATTCGCACACCATGTGCAGTTCGATCCAACTTGAGAGATAGGATAGTTTAAATCTCAAATTATAGTCGCAATTTTAATTTATTGCAAATTATATATATACTGATAATTTTTACTATAAATTGACAAGTTAGCATCAACATACTACGGTTGCTATAGTTACGCAATGGCTTTTGACAGGACAACGTCTGTCGAGTCAGCTAGTTTTTCAATAAATTATGAATTCACGGGAAATTAGGTTTCATACTTTTATTTCAGGGTTTGTCCCATAGTAAAAGTTGTTCATAATGATGAGTACTATGAGCTTCACTCAGCGTACTCTTTCCTTGCCTGTGTAAATATCTTTACCTTAGCCCAAAGCAGCGTTAGTGGATACCAGCCCTTAGGATAACCATTAACCTCGGCAAACCATGGGATATAGTTTCAACTCACCGAATCGCCAGCGCCGGCGGTGAAACTCGCTTCCGGCTCCTGGGCCCTGAGGAAACGAGAATTCATTACAATGTATTCCCAAAGTTCCCTATGATTTTGACACCAATGGGGCAAGTGGGAAATAAATGGACCTTGACGAAACAAGAACTCGTTTCGACGTATTCCCAAAGTCCCCTTAGATTGAGATATCAATGGGGTAAGTGGAATATAAATGGACGATGGGAAAAACGAAAGCTTATTACGATATTTTCCCAACGACCCCACTGCTCTCCCGAAAATTGAGACAGATGGGAAAAGTCACAACTTCCACATAAAAAAATATCAAAATTAATTTATTTCAGGTTACCCCATATCAAAAATCGTGCACCCATAATCAAAAACAAAACTCTTAATTATTAGTCATTATTGCTATTAAATTAAAATCATGTAGGTGCCTATGTCAAAAATAAAATAATCAAACATAAATAATAATAATATTACGAAAACAATTGGAAATGTCGATACAGTGTCCATTGACTAATGAGGAAGGAAATTTGAATTCTACCACAGTTGAGTTAGTGATCGACTCTGCCGTAACATTTATTGAACCTTACTATTTTTTTTAGTTTTCAAATTATTGTCGTCCCGTTCTCACGTATTAAGTTAGAAGGAGATGCAGTCATTGGATCATTTTAGTTCGTTTTCAAGTTTCTTGACCTTTCTTTTGGACAAAATGACGACAATCTTTGTAGCAAGTAAAAAATGGGCAAAATTTACTCAAACATTTTTTTATAACAGGCTTGCATTTGACCGCCATCTCGCCTGATGGTAAGCAACGATGAGGTCTACGATGCAGCACGCGCGCCTAGAAGAAACCGAGTCACTCGCGACTTGAAGACACACAGATTATATCTATCGGGAAACACCCACTCAGGCTCATAGTAATTAGTACCTACTCATTATTATGAACAACTTTTCGCAACCCAGAATTCACGAAAAAAAAATCAGCTGTTCCATACATTTTGTCGAGTGTCATTGACATTTTTCTATGGAACAGCTGATTTCTTTTCACGATTTTCGGTTTGATCCCATAGTAAAAGATGTTCATAATGATGAGTCCTACCCTTTATGAATAACCCTGTAGAATTGTAGATACACAATAATTACACAATTGTGGAAAATACTCACCGTTCTTGGACGATGATCCTTCCATCGGGCAACAGGAGGCGGCTGCTGCTAATAGTCCCCGAAGCTTGATTCCCAATCTGAAACCAATCAGTCAAATAAATAAAATAAATGTTTCAATCCCATAGGTCCTCACTAGGATACCCTGTGTCGGGACACAGAGACAAGGACAACTAACACCCAGACTAACAGATATTTAAATTCACCATTCAAACATCTGCCCGGCTGGGAATCGGACCCGGGATCTCTGGCTTATAAGGCGGATATACTACCGCTGAGCAAAACAGGTCATTCTGAAATGAATTTTTATCTTTATGGTATCATAGATGCTTGGTGCCGTTTGGCCTTTGGCTTCGCAGGTTTGGGATTATGAAGCCAGCACTCAGGGATACTGTAGCTTTCTAATGATGAATGTATTTTGAAATCGGCAGCCATAAAACTTTGCAATGGCCCGCACCATCTCGGCCCAACACTGCACACCACATCCTAAACAACAGAGTGGTCTATACCTGGAACAGATTGCCTGAAGATGTCATATCAGCCACGACTTTGAACACTTTTAAAAACTACTAGTTCTGCCAGCAGTCGTGTGTGAGGTTCACTGCAACACACAAGTCTTCGAAAGAGTCAGGGTTCGCAGAGACGAATGTATGAGTGAGAGAAAAAGAGTGAGTCGGCCTGTTTGGCTCAGCGGTAGTGTATCCGTCTTATAAGCCAGAGGCCCCGGGTTCAATTCCCGGCGGGGCAGATGTTTGAATGATGAATTTAAATATCTGTTCTGGGTCTGGGTGTTAGTTGTCCTTGTCTTTGTGTGTGTTCCATGGCATCCCCGACACAGGATTTATTCCTAGTAGGGAGCTATGAGTGTGAAACATTTATTATTATTAAAAAAAATAAACAAAAAAAACTCACGGGTTTTCTCTGCAGCATCAGCATTTTCTGGCGACACACGAGCTGCTCCTCCTGGAGTCGCAGCTGGTGCAGCTTCATCTTCTCCATTTCCAGGTGGAAGTTGGGGTCAAAGCTCTGCTGGTGCTGAATAAAATAAAATTAACACTGATTACGGCTAATAATTATAAATCACACGGTTCGGCTACATGTCAATTACATATAATGAAAACTAGTTGGACAGTGCAGATTTATTTTATTATTAATTATGTAATTTTTTCTTTAACATTTGATTTCCTTAATTTTATAATTGACATGTACCAATCCTGATAATTTGCCGTTAATTCTAATCTTATCATAATTTTAATTTTTAATGTTTGGTTATTAATTTTTAATTTGTTGAAACTGTTGATTTGTGTATAATATGGATCTGGTCTGAAATAAATGATTATTATTATAATCACATGCGCTAGCCCCAGGCGCGGTTAATAGTCAAACGCGTTGTTTTACGTGCCTGGGGTGTGCTGCCGCACTCGCGTTGCGCAAAAGAAAACGCAAGGTATATGTTTCCCGCAGCCAAAGTGTTAACTTTATTGCTCAAAACTGTGTTGGTAAAGATCATCATTTTCAACCTTTAATCCTCCCACTGGGATACAGGTCTACCCTCGAAGTGATGCGACCATATTCCTGTCTCCGTGTTACATGGCATCCCCGACACACGGTATCCTAGTGGGAGCTATAAGTGTGAAACGTTTATGAGCTTACCGTACTAGGGAAAGAAGTAGCAACATATGCTTACCCCCAAGTCATCCGGCTGCTGTTCTGGCTCATTCATTGCAACCTCCGATTCCCTGCAAGGAAAGAAACAGTGCAATTATAAAGTGTTCTTATGGGAATAATTTGTAAAACAACAATGTTACTGCAAACTGTATTTGTTTATATAAGTATTAATTAGATATCTAGTAACTGTAGGTAGTATTGTGAGAACCTATTGCCTAGGCAAACTCGACTGGGTTTTAAGGCAATTATTGTCTGAAAATATACTGTAATACTGTATACTGTAATATAATTAAAAGAATAAGTATTAAAATTAAACAATATAGTTTAAAAAACTAAAAAACACGGTCACATTGTCACATTGTCATCGGTCTTTGACAGGTGTGCAGTTTGAATTAAATCTGATCGTTCAAAGTAGGGCAAAATCGAGCTCAAAGGAGTCGGTTACATACATACAGGTGAAACTAATAAAAGCATGTTAAAATAGTGAGCGCTCAGCAAAAATGTTGTGCTTTGTCCGATGATAACTTCATTAAGGTTGACTTGACAATGACATTCTACAGAGCAGTAGTTCATTCCAGAACAATTAAGTTGGCTTTTAGGGCCTTTGAACTTCATAAGGTTCAAATTAAGATGGTGAAGCAGTTTTTTTTATCTGGGTGTATTTCTGTTACTAAAATACCACAAAAAATAATTAACAACAACCCAAGTAAGTTATATTCAAAAAAACTTTTAAAAAACAAGGTTTTATTGCATAGTTATCGAGGTTAAACATATTTACCTCAGCTCAATTGCATTGGGAAGAGGTTCAAAATTGAGTTGCAAGACTCCACCGAAACAAACATCAAACAACAAACAAGGTGACAACTTTACCCTCTTTTTGTACCCAGTCAAAACTACGTGAAATTTGAAAAATCAACAGTGAAACCGCCGGCAAAGACTCTGTTAAGTTATTAATTAATTTTTACGTCCAAATCTCGAATGTAAAATATAATAACTATTTATCTAAGACCTGGCTCTATGTAATAGAAAGTCAAGTCAATCAACTCATATCAATTCCTAGAAACAGTAGGTACCTAGTTACTTCAAAAAAAGTAGGTAGGTAGACGCGAAAAAACTTTTATTGTACTTTTGATATATCAGTCTTCTGTTTTATTTGACAAAAGACAATAGTTATTGTTAGAAAACTGATGTAACGACTAATTTAGAACATACGCTTTGATGTTATCGTCGTTTTGCTGAATCGACGAAAAGTACTTGTTGAGAAGCATGGTGAATAGATTACACTGTTTCACTTGGAACACTATGAAAAACTAACAAAAAAAACTTGTATAACGCGTCAAATGTGTCGTAAAAAACGTAATTACAGTAAAATAGCGACGAAATTTGACGAAAAAAATGTTTAAATCTGCAAGCAAACTTGAACGGCCATCAACGAAAAATGTGAATAAGCCGGTTGGCCAATCATGTCGCTGGAAATAAAATGGTTTGACTGCGTTGATTGGCCGAAGTTGAGACGCACCGACTAATAGCAGAATTGTTGACACAAAAGACAATAATTAAAGACACAGATAATGTAAAGGAAAACACATACGGCCAATAAACCATGTACAGCGTCTCAAATTATCAGGCTATGTCGATTTGCACCGAAACATTATTAGGTACTTAGATTATCATCATTAACAATTTCCATCTACTGCTGGGTATCTTCAGCGTTTCGGTTCTGTGCCGATTGACTCCCGATTCTGACCTCTAATTTATTTACGGCATGAAAGACCTTTCCCGTACTGGCGAAAATCGACGAGACGCTCTCTAAGTAGGTTCGAGTCAGTCATTATGTCACTAATTATCGTGTCGTACATAAAATATCAGTGTACTTGTGCGTTTTTTCAAATGGATGGCTAAATTATTTATTTTTATTTATGAAAAATGGCTAAAACCACGCGATTTATTTAGGCTAAACTATGAAAAATAGAAATCAGCTACAAAAAAAAACAAAAAGTAATACTTACTGCGCCCTATTTTGCTCGCTGCTGCCAACTTGCCTCTCCTGAGAGTCGGAGTTAGAGGCATTCGATCGAGACGCCTTTACAAAGAAAACATTGGAAATTAAATACCACGAATTATTGGGTTATCTTTAAAAGGCTTCTTATTTTAACATTCTTATTATTGTAATCCTTTGTTCTTGAGCATATACTGGGTTGTAGGGAAAGGATATGCTAAGCCGAAAAAGGCTCATAGTACTCATCTTTTTTTTTTTGCTTTTGCGCATATGGCGCTGGGCTTCATAGTACTCATTGCTTGACCAATTTTTAATATAGGGCTAAATAAGATATTACAGAACTTGTAACATAGGTACAGAAACGAGTGCACTACGAAATATACATCAGTTAAAGCTGCTTGCCTATTTTCAAAAGAAATAAACTAAATTTCTATTTTCTTTGAAACAGCTGCTTTTTTTGATGAGCCCCTTACAGCGTCGTAGTCCCATTCCGTGTAACCCTGTAATTATGTACTTACATGGGCGATGTTGATAACTAAATTCAGTGGTGCCGTCCTGTTGAGCTTCATCATCGCAACTCTGGCTTCACTATAACAAACACAAAGACAAATATTTGAACTTGTGAATACAGGGTTATTCATAAAGGGTATGCTAAGCCGAAAAGGGCTCATAGTACTCATCATTATGAACAACTTTTACTATGGCACCAACTCGAAATTCGCGAAAAAAAATCAGCTGTTCCATACATTTTGTCGAGTGTCATTGACATTTTTCTATGGAACAGCTGATTTTTTTTTCGCGAATTTCGGGTTGGTCCCATAGTAAAAGTACTCCCTACTTTATTTATTTTTTAGGTTGCAATTTATTTACTTGATCTTATTTTGTTAGCGTTCGGCACTCGACTGTCGTACATATAGCTGCAATGATCTCGCATTTTGTTCTGCTAGGCTAGACGAAGTGAACGTTCAGCGGTGCATTCCCTTGTTTATTACAAGTGTTATAAGTTTTACTCACGCCGGTGTCTCATATTTGACCAGAGCATACTTCTTGCTGCGGTCCCGGCTGACGAAAACCCTCTCCACTTGTCCGAACCTCCTGAAGGCGGACCGGATGCCCTGGTCGGTGAAACCTTGAGGGATGTTGGTGACGTACAGCGTCCTGTGGTCCAGCTGGACTCTTGCACTGCTGTAAGATATTTATTTGAAAGGTAATTTAAACATATTTTTATCATTCTTTCATTATATTATTATTCAGGTATTTATTTTGTTTCTGAATTACATATAATATACGTTTTTTTACAATGTAAAAATACATCTTAATATAAAATTCTCGTGTCACAATGTTCGTTCCCGTACTCCTCCGAAACGGCTTGTTTTAGGTTATCACCTATGTGGGTTTTTTTACATTTATTTTTATTTTTTGGACAAAATTTTTTTTTCTTATATTGTTGCTTATGTGGCATTAAAAAATACATACAACCCTAAATTTTCACCCTTCTATCACCAACCCCTATTTTTAAATAGTCACTAGAAATAATTTTTATTTTATGGCAAAACAATGTTTGCCGGGTCAGCTAGTTTATTATAAAAAACTTAAAAACTAGGTTGCCGCCGGCATCGGCAGCGGGGCAGGGCTCAAGCTACCAGTGGTTAGGGCTGCAGAGACAGGAACCTCCGAACAATTTGTGCCGATGGTTTAGGGTTACACACCCGGGGTGCTAGGTCGGGTAACCTCCTCGTGGTGCACCCTGGGCAACAGCGTGCGGTAATACTGCAGCTTTCATGCAGTATTACCGCACGGTGGCAAATAACCCGACACGGTGGGCCCGTCCGCGTGTCCCTCTGACTAGCAGAGGGCACAGCGTGATGGTGTCTGGTGGTGTCTGAGTGTGGTGGACGCTGTAGGAAACGGCGCTCCACACTTGGACGGTGGCATTGCTGCCGCCGGTGACGAGTGTGGTGGACGCCGGAGGAAACGGTGCTCCACGCTTGGGCGGTGGCAGCGGTGCCACCAGGGGGTTTCCTTGTGCTCCTCGCCGCGTGTGGGTCGCGGTCGGGAGTGCAAGGAAAGGAGGAGGGTTCCTTTTGCACCTCGCCGCGTGAGGGTTGCGGTCGGGTGTGAAAGGAACGTGGGCTTAAGGCGGGGTGGGTGGTGCTAACCACACTGCCCACCACGTGCGAGCGAGCGGGGCTGGGGAGCGAGGAGGCGGTTCGCCCGTCTCCTCGCTTCTCGGCAGTGGGGTTGCCGGGAGAGTCGGGGGACTCTCCCGGCCTGCACGACCCCACACTGTCTGGGGGGTGATCCTGGGGAACAGGGTCACCCCTCCATGGGTGCAGGGAGCCCTAATCGGGCCCGTCGCCGGGGCAAGGTGGTCAATGCTAACGCGACACCACCTTGCCCTATCAGGCGGACGATGAATTCCCGTGGTTTTAGTGGGTATGCCGCCGCAGGGCGGAGACTCCCACATAACCACCCTGCCTCCCCCGGGGCGGGCGTGGTATCCATAAAGGATTTCCACTGGGTAAACAAAAAAAAAAAAAAGGGTTACACACCCAATAGTTATATTACCCGAAAAAGGGTACATTGCCTGGAATTATAACTAATCATAACCAACTGACCTTGAATCATCCTGGTATTGAGTATCGTACGAAGACTCATTGTAGTCATCCCCCATGGGGTCCCAGTCAGCCAAGGAGCCGACCCTGCCCCGTCCTGTCATTTCTGTAAACAACCAATTAAGTACTTAAACCAGAGAAATTAAGAAATTTACTTCCACTAACTAAGATTTTTATTACATCTCACTGCTGACAAATAAAAATCGGCCAAGTACGAGTCGGACTCGCGCACAAAGGTTTCAGTACCATATATATTCCATACATTATCTATAAAAAGAGCAAAATATCACGTTTGTTGTATGGGAGACTCGTTAAATATTTATTTTATTGCTTTTTAGTTTGTTGTTAAAGTGGCAACAGAAATACATCATTTGTGAAAATTTCAACTGCCTAACTATCACAGTTCTTGAGATACAGCCTGGTGACAGACAAGACTGTCAGATAGACAGCAGAGTCTTCGTCATAGGGGCCCATTTTACCCTTTTGGGTATGGAACCCTAAAAACAGAAAAATAACAAGTAAAACAACACTATGAGCTGAATGTGGCTGTACTGATAAGCCAAAAATCAGCCCTAATTTAGCATTTATGCTGGTTGTTACAGATACAGTGTTTTTTCTAGTACTGGGTGAGGCACTTATTTTTCCATGCTCAACTGATGTTGCTGTTTGGTAATTACATGCCTCGCCAGGGTTGAAAGCGGATCTGAACTGTACCTAATTATTAACAATCTTGTCGGCCTTTATCGTAAAGTTATTGTTTCGCCAGATTATTTTATAAAAAATTTCTCCTTTGTTCGATTCTTTAGCGAAAATATTCTCATGATTGCTTTTGCTAATTATTCCTATTTACTTTAGCACATTTAATACAATTACTCTTTGTAAAAATAACAAAACGATAAAGCAGCTAACGTTTTCCGAGATAACTAAGTAATGACAAAAAATATTTTCAATAATCGATCGTTGACGCCATGAGGTAATTTAAAAATTCACGGTAAATTCACATCGGACGTGGTATAGACTGCATGGGTTTTGAATTAGATTTTTTATTTGATAATTAGAGAGGGAAAAATGAGCATTATTACCTGATTTTTACGTTAAATAATTAAAAACACCAGTACCGCGACTGCAATATGAAACAATTGAAAAACCAATGAATGAAGATGATAAGATGAACATGAAGTGATCGATTGATTGGAATTGAACAAGTTACAGATTAAATATGTTTAAAACTGAGATGAGATACAGATATGTCATAGACTATAAATAAATCGTCTCTGTCCGGTAGACCTTTACCGGAACCATGTTTGAAGAAAAACGCACAGCGGTGCATCTCTAAAAAATGCAATGACATTTGTTTTGACAGCTCGATTTTGAGTCATTCCTTTGATTTGACAGTCGCAAATCATAACCTTTTGGTTTATGTAGGAAAAATCGTAAAAAGTTTGTTGTTTAATATTGATAAAACACACTAAATAAATATGAAGAATGGACGATAATGCGAAGAACACGTGCTCCTACCAAGTGGACCAGGAATTGCTTGATGGTACGTGGGTATAAAGTGTTTCTTTTTTGCCAATGAAATCGGAGACTCAACAGGCAACAGGTAGACAATTTTGCAATCGGAGTCGATATTATTATTTATGTAAGGCGCAGTATGCATCACTTGTTGCATATTCCGCTCTCAACAGGTTTATAAGCGTTTATTTCTCAAAATAACGTCGAATATTCTGTACTTTTGGCCACCAATCTTACTAAGGATATACACCAAAAACTTAAATATATTTGCAAGTTTCTGCAATCTTAAATGTGTCAAAACAAGGTGTTGATTATTGGAAAAATACCTGCACAGGTACCAATAGCTTTTAAACTGAGTAGTTTGTGAATATAGTCAAGAAACTTTTGTTTATTTCACAAATATCTTTGCACCAAGTTTTATTCTGTATAAAATCTGCTCTTAAATAACGATTTAAAAATAATATAACCAAAATTCCATAACCGGAAATTCCTGGAATTTCTTTAGGCTCACATTACAATTTTTAAACTGTAGTCAAACATTTACTAGGCTGATAATGATGAAGATAGTGAGTGAAACAGCAAGGCACAGTTAGTAATAGTTATACTACTGTCTTAAGCTCAAGAGTGGTATCTAAAAAAAAACAGTTTTCTCATGTATCTCATAGCTTGAAAAATTATGCATCTGTAACAAGAACATTATTTTTACAAAACAAAAAACAAAAACCGACTTCAAAAGACCGACTATTGAGTTATTCATCTATTTGTCGCGCACATACTTAATGCAAATTTAAGACTTATATATGGTTTTCTCATGGATACCATTATCAGAACTGGACTAAATTGAAATGGGACCAAATGGGAAGCGTCAGCTTTCTAATAAAAAAAGAATCATCAAAATCGATTCACCCAGTCAAAAGTTATGAGGTAATATACATAAAAAAAAGAATCGAATTGATAACCTCCTCCTTTTTTGAAGTCGGTTAAAAAACAGAAATCACTTTTTGAGATATTTTTGAGATACCGCTCTTGGGCTTAACACTTTGGCTAGTAATTACATGCGCTAGCCCCAGGCGCGGCTGGTAGTCAAACGCCTTGTTTTTTACGCACCTGTCGAGTGTAGCCGCACTCGCGTCGCGCGAAGGAAAACACAAGGTATGTGATTTCAGCAGTTAAAGTGGTAAACATCTTGACTAATAATAATACCGGTTTTACTTAATTGTGAGTTTTTAATCTATACAATAAATACAGATGTTATTTTTAACCAGATGTTGCATCATATTAATGCTAAATTTTTGCAGGTTCTTTCTTACCGTTAAATAGTATAGTAATATTTTATTATCTTTACTAATCTATCTGCTTTTACTCTAAGTTGGTAAAGAGCGGGCTCTTTTTCCGCAACTAGGCCGGTAATCGGCCCTTTTTGCGTGACATATGCGGGTTTCCTCACGATGTTTTCCTTCACCGAAAAGCCAGTGGTATGTAAATTCGTACATAAGTCCTAAAGAACTCATTGGTACGAGTCGGGGTTTGAACCCGCCACCTCAAGAATGCGAAGCGTCGGTTCTCCCACTGAGCTACCACGGCTCTCTTACTCTAAGTTGTTTATTTATTTATATTTTTATGCCATTGAGTGAAGAGACAAGCAAATCGCTCGCCTGATGTTAAACGTCTAGTTTGCTCATAACAGGTCTGTGTCACCCAGAATTTTGAATTAGAATTCAAGCCCCTACGCGGCGCAACACTGCGTTCGTCACCCTGAGATATTAGATGTTTAATTTCCTATTTGCTCTGAAATTTCACTTGAAACAATGATCTTCCAACCGAAACACAGTAATGTTTACACATTACTGCAATGGACTCAATAAGAGCTCTATTTCAATAGTCTCAAGTCTCAGTAGAAAACTCCATGCTTTTCTCATAATTAAACAATAGTGGTGTGTGATTCCAGTGCGAGGTATCGACATGACGGTGGAGGAGGTGGCCGGGCTGCCCACGAGCAAGTACTCGGAGAGGGTGCAGAGCCTCAAGCTGTGCGACCAGAACCTGGCCTTTCTGAAGGGGCTGCGGAGACGGATCAAGAACCGGGTATTTATTATTATTTATTTATTTATTTATTAAAACTATTCTGGTAACACCTTTACAGTAGAACCAAGGCGGTGCTACCTTTATATCTACATACTATGCAATTACAGAAATTACAGAAAATAAACTGAAGAACATAATAATAAAAATAAAAAACAATATAAAATAATTAAATTACATTCCCATCTCACAGAGTCTGTGAGCTGCCCCTGTGAATTCCGCCAGGTTACAATGAAATATGTCCGTGTCTTCGGAGATCTTATTTAATAGGCTAATAGCGCGTGACGTAGGGGCAAACATTTGTAGATGTTGTTTGTACATTTGTTTGGGTATGTTATTTACTTGTTGTCATTTCTAAAAAAAATGTTTTGACGGATAAATACTGACTTAAGAAGTGAATTATTTATTTCAATTTTTGTTGTACATACAATAAATTGGCAAATTCACCTTAAAGCCAGGTCCAAATTTGTATCATTTGCCCGATCCGATCACCGTATCCGTATCGCTGACGCGTATCATGATCGCCTATGTGGACGGGTGATGATACGCGTACGTATCGAGATCGCGTATCATGATAGGAGATCTCGATACGCCGTTACGATACGGCCCGACCCATGTCTTCGTATCATTTGCCCGGTGATCGGATCGGGCAAATGATACGTATCTGGACCCGGCTTTAAAACCCCAATTTTTGGCTAGCAATGTTTAGATGTTTGTTACTTAATCACTCTAAAACAACTGTGTTCCGGTTGGAAGGGCATTGTTTCCAGTAAAATAGGAGATTAAACATCATACATCTCAGGGTGACGAGCGCAGTGCTGTGCCGCGCAGGGGCTTGAATTCTAAGTCCAGTAATACCTCGACTTACGCTACACCGTTTTACTCGAATTCGGAGATACGTGGTTTTTTACTTTGATCGCAGCACCCACTCCGCCTTGTCAATATTCGGTTTACGATAGGTTCGAAGTCGAACGTGTTATACGCGTGGAATTGTTTTACGTACGCAGTGCACTTTATTAATTATCTTTAATTATGTCATCCAGGAGACCAAAAAAATAAGTTTATTTTATATGCAAAGTTGAACCCCGACTTACGCGAATTCGACTTACACTGTTATCGCTTGGTCCCACCTATCGCGTAAGTCCGGGGTATTACTGTATTCAAATTTCTGGGTGACGCAGACTTGTTATGGGCAAACGTGACGTTTAACATCAGGCGAGCGATTTGCTCGTCTCGTCACTCAATAGCATAAAAAAAATAAACTAGAAAGAAGTTAAAAATGGAAGTTGCTTTACCCTGAATTTATACATAGCTAACTTCTATACCTGAAAATTTAACAGTTCCTGTAAAACAGTGGTTCAAATCGCAGGCGCAGTCAGTTTGTAACGTTAGTATGTTTGTTGGTCACAAGTCTCAGCATGCGTGTCATGGGAATCGAACCTATCATATCACATTACTCTGTTAACCACATCGCCGCCGCTGCCTATCTCATTTCGCTGTTACTAAAAAGGCGGGGCTAACCGCGAAATGAGCGAGGCCTTAAATAAATAATAATAATAATTGTCGATCATTGTCCCGATAGTCGTTTCGGCGAATGGGCTTATAGCGAAGATCCTCGACCAACATCTGAAGGGGCTCTCCCTAGACGGTTGGGTCAAGAGTCAGATGCAAAAGGCGGTGATTCTTGACACGGCCCGCATTGTCAAGAGGTTCCTCACTCTGCAGCCTTAACCACCGGTAGCTTGAGCCCTGCCCCGCTGCCGGCGCCCTAGTTTTTAAGTTTTTTATAATGTATTGTTTTTTTATGCTAAAATTTAAGAAATAAGAAAAATAAATAAATATCTTGATAATAATAAATAAACAAACGTTTCACACTCATCACTAGGATACCCTATGTCGGGGATGCCATGGAACACAGAGACAAGGACAACTAACACCCAGACCCAAAACAGATATTTAAATTTATCATTCAAACATCTGCCCGGCCGGGAATCGAACCCAAGACCTCTGGCTTATAAGGCGGATACTGTTGAGCCCCCTCGCAACGAGGGTTGCCAACCGTCCAGGTTTTTCCGGATTTGTCCTAGTATAGAGGGCATCTGGTGAGAGTCCGGGCGGGGCTTCATTTGTAGTCCGGGCTTAAAAATTTAAAGTCTTGGTCTTGATCTGAGAGGCAAGGGTAGTTTTAGTTTAGATAGATAGATAGATAAACTCTTTATTGTTCACACCATAAATTACAAACAAAAGGATTATAACACCTAAAACTAGTGCGACAACTGGCGGCCTTATCGCTAAGAGCGATCTCTTCCAGGCAACCTTAGGATGGAGAGGATAGATAGTCAAATAGAAAAACGGGGTGTGCAATAATGAAAAAAAAAACTGTCATATAAACCTACATTTACCTACGTTTAGGTCTTAAATACTGTAATTTCTTTATGACAAACTAGCTGTTCCCTGTCACGCTTCGCTGTGGATAAAAAAAAAAATATAGCCTATGTCACTTTGGGATAATGTAGCATTCGAATGGTGAAAGAATTTTTGAAATCGGTCCAGTAGTTTTTGAGTTTATTCCACACAAACATCCAAAAATACAAATCTTTCCTCTTTATAATATTAGTATAGATAAACCATTTCTCTGTACAACTTTAGCTAGCATCACAAAACAGCCGCCGCCGCAGCGTGGAGCACCTCCGGCGGCTGGCTCGCGAGCTGCGGGCGGTGCGCGCGTGCCGCCGGGACGCGCTGGCGGAGCGCCGGGCGCTGGCGGCGCGCCGGGCCGCCGTGCGGGGCGCCTGCGCCGCGCTGCGGGGGCATCTGGTGCAGGTGAGCACGAGCAACATTGTTATTAGGTGCTTTATAGTCGTCACTAAATAAGAGGCCCGTTTTGACACTTGAGAAAGTCCCTAGAATGTAACTTGGAATCTTTTCGCGCATACTTTATGGTAGCATGCAATGTCAAATTATAACGAAACTCTCAAAAACAGTTAGGTTCTCAGTCTTCTTTTTTCAAAAATTAGTGTTGTGAGTTGTGACCAATTAATTACTGAATTTCACCAGCTTTATTCGATTTTAATAGTAATTAAATATCGATCAGCCGGGGGAGGTTTTGTGAATGATGCCTTACTCGCATTCGAGTCTAAAAGTACAAATGAATATCACGAAGAAATGGACGCAAATAAATTCACAGAGTGGTTTTCTACTTTTAGCTTTTTCTTATTTTTTTGTGATTGAGTGAATGTTAAAACTAAACTAAAAATATTAAATTAAAGACAAATTGACCTTTCGTGCCATTTTACAATATTAAAGTTTAAGTTTAATTTTCTAATCAAAACCTTAATCCAATTAACTTACAATAGGTACATAATGAAGTCGATCAAATACCGAGTCATATGGTAACATCACTATAGTTACGTCGCGATGGCTACTATCAAAACGGGCCTTTTATTTTGTGTTGACTATAGGATTCCGTACCCAAGGGGTACAACGGAACCCTATTACTAAGACTCCGCTGTCCGTCCGTCTGTCATCAGGCTGTATCTCATGAACCGTGATAGTTAGACAGTCGATTTTTTCACAGATGATGTAATTTCTGTTGCCGCTATTACAACAAATACTAAAAAACAGAATAAAATAAATGTTTAAGGCGGCTCCCATACAACAGATATTTTTTTGCCGTTTTTATAGATAATGGTACATAACCCTTAGCGCGGGAGTCCAACTCGCACTTGTCCGGTTTTTGAATTCAATTTAAAACTTAAACGTGAAGTTATGTTAATTGAAATGTCTTTAAAATGTTATTATGAATTTTGTATTGACCCAATAAAAACCCTGTACACTTATTGGACAATTCAGAAATAAAAACAAAAAAAAAATTGTTTTTATAAAACCTACATATTTAATTTCAGATCCTAAACGAAAGGTCGGACCCTACCGAAGTGCCTTCCATAGACGTAGAATCTCATCCCAAAGAAACAAAACTACCCGACGAAATAAAACAAACGAACCACCACATATCTGTCATTGTCAAAAATGACGTTGACAAGGACCAGCTGCGTCAAGAACTAGAAAAAGAAGAAGACATCTACGAAAGAGTAAGAAAGGAGCTACAAAAAGAAATAGAAGTAAAAGATACTGTGATTATTGACGATGTTCGAGAGACTTTAATAGTGAAAGAAGAGAACCCTGACTACGAAGAAATAACTATCGAAGACGATTTCGAGAACCAAAGGAGAAGATACGAATTCAACGGCAGAAACTACGATTTTAACCAGTGCGATGAATTTAATCAAAACCACTACGAAAGCTCAGACGATTTCGATAAGAAATACGATCGAATCGTACGTTCAGAATCCAGTGATCGAGACATATTCGAATGCAAAATCGGGAAACTGGTAACACAGAGCGTAAACCACATGTTTAACGATAAGAAAAAGGTTTTCGCGAAAACGGTCTTCATTTCGAATGAGAAATTGTCCTCGAATATTAAGAGTATGGTTTTGAAAGAGGAGAATCAGGAAGGCGGGGTTTTAAATTTGTCTGTGAAAGAGGGTAGGAGGAAAAGCCACGGGCGGAAGCAGTCTGCGCCACGGAGGATCGCGTACTACAATGATTACGATGGTACGTAGAAACAAGAACATTATTTTTACAAAACAAAAAACAATAACCGACTTCAAATGACCGACTATTGAGTTATTCGGTACGACTTTAGAAACGCACCAATCGATTTAAGGGTGGAGTTGCGGAAACCCCCCCTTCCGGAGATATGAGTGTTTTTGTGTACCAAAATAACCTAACTTTTTTCGCTTCCGTAGAAATTAACCTAACGCCTTTGTCCTAAAAAGCGATTGGCTTTCTAGCACTTCGCCGGCCGCTGCCGCGGCACGCTCGCTACGCTCGCTCGGCTCGTGCGTTGTTTTTCATGTTCTAACATAACCTAACCTATTGGTCGTTTGCTTCCGTAGAAAATGAACCTAACGATCATAATAACAACAACAACAACTACATAGCGTCGATTACGTTCCTTTTTTACAAGTTCGTTAAGTCATAATATAAAAGTAATAATTTTTTTTTGTTAATGTAGATTAAAAAAATGTTTTTTGAAAAAGAAAACATTCGTAACAGTAAATAATATAATATAACACATAAATAAAAAATAAATAGTCGTATTTAATTTTTTTGTGAAGTGCGACAAGTTTTTCAACGTTCGTAGAACGTATAACGGAACGCCCAGTTTTGAAACATAACCTATATTGTGTGAAAATGTAAGGTGAATTTCTCGATTTTCAAAAATTAATATCTCGAAAAGTATACGTTTCCGCAAGTTAGCAGTTTACAGGAAGCCTTCTTATAATAAGACCTATCTATGAAAAAAGTCTGAAACCTGAAATCGATTGGTGCGTTTCTAAAGTTGAGCCAGTTATTCATCTATTTGTCGCGCACGTACTTAATGCAAATTTAAGACTTATATGGTTTTCTCATGGATACCATTATCAGAACTGGACTAAATTGAAATGGGACCAAATGGGAAGCGTCAGCTTTCTAATAAAAAAATAATCATCAAAATCGATTCACCCAGTCAAAAAAAAAAAATTAAATAAAAAAAAACATGCAGTCGAATTGATAACCTCCTCCTTTTTTGAAGTCGGTTAATAAAATAATAATAATTGGCTGTGACGCCCGTGACATACAGATAGACTGACACCAAAGACTCCGGCTAATTATCACATGCGCTTGCCTTAAGTGCGGCTAATAGTCAAATGCATTGTGTTTTACGCGCCTGGCGTGTGTAGGCATATTCGCGTTGCACAAAGGAAAACACAAGGTCTGTTTTCAGCAGTCAAAGTGTTAATTTAATTCAACATTCATTACACTAAATTATTATCTTAATATATATAAATTACGTGTCACGTTGTTTGTCCGCTATAGACTCCTAAACTACTGAACCGATTTCGATCAAATTTGCACACCGGGTGCAGTTCGATCTAACTTAGGAGATAGGATAGCTCACATCTCAATTTATAGTAAAAAAACATGAAAAATTAGAAAATTTAAAAATACTTAAACCATAATTTCCGTGCTTGGCGTGAATATGTTGACATGTCAAAAATGCCAATTCTACAGGGCGGCCATTTTAAAGTTTGACTTTCTTTGGGTAATCGGCAAAATGCGAGTTTACTGACTAAGATTTCTCCAAAAATTGTGTATTGTCAATTTTTTACATATAAATTTCATATGCAAAGAATGCATTGAGCCAACAAAATAAAAAACCGACAAGTCGAGATGTCAACTTGTTCACGCCAGGCACGGATTTAACTTTAGCGCTTTGGACAATGTAAACTTTTTTAATGTAACTTTTGACATTTGACATAGAATTGACGCAATGGCTTTTTTTACCAATTCGAATTAAATAGTCATCGAGACAGGACAACGTCTGTCGAGTCAGCTAGTACCTAAAAATAATTTAATTCTTCAAACATTTCAGATGGCGTTTTGGATCTCAAAATGAAGAAGGAACCTCAGTGACGTCATCAACAGACAGACACGCAATCATCAACAAGTGCTTGGTAAGAATGTTCAATATAGATAAAATAACAAAAATCAAGGTCTTATCGCTGAGAGCAATCTCTTCCAGCTACAGGTAAGCTGTAGTCAAACGCCAAGCCAGTCATAAAAACGGCTCAAAAATACAGCTATTTAAAGATAAGACAGACTGCCAAATTTTGCCCTTTTTGGGTAATAAATTGCACAAGTTTTCATGCACAGTATAAATTTATTTTTCAAACTTTTTAAATACAAATTGGATATTATTACCAAAACACCTTATGTATAAGAACTATATAATATACATTTATCAGACCAAAAACTACTACATTACATATAAAATATAAATAGTTTAATGAATGGGATCATTTTAGTTAGAAATAAGTTTTGAATGTGTATACAAACACATAACACACATTTTAATGTGTTTTAAATATGTATTTAATGAATGAAACAAAACTGGTATATTAATTTGCTGTGCTATTTTTGATGAACAATTGTGGAGGGATAGGTGTTAATGTATAGGTAATTGGTGATAAATTTTAAACAAGATTTATGTTTTAGTTTAACTCGAATGGAAACAGATGGCGCTGTTTTAATATTTTTAATTTTTTAAACATTTTTAAATTGAATATAATAGCTGTTTCACCCGCGTTTTCTTTGATAAAAAGTAGCCTATGTGTTAATCCAGACCATGAACGACCTTCATTCCGTATTTCATGTAAATCCGTTCAGCCGTTTTTGCGTGAAAGAGTAACAAACATACATCCATACATTTTTACAAACTTTCGCGTTTATAATATTTAGTAGGATTCTTCCATCAGAACGCCCTCGTGCTAAGTACAAGCTGTTTTTAAAAGCACAAAATTTTTTTTCTTTTTTAGACGTGACAACGTCTAATAAATCGCTGACCGCCGGCTGCACGCACGAAGTGTCCCGTTACGCTCATTGTGACGTCACGATCGGAGCGAGAACAGTATGCAATCATTTCATCAATGTTTTGTTATGACGTTGTCACGTTAAACTATCGTCCGTAAACCGACTTACAGACAACCAATTTTTTTTTGTATGTGATGATAATAATTGTAATTTACATTGTTTACACTACTACAAAACGACTGAATAGTATCACAAACCAATGGCGTCTGTATGAAGTTTTATCAAAAATGGCTCAGCAAAACAGTTTTGACGATTCAAGATATTATTATCTTCGATGAATTGCCTTGAAATTAATGTTATAAAATGCTATTACAAAGTTGAGAATAATGCTGACTATATTTATAGTCTTTTGGTTTTTGGATAATTGCTGACAGATGTTTTTATAAAGGATAAAACATAGTCATGTTTTTTGTTGAAAAATTTAGGGTTATAAGGAAAGGGTATGCTAAGACGAAAGGGCTTATAGTACTCATAATTATGAACAACTTTTACTAAGGGATCAAACCTGATATTGCGAAAACAGCTGTTCCATACATTTGTCGAGTCATTGACATTTTTCTATGGAACAGCTGATTTTTTTTCGCGATTTCTGGGTTGGTCCCATCCTATAGGAAAAGTTGTTCACAATGAATAAGCCTTTTCCGGCTTGGCATACCCTTTCTGTAAAACCATGTATGTTTTAATTCAACTTGTTATTGTCAGCGATTCTATGTATAGCCAACGGACTACAAGCTAAGTTTAAACAGGGGTTTATTTATAAACGTTGCTTAGGAATTGCTCAGTTTGACAAAGTTATTAAGCTTATGTGCAATACAACAAGAAAACAATTATATAAAAAAAACTAAAAAACACGCATTGTCATTAGTCTTTGACAGGTGTGCAAAGTTTGAATTAAATCTGATCGTTCAAAGTAGGGCAAAATCGAGCTCAAAGGAGTCGGTTACATACATCCAGGTGAAACTAATAAAAGCGTGTTAAATAATAGAAAAAACTAAAAAACACGCTTTGTTTAGTGTATTGTCATCGGTCCTCGATATATCTACAAAGTTTGAACGAATCTGACCGTTTAAAGTGGGTCAAAATCGCGCTCAAAGGAGTCGGTTACAAACATACATACAAACATACAGGTGAAGCTAATAAAAAGCGTGTAAAAATGTAGTGCGCCGTGTGGTTCAACTTACGACTTGACCGAATGCGATGTTTCAAAATTTTATTCAGTGACTAGCTGCACCCGGCGGTTTCACCTGCAGTTTTTTTTATTTTAAACCTTCCCTGAACTTTAACAATTATTTTTAGATCAAAATAAGAGAAATCGATCCAGCCGCTCTCGAGTTATAGCCAGACAAACGAACAGCGATTCATTTTTATATAAAAGATTTTATAACTTCAAAAATGTTGAAATGAGCGAGCGAGATAGCAACCTGTATAACTAAATCCCTTATTTTCTCAAACATTTACAAAAGTTAAAAATATGCTTCCAAAAATCCTGATTTTAACACTTTGACTGCGGAAAACACATACCCTGTGTTTTCCTTTGTGCGACGCGAGTGCGGCTACACACGCCAGGCGCATAAAATAAAACACACATTTGACTATTAGCCGCACTTAAGGCAAGCGCATGTTTGTTAGCCGCAGTCAAGGTGTTAAGCGTTTACAAAAGTTATGCTTCCAAAAAGTCCTGATTTTAGGTTTTTATATGAATTATATCTAAATTTAGAAGTTAAGATTATTGACGTCCATTTTTGCTTGGTATTCAAGTGCGAGCTAAAAACAGCGGGGTTTGTTCACTACTCAAGTAGATAAATACAGGGTTATTCATAAAGGGTATGCTAACCCGAAAAGGGCGCATAGTACTCATCATTATGAACAACTTTTACTGTGACAACTCAAAATCGCCAAAAAATCAGCTGTTTGAATTTGTCGAGTGTCATTGACATTTTTCTATGGAACAGCTGGTTTTTTTGCGATTTCAGTTGGTCCCATAGTAAAAGTTGTTCATAATGATGAGTACTATGAGCCCTTTTCGGTTTAGCATGTATTTTTCTTATAACTCTGTATACAAATACATAGTCTATTTGCTTACTTAGATTTTGAAATCTTCGTTCTGTCAAAAAAAGGCTTGCATATGAGTACCCAGCTTTATATAATAATATACTTACGCGAATACGGAAGGTAAAATATATATTTATTAATTAAACCTATATTTCTATTAAATTCAAATTGTATATAACACAATTTTTTTTTTCTATGTGATTTTGACACTTTTTGTTATAATTAACACGGGAATATCACATGATGAAGGTCACCGAAAGTGATCGAAACTAGTGGTAAACGACTTAATCTTTACGTGAGTATAGTGTTAATTATAACAAAATGTGTCAAAAACAGCTTTTCCATACATTTTGTCGAGTGTCATTGACTTTTTTAACCGACTTCAAAAAAGGAGGAGGTTATCAATTCGACTATGTTTTTTTTTATGTTTGTTACCTCATACCTTTTGACTGGGTGAATCGATTTTGATGATTCTTTTTTTATTAGATAGCTGACGCTTCCCATTTGGTCCCATTTCAATTTAGTCCAGTTCTGATAATGGTATCCATGAGAAAACCATATAAGTCTTAAATTTGCATTAAGTACGTGCGCGACAAATAGATGAATAACTCAATAGTCGGTCTTTTGAAGTCGGTTTTTGTTTTTTGTTTTGTAAAAATAATGTTCTTGTTTTATGGCACAGCTGATAATGTTTTCGCGAATTCCGGGTTAGTCCCATACTAAAAGTTGTTCATAATAAGTACTTAGCCTTTTTCGGCTAAGCATACCCCAATTCTAATTCTAAACATTTGTCTTCCGGATCCGCGTTTCTATATTAAAACCTATGTAAGCTATTATCGAATATTTTTGTATTGATGTACGTAAATATGTACAAAATATTATAGTTGTTTGTTGTAAAACTGTCCATCTGTTAGTTTCTATATATATAAATGTTTATCTAGATAAAAGGAAGATTGTTTAAAGTTGGTGCTAAATATTTGGGCCACTGAAGCTCTAAGCTACGTATATTCCAAGTCTTGACCCCCTTTTTGAACCTTAGGGTCATATTCCTCCAAAATTATTTCTTAGTGTGTTTTTCAACTGAAGACTTTTTTGGTGGAGTGCGTTTTTGCCAACTACAGGTGATATCGAAAGGGTATGCTATTTAATCGATTGTCAATGATATTTTTCTATGGCAAGGTGTTTTTTTTGTCGATCCGCTTTCAAGTCACATAGTAAAAGTTGTTCATAATGATGAGTACTATGAGCCCTTTTTGACTTAGCATACCCTTTCCTTAACCCTATAGACGTCTTTGGCGCACAAGGTCTGTTAGCACTTGACAAGATAAAGGTTAAAAAATTATTATAAACTAGCTGACTCGACAGACACTGTCCTGTCAAAAGCCATTGCGTCAATTCTATGTCAAATGTCAAAAGTTACATTAAAAAAGTTTACATTGTCCAAAGCGCTACATGGTTTAAGCATTTTTAAATTTTCTAATTTTTCATGTTTTCTATACTAATATTGTAAAGAAGTAAAGTTTGTGTGTTTGTATATTTGTTAAATTGTAAGGGGTAATCTCGGGATCTACTGAACCGATTTTAAAAATTCTTTCACCAATAGAAAGCCACATTATTGCTGAGTGTCATAGGTTATATAAAAAACCGAAAAATAAAAAGGCTTTTACGTGGTAGTCCGTTTTGCAAAGTGAATCGGAGAAAAAACGGTCCGGACGGCGCGCGATGGCTTCGGGTTTAATTAACATTCTGCCCAACGAAGTGGGCAAGGGTCAGCTAGTTTTACTATAAATTGAGATGTGAGCTATCCTATGTCCTAAGTTAGATCGAACTGCTCCCGGTGTGCAAATTTGATTGAAATCGGTTAAGTAGTTTAGGAGTCTATAGCGGACAAACAACGTGACACGTAATTTATATATATTAAGATTTAAAAAAAATATTTACACGACTAGAAACTTCCAGTAAGTACCAAGTTTAAACAATCGCCTAATAGAATGTGATAAAATATATCTAAAACTATATGTATGTGTTGTCCACAAATTTAACAAAAAGTTATTATACAATTCATGAAGAATTCATGACAAAATTATACAAATATACATTTACTATAAATTAGTTATACAATATTGTAGGTAGTCGTAAAGTGTTTATGTATAGTAAGAATATGTGATGTTGAGTTTAATAAATAATTTTAGTTACCCAAAGCTTGGTTTTTTATTCCTTCCGGACCCACGGCACAACCACTATGCTCAACTGATTGTGCCGTGGGTACTTTTGATTCCCTTCTACACAACTGAGTTCCCTACGACTCAACCCAGACCTTCTGCACAACTACTATGCCCATCTGGTTGAGTTGTAGAGAACTCTGAAACCACTTTGATTCCCCATAGTACAACTGCTTCAATTCTCTCAAGCACTGAAAGTAAACCTCTTTATTCGAGTGTTGCACTTTAGATTTGTCATCTTTTTGAAATGTACCTATTAATATTATTTTATCTACACTAATGTTATAACATTCTACTTATGTTTCCAATACTGGTGTTATAATGACTACTGTTATAGCACAGACAACATTTAAGCGATGTGATTTAATGAGTCGATCGATGTCGTAATGAGTCATTATAACATCGCGCTCTCGCTCCTGATTGGCCGCCTGCGCGCATGCGCGGCGCTCGCTCCGCCGCCCTGCGCGCGCATGCGCGCTCGCTCCTGATTGCGCGCCAAGTTCACTGTGACAATACACGTTTTTATGAAGATAAACGTATTTTATCAAGTATTGGAAACATAAGTAGAATGTAACAGCATTAGTGTAGATAAAGTAGTGTATGCAACTGCATATAACACAGGTATTAAAACACTCGTTACTATTATGAAACTCGCTCCGCTCGTTTCATAAACACACTCGTGTTTTAATACCCTTCATTATATGACAGTTGCATAAACTACTATTATTGATTAGTACTAGTTTTCGATAAGACTATGGGGAAAAAAATCCCAGTAGTTCTGTCAACAGAACTACTCAACAGAACAGGTGGGAGTAAACAGATTCGGATACTGAATTTGGTATGAAAATAAGTACCTATGTATAATTTAGCGAGACTTGTTGAGAGAGCTTTATTTCTTCTGTTACTTTATTGTTATTAAAAAATAATCTAATCTTACTAGCCTATTTTACTAAAATTATAAACGCGAAAGTTTGTGAGAATGGATGTACGAGGGTCATTCAATAAATACTTAGCCTACAAAAAGTAAACGAAAATTTTGGAAAAGTGGCAGTTTATTTTTCAACATAGTCTCCTTTTAGTTCGATACACTTAGCCCAGCGATGCTCGAACTTTTTTAACCCGTCCGGAAAATAGTTTTTGTTAAACTCTGCAAAATAGGCCTCCGTGGCGGCGATGACCTCCTCATTTGATCCATATCTATTCCCGGCGAGAGATTTTTTCAGATTAGGAAACAGAAAGAAGTCACTTTTACTTTGTACTTTTACTTTACACACTTTTACTTTGTTTGTACTTTTGTGAAATAATTTGCAGTTGTGAGACTAAATAGTTTCACTACTCGACAATAGATGGCAGTGTTTTATTTTTTACTTATGGCAGCACTGCTCAAAACTTAGCGCCCTCTAGCGACGATATTAGAAGATAATCCTTTTGTCTTTTTCAATCCAATATGGCGGCAAACGGTGTATGAAAGGTGCGGAATGTTTTGATTCGAATCGAACATCAAAAAAATTGGAAAAAAAACTCGACATTATTCGAAAAAACTACGCAATGGCCGGCACGCTAACGAGAGCAACGTGTTTGTGATACTTAAAAATCGACCTCTACCCTGGTGTTGTGTCATTATTCGTGAAATAGTAAAGTGTTTTTATGAATGTGTTTTTACAACTGCTAATGTGGTCGATCGTGGTAATATGTGACAGTAGTTTAATCGTTAGATATGTCTGCCGATCCTGATAAAGACACGGTATGTCCGAAATCTGAAAAAGTGGTCACTGGCGCGAGTTTCGACGAAGGTGATTCTTGTCGAGAAGTTTCGGAGAAAAAACGTAAAAAGCCTGCTCGAAGCGTCCGATTTCCTGATGAGAACCAGCTAGTCACCAAGTACTTCGAGCCCGCCAACCCCTGGCACGATGGTAAGTCATATACTCCTCAAACTTCTTCCAAAACAACTCGAAAACATTCACTAATTTTCTCAATGTAATTCAGGTAGAAAAATTTGGCAAACAGTCAAGAAACCCACTGTCTTCCGCCTGGTTACCTGTTCCTTTGTTTCTTTAATTATTAAAATGAATTTTCCTCGTCTCACTTTGATATTATGCTTAAAATCCAGAGATTTTGAGCCAGATTTCAATCTCTTGCAAGCTTTTTTCTAAGTAAATACTCTGGTAAGTATTTACTAAGAAGAAAACATAAAAAAAGATGAATAGGCTTTTATTGGTGATAAGAAAAGCCTGTAAGAAATCACACATAATGATAAGGCTGCCATGTGTGACACATTGTAACTCTGTATAGCTTTGTTTCTAGTTTTTATGATGTGCACAAAAAAGATTTTCTATCTAAGTCTATATCTTCACTAATATTATAAAGAGGAAGGATTTGTATTTTTGGATATTTGTAGTGAATAAACTCAAAAACTACTGGACCGATTTAACAAATTCTTTCACCAATATAAAGCTACATCATTAGCGAGTAACATAGACTATATTTCATACCGTGCGAAGCCGGGGCAGGTCGCTACTATCTCATACAATCAAATTTATTTTCAACTTTCTCAAAAAACAGCTTCATAGCTAAATGACCTGACCCGAAATTGGTTTCTGTGATTTCAACATGAAACACCCATATTACCATCTTCCCGTCCAATGCGGTTTGAAGAACAATACTATTAAAAAAAATATAAAAAAAAAATAAAATTTCTGACTTATTTCAATAGATTTTTTTTTGCAAAGATGACATAATTCAACATTACAAGAATAAAAAACATTTGACCCTCATAGCTTTAGATTCCTTGTGTTGGCCAGGGAACACACAAGGACTACTAACACCCAGACCCAGAGCTAATTTAAAATATCTGCTCTGGCTTAGTGCAAGTAGACATTAACTGCAAAAAGGCACTAAATATTTTGCTATGAAAATTAACATAGTTTTGGCAAATTTTGGCTATAATTAACACAGGAATACTCAAGTTCTATTGAGTTCTACTGCAACTAGTTTCAATTACATTTGGTGATCTTTTTCCATTCATCTATATCATTTGTCATATCCTTGTTTTAAGACACGCTTTTATTCAGCTTGCCTTGTTTTTTCTGGTCAAATCTTGCAACTGAATTATGAACCTCTTCCAATGTCCTTGAGCTGAGATATACCTGTGTAACTCTGATGACAATGCAATAAAATATTATTCTTATTCGGAATGGGGGCGATAGGTCCCGCACTAACATCCCGCAAAGGGTGCATTGTTTGATCCCCCATGCCAGCATTACCCGAGCCAACCCAGCTCCCCAAAATAACGGAGCGAGGCTCTGGGCCGCTGGCACAGCTGCTACAGTGGCCAAGATAGTCTGAGCGGTGATGAGTCAAGCTGCTAAAAGCTTATTTTGTTAATACAGTGTAAACTCCATGTAACGTCACTTGATTTAACAACAAACTCCCAAAAGCATCGAAATCACTTGGCTTTGGTTGGTTTAGCTTGTTTTTCATACAATGATATACTCTATTAGAATCACACTCACTCTTAATAACAACAACAATTAAGTAATAAGTAAATAAAAAGTACCTTTGTTGCAAAAATTAGAAAAAAATGGGCAGCTGTGTACATTCTTTTGTCGCTTTATTATCCTAGCACGTAATAAACTAGACTATCAGCATCATGAATACCCATTGCATACGAAACTTTCTAAGAAATTCGTTCTTTTGTTTACAAATTGGCTTTGCTTGCACATGTAGACTTGTTGACCATGACTAATAAGTAAGAGTCATGAACTATCTATACCTTATCATATTCTTAGTTCTAATTCTCATTTTTCTTCTATTTAACAACTCTCCATAACGCCATAAAATGCATGGTCCCTTCAGTGCCGTTATACAGGGTTATTGAAAAATGTCGAAAAGGGCTTATAGAAAAATGTCAATGACACTCGACAAAATGTATGGAACAGCTGATTTTTTTTTCGCGAATTCCGGGTTGGTCCCAGAGTAAAAGTCGTTCATAATAATAAGTACTATGAGCCCTTTTCGGCTTAGCATACCCATTCTGAATAACCCTATATAGAGTTTACACTGTATTTTTAAACAAACTTATTACTCACGTCAAGGTACACAGTTTGTATGTCAGTCAAAAGGCTGCACCTCCTGATTACATCATACATCATTTAATATTAATTTTAAGATGATTAAGTCGCTATTTTAGATTATTATATCATTAAAATTGTTTTTATGTTGTACAGGTTGATGTGGTTATTGTATGAAATACTAGCGACGTGCCCCGGCGTCGCACGGGTATGAAATATTATAGTCTATGTTACTCGGTAATGATGTAGCTTTATATTGATGATAAGATTTTTTTAAATCGGTCCAGTAGTTTTTGAGTTTATTTGTTACAAACAAACATTTATCGCGAAAAAATATCATCTGTTCCATAGAAAAATGTCAATGACACTCAACAAAATGTATGGAACAGCTGATTTTTTCGCGCTTTCAGGGTTGGTCCCATCGTAAAAGTTGTTCATAATGATGAGTACTATGAGCCTTTTTTGGTTTAGCCTACCCCCTTTTTTTTTTGGGTGGTGGGAAATCATCAAATGACCCCTCCCACTCTTGGGCAGAGCGGAAGGGAGTGTCAGACTTCTACTGAGTAAAAACCACCCATGTTCCTTCTACGCCCTTGTCCCGCCGAGGCCGCGCCGCGGTAACTTCTGAACGACCCGCAGCCCCGACGCGACGGGAGCCTACCCCTTCCTTATAACCTTTTATACATTGTAAATAACTTTTCCCGAGGAATCAAGTCATCATCATCTACAGCCATCTCTATCCCACTAGATACAGATCCCTCTTTACCTGTGCCATGAAACTACCTCAGTTAGGTAATAAAAAAATGTTAAGAGATTTATTCCTATCTATACTAATATTATAAAGAAGTAAAGTTTGTGTGTTTGTATATTTGTTAAATTGTAAGGGGTAATCTCGGGATCTACTGAACCGATTTTAAAAATTCTTTCACCAATAGAAAGCCACATTATTGCTGAGTGTCATAGGTTATATAAAAAACCGAAAAATAAAAAGGCTTTTACGTGGTAGTCCGTTTTGCAAAGTGAATCGGAGAAAAAACGGTCCGAACGGCGCGCGATGGCTTCGGGTTTAATTAACATTATGCCCAACGAAGTGGGCAAGGGTCAGCTAGTATGTAATAATTCTGAAATTTTAGAAACAACCAAAAATATAGTAAAAAGTAATTGATAATGAATCGCTGTTCGTTTGTCTGGCTACTCGAGAACGGCTGGACCGATTTCGCTAATTTCGATCTTGATATATTTGTTTAAGTTCAGGGAAAGTTTAAAAGTAAAAAAAACAGCGGGTGTAACCGCCGGGTGCAGCTAGTTTACAATAAAAATCCCCGTTATTTGCAGCCATCTAAAACACATCCTGTAGTTAAACCTCTATAAATAATAAGGCTACACAATAAGATGAGACAATTACAGGGTTATTCATAAAGGGTATGCTAAGCCGAAAAGGGCTCGTAGTACTCATCATTACGAACAACTTTTACTATGGGACCAACCCTGACATTGCAAAAAAATAACAGCTGTTCCATACATTTTGCAGAGAGTCATTGATAATTTTCTACAGATCAGCTGTTTTTATTTCTCAATTTCAGAATTGATAGCTTACTAAAAATAGTTTAGAACGACAAGCACTATGAGCCGTTTTCCTTAGCAATGCTAAGTCGAAAAGGGTGCTAACCTAGCATAACCTTTCCATATAACCCTGTTTACCAGAAACCATCTGACGACACTTCATCAACTGACAGCCGACTTAACTTTTGGTCAAATTAAACATGTTCTTAGTAACATGACGTAATTTCTTAGTCATACAGCTCTTTTAGCTAAAGACTGCATATATTTTGTCTAGATACTCAGGGTGTGGCGTAAAGAGTGGATAATCTTAACTTACGGCTGGGAGACATCACGACTGTTCGGAAAAAGTCAATTTGTATTCAGTAAAAGTGTCTCGGGTGTCGAGTTATTGGACATAGAAGTCTAATTTTCCTCAAATTTTCAAAAATGTCCAATTTTAACTCGAGAACCGTGACTCTTTTACTGAATAGAAATACATAGTCATTTTCCGAACAGTCGTGATGTCTCCCAGCCATGGGTACAGGATTATCCACTCTTTACGCCACACCCTGTAAATCTTGTTAACCGACTTCAAAAAAGGAGGAGGTTGTCAATTCGACTGTATGTTTTTTTGTTATTTTTTTTAATGTTTGTTACCTCATAACTTTTGACTGGGTGAATCGATTTTTGAGATTCTTTTTTTATTAGAAAGCTGACGCTTCCCATTTGGTCCCATTTCAATTTAGTCCAGTTCTGATAATGGTATCCATGAGAAAACCATATAAGTCTTAAATTTGCATTAAGTACGTGCGCGACAAATAGATGAATAACTCAATAGTCGGTTTGAAGTCGTTTTTTGTTTTTTTGTTTTTTGTAAAAATAATCTATACTATAAAGAGGAAAGATTTGTATTTTTGTATTTTTGGATGTTTGTGTGGAATAAACTCAAAATCTACTGGACCGATTTCAATAATTCTTTCACCATTCGAATGCTACATTATCCCAAAGTGACTTATGCTATATTTGTTACCTGAAAAGTTAGGGATCCTTACTTAAACTTCAATAGTGTCCTGTCCACTCGTGCGAAGCCGGGACGAGCCGCTAGTTATTTTATAAACTAGGCCCAAGTTTGAAGGCTTTTTAAGACAGATCTAAATTTTCTAAAACTATTGGCATCCTTGTCTAATGGCTTGCAATGATAAAGACAGATATATTTTCAGTTAGTTTAGATCTGTCTTAAAATGCCTTCAAACTTGGGCCCCACTAGGTATTTATTTATTTACTATCTGCGCCCGGTTTCCCCCGCGTTTTCTTTGATAAAAAGTAGCCTATGTGTTAATCCAGACCATGAACAACCTTCACTCCAAATTTCATGTGAATCCGTTCAGTTGTTTTTGCGTGAAAGAGTAACAAACATACATACTTTCACTTTTATAATATTTTATCAGTATATTTACTCAACTTCAACTCTTTTGTGAGAGATAGAAACCCAAACCCCCAAACTAGATAATGGTACGGAACCCTACGTGCGCGAGTCCGACTCGCGGTTGGCCGGTTTTTTATTCCATGACAGGCTTTAAAAAACCGATTCACTGAAATGCTGTAGCTGTCGACATGTCGGTCTGTCCGCGCCCTAATCCCAGCAAAAATGCGTGGGCAAATAATATTGTAAAGCCAGAGCACGGTATTTACTTCGAAATAGATAGGTACGTATGTTTACAATATATTATCTGTAGGTATATCTATGCATAGGTGCGTGGAAAACCACCGGCAAAATAGACGATAGAGGTTCGGCTAGATAAGAATAAACGGGGAAGTTGGCGACGCGGTTTGCAGTTTATAGGGTTGCGTACTGGAATGGTGAAATGGAACTTGGATGGTGAGAGTCCGGTGTCTATGATATGGCTAGTTATTTTACATTGTACGAAATAGTTTAAGTATTTACGAGTATCTGCCGTCAGAGCGCGCTAGGTAAACTTCAGTGAAAAAAGGGCAAATTGCACTAAATTCTTATGAAAAAGTAAATTTTTCTTTTTAACCGACATCAAAAAAAGAAGTGCTGTGTTTTTACTGTTAGTTGAACTTGATGCCTCACATTAGGATAGGACTGCCGCCTAATGTCAGGCATCTTGGAAAAGTTGAGTGAGAATAAAACTGAGACTCGATTTGACCTCTTTTCCCTTTTATAAGCCTTTATTTAGCTTTGCCCCGTTTGTTATTGTTTTGGTTTTTGCGAGTCAAATCTTAAAACTGAATTTTGAGCCACTTCCCGATGTCCGATTGAGCTGAAACTTGGTATACCTGTGTAACTCCGATGACAATGCATTAAAAGCTTGTTTTTTTAAATGTTTTTATTATAGTTAGAACATCAGAAACCCCGCTAAAATTTTATTGCTTAAAATTTTCCGTCATATTTTCGCGCGTGAAATTTCACGTCAGCGAAATGTCCCTTTGTGATACAAAAGTTTCCACAACAAAAGCTCTCCAGACTTGGGGCCCTATTCTCGAACGCTCGAGATTATCTCCGTCACTCTCACTGTCATGACATTGCTAATGAGAGTGGGGTTACCATATGAAAATTTTAAAAGTCCGAGCAAAAAGCCGGACACTTCAATAAAAGTCCGGACATTGGACTCGTGCCCCCTTGTCGCCAATTTTTTCGTCAAAAATCGCGCACTGCGCAGGCACATTACACGAACAGGGATAGACTGATTTGATACTGCTTGTATACGTTTTATTACTCGTATTCCATTTTAACCCAAAAAGCCGGACTGCAGGCTGATTCAGCTATCCGAACATCGAATGCATTCAACGATTATCTTCGAAAAGTCTTCCGCCTTCGGTAAGAATATGTCAAATCTCGGATTTGACATATATTTATAAATTCGAATTCTTTCCGAATTTACATTCAATGTTCTGATAGCTGAATCAGCCTGCAGAATCCCGTAAGTCCGGACAAATCCGGACGGATGGTACCCTACATGCGAGTGGCAGTGACCGATATAATATAGCTTTCGCCAGAATCGGGGTATTGTGAGTCAACGGCTCCCGAGTCGCGTGGTGGTGTAAAAATACTCGAGCGTGTTTACAGTTTACACTCGATCGTGGAAAACCACCGGCCTGCTGTAGACAGCGGGGAGATAGTCCCTTTCAGACGAAGCTATACCTTTTAAATAATAATAAACATTAAACATTTCACACTCATAGCTCCCCACTAGGATAAATCCTGTGTCGGGGATGCCATGGAACACACAAAGACAAGGACAACTAAACACCCAAACCCAGAACAGATATTTAAATCATCATTCATTCATAATAGATAGATAACACGGAACGCTCACGTAAAATTAAGTCGTCTATTATGACAGGGTATGCTAAGCCGAAAAGGGCTCATAGTACTCATCATTATGAACAACTTTTACTATAGGACCAACCGACCCGAAAAAAAAATCAGCTGTTCCATAGAAAAATGTCAATGACACTCGACAAAATGTATGGAACAGCTGATTTTTTTGCGCGAACTGGGTTGATCTTATTGTAAAAGTTGTTTAATAGATACCCTTTATGAATAACCCCGTATATATTACGACTATTTTCGATCACTTTCGGTGATCTTCACCGAACGACGGTGACGGGGAGTTATACGTGAGCTTTCACGTGTTAATCAAAACAAAATGTTTCAAAACCATATTCGTTTCCTGATATATTAACTCTCAATTATTCACTCAAGAAATTACAAACATAACAAGAACATTATTTTTAACCGACTTCAAAAAAGGAGGAGGTTATCAATTCGTCTGTATGTTTTTTTTTTTTTTATGTTTGTTACCTCATAACTTTTGACTGGGTGAATCGATTTTGATGATTCTTTTTTTATTAGAAAGCTGACGCTTCCCATTTGGTCCCATTTCAATTTAGTCCAGTTCTGATAATGGTATCCATGAGAAAACCATATAAGTCTTAAATTTTCATTAAGTACGTGCGCGACAAATAGATGAATAACTCAATAGTCGGTCTTTTGAAGTCGGTTTTTGTTTTTTGTTTTGTTTCTTCTAGGCGCGTGCTGCATCGTAGACCGCATCGTTGCTTACCATCAGGCGAGATGGGGCGGTCAAACGCAAGCCTATTCATTCTTTCAAAACTAAAGAGCGTTGCTGTTGTCGGTGGAGCAACTTCCGGGCTTGGCTTTCTCTGCAAGTGCCTTCACCTCCCTGTACGATATGACATCTGCCTTCTCCTTAATCTAGAATAAAAAAAAAAAAAAAACTAGCATCGTTTTGACACGTTTCGACCTAGCCCGAAGCTCGCACTACTACACCTACATTTAGTGCTGAAAACCAAAATCGTAGTCACGGCAGCACGCGACTCCCGTATCATTGATAAGTCTTATTTATAACATAAAATGGACCGCGGCCTGTTGCAGTACAGATATTGAACAGTAGAGCAAAGCGAATGGAATGAGTGTTACCGTGAGAGCGTGTTGAGTAAACTAAGTCGACAGAAATGTCAAAAGTGACTTCAACTCTTGTTTTGCGAGTTCCATACCCAAGGGTAAAGCGGGACCCTATTACTAAGACTCCGCTGTCCGCCTGTCTGTCTGTCCATCTGTCACTAGGCTGTATCTCATGAACCGTGATAGTTTGACAGTTGAAATTTTCACAGATGATGTATTTCTGTTGCCGCTACCATATATGTAACAAACAACAAATACTGAAAACAGAATAAAATAAATATTTAAGGGGGCCATACCACAAACGTGATTTTTTTGCTGTTTTTATAGATAATAGTACGGAACCCTTCGTGCGCGAGTCCGACTCGCACTTGGCCGGTGTTAACTGTTATTTTTGCCATCGATTCCAAAACGGATGCGAGGTACGAAATCGGTCTTGACACGAATTAAAAAAAACACACGAATGATTTGAGCGTCCTTACTGTGTTTACTCCTAGTTCATTTAAAAAATTGTCCAATACAGCTCGGCTTATCAGCAAATGATTAGGCATTAGAAACGTACTATCAGTCACGTGATGAGTCGAAAGTACCTCTAAGGGCCGCTTTAATTTTAGTTTGAAAACTAACCTTCGCGGCGAACCGAACCTCGCGGCCCTATATCTCCACAACCCTTCGACCGATTTGGCTCATATTCAAGCGTAAATATTGTATTGAAATGAACTACTTGCCAGCAAAGTTTAGTGCATATCGGATTAACGATACTCAAGTTTTCGTCGGACAAATACACATACACTGAGAAAAATGGCCATTAAAATTCCGATAAATTCACCTAAAGTACGGAGCATACTGATATCACCAAAAAGTACGATGATTAGCACGTTTTTACGGTGACAGCCATTATAATAATTGTCACCCTAAAAACTGGTGCTAGTACTAGTTTTTACGGTGACAACCATATATCATAATAGTTGTCACCCTAAAAACTGGTGCTAGTACTAGTTTTTACGGTGACAACCATATATCATAATAGTTGTCACCGTAAAAACTGGTGCTAATCATCGTACTTTTTGGTGATATCAGTATGCTCCGTACTTATGGTGAATTCATCGGAATTTTGATGAACTGTGTGAAGTGAATTCATCATTATTTTAGCGGAATTTAGATGGACATTTTTCTCAGTATACATACAAGCGTCGTAGACTGCGACTGCACTTTGCTCGGACAATTATACATATTACACTGAATACTTCATCAGCAGCTGTTCTCGAATGGCCAGATTAGATCACAATGTAGCTACACAATACATTGAGATTACAGAAGCCAAGCTTCACAGTACGCACTCTAGTAACACACACATAGACGTTCTCGGGCACGAGTAGAGGAACAATCGCTTGCATTTGTTCCGAGACTTTTCTTATTCTGAATGGGGGCGATAGGTCCCGCACTGGCGTCCCGCAAGGGCTGCATTGTGCGTTTCCCCCTTGCCAGCTCCTTAAAATAAAGGAACGAGGCTCTGGGCCGCTGGCACAACTGCTCCAGTAGCAAAGATGGTGTGATTGGTGATGAGGTACGCTCAAGCTATCGTGATGATAAAGGTACCAATGCCGAAGCCGATATTCCCGAGTAACTACAACATTGGGTTCTTCAAAAGGGCTGTTAATAGAGTCTTAAATGTCGGCAGCGTATCCGTGACGCCTCCAGTGTTATAGGCGACGGTGATCGCTTACCACCAAGCGGCCCGTTTACTTGTCCACCTATGGCATAAAAAAAAATTGAGTAATAGGCTTGCGTTTGACCGCCATCTCGCCTGATGGTAAGCAACGATATGGTCTACGATGGAGCACGGTTGCCCAGACTGCGCTTGGGTTCCTCTATGGTGACAGACTAGTGTCCGTGATTGATGCCAATGTGTGCGTTATTCGGCTGCTTGCAGCTTCTGTACTGTAATGTTTTCTGGTAGGTACTTCATCAGAACTAATTGATGTGCTTTGAATTGAAGCCGCCTTCATGTCAATAGTACTTTATGTGGTGACGTACAAGGCAATGTCATAGTGTCATGTCCTACCAGGACTGAAGGATGTATGGGTGACTTAAAAGCTTTTATTTAACTTGAAATGTATTTTGTTTGTTCGGGTGGAATCTTGCAACTCAATTTTGAACCACTTCCCGATGTCCGATTGAGTTGAAATTTGGTATACCTGTGTAACTTCTATGACAATGCAATAAGAGCTTGTTTAAATACCTATATATGTCGCAGCCAACTAGCTTTACTAGCCGTTTAGTTAGCTGCCTGGCCATTTACTAAACCTTACTAAACGGCGCCATTCAACTAGCTTTCTGCTAGGATCGACAACAGGATCCAGGTCTACCCTCGAAGGGTGATTAGGCCGTATTCCACCACGCTGGCAAAGTACGGATTGCTGGGTTCACATACGCCATTGAATTTCTTCTCCGGACGCAAGCAGGTTTCCTAACGATGTTTTCCTTTACCAAAAAAAAAAAGAAAAAGACTGTGGAATGTAAATTCGTACGAACCCGCCACCTCAAGAATGCGAAGCAGCTGTTCTCCCACCACGGCTTCCAATCTTCTATCTTCTAAATATGATAATCGCGAAAGTTTGTAAAAATGCATGTTTGTTACTCTTTCACGCAAAAACGGCTGACCAGATTCGAATGAAATTGTGTATGAATGTAGCTTATACCCTGGAATGCCCTGGATTAATATATAGGCTTCTTTTTATTATCCCGGAAAACGCGGATGAAACCGCGGGGCTCAACTAGTAAACAATAAACAAGGCAAGTCCAATAAAAGCTTGTACTGTAACAACCGATTGAGTGGAATTATAATCAACCAGTCCAAAGTAACAGTGACGTAAGGCGGCACGTGACAGCGGCGCAGACAGCGCGGCGCGGCACATTCATTATAAAAACAGGCCAAGTGCGAATCCGAGTCACGCGCTAGGGATTCCGTACCAGAATCTGCATGATGATCTGCATGATCTAATTCCCTCTAGCCCTTTCTACTATCTGTCAAGGGCAATAAAAAGCGTCACCGTTGATATACCTAAAACTCGTACGAAACGCTTTGATTCCACCTTTATTGTGCGAACCGCTAGGGTGTGGAACGCTTTGCCCGAGTGGGTGTTTCCCGATAGATATAATCTGGGTGTCTTCAAGTCGCGAGTGACTCGGTTTCTTCTAGGCAAGCGTGCTTCATCGTAGACCGCATCGTTGCTTACCATCAGGCAAGATGGCGGTCAAATGCAAGCCTATTTTTGAATTAAAAAAAAAATTATTCAAATAAAATTGTACAATACTTTTATAATCACTGCCTTTCAAACTGCATGCAGAGAACCCGTGTCTTGGAAGTCAAGTGTCTTCTTGGCCCTTTCTCATAAAGTTCTAATTCTAGTTTTGACATATGACTTTTCAAGTTAGCGTGAAGTTGTCAAGGTATTATAAGCAGTGACTAACATTTAGCAACGTTTCAAAATGTATGATAATGTATAATGAGGAAGGTCCAAAATGTATATGTTATTGAATCCTTACCTTTACATTTCCATCAGAATAAGCCAGAGGTCCCGGTTCGATTCCCGGCCGGGCAGGAGGTTGAATGGTGAATTTAAATATCTGTTCTGGGCCTAGGTGTTAGTTGTCCTTGTCTCTGTGTTCCATAACACCCCGACACAGGGTATCCTAGTGGGGAGCTATGAGTGTGAAACATTTATTAATTTTATTTATTTTATTGTCACCAGAGTTTATTAAGCCAAATGTTGCAAAATTCAGTTTCAAAATTTGACCCGAACATACACAAACACATGTGTAATTACATACATTGCAAGTTAAATAAAAGCTTGTAAAGTAACAAATATGATTTAAAAACTTCGTCGGTAACAGGGCCCTTTGACCACGGAACCCCAAAAACGATTTCACAACACGTTTTCCGCGTGCAATTCTCGGAAAATTATTACCATGATCTAACCTTATCCTAGGGTAAATAAAAACACGAGCTACTAAATCATTGCTTACTAGCTGCGCCTTGCGGTTTCACCCGCATTTTCCCGGATAAAAAGTAGTCCCTATGTTAATCGAGGGTATAAAGCTAGCTTCACCAAATTTTATTCAATAATAAGTAAAAAAAATAAAAATAATAATAAACGTTTTACACCTGTTTGGCTCAGCGGTAGTGTATCCGCCTTATAAGCCAGAGGTCCCGGGTTCGATTCCCGGCCGGGCAGATGTTTGAATGATGAATTTAAATATCTGCTCTGGGTCTGGGTGTTAGTTGTCCTTGTATTTGTGTGTGTTCTATGGCATCCCCGACACAGGATTTATTCCTAGTGGGGAGCTATGAGTGTGATACGTTATTTATTTATTTACTAGCTGACCCTTGCCCACTTCGTTCGGCATAATGTTAATTAAACCCGAAGCCATCGCGCGCCGTCCTGACCGTTTTTTCTCCGATTCACTTTGCAAAACGGACTACCACGTAAAAGCCTTTTTATTTTTCGGTTTTTTATATAACCTATGACACTCAGCAATAATGTGGCTTTCTATTGGTGAAAGAATTTTTAAAATCGGTTCAGTAGATCCCGAGATTACCCCTTACAATTTAACAAATATACAAACACACAAACTTTACTTCTTTATAATATTAGTATAGATTAGTATAGATTTACACTCATATAGCATATACAAGGATACCCTGTGTCGGATGCCATGGAACACCATGGTGCCAATCATCGTACTTTTTGATAATATCAGTATGATCCGTACTTCAAGTGAATTCATCATTCTTTAGCGGAATTCGGAAGGTCATTTTTCTCAGTGTAGTTTACGTCAACTGTGCTAGACATACAGTCGCGAGCACTGCATGAATCCTTAGACTGAAATAAAATAAATGGAATAGTCTTCAATAATGCGCTTCTTTTAGGCTTCTATTAACATGGGCGCCGGACGCTCGTCACGTCTGATTGACTCTCACTCCTTCCCACCACCTCGGAAGTGCAACACGTCTGTGGAGTCAACATATCACGACCTTCCATCGAACAAATAATGCCTTCGTGCTCATTTCCGTTATGCAAAAATACTTCAAAAAACTAAAATAAAAGTTGGTGACTTATTTCGACTGAACGCGATCAACGGCTTAGGCCCGTCCGTTCAGTTTATTTTAGTCTTAAGTGTGAATCCACCTTTATCGAGGTGGACAGACTACCCACGGGATGACATCACTCACCCGCTAATTAGCATTAATTATTTCGTCCGCAGAAATAGAGTTTATTCAAAATACCCCGTAAATAGATACATCAGTCACCTCGCCAGTCAAGGTGGCGGCTTACTCACTTCACTTAGGACATCCTACTAATATTATAAATGAGTATGTGAGTATGTTTGTTGCTCTCTCACGCAAAAACGGCTGAACGAACATGAAATTTGGAATTAATGAAGGTTTTTCATGGTCTGGAATAACACATAGGCTACTTTTTATCCCGGAAAACGCGGGTGAAACCGCGGGGCTCATTCAGTTATAGTGTCTTAGCTGCGTATTGCGTCACTCGTTATCACTTTTCAATAAACAATAAAACAAGAACATTATTTTTACAAAACAAAAAACAAAAACCGACTTCAAAAGACTGACTATTGAGTTATTTAAAATTTAAGACTTATATGGTTTTCTCATGGATACCATTATCAGAACTGGACTAAATTGAAATGGGACCAAATGGGAAGCGTCAGCTTTCTAATAAAAAAGGAATCATCAAAATCGATTCACCCAGTCAAAAGTTATGAGGTAACAAACATAAAAAAAAAAATAAAAAAAAACATACAGACGAATTGATAACCTCCTCCTTTTTTGAAGTCGGTTAAAAATCAGCTGCTCCGTAGAAAAAAGACAATGACACGATACAATGTATGGAACAGCTATCTGTTTTTCGCTATTCTGTGTTGGTCCCGTATTAAAAGTTGTTCATAATTAATGATCAAACGAACTTACCAAGTGAAGTTCGATCACAATTATGTGAACGGCTTCATTCGACGCGATTTTGTTTTTGTTTACATATTGTAGTTATGTCTCACGTACTGGCCCTCAACACGGATTGTTTAGAGATTTTATTCCCCGCTTTCAAAGTTTTTTATTCTGGTAACACTAGAGATCGTCCATAGTCGTTAAGTTCGTTACTATCGTACCCCCACCTCACTTCAGAGCCCAGAGGGGAGCCATCGGCCGGTCGAACTTCATTCTGTTTAGAGCAATAGTTTTACTAACTACTTATTTTGTGACCGGTAATGGAAAAAATTACCCATAAATTGATTATGATTACCAATTATCAATTTCACATTTCATTATTAGGGTTAGGGCATTTATATACATTGTATATAAGTACTAAGTAGGTTACTTAGCTAAGCTATTTATGGGAGGGTGTATATATTAATCGCGTCGAATGAAGCCGTTCACATAATTGTGATCGAACTTCACTTGGTAAGTTCGTTTGATCATTAATTATGTTTCACGGCTTCATTCGACGCGATTTTGTTTTTGTTTACATATTGTAGGATGTTCAGAGAAAATTAGTGAAATGTGAAACAAATTTTTCACAAAATACAAATACATAATTATGTATATCCTTTTATATGATGTTTATAACCGAATCGATCCCGCCACAGACTGTTGGCATGTTGTGAACATTTAGCTTAAAATGTTCTGAGCATCCATCCCAGCATGTCAGTTTTGAAATAAATTTCGAACCGTTAGATTTTTTATACTACGCTAACAAAATATGATAACTTATTTGAGAGCTGGATCTGTATCTATGCTGCTTCTTCTACCTATATAGGTACATAAAATCATAATGTATGATGATACAATATTCCCAGAAGACATTCCCAGTGTAGGTGCTGGACGATACTGCGACATGTCGCCAGCACGAGAAAACTCCAACTAATGAAGAACTAATAAGATAAATATTATTTTATTGGATTTAGTGGTGGAGTCCGTCTATCGTTAGATACGGTTAGGTTTACAGTCTATTTAAAAAAGTTATTAATACTAATATTGAAAAACTTAATAAAATTAATAATCAAAAGCCTCTCCCACTAATAGCATTAAAAAATAATTGTAATTCTGGCTGATAACTGTGACTATGTGTCATATCAGAAAATGTAATCCAAGATTTAGTACATAATAATCAGTTATTGTATTGTATTAGTGACATTATTTCTGTAAAATCAACGAAATGGGTCCTTGGCTAACCAACTACGTTGTTTGAGTCATATAAACCAATGTATGGGTGTGCAGAGTTCGTGTGATAAGACATCAGCAAGGACATTCAAGCTGGTAGAAATTGAAGTTAAAACTTACAATGTCAAAAAAAAAATAAATAAATCACAAAAAAAAAAAGAAATATAATGCTTACATGCACTAGGATAAATTCTTATTGTCTTTTAGCATTATTCATAATATTTTGCGAGTATATCACATTACTGAAAAAACTCAAGGGATCTTTAATCTAAAAATAATGAATTGCTTAATGTTTAAGCCAAGTTTTTGTACATATAATTGTTTAATTATTGAAGTTAACTTGATTTTATTTGACTGAATAAATGACGATATCAGCTTTTGACAGTGACACTAATGATCCATCAATGAGTTTTAAGTTAAGTAAACATTGTGTAGGTACTTTGATTTTTTCAAACAAAATCCAACATTTATTTTTCTTGAATTCTTAAGCCTTAATTATATTACTAGCTCGCATTACTAATATCGATTTCTGGTCGTCATCATGGCGATACTTTATCATAACTTACATATCTTCTTGGAGTCTCTATTTAAGTAAATTAAATTTCAGCTACGATAAAAATAAGAACAAAAAACATTTTTGCAATTAGGATGAGGCACCCGGTCTACAAGAATTTGCGCAAATTCTACTCCTTTTGACATTCTAATAATATTGTTTTCTTTGACATTTAATTTATTGTGTATTAATTTATTCGTAAAAACTGTATTTGACATTCATAAGTGTGCATTGATGTACCCATATTTGAATAAATTATTTTGAATTTTGAATTTTTTTTGAATTCCTCTCAGTAGCCGCAACTGTCACACGGCGGTGGCAGTGATGGTTCTATTTTCTACTGCTAACAAACTGTGCTCCTCCAACCTGGTGGCGCGGGCGTCTACCAATGTTCAAAGTTAACTCTCCTAATATAAAGCCGTCGCCTAGTGAGAGCGGCTGTCACACCAAATTATGAAGTGAATCGATTAATCGGACCAAGTGTATTTGCATTTTTGTAACTCTGCTTATCTCTGTTTTACTTAATGTGTATCAGCAATGAATAATTGAAAATGTGACATTTACCATTTACTTAAGAAACCCATCGTGATAGACGTTTCTCGTCGTATAAGAATACATAGAGTAGCATACAGCGTAAAAAACTAACCATGTGACAAAATATGTGTCCTTGTATGATCTGAACTCAGGAATAAATTTTTTATATAATATACATAATATATTTTTTCTTGTGTTACCCTTCTTTAACTTAATAAAGTATGGTATAAGACTGAAGTGTCAGTGACACATTACTTTACTTTTGAAAAATTTGTATCCAGCAGTTTCCTAACTTGAAAATAATAGTAACATATAGCTCGGTGCTCGGTGGTATTTTGAATCATACGGACAATCCTCCTAAAGATATTGATAACGAAATTATCAAAAATAATGTGTTAAAATAATGATCAATAGGTATATCAATTTATGTGGCAAACGCACACAGTTATGGTTTTGTAGAAACTGTTTGTTCATATAATAACTAATAACTAGAGGTATAAATGTACCTAAAAATAAAATAATTTAAGGAGTAAAAATAACAATTGCCGACTTGGAGAAGTATAGCACAATGTAAACTGTTTGCCTAACTTTTGCATAGTACCTATAATGCGGTGTAAGACACCCATATCGTATTTAGCAGAAAAAAAACGTGTCAAAACTTCGTTAATTTTCATAGCGACACACATCGTAGAATACTGCATCCTACAAAAGTTACATAAAACGTAGTGTAATTCAGACTTATTTATTTATTGATTTTTGTTACTTTTAAGTCCTATGGATGTGATAATCCTAAATAAACGTATACTTATTGATATGAATTTTTATTTAATAATTGTGTGTCGCATCCCGTAGAACACTGTACTGCATCAACTAGTGAGGTTATGCATAGTATAAAACAACATAAACACGGCGCGTCTCGTAGGATACTGTTCTGCAGCAACTTAAAGAAGTATATTGCACAGTAATACTGTATAGCATAAACTAGAATGTTCGTTCTAGAATTATAATGCACAGTAAACACGTCGTATCTCGTAGAATACTGTATTGCCTCAAATTAAAGAAGTGTATTACACAGTAATAATACCTACTAGGTATATGTATAGCATAAACTAGAATGTTATTCTAGAATTATAATGTAAGAACATGTTCGTAATGTGAAAAATACTTTAAAAACAAGAGCAAAGCAAAAGCTTTGCAAGGCTTAGCATAGTAGAATGTGTTGTATAAGCACATAATAATTATATTTATACTCTTGTCATGTCCCTGCATCTACTAGCTGTTTATAACATAATTTTTAGACAATATATTAGCCCGAGTGTAGCGTAAGCTATGATTAAGCAAAAATAACGTTAATATTTCATAAAGGTTTAAATAGCCCAACTTGAAGTCAAAATTACAGAAGTACAGCCACAACAGTAAATAAAAATAAAGTAAGTAAGTGTAATAAGTATATTTAAGGTGGTTTGAGCACATAATATACACTTCCTGTAATAATTAGCATACACTGCACAAAATATAACTAGTCAGTTTTCCGTTTGGATATGCAACTTGTAACACTTTGCAACTAACCAAGGCTAAGCTAAGCTGTAGCTTAGTAAAAAACTCAGGGTTCTTGATGTGAAAGTATCAGCACAGACGTAACGGTGACGCATTTCTTTACCCAAGGCAAGAAAATGCGAACTACCCTACTTTTCAGAAAGTTTCGTTTAGTCAGAGGTTTTGCGTATGATGCATGTTAACATGTGTGACAGTATCTGCTCCGATGCTCCGATGCGACAGTATCAGCTCCGATGAGATGGTATCTGCTCCAATGCGACGGTATCTGCTCCGATGCGACGATATCTGCTCCGATGCTCTGCTCCGATGTTGCAGCGACGCATTTTCTCACAAGCAAGAAGACGCGGACCAGCCCTTCTTTTCTTAAAGCAGGCATAGTCACACTGTGTAAACACACACGCGTCACTTCTTCGTCATTTTGATGCGACGGGATCAGGTCCGATGCGACGGTATCCGCAAGACCCATGTAAAAGGGGGTACAGTGCAGAGTGAGGCTGCGACCCAAAGGGTACACTTAAGCCATTGTGTAAAGACCCAATGTAGAAAGGGTGCAGTACAGAGGTTGTCATTTTTATGCGACAGTATCCGCAAGACCCATGTAAAATGGGAACAGTACGGTGGACAGTATCCGCAAGACCCATGTAAAACGGGAACAGTACGGTGCAGATTGAGGCTGCGATCCAATGTAGAAAGGGCTCGCTGTCAGATGAGACTTCGATGATTTCTCGACGCGCCAATCCTTTATTTCTTCGTCGCTTTTTTCTGCTACCCGCTACCCGCTTTCGGTTTCTCCATTGCAACTTGTTTTAGTTTGCGTGCGAAGGCCTCGGCACGGAAACACGGAATGAAGTTCGACCGGCCGATGGCTCCCCTCTGGGCTCTGAAGTGAGGTGGGGGTACGATAGTAACGAACTTAACGACTATGGACGATCTCTAGTGTTACCAGAATAAAAAACTTTGAAAGCGGGGAATAAAATCTCTAAACAATCCGTGTTGAGGGCCAGTACGTGAGACATAACTACAATATGTAAACAAAAACAAAATCGCGTCGAATGAAGCCGTGAAACATAATGATGAGTGATATGAGTGTTTCGACGCAGCAAACCCTTCCTTATAACACTTTATATTTATTTTTTACAACAAACTAGACATGCGTTTGACCACAATCTCACCTGATGGGAAGCTACGATGCGGTCGAAGATGTAGCACGGTTGCCTAGGAAATACCTATTTACTCTTCTTTTAAATAACCCCGGGTTGAACCTTAATATCTAACAAAAAAAAAACAACAAACAGTCGAATTGAGAACCGACTCTTTTTTTGAAAGTGGTTAAAAAAGAATCATCTGTCTATGTATTATATCTATCTTAACCAAAACTCAATGTAAAAACAGTTTAGGCCAACAAGTGTGCCCAATTCCAATACTTCACGTGCTCCCTGGCCCAGTGCCAATGTTTTCAAGTTCTCGGCCGCCAAAACTGATGTCACCAGGTATTTGTTTTGAATTTCTGAGAATTTGCTAAAACCTATATTTTGTGCATGGTTTTAGGGTTCCGTGCTCAAAACGTAAAACGGATCCTATTACTGAGACTCCGCTGTCCGGCCGTCTGTCTGTCTGTCCGTCTGTACTCGTATATCATGAAAACAATAAATGACACCAACAAGCACCAAAAAAAAAATACAAAAAAATAATACTAAACAACAAATACCATCCACAGCTTGTATTCTACAGACGATCGGTTCAGCTCAGTGGTGGCATGTCTGCCTTAGAAACACGAGGTCCCGGGTTCGATTCCCGGCTGCAGATGCTTGAATGATAAGTCAAAGTACCAGCTCTGGGTCTGGGTGTTAGTTGTCCTTTGTTTGTGTTCCATGGCATCCTGACACAGGGGATCTTAGTGGGGAGTTATGAGTGTGAAAAATACAGGGTTTTAACTAAAAGGTATGCTAAGCCGGAAAGGGCGCATAGCACTCATCATTAAGAACTACTTTTACTATGGGAACAACCCTGAAATCGCGAATAAATAATCAGCTGTTCAATACACTTTGTCGAGTGTCATTGACATTTTTCTATGGATCTGCTGTTTCTTCCGCGTTTTTCGAGATGGCTCCTTATTTTGGTCACTGTCGCTCTCATTAGAAACATCAAGAGAATAAGAGTGACGTCACGAGCTCCCAAGAATAAGGTCGCAGGTCCAGGTTCGACGTATCAAGTACTGAAAGTACAGAACAGTTTTCTATGGATCAGCTGTTTTTTTTCCGCGTTTTTCGAGATAGCCCCATATTTTGGTCACTGTCGCTCTCATTAGAAACATCAAGAGAATAAGAGTGACGTCACGAGCTCCCAAGAATAAGGTCGCAGGTCCAGGTTCGACGTATCAAGTACTGAAAGTACAGAACAGTTTTCTATGGATCAGCTGTTTTTCTTCCGCGTTTTTCAAGATGGCCCCTTGTTTTCGTCAGCCGCTCTCATCAGAAACGTCTTAAGACTGAGAGTGAAGTCACGAGCTCCCAAGAATAAGGTCGCAGGTCCAGGTTCGACGTATCAAGTACTGAAGGTGAGAATTCGCCAACCAACCTATTCTCGGCACTCCCACAGGGCGCTGGGCGGCCAATCACCGTTGGACGCCGGCCAAACTAGAATGAGTTATGACACACTCAACAAGTGGCCTGATGTATTACACCTTTTTTTTTTTTTTTTTTTTTTTTTTTTTTTTTTTTTTTTTTTTTTTTTTTTTTTGGGGGGTGGGAAATCATCAAATGACCCCTCCCACTCTTGGGCAGAGCGGAAGGGAGTGTCAGACTTCTACTGACCAAAAACCACCCATGTTCCTTCTACGCCCTTGTGACGCCGAGGCCGCGGTAACTTCTACCCGCAGCCCCGACGGGCATGGGCCCTCTCGGGCCCCTTCCATGTTGCTGACATCTCTTTGAGGCGCGCGTGGAACACGAACGCGCCGTCGACACGACCTGTGTCGTCATAAGACGGACGGACAGCGAGCTAGCCCAATAGCTCACCGTCCACAGGCCCGCGTCTACGGTGGCCGGAGGTCGTCACGTGACCCCCGACGCCCGGAGCGCCTCCCACGGCGGTGATGTATTACACCTGGGGCCCTGTTTTGGAGAGTAGGGGGTGAGTGTGAGTGACGTCATGACTCTCACAGTCATGACGTTTTTGGTGGGAGCGACAGTGAACGAGGTAATATCGTATTCCCAAGAATAGAGCCTCTGTACTGGTCCATGCTGTCTATTGTCATCGTCTGGGCATAGACCTCTTCAGGGGTCCTAATCTGGCTAGCGAGATATTATACCGGTTTTAACATTTATACAGGGTTGGAAGGACATGGTATGTTAATCCGAAAAGGGCTCATAGTACTCATCATTATGAACAACTTTTAATATGGGACCTACACGAAATTCGCGAAAAAATATCACCTGTCCCATAGTAAAAGTTGTTTATAATGAAAAGTCTACGAGTTCTTTTCGGCTTACCATACCCTTTCCTAATAACCGTGTATAAAAGTTAAAACTACTCGAGAAATGTAATTAACATAATTATACATTCCTACATGCTATCGAGTGCCAATCCTCGTGCTTGAATGGCATAACCAAGTAATATGGTAGAGAATGTGCTTGCTAGCGTGCGGGTTCAAAACCTCGGCAGAGCATTTTAACCTGACTTAAAAAAACGGCTAATTGTGAGTCGGACTCGAAAATGAAGAGTTCCGTACGATTACCTATAAAGACCGCATATAAATTACGTTTGTTGTATGGGAGCCTCCTTAAATATTTATTTGTAAAGTGATTTATTGGCCTTCTAACAGATTGTTATACTGGGCAAGTCATTACACATTAAGCCCAAGTTTGAAGGCTTTTTAAGACAGATCTAAAGTAACTAAAAATATATCTGTCTTTATCATTGCAAGCCTTTAGACAAGGATGCCAATAGTTTTAGAAAAAGAAAACCTACCTTCTTAGATTAAAGGTCCAATGATGCGACTGACCTCTATCCTGGTAATTATTTTTTTTTTCATTAGACTTCATTAGGTATTTTTGTTAGGTAGTTATCTGGCGCCCGAATATTATATTGTTTGACCCATGTTTATTTTTTTATCGATAGCTAGCCTCACTTCTATTTGACATTTACAGAAATTATTACATTTTTACTTTATTTAAAATTTTATTCATTACAATTTGCGCCCGAACTTAGGGACTTTTAAATTATTCTTTACAATTGGCAATTGGTTTAGGTTTAGTTTGTTTTAGTTTTTAGAAAACTTAGATCTGTCTTAAAAAGCCTTCAAACTTGGGCCTATTGTACAAATTCATCATAAAATAAAATAAATTAAAAGGAGAAAAATTATAATAGTCATAAAGTTGCATAAAATAATATAGAATAAATTGAATAGTTCTAATAAATTTAATCTTAATATATATAAATCTCGTGTCACAATGTTTGTCCTCAATGGACTCCTAAACCACTTAACCGATTATAATAAAATTCGCACACCATGTGCAGTTCGATCCAACTTGAGAGATAGGATAGTTTAAATCTCAAATTATAGTCGCAATTTTAATTTATTGCAAATTATATATATACTGATAATTTTTACTATAAATTGACAAGTTAGCATCAACATACTACGGTTGCTATAGTTACGCAATGGCTTTTGACAGGACAACGTCTGTCGAGTCAGCTAGTCTTATTATATATAAAAATGAAACCCGTTTTCCTTGGTCACGGCATCACGCGTGAATGGCTGGACCGATTTCACTAATTCTTTTTTTGTTGTATTTGTTATTATTAGGAGAAGGTTCTTACGGAAAAAAATATTAAGAAAATCTCTCAGAAATATTGAAAACTCCTAAAAACAGCCCTTTCTTTTTCCCATACAAACGTTTTCTAACTAAAACGAGCTTTATTGCTATTGTATAAAGTTCATATTGAATTGCAAGCACTCACTGTTGTTTAAGCAACGTAGGTATGTTCCTAACGTCCAAGAGTCAATTTGCACTTTGTTACCTCTGTACAAAGTTCAAATTCAATCATATCTATCAAAACAGTGTGCGTTGGAGCACAGATAAAACAAAAAAAAGAAAACGAAATCGAATAGTTCATTCATTTGTTTTAAAATTTCGAAGGATTTGACTCCAAGACATATACTGTCAATGTCAGTGTTTTTTTTTTTCATGGATGAGTTTGCTTTTGTCAACTGATACACGAAACAAATTCGTACCTATAATTGTAATATATTATAAGTATAAAATTGTAAATAGTGTTTTGTGCAGTGTTTATATTTAATTAGGCAGTACCATAGAGAAGTACTGTATGGCAGTACGAAGTCTGCCGGGTCAGCTAGTCTTAATTTATATAAATCTCGTGTCCTCAATGGACTCCTAAACCACTTAACAGATTATAATAAAATTCGCACACCATGTGCAGTTCGATCCAACTTGAGAGATAGGATAGTTTAAATCTCAAATTATAGTCGCAATTTTAATTTATTGCAAATTATATATTTTTACTATAAATTGACAAGTTAGCATCAACATACTACGGTTGCTATAGTTACGCAATATTTGACATATAATTGACGCAATGGCTTTTGACAGGACAACGTCTGTCGAGTCAGCTAGTATAATATATTTTATTAATATTAGAGAGTAGACAAAGTAGTGTATGAAACTGCACATAACTATGTATTAAAACACTCGTGTGATACTATTCAAAACCTCGCGCACGGCTCGGTTTTTTAAGCGCTCTTGAATTTTGAATTCCTTCCGTATTAAAACGGGGGAGATACTATTCCTCTCTGCCGCGTGCTGGCCCTACAATGTAATAGTATTTTATCGCCCTTCGTAGGCCAAGGTCGTTCCGTGTTGATAGCGGCAGGCGGCTTGTACACTGAACGACTTGTTTGTTGACGTTTTTACACGGTTTTATTTAGTTTATCCTGTTTTGGGTTTAGGCGTAAAATAACCAATTTAGAAAAAGTCTTAAAAGGTTTACTTCTCAAAATGGCTAGTTTTAAAACCAGCTTTTTCCCGATAGATATAATTTAGGTGTCTTCAAGTCGCGAGTGAATCGGTTTCTTCTAGACGCGTGCTTCAACGTAGACCGTATCGTTGCTTACCATCAGGTGAGATGGCGGTCAAATGCAAGCCTTATTACTGAATAAAAAAATTTTCTGAAAATGGCCAATTCTATAAACGCCTAATTCTTAAAATGGCCAATTTAAAGATTCCTGATTCTCATTTGAAGATTAGCACTCGTACAGTAGCTCGACGAGGTGTTTGTAACCGACGACACGGTCAGTCTTCGGATGGGTGACCGCAGGTGGCACTTACAACGGCGCTACCGTGGGTCGGACGACATGTTAAATTGTAGGTCCTGGTTGTTTGTCCTTAATAACAACCGCAAGCTATGTCAGAGGTCTTCAGGCGGCCTGAAACTCTGACACCAGGGCTACCCATCGGCTTATTGGAACTTATATTTAAAAGCTTTAAAAAAACATTAATTAAAAAAAAATTTAAAAAATGGTCTGAATTGTCAATTGTTTTTTAAAATTTTTACTTTTTGGACTATTGTCTTTTAAAAAAAATAAATATTAAAAAACAATGTAATAAAAAAAAAATTGGACGGTCGTCCAAAAAGTAAAAATATAAAATCGATTTTTTTGAATGACTTAGAAAGTAAGCAAGTAAACACGCCGCCTGATAGTAAGCGCCGTCGCGTGTCGGTGTCGCATAGTCTGTGGCCGACCTTAGCTGTTTACGCCACTGCAGTCCACGAGATAACGACCTACCCGTCGATAGTATAAACAACTGTTTTATCTTCTACTAGCTGCGTGCTGCGGTTTCACCCGCGTTTTCCGGGATACTCAATAATGCAGAGCACTTTTGTAGTTTTTTTTTTATGCTTTAGGTGGCAAACAAGCAGACGGACCGCCTGATAGTAAACGATCACGTCAATGGATACCTGTAACAGCAGAGGAATCGCTGAAATTACTTTTTAATTACAGTTTTAAAATCAACTAGCTGTGCCCCGCGGTTTCACCCGCGTTTTCCGGGCTGTGTTAATATAAATGTATTAATATAAAAGTAGCCTATGTGTGATCCAGACCATGAACAACCTTCATTCCAAAACATGTAAATCCGTTCAGCCGTTTTTGCGTGAAAGAGTAGCAAACATACTTACAAACTTTCGCGTTTATAATATTAGATATTAGTTGGATTAACTCATGAATAAATTATCGTCTATTTGTTTTATTGTTTTTTTTTTGTGGATATTATTACATTCGCTGTTGTTAGGCGTTGTTAGCACAATTACACTAATTGACCGAGCGAAGCGCCGCCCTCAGTCCCCCGCGCCGTCATACCCCCCCCCCCCCCCCCCCGCACCTCTGCACCGCGCAGGCGAGGACTAAGATAAACGGTTTTGCTGTAGTAGGAAATACGATCGGTCAACAAACAAAGGCGACTACAGGGTTATTCATAAAGAGTATGCTAAGCCGAAATGGGCTCATAGTACTCATCATTATGAACAACTTTTACTATGGGACCAACTCGAAATTCGAGAAAAAAAAATCAGCTGTTCCATACATTTTGTCGGGTGTCATTGAACATTTTTCTATGGAACAGCTGATTATTTTTTCTCGAATTTCGAGATGGTCCCATAGTAAAAGTTGTTCATAATGATGAGTACTATGAGCCTTTTTCGGCTTAGCATACCCTTTATGAATAACCCTATATAGTTTCAGCACCACCGCCCTAGTCGGCGACCGTCAGCCGGTAAGCACACACTTGACCTAATTCAGGCCATATGAGTCATGCATTCGACATAGTCGGTATTACCGCAAAACATTGGAAGAACAGAAGCTAAGCTTCAGTCATAACTTGAGTAACGCACACATAGACACGAGAAGAGGAACGATAGCTCGCGTTCGATTAAAAGTCGGTTAAAAGATTAGTGCCACAAAATATTGAGATAGAAGCTAAGCTTCTGTCATAACTTGAGAAACGCACACATAGACAGCGCTCACAACAAATAACGTTTCACAATTCACACTCACAGCTCCCCACTGGGATACCCTGTGTCGGGGATGCCATGGAACACAGAGACAAGGACAACACCCAAACCCAGAGCAGATATTTAAATTTATCACTCAAACATCGGCCCGGCCGGGAATCAAACTCTGGATCTTTGGATTATAAGGGTGACGAATCAACATCGAGCTGTGATGCGCTGTACTGCGCTGTGCTATGTTTGGTCAACTCGCTCGTCTAATATTTCAATGAGGATAGAAACAAACCATGCTGTGCTGAGCTGTGTGAGGCTACGCTCTGTTTAAAAACGCAGCAGTCTCGAGCGAGGCGCGCTGTGTCGAGTCGAGCTGTGCTAGGTTTTTCAAACATGGAGCACGCTGCGTGCCCCTCCATCGCCCTCAGACGTCTCTCTCACTCTCGTACTCCCATCTCGCTCGCACTAGTGTATGCGCGTACAAACAAACAAGAACGAACTAGTTTCATTTGCTCATTCACTACTGAGCTAAGCAAAGCGCAGCACAGCACAGCTTGATGTTGATTCTTAAAAAAACGTAGCTTAAGAAACACAGCACAGCACAGCGCAGTACAGCGCAGCACAGCTCGATGTTGATTCGTCACCCTAAGGCGGATATACTACCGCTGAGCCAAACAGGCCGAGGATGAGTCATGCATTCGACATAGTCGGTATTACGACAAAACATTGGAAGAACAGAAGCTAAGCTTCAGTCATAACTCGAGTAACGTACACAGACAACGCTGACGGGCATGAGTAGAGGAACGATAGCTCGCGCGTTCGATTAATACTTTAAGCCGGCGACTGACCTGAGCATTTTGCCGTAACGTAGCATTCGAAGCGAGCGTGGTGGAGCACGCGGCGCTATGAGCGAGCGGATCGGCTCGCTGTACTGACCTGCAACATTTCGTCGTAACGTAACGTTACGTTACGACGAAATGTTACAGGTCAGTCGCCGGCTTTAACTGCTTCTAATAATCACATGCGCTTGCCTTAAGTGCGGCTAATAGTCAAATGTGTGTTTTATGCGCCTGGCGTGTGTAGCCGCACTCGCGTGGCACAAAGGAAAACACAAGGTATGTGTTTTCAGCCGTTAAAGTGTTAGTCGACAATTTTTTTTTTATTAACTATGCTGTCCCTGCTGGGCAAAGGTCTCCCTCATTTTTTTCCAGTTCTTACGACTTAAGATTACTATCACAAAACATTCAGAGTACAAAGTTAAACTTCATAGTAAGTACGCGCGAGTAACACACACATAGACACCGCTCACGAATACGAGTCTCAGAAAACTCAACCACTCAACCGCGCGAGCGACTTTCCGAACCTCGTGTAAGCGATGTCTATGTGTGCGTTACTCGTTTACTATGAAGCTTGGCTTCTCAATGTTCTGTGGTAGTAATCTCTTAACGACACAATCACACTGCTGGTTGATGCTTAGGACTTCGTGCCTGGTGCTGCTCGACCTTGGGTAGCGCAGTTTTTAACACGCTTACATTAGTTTCACCTGTATGTTTGTAACCGACCCTTTTGGACTCGATTTTGCCCTACTTTGAACGATCAGATTTAATTCAAACTTTGCACACCTGTTAAAGACCGATGACAATGCGTGTTTTTTAGTTTTTTAAACTAATTTTTTATTATTTTTTTTGTGGAAGGTGTAGGGGGTGGTCTTTACCGACTTTGTCAACTGAATTTTGAGCCACTTCCCGATGTCCGATTGAGCTGAAATAGCTCGGTATACCTGTGTCCGATGATAATTTTTTTTCATTTTTAAGGAACGCTCAAAGAGCATATCTTAATAAAATTACAATCTAGTCTCAGGCTAATGAGTAATTTAAATGTAACTTAAATTTCTAGGTAACTAATTACTAAGAATGTATCCAATAACACTTTTCTTATCTTAATATATATAAATCTCGTGTCACAAAATATATATAAATCTCGTGTCACAATGTTTGTCCTCAATGGACTCCTAAACCACTTAACCGATTATAATAAAATTCGCACACCATGTGCAGTTCGATCCAACTTGAGAGATAGGATAGTTTAAATCTCAAATTATAGTCGCAATTTTAATTTATTGCAAATTATATATATACTGATAATTTTTACTATAAATCATACTACGGTTGCTATAGTTACGCAATGGCTTTTGACAGGACAACGTCTGTCGAGTCAGCTAGTTGTTTCTATTAAAATCCGATGGCAATGCAATAAAAGCATATTTTTTAAAATTTCGAATACTAAAACTTATTTGTACTAGACTCAACCTCCATAGTTTCCCATAGAGCTGCAATTATTTAGATTAGACCTTCGCATAATAAATATTATGGTGTGACGTCATCAAGTGCCCTATTTAAAATATTTCGAAGAATCGTTTCCGTGACGTCATTGGTATTGTTCTTGCAACTCTTGCAAGTCACCAGTGCTTCGATTTTACTATTAAGTGTTAAGTGTCCCAAAGCTGCAAACATAACATAACTTCTGCTAAATAAAACGGTGTGACGTCATAAAGTGTCCTAGTTAATGCAGGGTTGTGAGGAAAGGGTATGCTAAGCTGAAAAGGGCTTATAGTACTGACCATTATGAACAACTTTTACTATGGGACCAACTCGGAATTCGCCAAAAAAAATCAACTGTTCCATACATTTTGTCGAGAACCGAACCAATGGTAAAAGTTGTTCATAATGATGAGTACTATGATCCCCTTCACGGTTTAGCATACCCTTTCCTCATAACCCAGTATTATGCATAAGGATCGTTTTTATGACGTCATCAATGCCGTTCTAGCAATTCACTAGAGCTTTTATTTTACCATAAGTGCCCCATAAAGCTGCACCGACACAGAACTTTGCATAAATATATCAGTGTGACGTCACAGTGTCCCAGTTACTTTTGAAGGATGGTTTCTGTGACGTCATTGATGCTGTTCTTGCAATTTGCTAAACAGAAATAAGAAAGAGTCATGTTAGAGACCTTTAGATGGCCTAAAAACTTATTAGCGAGCTTTTTATACTTACTAAGAAGAGCACTTTTCTAGTCGTTTTCGTTTTTAGGGTTCCGTATACTAAAAAAGACAACTTTTCCTTTGCACCTTTTTTTTTTTATGTGATTAAGTGACGAAACGAGCAAATCGCTCGCCTGATGTTAAACGTCACGTTTGCCCATAACAGGTCTGCGCCACCCAGAATTTTGAACTCGCAGAATTCAAGACCCTGCGCGGCACAGCACTGCGCTCGTCACCCTGAGATATAAATTGATTAATCTCCCATTTGCCCTGTAATTTCACTAGAAACAATGCCCTTCCAACCGGAACACAGTAATGTTTGCACATTACTGCTTGGCGGTGGAATAACTGGCAAAGGTGTGGTACTTCCCCAAGCGGGCTCTGCAACAGAGCCCTACCACTAGTAAAACCTTTGGTAGCACCAGTTTTTATGGTGACAACCATATATTATGATAGTTATCACCGTAAAAACTGGTACTAATCATCGTTCTTCTTAGTAATTATCAGTATACTTTAGGTGAATCCATCGGAATTTTGATGGCCATTTTTCTCAGTACAAACAAACTTGGCAATTACTCACCGATAAGAGCAACGATCTTAAATGCTGAATGAATTCCGAACAAAACGCTTTGACTGAACATTCATTTGCGAACCGCACGAGTGTGGAATGCTCTGCCTGAGTGAGTGTTCCCCGATGGTTATAATCTGGGTGTCTTGAAGTCGCGAGTGAATCGGTTTCGTCTAGGGCACGTGCTGCATTGTAGACCGCATCGTTGCTTCCCATCAGGCGGGATGGCGGTCAAACGCAAGCCTATCATAGAATAAAAAAATAATGAATAAATAGTAGCAAATGTTAACGTTGTCTTCAATTGTTTCAGTTCCGAACACGACGCGGTCGCAGCTGGCGGCAGAGTACCTTGAGAGCTGCCGTCGGCACAACACGCCGCCCATCGACTCTGTACTGCAGCAGATACGGGTAACACATACTCCACACACACACACACACACACACACACACACACACACACACACACACACACACACACACACACACACACACACTATAGAGGCTTCCACCCAGCAGGAAGACGGGAGGAATAAAGAAGGTGGTGGATGATGATGAAATGAAAGAACCGCACGAAAGGCTTTGATTTTGCAAACCGCCAGAGTGTGGAATGCTCTGCCTGAGTGGGTGTTCCTTGATGGACATAATACGATATAATAATAATTCTTTATTGACACCACCAAAAGGAACAAAAATTATAAAATGGGTATGACAATTTGGGTGTCTTCAAATCGAGAGCTAATGGGTTTCTTCTAGGTCAGTTTGCTCCATCGTAGACCCGTATCATTGCTCACCACCAGGCAAGTTGGCAGTCAAACGCAAGCCAATCATAAAATAACAAGACTGAATGCATTTCACACGTGTGTTCCAGGAACTGCCAGAGAACTCTATCGGGGGCGGCAACCGAGCCGCTCGGCTCACGCTCGCTGAATGCTCGCTGGCGGGCGCGGCGCCGGTGGACGCACTGGAGGCGGTGCTGCGCAAGGTGCAGTTCCGCCGCATCGAGATACAGTACTGCGAGGTGGACGACGAGGGCGCGGTCAGTTCACATCATGTTACTTGTACTATAGCCAAACAATTTATCTTAGTCCTCGCTTGCGCGGTACAGAGGCGCGGGAGTATGACGACAAAGGGGACTGGGGGGGGGGCGCGGGCGTCGCCTGCTCCACATACTCTATACATGCTCGCTGGCTGGCTGCTGGTTACTTGTATCTAACTCACTCTTCTTTCCCTTCAGTCTTTTCACTTTCTCTCATTTCTGAGGATCGTGGTCACCGAAAACCCTTAGCCGGGTAATTTGCCTCCATCTGTTCCGGTCCGATGTTGCCCTTACCGCCTGGTAGAACTTAGAAAAGGAGGTGGCTTCTTTTACTTGGTCAGACCATCGTGTTGGCGACCGGCCTCTGTAACTCACTCTATCAGGGGCTAAAACCGAGCCGCTTCTTCTTGCTTTTGCCCTAAAATTTCGTTGGAAACATTGCCCTTCTGAAGCACAGTAATATTTGCACATTACTGCTAGGCGGTTGAATAACTGGCAAAGGTGTGGGACTTCTCCAGGCGGGCTCTGCAAAAAAGCCTTACCACTATAAATACCCTCGTCTTCTACTTATTTAAGTTTCGCTCCTATCGAAGGTTGTACAACATTTGGGCAATCTTGACTCTTGTGGTTGCCGCTCTGAAAAGTAAGGTCGTTCTGCCGTCAAACCATTTCCACAGGTTTCTCAGCGAAGAGTGAGATTTAACTGGTATTATCTATGTTTCAGGAGGCAATGTTCGACATGATAGAATACTACGAGAGCGCCAGCAGCGTCAGCGTCAGCGGACCTCGGCAGTTCGGCATCAGAGGCTGGCAGGCCGCCTGCAGGATGATCAAGAAGGTACAGTCTTTGTGGCAGCTGCACTAAGAAATGGCCATCTAAATTCCGCTAAAGAATGATGAATTCACTTAAAGTACGGAGCATACTGATATTACCAAATAGTACGATGGTTAGCACCAGTTTATGATAGATGTCTGCAGAAAACTGGTGCTTATTCTTATTCGGAATGGGGGCGATAGGTCACGCACCGGCGTCCCGCAAAGTGTGCATTGTGCGTTTCCCCCTTGCCAGCGATTACCCGAGCCAACCCAGCTCCTTAAATAATGGAGCGAGGCTCTGGGCCGCTGGCACAACTGATCCAGTGGCAAAGATGAGGCCAGGTGCTGTGGAATAGCGAATTTGAGGGTATTTTTTTTTATCAGCCGGTTGGAGAGCGACCGACTATCGTCCAACTGCTGGGCTCGATTCTCGGCCGGCCAGATGTTTGAATGATGCTCTGGGTCTGGGTGTTAGTTGTCCTTTTTTGTGTTCCATGGTTATCCTAGTGGGGAGCTATGAGTGTGAAACGTTATTTATTTTATGTTATTTTCTTTACAGAGTGCCGAGTTATCCGAGATTTCTTTGTGCGATAGTGCACTTGGTGCGTCACACGCGCCGGTACTAGTACGGGCGTTACGGCCGCACACTTGCCGTTTACGCTCCCTCTGTCTACAGCGAGCGGAACTAAGGGGCGAACCACTCTTGTGTCTCGGTGAGTAGACTTCCGGATTCCTTGTTTTCTGAGAGATATAATCTTGGACTTTTCAAGGTCAGAGTGAATAGGCGTCTTCTAAAATCTGCGTGCTTCATCTTCTGCGCCTAGAGCAAACTTTATAAGGAAAGCCCTTATATTCTCAAACAGCGTTTACACAAGTTATAAATAAAATCCAAATATTCTTTTTCTATGAATTATATCTAACTTCTAGTAAAGATAATGGCCGCCATATGCTGCCTCATAAACTGTTTTAAATTTCCAGTGATAGCCCTGAAGTCCAACACATCCATCCGCGAGCTCCGCCTGCCCGACAACCAGCTATCCGTGTCGGACGCGCAGCAGCTGGCCTCGCTGCTGAAGCTCAACCTGCACATACAGCTGCTGGACCTGTCCAACAACGACATACAGGTGGGTTGCACTAACAATGACATACAGGTCAGATCAACAAAGATGTTCAACTACCAACGATTTGGAGGTTTGTTGATCTACTAACAAAGAAATACAGGTTTGTTGATCTACTAAATAATATATACAGGTTTGTTGATCTACTAACAAAGATATACAGGTTTGTTGATCTACTAACAAAAAAATACTGGTTTCTTGATCTACTAACAAAGACATACAAGTTTGTTTATCTACCAACGAAGATATACAGGTTTGTTGATCTACTAACAACGATATTCAGGTTTTTTGATCTACTAACAAAGATATACATGTTTGTTGATCTACTAACAACGATATACAGGTGAGTTGTTCTATTCCAATGAAATACCACATTCAAATACCAGTTGTATTTCTCTCCTGAAATTCAACACGTCTATCCGCGAGCTCCGCTTGCCCGACGTCTTGGTTAATGTGCACATTAGCCGGCTAAAGATGAAATGTCACGTCGCAAATTGACATGTTTCGGACTTTAGCCGGCCCTCGAAGATAAACTTAAGTTGAGCCGGCTAATCTTAAGTTAATGTTCACACCGATCTTTAGCCGTGACATTTACATTCTAAGTTGTTGTTTACGCGTACTCAGGACGCCGGCACGGGGCACCTCGCGGACGCCCTGGTGGACCAAGCCGCGCAGACGCCGCCCTCCGCCGCCACGTCCCCGCTTTCGCCCCTGCACTGCCCTCGTAAGTAGAATACACTACAAAAACCCGAACAAACAAGGCTACTTGTTTGAATAATATTATTATTGTTCGAGTTTTTATTCGATTATAATTCTGAGTGACGGCGCAGTATTGGTTGGCAGCACACGAGAAACTGCTCCGCATCTCAATAAACATACACTTGTCTGAATATGTTTGATTATTGTTCGATTATTTAAAATAAACTTTTAAAAATGATAAATTAGTCTTCGAAAAATATTCGATGATTGTTCGAGTCTTTATTCGATTATTATTCTGAGTGACGGTGTACTGTTTGGTTGACAGCGGCCGAGCCTTTTAACAATAAACGTACTTGTTCGAACAATATTCGATGATTGTTCGAGTCGTTATTCGATTATTATTCTGAGTGACGGCGCAGTGTTGGTTGACAGCGGGCGGGCGCGAGGCGCGGCTCGGGCTCGCCTTCCTCGTGCTGTGGAACAACCAGCTCACCAGGAACTGTGCTCCGCATCTCACTAAAGCATTGGTGAGTTTCATATAAACTTTAACACACACTCGCAGCTCCCCTAGGATACCCTGTGTCGGGGATGCCATGGAACACAAAGACAAGGACAACTAACACCCAGACTTTTTAGAAAGTCTTTTCTCTTTAGAAAGAACCCTTAAGGCGAGACTTCAGTGTCTTGCTGATTTTGATTTGATTTCTGATTTTGATATTTTAGGTTGGTCCCACTGTAAAAGTTATTCGTAATGATGAATAGTATGAGCCCTTTTGGCTTATCATACCCCTTCCTTATTATTCTCAGTCTTACTCAGATGGGTTTTCGTCCGCCTGAAATAACAATTTTTTATTTATTTTAAATGTATGTCTGTATGTTTTCCAGCGCTCCTCCCAATCGCTCTGCGTCCTCAACATCGGTAGGAACGCTCTAGGCGCCGACACGGTCCGAGCGCTGCAGTGCGGGAGCTACCTCGTGTCTCTAGGGCTCCAGTGCGCGCGCCTCGGCCCTGGGGCGGCGCGCCCACTCGCTGACTTGCTGAAAGCGGACACTAAACTGCAGGTGAGCAAACACTGAAAAAAAACTATAAATGGTTGGTGAGCAAAAACGGATAAAATTCATGAAAAATCTAGTTCATAAGGTTGGTGAGCAAACTCGGAAAAAAGCTTCAAAAACTGCTTCAAAAGGTTGGTCAGCAAACATAAAAATGTTTCAAAAGGTTGGTTAGCAAACACATAAAAATGCTTCAAAAACTGCTTCAAAAGGTTGGTAAGCAAACACAGAAAAATACACGAAAAACTGCTTCAAAACACTAAGGCTTAGTGTAAATAATATGTGACTAAGATTTAGGTTTAATATTAAATGTATATTTTTTGATAAAATGAAATATAAATGTAAATAAAATATATTCGTTTCAGAGGCTCGACCTGCGAGACAACCGACTGGGCGTGGCGGGGCTGCAAGCGATTCTGACCGCTATGCAGGAGAACACAACGCTCACACAGATCGATCTGGACGATCCCGCGGTAACTATATACATTGGCTTTATAAAGAAAAATAATGGCAAAGTCCTATACATCGAATTACTTGTTGAATTGTAGTTACACTGTGTTTTTTTTTATGTAATTTTTTTTATGGAAGATTTATGAAAGGGTATGCTAAGCCAAAAAAAGCTCATTATACTCACAATTATGAACAACTTTTACTATGGGACCGACTCCAAAATCGCGAAAACAATACCAGCTGTTCCATACATTTTGTCGAGTGTCATTGACATTTTTCTATGGAACAGCCGATTTTTCCCGTATACGTCCCGGGATACTAAACAATCCTTAATATGCAAGAGCTATTTATAAATATCCCCCCCCCCCCCCCTCACAGGAAACCTCCCCCCTCCCCGGCGAGTCGGAGCCCGCGGTGGCGCGCCTCACCCGCGACATCGGAGCCCTGTGCCGGCGGAACGAGCCGCCGGCCACGGAGCCCGAGCGACGGGTGCTGAGGAAGATCAGCCTTACTTGTCACACTGCGCTGCCGAACAAGGTAACTCTAACGAAAGAAAAAACATTTTTGAAATTGGTACGATGTGATCATTTTCTACCGAGAGAGTCACAACAAATAAGTTACAGTGTGATTCGTTAGGAAGCTTTTTTCCGATCGAGTCAGAATTTTACTGGTTGGGACTCTTTTTTTTGTTAATTGTTCCCAACGAGTCGCACTCGTGTAACAGTGTTACTCGCTGAGATATAGGATGTTTAATCTCCTATTTGCCCTGAAATTCCTCTATAAACATTGCCCTTCCAACCGGAACACAGTAATGTTTGCACATTACTGCTTGGCGCTGGAATAACTGGCAAAGGTGTGGTATTTCCCAGGTGGGCTCTGCAAAAGAGCCCTACCACTACAAAAGCTACATACTCTGCTCACCTCCCCCACTTCTAGCTACATACTCTCTGCCCACCTCCCACTACTGTCCACATACTCTCTGCCCACCTCCCACTACTGTCCACATACTCTCTGCCCACCTCCCACTACTGTCCACATACTCTCTGCCCACCTCCCACTACTGTCCACATACTCTCTGCCCACCTCCCACTACTGTCCACATACTCTCTGCCCACCTCCCACTACTGTCCACATACTCTCTGCCCACCTCCCACTACTGTCCACATACTCTCTGCCCACCTCCCACTACTGTCCACATACTCTCTGCCCACCTCCCACTACTGTCCACATACTCTCTCCTCCACGACTTGCCACACTACTCACCCTCACTACTATCTATAGTAACCGTCATGAGAAGCTATAAATTATGTAAACAAACATCTTTTACTAAGTAAACATTTTGTACTGCGAGATAATAATAAATTGACCATATTCAATCGACATGAAATATAGACGGGTTATATGAAAGTAACAACCTATTTAATTTAGTCGGATCATATTGTACCGGAACGCGTCCGTCGCAGGGATTGTAAACTATCGGGACGCCATTTTGAAATAAACGCGTCATTCGAGTTTCGAATGCGTACGAGTTTGTTTCATTGCTTTGCATATATCGCGGATCTGATTCTGACACAGAAATGGAAACATCTGAATCTGACGAATAATTATTCTTAAATAATATATGTTAATTAATATTTGTTACTTAATAATTTATTAAATCTTAACACTTTGGCTGCAGCGGATAATCACATGCGCTTGCCCCAGGCGCGGCTAATAGTCAAACGTCTTGATTTTTACACGCCTGGCGCGTGCAGCCGCACTCGCGTCGCGCAAAGGAAAACACAGGGTATGTGTTTCCCGCAGCTAAAGTGTTAAACAAATTCATTTTGTTTGTTGGCCCGCAGCCCCGCGGGCCGGCCGCGGGCCGCACGCGCGCGGCGCGGCTCCGCTCGCCGGCGCCCTCCCCCGCGCCCTCCCCCGCGCCCTCCCCCGCGCCCTCCCCCGCCGGCTCGCCCGTCCCGCTCTCGCACAACTCGCGGTTCAACGTGAGTATACCACACTACAGTACCCGCCGATAAATATTGCACATCAATACTGGAAGAGACAAGAGACTTCGTAGAGCGTTATCTCTGTCGCACGAAATACAAACAGCCCAGTATCTATTAGGAGGTAGTGTGCGACAGAGATAACGCTCTACGAAGGCGAAATTAGCCGGTTGTCTCTTTCCAAAGGTCGATGTGCAATATTTATCGCCGGGTACTGTACCGTAAAACATCGAGAGTGAAAAGAAGAGAGAAGTGAAGATTGAGCTATAACATATTATATACCGGAATTCAAAATTGTTATCAAGTTTATTTTGGTTCTGGTATAACGCTGCTATAATTTGGGAAAGGCCATCGGCCCCTGAAATACATCTCATCTCAATCATACATCAGTTTTAGTTTTATTAGTAATTATATTTTAACACGCTTTTATTAGCTTCACCTGTATGTTTGTATGTTTGTTTGTATGTAACCGACTCCTTTGAGCGCGTTTTTGACCCACTTTAAACGGTCAGATTTCTTTCAAACTTTGTAGATATATCGAGGACCGATGACAATACACTAAACAAATCGTGTTTTTTAGTTTTTTTAACTATTAATTTGTTTAACACGCTTTTTCTATAAAGTTTCTTTAACTTTTAATACCGTTTAACTTACAAATGGTAATTTCGTCATTCGTGTCAGAGAACAGAGTGGCGCAGTGGAAGCGTGCTGGGCTCATAACCCAGAGGTCCCTGGATCGAAACCACGCGCTAGAAATCTTTTTGCTCAATATTTTTTTGTTACGCATCAATTTTATTTTATGAGGTCTGAGGATCGAAACCACGCGGCTACAAATCTTTTTGCTCAATATTTTTTGTTACGCATCAATTTTAATTTTAATTTGCTTGAGCAGACGGCCAAAATCGGATAACACCAACATATTTGTACATATTAATAATGGTTAATAGTTAGCAAATCGAACTAAAAAGCGAAAAATAAATAATAGTTAAAAAAAAACTAAAAAAACACGCTTTTTATAAAAAACCGAACTAAAAAAATAGAAAATAAAATTTTATAAATTTAAATTAAGAATAGGGTTGAAAATTTCAATAAATATAAATTAATAATAGTTTAAATAAATAAATATATGTATTTTATTTTTAAAAAAGCGTGGGGTGCTTTCTAAGATATTATCAAAATGCTAATCACTCTACTCATGTCTGTCAATACAAAATGTATCTACAAAATATATAATAGATCTATTGACCCATGCACCCCACGCTTTTTAAAAATAAAATACATATATTTATTTATTTACACTATTATTAATTTATATTTATTGAAATTTTCAACCCTATTCTTAATTTAAATTTATAAAATTTTATTTTCTATTTTTTTAGTTCGGTTTTTTATAAAAAGCGTGTTTTTTTAGTTTTTTTTAACTATTATTTTTTACTATTATTTTTATTGACATATTGTTATTTTTAGTATGTATACTGCTGTATTTTGATTTTTTGAATAATAAGTGTAATTGGCGCTGCCGTTCTTATTATTGTAAATAAATAAATACAGTTCATACTATAATAGTTCGGGGGCCTTTGGGATACAATATGATTGAGTAATATCACGAATACACTATTTGATTTAGTACTATGCTTCACAAGCATTGAAATTATAGCAGTAAGCTTCATACTAAACATTACGATTACACAAGTTAAGCTTGATACTACCCACACTTAACATTAAAAGTGTAGAAGTTAACACTTTGGCTGCGGGAAACACATACCTTGTGATTTCCTTTGCGCTGTGTGGCTGCACACGCCAACTAAAAAAATAGAAAATAAAATTTTATAAATTTAAATTAAGAATAGGGTTGAAAATTTCAATAAATATAAATTAATAATAGTTTAAATAAATAAATATATGTATTTTATTTTTAAAAAAGCGTGGGGTGCTTTCTAAGATATTATCAAAATGCTAATCACTCTACTCATGTCTGTCAATACAAAATGTATCTACAAAATATATAATATATCTATTGACCCATGCACCCCACGCTTTTTAAAAATAAAATACATATATTTATTTATTTACACTATTATTAATTTATATTTATTGAAATTTTCAACCCTATTCTTAATTTAAATTTATAAAATTTTATTTTCTATTTTTTTAGTTCGGTTTTTTATAAAAAGCGTGTTTTTTTAGTTTTTTTTAACTATTATTTTTTACTATTATTTTTATTGACATATTGTTATTTTTAGTATGTATACTGCTGTATTTTGATTTTTTGAATAATAAGTGTAATTGGCGCTGCCGTTCTTATTATTGTAAATAAATAAATACAGTTCATACTATAATAGTTCGGGGGCCTTTGGGATACAATATGATTGAGTAATATCACGAATACACTATTTGATTTAGTACTATGCTTCACAAGCATTGAAATTATAGCAGTAAGCTTCATACTAAACATTACGATTACACAAGTTAAGCTTGATACTACCCACACTTAACATTAAAAGTGTAGAAGTTAACACTTTGGCTGCGGGAAACACATACCTTGTGATTTCCTTTGCGCTGTGTGGCTGCACACGCCAGGCGCGTAAAACAACACGTTTGACTATTAGCCGCGCCTGGGGCTAGCGCATGTGGTTACTAGCCGCAGCCGAAGTGTTAAGTCCAAACGTCACCCTTATCTCCGTGCTACATGGCAGGTGACGCGGGTGACCCCCGAGCGGGAGTCGTCCGGGACCACTAGTCCGGTGCCGCCCCGACTGCATGGTCCTTCGCCGTCCCGGTTCAAAGTAGTGCAGGTATGTGGACAGATTTATTTACTTACTAGGTATCACCAGCTGTTTTTTTTTTTACTTTTAAACCTTCTCTATATTAGAGTGAACAAAATAAAAAAATAAATATTCAAATCGGTCCTGCCGTTCTCGAGTTATAGCGAGCCAAACGAACAGCTTTATATTAAGAAGACTAGCGGCCCGTCCCGGCTTCGCACGGGTAGACATTCATTTTTTAAACATTTTGGGATAAACGTAGAGTAAATGTGTCTTGATGATATTTGAGCACGCAATTCAATGTCAAATGTTACATTAAAAAGTTTACATGGTCCAAAGCGCTAAGTACCTATTCTTAAATTTTCTAATTTTCTCGTAATTTTTTTTTCTTTCATAAGAACCTTCTCCTGACAATAACAAAAAAAAAAGTGAAATCGGTCCAGTCGTACACGCGTGATGGCGTGACCAAGGGAAATAGGGATTCATTTTTATAAATATCTTTCTTCTTAATATATATAAATTACGTGTCACGTTGTTTGTCCGCTATAGACTCCTAAACTACTTAACCGATTTCAATCAAATTTGCACACCGGGTGCAGTTCGATCTAACTTAGGAGATAGGATAGCTCACATCTCAATTTATAGTAAAAAAACATGAAAAATTAGAAAATTTAAAAATATTAAACCATAATTTAACTTTAGCGCTTTGGACAATGTAAACTTTTTTAATGTAACTTTTGACATTTGACATAGAATTGACGCAATGGCTTTTGACAGGACAACGTCTGTCGAGTCAGCTAGTAGATTATATATTTTTATTATTTTATTAATGTGAATGTTTGTATTAATTACTAGTGACCTGCCCCGGCTTCGCACGGGTTTCTAATATAGTCTATGTTACTCGCTAATGATGTAGCTTTATATGAGTGAAAGAATTTTTGAAATCGGTCCAGTAGTTTTTGATAAAATAACGATGTACTATAAATTACTATAAACCATTTGCGGCTTAGCATACCCTTTCATAAGGAACCTTGTATTAGTACTATCTTAAAGTAATATTTTGTTTGCAGGTAGTGGAACCTCCCGAGATTCAAATCCACCCGGCCTTACAAAAGTCTCGATTCTCCGTCACGAGGAACACCGACGCAATATACAGCCTGTCGCCCAGCGCTTCGCCCACGCCCAGCGTTGGGAGTCCCGGCGTTTCGCCTGCCCCGAGTCTTTCGCCTGTTCCGTGGATGCCAACGCCTGGTTATTTACCTGAAGTGGTGATAGGTTCGCCTGCGGTGATGACTGGTTCACCCACAGTGATGACGGGATCACCCACAATAATGACAGGTTCACCCACAGTGATGACGGGTTCACCCACAATAATGACAGGTTCACCCACAGTGATGACTGGTTCACCTACAGTGATGACTGGTTCACCCACAATGATGACGGGTTCACCCACAGTGATGACTGGATCACCTGCAGTGACCAGCAGTTCAACCGCAATGATGACAGTTTCTACCTCAGTGTTGACAGATTCACCACCAACATTGATGAGTGCTTCACCTCCAGTTACGTCCACACATATTATAGTTAGTGGTTTGTCTACAGGGATTACTGGATTCTCTACTATCATAACTGGTTCACCTACAGTTGTTGGTTCACCTACAGTGATGATGGTACCGCCTGCAGTGCTGACGGGTTCACCCACAGTGATGACTAGTTTAACTACAGGGATCACTGGTTCACCCACAATAATGACTGGCTCACCTGCAGTGTTGACCAGTTCAACCACAGTGAAAACTGGTTCATCTACAGTTACTGGCTCTCCTGTCGAGATGATTTTACCTGCAGTCACTGGTTCACCGACAGTGATTTCTGGTTCACCTACTGTGTTGACTGATTCACCCACAGTGTTGACTGGTTCATCAGCGGTGATGCCTGCACCAGTCACAGTAGAATTATCCATAGCAGTATCTAATGTTCCACTAACAAACACAGTTTCGCTAGCAACGAATGTTTCGCAAACAGTTATAAGTGAGTCGCCGTTACTCAGGGTCACGGCTGGGTCACAAACTGTAGAAATTTTGGCTGCGCCAATGACAGAAATCTTGCCCAATGTACCAGTGCCACAAAACTTGGCCAATGTAGCACCAACAATGTCGACGCGAGCTTGTGCAGCGGGTGGACCAAGCTTGGCCCAAGGATCACCAATATCTGAGTTATCAATGTCTGCTTACGGTTTTGTGACATCAGGCATCAAAGCTGCCATGTCTCCTTTGCTTACAGCTGTACCTATTGTATCTCACAATGTCTCACGAGGACTCACTGATAAAATCGAACAAACTGGGACATTTCCAGAGAAAGATGGTACGACTCAAGAAGTTACTGACAAAATGTTTGAAACAAATACAGTTGAGTATTTAAAAGACGATTTTGACACGAGCGGGACAGATAAAAGTGCCGCTTTTAAAACTGAAACAGTTGCTGAAGTTGTAGAATCTGAAGCAGAAGAATTCAGTGATGTTTTTAAAACAGTTGAAGGTGGAGCTAGCATTGAAACTCTAACTGGTACAATCGTTAGTGGGACGAGTCTGGACACGCTAAGTGGTTCTATGGATGACTCATACAAAAACATAGATGCAATGGAATCGCTAACTAAAGTGACAGATTTTGAACCAAGTTGGTCAAATATTAATCCAATTACTAGTTCAGTAAGTATAGACAGATCTCAGCTCGAGCCAATATTTGGTTCTGCAGCGATACCTAAAAATATATTGGAGTCAAACGTTGTACCAAACTCAAAGTTTTCCATATCGCCTATGCCTGGCAACTTTGACATTTCAAGCGAACAATGTGATAAAATTAAAGAAATTGGTAAACCAGTTGGATCTCAAAGTAGTATAGCAGGAACAGATAAAGCATCAATCAATATAGAAGCCGATATATTGACTGTTTTAGCAGAAATAACAGAGAAAGTAGAACCAAAGGTTGTTGAACTAAAAGCTTTGATTGAATCAAAAGATATAGAAAAACATAAAATTGAAGATATATTAGAAACAATAACTGAAGTCAGCCAAGAAAATACCCCAATAACAGTTTTAACTGATGTGCCCAGTAAAACTGGTCTAATAGAAAAAAATATCAATGTAACAGCAGATAACCCAGTAACAGAGATCTCACAAAAAATAATGTCTAAAGAAAATATATCGAAATCCATAGAACTCTCCAATGTTAGTCTGTTAACTGAACTCCTTAATACAGAAAATGAATGTCGTATAGACGTAAGAAGTTTACCTATAGCAGGTAAAACGCATGAAATTGCTATACCTTTCAAAGAAACTGTTAAAAATAAAGAACTGGATAACATTAATTTAAAATGTATCCTAGAAGACGATGTGGGTCATACAGAAATAAAGCCACAGTTACCAAAAGCAGCCGTACTAGCTGAATCTGATTATACTTCAAAACTTGAAGATGAAACTCCACATAAAAGTGTATCTGATGAAATAAGTGAAACCAAAACGAGTGAATGTGTTAAAAACAAAACTTATAGTGATGCCGTGAAAAGTGATCCGAAATATATGGATAAGTCTGAACAATTGACTCATAATGAGGAAATTAGTGATAGCGTTGTTAAAACCGAGACTAAGTTAGTTAAAAATAGTGTAAAAGTGTGTGATTCTGACAAACTCGACGTTCAAATCGAGGTGACAGTTAAAAAAGAGAGTGTGCAAGACGCCAAAGTACACAGCGACCAAAATAAAGATTTCGTTAACGTAGATGATATTATAATTAAGAAAGAACCTAGAACTATGAAACAAATCGAAGCAATAACCGAAGACCTCGGCAACCTCATACAAGAGATGAAGGATTTGTCTTCGAAAAGTCGTAAAGTAAAGAGTGATTGTACAGTAGATATAGTTAGCATAGAAACTAACACAGTACCTGGTAACTTTAACAGAGATGTAGTTCTTAAGAAAAATAAAAGCGAATCAAGCTTAGATAGTCCCGATCTGGAGGTATCTAGGCTAATGAATAAGAAGTTGGTCGGTAGCCCGTTTTGCGATAGCAGTTCCTCTTTGGAAGTTTCCGGGAGCTCTATGGAGAGTTTGAATGCCACCGAGCATCATCATGCAACTTGCCACATGATACCAAAACACGTTATTATACAGGAGTCTGTGGAATCTGACACAGAGCTAGATCGAAGAAAAGATATAGCTCTGTCTATGGGTAGCAGTATCGAATCTGCCAGTGATGTTACACCAGTGAATAGCGGAAATTACTTAAACATGTCTGTCAGCTCGAATGAAAGCGTGTCTCCCATTATATTTGGTAAGAAAAAGAAAATACACGATTCTCTATCGAGCTTGGAAGCCAGTATGAGTTCGTTAGACTCTGGCCGGCAAGAAAAAGTCATGGTGACGTCAGCAGATTCAGGAATAGAATACTCATTGCAGCAACCATCAGAAAACAAAGAGGACAATTCGTCAAACGAAGGAACTCTAACACACAACTCAAGTTTGAAAGAAACGATGAAGAAAACGGAACAAGAGACCCTGACGTCGTCTCCGAAACGGGCTTCCAGTCTTTTAGACGTGCCAGCATTAAAGACGAAGGGTCTAGATAGAATGAGAAAGATATCCTGGGTGGCGCCGTCTTCCAGTTTCCACATACCCAGAGTAGAGCCTAAAGTAGAGCCCAAAGTAGAGCCGGAAAAATTTGAGAAACCGTCGCATTTGGAAAAGCTGCTCAGCCTGTTCCAACACCCGACGAGTCTGTTCTCTAGATCTCAAAGTGATGATGAGAAAAAATCCGCATCCAACACACCGCCAAGGAAAGATTCCTCCCTAACCAGCTCCTTTTGGTCTTGGGGAAGCACGATAGAAAAGGATGACAAGGAAGATTCCTCAGAAGCGACTGATTCGACACTCTCAGAAAGAGTGCAAGTCTCATTCGTTGACGAATCATTTTCGAAGAAACTCGACAGCAAAACTCCCTCGACCGATACCGACAACACCCTCAGTGAATTCCAATCGTTCCCAACACAAACCAGTGCAGAAAAAGTTACCGATACCACCGATGAAGATTTAGTACAAAAATGTTTAGGTTTAAGCTTAACTGACAAGGCAGGCTCGAATGGCAACAGTCAGAGAGTCAGTGATACGACAGATCTCAATAAACCCAACGATTTCAATAGAAACTACGTTTCTAATATAGATGAAGATAAAAGCGAAAACAAAGTTGTGATAGACAAGGACGATAAAGACGAAACAAAGATAGAAGCGATAAGGCCGCGGTCTTTCGCCGCAGTTTTAAAATCTTCCGGATCAGAGAATTATTTAGATAAACAGTTAAGTCCCGATTCAGGGCAACCCGTTGATAAACTACCAAGCAAAGTTATAAGAGGAATTAAAGAAAATATTAGCCCAGAGAACACACTGACGTCGAGCATGACGAAAACTTTAGCTTTGGAGTTAACAGAAAAACAAACGAAAAATCAACCCACAGTTAACACAGTCTGGGAAGTACCAATATTAGACAAAAAGGAACTCAAAACAGATGAAATTAAGACTCACAGCGATTTGGCACCGATAGCAACGATCGACGAAACTTGCGACGAAGCGGCTGATAACACGGTAAATGTTAAACTGGAATTTATTGATGATGTTAAAACTGATGACATTCACGTAATTGACATTGACAATCTACAAAATGAAGAAGTAATATTAGAAAGACATTCAGATCGAAGAAGCGATTTGAGAAAAGAAATGAATATAGAAAGTACTTCAGAACGAAGAAGCGATTTAGAAATAGAAACGATAGTAGAAAGTACTTCAGAACGAAGAAACAATTTAAAGAAAGAAAAACATGTTTTAGAAAGACATACAGGACCTAAAACTGATTTCAAGTCAGACGAAGAGGCAACGGTAAGAAATACAGAACAAATAATTACCTTGAAGCAAGGAGAAGACATTACTGAAAAAAATATAGCACGAAGAATTGATTCGAAGCCAGAAGAGATTATAGGAAAAAATACAGAAAGAAGAACTGATTCGAAGCAAAGAGAAGGTATAGAAATAAATAAAGAACTAAGATCCGATAAACAAGAAGAAAAAGTAATAGAAATTAATACAGAACGAAGAACTGATTCGAAGCAAGAAAAATACATTTTAGAAACAAATAAAGAACTAAGACCTGATAAGCAAGAAGAGCTTACAGAAAGAAGAACCGATTCAAAGCAAGGAGAAAAATCATCAGAAATAGATCAGATAGTGACTGAAGTGACTCAAGAGTTAGAAAACGTAGATTTAGCTAAAGACGCACTATCATATCTGATATACGAAAGCCAAGACTTCCGAATGGACACAGAACATGCAGTCTCGGCGCACATAGAAGGTTCTCTAGCCCAAGAATTAAAAGAGGCCGAAATAAAAGAAATGCTCGACCTCTCACCCGAACTAATCATAGACGAAGCGACAGAACCCGAAGTCTTTACGAATGAAATGAAAGGAATGAAATCTTCGCCCGTGATCCCTGATCGGGCAAAACTAAAGAAGTCAAACTCCTTAGAAGATTTGAGTCAGAGAGAGGAGACGTCGAAAATCAGCCCTAAAGCTAAGACTATAGCGTTCAAAGTCCCTGAAACGCTACCTCGTGATATACCAAGAACTAAAATGCGTACTCTAAGCGGTTCGAGTCCGAAATCTTTGCCAGAAAGTTTGAACAAGCCATGCCCTTTGGCGAAACTGGACTCAACTTTGAAGAAACGTAAAAAAATTTCGTCGTTAGGAAAAATGGCTAAAGACTCTTTACTGGCCTTGAATATGAGCGAAGATGAAATAGCGGAACATAGACGATCTTATGCCACATCGGCGGAGAGTCTAAGATCGCTTGAATCTGTATCCGAAGATGCCAATTCGCAGAGTGGAACGTCAGTCGATTCTCGATGTCGCTCGTGTTTGCGGACGTCGCAAGAAAGTTTGATGTCTTTGGATTCGATAACAGAGGATTGCAAGTGCGGTAGCGATTGTGAGAAAGGACGATCAGTTAGATAAAGACGGAAGATAGGACTAGCCGACTTATAGTGAGAGTCGCGGTGAAATGTTGTCAACTCTTTTCGGCGAGAAAGAGACAGACGTATGGTGTAGCTTTGATGTTTACGCGATGAAAGATTGTTTTTGTGTTATTGGATCCTAGAGTTTGAACAACTAATGAGTTGACACGTAACGAGTACAGTGGCGAGACAGTAAATGGCACACTCGGCCGAGCACACAAATCATGGTTCTAGCGACTGTCTCGCCTCGTCAAACTGTTTATACAAACCGAGTACTTGGCCGAGGGCACTGACTCGCCACTATACAACGATATCATCTATTTGAAATTTCTCATGTGAACAAAAAAGCATATATATAAGTGTTTCAAAAACAGACATATAACAAATAATAAAGAGTATTTCATCGACACATACATTCAACAGACCGGTTTCCTCATCATTATGAACAACTTTTACCATGGGACCAACCCTGAAATGGTGAAAAAAATCAGCCGTTCCATACATTTTTTAGTTACTGACTTTTTCTATAAAACAGCGTTTTTTTTGCGATTACAGTGTTGGTCCCATAGTCAAAGTTGTTCATAATGATGAGTACTATAAACATGTTTCAGCTTAGCATACCCTTTCCTCATAACCTTGTATATTGGTGACATTAGATTGAGACCGATAATTTGACGTTTTTACTATCTCCGTGTCTCTCTAACGCTGAAGAAGAAGCAAGATAGCAACTGTAGTTACATTTGCCACGTTCATTAATGTGTAAGATTGATAATAATGCGTCTACATTTGCGACATTTAAGAAGTAGCTGTCAAATCGTTTGACAGGTGTCAAATGGTTTGACAGGTGTCAAATTGTCATGTGGCGTAGTTGAGTGATTTTTTTATGATTGTTATTATGTTTGAAATTAGCTACGATCCGCGGTATCTCTCGCTTTTTATAAAAAAGTAGCTTATGCAGGATATAAGTTACTTATCGTACCAAATTTTATCGCTGTCTGTTCAGCCGTTTTTGCGTGGTCGAGTAACATACATCCGAACCTGCAAACATTCATATATATAGTAACGTCTTAACCACGCAAAAATTGCTGAGCGGATTTTGATGAAATTTTGTGCGATAGAATAGTAAAAAGCAAGATAAATATTGCAAATGTAGACGCTATAGTGTTATGTTAGACGAAAGTTGGTCTAAAACTCAACTATTTTCGACGAAATTGTAAAAAAAAACACGTCGAAATAAAATAAAATATAAAATATATATTGTACAAACCCATCTCGTTTGATGTAGTATATTAAAAAGTTTTTAACTGAACTTTCGATTTGCCGGTTTTACGATGACTATTGCTGTCCTTGTCTAACGTACTGCGAAAGAAAGGGACGGCAACATCTTTAATACCTAATTAACTAAAACCTGCGAAACGGATCAGTTATGTTTTAAAACATAATCTGTATTAACTAATATAGGTAAGCTGTATGTATAAAAGATATATCAAATTGATATATCGCAAGGATTTTCTCATAAAATTCATATATACCTATATATTATAATATAATATACCTAGTATATTTAAGTAGATATTTGTGATGCAGTTGTATATTGGCAAGGCTTAGTCTATACATGAGGGTTTCTTTTTCCTGTTGAGGTATGGAACCCTAAAATGGGTCAAAGAAGATTTTTACAATGGGGGACAGACCAGTATCTAAGTAGTAATTCCATAATTGTAAACGCCATAGAAAACGTAAGATAATGTATGAGAATGATATTTCTGTCATCTTCTTCTTCTTATCTATATATATAAATATGTATCGCTGTTCGTTAGTCTCGCTAAAACTCTTGAACGGCTGGACCGATTTCGCTAATTTTGATCTTTATATATTTGTTAAAGTTCAGGGAAGGTGAGAAACATGAATAATAAGTAAAAAAAATACTAAAATCGACAATTTAATTTTCCAATACAAACTGTTCCTACCTGTGAAACATTTGAAGTTCGTCCTATCGGTACGGTAAACTCGGGATTTCCGATCTCTTTTGTCTTTTTAGAAATAAAAAATAGTGTCACTTGGTTGTCAAATATTTATAGGTGTGTTCAGAAATTGGTCCGATCTTTTTGGTCTGCTTTGTTGGTTTTTTTTTGTTTTGTTTGCTCTAAGACAGGGAAGGTTAAAAAGTAAAAAAAAAGCGCGTGAAACCGCCGGGGGTCAGCTAGTATAATATAAAATGTAAGAATAGAATATAGAAATATCATTCCCATATATTGTACTAGTTTTCTATAGCGTTTGGCTTATGGAATTGCAATTTGGCTAAGGGGACTTAAAAAAACTCCCGACGTGCATAGAAAAACTTATATATAAAAATGAATCGCTGTTCGTTTGTCTGGCTATAACTCGAATGGTTGGACCGATTTCGCTAATTTTGATCTTGAAATATTTGTGGAAGTTTAAGGAAGGTTAAAAGTAAAAAAACAGCGGATGAAACCGCCGGGTGCAGCTAGTAATTAATAAACGTCGTGGGATAATGCACGACACGATATCTTACTGCAAGAAGTCATTATCTGCAAATATCACTAACTGTTGCTATGAAAACTATAGTTCGGCCGTTCAGAGAATGCGTTTGACGTTTGACACTCAGTTTGGCACAAAATTATAACATTAATTGATTATTGATATAATAATGTTGTTTTAATGCTCATCAATTGTTAAAACGGTAAACAACCAGCAAAAATATTTTTATCGTAACTGCAACGCCATTACAAAGTTACGTCGTCAGTTCAATCGCGACGTGTCAGGAACGCATTCTCTGAACGGCCGTATTATAACGTGGTTTTGACGCATTTTGGCTAATTGACATGGGAATACTCAAGTTTCATTGAGTCGATACTGCGACTAGTTCCGGTCACATTCGGTGCTCGTTTCCAAGGAATGATTACTTAGCGGGATGCTCGAAGTTGCGTCCAGTCTGCCGCTGAGTTTGCAGTTAATGACTTGTAGTAAGCCGAGGATTTTCACTAACAAATAAACGCTAAATTGATATATAAATTTAACTTGTGCGCAATACAGTAAGCTGATATACAGACAGACAGGCGAGTCTCGACATAAGGGTTATTTCGCTGGAGGGGTTTAGAACCCTAAAAATGAAGGGCCTTTTAAAAGTTTCGTAATGTGACATTGTTTAGTACTGGAGTACTGCGCACAAGTCACATGCCAGTTTTAACCGACGAAAACACCGAGGAGGTTTTCAAGTCGACGCGTTTTACTGGGTAGGTAGTCCGATTTTGATAATTATTTGGTTCGATTTGTTCGTTAGCTTGATTTTATTGAACGAAATTAAAGAAAGTTGTATCCAAAAAGTGGGGATCTTTAAATATTTTTATTTTGCTTTTGTATTGAGTTGAATGTCAAATAAAAGAAATTGTTAAATTTAAATGTATTGTATTATATAATATATAAATAATATATTCGTCGTAGGGTTACAGTTGTGGAATAAATACAGAAATAGCTGGACGGACGAATAGACACCTCTCACCAAAAGGGTTCCATTTACCATTTTGGTATCGAACCCTACAAATGAAACCACTAACCTTTACTTATAAAGTTTTTGTAAAGTTAAGTGAGATTTGTAAATCTTAGCAACTGTTCGTTTGTAAATAAGGCCCTACGCCATAAAGCAAACAGATTCAGATATTTATTGAACAAATGATACATTGCAATTTATAAGCTAGATGTTAGTGCATTCATTGAAATTATCAGTCATCTTCATCGGCCATTCAATATTAGTACAGTGAAAAAGTGTTTTTTTGTGTATATTTTTTAAGGCGAAAGAAATTTAAAATTTTTACTTTGAGAAAAAAATTTTTGCTCCAAAAAAACATTTTGATATTATTTTTTCTATTAATATTGTTTTAAAATAATAATTATTAAACTTGAATTGATAGGTTAAGCCTTGCCAACAATATTTAAGACCAAAAATACATAATGTAATCCAACATAATAATGTAACGTTTATCTTCAATGTATATAAAGAAGCTTTTAATGTGCAGATTTTCGAAATGTTAAGACAGGAGGAACGAGTAGGTACTTAGAATTAAAATTGTACTACTATTATGTGTGTTTTTTTTGTCTCACTAAAAAATAAATAAAAAAGACTTCTAAAAAATTTTTCAAAAAAAAATTTGTAATCTTAAGACCTAAGACAAAAGATTTTTTTCAAACATTTTCTTTTCTAAAGCTTTAAGTTAATAACACTTAATAAAAATAAGTATCAGGCTATATGTACTCGTCACAAAATAAGAAGCCCGTTTGGACGTATGACATTGCGACGTAACTAGTGATGTAACCATACGACTCGATAAATCAATTCAAGTTTGTATGAGTATTTGATCGATTTAATTTTGTATTGTAAAGTACATTGGATTAAGGTTACGATTCGAAAATTTAACTTAAACTTGAATACCTATTATAGGCAGTGGTGGATTTACCAGCAGGCTGAGTAGGCTAGAGCCTAGGGCGGCAGATTTCAGGGGCGGCAAATACAGGGGCAAGTTTTTTTTAATTTCGGACATGTCTTCTGAAAGAAAGTATTATTGTGAGCAGGGACGGGGCTAGTGTATCGAATTGTTTAGGTCGGTAGGGGCGGTAAAATGTTGAATAGCCTACGGGCGGCAAATGTGTAAATCCGCCACTGATTATAGGTATATTGAAATGGTGCGAGAGGTCAATTTGTATTTTAATTTAATATTTTTAGTTATATTATAACATTCATTCAATCACAAAAAACAAGAAAAAACAAAAGTGATTGAATCTTCATTCAATAACTTTCTTCGGATGATGAGCCAAAATCGTCAGTTGAGCTATCGTCAATTCAATAAATTAATTGGTTACAAGTTACAACACTAATATTTGAAAAAAGAAGACTGAGAACGTAACTGTTTTTGAGAGTTTCGTTATAATTTGACATTACATGCTACTATAAAGTATGCGCGAAAAGCGTTCCAAGTTACATTCTACGGTCTTTCTTAAGTGTCCAAACGGGCCTCTTATTTTGTGACGACTATATTATTGATTCTATAATTGAAATCTAACCTATAATTTGAGGTAGCTTATTGGGTTACGTAGAACATTTTGGAATAGGTTAAAAATAAAATTACCCAAAATAGGTAGGAATTTTGCAGCCAGCCATTTTTTCTCTCAGTGCCACAAATTTATAGTAAAATCGATAATTCTCCATAATATTATCTAAGGTAATTTCTTTATGTAGGTATGTACATATGTGCATTGTATAGGGTAATCTTCGAAATCACTGATTCTATTTGAAAGTCCTTTCACCTTTGAAGATTACTTTATCGAAAGCCACAGCTTATATATTTTACAGCACCAATCCTGCGAGACCGAAGCCGAGCAGCACCGGGCCCAAAGTTCCGAGCGTCAGCGCTAGTCCCACTAAAAATTATAAACGCGAATGTTAGTAAGAATCAGTGGCGGATTTGCCAGCAGGCTGAGTAGGCTGGAGCCTAGGGCGACAGATTTTAGGGGCGGCAAATTCAGAGCCAATTTTTTATTAATGTGGAACATGATTTCCTAAACGAAAGTGTTGATGTAAGCGAGAATGGGGGGGGGGGGGGAGGTACACTAGAGTGTAAATAGCCCACTGGCGGCAAATGTGTAAATCCGCCACTGGTAAGAATGTACTCGTATGTTTTTTACTCTTTCACGCAAAAACGGCTAGAAATTTGGAATGAAGGTTTTTCATGGTCTGGATGAACACAGGCTACTATTTATTACGGGTAATGCGCGTGAAACCGCGGGGCTCGGCTAGTAATTTATATTTTACTCATTAAATTTGAGATAACGTTTAGGCATTAAAAGTCTAATTAATTGAACACCTATTTGGTAATATCGTAGATGCAAACCGTCGAGATGTACAGTATTTTCTTTATAATATTTTGTAAGTACCTACTTATTAATAATATTTATCGACCGAGCGAAGTGAGGTCTCAGAGTGTAGGGGAACAAATCGGCGCTTGTATGGATATATGTTTGTCCGACGATAACTTGCGTACTATAGTTGATCCGATCTTGATAAAATTTGCAAGCAATTAGGTACATCATTTTAACACTTTGGCTGCGGGAAACATACCTTGTGTTTTCCTTTGTGAGACGCGAGTGCGGCGGCTGCACGCGCCAGGCGCGTAAAACAACGTGTTTGACTATTAGCCGCGCTTGAGGCAGCAAATGTGATTATTAGCCGCAGCCAAAGTTTAACACAATTTTTAAGTTTAAATATGAGCGAAATCGGTCGAAGGGTTGTGGAGATGTATAGGCGCGAGGTTCAGTTCGCCGCGAACTACTAGTTACACTAATACTAAAATACTACTAGCTCACAGCTTCTCTCGCGTCTTGATCTGAAGTAAAAATATTTAACATTTTTTTATTGAATGATAGGCGATGATAGCGTTTGACCAGCAACTCGTCTGATAGTGAGTAAAGAGGCGGTCTACGTTGACGCTCGCTTGCATCCTCAGCCGATTTTGCTTATGTTGGAACTTGAAAATTATACTAAATTGATCTATTTAAATAAGATCGAATTAGCCGTATTCAAGTTATCGTCTGACATACCTATACATCCCGATTTGTTGCCCTAGAATCCGAGACCTCAATAATTGTGTTAGTATGAATTATTAATTATCTATTTGTCTGCAAAATTTTGTAAAGATCAGATACTCAAGTTATCGACGAAAAAACGTATCTAAAAACACCGATTAGTTACCCTAGCATAGACTCTAAAACCTTATTTCGCATACAAACATCCAAATGCCAATTTGTTTCCCTAAACTCTAAAATCTAACTTCGCATACCAACATACAAACTCTCCTAGAATCTATAACTCGCTATCTTCCACATTTCTCCGTTACCTCCAGTCACCCTGATCCCCAACCTCCACTCCTGGCAACGTTGGACCTCCAAACGTTACAACGAGATCGCAACCTCGAGGCAGATGGGCCGCCGCTTGTTAAACCTGAGCCTGTCGACGTACTACGACGCGGGGCAGAGGATCACAGAGCAGTATAAATGGAGGTTCCTGTACGAGAGGACTCCTTACTACGAGCAGGGTTATGTGTTCTCGGAAATTATTGAGAGGTATAGTGTAAATTAAAGACAAAAAATTGCAAAATTGCATAAAAAATACAAAAAGAATAAATTATTATAAGCACAAATTCTGACAGAAAATACGTTTTTTAGGGTTCCCTCTTTCGGAGAAGAACCCTTAAGGCGAGACTCGTGCGACTGTCCGTTTGTATGTCACAGCTAATTATATCAGGAACTATAAATGCCAGCGGTTTAAAATTTGGCATAACGCTAGATAATGTTAACCACTACAAGAAGACAAAAAAATGCAGAGCAATAGGTCTTTGCTTGAAAATTTTGTACGTACTGATACGAATCAGACCCAAAACTACCCATATATTGAACCCAATTTTATTCAAGTCGATGCCAAAAATAGATTTTCTGGAAAACATTTTTTCCGTATTTCTGTATTTTCTGCCTTTCTGTAGATATAGAAAAATGGTAATGCAGTACAAAAAACTGTCGCTCTTCGAGAACGAGGCGGTCTACGACTCGCTGGACCGCGTCGAGCACTTACAGAAGCTTTATTTCGAGGTCTTCCATCTTGTGATGATGATGCACGAGATCCCGAGGAAGTACCAGCAGTTTCCCGAATTCAGTAACGTGGTGGAGACGAGTAAGGGTTTCTTGAATTACTTACGAGATAATGATATCCTATCCTTCCTACTAATACTAAACGCGAAAGTTTGTGAGTATGGACTATGGACGTATGTTTGTTACTCTCACGCAAAAACGGCTGAACGGATTTAGATAATATTTGATATGAAGGTAGCTTATAACTTGGATTAACACATAGGCTACTTTTTATCCCGTAAAATGCGGGCAAAACCGCGGGGCGCAGCTAGTAATAACATAAACGTTTCGTTTCACACTCATAGCTCTCCACTAGGATAAACTGTGTCGGGGATGCCATGGAACACGCAAAGACAAGGACCCAGACTCAGAGCAGATACTTGAATTTTTATATTTAATTCATACATCTGCCCGGCCGGGAATCGAATCTGGGACCTCTGGCTTATAAGGTGGATATAGGTACTACCGCTTATGGGCGCGAGGTTTAGTTCACGGCTAACTGCTAGTAAAGAACCACTTCCCGATGTCCGATTGAGCTGAAAATGATTTTTTTTTCGTAATTTTTAATTTTCAGCTAGAATCTTAAAACACGAACAAGACGCAAGAGCAGCTTTCAAAAGGGCAGAAAAGCAAAGAAGAGAAGCGATAAAAAGTTATTTATCTTCTAAAAACCGTAACAAAGGCAACAGAACGCTTTTCGATACCGGAGAGTATCACAAAGACATATACAACCGAACTCTGAATCCTACACTTTTGAAAGAATTGTTCCACAAAAACTTTCCTTTGGACTATGGATGGGATCCTGCCTATTTTTAACTGGTTTCTGCTTGTGATTTTGCCCCTGTAGCCTGTAATAAACAATATATTATGATAAACAATAAATAAAGCAAAGTTAAACACATTTTTTGTTTTAATCAACACAGGAATACTCATGTAAAAATTAATTCGTCTACTACGACTAGTTTCTGTCACAGTCGGTGACCTTCATCAGGTGAGTTCGTGAAAACCATGTTAGTATGGAAACTATAAGTATTAGTATTTTGTAGTGGTAGAACTCTTTTGCAGAGCCCGCTTGGGGAAGTACCACACCTTTGCCAGTTCTTCCACCGCCAAGCAGTAAACATTACTGTGCAAACATTACTGTGTTCCGGTTGGAAGGGCATTGTTTCCAGTGAAATTACAGGGAAAATGGGAGTTAAACAACTTATATCTCAGGGTGACGAGCGCAGTGCTGTGCCGCGCACGGGCTTGAATTGAGTTCGAAATTCTGTGTGGCGCAGACCTGTTACGGGCAAACGTGACGTTTAACATCAGGCTAGCGATTTGCTCGTCTCGTCATTGAATTACATAAAAAAAGCAAGCAGATATCCACTTTTATTGCCTACCTCCCAAATAACCGATCGATCCAAATAACTGTTATTCTAGAAATACTTACTAGTTTGACCAGGCTAGAATACTTGTTGTAAGATTACCAAAATCAAAAACAAAATACATGAAAACACTTCTAAAAAAAAAAATAAGCCTTTATTACTGTATAATGTTATACAATGACATATGTATTTGAAACTTAAGTATTAAATTAAATTAACTTTAATTACTTAATCAATTAATCGGCAATCGGTTTATCTTAAACAGCTTGTCCTTCGACAAAGGCCTATAAAGACTTCGATCTTTCTCTGTCCTTCACAACTTGGCTCCATGCTGGGCCCGCTACTTTTTTAACATCATCCTCCCATCTTTTATTTAGAGATAAAGATAAAACGGAGAAAGGGACTAAACTTATAACTGAAATACCTACCCCAGGGAAAGCAGAAGAAATCGAGGTAGACAAAAAATGAAAATACTTCTAATACCAACTAATTTAATAAACTGTTTATTTTACTCATACGAACCCATACTCCCGGTCCCGAGATGAGTCGGGCTCCTTCACCCCGTGCTGTTTCATATAACTTTCTCGGTACTTCCTCTTGACGTCTTCTTCAGTTTCCACCTGCCGCCCTGCCCTTTCTATAAAATTATACAAAAATAAATATTTTTACGAGCTCTATAAAATTAACCGCTTTAAACGAAGGGTTAATAGACCTCAGAGGTGGGCAACGCTCTGAAGATGCCTCGGGTATTGGAAGTGTCCACAGGCAGCGGTGACCACTTACCATCAGGTGGCCCGTCGCTTGTTTGCCTATTATTTTTATATAAAAAAATATTATACAAAAAAAAATGGTTTCCTTTTTATTTTTACTAACTGCTCTCCTAGTTTTCACCCGCATTTTCCGGGATAAAAAGTAGCCTATATGCTAATCCAGGGTATAAGCTAGCTCCATGCCAAATTTCATCCAAATCCATTAAGCCGTTTTTGCGTGAGCAACGAACATCTAAACATTTTAGACAATGACTTATTTTTGGGCGAAATAGTAAAGTGGCAATTTTTTTCCCCGGAAATATTTTCTTTCACAAATTTTTACATAAGTAAATGAATTGATTAAATTTAGATAAATAATTAATTTAAAAGTTGAATTTTGTAAATACGAGTATACCTGTGGATTGTCGAGTTATTGCAGACCATTCTGGAGCTGTTGCTGAATTTCGAACTGTAACATAAAAACAAAAATACTTTTTTTAACACGCTTTTATTAGCTTCACCTGTATGTTTGTATGTTTGTATGTTTGTATGTTTGTATGTTTGTATGTTTGTATGTTTGTATGTAACCGACTCCTTTGAGCGCGTTTTTGACCCACTTTAAACGGTCAGATTTCTTTCAAACTTTGTAGATATATCGAGGACCGATGACAATACACTAAACAAATCGTGTTTTTTAGTTTTTTTAACTATTAATTTTTTTAACACGCTTTTTCTATAAAGTTTCTTTAACTTTTAATACCGTTTAACTTACAAATGGTAATTTCGTCATTCGAGTCAAAGAACAGAGTGGCGCAGTGGAAGCGTCCTGGGCTCATAACCCAGAGGTCCCTGGATCGAAACCACGCGCTAGAAATCTTTTTGCTCAATATTTTTTGTTACGCATCAATTTTATTTTATGAGGTCTGAGGATCGAAACCACGCGGCTACAAATCTTTTTGCTCAATATTTTTTGTTACGCATCATATCGAGGACCGATGACAATACACTAAACAAATCGTGTTTTTTAGTTTTTTTAACTATTAATTTTTTTAACACGCTTTTTCTATAAAGTTTCTTTAACTTTTAATACCGTTTAACTTACAAATGGTAATTTCGTCATTCGAGTCAAAGAACAGAGTGGCGCAGTGGAAGCGTCCTGGGCTCATAACCCAGAGGTCCCTGGATCGAAACCACGCGCTAGAAATCTTTTTGCTCAATATTTTTTGTTACGCATCAATTTTATTTTATGAGGTCTGAGGATCGAAACCACGCGGCTACAAATCTTTTTGCTCAATATTTTTTGTTACGCATCAATTTTATTTTTAATTTGCTTGAGCAGACGGCTAAAATCGGATAACACCAACACATTTGTACATATTAATAATGGTTAATAGTTAGCAAATCGAACTAAAAAGCGAAAAATAAATAATAGTTAAAAAAAAAACTAAAAAAACACGCTTTTTATAAAAAACCGAACTAAAAAAATAGAAAATAAAATTTTATAAATTTAAATTAAGAATAGGGTTGAAAATTTCAATAAATATAAATTAATAATAGTGTAAATAAATAAATATATGTATTTTATTTTTAAAAAAGCGTGGGGTGCTTTCTAAGATATTATCAAAATGCTAATCACTCTACTCATGTCTGTCAATACAAAATGTATCTACAAAATATATAATATCTATTGACCCATGCACCCCACGCTTTTTAAAAATAAAATACATATATTTATTTATTTACACTATTATTAATTTATATTTATTGAAATTTTCAACCCTATTCTTAATTTAAATTTATAAAATTTTATTTTCTATTTTTTTAGTTCGGTTTTTTATAAAAAGCGTGTTTTTTTAGTTTTTTTTTTAACTATTATTTATTATGATCCTGTTTGTCTGTAATTTCTGGTGTGAACAATAAAGAGTTTATCCATCCATTGGTAGAGCCTTATTATTTTTTTTTTATTGCACCCGGCGGTTTCACATATTACTCTTTTTAACACGCTTTTATTAGTTTCCCCTGTATGTTTGTAACCGACCCTTTTGGACTCGATTTTGCCCTACTTTGAACAATCAGATTTAATTCAACCTTTGCACACCTGTCAAAGACCGATGACAATGCGTGTTTTTTAGTTTTTCAAACTATTTTTTTTGTTACTTTTAAACCCTTCCTGTATTAGAGCGAATAAAACAAAGAAATAAAATATTCAAACTTGTCCAGCCGTTCTCGTGTTTTAGCGAGACAAACGGAATAGCGATTCATTTGTATTTATAAGACGATTATTTTTTTATGTAATTGAGTGACGAGACGAGCAAATCGCTTGCCTGATGTTAAACGTCACGTTTGCCCTTAACAGTTCTGAGCCACCCAGAATTTTGAACTCGCAGAATTCAAGAGCCTGCGAAGATAAGAAGAAGAAAGAAGAAGATTAGTAAAGCAGAAGAATTATTATGTTTTGAGGTGTGTAACGTACGGAGTGACTTAGCGCCGCCTTGCTCTTGGAATTCTTCTAGCAGTTGCTTATGCCCTTTTTTCTTTATCTCTTCCATGATTTTTTCCCTTATTCTTTTTTGATCGTAGTCCAAATCTTCGTCGGTTATCTTTGTTGAGAGATCTACCTGTCAATTTGAGGCTCATTTAATATAGGGTTATAAGGAAAGGGTATAGCTGAAAAGGACTCGTAGTACTCATCATTATGAACATCTTTTACTATGGGACAAACTCTGAAATCGCGAAGAAATACTTACAGTTCAGTAAAAAATTGTTAACGGTTAAACGCCATCGTTAAAATGTATGGAATTGCAATTTCTTTTTGCAATTTTAGCCTATAGTTTTACTAGTAATTTATGATAAGTAAGTATTATGTTTTGTATTTTCTAAGATTTAAAAAGATTTTTAGTGATACCTACTACCTAACAAATTGAGGATACTATTTTTTTTAATACAGTTTCTTGTTTTTTTTTTGTTTTAGAACGTAAGTCACAATAGAATTCTCTAATACATAATTTTTCTCAACATAATTTTTAGGGTTCTAAACCTCCTTTGGGGAAGAACCCTTAAGGCGAGACTTCGGTGTCTGTATGCCACAGTCATTTTTTTGCCATAAGTTTGTATAAAGGTCCAAATAGGTTGAAATACTATTTTATTTAGTAGTATATAGGCTTGCGTTTGACCGCCATCTCGCCTGATGGTAAGCAACGGTGCGGTCTACGATGGAGCACGCGCGGTTAGAAGAAACCGAGTCACTCGCGACTTGAAGAGACACAGATTTTATCTATCGAGACACACCCACTAGGGCAAGCACTTTATTTCTATAAATCGTTTAACTCTATACTAACAAAATATGAATCCTAGTGAATTTGAATTTATTTATTGCTTTATTAAAACTATTCTGATAACAACTTTACAGTTGGACCAAGGCGGTGCTACCCTTATATCTATGTAATATGTACAGTGTACACCAATTAGTTAACTAAAACGAATAATAAAATACTTAAATTACAAGCTCACACCTCTCACAGTCTGTGAGCTGCGCTTGTGAATTCCGCCAGGTTACAATAAAATATGTCCGTGTCTTCGGACATCCTATTTAATAGAGTAATAGCGCGTGACGTAGGGGCACACATTTGATTTATATTAGCCAATGCCGAAGAGAAATTAATATACATACTTAAACTTGACTTATATTTTATCTTTTTATTGTGTTTCTATAACTATAAATCTACATTGTTAGTCTGATTGTAGTAGTTTTGACTGAGTGACTTATTTTTATTTATGACTTGACATTTTAATCTTATTTTGTTTGTGACTATCCTTAATTGATTTGATTGTGTGTTTGTCGACCTGTTTGGCTCAGCGGTAGTGTATCCGCCTTATAAGCCAGAGGTCCCGGGTTCGATTCCCGGCCGGGCAGATGTTTGAATGATGAATTTAAATATCTGTTCTGGGTCTGGGTGTTAGTTGTCCTTGTCTTTGTGTGTGTTCCGTGGCATCCCCGACACAGGATTTATTCCTAGTGGGGAGCTATGAGTGTGAAACGTTTATCATTATCATTATCATTATGTATTATTATTTTTTAATAATGTACCGATATGGGTTTATGCCTGAAATAAATGATATTTTTTTTTTAATTAGGGTCCAAATGGGTAAAGTACTTACGTATTTATGTATTTCAACCTCAAGGAGCCTGACAGTCTCCATGCCGATCATATAGTGCATGTTGCTGTGGTGGTAGGGCTCCCACGTGCCCGGCCCGGCGAGGGTCGACTTGCCGTCTCGCTTCTTCACACAGTCTGCGTAGACCTCCATCATACGTTTGTACTTCTCACGCATTGTGCCTATATCAAGAAATCTTATTTACTACTCCTTCTCCCTTAAATTGAAATATCCATATATATAATAGATAGAGGTAATAAATGAATTCATATTTCCCTTGGTCACGCCATCACGCGTGAACGGCTGGACCGATTTCACTTTTTGTTTTTAAGCTATTGCATAGCTTCTATCGCGGACCTTGAACGTGGAGACCGAATCCAGAAATTCCGTAACGAAAATAATCTTACACCAATGCTATGCAATACCTTTACCGCGGCAGTCCCCGAGTGCCACACGTCTTTTTTGTTTTTTGTTATTGTCAGGAGAAGGTTCTTAAGAAAGAAAAAATAAAAATAAATTACGCAGAAATTAGAAAATTTAAGAATAGGTAGGTACTTAGCGCTTTGGACAATGTAAACTTTTTTAATGTAACATTTGACATTGATCAAATATCATCAAGACACATTTACTCTACGTTTATCCCAAAATGTTAAAAAAATGAATGTCTACCCGTGCGAAGCCGGGACGGGCCGCTAGTCTTAAACAAAAATCTCCCTCCTCCAAATAGTTTTTCTTTCATGATGTTTCCAACCTTCAGCAGTTACTGCTACTTCCACTCAACCTGTAATCCTCCCAACTGCTCGAACTGTCTAAATCTTAAATAAACTAGTGACTGTTTTCAAAACCTTCTCAGTTTTCTCAGAACTGCGTTGAGGTATCTAGTTGAAATATCAATCTACATATATAATAATATATAAAAATGTTATGTTGGTTTGTGTACGCTTCAAAAACTCAAAAAGTTCTGCACCGATCGAGCTGAAATTTTAGCATGATATATTTGTATTACACATCAAGGATTTTTTTTATCCACAGCGAAGCGTGGCAGGGGAACAGCTAGTTAATAATAAATAAATAAAAATAAAACAATTTTCTTATGATTAATACAGGAATACTTACATAAAATTAAGTCGTCTATTACGATTATAATTCGGCCGTTCAGAGAATGCGTTCCTGACACGTCGCGATTGAACTGACGACGTAACTTTGTAATGGCGTTGCAGTTACGATAAAAATATTTTTGCTGGTTGTTTACCGTTTTAACAATTGATGAGCATTAAAACAACATTATTATAATATGATATATCAATAATCATCACTAGTCATCACTAGTCGTGACTAACTGATAGGTGTCAGGAACGCATTCTCTGAACGGCCGAACTATAGTTTCGATCATGTTCAGTGATCTTCCATTCGGTTAATTGTTAATCACAACAAAATGTTTCTAAACCACGTTAGTTTCCGAAAATAAAACAAGTTTTTACGGAACCCTCAGTGCGCGAGTCCAACTCGCACTTGACCGGTTTTTTTGTCCATGACCCTTTGAAACTGTGCTAAGCCTTGACAATCCTTACCTATGATGAGTCCGATTTGATATGCCATCGAATTGATGTGATTTAGCTTAAATGGCAAGAGTTGACGTTGTAGTAGCTGGAATTAAATAACATAAGTACAAGGTTATAAGGAAAGGGTATGCTAGGCCAAAAAGGGCTCATAGTACTCATCATTATCATCGAACAAGTTTGCAAGCCATTATGAACAATTATGTCGAAGCACCAACCTAAAAATCGCGAAAAAAATCAGCTGTTTCATACATTTTGTCGCGGAACATTGATATTTTTCTATGGAACAGGTGATCTTTTCCGCGATTATAGAGTTGGAGCTTCTAAAAATTATGAGTTTCTTGAGCCCCTTTCGGCTAAGCATACCCTTTCCTTACAACCCTGTATAAGAGAAGAAGATGTGTGCAATACGTATGAAACGCTTTTTAACCGACTTCAAAAAAGGAGGAGGTTATCAATTCGACTGTATGTTTTTTTTTTTTTTTTTTTATGTTTGTTACCTCATAACTTTTGACTGGGTGAATCGATTTTGATGATTCTTTTTTTATTAGAAAGCTGACGCTTCCAATTTAGTCCAGTTCTGATAATGGTATCCATGAGAAAACTATATAAGTCTTAAATTTGCATTAAGTGCGCGACAAATAGATGAATAACTCAATAGTCGGTCTTTTGAAGTCGGTTTTTGTTTTTTGTTTTGTAAAAATTATGTTACAAGTATATTCCACTTTTATTGTGCGCACTGCCAGAGAGTGGAAAACTATGCCCGAGTAGGTGTTTTTCGATAGATATAATTTGGGTGTCTTCCTTCTAGGCGCGTGCTGCATCGTAGACCGCATCGTGCTTACCATCAGGCGAGATGGCGTCAAACGCAAGCCTTTAGTTGAATAAAAAAAATATATATATGACACTCACATGCATCCTGTCAATAAATTCTTTGGACAGTACTATTAACTTCATTTTATCTTCTATATTCATTCCATCATGGTAATTCGAGATGTGATCTACGACTTCGGCATTGCCATAGAAAATGCCTGAAAATGCACCATTATACAGGGTTATACAGAGAGGGTATGCTAAGACGAAAGGGGCTCATAATACTCATTATGAGCCACTTTTACTATGGGACGAACTCTGAATTTGCGAAAAAAATAATCACCTGTTTGTTCCATACATTTCGTCGAGTGTCGTTGTAATTTTTTTTTTTTTGTGTTTCTTTCGTTGTCTATGATAATGGAAGAGCTACCCTTTCTGTATACATTTGACACTGACATAATGTCAGTGAAATTTTAAAATTTAAAACCCACTAGAATAAAATCGTTTCAGACATTTGATAATCATCAACAGATTATCAAATGACTGAAACGATTTTGTCCTTCGTCGCCATTGGCCTTAAAACGTCATTCATGTTATGGGCTGATTACACGTACCGAGTACAGTGGCGAGACAGTGCCCTCGGCCGAGTACTCGGTTTGTATAAACAGTTTGACGAGGCGAGACAGTCACTAGAACCATGATTTGTTTGCTCGGCCGAGTGTGTCATTTACTGTCTCGCCACTGTACTCGTTACGTGAAATCAACTTATAACTTATAGGTACTTACTCGTACTTATGCAAAATAGGATCCATCTAACTTTCATATTTCAAATAATTTATATTCATAACTACAACAATAACAATATTACGCTGTTATTTCAACAAAAAACAACATTTTAATTTTCATGTTTTTTCGACGACAGTTTTTTCATTGAATTTTATGATTATTAGAACCAACTAAATAATTAATACGATTGCAAATTCATTATTTTTGGTAAGTCTTATCCACAGACCACATAACCTGTTGATAGATCCTATCTTTGCGTCTCAAGAAAATAGTATACTCTGGTGAGCATAGCCTCGCCAATAAATTTCCGAAATACAGAGACGTCAGGTAAAATGAATTGTCACAACAAAAGAAAAATAATGTCAAAACTCCATGAAATGTTTTAGAGGTTTTTAACAACAAATACAAATCTTAATCCTTAATTTAATGACAAATTAAACATGAAATTGTATTAAGTTTTATAGTTTTCAACAAACTGTAATTGGTAATTCTAAGCGTAGGTACTCGTGCAGTTCGTATATTTTTCAAAACTGAAGTTTAATGTTCATGGCTTGTATCAGATAAACCTAGAAAGGAAAACACGGCACTACGTTAGATTAGAGCTTAGCCAAGATTTCATCTATTTTCGCGCGTCCGTATACAAGACGCACACGTGCACATATCAATACTACTTGCGGCACTGTAAAGCTTGTATCATCATGCAAGAAGTCATTAACTGCAAAAAGTTGCCAACGACGACCTGTTTGGTTCAGCGGTAATCTATAATATTACAATATTACCGCTCAGTTTATAAGCCAGAGGTCCCGGGTGTAATTCCCGGCCGGGCAGATGTTTGAATGATGAATTTAAATATTTGTTCTGGGCTTCTGGGTCTGGGTGTTAGTTGGCCTTGTCTTTGTCTATGTGTTCCATGGCATCCCGATAGCCGTGGTAGCTCAGTGGGAGAACCGACGCTTCGCATTCTTGAGGTGGTGGGTTCAAACCCCGACTCGTACCAATGAGTTCTTTAGGACTTATGTAGGTACGAATTTACATACCACTGGCTTTTCGGTGAAGGAAAACATCGTGAGGAAACCCGCATATGTCACGCAAAAAGGGCCGATTACCGGCCTAGTTGCGGAAAAAGAGCCCTCTCTTTATCTTTTTTATCCATGGCATCCCCGACACTTTGTATCGCTTGAAGTCGCGTCCAGCCTGGCACTGATTTTGCAGTTAATGGCTTCTTGCAGTAAGCTGACGGTGTGTATGTTTCAGCGAAAGTAAAGTTCTTGGCTTCACTCAAATCTATCTTGGTACCATCTTTCTTTAGGTTTATCTTTTAAAATAGCTTTTAAACTTAGCATTTTTATTGGCTTTTAGAATTTAACATTCCAAAATGTTTCGTATCGTCGGAGTATTCTTACTTTGTAAGTAGGATATGTACTGTGGTTGTTGGCTTTGATTAGTTGAGTTAGGTTAGAAAAATATTGTTTGTCTATGGTAACAGTTTCCCGCTCCGTGAGGCTCCGTCGACTTTTAACTACGATGTTAACGTTTATACTTTTATGCTATTGAGTGACGAGACGAGCAGACCGCTCGCCTGAAGTTAAACGTCACGTTTGCCCATAACAGATCTGCGCCACCCAGAATTTTGAACTCGCAGAATTCAAGCCCCTGCGCGGCACAGCACTGCGCTCATCACCCTGAGATATAAGATGTTTAATCACCAATTTCTGATGACATGATGCAGGTCGGTCGGTGAGTCCAGCTGAATTCATCCTGGAACCAATGAAGCCGGTGAACCTCTTCGAGAGGTATAATTACACAGCTGCCCTGAACAACTACCACCTCACCAAGTTGACTGCCGAACTCTTCAGGGGCGAGTACACTCTATGGGAACACACTCTACGTGCCCCACTTTAAAAATACCACGCTTGGTTACAGGGGTGAGGGGGAGGGGGGGGGGGGTTAGGTCTTTGTCTCGTAGTCAATATCTACTAGAAAAATCTCATGTTTTTCTTCATGATAACATTTTTTTCATTTGTTATTTATTTGGTACGCACGCATTCTAGGCGCCGCGTTATGACTGTGAGTTACGGGTATAAGTATGGCGAGTTAATTAGGTATAACGAAATGTTTCAAACTCACATTAGTTTCCATTGTAAAAAATTAATAGTTAAAAAAACTAAAAAACACGATTTGTTTAGTGTATTGTCATCGGTCCTCGATATATCTACAAAGTTTGAAAGAAATCTGACCGTTTAAAGTGGGTCAAAAACGCGCTCAAAAGAGTCGGTTACATACAAACAAACATACAAACATACAGGTGAAGCTATTAAAAGCGTGTTAAAAAAGGGTAAGCAAAGCCGAAAAGGGAGCGTAGTACTAATCATTATAATTTTGTTTTGCATGTTACATAATACACTGTCTTTGTCTACTAGTTTTGACAGTTACTTGTTTTTATTTTATTTTTTATTTCATTATCTTGTATTCTTGTAGATTAGTCATAATCTGTTTTGTTTTGGCGTAAAAGGAAGAGCCTGTAGCCCACGACACAGGTCACCCTAGTGTGGGCTCCAGAGCATACTGTTAAATGTTTTTCTAGTTTTTTAGTACAAATAAACGTTTTTATTATTATTATTTTATTATGAACAACTTTTACTATAAGACCAACACTGAATTCGCAAAAAAATCAGCCATTCCGTAGAAAAATATCCATGACACTCGACAAACGACTCTGCTGCTTCTGGGTTGGTTTTAGTAAAAGTTGTTCATAATGATGAGTACTATGAGCCCTTTTTGGCTTAGCGTACCCTTTCCTTGTAACCTTATATTGCTCACAGCAGCATAAAGACAATAATGATTAAAACTAGTGCAACCGCTAGCGGTGTAATCGCTAGGACTGACGCTCATGCTTGGCAGCCCTATCGCTAAAAGCGAAATCTTTTAGGCTGACGCTGACACTGGCTTCCTTATCCTTATTATACGAGTACAGTAAATAAAATAAGAAAATAAAAACCGGCCCAGTGTGAGTCTGACTCGCGCACGAAGGATCCCGTACCCTTCGTGCATTATCTATAAAAACGGCAGGGTCCTGTTTACCCTTTGGGTATGAAACCCTAAAAACAATAAATTAATCAATTAATTTTATTCAGATGCAGTAATGAAAATGAAAATCGTAAAATCAACCGGAGGAACTTACGAGAAAAGCGCAATGTTCGAAATCGGCTCAATTACTTCGAATACATATGCTATGTATGAGAAGATGATTGCTATTTATCAAGACGTTTCCAACTTGGGCAAAATAAAAGTAACGAAGTGGTCTGACAAGAACTCTATTGGTAGATCGTTGAGGGCCTTCGGTGTTTGCCGTAAGTATCAGCAACTTATAGACTGTCAGCCGAACGCAGGTTTACCTCCCACTACGACATAGCATCTTGGAATGCCGGGCATCATGCCCGTGAGGCTATGGAGAGTTCAAATCTGTAAAAAAAATCCAGCAGAAAATGGTCAATTTAAAACAGGAAAAAAAACAGCTGATTTACATATTCGATATTAGCTGATTATTTACAAAAATAGCCATCGGAAGGTGCTAAGTGCCAGCCCTTAAGTGGTCCGAAGTACCCAGCCTCGGGCAAAGGTGGTCCAAAAATGGGTTGGTTTACCTTACAACATAGCGTTTTCAAACCTATGGCAACATGTAGCCCTTAGTTAGTTGAGATAGGAATCACAAATCTACCCGCAAGTGGTCCGAAGTATCTACCTGGTATAAGTGGGCAAAGGACGATACTTAAGGGACAGAACTTGACGCACCGCTATCTCGCTCGCTCATTTCAACATTTTTTAAGTTTTAAAATCACTGAAAAAAAAAATATAAAATTGAATAACGTAATTCCTACGTACTAATTTTTGGAAACTATATAAATAAGTTCTTTAATTTGTTATAGAGGGCATCTACCACAAAATCCGCTTAGAAAAAAAGCTCTTCCAAGAACTAATGCAAAAGAAAGCAAAAGAGTTCTACGAGAAGAAAAAAGACTTAGAAGATGAACTCGATAGACTGGATAATCCCATGCTGTACTCAGTTGACACGAACATGCTTAGTAAATTCGCCCCAAAGCTGTTTAAAGGTTAATTTCATCAAATAGTATTTATTATATACAAGGCTCATAGTACTCATCATTATGAACAACTTTTACTATGGGACCAACCCAGAATACGCGAAAAAAAACAGCTGTTCCATACATTTTATCGAGTGTCATGACATTTTTCTATGAAATAGCTGATTTTTTTTTCGCGTATTCTGGGTTGGTCCCATAGTAAAAGTTGTTCATAATCTTTTCGGCTTAGCATAATATGTATAACCCTGTATACATAGTTTTTTATGCACTAAATTTTTCACTGCACTCGTTACTGCGTCAGTGTGAGACGAGCAAATCGCTCGCCTGATGTTAAACGTCACGTTTGCCCATAACAGGTCTGCGGTCAGAGTTTTGAACTCTTAGAATTCAAGACCTTGCGCGGCACAGCACTGCGCTCGTCACCCTGAGATATAAGATGTTTAATCTCCTATTTACTGCTTGGCGGTTGAATGACTGACAAGGGTGTGGTACTTCCCCAGGCGGGCTTTGCAAAAGAGACTTGTTCTTGAGCTTGTGTATGAACGCGAAAGTAGAGTTCTTGGCTTCGCCCAAAGGTGACGCAGTGCTCCATCTTTTCTTTAGGTTATTCTTTGGTTATAATAGCATAAAATAATTGCCTGTGACATACAGAGACAGATATCGAAGTCTCACCTTGAAAGTTCTTCCCCAAAAGAGGTTCAGAACCCTATAACTACCAAAAAATTACATTCCAGGTGGCATGTTCGCCGACAGAAGGTTCAACTTCAACGAAGACGACTTTGACAGCAACTTCGAACTTCCCATCCTATCAAAACGGAACAAGCGACGTAAAAACCTCAACCGTGGAACTGTCAAAACCATAGTCAAGAAACCTGACGAGAAAGTTGCTCGCAATCCGTACGCGCCGGCTCCTTTAAATACTAAAACTGGTCATAAACCTGACTTAGCGACGTTTGGGGGTCCGAAGATTCCTTTAGCCGCTTTCGTGAGGCAACCTTCAAATCCTATGCTCAAAAAGATAATAACACAACTCAATAAGGACCACCCGCAGTTGAATCCTGATGTGGATGATTATCGTAGAAGTCTGCAAGGTAATTTTAAGTCTCTGGCCTTATTTGTAGATGCATCTGAGATATCTTGACGTAACCGTCTAATATCTTACCACGGCGCGGGCCGAGTTTAAAAGACCGGACAGAATAAGGCCCCTGGTTGAATAGAAACGGTGAATTTCGATGTTTGTTTCTCAAATCAAATAGTTTATTTGTGAAATATCTGGCGATAGCGTAGCGTGCACTCAGAGAAGTTTTCTGCTGTGTATCCCTCCCGCCACATCTCGTTTAAGGATACTCTGGCTGTCTGAGTGAGTTGTTATTGTCACCCCTTGGTGCTTGGCACCCGGGGTGTACCGCCCCTATCGCCCCCCTTTACCCCGTCATAGTTCGGATCTGACACCCAACCAACTCGCCTGATGGTAAGCGACGAGTCCGAAACATAGATACAAAATTATTTCTAATAATTCATTATAGTATCATTCAGATGTTATTTCTGTGCAGACCAGTCACGAAGAATGGGATCCAACAGCTACCCTGCTCAGCAACCGAAGTTGGAATCAAATACATACCCCCAATCACGGAGAATGGGTCGCAGCCATCCCATACCCCAGCCAAAGTTGGCTGCCAACAGCCATTCCACTGCTCTCATATCTGACAAATCCGACAGCTATTCCAGAGCTGTCAAAGCTGTCAGCTATTCCACAGACGTCAGATCGGACAGAGGTGACAGGTATCCCACAGTTGTCAGATCTGACAGTAGTGACAGGTATCCCAACAAGCCGATGCTGTCAAACAGCCAGACAGCCAGACAGCCGCGTCAGGGTTATCAAGCGGCAAACGGCAAACGTTTCAGGAGCCACGGCCAGCGCACGACTAAAAAACTTCGCTGGAGTCCGAAAATGAATAGGTTTGATCGTACAGAATCTATTTATTTTTGATTTGTCAGAGATTTGCGTTGGAAATAAAATTATTGAAATGTCTTAACTGTTTTTTTTTCACAACTAATTACCTGTTTTACCTTGTTTGTTACTCCTTCATGCTGAAACGGCTGGACGAATTTGAGGCCTTTTATAGAGATAGTTTATACCCTGGAATCTAGGGTATTAATGCCTATGTATTAATCCAGACTCTGGATTAACACATTGGCTTGTCATCATCATCATCACGGCGTGGGTAAATCAGCTAGTATATATAATAAGTTAAAGCAAAGTAGTATTTAGTAGTAATAATATTTATTTTGAGAAATACCTAAAACGTTAGTAAATTTTTGAGCAGATCCCTTATATTGCGTTCTGTTGAGATGTTTAGACCTCCACAGTCCACATCCACACCCATCTCATGTAAAGGGCCATTCATAAATGACATCACACAAATGACTACACTGAATGACACAGCTGTTCAAGACTCCCGCCTCCCCAGGGTGACGTCACATAATGTTTGCAAGCTTACATCGACATAGAAATTATTAAATGTAAAAAAACTTTTTTTTATTTTAAGATTTCGAAATGTGACGTCACAAAACTTAGGATCCCTTCCACCCCTTGTCACACAATATCATACTTCGTCGACCCCCCTCCCTCCCTTTTTACGCGTGACGTAATTAATGGACGACCCCTTATGAATTAATGCCTAAGTAAGTATTTGATATTAGATATATTCTTGTTTTAATTTTTATCGTTCTCCTTCTTATTCACGACCCTGACGAGGTCAATTAGATGTGTGATCTCTATCGCTTGGTTCGCTATCTGTTCATACGCGTTTATATGCTCTATCGGCTTCCATTCCTTGTGAAACCTCTTCAGCGTCATCGATATATCTGTTATGATGTTAGACTTGTCTGTTATATCTCCTATTAGATACCCTATTTCGAAGGAAGAGGAGTTTGTGTAGTGGTCTTTTATAAGTTCCGCTCGTTTGACCTTCAAATCGCTGTCTCGTACAGTTTCATACATTAACCGGAAGAGTTTGAGACGCATGTTTTTGTCGTCGTCTTCTTCTTCTTTTGGATTGCCTCTTCTTTGTGCTTGTTTTAGAAGCTCGATGCCGACGGCCCGTTCAGTCTCAGCTTGGACGTCTTCTAACTCTGGTGCTGATATTTGGATTGGTGAATTCGGGTCTTTGGCCCTTGGGTCCTGAGTGAGTGAGAGAAACATAGTTTTAATATGAGCTTTTATTTAACTTGGTGTGTTAGTATGATTAATATGATCGATTTTACGACCTTGATGAAGACAAAGGATTGGCATGCTACGAGTATTTATTATTATTAGTTATTGATTCAATTCATTCATGAATTCATTCATGGGCGCGGCCAGGATTATTTCGGGGGGGTGCATCTGCATCTACACATTATGCTATTATCTAACTAATATAAAATATATAATTAGACGTGTAAATTAAGAAAATAAATGTAATGTCTTTAAATCGCGCAGGTATTTTAAATGGCGCCTTCAAACACGACACCTAAAAAACATGTAGGTATTTTTTCTATGTATTTTCTTTCTAACAGGGGGGTGCAAGTGCGCCCCCTTGCACCCTGCTGCCAGCGCCCATGAATTCATTATTAATTTACCCTGACTTGTAGCAATGCTAGAAATAAATATTTAATTTCATTAATGTGTGTGGGTCAACTTTTGGAAGTTAAAATAGAACCACATCCTGAGGTTCGATTGAACTGAAATCTATACTAATATCTATACTAATATTATAAAGAAGTAAAGTTTGTGTGTTTGTATATTTGTTAAATTGTAAGGGGTAATCTCGGGATCTACTGAACCGATTTTAAAAATTCTTTCACTAATAGAAAGCCACATTATTGCTGAGTGTCATAGGTTATATAAAAAACCGAAAAATAAAAAGGCTTTTACGTGGTAGTCCGTTTTGCAAAGTGAATCGGAGAAAAAACGGTCCGGACGGCGCTCGATGTCTTCGGGTTTAATTAACATTATGCCCAACGAAGTGGGCAAGGGTCAGCTAGTATGGTATACTTGCGTATCTTCGGTAAAAAGGCAAAATAATATGGTACCACGAGCTACTCTCATGATGGAGTCAGGAGGCTATAAGGACTCCTAAACTACACTTGTTTGTTATGGAAGTTAAAAATATACTGTAAAACTGTTGTAAATACATATCCAAGGTGTAACGGAAAGGTGCAGTAATACTTTAAGGTGAATTTCTACACGTCAAAGTGAAAAACTTTTGGAACACAAGTTTGCTAAATTGGAGAAAGACAATATTGAATCTCCATAGAAAATTGATCACGTGACTAAATATTTTGTATGAAAACTCTATAATTTTTCTTGAATTCTGCTGAACTTGTGTCACCAAAGTTGTTTACTTTGACGTGTAGAAGAACACCTTTAATAATAATTATACACCTTTTCGTTACATCACGTAAAAAATATATAAAAACAAGATAAACCTATCGAGTTGGGGCTCATTTGTTGTGGCTAGTCAAACACTTTGCTACACGATGTCTAGGTTCTGAAGATGAAGACGGTGGTCAAAATGATCTGTGAAATGAGTTGCAGAGCGAGTATGGAACTTTGTCGATCGACAAACTGACGTTCAAAGTCGGCTAATTCGATAAAATTTCTCGATCAGACCATAGACAATTTTGAAGATTTTACCGAGTGCAGTCCGGCAAGTATAACTTGGCGCGGCTGTGCGCCACTGTGTTCAATGTCAGTGTATCATCATGCCTAAAGTGTTATCACTTTAGGCATGATGATAGCACAGTAGCAAATAAAATAGTAGCAAAAATATTCGCAACGATGTTTACTATGAACTCGGAAGTGTCAAAGTGAATTTTCAAGGTGGCCGATTTAGTTCCTCAAATCGCCACCGCCAACTTAAACTTGTGGCACTGTATGTCAGTTTGCCGATCGAAGTTCCAGTCGTACTGCTGGTGTGGTAGCCAATGGTACTAACAGGTATAACATCGAGCTTGCTGTGAGGAATCTTCTGTTGCTGTTCAGAGTTTTGATTCAGAATCTTCAGCTTGAGAGACCAGGACAGTTCCTTCATTATGTCGTTCATTTCGAGAGATGAGGCTGCGGAGACTGAAAATAATGACAAAATTAATTAAAACTAAAAAAAAAAAGTAAAAAGTACGTAAGTCTATACAGGATTATACAGAAAAGGTATGCTAAGCCGAAAAGAGTTCATAGTACGTATCATCATGATCAACATTTACTACGGGACAAACCCGGAAATCACATTAAAAAATCAGCAGTTCCATAAAAAAATGTCAATGACATTCAACAAAACATATGAAATACCTGATTTTTTTTCGCGAATTCTGGGTTGATACCATAGTAAAAGTTGTTCATAATAAAGAGTACTATGAGATCTTTTCGGCTTAGCTTACCTTTTCTGTATAGCTCTGTATGTATAGGCTGAGTGGCTAGCCTTAATGTCAGAGTTTTAAGACGACAGACGGCCTCTCACAAGGCTTTAAAAGTAATAAAAAAAGTATTATTAAAAAAATATTATAAACAACCAAACCCTTGTCACACAGTGTCACACTTCGTCGACCCCCTTCCTCCCCCTCTACATGTGACGTAACTAATGGATGGCCCCTGACCGTGGATACTTACAAACACAAAGCAGCAAGCAAAAGGAAAAATACATTTTAATATTTCATATGTTTTCTTTGATGGCGAAATTAAAAACGTTTAAATGCTGTTTTTTATTCTTAATTTTATATTCCTAATAATAATTGTACATCCATAACATAATTAGAAACAATTAAAATATAATTGAATATTAATTAATAACTGATTAACAGACCAGGCCCTATTCTGGTGCGCTCGAGATATAACAATAGAGATTACGAACTTGCCTTTCTCTCCGAATATCTACAAGCTTTTATTTAACTTGACGTGTTAGTGTGGACGACCTGTCTGGCTAAGTGGTGTATATACGCCTTTTAAGCCAGAGGTCCCGGGTTTGATTCCTGGCCGGGCAGATGCAGTTGTCGCGCTAGTTTTAAGTATGACGGCGCTTGGAAATAATTCGATAATGTTACTGTCAAAATTAGAGAGTTGGCTGTCTCTGGCCACTCTAGCGAAGCGCCGTTGGCTATGGAAGCGGGGCGGCCATATGGTAACAAGGATGGTTACAAGATGGACGTCAGCGCAGCGTACAATAGCGGCGAATCGCTTACTTATTTGTTTTTATTAAAAGTTGATCTCAGTTACATTAATTACTCATGTCTTTTGATGAAGGGCCTCCTGTGTCGACAAGTATAATAATCTTTTGTTTGTAATTTGTGGTGTGAACATTAAAGAGTTTATCTATTAATCTATTTACGCTTGAATGATGAATTTAAATATCTGCTCTGGATCTGGGTGTTACTTGTCTTTGTCTCTGTATTGCATGGCATCCTTGACACAGGGTATCCTAGTGGGGAGCTATGAATGAGAAACGTTATTACTATTTAATAATTCAAAAAGAAGTATGTAGCTATAATTATGTCCTATGTATTTCTGTTTAGATCTTGCAACTGAATTTTGATCCAATTCCCGATGTCCGATTGAGCTGAAATTTTGTATACGTGTGTAACTCCGATGACAATGCAATAAAACCTTGTTTTATATGTATTTATTTACTTCTATTTCTGAACCTATGCACATTCTAGGTTTGTCACATCTAAGCGATAAAACCAAAGAGATGAAACGGTGGAAAGACAATTTGTCCACGACTTGTGCTAGGCTTGCTGGCTGCGATTGATTTCCTCTAAAAACTAATGATAAGAAATTTAAAACTAGCTTGTTTTAGCTCCAAGTGAATGAAACTAAGTGGCGGTCTTCTAGAAACTCATACTTTCTTCAAAATAACGGACCACCATCCACGATTCACCATCAATATCTTAATTTATCAGAATTTTTGTTGCATTTAAAAAAATATTGATTCATAATTCATTAATTAAGCTGATCCACGCGATACCTACATAAAAAGTTATAGCAATTTAATGTAAATTGTTTTTTTATTATCTGTTGAGTTCGTACAGATATGTGGTTTTCGTCGTGGATAATATTATTACAGTTTTGTAAGAAATTAGGGTTTTGCTTTAATGGTCTTGGTCATATCTTATCTATTCCGTAGTCTGTATCCTATTGGATTGATATATAGATAAACTCTTTATTGTTCACACCATAAATTACAAACAAAAGGATTATAACACTTAAAACTAGTGCGACAACTGGCGGCCTTATCGCTAAGAGCGATCTCTTCCAGGATGAAGAGGATAGATAAAATAAATAGAAAAATAGGGTGTGCAATATTGAAGACAACTGTATCATAAAAACCATGTGTAACCTGTGTTTATCATTTTAATTTGTGATTTGTGTTGTCTTGGATGCGATTTTAGGGTTTCGCGCTCGTTTAAAATACGATAGTTCAGAACCCTTGTAAATAAACAAGGGTAAATAAACACTTTTACATTCTTTTAATTTTTATTTAAGCACAACGAGCATATGCTCGTTGTGCTCGTTTTGGGGTCCTTTTGAGGAGGCTTGAGCTCCCTGACGTATTCACCACTGTATGCGTTACTTCCAGGTGTTTCTCCAGGCTACAGTCAGCCAAATGCGACTGGCAGGCCCGGGCTTCATCGCCGTGGCCCGCAGGTCTCCAAGCCGCGACCCCGGGCCATATTCTCCTCTTCATCGGACGAAGGATCTTATGGTAACTTTTTTATTGTAGGTTGTTATATTAATATTAATAGTTATATTGGTGATAGGCTTGCGTTTGACCGCCATCTCGCCTGATGGTAAGCAATGATGCGGTCTACGATGCAGCTCGCGCGTCTAGAAGAAACCGATTCACTCGCGACTTGTAAACACCCAAATTATAGCTACCAGGAAATACGCACTCTAGCAGTACCTACTCGTAACTATCTACGCACAATAAAGGTGGAATCAAAGCGCTTCGTACGAGTCTTTGGTAATTCATGGCTCGGCCTTCATAAGGCGCTGTTGTGCATAATGGGCCTTACTCATCTTAACTCGATCAAATCAATATATCTAATCATCCCACTGTTGGGATACTAGGTCTACCCTCGAAGGGTGAATAGGCCATATTCCACCACGCAGACCAAGTGCGGGTTGGTGGATGCACATACGCCAGTCACGCCACTAAGCAATGAATGACTTTGAGCGGGCTTTATAAGGCTTTATTTTTAGCTTTATAAGAAAGCCTTTATTATAATTATATTCTAATGCCTTCCTATTATTTAGGCCTTTAATTGCTGATAGTATTAGAATAGTATTAACAAATATTATTATTATTTTTCTGTGCCGTGATCAGCGTATCTTGTGACACATACGAGTAGGCCTCTTCCAGCCCTTTCCACTCCTTACTTTCGCTAGCCTTTCTTGGCCAGATTGCTCGTGCTCTTGCGATCATTGCTATTATATTCCTTCTTAAATATAATGTTCTAAGAAAACACTTCTCGTTCCAGAATTAGGAAGACCAACGAAGCCCTATGATCCTATATACTATTCCACATCATACTATGAGACGTCCGAGGAAGTGGACGACGAACCTCCGACGACACAATGGATTCAGACCACTGAATCGGTGGGTACTCGTACAACGGCAGCGGGTTCCACTTAGGCCAACATTTTTTTTTATTCAATAGATTAATGAAAGGAACACACCGCTGGTCTGGTCTGAAAATGTCATGTTTGACACAAAAAACACAAATAAACGTTGACGTCATAAAACTTAGGACCCCTTCTACCCCTTGTCACACAACGTCACAGTTCTTCGACCCCCTTTCTCCCTCATTACGTGTGACTCATTTTGTGGACGGCCTCCGAGTGGAAAAGAAAATTAAATATTCCAGAAATCGACCCAAGCGCCAGGAGATCCTGTGTCTACAACGACGCGACCATTGCCTGAGGATCAGATAGAAGAAGAAGTAGACGAAGTCACAGAAGACACTTGGGCAAGCTTGCCTGACAAAGAAGCGTTGAAAGGTTATCCAAACCGTGGCCAGACTGGCCTCCCTAGCCAAGTTGCAGTTCCATAATCGCAAACGCTATGGAAAACGAATAATTTATGGGACTGACATTTCTGTAAAATCTATAGATAGACTAGCTGACCCCACAGACGTTGTCCTGTCTTAACTATGAAAATTGAATTCGAATCGTCTTTAATTTTCTAATGTTCCGCTCTACTTCCATATATTTTCTTTCATAAGAACCTTCTCCTGACAATAATTAACAGAACTAAGAGTTCACGCGTGATGCGATTACCAAGGGAAATAGAGATTCTCATCAATTGTCATTTCCATACGTTCTTTTAGTTTTCTAAAGTGTTTGCGATCATAGATTGCAACTTGACTTTGGTGGCGGGCTTAGCAAAAATTCTATCGTAAAATATGTATGTAGCGAGTATTGGACAGAAAATTGTATGGACAATGCAGTTTCCATTTACGCCTGACACCTGTTCCATTTTTCATACATTTGTCTATCGAATATTCGCTAGGTATTTTACGTCAGAATTTATGCTAGGCTCACAGGTGTTTTTAAATTGGCTTATTAAACTTGATTGTATAAAATACAATACGAAATTACAGAGGAAAATGAAAGGGTCAAAAAACAACTGGAAGAAGACCTAAAGAAAATCGGTGCTGAAGAGTCAATATTTCTCCAATTGTTTCCGTTTGCGTAAGTATTGACTTAGATGACAAAATGGGTCATTCATAAAATAACGTCATACGATTTTCATGATTTTTCGGGTTCCATACCCAAAGGCTAAAACCGGACTCCATTACTAAGAGTTTGCCGTCTGCCACCAGGCTGTATCTCATGAACCGTGATAGTTAGACAGTTGAAATTTTTACGTATGCGTATGCGTCGTATGCGAGTCCAACTCGCACTTGGCCGGCTTTTTAGTAAAAACATTTGTCTAATTTTCCCTATTTCTTTTAGTGAAGATTTAGTCAAAGATACACAGTCGTTTAGAATTATGTGCTACCACTTGGGATCGACGTTGTTTAGTGCGTAAGTACCTAAATCTTAAAATTATAAAATTCTAAATTCTTGTACTATTTTCAAGTAACATTACGGCCGAAGTACAAGGAGTGTTACTAGCGGTGGCTAAATATAGCTTCTTTTTAATATTACAAGCTTTTATTTGGCTTGCCCTGTTTGATGTTTGTTTGGGTCAAATTTTGCGACTGAATTTTATACCACCTCCCGATGTTCGACGAATTCAACGACCTGTTTGACTCAGTGGTAATATATCTGCCATTTAAGCCAGAGGTCCCGGGTTCGATTCCCGGTCGGGCAGATGGTTGAATGATGAATTTAAATATATGTTCTGGGACTTCTGGGTCTGGGTGCTAGTTGTCCTTGTCTTTGTGTTCCATGGCATCCGACACAGGATTTATCCTAGTGAGTAAAGTAGTAGAGTCTTAGGGAGCTATGAGTGTAAAACGTTTATTTATTATTAATGTCTGATTGAGTTGTGAATAGTTGTGATATGCCTGTGTAACTCACACGACAATGCAAAAATAACCTAGGTTTTAAAATGTTGTTCAAATTATTTGTTTTCAGAAAAAAATATCTTCGAGACTATTATAGAGTGCGTTATGCATACTATAATAACAAGCATTTCGAAATCGGATATGTTGTACACGAGATCATTTATAAATATACCATACTTTTGGAGTTATTCCACACCGTGCAATATAGGTACGTATAGATACAAACTGACAAAAAAAATATTTTTAAAATCCATCCCATACATTTAGTGATACATCATGTGAGAGCTATGCGGCATCCCACGGCCTAATTTATAATGTAAAAAAGAGCGAGTTCATGGTCTTTAAGGCTGCCGGTAAGGGTCCAGACACCGTCCCTTCGATTACCCTAAATGGCATGAGCATAAATCAGGTGTGTCGATTCAAATACCTCGGACATATTCTGACCGACAGCCTTAAGGACGATGACGATGTAGAGAGGGAGCGCAGGGCTCTGGCGGTCCGAGGAAACATGCTGGCCCGTAGATTTGCCCGTTGTACTGAACAGGTCAAAATTACGCTTTTTAAAGCGTATTGTCAGGGAATGTACACGGGTGGTCTGTGGTTCCGCTGTTCGCAAAGATCGTTGGACTCCTTGCGCATCCAGTACAATAATGTGTTCAGGATGATGTTGAAACTCCCTCGATTCTGTAGTGCCTCATGGATGTTTGCTCAAACCCATACTGACGGCTTCCGTGCGGTGCTGCGGAAGAAAGTAGCGTCGCTGGTGAGGAGGCTTCGAGGGAGTGACAACAGCATCCTGAAAGTTGTAGCGGATGACCCGCAAGCTCCTGTGCTGGGGCATCTCGTGCGGACTATGGTTCCTCACGACATGCCTCGTAAGTACATGACTCATTAGTTTTTATTTAATTTTGTTTTTGTAAAATATTGTCTACTAACATTAGTTATAAGTCTTTTACTAACAATTTATGGATCCGTTGTTGTCCGAAATAAAAATATTTGAATTTGAATTTACTTTAACTTTCTTTTCCTGTATTTTCAATTTTTTTTCTTTGTTTGTTTTTCTATTTTCCATGTATTTTTAAATGTTTCAATTACTTGTATTTCCATTTTTAACCTCCGACGCATAAAGAGGGATGTTATAAGTTTGACCGCTATATGTTAGTATGTGGCACCGTAGCTTTTAAACGGATGAACCGAATTGGATACGGTTTTTTTTAAAGCAGATATTTTAGTGCGATTCTGTGACATGCTTTATCAAAATCGGGCCGTTTCAACCTTTCAATGTTGGGAGCCATCCATAAATTACATCACACGTAGAGGGGGAAGGAGGGGTTTGACAAAGTGTGACATTGTGTGACAAGGGGTGGAAGGGGTCCTAAGTTTCGTGATGCCACATTTCAATATCTAACATTTAATTATTTTTTTTATTATAGATTTTATTGCCAAAAATATATGACTTCACACTAAAGAATGGGGAAATCTCACAAATGTGACCAGCTATGACAAGGACGGGAAAGGGGTCATAAAATCACGAAATTACTGTGATGTAAATTTTGGATGGTCTTTTACTTGTATTTCCAATTTCCAGGTACTACAATCAAAGCCGGTTCCTAAACCGTGCCTCGGGTACATACATGCTGTACATGTACACAAACATCTTGGAAAAGTCCCAAGAGATAATACATCTGTGCAATGTTTTACACGAGATCGAGAAAAAGTACAGCCGTTTAGAGGAGGCCCAAATGGCCGGCGGAGACGATGGTAAGAGGAGGACAACAAATTATTTATTTATTTTAGGGCAACTAAGTTCATATTAAGGGGCAGAATATGACGCGCAGCTATCTCACTTGCGCATCTTGAATCTTGTCTTGAAGTCTTGAATTCTGCGAGTTCAAAATTCTGGGTGACGAAGATCTTTTATGGGCAAACGTGACGTTTAACATCAAGCGAGCGATTTGCTCGTCTCGTCACTCAATTACATAAAAAATATTCAACATTTTTAGAGTTATAAAATCACTGAATATAGTTATGAAAAATCGCAATTGGAGTTGCCGAGAATAACTACATTTAAATTAATTCTTTAACTTTGGAAACGTGACTTACCTGTAACGATCAATGTTATTTTAGGCCAATAGATATTTTTGATTTCTGATAATAATATATCACAAAGCTTTAACAAGGGGTTTAAAGTGGGATTTAGATGGGGTTAAAATTATAAAAAATCTGTTTACGGAATTCTTAAATGGTTCTTTTTAAAATATATTTTTAGACAATAGGCAATAGACAAATATTTAATTAAAGCAAAAATAAATACATACAAACATACATCATACATATTTACATGTATATTTTGACACTTACTTACATTATTCCAGGCGGTTATTCGAAATACGGATACAACATGGAGTCCAACATCCAAGACATGGCTTGGCTGGAAGAAAGGGCGAGAATAAGGAAAGTCAAGCAAGCCCTAGAGAGACAGAGAAAGAGGCAGAGGGGCAAGGCGAATACTGAGCGGACTACCAGGAGAACTCGCCGGCCTAGGACCTTTAAGTAAGTTGCCTAAACGTGGAGAGATCCACTGTAGCCCGCATTGCTGCTTACCATCGGGCGAGATGGCGGTCAAACGCAAGCCTATTGCTGAAAAAAAGAAAGAAAAGATAAATAACTACACATTCAGGGCCTTACTTAAGCGCGATTGCTAGTTATTCCACCGCCAAGCAGTAATTTGCAAACATTACTGTGTTCCGGTTGGAACGGCATTGTTTCCAGTGAAATTACAGGGCAAATAGGAGTTTTAACATCTTATATCTCAGGATGACGAGCGCAGTGCTGTGCCGCGCACGGGCTTGAATTCTAAGAGTTCAAAATTCTGGGTGACGTTTAACATTAGGCGAGCGATTTGCTCGTCTCGTCACTAAATAACATAAAAAAATTATACGTCACATGAATTTCATGATTTGTTGTAACTGTTGTTCCCGTTTGTGAGACTCCTCCCTGCCAAGTGTGACATCACAACTTTTACAATTTAACATCTTGAAATTATTTATTAAAAAACCTTGTTTTTATACTTAGATATTAGATTTTGAAATGTGACGTGACGTTGTGTGACCAAACGTAAGACCCCTTGTCACACAATGTCACACTTCGTCGACCCGCTCCCTCCCTTTACGTGGGACGAAATTTATGGATAGATATTTAACAAGCCTGCTTAAAGTTAGTCACTCCTTAAAATGCTCTGACGTGAAATGTCATGTGCGAAAATAAAACTGAGACTTTTAGGGTCATTCTACTTTTTAGTGCAGGTTTTTGTGTCCCCCAGACAAAAAAATCTAGATTTGCCATTTTCTTCATAAAATTTAAAAATATTGCGCAATACACGAAACTTCCGTAATATTTCCTTTACTTCTGTTAACATTTATATTTAAATATTTTGCCTATTTTAAGATAATTAAGGGTAACAAAGTGGAGTTTTATGGTAACATAGTTGTTTTCCATAGTATTGCAAAGTGTCCCCGACCTAATACGCGGACTAACTTAACCAAAAAAAGTATTCTTATTGCAGTGTAGTCCTATGTTTCAAAAATTTATTAAGTTTATTTGATGTTTGCGTTTTTTATGTTGGCCTCATATATTTTTAAACGATTTATTTCTTTTTCAAAATAATTACTTTAGTTTTGTCCCTAAGGAAGAAGCTCAATACAATACTACTATGTTACTGGTATTTCTTAAAAAAATCGTTACATGTCGCTGTACCGCCACTGGTCGGGTCGATTGGGTAGGTTGCGCATTACAAGAGTGGGGTGGAGGGGAATGGCAGTAAGCCACGTGCCGCCACTCAGTCGCCGCCATGTTGTGAATCAAGACGCGTGTGTTTATTTGGTGTGCACTTTGTTACCCGGCGAAAAGGTAAGTTTCTAAACTTTTACTTTATGTTTTAACTGTTGAGACGTGGCATTTATGTCACTTAATTGTATTCTATTGTTGGATTTGCAAATTATATGGTCATTTCGTAAATATCAGGTAGCATCATGTTATTTTACAACTGTGTTACCGGCCACTTTGTTACTCTGCTGTGGTAACGCAGTTGTAAAGATGGTAACGCAGTTGTAAATATACTCTGTCACTGATTCTTTCTAATTTTATTTAGCTTGATTAGTTCGTATCGACCCATAGGTTAATATTTTAACAATTTTACAATTGTTTGCTGACTTACTTTAATTGTTGACGGTAAAATTAGTACTACAATGCCATGTTTTTATCTTTTACAGAAGATCATGCCGCTAACTCCAGCCGAAAAACAACGTCGGTACCGAAACAAGCGAAAATTAAACCTTTGTGGTAAATAAGAGACTGATTAGCTATTTTTGTAGAAGAGAATTCTCTATTGAAACAACTTTGTTACTGTTGAACAACTGTGTTACCATTATGTCCCTATTTCTAAGTAAAGGTTTTTCAATTTGAGTTGTACAATTGGCATAATAAGCTACATTACAGATATATCAGATGCAAGATAATATTTTTTAATATCAATGTTAAATACGTTGTTAAGATATTTTTACATATATACATTTTATGTCAAATCTTTGTAAACAAAAGTGCACAACAGTAACATAGTTGTCATTTAAATGTGATTTATAAGACTTAATAAATGATAATTTCTAATTTTAGTTATGAAAGAGAAAGATTTATGTTCCTGAAATACGTTTTGTTAATTATTTGTTTGTAATGAGTGACTAAAGCTGCTCAATAAAAATATTTAGATTGGTAACAAAGTGGTATGATTTTTCTACCTTGGTCGCCAAAATCTTTATTTTCAGAAAGAAATATGTAAAAAATTCGCTGCTGGCAGTTAATTTCAATTGTGTGGGTATAATTACGCATAAATACAGTTACATTACTTCATTTATCTCTAATGATAAAATTTTTAAAGCCCACTTTTAGCAGTGCAAAAACCTGCACTAAAAAGTAGAATGACCCTTTAAGCAGTTTTAAGCAACTTTAAGCAGGCGTTATAAGTAAGGGTTTTTATGCAAAAAAATATTATACTACAGTTAATAATTTATTTTTTGCAGTTCATTCCCTCTGCACTACGGGTGGTCTGTCGAGCAGTGGTACTGAACGTGTTTACAAAAACGACAACAATACAAGGTTATAAGGAAAGGGTATGCTAAGTCGAATAGTGCTTATAACACTCATCGATATGAACAACTTTTATTATGGAACCAACCTTAAAATCGCGAAAAAAATAAGCTGCTCCATAATTTTTTTTATGTTTTTTTTCGCGATTTTTGAGTTGATCCCATAGTAAAACTTGTTCATAATGATGAGTACTATGAGCCCTTTTCGGCTTAGTATACACTTTCCTTGTAACTCTGTATTTATAATATTATCAAATGAAATAAATGATATTACTTATAACAATCGTTTTATTTATTAACTGATTAGTTGAACCTCGCCGTCTCACCCGCGCGGTGAAGAAAAACGGAGAAGATGAAAAAAAAAATTCAATATCCTTTTCAAAATTCAAACACAAAAAAATACCATTTATAATATAAAAGGGTTTATCTAGAAACTTAACACAACATGCTCCTAATTATTATTATTTTAATTATTTTTTAATTGTTTTTTTTGTCACTCAATGTTAAAATCTATTAGTGATTTTATATTAGCTGTTTCATAGAAAAATGTCAATGAAATTCGACAAAATGTATGGAACAGCGGTTTTGTTTTATAAGTTCATACGTCTAGGTTTTCCTCTTTATAATAAAACTTTGTATCTTAACCCATAGTGCCACCTGTTGAGAGCGTTCTCAAACAGGTTTAAAACAAATTAATAGACAAAATAATTTAAAAAAAAATTTTAGGTGTCATAAATTTAAGTGATTTGTTTACATTAGAAAAAAATAAAGTTTTCTTTAAATACTTTCGTCAAATTAATTTTATTGTTTTACAATAATTTATTATTGCGTTGTTTTTTTATTTTATTTTTTGTTTCTTTACTCAGTGATTTTATACCTTTAAATCCTTTAATGTGGGAAACAGTACCATGGCCTTAAATTGGTTTGCTGGTTTTTCTATAATATTTCTTCTAAATAAATTAATTATAAATACAAAGATACAGAATAAATAATGTATTAGTTAACAACCAGGTCGATTTTTTTTAATTACGAACACTTTTGTCTCGAATGTTATTTAAAAAAAAGAAACCAAAAAAAAAAAACTTAAAAAAGTTTTCATGTCTTAGGCAGTTAGGCTGACTGCCAAAATTATCTGAAATGTGATAAATTATCTTTTGCGCGCGACCGAAACCTCTTATGGCTGCCGATAGCGTGTTATCACTTATTATCATGTGTTATTATTAAACCTATTATAGATATGTCGTCACCGAGCTGTGGAATGCTTGCCAGTCTGTATTCATCATTGCTACGCGGCAGTCGTCGATCGAACGCGCGATTGCTCGTAATCGCGTTTCCGAACGAACCTACCCTTCCCTATTTCCCGCGCTTTTACACCACAGAGATAAAATCAAAAGAGTTTGCATACTTTTTTCTAAAAATACATTTTCGCGTCCGCGCGTGCTGTGTCTAATTTTGGATTTTTCCTGTTTATAACCTTGTAAGTGTTTGATAATATTCGCTTTATCTTTTAACCCGTAGAAACTAACTTTAATTTTCGGAGAAAGTTGCCAATTTTAGCTGTCGTACGAAAAAATTGCGCATTTGCTAATTTATATTGGCTGGTTGAACTTTGACAGATGGTAGTGCTGTCTCGCTCTCTCTTTGACGTTTCGGCTCTGCTTTAGCGACGCTGTCTACTGAACGAGGGGTCAGCTTGTTTTGGTTTTTATAACATGTGATTGGTACGTGACGTTTTATCGGTAAATACATCATGGCCGTTTTTTTTGCATAGGCTGGACCATGCAATAACTCAGTCTGGTCTAAATGACCTTCGCACTTTGATTTACGTATTAATATCTCTAATTTTAGTTTCCTTATTTGCATTACTTCATAGTTAAGTAGTTTCTGTTTACATTGATCGAGACATGGTACTATTGTTTTGTCTGTGACATTAAAAAGTTTTTGTATAGGCCGAGTGGCTTGGTGAGCCCTGGTGTTAGTTTTTAGGCTTGAACTGAAGACCACTGAAATAATATGCAGGGTTATAAAGAAAGGGTATTCTAAACCTAACCTCATCATAGCTCAGCTCATAGTACTCATCATTATGAACACCTTTTAACATACTATAGGACAAACCCTTTTTTTTTTTTTTTTTTTTTGGGGTGGGAAATCATCAAATGACCCCTCCCACTCTTTGGGCAGAGCGGAAGGGAGTGTCAGACTTCTACTGACCAAAAACCACCCATGTTCCTTCTACGCCCTTGTGACGCCGAGGCCGCGGTAACTTCTACCCGCAGCCCCGACGGGCATGGGCCCTTTCGGGCCCCTTCCATGTTGCTGACATCTCTTTGAGGCGCGCGTGGAACACGAACGCGCCGTCGACACGGCCTGTGTCGTCATAAGACGGACGGACAGCGAGCTAGCCCAATAGCTCACCGTCCACAGGCCCGCGTCTACGGTGGCCGGAGGTCGTCACGTGACCCCCGACGCCCGGAGCGCCTCCCACGGCGGCGGCTGGGACGAGAGGTTCTCTCCCTCTCACGTTCCGCCACCTCCTTCGCTAGCATCACTGCTTCGCAGAAGGAGGCGACGGCGTCCCATTCCTCCTCGCCCCGGACCATGGCTTGCACCAGGGCCGGACGCGAGAGATCGCCGCCGCCGATCGCCGCTACGAGAACACGGCGGGGCTCCACCCAAGCGGGGCAGACCTCCACGGTGTGCTCCACCGTGTCCTCCGGCCGATCCTCACAGTGGTTGCATAGGACCAACCCTGGATTCACGAAAAAATAATCAGCTGTTCCATAGGAAAATGTGAATGACACGCGACAAAATGTTTGAATGAATATGAAAATGTACGACGAGTACTAAAAGTCCCTTTCGGCTTAGCATACCCTTTCCTTATAATCCCGTAATAATAGTTATACTTCGGGCCACAACCGAATACGATTTAATTATTACAGGCAGCAGTACATGGGATTGTGCTATCTTCTTCACACCTTTAGATATTCACTATTCTAATACAAAACCTGACTTCCTGTCTCCCTTCCACGACCGGAGAGTGGCGCCTGAAACTTGTCATTACGTGTTAATGTGTCGTCAGAATCACACCGTACCTAATTGAATCTGACACATAGTAGCGCTCTGTTGTAAATGCCACTCGCGGTCACCCATCCAAAGACTCGCCGTATCACCATTATCACAGTCGAACCACGCTACAAACTCTATATTGACGTATGGAAAAAATTACTAACTGCACCCCGCGGTTTCACCCGCAATTTTATAAGCCCCGCTTGCTTTTTTTTGAGGTTAAAGTAGCCAATGGGTTAATCCGGGGTATAAGCTATCTTCACACCACATCATCAATATATATAAAAGTGAAGGTCGTGACTGACTGACAGATCAACGCACAGCCTAAACCGCTTAAGCTACAAACTTCAAATTTGGACAAAAGTTTAATATCAAAAAGCGGACGCACACTAAGAAAGGAATTTGCCCAATTCAACCCCTAAGAGGGTGAAAAGGGGTGTTTAAGTTTGTATGAAAAAAATATTTTTCTTAATGCTACAATTATCAAACTTTGCGAATATACTAAAGTTAAAAAAATAATCGACTCCTATTTCATCATTTTTGAAAAATCAACCCCTAAAGGGGTGAAACCGAGCAAGGAAGTTTGTATGAAGATTTTTTTTTTAATGCTGTGATTATGAAACTTTGCAAATATACTGAACTAAAGAAAATAATAGACACTTATTTTTTTGTTTTTTGAAAATCAACCCCTAAAGGGGTGAAACGGAGTATTGAAGTTTGTACGGAGATTTTTTTTTTGATACTGTGGCTACGAAACTTTGCAGATATACTAAGCTAAAAAAAATAATTGACACTTATTTTTTTGTTTTCTGAAAATCAACCCCTAAAAGGGTTAAACGGAGTGTTGAAGTTTGTATAAAAATATTTTTTTCCTAATACTTCGATTATTTAACTTTGCTATTGTAATAAGCTAAAAAAAATATTAGATACCTGTTTCATTATTTTTTGAAAATCCACCCCTGAAAGGGTTAAACAGAGTGTTGAATCAACGCATCAACATTAACAGATCAACGCACAGCCTAAACCGCTTAAGCTACAAACGTCAAATTTGGACAAAAGTTTTATACCAAAAAGCGGACGCACACTAAGAAAGGAATTTGCCCAATTCAACCCCTAAAGGGGTGAAAAGGGGTGTTTAAGTTTGTATGAAAAATTTTTTTTTCTTTATGCTACGATTATCAAACTTTGCGAATATACTAAAGTTAAAAAAATAATTGACACCTATTTCAACATTTTTTAAAAATCAACCCCTAAAGGGATGAAACGGAGTATTGAAGTTTGTATGAAGAATTTTTTTTGATGCTGTGGTTACGAAACTTTGCCAATATACGAAGCTAAAAGAAATAATAGACATTTATCATTTTGGATTTTGAAAATCAACCCCCAAAGGGGTTAAATGGAGTGTTGAAGTTTGTATGAAATTATTTTTTTCCCTATGCTACGATTATTTAATTTTGCAGATGTACTAAGATAAAAAAATAATAGATTCCTGTTTCATTATTTTTGCACAATCAACCCTTAAAGGGGTGAAACGAGGTATTAAAGTTTGTATGGAAATATTTTTTTCTTAATGCTACTATTATTTAACTTTGCAAATTTACTAAGCTAAAAAAAATAATAGACACCTAAGTATATTTTTGTTTTTGAAAATCAACCCCTAAAGGGCTGAAATGGAGTATTGAAGTTTGTATACAAATATTTTTTTCCCAATGCTACGATTATTTAACTTTGCAAATGTACTAAGTTATAAAAATAATAGATACATGTTTCATTATTTTTGAAAAAACAACCCCTAAAGGGGTGAAATGGTGTAGTAAATATAGTACGGAGAGAGAATTGTAATGACTCACTGACAGACAACGCACAGCCTAAACCGCTGGCCGTAGAAATTTGAAATATGGAGGGTGTGTTTGTCTTGATGAGTAAACGTGTACCAATAAAGATTTTTTTGAAATTCTACCTCTAAAGGGGTGAAATAGGGTGTTAAAGTTAGGATGGAGAAGCATTGTTTTTGACGTCACGGTATTGAAACTTTACAAATATACGAAGCTTAACAAAATAGCGAACACCATTTTTCTCCATTTTCACCATTTTTGGAAAATCAACCCCTGTGGGGGTGAAATGGCGTGGTAAAGATAGTACGGTGAAAGAATTTGTTTTGATGCTAACTCAATGAAACTTTACAGATGTACTAAACTTAAGGCGGGTAAACAACATCAGGAAAAAATCCAAAACCTTCGAAAAGTCATATCCTCGAGGTGGAACTGCTAATTATCTCGAAAATTAAAAACATTTTTACCAAAGCGCTGAGACTAAAAAGTCACCAAAATCTCGGACCTTTTTGGAGCCATTAAAAATAACATAGTCGCCTCAAAAACATGGCCGCCATACAAACTTTGAGGGTCTATATCTCCGAAACGGTTGAAGATGGGTGGGTGTTTGACTAGATGTCATAGGAGTTAGCAAGGGCTACTTGATGGTTGTGGCAAAAATCCAAATGATTCAAAATGGCCGCCATAATTTTTTCTACCTGATTCGAGGGGGCTGATTTAGCATCTGTTTTGGCATCTGGGGGTTTTTGGGGTCCCTGCTTCCATTGTATGACGCTTTTTACATGTTCTCAAAAAAAGGAGGGTTAAATTAATTATCGGTTCCCGAGGTATAGTCCACGCGGGCGAAGCCGTGGGCGGAAGCTAGTTTTATATAAATCTGTTCAGCCGTTTCAGAGTGAAGAGGTATCAAAATATACGCTCTCTCAGTCACTCAAAATTTCGCATTTCTATCGAACTAGCGGCGCCCCGCGATTATACTCGCTTAGTGATAATATTGATAGTAACAAGAACATTATTTTTACAGAACAAAAAACAAAAACCGACTTCAAAAGACAGACTATTGAGTTATTCATCTATTTGTCGCGCACGTACTTAATGCGAATTTAAGACTTATATGGTTTTCTCATGGATACCATTATCAGAACTGGACTAAATTGAAATGGGACCAAATTGGAAGTGTCAGCTTTCTAATAAAAAAGAATCATCAAAATCGATTCACCCAGTCAAAAGTTATGAGGTAACAAACATAAAAAAAAAAAAAAAAAACATACAGACGAATTGATAACCTCCTCCTTTTTTGAAGTCGGTTAAAAAGTAGTCTGTGTTAATGCCAAATATAAACTATCACTATTTAAAATTTCATCCAAATCCGTTCAGCCGTTTCAGCGTGAAGGAATAACAAACGTGCAGACAAACTTTTGCATTTATAATATTTTATCCTATCCTATCCTACAGGAATGGTTAAATTTTTCGAGATAAAAGTATCATTTATACGTTAATCTTGGGTATCAGCTATCTCCACAAAAAAATTCATGCAATTCCGTTTAGCCGTTTTTGCGTGATCGAGTGACAAAAATCCAAACTACCCAAAACAAATATTCAAACATGTACTTAAACGTTGACATTTATAAATAACTAGCTGCGTTTTCCGGGATAAAAAGTAGCCTATGTGTTAATCCAGACCATGAACAACCTTCATTCCAAATTCAATGTAAATCAGTTCAGCCGTTTTTTGCGTGAAAGAGCAACAAACATACATCCATACATTCTAATAAACTTAGTAGGATAGTAGGAAGTAGGATAGTTGGAAGTAGGAAGGATAGTAGTATTCTATTAATTTATAAAACTCGAATATAACTAATGGGTTAAGTACAGTGGCGAGACAGTGCCCTCGGCCGAGTACTCGGTTTGTATAAACAGTTTGACGAGGCGAGACAGTCGCTAGAACCATGATTTAGTTTCCTCGTCGAGTGTGCCCATTTACTGTCTCGCCACTGTACTCGTTAAGTATACTCATTATTTTTTTTTTTTTTTAGGAATGACTGAATGCTGTTGGCCACTGAGGCCTCTACAGCGTACCGGGTGTTAAAGTATACTCAATCCATAATCTCGCTATTTGTACCTAATGGGCGTTTTTCCATTACCCGGCACGGCACCGGCACGGCACCGGCACGGCACCGGCGCCGGGGTTTCGTTTTTCCACTGCGCCGGTGTCGATGCCGGTGCCGTGCCGGTGAGTGGTACAGTACTGACACGGACTTCAGCACGACGACACGTAAAGTGTAATTTACGTTTAGTTATGTTATCGTCAAGCCGTCGACTATATTTGTAAATAAAAATTGTAAATTGTAAATAAATAAAATAAATGTTAATATAATCAATTTAAAAATATTAAAGAGTCAAAAAATCCCTGAAAATACCCCTAAAAAAATCCCATCTCACTTATTTACCCCCTAAATCTGGGGAGAAAACCCCTAAGTTGGGAACCGTGCCCTCCGCTCCGCGCCCTCCTACCCGCCCCGCGCAGTTACACACTCACACGGCTACAATTCATTTAAATATGCAATACACATGCAATTTTGCCGGGCCGGCACCTGTGGGAAGCTTGCTACCCCGGCGACGGCGACGGCGCCGGCAGGACTCAATGCCGTGCCGGCGCCGGTGCCGGTAAGTGAAAAAGCGAGCCATACATTTTCATACATTTTTGCTTCCCCGGCAACGGCACGGCGCCGGCGCCGGCGCCGGTGCCGGTGCCGTGCCGGGTAATGGAAAAACGCCCAATATCTGGATAAATTTTGGCTAGTCTGAAAAGATCGCTCTTAGCGATATGAGTGTCAGTTTTACGCACGACTTTTAAACGTTATCATATTCTTGCTTGTCATATCAAAAGTAAACAATAATGTTTACAGTTGGAAACAATAGGTAAAGAGTTTATCTTTCTATACAGGGTTATTCATAAAGGGTATGCTAAGTCGAAAAGCGCTCGTAGTTCTATTTGTTTTACTATGGGACCAACCCGAAATTCGAGGTATTTTGTCGAGTCGAGTGTCATTGACATTTTTCTATGGAACAGCTGATTTTTTTTCGCGTATTTCGGGTTGGTCCCATAGTAAAAGTTGTTCATAATGATACTCATCACCATTAGCCTTTTTCGGCTTAGCATACCCTTTATGAATAACCCTATATACCTATAGCTATCTATCAACATACAGGGCTATAAGGAAAGGGTATGCTAAGCCGAAAAGCGCTCATAGTACTCATCATTATGAACAACTTTTACTATGGCCATCGCCAGAAATACCACCCGCACACATGAAAGTCTCACACGGTTCGTTTCAATCGTTTGTTTCGTCCACGCACCTGTTTTGTGAAATGGCTTACCACGTTCGGTTTTTCCTCGAAACTATAACCTTGGCCGCTTCAAACGAAGGGTTTTAGCCTATGATCCCGACCTTCACCGAGATATTTATTTGATAAAACGTATTTTATATTCAATTTAATATGTCAATAAATATATTGCATATGGGTTGCCTAACAAATTTCAGTCCAGGATATGAATAATTAAAAATCAAAAGATTTTTTTTTAAACATTGTACCTGTTTGATTATTAGACAAGTTCTATACCAATCGAAAGTATGAAGCCCATAGAATATGCAAACGTTAGGTTGCCTACTCTTTTCCGGTCACAACTCTCGGGTTGCCAGGTGTAAACAGTAAATTTTTTTTAGTATTTTTTTTCTCGGTGAAGATCGTTGTATAGCGGGATCTTAGGCTATTAATAGAGTCCTCAGAGGTAGGCAACGCTCTGAAGATGCCTCGGGTATTGGAGATGTCCGTAGGCAATTACTATCAGGTGGCCCGTCGCTTGTTTACCACGTATCTATATATATAAAAATGAAACCCGTTTTCCTTGGTCACGGCCTCACGCGTGAATGGCTGGACCGATTTCACTAATTCTTTTTTTGTTGTATTTGTTATTATTAGGAGAAGGTTCTTACGGAAAAAAATATTAAGAAAATCTCTCAGAAATATTGAAAAACCCTAAAAACAGCCCTTTTCTTTTTCCCATACAAACGTTTTCTAACTAAAACGAGCTTTATTGCTATTGTATAAAGTTCATATTGAATTGCAAGCACTCACTGTAGTTTAAGCAATGTAGGTATGTTCCTAACGTCCAAGAGTCAATTTGCACTTTACTACCTCTGTACCAAGTTCAAATTCAATCATATCTATCAAAACAGTGTGCGTTTTATACTGATAATTTTTACTATAAATTGTCAAGTTAGCATCAACAAACTACGGTTGCTATAGTTACGCAATAGCATGAGAATAGAGGTTATAACAAAGAGTTCCTATAATTATTCTCAACACCTTTGGTCACGCCATCACGCGTGAACGACTGGACCGATTTCAATTTACTCTACGTTTATCCCAAAGTCTACCCGTGCGAAGCCGGGACGGGCCGCTAGTTAGATATATAAAAAAACCAACCTTGAAATCGTGAAAAAAATCAGCTGTTCCATACATGTGAGTGTTATTGACATTTTTCTATGGGAATACATCAGCCGGCAGCCCCCATGAGTAGCAATTCTATAATCGAATAGCTATTAGAAAACTATGACAATGTATGGGAATGACATTTCAGTTATCTTCTTCTTCTTTCTTCTTCTTCTTATATATAAAAATGAATCGCTGTTTCTTTGTCTGGCTAAAACTCGAGAACGACTGGACTGATTCGAATATTTACTTTTTTGTTTTGTTTTGTTTTTAATACAGGGAAGGTTTAAAAGTAAAAAAAACAGCGAGTGAAACCGCCGGTTGCAGCTGCTAGAATATAGAATCTATAATTACCTACCTAACCTAGTCGTATAATAAGTTCTGTCACCATGAGAATGACATTTTAATTGTCTACCTAGTCACTAAGTTCTATGCACTACAAACAATACTGTAGAAAATATTTTATAGAACATACTAGAAATGTACCTAATGTAAACTTAACCGATGATGCGCTAGTGCGTCGAGTGTGAAAGGTTGGATGTTTTATTATACACTTCTCTTCTTATACAGTTCTGGCGTTACGCGACCGATAATACGCGACGCATTTTCCGACAGATGTGTATCATCGACCCTTAAACAATCCTACCAATTTTCAGCTGGGTGGTAATTACTGTACCTTCGAATGTCTAAATTGTCCCGACTACTACTACATTATAGAAATATCATTCGCATACATTTTCCTACTTTTCTATAGCGTTTTGATGATTGCAACTTGGCTAGGAAGGCTGATGTATTTCCAAAGGAAAATGCCAGTTTTAGATTTAGATTTAACTTTTATTCGTAACTGTAATTTGAATTTCTTTCCCATTGTTTTTTTCTTATGCCTGCAATAAATGATTTTATTATTATTATAGAATTGCAACTTGGCTTGGCAGTGGTTTCATTGAAATACCTACTCCTAATACAGCAAATCAAATGGCCTCTAAAAAGGTCGGCCAATTTTTTTTACACGAATTTCAAGATTTCTCCTCCCCCCCCCCCCCCCCGTCCTTGGCACAGCTGGTCACATTTGAGAAGACCTGTGACAATGACAACACATATTTTTTACAGTTTTACACAATACTACTCAGAGAAAAATAACATAAATAAGCATAAACCTAATATACGTAAAATAACAAATAAAAACAGAGCTTAGGTCACTAACCGCGGGTAGGGTTCTCAAAAGGCTGGCGACAATTAGATTCTTTAAAAAGGCTGTTAATAGTCTTAAAAGGTCGGCAATCTATCCGTGACGTTCCAGTGTTACAAGTATCCAGGACGGTCATCACTTACCATCAGGCGGCCTGTTTGCTCGTTTGCCATCATGACAAAAAATCTGCCAAAACGAAAACTCGCATATCGAGTGTTCTGAACTTTTGAACCTTCGTATTTACGCGGAACCTTGAAGTCGCAACTAAGAGTTCACAAATCAATAAATACCATTTAAACGGTGCCAGTTTCTAGCGTGTTGCATACAATAATATTGAAGCATTAAATTACTGGCATCTTTTAAACAACATGTCACATTCCAGTCTACTAGGCAATTAAAAAAAAACTTATTTCCCTTGGTCATCTAATAAATCTATATCAACACTAGCTGACCCGGCAAACGTTGTTTTGCCATAAAATAAAAATTATTTCTAGTGACTATTAAAAAATAGGGGTTGGTGATAGAAGGGTGAAAATTTAGGGTTGTATGTATTTTTTAATGCCACATACGAGTAAGCAACAATATAAGAAATAAAAATTTTGTCCAAAAAATAAAAATAAATGTTAGGGGTGGACAATCCTTGTCACTTAGGGGTATGAAAAATAGATGTTGGCCGATTCTCAGACCTACTCAATATGCTCACAAAATTTCATGAGAATCGGTCAAGCCGTTTCGGAGGAGTACGGGAACGAGCATTGTGACACGAGAATTTTATACTCGTATATGATGAATCTCTATTTCCCTTGGTCATCGCATCACGCGTGAACGGATGAAACAATTTCGCTAATTCTTTTTTGTTGTGTTAATTATTGTCAGGAGAAGGTTCTTATGAAAGAAAAAATCAAGGAAGTTGAGCGGAACATTAGAAAATTTAAGACAATTCGAATTCAATATTCATAGAGACAGGACAATGTCTGTCGGGTCGGCTAGTACTCAGTATTATTTATCAATATAGCTGATTAGCTTATATCACGCCTGTACAATTCATTGATAGAATGATATGACCAAGAACATTGAAGGAAGTCCCTTTTATTTTTCATACTATGCGCCCCGCGGTTTCACCCACGTTTTCCGGGATAAAAAGTAAAGTAGGATAGTAGGTAGTAGGATAGTAGCAAGTAGGATAGTAGGAAGTAGGATGACAGGGTAGGACTAGCTGCGCCCCGCGGTTTCACCCGCGATCTAAAGGGTAACATGAGTTTTCCGGGATAAAAAGTAGCCTATGTCCAGACCATGAAAGACCTTCATTCCAAATTTCATGTAAATCCGTTGTGCCGTTTCAGCGTTTAGTGGTAACAAACATACAAACTTTCCCTTTTATAATATGTAGTATACTTATACAGGGTTATTCATAAAGGGTATGCTAAGCCGAAAAGGGCTTATAGTACTCATCATTATGAACAACTTTTACTATGGGACCAGTTCGAAATTCGCGAAAAAAAAATCAGCTGTTCCATACATTTTGTCAAGTGTCATTGACATTTTCCTATGGAGAAGCTGATTTTTTTTTCGCGAATTTCGAATATTCGAATAACCCTATATAATTATAGTAGCCGTGGTAGTTCAACGAGAGAACAGCCGCTTCGCATTATTGAGGTGGCGAGTTCAGACCCCGGCTCGTACCAATGAGTTATTTCGAACTTATGTATGAATTTACATACCACTGGCTTTTCGGTGAAAGAAAACATCGTGAGGAAACCTGCATACGTCCGGAGAAGAAATTCAATGGCGTATGTGAATCTACCCGCACTTGGCCAGCGTGGTGGAATACGACTTAGTCACCCTTCGAGGGTAAACCTGTATCCAGCAGTGGGAGGATTAAAGGTTGCATATGATAATTATTATTATAGTAAGATTTTTGTAATGAAAACAAACGTATGACGCAAGTTGACTAAGCGAAAGAGTCGTAACTTCACCGTTTTTCCCTATTTATCCACTCTACGTAGTTATTGGTCACGTTCATGGAATTTCAAATGCAATAGAGTAGAATACTTTACCTCTTTATAATATAATACAGAGTTATAAGGAAAGGGTATGATAAGCCGAAAAGGGGTCATAGTAATTATCATTTCAAGCTTTGACATCCCTACTAATATTTTAAATGTGAATGTAAGTTTGTTTGTTACGCTTTCACGCGAAACCTACTTAACCGATCATCATGAAACTTTGTACATTCTTGGAGGTATTAGAAGTAACATAGGCCACTTTTTTTAAACGCGTTTGAAACCGCGGGGCGTAGCTAGTTTATAATATCAGTGGGATGTTTTTGCAGTGAGACCTGAAGTATCCAAAGAATCAGCTGTTCCATAGAAAAATGTCAATGACACTCGACAAGATGTATGGAACAGCTGATATTTTTTTCGATTTCCGGGTTGGTCCCATAGTAAAAGTTGTTCATAATAATGAGTGTTCGGTTAATTCCGAACACTTAAACCAGTGCACCAGCAACCGCCGCATTAACCGCACTCATAGCATCAGCGATCATTACCGAATATAGCACTTTATTAGCGTCTTGTATTTATCTCGCGTCGGTAGTGATCTATCAGCAGCAGCTCAAAGTAGGAATCTATTCCTACAATGAGAACTAATGAGCCTAAGGGTTTTAAGAACATGCCCTTTTCTTGAAAACCCTGTGTACCAAGCGTAAAATTTTGATGTAAAATAGGTAGCGAAAATTCAATAGATATCGTAAATAAATAAATAACGTTTCACACTCACAGCTCCCTACTAGGATACCCTGTGTCGGATGCCATGGAACACAAAGACGAGGACAACTAACACCCAGACTAAGACCAGATATTTAATTTCATCATTCGAACATCTGCCCGGCAGAATCGAACCGGGGACCTCTGGCTGGATATACTACCGCTGACCCAAACAGGTCGTTAAATGGAAACTGACGCTCATACATTTGACGACCTGTTTGGCTAAGTGGCAGTATATCCGTCTTTTAACCCAGAGGTCCCGGGTAGGTACGTATCCCGGCCGGGTAGATGTTTGAATGATGAATTTAAATATCTGCTCCGGGTCTGGGTGTTAGTTGTCCTTGTCTCTGTGTTCCATGGCATCCCGACACAGGATATCCTAGTAGAGAGCTAAGAGTGTGAAACGTAATTATTATCATTATTTTGCTATCGAATACTCGTTACGAATTTACGTCAAAATTTGTGCTAAGCACACCTACTTGTCGTAATCTAAAATCGATTTATTTCATGATGGCGCCGATTATTTATTTAGTAAGTTAGTAAGCTGTCCAAAACGGTCAAGGTTCAATCTATTGATTGGGTGTTACCATGTAACAATGTACTTTGAACTCAAACACAGTTTCACAGAGGTTGGATTCAACAAACGCGGTTTACGATGGAGCACGCTTGCCTAGAAGGAACTGTGTCACTCGCGACTTGAAGACACAGATTATGTCTATCGGAAAACACTCACTTGGGCCCTAGATCTAGTAAAAAGCAGATATATGGGTAGTGATGCCTTAGATCCAGGTGAAGCCAAAAAACTACCCTACTGCCCGTGTACGTTTACTTCATGCACATATTCACGCATAAAAACTACCCGAATCAATCGTCAATTCTTACGTCAGTTGCTCAGAGAACGTGGACAAGAAAAATAAGTAGTAATGAGGGTAGTTTTTATGCGTTTTTGTGTGTTTTATTTTAATATGCAGAACAAGTGCGTAAACAGTTATCTCAGCTATCTTTTTCGAACATTGAAGATAATAAATCACTGAATCGAGATTACAAAATATTTACAGATAAAATCGTTTTGAATAACAATAAAAAAATGCATTAGTCTCGCAAAACTGCGAAAATGGCTTGAAGGATTTGTTTTTTTTAACGCGAATAAGTCTACGTTTGACCACCAACTCGCCTGTTGGTAAGCGACGATGTGGTCGAAGATGAAGCACGCAGGCTTAGAAGATACCTATTCACTCTGACCTTGCAAAGCCCAAGTTTATATTATTGTTATACAAGGTGGCAGTGGCGGATTTACACCTTTGCCACCAGGCTATTCAAATATTTGCCGCCCTACCGACCTCTACAATTCGATACACTCTGGCACCCGTCCTCCGCCAATACTTTTTTTTACCGACTTCAAAAAAGGAGGAGGTTATCAATTCGACTGTACGTTTTTTTTTTTTTTTTTTTTTTAATGTTTTTAACTTTTGACTGGGTGAATCGATTTTGATGATTCTTTTTTTATTAGAAAGCTGACGCTTCCCATTTGGTCCCATTTCAATTTAGTCCAGTTCTGATAATGGTATCCATGAGAAAACCATATAAGTCTTAAATTTGCATTAAGTACGTGCGCGACAAATAGATGAATAACTCAATAGTCGGTCTCTTGAAGTCGGTTTTTGTTTTTTGTTTTGTAAAAATAATGTTCTTGTTGGGAAATAAGTAATGTTCGACATAAAAAAATAGTTCTGAATTTGTCGCCCCCCCCTATTATCTGCCGCCCTAGGCTTCAGCCGACTGAGCCTCTGCTGGCAAATCTGCCACTGAAAGGTGGGTTAGGAAAAAGGGGGTGAAACCGCGGGGCGCAACTAAGTATGTGAATCCTACTATCCTACTAAATATTAGCGAAAGTTTGTAAGAACGTATGGATGTATGTTTGTTACTCTTTCACGCAAAAACGACTGAACGGATTTACATGAAATTCGGAATGAAGGTTATTCATGGTCTGGATTAACACATAGGCAACTTTTTATCGGCCTGTATGGCTCAGTGGTAGTGTATCCGCCTTATAAGCCAGAGGTCCCGGGTTCGATTCCCGGCCGGGCAGATGTTTGAATGATGAATTTAAATATCTGTTCTGGGTCTGGGTGTTAGTTGTCCTTGTCTTTGTGTGTGTTCCATGGCATCCCCGACACAGGATTTATTCCTAGTGGGGAGCTATGAGTGTAAAACGTTTATTTATTATTATTTTTTTATCCCGGAAAACGCGGATGAAACCGCGGGGCGCAGCTGGTATTTAAATGTTAGTTCTCTCATTTGGCCGAGGCTACTGATGAGACGAGAATCGCTCTGCACAAGTGTATAGTGCGTCATCATCTTTTGCTTTCTACGCATGCCGTCTCTAGATCTAGAAGAATTAATTGCCAATAGAAAACTTTTTCGCCAGTGCAGGTATTTTTTAAGGCGCGTCTCATCGCATGTTCTGATGTTTAGAATTCACAAAAACCACTCAAAACATTGGATCGATATATGTTTTTGCTGATGAGTCGGGCTTTTTTTACGTTTCATTCAAAAACGTGCTTGAACCTCAATTAACAAGTTTAGTGTAAAGCGACGTTTGGTTCGGTTTTTGGAAAAAAAAAACTAAGTTGTTTTTTAGACCTGAACGTTCGTAAACTCAGTTTTAATACAGAGTTATAAGGAAAGGGTATGCTAAAGAATAGGGCTCAACGTACTCATCATTATGAACAACTTTTACTTTGAGACCCACCCGGAATACGCGAAAAAAATCAGCTGTTCATTTTGTCGAGGATCATTAACATTTATCAACAACTGATTTTATTCATGAATTCCAAGTTGGCATCAAAGTAAAAGTTGTTCATAATATTGGACTTGTACTTATCATACCCTTTATTTATAACCCCGTATGTTTGCGTTGATAGTACAAGCCATGCATTAGTTTAACTTCTCTTTGTCTAAAATAACGCTTGCCTAAAATAAACCGATTCACTCGCGACTCAAAGACACCCAGATTAAACGCAAGCTCTGTTTTCATTCTAATAATTATTAATAGTTTAAATTAAAGAACTAAAAAACACGCATTGTCATCGCTCTTTGACAAACGCGGCGCGTAGCAGAATATGTACCAGTAGCCGTGGGGAACCACAGCTTAGCCAGCAGTAGTCACAGAATTCGCGTACCGAGTCACAGCTTAGCTAACAGCAGTGACGGATTAACCCTTAATCAAATTAAGCAATTGCCTAGGGCATCACGTCTGAGGGGGCACCAGAAGAAGCACAAAAAAAATCCGTCCTTAGGGCATCACGTCTCACTCTCACGTCACCAAAAACCACACCAAAAAAGTTACTAATTTGAAAATTCGCGCGAAAAAGTTGACATAGAGTCCGACCTAGAGTCATAACCCCACTCCCGCTTGCCCACTCGCTGCCCGCTAGTGCATTCGACAATTCGAATGCCCCGGAATTGACAACATTTCAAATTTTTTATGTTACTATTTCGATATATCGATATTGTACATAAGAGTCCGATATGTTAAAAACGTTAGATGTTAATACTATCTTGCGTGAATTCAATGCTCGGAAAAGCCGCAAGGCGCATTTCAATAAATAAATAAATTATTCTTTGGTTTTTATTATTGTCGCACCTACTCCACTTCTAAAGTACGTTACATCTCATCATCTTATTTTACTAAAAACTAATGTTTTTAGGCGGTAAAGGTTTAAAGACCGATTCTAGTTGACATACGGATAGGGGGGCCCACAGGCATGGATTGCTTAGGGCATCTAGTAGTCTTAATCCGTCACTGGCTAACAGTAATCATAGAAATCGCGTTCAGAGCAAAAACACAATTTATTAGCTTCATATACATAATTATTTTAATTTATTTATAAGTATTTTTTTATTTATTTTTTGTATAATAATGTATTGTCATCGGTCCTCGATATATCTACAAAGTTTGAACGAAATCTGGCCGTTTAAAGTGGGTCAAAAACGCGCTCAAAGGAGTCGGTTACAAACATACATACAAACATACAGGTGAAGCTAATAAAAAGCGTCTAAAAATCGTTCGAGTTTAGATAATATTCATATCTAGCGATAGTACGTAAGCTATCTTTAAATTACGTTTTTATCTTGCTTGTTTAGCCTTGAGTCATTTCGCGATTTTTTCCGTGTACATCGAGTTACGAAATGGTACTGGTACTATGAATACAGTCTGCGCCAATCTTTATAGACGCTCTGAAATTGTGGCGACGGACGCTAGCGCCACCACGAGCGTATGTGAACTGCCGATATCCCAATATATGGGTATGTGTGTGTGTGTGAGAGAGAGAGAGAGAGAGAAGAACTGTTGTAAACTAATTGTTTCGTTAATTTACAAATTTTATAATAATATAAAATAACTAAGGGGAATTAAAATTCAATCCCTACTTAATATATTATGTTATTATAGATGTGAATGTAAGTTTGTTTGTTACGCTTTCACGCGAAAACTACTTAACCGATCATCATGAAACTTTGTACATTCTTGGAGGTATTAGAAGTAACATAGTACTTTTTAATTTTTTGGACGCGGGTGAAACCTCGGGGCACAGCTAGTTTTAATATAAGAGGAATTAAAAACCAACAACAAATAAAACAATTTGAAAAACATTTTGTATTTTAAATCAATTCTCGTTTTGATATCCCATAATTTGAGGGACGAATTTGATTATTTTTGTATTGTTTGTTGAATAAAACCATGTCAGTTTTTATAGTAAAACTTTTTCCTCTTTGCCCAGGTAACTGCCTGAGGTCCAAGATGCTGGACGACGACGTCATGCCGACCATGAGGAGCCTCAGCCCCGACCCGGAGGACATGGCCAACGTTGGACGCAAATACAATAACATGCAGGTACGTGTCTTTAGGAAGCGTTCTAGTATTACGTAACGCAATTTTTGGAAATTTTTACCCCCCCTCCCCCTCCCTCCATGTGTTCATCATCAGCAACCTTTAATCCTCCCACTGCTGGGATACAGGTCTACCCTCGAAGGGTGATTAGGCCGTACCCCTCCATGTAACGCGCCGTAACGTTTTACAAGACCCCTCCCTTCCTCCAAATGCGTTACGTGATTCTTGATTTCGTGTTTTATTTTTTTTTTCTAAGGGACGACTGTACGTTTAGGTCTGTCGTGGACGGTTTGTCTTTTCTCCACTTTTATCCGCGAAAGACAAAGCTAGAATATGGATAATTCGAAAGTGTTCGAAAGAGGCCTACGAACACTTTCGAAACTGCAGCTGACAATTTACACAGAAAGCAATTTAAAGTAAAATTCGACCTAAATCAATAAGTTAAAATGTGTAGTATCAATTCAATTCAACTAAACCTATTTTTTTTAATTCGTATAAAGTTTTATAGTATTAGTTTAGTTTAGGTTAAGATATTGTTCGTCGGGGCAGTCGAATTAGGTATGTTTGTCTCTTTAGTACGGAAGGTTTAAGATCAAAGAGGCTCCAACAACAAAGTCACTAATAGCACAACAGTCAACACCTAACGCAATACAAGGGGAAGAGATGTGCCAGCGACCCCAGGCCGTGCTCCGTTATTTTAGGGAGCTCGGCTGGTTTGGGCCTAGCAGTTGAGGCAATGCACAATACAGCCCAAGCGGGACGTCGGTGCAGGCCCGTGCAGGCAATACCGTCTTTACAATAAGGACACACGGGGCTCGAGCCCTGGACCCCCCAACCTCAGGGGCCCCGAAGGAACATTACATTTAAATCTGTACTCAAACCGTGGTTGTTAAATAATTCTTTTTACGGCCTTGAAGAGTATGAAGGATCGACAAGTTAAATTTTACGTTGTTATTTATTGATTAAATAACTATTTGAATTTGTTATTAGCTAGCTCCACCCGCTGCGGCAAGTTTTACTCGCTGTTTTTTTTTATTTTGTAACCTTCCCTGTATTAGAACGGACAAAACAAAAAAAAAAGTTCAAATCGGTCCAGCCGTTCTCGAGTTTTAGCGAGACAAACGAACAACAATTCATTTTTATTTATAAAGATAAGAGAAGAAGAGGAAGATGTACCCTAACTGACTTGTAGCAATGCTATAAATAAATGCTTTTTGTTTTATTGAATGATGAATTTAAGTATCTGTTCTGGGTCTGGGTGTTAGTTGTCCTTGTCTTTGTGTGTGTTCCATGGCATCCCCGACACAGGATTTATTCCTAGTGGGGAGCTATGAGTGTGAAACGTTATTTATTTTTCATTCTTTCATTTCTTTACTCGGATCGGCCAAATAGTTTGGCATGAACTATACCAATACAAACACATGTACCGCTTTTTTGCAATAAATACACAAAGAAAAATTAAAATCCGGGTCTAAGCAACTCATTAAATAAAATGAGAATATAACTACTTCAGCTGCCAAAAGCAAAAAGCGAAAAGCAAAAAATAAACCCAGACATACTGTAATTGTTATAGGGGCCGTCCATTAATCACATACTATTTTTATCAACTTTGTTATCCCCTCCTACCTATATAGAGGGTGAAGGCCCTCTCCCCCGCCATCACCTGTATTTTTATTGCAATTTGTCTTTAAAATCTTCAGAATTTCATTTATTTCGTAATGTTTTACCCCCCCGACCGCCCTCCCCTCCGACCCCTCTCGTGCTTCATGCGATTAATGGATGATCCCTTTATTAAGTATACCTTTATTTAAGTATAATTATTCTTAACTAAGGCCGTTCTCTCAATGTGTGCAGCGTCAGCGATATTTTGGTATCGGATTTCAATTTAAAACACAGACCATAGAGGGCTATAAGGAAAGGGTATGCTAACCCCTTTTCGGTGTAGCATTAACTACGCATTAAACCAAAGTTTAGTTTCGAAAAAGGTAAAACAGAATGGACACATTTTCGTTTTCAAAACGAATTGTTATTTTCGAAGTGGATTTTCATTTTCAAAACAGTTCCGCGTACCTACGAAAATTAGTAGATAAAATAATCTCAGCTCGTCCATTATCAGCTACGATGTTGATATTGGTATTGGTAAAATATACTTATATAAACAAATATAGATAAAACAGATAGCCAAACATGTGTATATGTGTGGGTGAATTAGCGGGAAATGTTGCACAACAATTTATAACTATTTCATCATAGCCACAATGGAAAAATGCGGAAAATATGGGATAAATCAACGTTTGTTACTGGTCGAGTTTATTATTAACTTACGTGAAATTGCGGATTGATTTACGTTTATTAAAAACAAATTAGTTTGTTTACCGTTTCGTGCACTTTGAGCATGATGCAGCGACATCTGTTGAGCGCGTCGTCAGGATGATCAGCGGTTTCTGTCGAGTTTGAAGTTCTGCTACTCGGCGGTAGGTGGCACTGTCTTATCGTAAAGCAAATCAAATAGCTTTGATAGATTGTAACGTAAATCCTTTTTAAATAAATTTTAAAGTGAAAAACTAGCGATATGATAGCACAAAGGAATGTAAATACATCGTACTTTTCAACCACTCATTAAAATTAATTACGTCGGCTTCGACGGCTAATCTTTGTTGTCTGTCTCAGTCTAGCGTCTAGCGCTGTCTTTATCTAATTGTCAGAGTGACGTGTTGAGTTTGAATCATGCCGACTTCGATCGGAAGTCAGTCACAAATAGAATACGCTGTCATACGATCTTGTTTTTCGATTATTATGTGAAATAAATTAATATTCGTTATAATATCGAACCGGCGCGAAAGCCACAAACTTTATAGTGCTGCCAAGAGGAACTTTTCATGGATTTCAGTGTGTGTTCGAAGTGTGTTTTGTGAAGTTTAAAAAACGGTGAACGTTGCTATTTTTCTAGTGCTTTTACTACTTTCTGCGGTTTACCTTCCGTAGTTGAAGGTACTGGAGCGTAACGTTAACTTAAAACTGCAGCAGTCTTGAAAAAAACCGAGCGGAACAGCTGTACTAAGCACAGATGTTGCACATAACCTCCTTTGTTTCAACCTATAAAGTACTCAGCGGTTTAACCTTGCTAAAGTGGTTTCTTTCCATAAAAAAGGTAGACTATGATTCTGCTATGACCTTTTTACTTTTGCCTAGCAACTAGATCGATAACTGCGTCAACCACTACACTTTTATCGTTACTTTTGGCTCTATCTTTAGGTAGGTTAGATTTCATGTGAAATGTGTAAACACAAAAGTCACATAACAATTTTTTTATTTTTTAGGGCGCACAAGTTTCTGTCGTTTTCAACTGTTGATACAAAGATAAGATAAATCTTATCAGATTCCTATGGGTGTACTGTGTAAAGTACAGTAAATTACAGTCATTTTGAATAGGTACTCCATAAACTAAATATTTTACCCACCAGTTAAAGCTTTATAGTCATAGACAAGAAGCCCACTTTTAATATAAATCGGTGATCTGTATTGATAAGTTTTTGAATAACTTTTTTTAAGTTTAGTATTGATTTGTTTGACTACAGATATTCTACCTGATGGTTTATAAAGACTCAGGTTATTAATCCTACCAAAAACAGTACCTGTACCTGGGCGTGTTTAAAACGTGTTTTCTTAAAGATTAGGATCTACCCCCGTATTGCAAATTTTATCCAAATCTTTTGAGCCATTTTCGAGATCTCAATATTTTTTATCCAAAATTGCTTGTTCAATCATTTTTGATAATAGTTAAAGCTACACTATACAGGGTTATTCATAAAGGGTATGCTAAGCCGAAAAGGGCTCGTAGTAAGTACTCATCATTATGAACAACTATTACTTAGGACCAAATCGAAATTCGTGGAAAAAAAATTAGCTGTTCCATACATTTTGTCGAGTGTCATTGACATTTTTCTAAATGGGGGTGATACGACCTGCACCGACGTCCCGCTTGGGGTGTATTGTGCATCTCTAATTCTAAATGGGGGTGATACGACCTGCACCGACGATTGACATTTTTCTATGGAACAGCTGATATTTTTTTCGTGAATTTCGGGTGGTCCCATAGTAAAAGTTGTTCATTGAGTACTATGAGCCCTTTTCGGCTTAGCATACCCTGTATGACCCTGTATGTGACTTCGAAATCAACAGTATTTTTTATAATTTGTTTAAAACCATACATACTATTGTCTTTTTTGAGTAATCAGTATCACTGATACATCTTTATTATTTTAATTTAATGATGTTTTGAAGGCAACACTCAGCCATACCATATTTCCTGTTATTGAACGAGCAATCTCTAACATTAGCCTTGTCAAAGTTACATTCTATGTCTTCTGGTTCTGTACACAGAATTGTTAACGGTGAGTTCTGTAGTTTGTTTGTTAATAGGTATGATTATCAAATTTAGACAAATTTTGTACCTGCTTCTTACAATAATACATATGTATGGATTATACAGAAAGGGTATGCTAAGCCAAAAAGGGCTCATAGTGCTCATTATGAACAACTTTTACTATGGGACCAACCTGGAATTCACGAAAAAAATATCGGCTTCTCCATAGAAAAATGACAACTACCCTCGACAAAATGTATGGAACAGCTGTTTTTTTTTTTTGCAAGTTCCGGGTTGATCCGTTAGTAAAAGTAGTTCATAATGAGCACTATGAGCCCTTTTTGGCTTAGCGTACCCTTTCTGTATAACCCTGTTTACAAGTGTTACAAAAAGGCATAGGAATATTAAAAAGTTGGTATGTTTATCATATTTAAAAAAAAACCTTTTTTCTTACAAACTTTAAAAATGAATCAGTCAAACTTTTTGCTACCCTTTAAAGGTTCTCAATGAATGCTCTCATCACACCATACTCATACATGACATGTAATTTACGTAATGAGGGTAGTTCGCCTAATAATAAGCTTTTATTTATTAGTTTTTTGTTCAAATCAAATCATGCAAATTAATTTTGAGTTTGCCATTTTTCTTTTTTTTTTACAACAAACTAGAGACATGTGTTTGACCACAATCTCACCCGATGGGAAGCGACGATGTGGTCGAAGATGTAGCGCGCTTGCCTAGGAAATACCTATTCACTGTACTTTTAAATAACCCTGGGTTGAACTTTCAACACTAAAGTAGGCAGGTACGAATTATAATGCAACGAAGTATGCACATTAGTTATTTTTAAAACATTCTAGTGCATTGCATTCCAAGAGCTATGAATAGCAAACACTCTCGCTGCATTATGAATTCATATATAATTGCAACATGCGTGAGGAAAAAGGAGAAAGTAGCCACCTAGGCAGTCTTCGGAGGGATTAGTACTGCTTTTCTTTGAGTAATGTTTTATATTATTGAGTGACGAGACGAGCAAATCGCTTGCCTGATGTTCAACGTCATGTTTGCCCATAACAGGTCTGCTGCAACCAGAATTTTGAATTTTTAGAATGCAAGCCCCTGTGCGGCACAGCACTGCGCTCGTCACCCTGAGATATAAGTTGTTTAATCTCCCATTTGCCCTGTAATTTCACTGGAAACAATCTACAATTGACAAAGAAAATGAAAGAAATTTGAGTAGAAACTACAAACAAGAAAAATACAGATGGTCGACATAGAACCTCCTTTATTGAAGGGCCACAAGTTTTTTTTTTTTACATTTCAGCAAAAACCCGCCAAAGAGCCATTTTCCATAGAGCAAACAAAACTTTTTTAGATCGCGTATGTTTTTTTAAAAATAGCACGTCCTTGCCAAGGCGGTCGGACGGCAGAGGTCGTTGTACTGATCGTTTGATGTAATTCTAATTTTTTGGCGTCTCGCTACATGCATTTACAAATATCTATGTATGTACATACAGGGTTATAAAAACAGGTTAAGTCGAAAAATGCTCATAGTACTCATCATTATAAACAACATTTACTATGGGACCAACCCGAAATTAAATAATTATTTTTACAAAACAAAAAAACAAAAACCGACTTCAAAAGACCGACTATTAAGTTATTCATCTATTTGTCGCGCACATACTTAATGCAAATTTAAGACTTACATGGTTTTCTCATGGATACCATTATCAGAACTGGACTAAATTGAAATGGGACCAAATGGGAAGCGTCAGCTTTCTAATAAAAAAAGAATCATCAAAATCGATTCACCCAGTCAAAGGTTATGAGGTAAAAACAAAAAAAAAACATACAGTCGAATTGATAACCTCCTCCTTTTTTGAAGTCGGTTAAAAAGAAAACAGCTGTTCCATAGATGTAACTGACACACGACAAAATATATAGAACAGACTTTTTTATTCGCGAATTATAATTTTGTATGTAGTTGGTTTTTCGAAGTTGGTTTTTGTTAGGGGAAAACGATAATTGGGTAAATGCGATAAAATATCAAGTTTTCGATGTGGCGTCAGACCCAAATAGATTTGTTTGGGTTTCTGTATTAGCCTCATTCTGAGAAGTGCTTGCTGTTGAAAATGCACGTTTGGGGCCATACATAAATTACGTCACAAATTTCATGATTTTGTTACTCACTCCCATCAGATTTGTGAGACTCCCCCCTCCCTCTACTCTCGACTCATAATTCAAAATTCAAATATATTTTATTTCGGATTAATACAAAATCTATTGTAGGTAAGGTCTTAGTGTGACGTCACATTTTTTGCAATTTTACATCTAGAAATTATTAAATTTAAAAAAAACTTAGATATTCGATTTTGAAGAGAGATGTCACGAAACTAAGGTCTCCACCCCTTGTCACACAATATCACACTTCGTTGACCCCCTTTTTGGGTGACGTAATTTCTGAATGACCCCTTTTGGAAGTGCTTATTCTGAACATAACCCCGCTGTTTCAGTCTTTGTATTGAGTTTGAATAGCAGGTCGATAACCTAATGAATGAGTAATACAAGAGGTAATCAATAATCTGCCTACATAGGTATGTGAAATGGCAGGGTCGGATACAGAATTTTGTGAGGGGGGGTTTTGCAGGGTCGAAGTTAGGAATCGGCTGGGGAGGTTTTGGAAGCGAACTAGTTTAAAAAACAAGTTTATTTGGTCTACATAAAAAACTTAGCTTACGTTACATTGGTGTACTCTGAATCCCAGAATCTAATCTTAATGCTGATTATTATAATAGTGAAATTACAGGGCAAATAGGACATTAAACATTTTATATCTCAGGGTGACGAGCGCAGTGCTGGGCCGCGCAGGGGCTTGAATTCAGCGAGTTTAAACTTCTGGGTGGCGCAGACCTGTTATGGGCGAACGACGTTTAACATCAGGCGAGCGATTTGCTCGTCTCGTCACTATAAAAATGCATAGAGCATGATCCAAGAATTGGTTCCCTTCCTCTATGATACGCCTCTGGAACACTCAATAGAGGTACATGAAACTATGACTTTGAGAAACCCTCCGAGCTGGTAAAATCTGACCTCACACCGTTTCGACCTCATAAGTCAACGCTCGGAAATGATGGGTTCCACGTCACCGGCGTAGGAGTCTTTTATGTCTCATGTGCGTTGACATATTTGTAAGGACTGGGCAAATAAACTGGCATGAGATGCCCACAGACATCTGCACACCGTTGATGGGCCAAGCATTGTGGATATAAAAGGAAAGGACTCATAGTACTTAACATTATGAACAACTTTTACAATGGGACCAACTTTGAAATAGCGAAAAAAAATCAGCTGTTCCACAAAAATGTCAGTGACACGCGACAAAATGTATGACAAAACACCTGGTTCATAAGTAGAGACCCTGTAGAGGTCGCAAGGTTCAGTTAGCTGTTAATTACATAGACTAGTCACGAGTAGTACGAGGTGAACTGAGACCTCGCTGCTCTTATATCTTCAGAACCTCTCGACCAATTTTTTTATATTCGAACTTAAAAATTGTATTATGAATAAACTACTTGCCTGCAGTTCATGGAAATCGGAATGACCTAGTTAGTCGAACCTCCCTCTCCCCCCCCCCCCCGTCCATTTACGTGTGACGTAATTTATCGATGGCCCAATGGGACGCAACAATGTTCCGATTGCCATCTCCACATATCTAGGTCGATGCTAACTTGTGTATTCGCTATTTATAGTCGACGTGTCATTTCTTTGTTTACAACCGTTTTTGTTTGGGGTCGTTTGCATTTCATCATATAAACGCAACACTCAAACACAATTATTATTATAATCAAATGTTTTTTTACTTTTTTTATGTTATTGAGTGACGGGACGAGCAAATCGCTCGCCTGTCGTTAAACGTCACGTTTGCTCATAACAGGTCTGCGTCACCCAGAATTTTGAACTCTTAGAATTCGCGCCCCTGCGCTCGTCACCCTGAGATACGAGTATAAGATGTTTATAAATCTCTCATTTGCCCTGAAATTTAACTGGAAACAGTACCTCGAAAAAAAACTACTACCTACTACCTAAAAAAACTTAAATATTTTTATTGGTCTGTTATTGAAACCACCTTATTTCATTTTTAGTTTCATTCTCTCTTCTTCATGTAAAAACTTAAACCGGATGGGTGTCGCAATGGTAAGTATAGAACTTTATCGGTTAACAAACTGACATAATAATATGCACTCGACAAAATCCTCAAAATAGTCTTGGTCTGAACAAAATCATTGAAGAAGAATTGACCACAAACTCGCCTGATTTGAAGCAACGATGTGATCGAAAATGTACCGCTTGCCAGCATGGATTTACCAGCAGGCTGAGTAGGCTGGAGCCTAGGGCGGCAGATTTCAGGGGCGGCAAATTCTGGGGCAAGTTTTTTTAATTTCGGACATGATTTCTGAACGAAAGTATTATTGTGAGCAGGGACGGGGGACGGGGCTAGTGTATCGAATTGTTTAGGTCGGTAGGGGCGGCAAAATGTTGAATAGCCTACGGGCGGCAAATGTGTAAATCCGCCACTGCGCTTGCCTACTAACCTATTCGTTCTACTTTTGAACAACCCGTGTTTAAAAGTATTGATTTTATGGAATCAGCCGACTTTGAACGTCAGTTTGTCGATCGACAGTTCTATACTCGCGCTGCAGGTACATACCTAAGAGCTCACTCTTCTTTCTCTTTCCTTCTTTACTGTGCGAAAGAGATGCCTAAAAACATTTCTCTCCGCTATAATCTTGCCAGATTTATATTAAGCACGATTATATTAAGGACGTACAGTAATTCAACGTCGCCATCTTGCGATTCTTTATGCAAGGTCCTTCGCAAGGTGATGCTCCATTTAACTGCATTTTATAGCTTTTGTTTGCAACAAGCCAATTTCACTGTATTATAAGCTTTTATTTAGATTCCGTCCCGGTGTCTGTTTGTCTGTGAAAGCATGTTCCTTGTGAAATCGCTAAATATCTTGTCTTATTGATACAAGGATATAGGGAAAGGTAAGGGAAAGGGCTCTTAATACTCATCATTATGAACACCTTTTACTATGGGGCCAACACTGATGAAAAAAACCGGCCAAGTGCGAGTCGGACTCGCGCTCGAAGGGTTCCGTACTATCTATTATAAGTGTTTTATGATTATTTTTACAAAACAAAAAACAAAAACCGACTTCAAAAGACCGACTATTGAGTTATTCATCTATTTGTCGCGCACGTACTTAATGCAAATTTAAGACTTATATGGTTTTCTCATGGATACCATTATCAGAACTGGACTAAATTGAAATGGGACCAAATAGGAAGCGTCAGCTTTCTAATAAAAAAAGAATCATCAAAATCGATTCACCCAGTCAAAAGTTATGAGGTAACAAACATATAAAAAAAAATTAAAATAAAAAAACATACAGACGAATTGATACCCTCCTCCTTTTTTGAAGTCGGTTAAAAACGGCAAAAATCACGTTTGTTGTATGGGAGCGCCCTTAAATTTTTAGTATTTGTTGTTATAGCGGCAACAGAAATACATCATCTGTGAAAGTTTCAACTGTCTAACTATCACGGTTCATGAGATACAGCCTGATGACAGACGGACGGACAGCTAAGTCTTAGTCCCGTTTTATCTTTTGGGTACGGAACCCTAAAAAAGGGAATAAGAAGTAGAACATCTGTACTTATAAATTCTTGAATAATTTCACGTGTCTCGAATGTAAATTTCCCTGTAAACAAGTGCGACCTCGTTTCCAGCGGAAGGTTATCTTCAGACGTTTCTGGGAGAAACTGACGTAGGGGCTATTTTTAACCTCCGACGCAAAAAGGGGGTGTTGCAAGTTTAATGTACATACGAGTATGTAGGTATTTGTGTGTTGCATATCTGTTAACCGATTTAGCTAGTGTCTGTCCACATAATTATTTATATTTTTTTTTTTTATGTAATTGAGTGACGAGACGAGCAAATCGCTCGCCTGATGTTAAACGTCACGTTTGCCCATAACAGGTCTGCGTCACCCAGAATTTTCAACTCGCAGAATTCAAAATCCTGCGCGGCACAGCACTGCGCTCGTCACCCTGAGATATAAGTTGTTTAATCTCCCATTTGCCCTGTAATTTCACTGGAAACAATGCCCTTCCAACCGGAACACAGTAATGTTAGCACATTACTGCTTGGCGGTGGAATAACTGGCAAAGGTGTGGTACTTCCCCAGGCGGGCTCTGCAAAAGAGCCCTACCACTACTGAAAACATATAGCAACATATAGCAGAGTAGCTCTCAAACGTGGAAACCGATTAATTTAAAATACAATTTGAATTATTTTTTCAAAAGAATAGTTGCGCCAAAAATTCCCTGAAATTGCGAAAAAGAAATCAGCCGTTCCATACATCTTGTCGAGTGTCATTGACATTTTTCTATGAAACTGCTGATATTTTGCAAATTCCAAGTAAATAATAAATTAATTAATAACGTATCACACTCGTAGCTGCCACTAGGAATAAATCCTGTGTCGGGGATGCCATGGAACACACACAAAGACAAGGACAACTAACGCCCAGACCCAGAACAGATATTTAAATTCATCATTCAAACATCTGCCCGCCGGGAATCGAACCCGGGACCTCTGGCTTATAAGGCGGATACACTACCGCTGAGCCAAACAGGCCGGGGAAGTTGGTCCCATAATAAAAGTTGTTCATAATGATGAGTACTATGAGCCCTTTCGGCTTAGCATACCCTTTCCTTATAGTCCTGTATAAGTAAACACAAAAAGAATTTGCGAAAAACAAGAACTGTTCCATACATTTTGTCGAGTGACATTTTTCCATGCAACTGCTGATTTTTTTTCGCAAATTCCAGGTTGGTTCAAAATGAGTACTATGAGCCCTTTCGGCTTAGGATACCCTTTTTTATAACCCGGTTTTATATGGCACAGGCCGTCGTCCTTATTTCACCTGCGCCTAAGGCCTGGCCATAACAAGGCATCTGGCCATATTAGGAGAGCGCACGGCGCGGCGTCCTCTGCTCACTGGAACAAGGTCTACCAGTCTACCCGCAATTTTGGAAATAATCAATACTAGAAGTAACTGTTACCGGTGTTATGTTATTGTATTAAATACAGGTATATTTATTAAAAAAAATTCATACTAATATTATAAATGTGAACGTAAGTTTGTTACGCTTTCACGCCGAAAACTACTTAACCGATCATCATGAAACTTTGTACACATATTTTTGGAGGTATCAGAAGTAATATGGGATACTTTTTTTTTAAACGCGGGTGAAACCGCTGGGTGCAGCTAGTAATTTTTAATAAAAATCTAAGGTCTTATTGGCGGCTAAATGCATTTTTTACTGTAGTCGATTTACATCTCGTTTTTGTCTATACTAATATTATAAAGAGGAAACATTTGTATTTTTGTATTTTTGTATGTTTGTGTGGAATAAACTCAAAAACTACTGGACCGATTTCAAAAATTCTTTCACCATTCGAATGCTACATTATCCCAAAGTAACATAGGCTATGTTTTTTTTTTTTTTTTTTTTTTTTTATCCACAGCTAAGCGTGGCATGGGAACAGCTAGTATATTATAAATTATACAAAAAGAAATTAAATAAAACAAAAAATACTGCAACTTTTTACAAGCTTGTCGTTATAGTATTTTTTTTTTCAATTTTACTTTTTTCTTCTAAACCATACTAATCTGTTTGTATACGTATGAATCATATAATTATGATACGTGCGTAATAGCAGGTAGGTAAGATAGTCCAAGGTGCGTGTTTAATTTGCATTCCCCTCTTCCGTATTACACTGCACTGCATCCGGCACTGAAATCATAAAATGGTTGTACATATTCTGTTACTAACTGACAACTATGACGTTAGAACAAAGGATGAATGCAGAAACCTTGCGAAGCCATTTAAAAAAAATCTTGAGTTGTCGTTGACGAGCTCTTGAGTTTTTTACAAGCTTTTATTTAACTTGCTTTGTTAGTGTGGGTCAAATCTTGCAAATAATTTCGAAACACTTCCTTGATTTTTGACTTGATTTATTGCGCGAATTTAAAAAAAAACATTCTACAAAACTTGGTTGAATCAAATCGCGTATTGGGCCTCCATTGAAAAAAAAAACTAAATTATACACTAGTGATGTCAATTGACAGTTGGTGTCGCTGTTCGCGCCGACGATTGCGTAAACAAATTAATTCAATTCCCTAGTTATTGACCTCTTGATTTCCCGCCAGTTTTTACGTCAGCGCTATATTTTTTCGCCGTTGACCGTCAAGAGTTCAAGGTTATTATCGGCCAGTGCTAAAGTCGTTTGGAAATAGCGTAGGAAGGTAAATACTGTTTAGCTTCGGAGATGGCTGTTCTCATTCCAAATTTAAATGGGGAAATGGGTGCGTTCTGCGCAGGAGTGTTTTCAGGTTTTCCTTTGTGGCCAGTTACTTGATTTTAGCGGATTGTTCTTGGGATACTGGCGTTGACGTTTGGAGCCAAAATCCATATTATTCTTGTCTATCTAAACCTGAAGAAACCTCGTACTCCTTTTAGTACATTTCAAAAAGTCTAGTTTTCTTGCGGTTTCTTTGATTTTTTTCTTATTTATTTTAAACCACCCCAATATTAAGCCGTACAAAACAAACAAAAAATAATAGTAAAAAATAGTACAAATGCCATTTTTTTGCGAGACTAAACGCATGCCAATTGATTTTCATACAATTTATTTAAAAACTCATTAAAACTGCATTGCAACTGTGCCAGCCTTGTTATCCATCACGAGTGCTATTAAAATTTTGTTTTTCTCATCTTTAGCATCACGAAAACAAACCTTTTCTCTTTGAAGTTTTATTATTTTAGTGATACAGAGGCTTAATGCTCGAACGCCCTTGTCCGGAATGTCACGTGCATAAAAAATGTCCGTAAATGAGTTTTTTGACGTCGCATTGCAATGATTGATTCTGTCAGAAATAATTTTAGAGGTTTCAAGGACAGCGTGAAAATCTTCAAAGTCTATGACCATCGTTTCTGAATAAGGGAGTTTTTTTATGCAATTGAGTGACGAGACGAGCAAATCGCTCGCCTGTTGTCAAACGTCACGTTTGCCCAGAACAGGTCTGCGCCACCCAGAATTTTGAACTCTTACAGTTAAGCCCCTGCGCGGCACAGCACTGCGCTCGTCACCCTGAGATATAAGATGTTTAATCTCCTATTTACCCTTCAAACCGGAACACAGTAACATTTGCACATTGCTTGGAGTTCTTTTAGCTATTTACGCTTTTACCCGCACGATAATAATGATGAAGAAATGTAGCCTAGGTGTTAAGCCCGGTTATATCATCCAACTAATGAAAGACCTTCATTCCAAACATGTAAATCCGTTCAGCCGTTCATTAGTATCAAACATACAATATCACCAAGATTCCGTCTAGCCGTTTCGGGGTAACAGAAAAAATCGGTTGTCTGTAAAGTCGGTTTACTGACGATAGTTGAACGTGACGTCATAAGAAAATACAGATAGGATGGTTTCATTTTTCAAAAGAAAATTTTAATTTTATTTTATTTTAGATAATTTAATTTAATTTTATTTAAGTAAGGTACAAAAGTAATTGACAAATAGGAAAATATAATAGAATATAGGAAATCACAATTTCACTCAGAGCGAGGTAACGCCTCATCGAGGTAACGGCACATACGTCACACTTTTTTCGTACTTGCACCCGGCTCCATCGAATTATAAGACGTTATCACGTCAAAAAAATACATACAGTCAAACTTTCGCATTTGTAAAGCAAGTAAGGCTGAGTGGCTGGTCCTGTGGGCCTAGCACAACTTTGACGTAAAAATACGTAGCGAGTATTTGATAGAAAAGTGTACGCTATTTACGACTGTCAAGTGTGCTCCTGACGGGTGTAAATGGCGTACACTTTTCTATCGAATACTCGCTACGTATTTTTACGCCAAAGTTGTGCTAGGCCCACTGGTATCAGACTTAAATTGTTGATTTGGCCTCATTATAATTTTCTTTTCATGCTGTGATCAAAAATCTTAACGCGTAATAACGAAATCTGATTTTCTTTGCCAAGTCAGAATTAATCTGCTCAATTAATTTTGTTGTTGTATTGTCCTTAAAATGGTGTATTTGTAATATAACTAGCGACCTGCCCCGGCTTCGCACGGGTATGAAATATAGTCTATGTTACTCGCTAATGATGTAGCTTTATATTGGTGGAAGAATTTTTAGAATCGGTCCAGTAGTTTTTGAGTTTATTAGTTACAAACTTCCATAAATACAAATCTTTCTTCCTAATCAAACGAGTCCAAACAAGACTGGACTTTCTTGTTTTGTTGAGGAGTTCGTAAAGCCACCTTCGGACTTCATCATCACACTCTGGACATCTAGGTACATACAGGGTTATTCATAAAGGGTATGCTAAGCCGAAAAGGGCTCATAGTACTCATCATTATTAACAACTTTTACTATGGGACCAACCCGAAATTCGCGAAAAAAATATCAGCTGTTCCATAGAAAAATGTCAATGACACTCGACAAAATGTATGGAACAGCTGATTTTTTTTCGCGAATTCTGGGTTGGTCCCATAGTAAAATTTGTTCATAATGATGAGTACTATGAGCCCTTTCCGGCTTAGTATACCCTTTATGAATAACCCTGTATAATGTTAAGTACTCGTCTAGACAAATCCGACGAGTCCAAAAACGACAGTTGTTGTTGTTTTGTGGCAAAGCTTCTGTGGCCATTGGCCACCTTTCGACTCCATCATCAGAACAGCTCTATGGTACCATATTACGTTGTCGCCGAAGTTACACAGGTATACCAAATTTCATTTCAATCAGACATCGAGAAGTGAATAACTAACTTGCAAGATTTGTTTCCATACAGACAGACGGACAAACAGACACAGGGACAGGTGAAACTAAATAAACCTTGTAAAAACATAAATAAATCGGTTTTTGAGCCATTTAATCTTCATCCGTCATTTCTTTGTTGGAAATAGCTTTAGAAGTTCAAGAAACGTTGGTTTTGGCAAAGATGCAGTAAAGTGCCAAAATGTCGCACCCACTTTCACTCCCTGCCTCTAAGGCCGCTGAGGGAAATATATGACGTCCCAAAGTGAGTCATAAATTATTATAAGTAATATTTTTAGTCATTATTAATTTTTTTTTAGCCATATACGTCCGGCGAAGTAATTCCATGGCGTATGTGACTCCAACTCGCTCTTGGCCAGCGTGGAATACCGCCTGATCACCCTTCGAGGGTAGACCAGCAGTAGCATGACTAAAGATTGACTTGAGTTTTATTACTATTAAAACCTATTCTGTTTTACTTGTAGACAAAGACGTTTTTATCTTTTCACTCTTCATGATTCGAATTCATTAAAAAAATCCAAAAAAAGTAATACAATTATTGGATTCCTAATTTTTGTCATTATTTTTGGACGAGACGTACGAAGCAAAAAAAAAACATTTTTAATCTATGTGTTATTTCCATTTTACGTTCATCCGTCATTTCTTTGTGCCCCGTTACGTTGGAAGGTCAAGGAGTCTTGGCCGGCCGCCATGGAAGGGAAACGGCCAGTAGATATGTCATCTCAATGATAATGAAAACTAAATTAAAACGCTATGTTTGATGTATTTACCTCTTTGTTGTGTGCCAGTGTTGTTGGCGCGATGTTATGGCCTCTTTAAAATAAAACTTTTTTTAAAGTGAGCAATGAGGTTTGTCTTTACTAAACAGTTCGTAGGAACTCGACGTACCTAATTTAAATAGAACATTTTTTGGTTCATTAAAAAAAAGCACTAGCAGAAGACCAAGACTGGAAATTACTCCATCGACAAAAGCCTAATTTAGTAAAAAATAAGAATTGAATATTAGAATTTTTCTTATCTCCTTTTAAAGCAGCCCTTGTCAAATTCGCGATTAGAAAGTTCGCGAATTAATTTTATTATTCCGTAGAGAAAGTGTTTTGTGCCTAAAACGTCAAAGTGGGCTCGCAGTTGGCGCGCAATTTTCATATTTGGAACCGTTTGTTGCCAACTTAATAGTAACGGACTTAGATTAATTCAATTGACAGAGCCAAAAAAAGTTTAGCCGTAGACAATTTTTTTTCGTTCAAAAACCTGCTCAAGAAAAAGTTCTATTTAAATCTGACCCACACAAATAAAGCCGAATTCAATTACTTTGTATTCGTCATAATTGATTTTGTTTGCATAAAATGTGACTTATGTCACCCGGAGCATAAAAACGAATCGATTGACACCTCGTTTAGAAAAATCGTATGCGTTAGACGCCATAAGTAAATACGAACATGCATAGACTTGTTAAATATAACCTTTCCTTTTAGCTTTGCCGTAGTAGAGTAAAAAGGGCATGGACGAGTGTTATTTGAGCCAGGGTCAAATAAATCAATAACATATCTAAAACGGAATAACAAACTTATTTGTGCAGGCGGCAAAATGAAAGAACTAAATTTTTCCACCAAAAATCTCCATTTTTGTTTAGAAACAGCGGTTGTGGCGCCACAACAACTTAACAGATGATTATATGGTTTGAGGAGTTGCTGCATTTGGTAAGACCAGACTGACTCAGAACAAGTAAGTCTGTGTTACCATTTTAAGAGGGGTCTTATGATTATTTGTATTTAATTATAAAAAGGGCATGTTGGTGATTCCACTCTGTTACAAACAAAGAGATCATCCCAGTATGCCAATTTTTGTTATAATGACTAAATTCTATTTAAGTCGATATGGACCACATGGACCACATGGAGAAATACAGTGCTAAAGTTAGCTAAAAGTTTAATAGACTTTTTTTGTTGTAATACAGTTTATATAAAACAAATCAAATGTAATTAATCGACAATAAAAATAGTATTAATGTTATGCGCCATATTTTTAACAAAAATTTAAAAAAATGTTCTATAATTTTTAACAAACGAAACAAATTAAAATTCTTGCATACCGTTAACGTTAGGTTACTGACTCACGCAGTACCCGTGAGAATTGGGCAGAACACGATTAGGAGATTCAAATTTATCTAATGAATCAACACTAAACACAAATTCTCAAACAGGCCGTCGGCGTCGGTCAACAGGGTGACCTGAGTAACCGACGTAAGGTGAACCCTGAAACTGAACGCGGTTTACGATCCACCGCTTTTAACGTGTTGAGGCTGTTTTAGACGAGACAAATAAAAAAACAAAAAAAAAAAATACATATATTAAAACTTGAAATGTCATATTTTTTATTACCTGTGACATCTGTCACCTCACCTGTCATTGTCAGAGTTATTATAGATCATTAGATAGAGCGACGCTGCATTATGCTAAGTGCGCCAAATTCTTGCAAATGCAAAATACAAGACTCGAAACTAAAACAAAGAAAACAACGCGTGCTGTCATCGCTCTAAAAAAAACTTTCGTATTATCAAATCGGCATAACATTATCACGTTTAATGAACCGCTAATTCTAGCTTTATCAGAGACAAGGTCGTGGCTCGTAGCAAGTAGCAACATAGCAGCAACTGTCGCCGTGTGTGAAAACCTTAGCCGAATCAGATGGTCATTGACTGGCAACAAGCTGCGTGTTGTTTAGTCGACCGCGAGCTGGCAAAGAGAACGCGTCGCGCGTTCCCGCCAAATTTCTGAACAAAGACGCGATCTTCGCCGTGAAAAAAAAAACTTTATTGTCGTTGAAATCTGCAGAGCAGTAACAAAAAATTGACCGAGTTTCAAATCTGGAGCACGGTGGAAAACTATTTTTTTGTGCTTTGGGCTTGTCGCGTTTAATGTGTTTAGCCAGTGAAATTAGGGACTGTTTGAATTCTGCAACAGTAAGGATTTAGTATAAAGTCCGAGTTCGTGAAAATCGTTTAGCCGAATTTGTGATAAATTATGAATACCTAAATGTTTTATTTCGAAATACTTTTTGTTTACTACTTTACCTTTTGAGAACAACGTTGAAAAATCCAAGTTTGATGTCAAAAACATAAACAAAGAACATGAGAAATGCGCAACTCCGCTACAAGTTATTTTCTTTTTTGGCTTCGCGCGATTTCGTTATGTTGATTAATCCAACTCGAGCATTTTAAACAGCATTGTTATTTTTTAAATAAAAATTTGTTCTTACAAAAATCGCATTTATAAAGAAAGAAAACTATAAAAATAAATATTTTATCGTTATCAATAAGAAAAGAAAAAAAAAAATACGAAAGTTTGCCAACTTGCAAAGTGATTTATTTTTTCTTCGAAAACCATAATTTTATAGCAAAACTAATTACTTTTTTGCACATGCCGTACTCATTAAAAAGATAAAATCTTTGTCCGTACAAAACACAGATACGATCCAATCTCTGTTTACCTAAACCACGAAAACAAGGTGATTCACAGAAAAAAAACAGCGCCGAAAGAAAACTTTTCAAGATTGTTGCGTTCTGCTTCTGTTACAACTGTTACCATTTCTACGAAACCCTAAATTCGATTCGCTCGTGGCTTGAAGAGTCTTGACGACAAATTTATAAAGTTGTTTAAATACAGGGTTATAAAAAGGGTATGCCAAACCGAAAAGAGCTCATAGCACTCATCATTATGAACAACTTTTACTAAAGACCAAAATGGAAATCGTGCAAAAAATCAGCTGATTTTTTTCTATGGAACAGCTAGTATTTTTTGCGCGATTTCCTGGCTGGTCCCATAGTAAAAGTTGTTCATAATGATGAGTACTAAAATGCGTTTTCGGCTTAGCACACCTTTTTCTCATAAGTAAATCTTTCTATACTATTAAACAAGCAGTATTTGTAAATATATTTCGTGATCTCGAAAATGGCTGTTAACGATTTCTGTGAGGTTTGCTAGACGTTTTGTGGGCGAAAATCGATACAGCTGGGGTTAGTCTGGGAAAACGCGTTTTCTGAACAAAGTTCGAAGCGAAGTTCGTTTGCCGAGATACTATGGAATGTTGTACGTCCGCCAAGCAGTAATGTGTTATAGTAATGGGCATTGTTACCAGTGAAATTTCGGGGCAAATAGGAGATTAAACATCTTATATCTCAGGGTGACGAGCGCAGTGCTGTGCCACGCAGGGACTTGAATTGTATGAGTTCAAAATTCTGGGTGGCGCAGACCTGTTATGGGCAAACATGACGTTTAACATCAGGCGAGCGATTTGCTCGTCTCGTCACTCAATAGCAATAAAAAAAAACTAAAACAGCAACAGATTCCATGGCCATATCACAAATTAGGAGCTATTAGTTTGTTTCTTTTACTCTTGTGAACATTATATTTAGCCATCCCTTTCACATATCAGATCATTCTGTAAATAGAAGGATTTATTAGTGTGAGTTCGTAGTTACTAAATGCGTCGATCTACGGATTCGTCGATCAGTCGGACAACATTGTTCCAAACACGTGGGCCATTAACATACCTTCGCCTTTATTTATCTGCATACGTGTAGAAAGCGACAAAGTTATGTAGAGCTGGGTGAGGGAGCCATTGTCTTGTTTTTAGAGCAAAACTGACTGAAAAATTTTAGTTCGTGATTTGGCCACTGGTAGAAATAAGTTGGTCGCAATGTCTTTTGTGCTCAGTTCGGTGATATTTTAATTACTTTTTTTTTGTTTTTGGTCTGTCTAAGTACGTTTTGCGCGTTCAGCTGGGTTTGATTCGATAAAATAAAAATACGGGCAAAGTAACAGTATGGGTTCTTAAGCAGTAACATAAGTTGATGAGGGGCGTAGTAATTTTTTTATGACTTAATTGACGACACGGTCACTCTTTAGATGTGTGACCGCAAGTGGCATTTACAATCGAGCGCTACCGTGAATTTGGTGACACGTCAAACTGTGGGCTACAATTGTTTGGGGAATGTACTGGGTACTGGGATTCAAAACATAAACCTCTAATCCATGTCGAAAGCTTTTAGGTGGCTTAAAACTCTTGACACCAGGGGGCTTAGTATGAATTTTGATAGTTTTCTAAAACAATCAAACGTTCGTAAAGCCCCATATATTATAATAGTTCCTTCACGTTTCCGCCAGGAGCGCTTTACTGTAATCTATGGAGCTTTACGAAACGTTTGATCGATTCGAAAACTATCAAAACTGAGGCAAAGGGTACAGGGTTTGCCACTCGGCTAATACTAATTTACTTTGTAACTACATAGTAACAAAGTATCAAAACTACTCGTACGTTATGCAAAGTAGACCACAATAAATTTAATTGTACCGAATACAGGCTAAAGGTTAAAACGACGATGTTAATAATGAATACGCACCTGAATCCTACCTTTATATGTAAATCAAGACTGCTGCAGTATTAAAACATACCTTTCCACAGAACAGTTAAATTTCCAACAAAGTGGTGACGAATTTGGCAGAAGACCAAATTAATTGACTGTGTCTTCTTGAACTGTGAGTAGTTCTTGTGACTCAGTGTAAAAATGTGCTCCAAAATGTGTCTGCACAATGTGTTACGAAGTGGGCTACGGTTGTGACGTTATCAACCATGTCTCCTGATAAACGCAAGAGGAGAATAAAAGAAGAATCAACAAGTTTCAATACCTTTAAACACATAAGAACTCGTTAAGACTGCACAAATGCTACCCAAGCATTGTAATCAAAACTGATCTCACAGTATTTAGTGCTCAAGATTTTATTTAAGATTTTTTTACGAATTTAAACATGATAGCCTTAAAGAAGATATACGGTGACGACCTTCTCCGCCTTGCCTTAGTATTAAGCTTATTGAAATCTGATCCAAGCGATTATTTGGAGCGAGAGACCCAGCAGTTGGCTGCTGGGCTGCACATTTCGAACGGGTCTGATTGGTCGTTGGAACACGAAGCCAGGACTCTGATCCGACCCCGCTTCGTCCACCCCAAGTCGCTGGACAACGTGCTAATCAACTACGAAAGGGAGCTCTTCGAAGATTTGAACACCTTGGGGCGGTACGGGAATTATTTACAATACAATGACCGGATGCAGAGCACTCGACCCATACATACATATTTAGTGAATAACGTGTCGACGGATACAGTAGCGCCCGGGCTGGCCGACGCGTCGGTCGAGGAGCCGGGTCAGGATGGAGTGTCAGCTGACGAGAACGTTGGCCAAGAAGTGAAAGTCGAAGTCAGCGATGAAGACTCGCAATCTCAGGAACCGCAAAATGAGCCCCCGCGATCCCCTACGCCAACCTCTGTGCCTCCGGATGCGGTCGTCACTTTATCAGCTGATTTCTTTTCGAACCACTCCGAATCGGATATTTTTCAAGAGATATCCACCAGATCTTTCGACGTTAACGAGCTGTTAGTCCAACCGGACGAAATGCAGATCAAAAAAGAGCCCGAGGAGGCGGCTCAGGCCGAGATCCTCGAAGTGAACATCAAGCAAGAGCGAGAGTACGAGGACTTGTACAGCGACAATGCTATGGACGATTTCGTCGACTACTTCCACGCGAAATCGGACAAAATGGAACTTGGTGACCCAGATTCAGTTCTACACCAGAACATGGTAGACTTGCAAGAATACGACGAGGTTTTCGACGACGTCAAGCATTTCAGCGACTTCGAGTACTTAGACACGAAGCATCAGCCACAGGATCTGGATCAGTTTCTTTTGGAGAACACTCCTTTAGATGCTGAAGTCTATGAGCTGGCTCCGATGTTTGAGGAGGAACTAGTGCTTGATGTGAAGAGGGAGCGAGCTAGCACTAGCTTCACGTCAGCGAGTTCGAGCGGTGTGAGTGATATGGACGCTTCTTCAGTGAAAGAGATGTCCGATGTCAAGACTGAGGATGAAGGACATCATACCGGCGACGAGCTGACTCAAGAGGTGAGTAGCACGCTTGTTTTCAGGGAATGTTCTAGATCTTTTGTAATTGTGTATGGATTCAATTGTATTATCCACAGCGACAACGAGTAATTCATACGGTTTGTAGTCAATATTGCTAAGACTCATATTCATTTATTTATAGGTGGTATGTTCGGCTTGGAAATAAATACTTTTTACTTCCTTTAGTACTTTTGAAGCCTGCTTAAATGTAATCACTGCTTATTTTCTGTCTTGTTTTCGCACGTGACATTTCACGTCAGCGAGAAGTTGACAGAGCGTTTTAAGAAGTGGCTAACTTTAAGCAGGCTTTATAAGTAAGGCCCCTTATGTATGGTTCGATTGAAAATAAAATCGATTACGATCGCTTCGATTATAATTGTAAAATCGATATTAACATTTGACACGCTCGGTGCGCAGTATTTTTGTTTAGGCAGTATGGTAACTGTATCTATTCACAACCATAATAATAGGTATCTCGCTCGAATAGAGACCCTATTCTATGGACGCTCAAAATTATCTCTACCACTCTCACTCTCATGCCATTTCTAATGAAAGCAACTGTGATCGAAACAAAATCTCATTCGTCGGAATTGGAGCCCTCGGTTTGTAATCGGTCTCCGATGCTAAACAACGAACGATATAGTCAGTCTTCGGATGGGTGGCCGCGGGCATTGGGTACAAATGAGGGCTACCGTGGTATAGATGACATTAATTAAACTGTAAAACTGTTCAGTAGGCCTAGCGTGAATTTCTGTCAATTAATTCGCGGCGAAAATTCGATGGATAGATAAATGTATAGGAAAGTGACAGTGACAGTTAAAGCGACAGTGACAGTTGCTGGGTTTGACAGCGTTTGTTTATTTTACAGTTGTTTTACAATTTTCTGTCGAATATTCGCTAGATATTTGCTAACAGAAATTCCTGCTACAAGTCTCGCGTTTGTTTTTGAATCGGTGGCAAATAGTTAAAAATTACAAAATCGTTTGCATGTTTACACGTTCGTATGTCGCACGCAATTGTGGGAAAAGTGGCGTTTTTAACAGTTTTCGATTCCAAAATGAACGCGAGATTTATAACATTCGTCTACAACTACATACTAGCACGTACCTACGTGTTGAAAGTTTTGTTTAGAGTTGAGATACTGGCACACATCTGTACTGTCGTATTTGCATCCATGAATATGCTAATGCGACCGTTCAGCGTTCTCAACTCCAACGACGTGTGACGAAGGTGTTAAAAAAAGACGGAAAATAATTTTTTACAGTTTATTTTATTTTACTAAATTGCCCAAATATGATAACCAGACTATTTGACCGAGCGAGCGAAGCGTGTCTGGAGCAGCTGGCAAGTTTTGCAAGTTTTTTTTTTCACGTCAACATCTGTCCGTATGTTTGTTTGTTTGTAAAAAAAACGTTTCACACTCATAGCTCCCCACTAGAATACCCTGTGTCGGATGCCATGGAACACAGACAAGGACAACTAACACCCAGACCCAGAGCAGATATTTAAATTCATCATTCAACCACCTGCTCGGCTAGGAATCGAACCCGGGACCTCTAGCTTAAAAAGCGGATATACCACTTAGCCAAACAGGTCGAATGGTTTTGATCTTCACACAAAAAAAAAACAAACTTCACATCTCGCAAAGTTCGTTTAAACAATCACGGCTTCAAAACTTCGATACGAAAACACTATCTTATGCAAATTACGACGTTGACATTGAAAATTGCAAACAAATGCGTCTCGCTCGTTCTTATACAATACGTTATCGGGGGAACAGAGACGGATAGATTTGTTAGAGATAATGCTATCGGTTAACCACCTTTGTCTAATATTGACCTTTGGGTGCCTTTTTTATCGCTTTTGTTTTATCGATTTTGGACGGATTGTTTTATAATTCGAAAGGTGCGGGTTGAACACGTAACGAGTACAGTGGCGAGACAGTGCCCTCGGCCGAGTACTTGGTTTGTGTAAACAGTTTGACGAAGCGAGACAGTCGCTAGAACCGTGATTTGTTTCCTCGTCGAGTGTGCCATTTACTGTCTCGACACTGTACTCGTTACGTGTAATGAATCCATAACTTAGTAAAGAGACATTTTGAAGTAGCCTATAATTAGGTAGGTTAATCCAGGGTATAAGCTACCTCCATTCCATACCAAATTTCATCCAAATCTGTTCAGCCGTTTTTGAGTGATTGATCAACAAGCATGCAAACACACAAATATACAAACTTTACATATAAAACAAGAACATTATTTTTACAAAACAAAACACAGAAACCGACTTCAAAAGACCGACTATTGAGTTATTCATCTATTTGTCGCGCACGTACTTAATGCAAATTTAAGACTTATATGGTTTTCTCATGGATACCATTATCAGAACTGAACTAAATTGAAATGGGACCAAATGGGAAGCGTCAGCTTTCTAATAAAAAAAATATCATCAAAATCGATTCACCCAGTCAAAAGTTATGAGGTAACAAACGTAAAACAAAAAAAAAAAACATACAGACGAATTGATAACCTCCTCCTTTTTTGAAGTCAGTTAATATGTAATCCTGACCTCCGTGCCGCTGTTAAGCCGAAGTTATTTCTAATGCAACCGATCATTGCTTCGCCTTGAAAGGACTGTCGTAGCCTCATATGGAGACTGTTTGAAAAGTTTGAGATATCGACTCTCATAGCCACATATTAAGAGGTAATCACACAAAGGACTTGTGAAGGGTTACACGGAATGTATACGATGCTCTTTATCTCGACTTCAGGGTTACATAGTAAAAATGCTTCTCAATGACTAGCCCCTTTCAGCTTTACATAACCTTTTCTTAAAACCCTGTACAGTACAGGGTTATTCGTAAAGGATATGCTAAGCCGATAAGGGCTCATAGTACTCATCATTATGAAGAACTAAACAAAAAATCAGCTGTTCCATACATTTTGTCGAGTGTCATTGACATAATGGGACAGCTGATTTTTTTTTCGCGAATTTCAGGTTCCCATAGAAATTTTTTTTCCTAATTATGAGTACTATATGAGCTCTTTTCAGCTTAGCATACCCTTTCCTTATATTATTACTAGCTGACTCGACAGACGTTGTCCTGTCAAAAGCCATTGCGTAACTATAGCAACCGTAGTATGTTGATGCTAACTTGTCAAGTTATAGTAAAAATTATCAGTATATATATAATTTGCAATAAATTAAAATTGCGACTATAATTTGAGATTTAAACTATCCTATCTCTCAAGTTGGATCGAACTGCACATGGTGTGCGAATTTTATTATAATCGGTTAAGTGGTTTAGGAGTCCATTGAGGACAAACATTGTGACACGAGATTTATATATATTAAGATATTAGGTATAAAGAGGAAAGATTTGCATTTTTGTATGTTTGTTGAATAAACACAAAAACTACTGGACCGATTACAAAATTTGTTTCATCATTAGAATGCTGCATTATCCCTGAGTAATATAGGCTATATTTCATACCCGTGCAAAGCCGGGGCAGGTATAGATCCAACCGTTTATTTTCTTTTTGACAGCACCAATAGAACGTAACTGCGTCATGTTACGCAAAAGTTCACTTTCAAATGCGAGGTTTTAAAAATATGACAACTGCCTAAGTTTGCTCCTTGATCCCGTATAATAATAATCTTTGACAAATTGAGTCCATAAGTGCAGTAGTTTTTTTATAAATTACATAAAATAACAAACGTTTTTAAAAATGTACGTTGTAAGGCTATCAACATAGTGATGTTACGATTGAGATATCGATATTGTTTATTAGCTATTTTTATACGGGTATAATAGGCCCAAGTTTGAAGGCATTTTAAGACAGATCTAAACTAACTAAAAATATATCTGTCTTTATCATTGCAAGCCATTAGACAAGGATGCCAATAGTTTTAGAAAATTTAGATCTGTCTTAAAAAGCCTTCAAACTTGGGCCTAATGTAGCATTCTAATGTAGTATAAATATAGGTAGATTGGTAGATAGATTGATTTTAGGAAGATTATTATTACGTGTCAATGTAACAAAAGTGATAATAGAATGACGTTCTACTAACTTACTAGCGCCATTCCTACGACTGTTCTCTTTCCGCACAGACTCGATAGAAAAATGAATCGATATCGTGTCCACTATAATCACTTGGTCATAACACTATAACTGTCAAATCTATATATATAAAAGAAAGTCGTGTTATGTTACACTACTTATAACTCAAGAACGGTTTTACCGATATGGCTGAAAATTGGTGAGGAGGTAGCTTAGAGCCAGGAAACGCACATAGGATACTATTTATTCCTATTATACTATTTATTTCTGTTAAATAAATTCGATAGCATTCAAGTGTGAATTGACATAAAACATCAGTCACTATAAAACGAGGTATAACAAAAAAGAATCAGACTTGGAATAACAAAACGACTTATTATACTCTTTGCGCAAATGACAGCTATGTAATGGACGTATGGATGACAATTTGATTTAACAATTTAACAGCTAAACAGATTTTGACGAAATTTGGTATGAAGGTAGCTTAAGCCCTAGGTAATATGTAGATTACTTTTTACCCCAGAAAATTGAACGGCTTTCCGCTATTCTTGCAGGACAGCGGGTGAAACCGCGGGGCGCAGCTAGTAGAAAATAAACGGTTGGATCTATTATAGTATTATTATATACTGTATACCTATAGAATTATGTGGTTATGCTACTAGGTGTTTACGTTTAGAAATTTGGCGTGAACCGTAAAGTAATTCAAAATGGCAAATCTGCCGGTGTAGTGTTTTAAATCGGCCGTTCAACCCGGAGAGGTGGTTAACCCGGCGGTTAACGTGCGTCGAAGTTAACACAACTGTGGTGCAGAATAATACTATTCAAATACTAATCTATAGGGTTATTCATAAAGGGTATACTAAGCCGAAAAGGGCTCATAGTACTCATCGTTATGAACAATTTTTACTATGGGACCAACCCGACCCGATTCGACTGTATATTTTTATTTTTTTAATGTTTGTTACCTCATAACTTTTGACTGGGTGAATCAATTTTGATGATTCTTTTTTTATTAGGAAGCTGACGCTTCCCGTGTGGTCCCATTTCCCAATTTAGTCCAGTTCTGATAATGGTATCCATGAGAAAACCATGTAAGTCTTAAATTTGCATTAAGTACGTGCGCGACAAATAGATGAATAACTCAATAGTCGGTCTTTTGAAGTCGGTTTTTGTTTGTAAAAATAATTATTATAAATAAACAGGGTTATTCATAAAGGGTATGCTAAGTCGAAAAGGGCTCATAGTACTCATCATTATGAACAACTTTTACTATGGGACCAACCCTGAAATTCGCAAAAAAATCAGCCGTTCCATACATTTTTTCGAGTGTCACTGACATTTTTCTATGGGACAGCTGATTTTTTTTTCGCGAATTCCGAGTTGGTCCCATAGTAAAGGTTGTTCATAATGATGAGTACTATGAGCCATTTTCGGCTTAGCATACCCTTTATGAATAACCCTATAGATCTGCTGATTCCGAATATGTTTAACTCAATTCGGCCAAAACTCGAGTTATTGCACTCTTCGAAAAGACGGCAGTACAGCCCTCTAGTCCGTAGACCGGTCATGACCCCAAAGTTTGGGAAATGGAGTCCGAAGCCCTTAGTCCTTTGGGGGCGTTAGACCTTGGGGGCGTTGATCGTCTAGCGTAGAACCGTTCACCTCTGCGTCTATTTCGCTAGACAGATTTTCATCAAACAGCTGCGACCAAAGATGATAGACGCACTAGATTGCCCATGCAGAAAAATCGTCATCTCACACAAATATTATAAACAGGTATAGTCGTCACAAAATAAGAAGCCCGTTTGGACGTTTGTCAATGCGACGTAACTAGTGATGTAACCATACGACTCGGTACTCGATACGATAAATCAATATAATCTTGTATGAGTATTTGATCGATTTGATTCTGTATTGTAAAGTACATTGGATAAAGGTTACAATTCGAAAATTTAACTTAAACTTGAAAATTATAGGTATATTGAAATCATACGAAATGGTGCGAGAGGTCAATTTGTATTTTAATTTAATATTTTTAGTTATAATAACATTTATTCAATCACAAAAAACAAGAAAAAACGAAAGTGATTGAATCTTCATTCAATAATTTTCTTCGGATGATGAGCCAAAATCGTCAGTTGAGCTATCGTCAATTCAATAATTAATTGGTTACAAGTTACAACACTAATATTTGAAAAAAGAAGATTGAGAACGTAACTGTTTTTGAGAGTTACGTTATAATTTGACATTAAATGCTACCATAAAGTATGCGCGAAAAGCGTTCCAAGTTACATTCTACGGTCTTTCTCAAGTGTCCAAACGGGCCTCTTATTTTGTGACGACTATAGTTTGTATGTTTTTCTAGAGTAATCTTCCAGAAATACTAGTCCGATTTGAAAAAATGTTAAACTAATGGAAAACTTCACTATTCCTGAGTGCTATGGAACATAAAACCCTAAATCTGCGAGGCCAGAGTCCGAGCAGCACGGGCACAAAGTTCCGAACATCAGTTAGAAAAAGTCATAGAGTATCTTTTAAAAGTCGAACTCATGACGATCACGCTCACTTACTGCTTAGTACTATTATCATACTACTTTACCATTTACACGATCTTCCAATTGACGAGTTAAGGTTTTTTAAGCGTATTGTTTTCGTGATAAGCGAGTAGGTTAGGTATGATCAGTCAACGGATTATATGGTCCGTGGATAGTTTTCGTCGTCAAGTTTCGTCGAGGGACCAACAAACAAACATCCGGACAGATGAAAGCTTTGGCCAGTCGTTGCATAGACGCTTCGCTCGCTCGGTCAAATAGTGTACCTAATAGGTAAAAACAAAACTGTTATCATTCTGCGCAACACAGGAATCTCCAATTAGGTTATTTATATATAAACACTAAACATTACAGCATTTGGCATCGTTCGAATTGTGGTCGAAGACATTGGCCTCGATTCTACAGGGTTATACAGAAAGGGTATGCTAAGCCGAAAAGGGCTCGTAGTTCAAAAATCAGCTGTTCCATACATTTTGTCGAGTGTCATTGACATATCTATGGAACAGACGTTATTTTCTCGATTTCAACGTTGGTTTCATACTGAAAGTTGTTCATAATGAGTCCATAAGCTCATAGCATACCCTTTCCTTATAACCAATTATTCATCCTAGCTTGAAGAACTAGTCTCGTGTCCCAGGCAGGATTGTTAGATTTAGTTTAAGACATAGTAAAGCCATAGTAAGACATAGTGAAAATAAAGAAAAAATTGGTTGTCTGTAAAGTCGGTTTACGTTACGGACGATAGTTTAACGTGACAACGTCATAACAAAACATTGATGAAATGATTGCATACTGTTCTCGCTCCGATCGTGACGTCACAATGAGCGTAACGGGACACTTCGTGCGTGCAGCCGGCGGTCAGCGATTTATTAGATTAGACGTTGTCACGTCAAAAAGTAAAGTAAAGAATTGACGCCGGTGTCTTTTCATTTTATTTATTTTTTATTTATTTATTTATTGAAGTAACAAGGCTATGAGCACTTGCAATTACCTCACAATGAATTACAATGACATTTTACAAAAAATACAAATTCAATAGCATTTTGTATTGTGCCAAATCCCGACACGCCTTCCCCTCGCGTTGTCGTGTGTAATGAAATCGAAAGTGCCCTGCGCACGCGTCGATTTTCTGGCACGGATTTTATGTTTTCCTGATTTCCCGGGAAAGTTGTGGTTAGTTTTTAGAAGCTTTTCGTTAGTTGCTTTGTATGTATCTATGTATACAGAGTCATAAGGAAAGGGTATACTGAGCTGGAAAGGAATATAACTCATTATTACGACCAACTTTTACTATGGGGCCAATACTGATATAGCGAAAAAAAATTACCTGTTCCATAGAAAAATGTCAATGACACTCGATGTATGAACAGCTGTTTTTTTTTTTGCGATTTCAGGGTTGGTCCCATAGTAAAAGTTGTTCATAATGATGAGTACTACGAGCCTTTTTCGGCTAAGTATACCCTTTCCTTATAACCTTGTAGACAGGATTGATTGTGTTGGAATACGGCATCTGGTTACGTTACAAACGTAAAAATTTTCCTTAATTGTTATGTACTTTATGCCCCCGTTTTAATATGCGCAATTATGAACTTGCGAAACTTTAACATTTAATAAGCTGACGACAACAATGAGAAAACAACAAGAAATGTTTTTGTTTAGGCTAAATGTCGCGTGGTGCACGTGCCAATCGAACAAAGAAAAAGTTACGTCAGGAAAAACAATTTACAGGATAAATGCGCCGATCGAGACAAACCTTAAAAATGTATGGTTAGGTAACTGGAGCTCAATTTGTTTTGTAAACATGTACAAATCGTAATAATTACTTTAGTTTTACTTATGAATACTGGAGTTAAATTACATTAATAAAAGAGAAAAACAAGAAATGTTTTTGATTAGGCTAAATGTCGCGTGGTGTGCACGTGCCAATCGAACAAAGAAAAAGTTACGTCAGGAAAAACAATTTACAGGTTAAATGCGCCGATCGAGCCAAACCTTAGAAATGTATGGTTAGGTAACTGGAGTTCAATTTGTTTTGTAAACATGTACAAATAATAATAATTACTTTAGTTTTACTTATGACTACTGGAGTTAAATTACATTAGTAAAAGAGAAAAACAAGAAATGTTTTTGTTCAGGCTAAATGTCGCATGGTGCACGTGCAATTCGAACAAAGAAAAAGTTACGGCAGGAGAAAAACAATTTACAGGTTACATGCGCTGATCGCGCCAAACCATAAAAATGTATGGTTAGGTAACTGGCAATTTGTTTTGAAAACCACGAGAATGTCCACGAGAATAATAAATAGCACAGAACAGTAGTTTTACTTGAGTTTTGTTAAATACTGGATTAGTAAAAATGTTAAAAGTTAAGTAACTGCGCATTACATTTTTGTTTACCGCAAAAGCGGAAAAGTTACTGATGTTTGTCGATCCAAGCAACTTTAATGAGCAAAGAGGTTTTATTTAGTAAAAAGATCCGTGGATTTTCTCAGTAAGTATGTGACCTTTGAAATTGAGTCATAATAAAAATCAGGTGTTTTTTGTAAAAACGAATTACGTCACATGTCGAAATTAATAGGAAATACGCAAAGCTATGGCTCATTTGATAGCACATTCCAAGTTTCATCAAAATCTGACGAAGTTTCGTAAAAAAATGGACTACGACCTCCTTCACGCTGCCTGTTGACGAACTATAAGGCTATTCGACCTCTTTGGCGCTGTTTAGATTCTTCGAAACACGCAATTGCGGCAAGAATTATTTTTGTCTGTTAGTCTAAAAAAACACCTAACCTTGCTTTACCTTGACCGCTATCGACCTCACAAAAAATACTCATTTGTCGTAAACCCACTTGGAACTAGTTCTAGAAGTTTTCCAATCACAGCGCCATCTGTAGAGAGTTTTCCGAAGCTGATTTTGTTTATCGTAGTTTGTTACCGTGAACTTATCGTCTTTATCGATTTTTCGCGGATTTCATCATTTTAATCTTTTCTGCAATAATTACTTTGATAAAAAAAAGTACCAAATTTGGCTGTATTACTTGGTGTTTAGGTAATTATGCAAATTTTCTTTTAAATTATTTGTTGCGCCATCTATAAGTGGGGAGCGGTACTAATCATATCTCAAGATGTTCATTTCAGTTCAATTACTTTTTGCGCCATCTAGAAGTAGGTAGCAGTACTAATCACATCTCAAGATTCTCAAGTACCCCTACTGAGGTTGTAGAATCAATTAACAGAATAGAATCAAAGATCTATTTGATTTCGTCTCAGCGCCATCTAGTGCCGATTAGTGGTACTAAGCCATCATAAGTCATCCTCTTGCTAGTTCGTGATAAAATGGACAGATGGCGTACTTTTGCTTTGTTCTCTGACACTAAGTAAAGACACTGCTGCTCGGATCAAGTAGCGCCGTGTAGTTAGTTCAATAATTTTCCGATAGATGGCGCTAGAAGTCGCTTAAATTCGCTATCGAATTTTTTAGCGTATTATGTAGTGTGATGCTTCAGCGATGGCCGTTTCACGAGAACTAATATAAAAAAACAGTCCTGACTTGCTGGTTGATACAGAGCGCAGCCTAAACTGCTGGTCGGTACAGTACTAAGGTTTAAAAAAAAAATACCCCTGCCTGAGGTTGTAAAAATGGGTAAAAATCTTTCAATGAAAGTCCTTTGCTTTTTTTGAACTCCTATAATAAGTAAACAAATTTAGAAGGGGTTGGGTGATAAAAGTGATAATGTTATGAAATGAAAATAATCCTTGTGTAATAAATACTGTTGTTTACTGTAAGTTTCACAGACAAAACCGCGAGCGTATACCAGTCAATACTATACATTCACAACACATATGGAATAAGGAATTACTTAATATTATAGATCCACCAAAAGTAATTCTAATTCGGCCCCCCCTGCGGTTCAATACGGCTGCGTCACGCCCCCCGGGACGCCACGCAGCGTTATATAAGATAACACGCTGTGCCCCGCGGTTTCACCCGTTTCCGGGATAAAATTAGCCCATACGTTATCCTATCATTATTATAGGGGTATGATGAGCTAGGTTCATACCAAATTTCATACAAATCCGTTCTGTTTTTGTATGATTGAGCAACAAACTTCTAAAATATCCAAACGTACAAAGTTTGACATTTATAATACATAAGTAGTTATAAGGAAAAGCTATGCTAAGCTGAAAAGGGCTCATAGTACTCATCATTATGAACAACTTTTACTATGGGACCAACTCGGAATTCGTAAAAAAAAACTGCTGTTCCATAGAAAAATGTCAATGACACTCGACAAAATGTATGGAACAGCTAGTTTTTTTTCGCAAATTCTGGGTTAGTCTCGTAATAAAAGTTGTCCATAATGATGAGTACTATGAGCCCTTTTCGACTTAGCAGTATTAATCCAAGGTATAAGCTAGCTACATGCCAAATGTCATCTTAATATGTTCTGTTTCTGTACGATTGAGTATCAAACGTACAAACATCCAAACATACAAACTTTGACATTTATTATATTAGTTTATTTAGCAACTTTAATGTTACCTAATTTAATTTTGCCTATTACTAGCGACCTGCCCCGGCTTCGCACGGGTATGAAATATAGTCTGTGTAACTCGCTAATAATGTAGCTTTATATTGGTGAAAGAAACATCTTATATCTCAGGGTGACGAGCGCAGTGCTGTGCCGCGCAGGGTCTTGAAGAGAATTTAAGAGTTCAAAATTCTGGGTGGCGCAGACCTGTTATGGGCAAACGTGACGTTTAACATCAGGCGAGCGATTTGCTCGTCTCGTCACTCAACTGCACAAAAAAATTGTGTATTAATTCGTGTCAAAATTTCTTTGTTCCCACCCTGTGTGTCGAGCACAGCTTTGGCACACTGTTTCTGGAATCGGTTAAAAAGTTAAACCTTAAAAAAGTAATTGGTCTGAATTTAACATGTGTTTCATTGTTCGCAGGACATGGACCTTATCGAGGTGCTGTGGAAGCAGGACGTCGATATGGGCTTCTCTATCGAGGACCCCGTCGCACCGGTGAGTTTTTATTCAATACAACAATCATAAATTCGTACATAGTCACAAGCCAAAAAAAAATACTACTTACTGCCCTTACAAACCTACGAGCGGTATCTCAAAAAAAACTGTTTTTTTCATGCATCTAAATAAGACATAGTTTGAAAAACAAAAATATTTTTTTGCGATGGATTTTGACGGCAGTATAATTATAGTAGTAATTAAATAAATAAAGAACATTAATTTAAATGTGTTAAATCAATTTAATAATTCAATGAAATGATGATGATTATTTCGATAAACAAAAACTAAATGCTTCATTGGATCATTCTCGCAATCATTTACTAAGTCCATGTATGTTTAATGATAAAATTGATGGACTAAAACTGATGAAGTTCTGAGTTGTATCATTTTGTACAGGAGGCATAGGATTTAAATCAGATTTTATTTTAAAATAAAACAAAAAGCAAAAAACATTCAAAACTTTTGTGCCACATTTTTATTCCATACTCAATATTTTATTACAAAAATAATAATATATATTTATTATAAAAATAATAATAATGTTTTTAAAATAATAATAATATTTTTATTTTATTTTATGAGTAATTTTTCCCAATTCCACAAAGGAGGGTCCGCAAGCGACCAAGGTCCTCGGCGAGGAGATCGAGAAGGAGCTCAAGTTGGCAGAAGAGAAGATACAGATGAAGAAGCACGAGGAGGCTGGCATCGAGAAGGTGAAGGCTTCTCTTCTGGAATCGGAGATTAAGGAGGTAAGTCCATTTTGATCTTTTCTAGAGTTCCGTACCTCAAAAGGAAGAAACGGAACTAGCATTTTCGTTTAGCAATAAAAATAGCATAACTTTTACTTATATACCTACCTACAGGTTTGTATGAAACCCTCGATGCGCGAGTCCGACTCGCACTTGGTTTTTTTTTATTCAGTAATAGGCTTGCGTTTGACCGCCATCTCGCCTGATGGTAAGCAACGATGCGGTCTACGATGCAGCACGCGCCTAGAAGGAATAGATTAAAAAAAATCATAAGAACAGCGCTGAAATGAATGCCGTATTTAGAAACAGACGAACAAAAAACAAGGGCACAAAAAAGCGACACCGTTTTATGGTTGATATATCAAAAACTCGTACGAAACGCTTTGATTCCACTTTTATTGTGCGAACCGCTAGGGTGTGGAACGCTTTGCCCGAGTGGGTGTTTCCCGATAGATATAATCTGGGTGTCTTCAAGTCGCGAGTGAATCGGTTTCTTCAAGGCAAGCGTGCTCCATCGTAGACCGCATCATTGCTTACCGCAAGATGGCGGTGAAACGCAAGCCTAAATAAAAAAAAAACCTTCATTTATACTTTTTTGGCAGGATGACCCCTGGGCTGGACTCTCTTACACCGTGGACACCGAAACCGGTAAGTTTTATATTTATCTATTATAGACTACTGTGTTCCGGTTGGAAGGGCATTGTTTCCAGTGAAATTTCAGGGCAAATGGGAGATTAAACAACTTATATCTCAGGGTGACGAGCGCAGTGCTGTGCCGCGCAGGGGCTTGAATTTAAGAGTTCAAAATTCTGGGTGACGCAGACCTGTTAAGGGCAAACGTGACGTTTGACATCAGGCGAGCGATTTGCTCGTCTCGTCACACAATAACAAAAAAATACATCTACACTAATATTACTCATAGATATCGCTCAGTTTCAGTTGTAAATCACACTTTGCCGATCTATTGAGACCAGTGAATAACTCGACGATTCATAGTATTTCAATACTCATATACAGGGTTAAGAGGAAAGGGAATGCTAACCCGAAATATGCTCATAGTACTCATCATTATGAACAACTTTTACTATGGGACCAACCCGGAATACGCGATGGAAATTTTTTGTCGAGTGTCATTGACATTTTTCTATGGAACTGCTGATTTTTATCTCGGTTTCAGAGTTGACCCCATAGTAAAAGTTGTTCGAAAATGGCTTTCGATTTAGCATGCCCTTTCCTTACAGCCCTGTATATGTTTACTATCAACCCCTCTTGAATAGCGCCGTCCCTTATGTAACAAACAATAGACGATACATAAGGGTAGCAACCCTTATTTACTGTGGAGGGGTATAATGTATAATTTCAGGGGTAATCTTGCTAATATTATAAAGCAAGTATGTATGTTTGTTACTTATGAACGCTGAAAAGGCTGAACGGATTTACATGAAATTTGGAATGAAGGTCGTTCATGGTCTGGATTAACACAGGCTACTTTTTATCCCGGAAAACGCGGGGGAAACGGGGCGAAGCTAGTAATGTCATATATTGTCATGCGGGGCTATTACGTCTGCGGGGTTATTACGAAAAAGTGGAAAAAGAAAAAAGAAGTGGCCCATAGATGTCGTTATTGATAAAACATTATGGTACATAAGTTATAGACAAAAGTCGTAATAACCCCGCAGACGTAATAGCCCCGCATGACTATAGCTGCTTTCCGTGGCTTTTTAAAAAACCACCTTACTTACTGGGCAAATTTGCTTTCATCTGTCCGGATGTTTGTTTGTTTGTTTGTATGTTGGTACTCGCGTACAGGTCGCATTTCTCAACGAATCTCGACGAAACTTGGTATACAGATTCAACAATTTCATAGATTTTTTAGTCGTCGTGATTTTTTGATTGGGGTGGTATTTTTCTCAATAAAGGGAGAACTTTGCAGCAGCGCCATTTACCGGCCGATTTTTGATAAAATTTGGCCGAAGTATATGGAACCTAATTCTACACAAGAATTTGTAAAATCAGTCATGAGGTTGTCTAGATAAAAGATATAACAGCCCTCTTTTTGCGTCGATGGTTAAAATCACAGCCGTCCTACAAACCTCCACCTTTCGCAATCGGTTAAAAATAATTTCATAACCATCCCCGTAAATGGATTTATATTTTTTTCTCCGAAGCCATTGTTTTCCCTGGAGTACCCTCGCAATGCTGGACCATTTGTCATGTGATTCAGCTGTTTTGGACCGGGGATTGTGTTCGTGCTTCGATTTTAGTTTTGGAATGGGACGCGGTGGATTAGTGCGTGAGCTGTTTGGGGTGGGGGTTCGATTTTTTGATGTCACGTGAATGGAGAAGTGTTTAGTTTTATGTGTTTCTGTGGTGTTGCATCGTAGCTCCAAAAAGTCTGAAGCCTTTTTGATTCTTTAAACTTTATTGTTTTTAAGGTAGAATTAATCGAGTTTTCTTTAGCTACATATAATTCAAGAAAACAAAAGCGTTACACGAATTTTATTTAACTTCACTTATGTAATATAAGCAAATGCTTGTATGTTTGTTTCTTATTCGCTGAAACGGCTTAACGGAATTAGTTAAAATTTGAACTACAGATAGATAAAACTCTGTATGAACACAGCGTACTTTTAAGCCGGCGACTGACCTGTAACATTTCGTCGTAACGTAACGTTACGTTACGACGAAATGTTGCAGGTCAGTACAGCGAGCCGATCCGGTCGCTCATAGCGCCGCGTGCTCCACCACGCTCGCTTCGAATGCTACGTTACGGCAAAATGCTCAGGTCAGTCGCCGGCTCTAGGTTCCGTACCCAAAGCTTGAAACGGGACCCTATTACTAATAAGACTCCGCTGGCCGTCCGTCCGTCTGTCCGTCTGTCACCAGGCTGTATCTCATGAACCGTGATACATAGTTAGACAGTTGAAATTTTCACAGATGATGTATTTCTGTTGCCACTATATAACAACAGATACTAAAAAATTAAGGGGGGCTCCCATACAACAAACGTGATTTTTTTGCCGTATTTATAGATAAAAACCGATAGTTAAAACCGCGGTTGTCAATAATTTATTCATTAGAAAACAATTTAAGTTTTAACAAAGGGAACTTTCGTTCGAAAACCGATAATAAAGTTGGATTCTCTTCCCGACTTTGGACACGTTTTTGAACGAGCAGTAATAATAAGACCGAAAACGACCAGAATTGGTTGAACTTTTGATAATATAGTTCTTAACAAGTTGGTTCAAGCGGGTTCACTCGCGTTTTCCGGGATAAAAAGTAGCCTATATGTTTATTCAGGGTATAAGCTAGCTTCATACCGAATTTCATCCAAATCCGTTCAGGCATTTTTACGTGATTGAGCAACAGACGTCTAAACTTTGACATTTATAGGTATCGTATTAGTAGGATTTATTATTTACTATAAAAGCTGCGCCCCGCGGTTTCACCCGTGTTTTCAGGGATAAAAGGTAGCCTATATGTTAATCCAGACCATGAACAACCTTCATTCTAAATTTTATGCAAATCCGTTCAGCCGTTTTTGCGTGAAAGAGTAACAAACACACATCCATACATGCTTACAAATTTTCTCGTTTATAATATTTAGTAGGATTTATTAAAAAGAGGGAGAGGCCTTCAACAACTTTTGACCCTGCCTGGAATGTCTGGAAGAGATCGCTCTTAGCGATAAGGCCGGTTTTTGTAGTGGTTCAATATTCAGTTGCAAGATTTGATCCACACATATGAGTACGTTCATACATTGCAAGTTAAATAAAAGCTTGTAAATGGCGGAAAACTTTAAAACTAGACTAACATAAGGCGCGTGACTAATGTAATTCCTAATACATATTTTTATCATTCTAAATATCAAAGTTTATCTGTAGGTATGTTTTTTTTTTTTTTTTTACATCGGACTAGGCATGCGTTTGACTGCAATCTCACCTGATGGGAAGTGACGATGTGGTCGAAGATGTAGCACGCTTGCCTAGGAAAAACCTATTCACTCTATTTTTGAACATCCCTGGGTTGTACTTTCTAGGAAAAACAGACGCGGGCAGTGTATGTTTGTTGCTCAATCACGCAAAGACGGGTAAACAAATTTAACTAGAATTTGATATGAAGCTAGCTTATACCCTAGATTAACATAGGCTACTTTTTATCCCGGAAAACGCGGGTGAAACCGCGCGGCGCAGCTAGTTTCGAATAAAACCAAATATGTAGGTAGTTTGTAATTTAGAGCTCATCTTACACTGGCCAATAGCAGGAGTGACAGCGGCGTTCAAAAATCGAAAAAGGAATAATTCTTTTTTCGAAAGCTTTTCCACAAGTCATCGTTTCGGCCAGTGTTCTGTGATTAATACTTTATTCTTCGACATATTTTTTTTCCGGGGAATATTTTTTGTCTATGGTTATTTCTTTTTTTGAAATTTTTGGTTATTGTGCCGGTTTTTGTGTTTCTTTGGCGGTTGGGATATGTGCTTTTTGTTTGATAATCGACTTAGTTTGTTGGAATTTAATGTCGATTTGTATGATTTTGTGATATTAAAATGTTATAGAGATTCTACATAAAGTAGATGAGTTAATCTGGTTTATGGTTTATTTGTTATTCAAATCCTTATCTTAATATGTTAAGCCATCCTAGGTGGATAAACTCTTTATTGTTCACACCATAAATTACAAAAAAAAAGACAATAACTCTTAAACTAGTGCAACAACTGGCCTTATCGCTACAAGCGATTTATTTTAGGCATTATACAAGGTTATATGGAAAGGGTATGCTAAGCCGAAAAGGGCTCATAGTACTCATCATTATCAACAACTTTTATTAACCAACCCAGAGTTCGGGAAAAAAAAATCAGCCGTTATTTTATTTTTTTACTATTACGATCAAGTTACTATTTACTGAAAATATAGCTGTATTTGTCATTGCAGTCTGTTAGACAAGGATATCAATTTTACACAATTTAGTTCTGTCAAGTAATAAACCGAGCGAAATGAGGTCGAGTCTAAGGGAGCAAATCGGCGCTTGTATGTTTGTCCGACGATAACTTGAGTACAACTAAATAAATAAACGTATCGTTTCACACTCACAGCTCCCCACTAGGACACCCTGTGTCGGATGCCATGGAACACAGAGACAAGGACAACTAACACCCAGGCCCAGAGCAGATATTTAAATTCATCTTTCAAACATCTGGCCGGCTGGGAATCGAACTCGGGACCTTTGGCTTACCTATAAGGCGGATATACTACCGCTGAGCCAAACAGGCCGTCAAATGTTTTGTATTTGAAGAAAACAATATCTAATAACAATGCCAAGCAGTAATGTGCAATCATGACTGTGTTCCGGTTGGAAGGGCTTTGTTTCCAGCGAAATTTCAGGGCAAATAGGATATTAAAAATCTTATATCTCAGGGTGACGAGCGCAGTGCTGTGCCGCGCAGGGGCTTGCATAATAAAAATAAATTATCTTAATTCTGGGTGGCGCAGACCTGTTAAGGGCAAACGTGACGTTTAACATCAGGCGAGCGATTTGCTCGTCTCGTCACTCAATTACAATTACATTAAAAAAAAAACAATGATCCGACTTTCCCCCACCTTCTTACTATTATGTATTCTGCGATTTCTGTAGCATCAGTTAGTATTTTCTATATAGAAATGGTTGATAGTTTTTTTATGTTAAAACTACTCCACATAGCTTATCAATTAAGGCTCTTCCACATTTCCGATATAAAGGCGAGTGCATATAATGCGTTCCATACACGTCATACAAGATTAATGTATGGACGTTGTATGAAAGGGCACAGACGTCTCAATCCCGGCGGAATTAAGACCATTAATAATGTCGCATTGTTGAATCGAAATCGGTTTAGTGCGGTGCTCAAAGTTTTGAGGTTTCTATTTACTTTGTTTGGGAAACGCTGGTTGATATGTAAGGAAAAGGAATTAAAGTAGCAAGAAAGTAAATAGGCATGCTCAGAACAAATCATGGTTCTAGCGACTGTCTCCTCGTCAAACTGTTTATACAAACCGAGTACTCGGCCGAGGGCACTGTCTCGCCACTGTACTCGTTACGTGTTATCAACCTAATAGAAATAAAGTCATTAATACTGTATCACGCAAAAACGGCTGAACGGATTTGCATTTAATTTGATAAGGCGCATAAAACATCCGGAACGATGAAAGAAATTATAATATGTCAGATGTATGTGAAACGCTTCGCTCGCTAAGCAGCATTTATAAGTAGCTAGCGACCTGCCCCGGCTTCGCACGGGTATGAAATATAGTCTATGTTACTCGCTAATGATGTAGCTTTATATTGGTGGAAGATTTTTTTAAATCGGTCCAGTTGTTTTTGAGTTTATTCGTTAGGTTCGGTTTTTGCGAACCGCACGAGTGTGGATTGTTCTGCCTGAATGGGTGTTCCCCGATGGATATAATTTGGGTGTCTTCAAGTCGCGAGTGACTCGGTTTCTTCTAGGCGCGCGTGCTGCATCGTAGACCGCATCGTTGCTTACCATCAGGCAAGGTGGCGGTCAAACGCAAGCCTATCACTGAATAAAAATAAGTTTGTTTACTCGGCCGAGTGTGACGTTTCCGGTGACAACTATCGGGATAGTTGTCACCGTAAAAACTGGCGCTAATCATCGTAGTTTTTGGTGATATCAGTATGCTCCGTACTTTAGGTGAATAATTCTTTTAGCTTTTAGATGGGCATTTATCTCAGTGTGTCTTTTTGCACTTTATCATTTTGCTACGAAATCCTGACGCTAGGGCCGGTCCCGGCACCGGAATCCGCCCACTAACTGTGACTCCACGCCATAGCCTATCTTGGAGTTAAAGCGCGACTGTAGCATGATTAACCGTTTCTGAGCGTAGTAAAAATTATGATAGTCATCTAAACAATGATTCTAAACGGGTGGTGCGTTGAACCTTCGGTTAACTTGCTGATAAGCGGCCCTGGTAAGTTTTTAAGAGTACACTGCTAAAAATGGCCGTCTTCATTTTAGATATGAATTCACTTAAATATAATCTAGGTACTATATCTTATTGGATATAATCTAGGTGTCTTCAAGTCGCGAGTGAATCGGTTTCTTCTAGGCGCGCGTGCTGCGTCGTAGACCGTATCATTGTTTACCATCAGGCGAGATGGCGGTCAAATGCAAGCCTATTACAGAAAAAAAATCTTTAAGTAAATAAAAAAAAATAAACATTTCACACTCATAGCTCCCCACTAGGATACCCTGTGTAGGATGCCATGGAACACAGAGACAAGGACAACTACCTAACACCCAGATCAAAGTGTGAAGCATACTGATATTGCCAAGAAAAAAAGAAAGAGTCAAATAAAGAGCCAATAAAGAGTTTATCTATCTATCTACCAAGAGATTAGTAGAAAAGTATGACCTGTAAGCGAGTTTCTACAGCACAAACAAACATCCGGACAGATGGAAGCAAAAGCTATGTAGTTGTTGTAAACTATATAGATACCTTATATCAAAGCGAAGATTAACCGTTTCTGAGCGTAGTAAAAATTTGATAGTCATCTAAACAATGATTCTAAACGGTGAGGGCGTTGAACCTTAGTTTAACTTGCTGATAAGGCTTTGGAACGTAGTTTTGAACAGTACACCTCGCGAGCACAAAGTTTTTGCTACAATCACTATTTACAACCTTTTGTCTTGACAACCTCTTTTTTATGCGATTAAGTGACGAAACGAGTAAATCGCTCGCCTGATGTGAAACGTCGCGTTTGCCCATAACAGGTCTGCGTCACCTAGAGTTTTGAATTCTTAGGATTCAAGACCCTGCGCGGCACAGCACTGCGCCCTATTTGCCCTAAAATGATTCAACAATGGTTCTTAACGGCTAGGCTGGTAGCCTGGTACATTGAACCTTCGTTTAACTTGCTGAAAAGCCTTTGGAACAAGTAGTTTTGAACTATTTTTACTATGGAAACTAACGAGGTTTGAACACATTTTGTTATACTCGTACACTCAGATCAGAAAGGAAGATATAGTGCTGCCTTAAATCCAGGTGAAGCCTACCGACGCCCGTTTACGTACTTCATGCACATTGACGCCTAAAAACTACCCGAATCAATCGTCAGACGTGAGAACAGAGAACGTGGACAAAACAATGCAAAACACGTGCATATCACGTGTCGTAAAACACTGCAAAAGTTACGCAAAAGGAAAAAAGAATATGAAATAACTTTCCACGTGAAAATGCTTATTGTAAATAACATCTTACGGATCACATAAACAACCAAATCCCTATTAATATCATAAATGTGAATGTATTGTTTGTTACGCTTTCACGCGAAAACTACTTAACCGATTATCATGAAACTTACACATATTCTTGGACGTATTAGAAGAAACATAGGACACTTTTTACTAAAAAAATAAAATAAAATAATAAAAGCTAGTTAGGTTATAATTTCAAAAACAAATGTCAAAATGTATACATTTTAATCTATTTTTTAATGTATACATTTTGATATTCGGGTAGTTTTTATGCGTCAATATGTGCCTGAAGTTTACGTACACGGGTAGGGCAGATGGCTTCACCTGGGTTTAAGGCAGCACTATATCTTCCTTCTACTTGATCTGAGGTTATATGTAATTACACGGGAATACTCACGTAAAAATCAAATCGGTCAAATGCAAGCCTATTACTGAATAAAAAAAAAATTAAGTCTTTTAGTACGAGTAGTTTAGAACGCGAGTGCGTCGCTTGTCTCCTGATGATGATCACCGAATGTGATCGAAACTAGTCGTAATTAAGTTAATTTTAAAATCACCACCTTTTATCTCGACAACTTCTTGATCGATTTTGAATTCGAAATTTTTGTTTAGAATTGAGTATCAAGTATATTTCTGCCAAATAGGTAATATAAAAATTAGCTGGTAAATGGCGCTGTAGTAAATTTATCCCGTTTTTGAGGAACCTCGGAATACAGGGGGGATTTAGAAGAAAAACAAAACATCCACCCAGAACTCGCGAAAGAAAAACAGCTAGCAACTTATTGTCTATGGTTTTGATTATGTCGATTTAGTCAAGTCAAATTATAAAAAAAAATGGCCTTATTTGCTGCGATTATGCTGATATTTTTGTCAGCGTTTGAATGGAGACCGATTTTTCGACGTCGAGAAAAATCGGTGTATTATTCAAATTCAACAGTACTCGTCTACTTTTAGTTGTTTCTTTTTATCAAGTAGAAATAAATATTTTTCATGATTTTATCGAATCGACAAACCTATTCCTTACGACTTTAAATAAAAGTTTAGTTTTGATCGAACATAGTCAATTTGTCGATGGATAAAGCTTTATACTTGCACTTGATATGACAATACCTAAAGAAATAACAAAAACCCATAGACAATAAAACCTCATTTATAAAAAAATCAATACCCCCCAACGCGCCAAAACAAAATGGCGCCCCGAAAACGCGCGGGAAAACCAACCCGAAACAGTTTCATTAAAATAAAACGACTCAGACCATTAATAAAGGCAGAAAAAAGATTAATGTCGGCTGAACACAAAGCGTAATAAATTAGACCGATATAAATTTCCAGAGGGAGCCTACCCCTGTACGCCATCTTGCCATGACCCGCCCTCTGATTGGTCGGCTCGGTTACTAATCAATATCACTTCTTTTTGTAACAAAACGTCTTAACTCCCCAACTTCAAGTCGCATTTTCAACCTTAAAGTCTTCACAATAAATTCTAATAAATTATTCATTTGAATCCACAGCAAACAAAAGAAATACGAATTACAAATTTTAAATTTTTCTCGATGGACGTGAGATGTTTCCAGCTTTCTTTGAAATTGGAACTTATTAAATAGTGATACGAAAACGTTCTTTCTCAATCGTTTCGTTATTCAACTCGAGAATTCTAATAAAGAAACCGAATAAATTAAAAGATGGACTAAATCGAAAATCGACTTTATTTTATGGCCGAATAAAAACATTTTGCTTTGCCAGAGTTATAATTATACATTTCTCACAGCTCGAATTGTTTTAAAAATTAATTCTTAAAAATAAACGCTAAATTAAACTTTATTGTGTTAAAAATAAGAGTTCTTTTTCCGATAGATTTCAAGCTGTACCAGGCGCCATAGATTCAGTATAGAAAACTGGTTCTCCAATTATATTGGACCAACCAACTTGGGAAGTTTTTTGTTGGTTTTAGAACTAATATTATATTCTGTAGTTTTCTTAGAGACCACAGCTCGTGGTATAGCTCAACCGCTCGGTCTTGTTAAATCAGCAAAGTTAATTTATCTCCGATCCGTAGCTTTATTGTCTAAGTTAATGGTAATTAGTATCGATTTCATTTTGACAATAAAAATAAGTTCAGAGTGAAAATTGATACTGATTCCGATTAGCAGTAAGTTAGACAATAAGCTCGTCGAACAGTCTAGAAATTATCGACTGTGGTTTCAAGTAAACAGTTTAAACAAGAACATTATTTTTACAAAACAACAAGAACATATTTTTACAAAACAAAAAACAAAAACCGACTTCAAAAGACCGACTATTGAGTTATTCATCTATTTGTCGCGCACGTACTTAATGCAAATTTAAGACTTATATGGTTTTCTCATGGATACCATTATCAGAACTGGACTAAATTGAAATGGGACCAAATGGGAAGCGTCAGCTTTCTAATAAAAAAAGAATCATCAAAATCGATTCACCCAGTCAAAAGTTATGAGGTAACAAACATAAAAAAAAAATAAAAAAAAACATACCGTCGAATTGATAACCTCCTCCTTTTTTGAAGTCGGTTAAAAACTGTAATCAGACTACGGAAATAAGATGTATTTTGCTCTAAAAATCCGCCATTTTCATTACCTTTATACCTAATTTTGAAATATTTCATATTTTTTTAATATTTTGTAAAAAGACGATTCTAACGACAAATCATTTATCAGAATCGGTTCAGCTTTTTAGTAACGAATACGGGATTCATATGTTACATACAGGTCAACCGCATCCTCCTTTTTTGGCTTCAACGCAGTCGGGTAAAATTACAACAAATACACACACACACTAACTTTTATAAATCAAAGAGGCGAAAAATAAATTTCTAAAATAAAAACCATTGATTTTATCATCGCCGTTTTTTTCCTAAACCGCATTTGACAAAACTTTTATCTTAAAAGCAACTGTCATGTAAAGCCACCGAAATGCAATTAGTGGTCACTTCACTAGTCAGGTAGAAAAAAAACAACCCTTTTTTGTCTATGGTCCTTTGTCTAAAATCCGTTTAGTTGTAAAGGAGTGTTAATAGTCTATGATTTTAACTTTTTTTGTGGTCGACTTACATTTAACGGTCCGGTGTGGCTTCTGGATCGTAAATTATGATTTTGTATTCATAAATATAAAACTATTTTGTAGGATTCAAAATAATCTATGAAATTGTTAAAATTTTGCATTTTTTTTATTTTATTTTATTTTTTTATATAATTAGTTCCTACCAAAATTAGAAATGTAAAAATGAAGAAGAAATGTTGGTTCGATGTTTTTACTTAATTACGCAAAACGGCTGAAGGGATTTAGATAAAATTTAGTGTAGAAGTAGCTTATACCTTGGAATAACAAATGGGCTCCTTTTTATCCCGGAAAATTTACGATTCCTGGTAGAATAAGGAGTAAAACGGCGCGGCGGTGCATAGCTATCTGCAAAAATCATATTTTTTTCTAAGTGAGACTAAGTTAATACCTATTATACTCGGAGTTCAAAGGCGGTCATATCGTTTCAAACGATTAATATAATTAAAATTTAAACATATTATACACATCTAAAATTTTGGGTTTTAGAAACACAAAAGTTGTTTCTCTCGAATTTCGTGACCGCTTCCTGAAAAAAGAAACGACCTTAAAGAAATTAGAGGACAATATTTGCTAATTAAAAATAGATAAACACAAAAAAGTGGTGAGTTTAATAAAAACAACATTCAGATTCTGAAATATTTATTGAACAACTGATACATTGTAATTTATAAGCTAGATGTTAGTGCATTAGTTGAAATTGTCAGTTTACCCACATCGGGCATTCAGTGTGTACACAGTCAAATAGTTTTAGTAGTTTTTAAAATAATAATAATTAACAATTTCCAATTCAATATTTACGAAATTAATGATATCGCATTTCGTGAATGCCTCCCGAAAAAGTTACAACTACCATAGACAATATTTGCTATTTTAAAATAGATAAACACTTTCACCGGCCGGAAGCGCGGACATGTTAGCGTCATGCTGACGTCACAAGATGGCCGCCAGTCATCGCCGATCAGCATTCTTACAATGCTCTGTTTTTTAGTGTTAAGTAGTGAAATGGTCTAGTACAGTTTGTTTTAGCCCGAAGTTAAAACTACATTCAACAAATTTAAAAGACCCCAACATTGAAAAGTTGAATCGATTTTGATAAAAACATGTCTCACCCCTAAAAAACTTGCTTTAAAATAAATAAAAACTGCGTCCAAATCGGTACACCCATTTAGACATTATTTTACCCTAGCTTTGGTCGGAAAAAAACTCAGAAAAACGCGTTTGTCCGAAAATGTCTAATTTCCTAAGTTAACCTAAGCTCGATTGTTTTTTTTTATCATAATATATATAAATTACGTGTCACGTTGTTTGTCCGCTATAGACTCCTAAACTACTTAACTGATTTCAATCAAATTTGCACACCGTGTGCAGTTCGATCTAACTTAGGAGATAGGATAGCTCACATCTCAATTTATAATAAAAACATGAAAATTAGTAAAATTTAAAAATATTTAAACCATAATTTAACTTTAGCGCTTTGGACAATGTAAACTTTTTTAATGTAACTTTTGACATTTGACATTTGACATAGAATTGACGCAATGGCTTTTGACCGGACGTCTGTCGAGTCAGTTAGTCTATTTATAAATTCTATTACAGAAATATAATTCCCATACATTGTCTTAGTTTTCTAAAGCGTTTGCGATTGTGGAATTGCAACTTGGGTAAAGAACAGGCTCCGCTTTCCTACTGTTTTTTTGGATCACATCGTCTCTTAACAAACCAAGTGTGTTGTAGAAAAATGTTCAGGATAAATGTAGGCGCGTGCTGTATCGTAGACCGCATCGTTGCTTACCATCAGGCGAGATGGCGGTCAAACGCAAGCCTATTACACAATTAACAGAATTAAGTAATAGAATGTAAGAATATGCCAATGTCAGAGATACGTTGAAAATTGTAGTGGAAACTCTCATATAACTCCCAGTATATCTACTAGAAGAAAAAGATTACCATAAAAATAGCATTGTTATAAAATTTAGTTATAATGGTAAGCATTAATTATTTTACTATCCCTTACGACATTAAAAACGTAGTAATCTGAAAGTTCTGAACCCCATGGAATATGGAAAACATTTTTCAATTTTGATTATGTAATAGTGAAAATCACGTGTGGTCAACAAACAACAAACAACGTCCAACGGAGTTTTAAATATTAATTATTCAATTTATGTAATCAGTTATTTCGTCAGCATTATTCGAGTTTAACTTAATAATGCACAGACTTAATGTATAAAACGTGAGAAGCCGTAAAAGCTAGAATCATAGACTACCGTTTCCGATTCTAAAAGGTACTTCCGTTTCCCGCTGAAATAGAAAACATATCTGGCTTTTATGACTTCTCACATTTTACGCATGAAGCCTGTGCAAAATTATGAAAGTGAATTTTACTATGGAAACTAACGTGGTTTTCACACATTTTTGTTATAATTAAACACGGGAATACTCACGTAAAAATTAAGTCGTCTACTACGACTAGTTTCGGTCATATTCGGTGACCTTCATCAGGCGAGTTTACAAACGTGACGCGCTCGCGGTTGCGTCTCGTTTGGCACTCAGTGTGACCGAAACTAGTCGTGGTAGACGACTTAATTTTTATGTGAATATTCCCGTGTTTAATTATAACAAAAATGTATGAAAGTGAAATTCGGGAAATGATGCTATAACATGAGCAATTGAGTAATTTAAATAATTAATAATTAAGCTTAGCTTGGTGTTACATATTGCTTTTCTAATGGTAAAAACAACTTGCGAAATTCAATATTTTGTATTGAATGTTCAGTATTTTTTTAAACATTTCCCGTAGATCTTTAAAAAAAACCATCCTATACTTTCGAGTTTTCTTTTCTTCACTAAATATGTATTTATCTCGAAAATGTTCAGGAAAATTTGGGAAACTCGCGGGCCCAGATAATTGTATGAATATTATATATCTACAAATAAGATATAGTCTTGAGACGCTCCCTTAAACAAATCAAACTTAAACCTACCGAAGTCGATCCTTTTACCTACCTATCCTTTTAATCGAAAAAAGCCTTACGCAAAACCCGATCTGAACAACAAACATACATCCACCTCTTTCTAACACAAAGACTCGGCTCACGTTGGAAAGAGACAGACGTACAAAGCAGGTTTTAGTCGCGACCCCGCCTACAAGTCTTGTATAGGCCGGTGGGCGAGACAATGTGAAAAAAAAGCAGAACGTATGAGGCAAGGGACAAAAAGGTTCCATTCCAGGCTCCATTATCAAAACGCGGTCGTAAGGAGCGCTATCCTTGCAGGGTTCGTTCCAAATTTGAAATTCGCCAGGTCATCCGCGTTTGCGTTTATTACTGGCCAGTCATCGGCGAAAAAATTGGACAATTTCACTTGACAGTGACAGTGTGGTTTTTAATTCTTTTTTTTTACTAGTCGTGGGTGTTGAATTGTGGTGTTTGTTTTTTGGCGCTCGTCTATTGGTATGCTATATTTTTTTAATTTAGTTGCTTCTGGTATCTCAATTGAATAGTTTTCTGAAATCAATACAGACTCTTTGCTTTAGAATTGTGCTTTAAGGCAATGTAAAACATTTCTGTTAGGTATTTAGAGAAATAAATTAGATTCAAATGTTTATTGCAGTTTTTAGAGACAATAATAATAGCTCTTGTATATATTTTTTAATTCTTAATTAGTTTTAAATTCAAATTTTCTTCTTCGACAAGCATAAACCATTGGGTACTGGCTCAGTAGTTATTTATTTTATTTATTTAACAGATATCTATACTATCTATACTAATCTATACTAATATTATAAAGAAGTAAAGTTTGTGTGTTTGTATATTTGTTAAATTGTAAGGGGTAATCTCGGGATCTACTGAACCGATTTTAAAAATTCTTTCACCAATAGAAAGCCACATTATTGCTGAGTGTCATAGGTTATATAAAAAACCGAAAAATAAAAAGGCTTTTACGTGGTAGTCCGTTTTGCAAAGTGAATCGGAGAAAAAACGGTCCGGACGGCGCGCGATGGCTTCGGGTTTAATTAACATTATGCCCAACGAAGTGGGCACGGATCAGCTAGTAATCTATATATATAAAAGAAAGTCGTGTTCGTGTTACACTATACTTATAACTCAAGAACGGCTTTACCGATATGGCTGAAAATTGGTGAGGAGGTAGCTTAGAGCCAGGAAACGCACATAGGATACTATTTATTCCTATTATACTATTTATTTCTATTAAATAAATTCGATAGCATTCAAGTGTGAATTGACATAAAACATCAGTCACTATCAAACGAGGTACCTATAACAAAAAAGAATCAGACTTGGAATAACAAAACGACTTATTATACTCTTTGCGCAAATGACAGCTATGTAATGGACGTATGGATGACAATTTGATTTAGCAATTTAACAGCTAAACAGATTTTGACGAAATTTGGTATGAAGGTAGCTTAAGCCCTAGGTAATATGTAGATTACTTTTTACCCCAGAAAATTGAACGGCTTTCCGCTATTCTTGCAGGACAGCGGGTGAAACCGCGGGGCGCAGCTAGTTACATAGTAATTACAAGTTGATTACAGTAAAAAATGGCATGATAAAAATAAGATATTTGAAAAATATTTTCAAAAACAAGCTTTTATTGCATTGTCACTCTACACAGGTATACCAAATTTCAGCTCAATCGGACATCGGGAAGTGGTTCAAAATTGAGTTACAAGATCTGATCTGGTCAACCAGAACAAACTAACAAGGAAAGTTAAATAAAAGCTTTTAAAAATCCCAATTTTATTCGATATCAGAATAAAATTAGTAAAATAGCGACGGATCAATAAATAATTAACAGATCGAAGTGAGGTGTCAGAGTGTAGGGGAACAAATCGGCGCTTGTATGTATGTATGTTTGTCCGACGATAACTTGAGAATGGTTGATCCGATATTAATAAAATTTTGCAAGCAAGTACTTCATTTTAATACAATTTTTCAGTTCAAATATGAGCGGAATCGGTCGTGGGGTTGGGGAGATTTAGGCGCCGTGAGGTCTCAGTTCGCCACAAACTACCTACTTTATAGTTCAACTTATTTTGAATCTTCAACGCAAAAAGAGCTTTTTATAAGTTAAACAAAACTGGTGTATTTTTGTGTTTGTTTGTGACATCGTCGCTTCTAAATGATTGAACCGATTTTGATTTAGTTGTTTGAAAGGTGACTTTATCGATGTTCTTAGATATGATTCATGAAAATCTGTTCAGCCGCTAGAAGATTATATTAGCAGCTATTATATACTTATTCTTGGTTTTTTAAATTTTTAAACCCCGATTTTTTTTATCTCCTGTATATCGTTGGTGTTATGTAATGAATACGCCATCACAACATTTTTCGTTAGATCAGGTATTAAGTTTTTATGAATATATTTTTTCTATTAAATTGATAGATAAATACTTTACTCATTTTACTTTTTTTTCTGTTGTTATATACTTTTTAGTTGTTTTATTTTAAGAGGATTAACAATTAGGTATTTATCTGAGCACTCAATTAATATTATGGCGTGAAAGTATTTCATAGGAAATCTTTTGATGTTTCATAAAAACTGTTCTCCTGAAAATTATTAGTATCTTAAAGTCGCGAGTGAATCGGTTTCTTCTAGGCGCGCGTCTAGGCGATCTTCATCTTCTTATCCTTAGGTGGGGTCGGTACAGTATGTAAGATGAATGGAAGAAGTGTTTCTTCCATTCATCTCTACACTCGTCATATCTGAACACACTCCCTTCTTTTTAAACGGTTTTATTTAGCTCACCCCGTTTGTTTTCTTGGGTCAAATTTAGTAATTCAAATTTCACCCTCTTCCTGTCAACCGATTAATCTGAAATTTTGTATACACTTTGGATTTTGGTGACAATACAATTATGTTTATTCATTAACATTATAAATTCAAGATGGCCGCCGCTACAAAATGGCGGATAACGTAGGTTTTATCAATCCCATCAATATGGGTATCAAATGAAAGGGCTCAACAAGCAGAATACAATATATGTACTATAAAAAATTGAAATCCAAGATGGCGGCCGCTACAAAATGGCGGATAACGTAGGTTTTATCGATCCCATCAATATAGGTATCAAATGAAAGTGCTCAACCAGTATAATACAATGTACTATATAAAATAAAAACTAAAAACTAGAAAATAAAAATAGGTAAAAAAACTTTTTAAGTTAAACGGTTTTATGTTAAACATACATTGCAATATTTAAGATAAATGTACTAAAAACCAAAAAATAATAAAATAGATACATACAGTCGTGGGAATTATAAACATATGCATAGACTAGACTAAAATAAAACCGTGGGGCACGTCCCACGGTTTTCTTGCCTTTAATAAATGTATGTTTAACATAAAACCGTTTAACTTAAAAAGTTTTTTTACCAATTTTTTTCATATCGTCTTTCACACAGTTCATACACTTCCTTTGGTCGTCCTCGGTTAAACGACAGAACATAAATAAAAGTTAATCGCTGCTCGTTTGTCTGGCTATAACTCGAGAACGGCTAGACCGATTTCGCTAATTTTGATTTTGAAATATTTGTGGAAGTTCGTGGAAGATTAAAAAAAACAGCGGTTGGAAGCAACGATGCCATACGTCAAGGGTAAATAATAGTACCGACGTTGAAAATTGTAATTCAATGCAATACCTATGCTATCTCCTGGGATATCACAGCATTGTCACTGCAAAACTGCAAATGCACCGCAATTTAATATTTTGACATTTGATTTGTCAAACTTGATCGATCGCAGTCAAGTGACAGTTGCAAGATTGATTAAAAAAAGTTTACGTCACTTGGGAGTGAAGCTGCGTGAATAAAAAAAATAAAAACCTAAAACCTTATTTGTCAGTAACTGGCTTCAAAAAAGTTCCGTGTTTGGAATGTTATATATACAAGCTATTTTGTGGTTTTACTAGATTTTTCCGGGATAAAAAGTAGCCTATATGTTAATCCAGGATATAAGCTAGCTTCATACCAATTTTTAACCAAATCCGTTCAGCCGTTTTTGCGTAATTGCAACAAACATCCTAAAATCTAATCAAAAAGGTTTCACATTTAGTTATTAGTTCGCGGCGAACTGAGATCTTGCAATCCTTATATATTCATAACTCCGCTACCGATTTTGCTCATATTCTAACTTGAAAATTGTATTGAAATAAACTACTTGGCTGCAAAATTTTATGAAGATCGGATTAACGATACTCAAGTTATCGTCGGACAAACATACAAACGCCGATTTGTTCCCCTACACTCTGAGACCTCACTTCGCTCGGTCAACAATTCCAAAAGTCTACCATTTCGACGCCGTAACATTTTGTAGCCACTCGAAATCGGTATTTCGAAAAAGAAATAAAAAACGAACGAACAAAAATTCGAAATAAGAACATCCCACACTTGAATGTTGGCTGGATTGAAAGAGGTCGCTCAAGAGGCCCGGCTCAGTGCGTTCGCCTTTACGGAAAAAAAAACCGATTCAATTCTTGTCTCTGGTCGGAGGCGTGAGTTTCGAACAATTTTGAATTCAGAATAGATTCTTTAGTGAAAATATTTACCGGCCAGTTTTCGTTCTAAGAATTTTCGTGGTTAAAGGCACGCTTTTTCTAACTCTATTATGTTTTATTATTTTTAATGCTTTATCATGGTTATCAACGTGTAAACTTGATTTTTATTTTTTATTTTTTTATCTAACCTATGCTGTCCCACTGCTGGGCAAAGGTCTCCCCCAATTTCCCCCAAACTTGATAACCAAGCTAATAGAAGGTCTCAGAATCTACTGAAATTCTGTTACTACATTTGTATGTTTTTCCGATAAAAACTTGAGTACGGTTTTTACAGGAAAGTAACAAACTACATATAAAGAGACGCTCGCAGACGATATGGATATGGAAAGGGAGCGCAGGGCGTTGTCAGTCAGAGGCAACATGCTGGCTCGTAGGTTTGCGCGATGTACGGGACCGGTGAAGGCAACTCTTTTTAGAGCTTTTTGCCAGGCTTTCTACACGTGCAGCCTGTGGGTCAAGTACACAAAAAAGTCCTACAGCGCCCTGCGAGTCCATTATAATAACGCCTTTAGGTCGCTGATGTGGCTGCCGCGCCACTGCAGCGCATCAGGGATGTTTGCAGACGCGCGTATAGACGGTTTCGCAGCGATCATGCGCTAGCGAGTCGCGTCCCTGATGCGGCGGGTGCGTGGTAGCCTCAACAGCTACCTGCAGTTGTTCGCCTGGCGGATGGATCTGGAGTGCCCAATAATGAGGCACTGGACAAATGTGCATATTGAGCACTCCGGAACCAAACCCAAGTATAGGCTTAGATAATTGTTATGGACATTGTGTATTCTATTTTCATTTTATTTTTAGTTATTTTGTTTTGACATTTTGTATTTAATATATTGTAATCCTATGACATTTAAATGATTTTTTAATTAATAACTAATAATTGTAATTTTTAATTTTATTATTTTTTATTATATCTGATTTTATCTTTAATTTTAATTTTGTATATTAAAATATTGTATATATTGTAATTTTGTACGTAGAACACTATATGGACATTTTGTGGTCTGAAATAAAGATTATTATTATTATTATAAAACAATTTTCAAATTGGAATATTGAGAAGAAATATTAGAAGCTTTATGGAGAAATAAAAGTCGCAAAGTCTCAGTTCAGCGCGAGCGAAAAGTAGATAAATAAACTAAAAGTAAATAATATTAAATAAATAAGATTGATCCAGTCTCTTTGTACTTTGCGTTGGACTCGCTCTTTTTAACCGACTTCAAAAAAGGAGGAGGTTATCAATTCGACTGTATGTTTTTTTTATGTTTGTTACCTCATAACTTTTGACTGGGTGAATCGATTTTGATGATTCTTTTTTTATTAGAAAGCTGACACTTCCCGTGTGGTCCCATTTCAATTTAGTCCAGTTCTGATATCTAATGGTATCCATGAGAAAACCATATAAGTCTTATTGCATTACGAGTAAGTACATGCGCGACAAATAGATGAATAACTCAATAGTCGGTCTCTTGAAGTCGGTTTTTGTTTTTTTGATGTGAAACATCTTTTGGCGCACGTAGGTAAAATCGATTTCTGGCGTGGCGACGCTTGCGTTATTCCAAAATAAATGACGACGCGCGTACCTAATTGAGTTTCAATTTTCGAACGGTTTTGTGAAAATCTGTATGGCCATGGACAACGGGAGCATGAATGGATTAAAATGTTTCACATCTACCAGGCGTCCCGTGACGGCTCACATTTTTTGTTTTGTAAAAATAATTATTATTATTCAGTAAAATAGGCTTGCGTTTGACCGCCATCTTGCCTGCTGGCTCGCAAAGCCGCCTACGATGCAGCACGCGCGACTAGAAGAAACCGATTCACTCGCGACTTGAAGACACCTAGATTATATCTATCGGGAAACTGCCTCTCGGGAGAGCGTTCCACAATCTAGCGGTTCGCACAATAAAAGTGGAATCAAAGAGTTTTGCACGAGTTTTTTTTATATCAACAATAAAACGATGTCGCCCTAGTAGATAGATAGATAAATCCCATATTGTTTACATCAAAAATTACAAACAAAAGGATAGTAACGCTTTACGTTAAGTTCAGAGGTCTTCGGAGGCCTAAATTCATACAGGAGCGTCGTCTCATACCATCTTTGTCTATGGTTTGTATTTCTGCTCTTCTACAAATAGGATGCAGCCAACATAATAAAAGGGTGTGAACATAGACAAGCGACCTCAGTTTTTTTTTCTTTTTAACTATTCATAAAGAGACGGCACCCAACTGTGCCGGGAAATGCAGGCATTTTTATGTAAATGTCGACTAAAAATAAAGCTAAAAAAGAATACAGACTAAAAGTAAATTAAAGAAGAACTAGGATGTAAAGATCTTAAAAAATATTTATTTTTTTTAATTAAATTAGTTTACATTTTCGTAGTTTGTTAGTCAAAAAGAAGTGAAATTAACTTTTTTACTATGTCAGCTTGGCACGTTTGATCTATTTAGCCACAAAATATTTCGAGCTTTTAACAAAATTTAGATGATCCAACAAAAATAGGTTGACACAACTTTTATGGTTTTTCAGTGCAGTAGTTTCAGAAATTTACCTACCAACATAAAAACTTTACTCCTTTCGATATAGTACAGATAACTTGATCCTAAAACTTTTATTTTATTATATTGGTCCATAGAGGCATGTAAATAGGTTCTATATGCAATTAGAAAACCTTCGATTGCGTCCCGTCGTCCCTCACTCCCAAACAATAAAAAAAGAATTAATACCAATCAAAGCGGACCAATAGCAGCGCATCAATATCAATTCAAACAATTGTTCCAATCTACCTTCATTAAAGAGCCCGCCATCTTGCCAACCGTCCCACGAACATTCCAATTTCAAATTATACGCGTCCTGTCTCGCCGTAACCCCTGCGACGGAGTGAGACAGTTGATATTTTTTTTCGAATCATTTTTAAATTGCTTGGTGGCCAGTCCTTTTTGATGTTGGATGTATTGTTTTTTTTTTCGTTTAAAATGCGGTTACCCGTCGAGTCCTTTTCGTTTGCCGCTTATTCATTTTGTGGTTAGGTATTACATCCTCCTTTAGCTTGTTAGGTATAAAATTTTACTAAGAAATCATTAAGTACATGCAAAATACCTAGTTATGTATCCCCCACAGCCCTCTGCTTTAGAATAAATAGCTGACACTGCAGTTAGCCGCCGGTTCTGAGTAACGGCCACCGCAGTGCAGACGCTGAATATGCATTCCTAGATATAAGACCACCTTAGTCGAGTAAGTTTCGTTATAAGTAAAATATGTATTAACATTCATTAAGAATAGAGCCTCTGAATCGGCTACACGTAGTTTTATTTTAGTTTTTAAAAAACCATTTATCTGCTCCCCAAATTTAACTGGCGCAGCCGGTAGGATAACTGGCTGTCCTAACGTGAGTGTCTATACTTGTACAACGAGTTACCGCGTTAGAACGGCAAAGTGCGGTTTGCCTACAACAAAGGTGAAGTGCCGAACAGTTATCCAACGAACTAAATAAATGTGTTAAATAGTGGACGCTGAGAAAAATGATGCTGGTCGGTTGGTGAGTAGACCTTTTCGCCATCCTTGCCTATCCCGAGATTCTCCTCGAATTGTGTAATTAGTATATTCAGACCTTAGTCATCGGTTAGAATTGTGTAATTAGGTTAACTTCATGAATTTGGGTCTCAAATCGATCGGAATTATTGTTAAAATAGTGTAATTAAGTAAAGTAAAAATTATATTTTTGTCAAAAATAGGTTTAACATTTTATAGTATTAAATCGTGTGTGTAAATTGCCTATACCTGCTCATTATACGCTAAAATGATGGCACAACAACAGCAACCATTAGAGTTCAGGGCCATCCCGCGAGAAATATTAAACCTCATCCCCATTTTTGGAGGTGACAAAGCGCAATTAAATTTATACCTGAGAAAATGCGAATATGTAATAAGCAGATATAGAGGTGATGCAGCTCAGGACTTATATGTGTTCAACGCCGTGACAAGTAGACTCAATGACAAAGCGGCTTCGCTCTTGTCCGAACGAGATGACATAAACACCTGGTCCAACCTAAAAGAGGTACTAAAACAACATTTTGGGGACCCGCGAAGTGAACACTGCATAGGTATTGAGTTGGAAACGCTAAAAATTAAATCCGGTGAAAGTTATCTCGATTTCTATAAACGCATTCAAAGTGTTAGATCCACGCTTATTTCCAAGGTCAACATGATAGAAGATATCAATTTAAGACGCGCTAAGGTAGTGATATATAACAATACGGCACTTAACGTATTCTTATACAACCTATCCGAAGATATGGTACGCATAGTCCGGCTAAAAGCACCAACGAGCCTAGAGGACGCTTTAAGCACAGTTTTGGAAGAAGTTAATTTCCTAGACCAATATAACGCGAGAAAACGCATGTACGTCTATAACAACGCCGCGCCAAGGCCAACCTTTTCACCCGCGCACACGGCGAGTGGTTTTAAATTCCAGGCGCCTCTAGTAAACGCCGCGCCTAAATTCAATTTTGGTACACAACCTGCACCAACAAAACCACACCAAGCGCAACCACAAAGTTTTGACTACCGCCCACAGTTTGGAACCGTACCTCAATTTGGGTACCGTCCGCAATTTAATTCAGCACAGCAACAGGGATTCCGCCCTCAATTCGGAACCATCCCTCAGTTAGGCTTTAGAACCCAATTTGGGAATCAACCCCCGGCTCAGAGTGGATACAGACCACCGCAACAATTTGGGTATAAACCACCACAGTTCGGATACAGACCCCCACAGACAGGGTACAAACCACCTCAAAACAACCCTCCGCACCTACAATCGACAGACGTATCTATGAGGACAGCTCGTCCCGCACCGCAAGGCTTCAAGCTTAACGAGTTGACAGGTTTAGACGACGAACAGTACCAAGATTATTACTACCATGACAACGACTATAACCCTGACTATGACATGTACGACGAACAATACGAGTATACGAATGAATCTGAAAATGACGTATATAACGAGACGACATACGAGACGCAACAGACACATTCCCTTCGGGAACAACCGGCTGGAAATTTTATAACACCAGCCTCTATAGAGGAAAAGAAATAATAGAACTGAACTGCGACCCTACACTAAAACTACCTCACATTTACATCCCTGAAATTGACGCAAAGTTTATGATAGATACAGGTAGTACTAGAACATTTTTGAGCCCTCAAAAAGCATACGAGTTTTTCTTTCAGAACGTTAAAAACGAACCTTTCGAAGTAGTAAGCACACACGCGTCAAGTCGACACAACGAAGTAATAGAGATACCGCTTTTTCCAACCTTCCAGACTAATGAAACTCACAAATTTTACCTATACAACGTCGACTCACGATACGACGGACTAATTGGAAATGATTTACTGAGACAGCTTGGCGCCATGATAGACCTGAAACACTCTGTGCTAATAACGAAAACCACGCGCATCCCTATAATCAATACGAATTTGGATTATGAAATTCAACTGCAACCCCGATCGGAACAAAGAGTCAAAGTACCGATAGACCAACACTTAGGTGAAGCTATATTAGACTATAGAAAGTTTGGCCCGGGAGTACGAATGCCCAGTGCCCTAGTTAACTGCATTAACGGATACGCGACCACCGTTATACAAAACACTTCGGATGAAATAGTAACCCTTACGGTTAAACGACCCTTACAAGTAACTAAGTACACAACCACCAGGTGTAACCTTAATGCGACTAACGCTACTAAAGCTACAGACATACAAATGGACAAAATACTGACTGAAAATCTGAACAAAATAAGACTAGACCATACCAACTCTGAGGAACGCGAGAAAATTTACAGACTCTGTACAGAATACAAAGACATTTTCCACTGCGACAAACTACCTCTTACTTTTACCAATCAAGTAAAACATGAAATTCGAACAAAAAATGAAGACCCTATTTACATGAAACCGTATAGACAGGCCCCTGCCCAAGCAGATGAAATTAACAGACAAGTAGAGAAAATGCTGCAGGACGACGTAATCCAAGAATCGCACTCTCCGTGGAGTGCCCCCGTACACTTAGTACCTAAAAAGATCGACGCATCAGGAGAACAGAAATTTCGTATGGTAATAGACTACCGAAGACTTAATGAGATAACAATAGACGATAAATACCCACTCCCCAATATAACCGACCTGTTTGACAAATTAGGAAAAAGTACTTACTTCAGCACAATTGATTTGGCAAGCGGCTACCATCAAATAGAGGTTGTAGAGCGAGATAGACAGAAAACTGCCTTCAGCACACAGAATGGTCACTTTGAGTTTTTACGAATGCCGTTCGGCCTGAAAACGGCCCCTGCAACCTTTCAGCGTACAATGGACCATGTCCTACGAGGCCTGCAAGGATTACACTGTATGGTGTACCTTGATGACGTCATCATTTTCTCATCCAGCTTAGAAGAGCACTTACAAAAATTAAGACTAATTTTCGACAGACTGAGACAGACAAACTTAAAGGTACAACTAGACAAGTCAGAATTTTTACGTAAGGAGGTATTATACCTAGGACACACCATCACTAAAGACGGACTGAAACCGAATAATGACAAAATAAATGCAGTAATGAATTTTCCGATCCCAAAGACTACAACGGAAATTAAAAGTTTCCTTGGACTCGTAGGCTATTACAGACGCTTCATACCCAATTTCGCTAAAGTAACCCAACCACTGACGTCATGCTTAAAAAAACGCAACAAAATTATCATTGACCAAAGTTATATTGATGCCTTTAACAAATGTAAAGAACTCTTGACACATGCTCCACTCTTACAGTATCCTGACTATGGAAAACCTTTCATCCTGACAACGGATGCTTCAAACGTAGCCCTGGGAGCTGTCCTTTCCCAAGGACAAGTTGGTAGTGACAAACCAGTTGCATACGCGAGCCGTACTTTAAGCGACACAGAAACACGCTATAGTACCATAGAGCGAGAGTTGCTCGCCATCATCTGGGCAACAAAACATTTCCGCCCTTACTTGTACGGACGAAAATTCTTCATCTACACTGACCATAGACCTTTAGCTTGGCTAAACTCTCTGAAAGACCCAAACAGTAAACTGACCCGATGGAGGCTACGCCTTCAGGACTTCGACTTCGAGATAATATATAAAAAAGGAAAACAAAATACAAACGCGGATGCCTTAAGTAGAATCAAAATCAACGCCCTGACTGACGAAGACGCTAATTCAATGAGAGTAAACCTAGACAAAAAACGACAGGACTCAACGACTACGACAGTATCAGAAATAAGCGAGACAATAAGCATATCTGACTCGTCGGAAGCCACCGAGATGCTAACAGAATTGGAAATAGAGAAACCCGTTATACCATCCCCCTCAGGGAGCTCTAAGTCACAGACTATACACTCTGTGGAAGATCTAGATTCAAACGGAATACCGATTTTACATGAAGCCATAGATACAAAACCAAATCAAATCTTAGTATATTCCTGGCTTAAAAATGAACTCCACGTGAAAAACCTATCGTATGAAAAACACAAAATTCTAGAAGTTTTCCTCCCCCTTAATAACGTAGAACTAGTGAAAAACTTCCTCAAGGAATATATTAGACCAAAAATTAAATATTTTATATATTTCGAAAACGAAGAACACCGCGTACAATTTAGCAATGTTGTAATAGAAATTTTCAGGAAAGGAACAATAAATATATTTGAATGTACCGAAAGAGTAGTCTGTGTAGACAACGAAAGCGAACAAAAGGCAATAGTTTTAAAATACCACAACGGTAAAACATGCCATCGCGGGATTAAGGAAACATTAGTCAGAATCCGTAGAAATTATTATTGGAATAAAATGAACGAAATTGTTTCAGCTATAATTAATAACTGTGACGCCTGTAAAAAGACAAAGTATGAGCGAAAACCACTAAAACCCATGTTACAATTGACGCAAACGCAGAATGCCCCGTTTCAAGAAATCTTCATAGACATTTTCACAATCGAAGGAAAATATTACCTAACCCTAATTGATGCCTTCAGCAAGTTAGGGCAGGCTATTGAAATTACGAATAAATCCACCCCTGAAGTCGTACGAGCGCTACTGAAATATTTCTCATTCTACGGTATACCCAAGAAAATTAACTCTGACCCCGGTACCGAATTTAATAACGACCTCATGAAAGAATTTCTCAGTCTACACAAAATAGAAAGACACATAGGCACCGTAAATAACCCGAACTCTATGGGACTTGTAGAAAGATTTCATTCAACCATAATAGAGATATATAGACTAGCCAAGTATGAACAAAAATGCACGGATGCCGCGTCCGTCATGACGTACTCAGTCATGGCTTACAATCACACCATACACACAGCGACAGGATTAACACCCTTCGAAGTTGTCTTTGGACACACCGACACTGATAACCCATTCGACCTAGAACTTGAAAAACTTTACACTCAGCAACTGATTAAAGACCACAAGAAACGAACGCAATTCCTATACGCACACATAGCCGAGAAATTAAAAGCCGGAAAGGAAAAGGTTAGAGAAAAACGAGGCGGCGAAACTAATATAGAACTTCCGGAGACCGTCTTCGTAAAAGACATAAATAAAAGATTGAGCAAAGAAAAACCGAGGTACAAAAAGGCAAAAATAATAGGTATGACCGGTAAAAACGTTGTCCCAATTAAAAGAGAAGCTGAAAAGAAAAGCACGAAAGCTCCTATTAAAAACATAAAACGCCCTCCGCAGGTGCAGTCTGATGCTAGCGACGTCGACAGCCGCCCTTCATCTTCAATCACTTGAAGGAAAACCGGGACTCCTGCCTGTAAAGAAAGGTCAAGCTTACATACAAACTGACAACTGGACAATTCTAAAAACCATTAAATTAAATAATATCTGGATTGACCTAAAACTCGTCAACTCGAAATTTACTGAATTTCAGCGATTACTTTCATCCAACAAAACTTTCCCTCACAAATTTATTGATATATTCATGCATGCAGAGTATATGCGCGATATAACTATAGATAAATATTACCAGCTAATTCCACAACGCTTCAAGCGAGGATTAATTAATCCATTAGGGTCCATAATTAAAATAATAACCGGTAACCTAGACCATGATGACGCAATCAAATATGATCAGTTGACCTCCGAACTAAGCCACGACCAAACTATTACTTCAAAGAAAATCACTATAGTCTCAAAAATGTTAGATAGCCTCGTAAACGCAACAGAATTAATCTATCAAAACTCGATAACAGTAGACACCCGTTTGAAAAGGGTTGAAGCAATCTTTAAGGAGACAATAACACAAGAAAATAATTTAGCTGAGTCCTCTTATGTGTTAGGACTATATAGTTTGTTTTTAAGTAGCTTTAGAACTATATTCATTAGGTTAAGTGAAATTGAAACCGCACTAGCTCTAAGCAAAAGCTCTATATTACATCAGTCTATTATTAATTCTACCGAACTACTATATCATTTAAAAGTAATAGCGAATTCAGAGAATTTGGTGTATGTACCCACCGAATTAAATTTAGCCAAAATAGAGGAAACTATTTCTGTGAAATCTTATATGAAAAGAGACCAAATCACTTTTGTCATGGAAATTCCACTAACCGATAACTATAAGTATAATTATTTCAAAATGTACACTTTACCTATTTTCCTCAAACCCACAAACCTAACCGTAGCTATATTTCCTAAATACCCTTACCTATTGGCGAAAGGATTGAAGTACCAGCCGATCGTGAAGCCGTGCCGCCCACTCGCCGCTGGAGACGAGTTCCTCTGCAACGACGACAATCGAGCCTTGTACAGCGGACTCTCTTGTGAAGAGAAACTCATGGTGTACGAGAACAACATCACCAGCTGCAAGCAGTACCCTATCCATATAGAAGACGTAAAGCTGCAGAAAGTTAATGACAACAATTGGATACTTTTCACCAAAGCAGAAATCACCCTTACGGAAATATGTGGGGAAGAAGTCTCTAAACAGCCAATATCAGGTACATACGTCGTGACGTTAAACAAGCCCTGTGACGTCAATGTTAACGGCCTCACCATCCGACATCACCGAATCTACACCGAGACGGATGCTGTTAAGCCGCTACCCATCATCAAGCTACCGAGACTGCGCGCGACCGAGGACTTATCCGATGCACGCGCACTTAACATGCACGAGGTTGGACTAGACGAAGTGAAATATATGGCTTTCGCCCTAAAAAATAGTGACGTGTTTGAAAAAGTGATTAACAGAGAAAAGGACTCTAAAATCAGTGTTATAGCATTAGGACTCGTAGCACTATGTATAGTTTTAGTTATTCTATATGTTTTATACTTAAAATTCCGTGTTTACAAAATTATCGAGGTCTTTCGCAAATCGAACGCCCCGATAATTTTCCACTTAGGGAGGGAGGAGTTATGTATCCCCCACAGCCCTCTGCTTTAGAATAAATAGCTGACACTGCAGTTAGCCGCCGGTTCTGAGTAACGGCCACCGCAGTGCAGACGCTGAATATGCATTCCTAGATATAAGACCACCTTAGTCGAGTAAGTTTCGTTATAAGTAAAATATGTATTAACATTCATTAAGAATAGAGCCTCTGAATCGGCTACACGTAGTTTTATTTTAGTTTTTAAAAAACCATTTATCTGCTCCCCAAATTTAACTACCTACTAAGTTGTATAAAGATATTGTTTTAGGGGTCTGTAACATTTTTTAAGCATAATACCTACTTCTTAATTTAATATTTGAATAACTAAAGTTTGCTATTCAACGAGGTAACTTCGCCAGTCTTTTGGGTACTTTACCCGCGGATAGGATATAGATAAACTCTTTATTGTTTACACCAGAAATTACAAACATAAGGTTTATAACTATTGAAACTAGTGCGACAACGGGTGGCCTTATCGCTAAGAGCGATCACTTCTAGGCGGATAGTGACTTGAGCTCTGTTTTTTTATCTGTAATTTTCTATTCTGTTTATGTCTATTTATGTTACTTATTTTAATTGAAATAACAGATTTGAATTAAAAAAAAAAAGTAAATATAGACAAGTTTTTTTCTTTTTTTCGGACTATACCCTTTAAAACTCCCTTGGTAGCCTGCCTTGGTACTTGACATACCCCGGGATATCCTAGACTAGACCCAAAGACATTTTACATAAATAAAGGCATATGTTTTTATTAAAATATTCATACGTATGTTAGCAGTCAAAAATTAACCGTTGAATGTTTAAATGAATCTCGCCACGCGACCCCAATATCTCGCCAACTCCTCGACCGATTTTGCTCTTATTCAAACTTAATTGTATTGAAATGAACTACTTCCCTGCATTATTATATCACGTTCGAATCAACCGGCCTTAAGTTATTGTCGAACAAACATGTAAACATATAAACGCCATAGTAATTGGTTCCCCCAGACTCTCCAGACCTTAATTCGCTCGGACAAATCTTAATATATATAAATCTCGTGTCACAATGTTTGTCCTCAATGGACTCCTAAACCACTTAACCGATTATAATAAAATTCGCACACCATGTGCAGTTCGATCCAACTTGAGAGATAGGATAGTTTAAATCTCAAATTATAGTCGCAATTTTAATTTATTGCAAATTATATATATACTGATAATTTTTACTATAAATTGACAAGTTAGCATCAACATACTACGGTTGCTATAGTTACGCAATGGCTTTTGACAGGACAACGTCTGTCGAGTCAGCTAGTCTTAATATATATAAATCTCGTGTCACAATGTTTGTCCTCAATGGACTCTTAAACCACTTAACCGATTATAATAAAATTCGCACACCATGTGCAGTTCGATCCAACTTGAGAGATAGGATAGTTTAAATCTCAAATTATAGTCGCAATTTTAATTTATTGCAAATTATATATATACTGATAATTTTTACTATAAATTGACAAGTTAGCATCAACATACTACGGTTGCTATAGTTACGCAATGGCTTTTGACAGGACAACGTCTGTCGAGTCAGCTAGTATTATATAAATTACGTGTCACGTTGTTTGTCCGCTATAGACTCCTAAACTACTTAACCGATTTCAATCAAATTTGCACACCGGGTGCAGTTCGATCTAACTTAGGAGATAGGATAGCTCACATCTCAATTTATAGTAAAAAAAACATGAAAAATTAGAAAATTTAAAAATACTTAAACCATATAGCGCTTTGGACAATGTAAACTTTTTAATGTAACTTTTGACATTTGACATTTCACATAGAATTGACGCAATGGCTTTTGCCAGGACAACGTCTGTCGAGTCAGCTAGTGTAATAACATAATAGTAGTTCGCGGCGAACTGAACCTCGCGCCCATATATCTTCACAACCCTTCGATCGATTTCGCTCATATTCGACCTTTAAAATTGTATTGAAATGAAGTACTCGCTTGCAAAATTTTATCAAGATCGGATCAACCATACTCAAGTTATCGTCGGACAAACATACATACATACAAGCGCCAATTTCTTCCCCTTCTGAGACCTCACTTCGCTCGTTCAATCACTTAAAAACAAAACCTAACCGAAATAGTTTAGTTACGTAAGTATAACTACGCTAGAGCAGCCTTGACAATGACCGGAGCTGTGTCGAAACAGAATCGATTGTTGTTCGATCGAGGTATCGCTCGAATCGAATGTCAAGTTTGTTTTGGTTCTGATCTGGTCACAATTTTTGTATCGAAGCTTTATGTAAATAATTCGCGGCGAACTGAAGATCGCGACACAAGCTTTTATTTAACTTGCAATGTATGTAACCATGTTTGTTCGGGTGGAATCTTGCGACTCAATTTTGAACCTCTACCCGATGTCCGATTGAGCTGAAATTTGGTGGACCTGTGTAACTCCGATGACAATGCAATAAAAGCTTATTAACCGACTTTCAAAAAGGAGACGGTTCTCAATTCGACTGTTTTTTTTTATATTAATTATTTTACTGAACGAGCAAAGTGAGGTCTCAGAGTGTGAGGGAACAAATCGGCGCTTGTATGTTTGTCCGACGATAACTTGAGTATCGTTAATCCGATTTTCATAAAGTTTGCAGCCAAGTAGTTTATTTCAATATAATTGTAAAATACGTCAGCTGGCTAATAAAATGTTAGGTGAAATGAGTGGATTTCCTTTTAATGCAAACATTTTTACACCCACTTTTAAAGTATTTTGTTGATCCCGAAAATCCCGGGATTTCAGTCATTTTTATCCCGATATTTTTGGGACCGCAATTGACCAGGATCCCGGGACCGGGATTCGGGATCCCTAGATCAGAGAAACAAACATACAAGTCAAACACAACCCTCTTTTTGTCTCCGCCTCAGTCGAGTAAAAATAGCACATACAAATATTTTCCTGCCAACAACAACCTATACTAAGCTAAATCGAATCGATTTGTCCATTCGTCCGGTCGAAAAAACTAAACTAATTGTATACGGCAAAAAACGTACGCCATATTGTTCGCGCCATGCGCCATCTCTGTCCTTCACGGATGACCAATCAGAGAGGGGGATGTGTTAGCGTAGGAAATGGATATTTTTAAATGTCGAATTTATTTTTGGCTTCGTTTTTTTTATTCAGCCAGATATATCTAGTTTTTAGCAGATGGCATGACACTTGACTGTAACTCTCTCAAACGCGTAACAGTTTGTGAGTTTGTACCTGTATGTATGTATGTATGTTTGTTTGTCTCCGAAAACTGGTCCAATTTTAGGTAAAACTTGGTTTAACGATGGAAAACTATGAAGATGCAACGGATTTTTTATGCCTATTAGCTGCGCCTCGCGGTTTCTTCACCATCTTGCAGGAACCATTAATTTTTCCACGATAAAAAGTAGGCTATATGCAAATCCAAATTGTAAGCTGACTCCATATGAAATTTTATTCAAATCGGCTCAGCCGTTTTTGCGTGATTGATTAACAAATAAACCAAATTCTACTACTTTTACATATTTTAAAATCATTGTCAAATTCATCGTTTCTATGCAATGCTTAATTATTATCGAAATAAATGGTCGTTAAAACAACAAAAACATAAAATTATAAATCATGAAAGTATATATTTAAAAATGTAATTATGTCATTTTAAATAGGTAATTTTATCTATCATTTTCTTGAAACCTCTCCTTTCTTGATTTATCTTTTTTATCACAAATGTAAAATTGAGTGAAAGAGATAGCCTACAATCATATATCGCTCTTAAATCGAATCTAAAGCTAAACACAACATCGTCAAATTAAATCCTTAAAGTAGCCAAAACAGTAACCCGTCGCTGCCGTCGCCTTGTCAGCTAACAAGAGAATGTCATTCGGGTCTCTAAGACCGACACAATGGGGGGATTAATTTTTAAATCCATATTGTCATAGACAATTGTCTAAGTGGCCAGTGTGGTAGACCATAGATAATTGTTTTTTTTTTATTGTAATTGTTAAACTTAAAGGGGAATAATTTTGTATGTGTTACTTATGGTGAAATTGTTGATATAATATCTATGATAGGGAGGCAGAACTTCAACAAATGAGTAAAAAAATATTACCAACTTCGACAACTTAGTAAAAAAGCTATCTTATCTTAATATATATAAATCTCGTGTCACAATGTTTGTCCTCAATGGACTCCTAAACCACTTAACCGATTATAATAAAATTCGCACACCATGTGCAGTTCGATCCAACTTGAGAGATAGGATAGTTTAAATCTCAAATTATAGTCGCAATTTTAATTTATTGCAAATTATATATATACTGATAATTTTTACTATAAATTGACAAGTTAGCATCAACATACTACGGTTGCTATAGTTACGCAATATTTGACATAGAATTGACGCAATGGCTTTTGACAGGACAACGTCTGTCGAGTCAGCTAGTAGTTTATAAATTGTCTAGCTAATCCTTTTTCGTTAGTCGTGTAAAATGGTTCCAATTTAATTTGAGAATTATATTTGAGATTATTATCTATTTTTTCACAATTCCAAAAAGTTAAGTGAAGTTACTACAATGTTTCTGTCTTATTTCATTTGGAATCTCGAAAAATCGACCGGCATTTGTCAAAAGAAGTCTTGTTGTGATCGTCTACCAAATATTCGAAGAAGTCAAAAAAGGATGTATATTTCTTTCATTTCTGCTGATGTGAAATGTCCCAAGAGACGATACCAAAAACGCCGAATTTCTTTCAAAATTAGCGGCTTTTAACCTTCACCATAATTTATAACCAAACAACTCCGAAAATGAAATCTTTTATCGTCATAATCGATTTTAAACTTTAAACACCAAAAAATAAGACTATTATTTGCATGCAAAATTCTTAACAAACAGTTCAAAGACACATAAAACAATTAATCATAAAATCTCAATGAATATTCAATTTTATGTTTTATTTTCAAGGAGTTAAGTCTCAAATTGAATTGAATCCTTTTTCTTTAAAACTGTCAAGACGGTCTGGCAGACCAGTGGCCAAAATCTGACCACACAAAAACGCTTTTAAATGCCAACATTGAAAGCTCGGCTAACCCTTTTAAGGTATATTCTAAAGACGGTGATAATCGCATTAAGATGAATGGTCTGGGAGACCCGCAGCCCACGGTAGCGAGGGTTTATTGTCACCGGTTGTAAATCAGGAGTGACGAAACATTGGAGATGGTTTAAATTGATTTATTGAACGAGGTGAGCTCTAAGACTAGGGAACAAGTAGACGCTTGTCTGTATGTTTGTGTGTTTGTCTGATGAACTCTGATGATAACTTGAGTGCTGTTAATAAGATCTTCATGAAACATAAACTTTGTGGTCATGAAAGATATCGCTCTTAGTGATAAGACCGCCAGTGTTTGCATAGGTTTTAAGCGTTATTAAACGGGGATGCCATGAAATATACACAAAGAAATTCATCATCTGCCCGGCTGGGAATCGAGCCCTACCTCTGGCTTATAAGACGGATATACTACCGCTGAGCCAAACAGGTCGTCAAATATTATCCTATTGCTTCTAATTTATTGTCTAAATAATAAAGAGGCGTCTATGACGTCATTCTTTAAAATAATTTTTTAGAAGCTTTAATTTGGCTCGTTCTGTTTGTTTTGATTTTTTGGGTCAAATCATGCAACTGAATTTTGAACCACTTCCCGGTGTCCGATTGCGCTGTTTGATGTAGGTACCTGTCCGTGTAGCTCAGATGACAATGCACAGTTATCGGAATAATTTTTTTTTGGATATTTTTGGATCCATGGACACGCAATTGACTAAGAAACCCTGTTATAATGTGTCCCTTGTCCACAGGCGAGTACGTTTTGCAAGGAGAGCTACCGCGCGAGCTGGTCGGCGCTGAGGAGTCCCGCTTCGACCTCCTCGAGGAGGCTTTGCAGCTGGTCGAGCTCGGCGACGAGCCTGAACCCAAGGATGAACCGGCTGAGGTGAGGAAAAGCATAGATAGAAAGGGAAAGAAAGATTCAAAAGAGTACAACTAGTATTTATAACTCAACGTTTCACACTCGTATTTATAATATAATAGGACGCACATCTGCCAAGCTCAAATGGGAGTGGGCGGGTCCCACGACCCGAATGCACCCGGACAGATGGGCAAAGGTTTCCACAGAGTGGGTGCCCCCGGACAGTCAAACCCCCAGGTCGCCCCGACGCGATGGCGTGACGAACTCGGGCGGTTTGAAAAAGACTGGACGGCGCTGGCCCAAGACCGCAGTAACTGGAAAAAATTGGGGGAGAACTTTGCCCAGCAGTGGGACAGCATAGGTTGATAAAAAAATATGTATAATAGTAATTTGGAAGAGGCTGTCGGCCCTTGAAATACAGTTTTTACTAGTTTGGGGGCCTTTGGGTTACATTGTAATTTATTAATATTAAGCTTGGTCACGAATAAACTATTTGATTTGACTCAGAGCTCCTCACTAGGATACCCTGTGTCGGATGCCATGGAACACAGAGACAAGGACAACTAACACCCAGACCCAGAACAGATATTTATAGGTAAAAGTCCAGTCCAGTGCGTCCAGTGTCAGTAGTCATTGTGTTCCATGGCATCCCCGACACAGGGTATCCTAGTGAGCTATGAGTGTGAAACATTAAAGTGCATAGCTTGTCGCTGACGTGTCGCGTTGTCGCAGGCGGTAGAGGGCAGCAGCAGCGGCGGCGGCGGCGAGATGCTGCACCCGGCGATGCGGCACGTGCCGCACCACCCGCTGGCGCACTACCACAACCAGGTTAGTACTACTACTTGCTACTCTAGGGTTATTCAGAAAGGGTATGCTAAGCCGAAAAGGGCACATAGTACTCATCATTATGAACAACTTTTACTATGCGACCAAACCAGAATTCGCGAAAAAAAATCAGCTGTACATTTTGTCGAGTGTCATTGACATTTTTCTATGGAACAGCCAGCTTTGTTTTTTTTTTGTTATATTAGATTGACTAGGCGTTTAGAATGAAAAATATTTAGTTTGTCATCGAGTATGGTAAATCAAGTAAGATGGCGACACTATCTTATTGCTTGTTAATGGGTTGATTACACGTAACGAGTACATTGGCGAGACAGTAAACGGCACACTCGGCCGAGAGAACAAATAATGATTTCAGCGACTCGTCTCGCCTCGTCAAACTGTTTATACAAACCGAGTACTCGGCCGAGGGCACTGTCTCGCCACATGATGTACTGATCACGGATGTTAGCAACGAACATATTGCACACTGTGCGTTATACAGTACTAGCTGACTCGACAGACGTTGTCCTGTCTTAACGATGACTATTTAAAATTGGTAAAAAAAGCCATTGCGTCAATTCTATGTCAAATGTCAAAAGTTACATTAAAAAAGTTTACATTGTCCAAAGCGCTAAAGTTAAATTATGGTTTAAGTATTTTTAAATTTTCTAATTTTTCATGTTTTTTTTACTATAAATTGAGATGTGAGCTATCCTATCTCCTAAGTTAGATCGAACTGCACACGGTGTGCAAATTTGATTAAAATCGGTTAAGCAGTTTAGGAGTCTATAGCGGACAAACAACGTGACACGTAATTTATATATATTAAGAAGATAGAGGTACAGTATACACGGTCTTTTTTACCACACACCTGCAAAATGTGGAACAAGCTCCCTCCACCGGTATTCTCTAGCAACTACAACAAAAGAGCTGTTAATAGAGTCTTAAAAGGTCGGCAGCGTATCTGTGACGCCTCCAGTGTTACAGGTATCCATAAGCGACGGTGATCGCTTACCATCAGGCGGCCCGTTTGCTTGATTGCTACTTATGGCATAAAAAACACTGACGTAATGTTTCTGCTGTTAAATTACTACATCATCATCAGCAGCCTGTGATCGCCCACAGCTGAGCATAGGCCTCTCTTGTACGTCACTCACTATTAACTCTCAGACAGATAAACTCTTTATTGTTCACACCAGAAATTACAAACAAAAGGATTAAAACACTGAAAACTAGTGCGACAACTGGCGGCCTTATCGCTAAGAGCGACCTCTTCTACTACATAATTTATCCCAATTAGTGACGACCTGAACCTGGGCCTTCAGGCCCGTACAATCAATATTATATCTCCCTCTGTTTCACACCCCCTGATAAACTCATAAGAGTGAGGGTGACCGGGATAATATCGCACGCGCATAGAGTCCCAGAATTTGCCGCCGTATCGACAATCAATGCAGTAACCGAACCGATGATAAATGATCACGGGTCTCCGGGATCAAACCTCACACGACGCACGGTTAACTACGGCGCATGCGCGTAGCAAATGGCGACACAAACAATGGGACAGAAAAAAAATTTGAAAATGTGTCAAAAAATTGCAATAACGTTATCGTCTTTACTAATATTAATTAGAAAAGTGAAAGTATGTTGTATGTTTGGTTTGTTACCATTAAACACTGAAACGGCCCAAAGGATTTGCATTAGAATATTGGTCTTTCATGGTCTGGATTAACATAGGCTACTTTTTATCCGGCATAAAATTTGAGTGTAGTACTCGACTGCAAAATAATGTTTTAGTTCGAGAGACGTTGTTTGAATTCCTCGCTGCGCTCTGGATTTTACTATAAAATATCTATGCTCGTAATTCTACTCTAGAATTCTTGGCTCTGCTCTGGATTCAAAATGTTCGCCTTTAATAATTTTCTTTCCCGGCAGTTCCTCCTTTTTCATACAATCTACTATTTTACCACATTTCGATATAATTAACAGGTGCATACACACGTTTTATTAAAAGTTTAAGACGTCTTACTGCATAATGTTACAAAACCACGTTATTTGTCTTAGTACATTTCACTACAACTCTTTTAACTTAAACCACAAAAATTGTAAGCATTTATAACACACAAAAGCCTACAACACTCGGTGTTTTATTACCATTAATCAAAACACTATTAACGTTTTGGACAAATTGTACAATTGATTCTTTATTGATATTCGCTTTGTATCGCTGCCGAAGTTGAAGGTCTCAGAGACCGGGTCGCGCGTACTTGGTTGATTAAAAAGAGCTGCCCATTTAAGGGTTAATATGACAACTGCTAACTTACACAAGAAATTAAATCCAAAATTAAAAAGCCAGGCTATAAAAAAGAACGACTGAACAGAATATCTTGAATGAGCTAGGAATGTTCCATACATTTTGTCAAGTGTCACTGACATTTTTCTATCGAACAGCTGATTCTTTTCTCTATTTCAGGGTTGGTCTCATAGTGAAAGGAGTTCATAATGATGAGTACTATGAGCCCTTTCGGCCTTAACATACCGTTTCCTTAAAGTACTGTATTTTTAGCCCCCGACGCAAAAACGACGGGGTGTTATATTTATAATTTTGACGTGTCTGTCTGTGGCATCGTAGCTCCCGAACGGATGAACTGATTTTGATTTTGTTGCTTTTATTTGAAAGGTAAATTAGTCGGGAATGTTCTTAGCTATGTTTGATGAAAATCGGTTTAGCCGTTACAACGTTGGAGGTTTTTTTAATTTAATGTTTTTACAACTAATCCAAAGATCGACCTGTCGTCCAATATTTGTGCAGAGAAGAATGTTAATATTATCTAAACAACGAAATGTGTGCCGATGAATACGGTAGCGAGATTTTGGGGTTTTTGTACGTGTTTGTTTTGGGATGAGGATGGGAAATTGTCGATAACTTTGACTGGTTTATCGATGATTTTCGGCCCGGTTTCTTACGGCCGCTATTAGGAATTACGCTGTCGATGTATTTACGTGCTTTATCGATGTTTTGGTACGTATTTTTTACGGTTGCTGTTAAAATTAATATTGGACCGAATAAAATTTACAATATTAACAATGTTATACTACTTTAATCAACTAGACCAATAAACTAAATTAGCATAGTAAAATATAGTAAAGAAAGGTACAAAAGAAGGTCTTATCGGGATCATATTTAAAGAGAAAGAAAATAAAAAAGAAAGTGGACTTTCAAAGTCAGGGTAAATACGTATCCTCTAGGTATGCGTGCTTCATCTTCGACCACATCGTCGCTTACCAAATGAAATGCAATTAAATATTTATAGCATTGCTACAAGTCAGTTAGGATACCACCACGCAAGTTGGTGGTCAAACGCGGACCCATTCGCGATAAAAAAGTCTTCCCCAAAATATCGATACTTCACTTTTCCCCTCTCTACATATTTCAGATTTTGCTTTACTAAAATAACTTCCCATATCAGAATTCTTTCTTTACTCTCGTGTTTACTTGGGGCGCACTCGAGATTCACTGCTTGCTTGAATGTCAGTGTCAAGTAGTTTTGACGTGAAAGAGTCCTTTACTCGGAATAGAGATATTTTGGACTGCTTTTTGATTGGATTTGTTAGATTTTACAAGCTTTTGTTTGGTTTCACCTGTACCTACCGATGGCTGTTTGACTGTAATTGAATATTTTATTTGATAAGGTTTACGCTCAGATTTCATGAAAACTTCATTAATTTTTTTGTAACTTTAATCGATATATTTTTTTGTTTGGTTTTAGTATTATAGACAATTTTGACTTTTAATGAATTATTTTTGTATATGAGTGAAACGATGCCTGAAATAACTTGATTTTATTTTTTATAATTTTAGTTTTTAATTCTACTAATGATATAAATGTCAATGTTTGAATATTTGCGAGTTTGGATGTTTATTGCTTAATCACACAAAAATGGCTGAACGAATTTGACTGAAATTTAGTATGAAGCTAGCTTATACCCTGGATTAATATAATATATATTAGCTACTTTTTATCACCTACTTTCTATATTTTATTATTTTACTATTATATTTGTAGCTTTCTTTTTATTTATGAGTGAAACTGCGAGGCACTGTTAGTATTTTATAACCCTAAAATATGTCGGGTATGAGAGTGGTACGCGAGTGGTACTCTCGGATCTGATAGGCCCCGAACAAAAGGCCCGGGATTCCTCGCGCGACGGAAAGCGGAAGGTTTTCGTATTACACTGACTGTCGCCAGGGTAGGGTTGTCACTTATTGAAAATAATATTATAACTACAAAAAAAAAATGTCAAGTACAAGTGTCAATCTTCACGACATCTATCCTGATATCCTCTCGAAACGCTTTGATACCAATACTTTTGTGTGATCTTCCTGAGTATCAAATGCTCTGTCTGAAAGTGATTGTTCCCCGACAGATATAATCGGAGCGATATAGAATCAGTTTCTTCTCGAGTTTCGTTTTTAGGAGTTTTTTGGTTTTCCACGTTAAACAGACGAACGAAATTGACTGAATAGCCTAAACTCTGGATCAACACATGAGCTTCTTCTTATCACAATCGTTCACCGTATTTCACCACCACGCGGTCGCAGGTACACTGAGAAATTGCCCATCTAAATTCCGCTAAAAGAATGATGAATTGCAATGTCAAACATTGCAATTATTTATATAATTTTTTGACATTCTAATAATATTATTTTCTTTGACATTTAATTTATTGTGTATTAATTTATTCGTAAAAATTGTATTTGACATTCATAAGTGTACATTGATGTATCCATATTTGAATAAATTATTTTGAATTTGAATTTGAAATTTTTGAATTCACTTAAAGTACGGAGCATACAGTGGGCCTAGCACAACTTTGACGTAAAAATACGTAGCGAGTATTCGATAGAAAAGTGTACGCCATTTACACCCATCAGGAGCACACTTGACAGTCGTAAACGGCGTACACTTTTCTATCGAAAACTCGCTACGTATTTTTACGTCAAAGTTGTGCTAGCCCCACTGATATCACCAAAAAGTACAATGATCAGCACCAGTTTTTACGGTGACAACTATCATAAACTGGTGCTAGATGGGCATTGACTTAGTTCTTATTTAAACTTTATCAACACGTGACAGCCCTACGTATCTCGGTTCATTAGGACGGTCCCACGTCAAGTCGGCCTTTCATCTCGCCGCCGCGCCGTATCGCTCGCTATGTAATTACGGACAAAGTACATATCTTGGCTATGTATTTATAATCACATCGGTTATATACTTGTGTTATGAAAAGGTATATTTAACACTTTAACTGCTGAAAACATACACCTTGTGTTTTTCTTTGTGCAACGCGAATGCGGCTGCACACGCCAGGCGCGTGAAACAACGCATGTAGCCGTACTTAAAGCAAGCGCATGTGATTGTTAGCAGCAGTTAAAGTGTTAACAAAGAAGAAATAGAATTACATATTTGGTCATTATACTAATTCAGTACTTTTATGGATATATTCGCGAACTGTGTATGTATTTGAAAATACATATTTAAATAAATCTGCAGAAATACACAAGGCAACATAGGAAATTTGTTTTTTAGTGAGCTGTGTTAGATATTTGTGTTGTTTTGACGGCCGGTTTGGCTCAGCGGTAATAATATCCGCCTTATAAGCCAGAGGTCCCGGGTTCGATTCCCGGCCGGGCAGATGTTTGAATGATGAATTTAAATATCTGCTCTGGGTCTGGGTGTTAGTTGTCCTTGTCTTTGTGTTCTATGGCATCCCCGACACAGGATTTATCCTGGTTACGTTATGTTACGTTTACCATTTTGACTTAACAGTTTTGGGGTTCCGCGCCCGCTGAAAATACTATAGCTACGGAACCCATATGTGAAACTTCGTATTGGCAGATTTGATCTTGTTAATGCAGGTAATGTAAAACACTCACAAAAGTATTAAAGTGGGTACTGGGTACAATATAGGTCCTATAAATTTAATGTGCCCTGTAGGTACTCCGAATGACTGTGCAGGTTACATTGAAAGACTCGGCCATTATGTGCCTGTCTATCTGTCTTTAGATTGCAACTCGATAGGCGTTGCAATAAGGAAAATATCGATATGGTAAAAGGTGCCGTTTCATTTGATCGCTATTAAGGATTTCTTGACGTAAATGTAACATACTAGTTTAAGCCTCGGTTCTGCTTCGCCTTAAGCTTTTACAAGCTTTTTTTATTTAGAAATTGAATTAGACTTGAATTTGACCGCCATCTCGCCTGATGGTAAGCAATGATGCGGTCTACGATGCAGCACGCGTCTAGAAGAAACCGTGTCACTCGCGACTTGAAGACACCCAGATTATATCTATCGGGAAACACCCACTCAGGCAAAGCGTTCCACACCCTAGCGGTTCGCACAATAAAAGTGGAATCAAAACGTTTCAGTGCTTTTATTTAACTTGCAATGTATGTGTAAAGGTCAAATCTTGCAACTCAATTTTGAACCACTTCCCGATGTCCGATTGAGCTGAAATTTGGTATACCTGTGTAACTCCGATGACAATGCAATAAAGCTTGTTATTAAAATATTATTAATATTAACTTATTTTACCTTCATATAGGAAAAATTATGTTTTTTACAAGCTTTTATTTAGCTTGCCCTTTTTGTTGTTATTAGTTTTTATGGGTCAAATCTTGCAACTGAATTTTGAACCACTTCCCGATGTCCGATTGAGCTGAAATTTGGTGTACCTATGTAACTCCGATGACGATACATAAAAGCTTGTTTTTGATATTTTAACACGCTTTTATTAGCTTCACCTGTATGTTTGTATGTTTGTATGTTTGTATGTTTGTATGTTTGTATGTTTGTATGTTTGTATGTTTGTATGTAACCGACTCCTTTGAGCGCGTTTTTGACCCACTTTAAACGGTCAGATTTCTTTCAAACTTTGTAGATATATCGAGGACCGATGACAATACACTAAACAAATCGTGTTTTTTAGTTTTTTTAACTATTAATTTGTTTAACACGCTTTTTCTATAAAGTTTCTTTAACTTTTAATACCGTTTAACTTACAAATGGTAATTTCGTCATTCGTGTCAGAGAACAGAGTGGCGCAGTGGAAGCGTGCTGGGCTCATAACCCAGAGGTCTCTGGATCGAAACCACGCGCTAGAAATCTTTTTGCTCAATATTTTTTTGTTACGCATCAATTTTATTTTATGAGGTCTGAGGATCGAAACCACGCGGCTACAAATCTTTTTGCTCAATATTTTTTGTTACGCATCAATTTTATTTTTAATTTGCTTGAGCAGACGGCCAAAATCGGATAACACCAACACATTTGTACATATTAATAATGGTTAATAGTTAGCAAATCGAACTAAAAAGCGAAAAATAAATAATAGTTAAAAAAAACTAAAAAAACACGCTTTTTATAAAAAACCGAACTAAAAAAATTGAAAATAAAATTTTATAAATTTAAATTAAGAATAGGGTTGAAAATTTCAATAAATATAAATTAATAATAGTGTAAATAAATAAATATATGTATTTTATTTTTAAAAAAGCGTGGGGTGCTTTCTAAGATATTATCAAAATGCTAATCACTCTACTCATGTCTGTCAATACAAAATGTATCTACAAAATATATAATATCTATTGACCCATGCACCCCACGCTTTTTAAAAATAAAATACATATATTTATTTATTTACACTATTATTAATTTATATTTATTGAAATTTTCAACCCTATTCTTAATTTAAATTTATAAAATTTTATTTTCAATTTTTTTAGTTCGGTTTTTTATAAAAAGCGTGTTTTTTTATTTAAATTAAACTTATTTTTATTTTTTAACCTCTATATCTCTCTTATTCACAATCAAAATCTCGACACTAGGGCTCGCCACTACCAAACTGTCGGCATCGTAAACACATGACAAATGACGCGTATTTGGACAGACGGACGGACAGGTGACGCCGGCCCACCTGCGATGTATACGGAATGACAAATTGTTTTATTAGTAGAGATGAGAGCAGCTTTTGCCTGTGGCTTCGCTCTCTGATTAATTCGAACTTTTTTACCCACCGACGCAAAAAGAGGGTAGTTATAAGTTTGACTGCTGTGTCTATGGCACCGTAGCTCTTAAAGGGGTGAGCTAATTTGGATGCAGTTTTTTTCAGTTCTAGAAATGTTTTGTAAAAATCGGTTCAGCCATTTCAATGTGGGGGATTTTAAATTAATGCTGTAATTTTAAATTGTCACAAATAACTATTAACCACTCGTAAACTGAACCACACGCAACCCCTATATCTCACTAAACCCCTCGACCGATTTTGCTCATATTCTAACTTGAAAATTGTATTGAAATAAACTACTTGGCTGCAAAATTTTATGAAGATCGGATTAACGATACTCAAGTTATCGTCGGACAAACATACAAACATACATAGGTACAAACGCCAACTTGTTCCCTTACACTGTGAGACCTCGCTTCGCTCGGTCAACTAGTGGTACTTCATTATTTTGACAAATGGTGAGATGACATATCGTAGTCGACAGGTAGGGGTTTTTTATACGAGGTTAGAAGGAAAGGGTATGCTAAGCCGAAAAGGACTCGTAGTACTCATCATTATGACCAACTTTTACTATGGAACCAACTCGGAAATCATGAAAAAATAATCGAATAACTCCACAGAAAAATGTCTACGACACTCGACAACATGTATGGAACAGCTGATTATTTTTTTGCGAATTCTGGATTGGACCCAAAGTTAAAGTTGTTCATAATGATGAGTACTTTGAGCCCTTTTCGGTCGCATACCCTTTCCTTATAACCCTGTATTTTTTCTATGATAGGCTTGCGTTTGACTCAAAATCACATCATTTCTCTTTGGTTTGACCGCCATCTCGCCTGATGGTGAGCAATGATGCGGTCTACGATGGAACACGCTTGCTTGAGAAGTGCATTTTTTGTCTTTCCACTCTTTAATATGTTTATGCTTGCTTTTATTATATTTATGTTACTCTACTGTTGCTAGATTTTTTTAGTCTACCGTTAATCGATCATTTATTTTTTCTTCGTTTTGATTATTAAAAAATATTTTAGTCCAATTAAATCTTCTATCTATAAAAATACTAGCGGCCCGTCCCGGCTTCGCACGGGTAGACTTTGGGATAAACGTAGAGTAAATTGAAATCGGTCCAGTCGTTCACGCGTGATGGCGTGACCAAAGGTGTTGAGAATAATTATAGGAACTCTTTGTTATAACCTCTATTCTCATGCTATTGCGTAACTATAGCAACCGTAGTTTGTTGATGCTAACTTGTCAATTTATAGTAAAAATTATCAGTATAAAACGCACACTGTTTTGATAGATATGATTGAATTTGAACTTTGTACAGAGGTAATAAAGTGCAAATTGACTCTTGGACGTTAGGAACATACCTACATTGCTTAAACAACAGTGAGTGCTTGCAATTCAATATGAACTTTATACAATAGCAATAAAGCTCGTTTTAGTTAGAAAACGTTTGTATGGGAAAAATAAAAGGGCTGTTTTTAGGGTTTTTCAATATTTCTGAGAGATTTTCTTAATATTTTTTTCCGTAAGAACCTTCTCCTAATAATAACAAATACAACAAAAAAAGAATTAGTGAAATCGGTCCAGCCATTCACGCGTGAGGCCGTGACCAAGGAAAACGGGTTTCATTTATATATATATATATAGATACTAGCTGACCCTTGCCCACTTCGTTGGGCATAATGTTAATTAAACCCGAAGCCATCGCGCGCCGTCCGGACCGTTTTTTCTCCGATTCACTTTGCAAAACGGACTACCACGTAAAAGCCTTTTTATTTTTCGGTTTTTTATATAACCTATGACACTCAGCAATAATGTGGCTTTCTATTGGTGAAAGAATTTTTAAAATCGGTTCAGTAGATCCCGAGATTACCCCTTACAATTTAACAAATATACAAACACACAAACTTTACTTCTTTATAATATTAGTATAGATATATAGACTAGCGGCCCGTCCCGGCTTCGCACGGATAGACACTATAAATTGAGATGTGAGCTATCCTATCTCCTAAGTTAGATCGAACTACACACGGTGTGCAAATTTGATTGAAATCGGTTAAGTAGTTTAGGAGTCAATAGCGGACAAACAACGTGACACGTAATTTATATACATATATATTAAGATAATGGAAACTTTTCTATAGTTTCAATGAATTCCGGTGATCTTCTTCATGGAGTGATCTAAGCAGTATAGTCAAAGCATCCGTTGCAATAAAACATGAGTAGACCTATTTAATTATGACATAATTTCACAACCTTTATTTTCAAACTTAAAGAATAAATTAAAATAAATCTGCATGTATGTACTTCCGACACGTACTCGTATGTACACCCCGGAACCGGAAATCACTAGTCAAATAACAACCAAAATCACCGTAACAAAGTCGCGTAACAAGACTTCATAGAATTAAAAAGGTACAAAAATGTACAAAATTACAATCTCTATACCAAACATAATTATATACAAGTCTCAGGTAAATAAAGAAGAAGAAAGTTCTAAAATTACACTATCTATTCGAAATCGTACTGTTTGATGTTGCTGCGATGTTGGAAATTAGGATTTTATCAAAACGACTAGATCTTAACACGCTTTTATTAGTTTCACCTGTATGTTTGTAACCGACCCTTTTGGGCTCGATTTTGCCCTACTTTGAACGATCGGATTTCATTCAAACTTTGACAAAGCGTGTTTTTTAGTTTTTTAAACTATAATTTTTAACTTACATGTGTAAGCCTCGACGCCAACAACGGTTAAGTTTAACAGATACGCGGATACATATCTGTGTGTCCATCTGTAGCATTGTAGCTCTCAAATTCAATTTAGATATTTTGATTAACTTTTATTTAATTTGTGGGCTTTTGCCGATATATTTCATACTACTTAAGAGTGTTGTCCTTGTTATAGACAAAAAGATCTACGGGTAAATATGGCTGTAATGACTTAACGAACTTAGAATGTCAAATACCATTCAAAGAGTTTATTTATAGACACGAAATTCTAAAATTTAACGCGTACTAATTTAAATTAATTAAACTACCTGAAGTTTAATTTAAATAAAATAAAACTTAAATCAAAGAAGTGACAACACTGATGGCGTGCCGGGCCAAGTCTGCTAGTGTTGTCTAAAAACCAGTCAAAATTCTACCAACGTACTTCAGTTCAGAAGTGGCAATTTCGCGAACAGCCTAAACTCCCACCACTACCTGCAACATAATGTCGCCTCAACGCATGCGCGCACTCGAACATTTTCAATAGATGCATAATTGGTACGTCTGACCCCTCGATCCATAGATCTCTCGACCATAGATCAATGATCTATAGATCATTGATCGATAATCAGGATAGCGGTTCTCCGTAAGGGGGTTAGCTTTTGTGAACGAAGAAAGTTATTTTTTGCTTTGTTGACATTGTGTTTGATTATTTTGATTGCATTTTAATCGAATTACAATCGAGTTATCGGAAGATTCGAATGAAAATTTCGCTCGATTTTTGCATTTTTAGGGTTCTGCACCTCTTAGGGGAAAGACCCTTAAGGCGAGACTTCGGGGTCAGTCTGTCTGTATGCCACAGCCAATTATCTCAGGAACTATAAAAGCTAGCGTTCTTAAATTTGGCATGAACCTAAATGGATAGTTTTACAAAATAGTTTTAGTAAAAAAAATTGTTACGTTTTACGTTGTATTTATTTCGGAAAATGCGGGTGAAACCACGAACCTAAGCTAGTTAATAATAATAATTAGATTACCATTACTCATTATTATTTATTACTATTATTACGATCTTGTTAAGAATGAATCTCTTGTGATTTCACTTCCGGTCGTACTGTTAACTTAGTAAGCTCACAGGGCCTTATACAGCGGACTTAACTGCGTATCTTATCTCGCTAGTGCCGAAAGTGTGCAGGGTTATAAGGAAAGGGTATGTTAAGCCGAAAGGGCTTATAGTACTCATCATTATAAATAACTTTTACTATGGGACCAACCTTGAAATCAAGACAAAAACGACAACTGTTCCATTGATAAATTTTAATGTCAATGGCACTCGACTAAATGTACTTCTGCTTGGTACTTCGAGCTGAAAAATATACACAGGGCTATAAAGAAAGGCTATGCTGCCGAAAAGAGCTCATAGTACTCGTCATTATGAACAACTTTTACCATGGAACCACCATCAAACAGAATGTATGGAACTTCTGTCTTTTTTTCTCTATTTCAGGATTGGTTCCATAGTAAAAGTGGTTCATAATGATGAGTTCTATGAGCCCTTTCTGAATTAGCATACCTTTTCCTTATAACCGAAGTGTCGGACGACCTCCAGCTCGTTGGGTCGACGACATTACGAAAATCGCGGGTCGAACCTGGACAAGATTGGCACAGGACCGGGATGAGTGGCGTACAAGAAGGGAGGCCTATGCTCAGCAGTGGGCGATAACGGGCTGATGATGATGATGATGATTCCTTATAACCTGCATAAAAAAGTATAAATCTGCAGAATGTCACGGGAGCAACTAAAATATGTAGTTATAATTACCAAAGACAGCCGCTCGCACCGTTCTGAAACCTGTTTCTCTATTATATAGGGTTATTCATAAAGGGTATGCTAAGCCGCAAAGAGCTCATAGTACTCGTCATTATGAACAACTTTTACTATGGGACCAACTCGGAATTCGCGAAAATAAATCAGCTGTTCCATAATGTTGTCGAGTGTCATTGACATTTTTCTATGAAACACCTGTTTTTTTTTCGTGAATTTCGGGTTGGTCCCATAGTAAAACTTGTTCATAATGATGAGTACTATGAGCCCTTTGCGGCTAAGCATACCCTTTAATAATAACCCTGTATACATAGGCTACTTTTATAAGTACGTGTGTTGCCCAATTACGCAAAAAGGGCTGAAAGGAGTTTGATGAAATTTGGTATAAATCTAGCTTATACCCTGTATTACGATACGAGTAGACTACTTTTTATTTCGGGAAATGCGAGAGAAACCACGTAGCGCAGCTAGTAAAAACATAAATCTAGAGAATGTCACGCGAGCCTCGTTCTCAACCTTTAATCCTCCCACTGCTGGGACACAGGTCTACTCTCGAAGGGTGTAGGCCGTATTCCACCACGCTGCCAAGTGTGGGTGGATTCACGTACGCCATTGAATTTCTTCTCCGGACGTATGCAGGTTTCCTCACGATGTTTTCCGAAACCGCGGGCCGTAGCTACTCGTAGTAAAAACATAAGTCAATGTCACGGGAGCTACTAACATATTTATAATTACTATAGACAGCTCGCACCGTTCTGAAACCTGTTCCTCTATTAAGTTGACAACGTGCTCGCACTACACTGCACTGAGAAAATACCCGTAAAATGTACCGACCGTATTAACTGGACACAGATTGGAGAGGCACAGAGACTCAAGTACAGGAAAGGCACAGACTACATATAATACAAAGTAGGAAACTGATTTACCTTAGGCCCTATTAACACAATGAAAAGTAGCCTAAAACCGTCATCGTCGCCGTTTTTCATCAAAACGCGGGTGAAACTGCGAGGCGCAGCTAGTATTATGTACATACTTATTAATAAAATAATTGACCAAACAAGCGAAGCGTCTCTGCAACAATAGGCAGCTTTCATCTGTCCAGATGTTTAATTTAGAAAAAGAGAATTGTACAGCATGCACCGCTCTATAATAAAACATAAAATATAAGACTAAACTGCGGTGCTTCTTGCATTCGTTTTGACAGTTGTCATCCAATGAATGGTGAACTACGGAGTTGTGTTTCTGTTTGTCCCTATTCTGTGATAACGGTGTTGCCATCATCGATAAATGGGTATCGCAAAAACGCGCGTCGATTCCGATAATGATGCGTGGATCATTTACTCCGGACATGATGTACGAGGCGCGGTGCGTTTTCGAATTTGGATGTCTATGGTTTTGTTTTTTTTAGCTTCGCGCGGTTGCTGATGAAATTCACAAGTCGTGTTTTGCTGATGACATAAAATACAAAAAAATTTAATAGTTCAAAAAAAAACACACTTTGTTTAGTGTATTGTCATCGGTCCTCGATATATCTACAAAGTTTGAACGAAATCTGACCGTTTAAAGTGGGTCAAAATCGCGCCCAAAGGAGTCGGTTACAAACATACAGGTGAAGCTACCCGCTTCGCTCGGACAATAAAGCCGGTCGGAGACCCAGACAAGTTTCTAAAAATAAACTAGAAAGACACAATAATTAGAAAACTATTACTGTATGATCGACGTTGATTAAACACGAATTAATGAGCGCTAGAAAAAGTTAAGCGGAAATAAAATGCAGTCGAAATGACGTGGGTACGGAGCATAAAAAGTCGTGGTAGCTCAATAGGAGAACAGCCGCTTCGCATTCTTGAGGTGGCGGGTTCAAACCCCGACTCGTACCAATGCGTTCTTTGGGACTTATGTACGAATTTACATACCACTGGCTTTTCGGTGAAGGAAAACATCGTGAGGAAACCTGCATATATATGTCTGGAGAAGAAATTCAATGGCGTATGTGAATCCACCAACCCGCACTTGGCCAGCGTGGTGGAATACGGCCTAATCACCCTTCGATTGTAGACCTGTATCCCAGTAGTGGGAGGATTAAAGGTTGCATACAACGACCTGCTTGGCTCAGCGATAGTCACAACTTTTAAGCAACAAAAATTTCAAAATGGGTTTCTCGCCTGAAATAAAGATTTTTTTATATATATGCAAAGGTTCGCCACCCCTGCCCTAGGTTGAAAAGGTTGTAAGTCAGTGGGCTACCAGACCGTTCCCACTAGGTTCCGAGAAGCAGTCTAGGCTAGCCGTTGCTGTAAAACGTAACTGCGCAGCTTAAAGCGCTCTGCTTTCACTTTCGGAGAAGCGCTTTGGGAGCTGTTTTACGAGAGAACTGTTGGAAATGTCTTGGCTTTGTCGGGGTATTTTGTTGCTGGCTGTACTGTAAAGAGATTTATTTTTTAGGGTTCCGTACGCAAAATGTAAAACGGGACCCTATTACTAAGACTCCGCTGTCCGCTGTCCGTCTGTCACCAGGCTGTATCTCATGAGCCGTGATAGTTAGACAGTTCAAATACTAAAAAATGGGATAAAATAAATATTTAAGAGGGCTCCCATACAACAAACGTGATTTTTTGCCGTTTTTTATAGTGATACGGGACCCTTCGTGCCTAGTACTGTTTGCAGTTTTGGGAGCTATAAATGTAGCCTATAGCACTCAGGGGTAAAAAATCGTGAAAGTTTCATAATTTTGTCTATGGTCCAGATATTTTTTTTATGATTTTGTCGAGTCTAAATATCAGTTTATCGATCGACAAGGTTTCATAATGACACTAAAGGGAAATTCATTATTATAAGACCAAGGAGGCTTCACACATGAATCTGTGAAAGACATTTTTCTATAAATCACCCCTTTTTTATTTTGATTTCTTGGTTGGTCATATCGCAGTTAAATCTGCAACCAGTAAACCAACCTCCAACCCAATGAACTTTTCATTAAAAAAAGATATTAAAAAAATAACTGTCACTGAACGCGACCGACGCGCCAATCAATCAAATTTCGAACGTATGGATTGTAATTGCACTCTCGGGCTGCGAAGAAAGCATACACAACCTCCTTACCGGTTTACCGTTAGAAACTTACGGCAACTGCGGCCGGCAATTCTGGCGATTTCACACACATATTAGATATTAGTTTTTTTTTACAACGGCGAGATACCGTACCGGCCAGTAACGATCTCATCGCGACGCGCGCCGCGCGCTTGACCATGAAACCGAAAATACGAAAACCGCGCGCGCGGGAAAACGAAACGTCACTTTGACAGCAATAAAAACGTCATTTAAAAATGTGATTTTTTTAAATTACCGTCAATCGGTACCTGATTTATTTTTCGTGCAATATACCACTTAGTGGACAGTCTGATTTAAGTGCAATATTATAGTTATTTTAGTATTTAGTGAAGTTTTTAGTAATTATTAGTTTTTTGTATTTGTTAATGTTAGAATAATGATGGATTTACACGAGTATCAGGTGAGACGCGGCCTTCGTTTGTCATAGATTATCTTTTTTGTTCGCTTTTGAGAACTGAACATTGTCTATGGTTTTTGCGAAGTTAAACTTTAATATCCTGCCTTGATAAGCTTGCATCCTTGCGGATGTTACATTATCCAACCGCATTGAGAAACGTTCAGGCAATCTGTAGGTTGTAAAGAGATAAATGAAAACACTATTTTACAAGCTTTTATTGAATTTGACGTGTTAGTATGTGTGTTAAATCTTGCAACGGAATTTTGATCCACTTCCCGATGTCCGATTGAGCTGAAATTTGGTATACCTGTGCAACTCCGATGACAATGCTATAAACATTTAAGAACTTATAAAAAGTTAATGCAGACAAATCTGTATGTTTATTACGCCTTTACTCTGAAAAGATTTTGACTTTACTTGAATTGAAAAAAAAAATGGAATACGATAACGTATTAATTACCTGGATTCATTACTTTTTTTTTTTTTTTTTTTTTTTTTTTTGGGGGGTGGGAAATCATCAAATGACCCCTCCCACTCTTGGGCAGAGCGGAAGGGAGTGTCAGACTTCTACTGACCAAAAACCACCCATGTTCCTTCTACGCCCTTGTGACGCCGAGGCCGCGGTAACTTCTACCCGCAGCCCTGGATTCATTACTTAGCTTGGTGAAATACGGCCTAAACCTTTTTATTGGGTTGATTACACGTAACGAGTACAGTGGCGAGACAGTCAATGGGCTCACTCGGCCGAGTAAACAAACCATGGTTCTAGTGACTGTCGCCTCGACAAACTGTTTGTACAAACCGAGTACTCGACCGAGGGCAGTCTCGCCACTGTACTCGTTACGTTTAATCAACCCATAAGGTAGACCTGGTATCCCAGCAGTGGAATGAATAAAAGTTGAGTTAGATAAACAGGCGACCTTATCTTCATCACCGTTTTTCATAAGTAGTAAATCCTACTAATATTATAAACGCGAAAGTTTATAAGAATGAATACTATGTTTGTCCCTCTTTCACGCAAAAACGACTGAACGGATTTACATGGAATTTTGAACGAAGGTTGTTCATGGTCTGGATTAACACGTAGGCTACTTTTTATCCCGGAAAACGCGGGAGAAACCGCAGGACTCTAGTAGTAGTAAAGTAATGTTAGCTCATTTGCCAGTTAATTTTTCCTGCTAACCAAAAAAAATCCAACGACATTTTCAGTTCAAAATGACAAAAGAGTTTTTGTGAATCAAATGATCAGGTGCTCCCTATATTTATTTGATTACCAAATTGTTGGTCTGTCGGACTCATGATATTGACGCAATACAGGGAAATAAACAGTATGGACAGTTTTATAATATGCAAGCTTTTCCTCCTACTGCTGGGATTCAGGTCTACCCTCGAAGGGTGATTAGGCTGTATTCCACCACGTTGGCCAAGTGCGGGTTGCTGAATTCACATACGCCTTTGAATTTTTTCTAAGTATGGACAGTGGATACCTACTATTTGATAGAGCGTCGCGACTGAATCGGTTTCTTGTAGACGCGCGTGCTCCATCGTAGACCGCAGCGTTGCGAGCCATCAGGCGAGATGGTGGTCAAACGCAAGCCTATCAACGAATAAAATAAATGTCTTAGAGTGTAATGAAACATATTGGCGTTTGGATGTTTGTATAATTATCCGACGATAACTTGAATACGGTTGATTGGATCTTGATAAAATGATTTGCAGCCAAATAGTTTACTAGTTTGTTACAATTTTTAAGACGAATATAAAGAAAATCGGTTTAGGGATTGCGGGGATATAGGGGTCGCGAGGTTCAGTTCGCCGCGAACTGAACCGTACTAGTTATTAATCGTATACGTAGCTTGGTAAATCAGCGAACTGCCATTCTACTCCAAAAGCAATAAAAAATTCCTATCTAGGGTATAAACCAAATTCTATTCAAAATCGTTCAGCCGTTGTTGCGTTTATTGAGTAACAAAGATACAAGCTTTCAAATGGATAAAATTAGCAACATTGCAGGGTTATCTTCCTTTTAAAATACCAATTAATATTAAAAATTTCTGACATGGCGTTTAAAATACACAACAAGAACATTATTTTTACAAAACAAAAAACAAAAACCGACTTCAAAATACCGACTATTGAGTTATTCATCTATTTGTCGCGCACGTACTTAATGCAAATTTAAGACTTATATGGTTTTCTCATGGATACCATTATCAGAACTGGACTAAATTGAAATGGGACCAAATGGGAAGCGTCAGCTTTCTAATAAAAAAAGAATCATCAAAATCGATTCACCCAGTCAAAAGTTATGAGGTAAGAAACATAAAAAAATAAAAAATATATACAGACGAATTGATAACCTCCTCCTTTTTTGAAGTCGGTTAATAAAACGATTTGTCACAAATTTTGTTCCACTTCCATTTTTTCCCAAACGTAACCGACTAACAGTCCATACTGGTTATAAGTCGTCGAAACCTTGACTTGACAAAGGACAAACGACTTCATACCCTAATAGGCTACAATTAAAGTACATTATGGCAAATAATAAGTCGTTGTACACAATTACGCTACCTGTAATTTGGATTGGATGTAAGATATCCGTATTTTCGTTTACAACAGCATTTTATACTAGCTGCGGTCCGCGGTTTCACTCGCCGTTGATGAGAAACGGTGCTGATGATGATGATGAAAAGTATACTATATGTTAATCGAGAATATAAATTGGCTCCATTCCAAAAAATTTTTTTTTTTTCGTTTATAAAATTAAAAAATATATATAATTTTTTTTTATAATTTTCTTAAAAAAATATTGAAATTGGTTGGGTACTGGGTAGTTACAGAGATAATTGGTAACATACATTTACAGACACACAAAACTTTTTTATTTGTGTGAAATTAGTAGGACTCTGTAATGTTGTTTAATCTGTGGTTGTGCTAAGGTCAAAATGCTTTGAATTAAGTTTTTTTTTGTTATGTTTTGTTAATTTGTCTTAAAAATACTTGTGCTAAAGAATATTTGTCTTTTTTTATGAGACTTATGGTGTTTTATTATTAGATATGCCATTTATGTTAAGATAATGAAGGTTAAGTATGTTTTGGTCTATGGCTAAGTTAAATTCATAGTTTAAATAAATTGTCTATGGTCGCTTCCATATGAGATAATAGACGACGCGAATTAACTTTTGTCGATAATTTGATTTTGGATTTCAGTCGTAATTTTAATGCGTTATAAAAAATGTTGTAATTTTATATCATTATTAACCGTAGATATAGGTACGATTAAATTAAGAATTGAAAAAGAAATAAGAAATCTTTATTGTAACTTGTTCCTTTTTCCAAAATTATTGTTGAACTAAAAAAAATGTGAATTCTGATATATCTGATATTCTGAATATATTATGTAATATATGTAGGTATATCGGAGATGGGCGTTGCTGCCCGCGACACAGTTCTTTAACTATTGCAAAACTAGCTCTGCCCTCATAATCATAAGCAACGCACTTGCATCCCGAACGGTTTTGAGATATGGCGCCAAAAAGATTATTTTCGTTTTTGATGTGTAGTGAGAAAACTATTATAAATATCATAATAATTTTAACTTATTACTTTTCACACAACGTTTAACTTCACAGGATACAACTTTTTATTGTTCTTAGTATTGTTATTTAGTAATAAAATAAGAAAAACATTTTTTACCTAGTAAACATAAAAGAAACTTATGCATATTACTAGGCATAACCAACGCATTGCAATTGCGCCTTTTATAATTAAAAAACATGGAAGTTGTCAATATGTTTGTCTAGACATAAGCGACGCAAACGACGCAAATACGATTGTTATTCCTAAATGTATTGTATTTTGCGGTGCTAATGGCTAGTTAATCTGCTATTTATTTTTCCATGTCACATAACATAAGCGTCGCAAGTACGCAAATGCGTTGGTTATGTTTAGTTCTTATTTTGATATATAAGTAGCTAAACCAAATCATAATCGTCGTAAGTGATTTTATGATATTTATGTTTAGTAATATATGATTTTTAGAGTGAAGAAGAGTGAAAAAATAAGCCGTAATAGCCATTACGACGGTTATCACTAGTAAATCCTCTTATTTTTTGTCGATTGCGTTGGTTATGCTTAATAGAAATATGGGATGTAATTAATTTAAAAAAAAAAGAGTCGGTGATACTTGTAGATCTCATTACGCTGATTCTGGATATATATATAACTCAAATCACCCAAAAATGTCGATTACGTTGCTTATGATTAGGGGGGCAGAGCTGCGCCCCGCAGTTTCACCCGCGTTTTCCGGGATAAAAAGTAACCTAAGTGTTAATCCAGACCATGAACGACCTTCATTCCAAATTTCATGTAAATCCGTTCAGCCGTTTTTGCGTGAAAGAGCAACAAACATACCTACTCACAAACTTTCGCGTTTATGATATTAGTAGGATATCGGAGGTGGGCGTTGCTACTTGCGACAGTTTTTTGACAATTGCGGGTAGGATCATTTTTTTATGTTTTAACTTTTAAGCCACTAAGTAAGTTACTGCACAATTAAAGAATTTAAATTTGAACTACTCACCAGTCACCACACATTATAGACAATATAGTACCAACTGTCAGTCACAGTGCAAATTATACCAGTACGTAACCTTGGTAGCATCTCAAGGTGTCACAGCGGCGCAAATTACAGGCATAGCTCCACCAACTTATCTATTTCAACTCTACGAGGGAGCCACCATCGCGTTTTTAGAGCAAACTTACAGAAAATGTTAGTTTAGTCGTTTTGTCAACAGCATTATATAAGTTTGTCGTGTTCTACCTACAATGCATAATATATGTTTCAACGAGGGAAGGAGATTTGCAGCACGCGATCGTGTGTACCGCCTTAATTGGACACGTGGTCCGTGTGGATGCGGCCTTAATTATTATTTTCGTACTAACGCTCCGAGGTTTTATCTGCACTTTGATAACGACAAGTACAAAAAAAAAATTAAAATGGTATATATGTATAATTATATATATATTATACGCGTTGACTTGGGAACCTTCTCCGTTTTTTCGTCGGTTAAAAAGTGGCCTTCCTGTGCCTATGCAGAGTTATCATTATAAAAACCTTTTACTACGGGACCAAGCGTGAAATCGTGAAAAAAATCAGCTGTTCCATGAACAAAGGCAAAAAAGGCACTCGACAAAATGTATGGAATAGATTTTTTTTTGCGAATTCTGGGTTGGTCACATACTCCATTGAATTTCTTCTCCGGACGTATGCAGGTTTCCTCACGATGTTTTCCTTCACCGAAAAGCCAGTGGTATGTAAATTCGTACATAGGGGGCGTCCATTAATTACGTGAGGCATTTTTGAGAACTTCTCGACCTCCCCTCTCCCCTTCGTGAGATATCGTAAGATTTTCCTCAACTCCCTCCCCCCTCCCCTAATCTCACGCGAGATTCTTTATATATATTTCCAACTTGTTCCATTACTTTTATTGAAAACTAGTATTTGTGATCTGCGAAGTTCAGACGAATACGACAAATACTGTCTCAGATTTGGCCATATGTACATTTTTTTTTCTAGAAATAATCGACGCCCCCTAAGTCCGAAAGAACTCATTGGGATGTCTTATTTGTCGACGGAAACCAACAACACTTGCAGTTTAAGCTTTAGGCTATCCACACTCGAATGGTGTCACTCGAAGACTTAAAGTCCACCAGTCAAGTGCCTCTCAAGCGAAATGTCACGTTTTATGAGTTTTTACGTTTAAGTGAACCGCCTACACTCGTTCTGCGTACTTGAAACGAAAGCGGTCAATGTGTTTTACTCGAATTTGAGAAAGAGAGTTTTTAATTAGCCTTTTTTTATGTAATTGAGTGACGAGACGAGCAAATCGCTCGCCTGTTAAATGTCACGTTTGCCCATAACAGGTCTGCGCCACCCAGAATTTTGAACTCGCAAAATTCAAGCCCCTGCGCGGCACAGCACTGCGCTCGTCACCCTGAGATATAAGTTGTTTAATCTCCCATTTGCCCTGTAATTTCACTAGAAACAATGCCCTTCCAACCGGAACACAGTAATGTTTGCACATTACTGCTTGACGGTGGAATAACTGGCAAAGTTATTCCACCGTCTAATCTGTTTCTGAGTCGGTTTCGCAAAAAAAGTCGACCATTTTTCACTTATTGCTGAGTATCTTCTTATGTATAAAAATGAATCGCTGTTCGTTTGTCTGGCTATAGCTCGGGAACGGTTGGACCGATTTCGCTAATTTTGATCTTGGAATATTTGTAGAAGGTCAGGGAAGGTTTAAAAGTAAAAAAAAACTGGGTGAAACCGCCGGGTGCAGCTAGTAATTAGAACTAGTAATTAAACGAACAATTACTTACCAGTAAGAGAAGTTCTATCATAATTATGTGAAGAGTTGAGTTTGTATAGGTGTCGTCTTCAGCGCGCCATCTTTTCTGGTCCTGTAGTGCAACTATGGAAAAACTATCGACAAATTGACTTCTAGAGTCGACCAAATCGACTAAGTCGACATAATTTTGTCTATGGTCCGAATAAATTGTAAAATAACGATTTCATAGAGTTTTATGCCAGTTTTTTGATCAACAAAGTTCTGCTAAAATACCATAGAAATAAATAAATGCAACATACAGTCGAATTGAGAACTATCTCCTTTTTAAAAATCGGTTAAAAGTGTTTAAATATAGAATCTATTTGTATTCCGAATTTAAACCGATACATTTCTATTTTGAAGCGCCAAAAATGCAAATTCAAGTATTTCAATTTTCCGTTTATTCCTAAACTGGAGTGTCGAAATGCAAATTCAAGTAGGTATTTCAAATTTGGAACGTTTTATTCTTAATTCGAGTGTCATTCCGCTCGCGTGCCAGAACGCAAACAGCTACGTACGGTACCACAGACTATTGTTGACTCGGTGGACAAGTGCTGTGTCAATATGTTGATTTCTCCGGTAGCGGTGTCTACTTGTTGTTTGTCTGTGGTCTCTCGAGATGTAGCATTCTGGAACCACAAAAAATTTAAAACTAAAAAAAATTAAAAATTTGCTTAAAAATTATACTAATATTTTATTAGGTACTTTTCGAAATGGTTCGAGTCTACAACCTGGTGACAATATCTGTGCACCTGACCTCGTGACGTCATATGTCTAAACTTAACAATAAATATTAAAAAACAAAACAACAACAAAGCGAAAATATCTCAAAATTATCGGGACGTGTATCGGCAACGAAGATGCTAACCGTACTGTCGCACCGGGGGGTGCGCGGAGAGGTGACAGGGGAAGCGGGAGAGGCGCCGCATTCCAGCGAGGTGCACAGATATTGTGACCGGGTTGTACGTTTCTGATCCGTACAGCCCGGGAATGGAACTGACCTTTCAAGGTCCCAGTGAATAGGTATCTTCTAAATGTGCGCTTCATCTTCGGCCAAATCGTCTCTTAGAGTTGTGGTCAAACGCGGATTTACTAAAAAAAAAACTGAACAGAATCATCATCATCATCCACAGCCTTCTTTATCCCACTGCTGGGTATAGGCCTCTCTCTCACTGTGCCATCTGCCTCGTTCCTGTGCCAATCGGATCGACCCGGATCGACCCGCGACTTTGAAAATGTCGTCGGTCCATCTCGCCGCCGGACGAATCAGATGGTATCAATGTAAAAGTTTGTCTGTGCGTTTGTTACTTCTGAAACGGCTGGACAGAATTGTATCGAATTTGGAATAGGGATAACTTACAACCTAGATTAAGATATAGGTAGGCTTTTTATCGGCACCATCATCATCATCGAAACCGCAGAATTAAGCTCTAGATAGATAAATCAAGCCAGTTCTGAAAGCTTTTGTTGACAGATCTAAACTTACCAAAAATATAGTTGTCTTTGTCATTACAGTCTATTAGACAAGGACATCAATATTTATAGTTTGCAAGTTAGCATTTCGTGATGGTGTCGATTTTGTCACACCACCTAATCTGACAGGACTGAAAGTGTATCTGTCGCTTTTCGTTTTTTTCTTCTCTTCAGTCTTTTCTCTCTTTCATATAATATGTGAAAAAAAGTCAACAAATTCCGGTAATTAAAAAAAAAATCCGAAGAAACGCAACTTCTTGGAAATCAATGCCAACATAACAAAAACAACATTCACTTTCCCGCCCAAACTCTTGACGAAACTTTTCACGATGATTCTCAGAAAAAAAAGTAAAATTTCCATAGACAAGTGAACCCCGCCCGCGCTTTCATATAATGGCGCGAAATCAACAAAAATGGCCGCTTAGCTCTTAGGTTACGAAAACAAACAGCTTTACCTCACTCGATTAAATTTAACTACAGGACCGCAACTTATCCGCTGAGTGGAGCGCTGGAGCCACTATCGCTATTTACGAACAAAATTGATTGAACTTTTTAGTTCTCCATGTTGAACACTTGATTTTTTAATTTGGTCGAAGTATACCGGTGTTTGTTTAACGGAATACAAGAGATTTCGTATTTTAACGGCAGAAACCAGTTTGAACTAGATTTCACGGCAAACTGTCAGTTTTCGTTGCTACTAGCAAAATTCTTTGTTTGCCACCACCTACCTTATATGGTGCAACCATAGATAAATCTGAGGCTGCCATAGTTTTTTTTGTTTTGGCTTCGCACTATTTGTGCATTTAGACTTAAGATGTGCGTTAGAGGTTATAATATTAGGCCCAAGTTTGAAGGCTTTTTAAGACAGATCTAAATTTTCTAAAACTATTGGCATCCTTGTCTAATGGCTTGCAATGATAAAGACAGATATATTTTTAGTTAGTTTAGATCTGTCTTAAAATGTCTTCAAACTTGGGCCTATTGTAACATTAGGTTACGGGCTTACGGCTTGCTCGAAAGCGCTACAGCATATCAACAACGTGACGTAACCGTGACGTTAGACATGACGATAATATTTTAGACATGTTTTAACAAAAAAAATAAGTTTTACATTCATAGCTCCCCACTAGGTTCCCCTTTGTCGGGGATGCCATGGAACACAGAGACAAGAACCACTAACACCCAGACCCAGAGCAGATATGTAAATTCATCATTCAAACATCTGCCCAGCCGGGAATCGAACCCGGGACCTCTTGCTTATATGGCAAAATCGGTTCAGACGTTTCAACGTTCGGGGTATTTTAATTTTTTTCTTTTTTTTTATTAAGTCAAATTCTCTTTTTTTTTCCAGTCGTTGATGCGTTCGATGTCCGTCGAGCAGCGCTGGCAAGACCTCGCCTCTCTGCTGACGATCCCCCCTCCTCCGGACCAGTACCAGCACTATCACCCCCACCACCAGCATCCGCATCCGCATCCGCACCCGCACAACATCAGGTAAGTGGCGCCATCTGTTGAACAAATAGCTGAACTAAAGTCGAGCAGCGCTGGGAAGACCTCGCCTCTGCTGACAATCCGCCGATTATACAAATTATTGTGGAAAAAAACTAGCAAAAGCCGAAAAATGATCACTGTACTCATTATTATGAACAACTTTTAATATGGGACCAACGCGAAATTTGCGAAAAAAAATCAGCTTTTCCATAGAAAAATGTCAATGACACTCGACAAAATGTATGGAACAGCTGATATTGTTTACTTCGATCTCAGGTTTGGTCTCATAGTAAAAGTTGTTCATAATGATGAGCACTATAAGCCCTTTTCAGCTTAGCATAACCTTTCCTTAAAACCCTGTACAGCTTTATATAAACCAAACTATACAAGACAAAAATTCAAGACTAAGTAGAAGACAGTTAATTTTTTTTGCATTATTATTGGTATAAAATATAAATATATATATTTTTTATTCTATTTCTATTTTTAATTCTATATTTTCTATCTATTAAAAATCAAGCAACACAAAGTAGTGCCGTCTCTTTCTATCTCGTACACTAACGCAATCTTTATCTCGTTCCAGCGCTCACGGCGCCGCGAGCGGGTACCCGGGCAACTACCACGCGCCTCACGCGCCTCTACCGGCGCCGATGCCGGAGAAACACCCGGATGCATACGGTGAGTACATACCGTCGGAAATTGTATTTTTAATGTATTTAAACAAGAACATTATTTTTACAAAACAACTTTTTATCCGGAAAACGCGGGGGAAACGGGGCGAAGCTAGTTTATAATATTAGTAGAATTATTTGAATTGTACTTTCGCTTCGCTCGGTCAATTTGCTTTTTTTATTATTTATTACAGAATAATTTTAATCAGTTTTAGTGTATTTTTTTTTATTTGTTTGTTTGTTTGTCAGCAGGCGCCGCGGCTCCTCTGGAAGGAGCATACAAGGTAGAATCCGCTCACCACCCTCAGCAACACGACGGGATTTACTACCAGGTACGTAACATAGAGAAAGAATCCAGCTCCCTAATCAAGTTGCAGCTCGAAACGCTATAGAAAACTAAAACTAGGAAAATGTATGAGAATGACAAGAATCCAGCTCCCTAACCAAGTTGCAGCTCGAAACGCTATAGAAAACTAAAACTAGGAAAATGTATGAGAATGACAAGAATCCAGCTCCCTAACCAAGTTGCAGCTCGAAACGCTATAGAAAACTAAAACTAGGAAAATGTATGAGAATGACAAGAATCCAGCTCCCTAACCAAGTTGCAGCTCGAAACGCTATAGAAAACTAAAACTAGGAAAATGTATGAGAATGACAAGAATCCAGCTCCCTAACCAAGTTGCAGCTCGAAACGCTATAGAAAACTAAAACTAGGAAAATGTATGAGAATGACAAGAATCCAGCTCCCTAACCAAGTTGCAGCTCGAAACGCTATAGAAAACTAAAACTAGGAAAATGTATGAGAATGACATTTCTATTAATTTATTTATAGATTACTAGTGACGTGCCGCGGCTTCGCACGGGTATGAAATATAGTCTATGTTACTCGCTAATGATGTAGCTTTATATTGGTGGAAGAATTTTTGAAATCGGTCCTGTAGTTTTTGAGTTTATTTGTTATAAATATTCAAAAACACTTTTTCCTCTTTATAATATTAGTGTAGAAGTTTAGATTTATTTTATGACAGAAATGTCATTGCCATACATTGTCTAAAGCCGGCGACTGACCTGTAACATTTCGTCGTAACGTAACGTTACGTTCCGGCTTAAAACTAAAGCCGGCGACTGACCTGTAACATTTCGTCGTAACGTAGCATTCGAAGCGAGCGTGGTGGAGTACGCGGCGCTCGCAGCAAGCGGATCGGCTCGCTATACTGACCTGCAACATTTCGTCGTAACGTAACGTTACGTTACGACGAAATGTTACAGGTCAGTCGCCGGCTTAAGCGTCCATAGCATATGTCTATAGCGTTTCGAATATGGTATTGCAACTTGGCTAGGGGAGGCAGGTGTTGTACCGCAAACTATAACAACGACCCTATACTGGGCTATAAGGAAAGGCGAAAAGCCGAAAAGGGCGTAGTACTCATCATTGTGAACAACTTTTGCTGCTAATAGTCTTAAAGATTTGATAGTTTTCGAAACGAACGACGTCTCGTAAGACTCCATTACAGTAAAGCGCCCCTGGCGGAAACGTGAGGGAACTATTATAATGTATGGAGCTTTATGAAACGTTTGATCGTTTTTGAAAACTATTAAAACTCATACTAAGGGTATATAGTCTACGCTGTTTCTAAAACTAGTAAGTTAAATTCGCAAGAACAAACTTTTGTGTGATTCCAGAAAAAATAATCGTCTAAGCGCCATCTATGTTATTGTCGTGGAACTAATTAAGTTCCGGAATCAGTCAGTATGTGGCGCTGTAAATAATTTCCTTTTTCTGAGGGAAATATACCCTCAATCAAAAAAACCTAACGGAATAAAAAAACTATGTAATCGTAGAGTCTATGTATATCCCAAGTTTTATCGAGATTTGTTGAGAAATGCGACCTGTACGCGAGTACCAACATACAAACATACATCCAGACAGACAGATAAAAGAAAACTTTGCCAGTTGTTGACGCTTCGCTCGCTCGGTCAATTAAATTCTGCAAGTTTCTCTAAGTATAAATATTTTTACTCCAAAAAGCTACAGGGTTATTCATAAAGGGTATGCTAAGCTCCCATACATTTTGTCGAGTGTCATTGACATTTTTCTATGGAACAGCTGATTATTTTTTTCGCGAATTTCGGGTTGGTCCCATAGTAAAAGTTGTTCATAATGATGAGTACTATAAGCCCTTTTCGGCTTAGCATACCCTTTATGAATAACCCTATATAAATCAATACTTGTCCAACAGAACTCGACCGGCGAAATGGGCCCGCCGACCAACCAGGACGGCTTCCTGCAGTCCATACTCAACGACGAGGACCTCCAGCTTATGGACATGGCGATGAACGAAGGTAAGCCAAACACTCCTTGAAGAAGATCACCGATTTTTTCGAGCTTTTTTTTTCAGAATTTTGGTGGTAACATTGTATTTGGGCTGCCCCTGAACGAGGATAGGTTAAAAATCACTCCTTGAAGAAGATCACTAGAATTTTTTTCCTTCGAATTTTGATGGAAACAATAGTCCTTGAATGAAGGTAGTCCAGAAACTTCTCATTGAAAAATATCATCGAAACTTTGTACTTTTTTCCGATTTTTGATTGTAACTATAATCGGGCTATCCGTAAACGAAGGTAGGTAAAAACACTCCTTGAAAAAGATCACCGAATGTATTTGAAATCAAAGCCGGGGTCTCCAACTTAATCTCACTTGAGTAGACCCATGTATTTTGAACAAACAAAACCTCTTTTTTTTTAAGTCGGTAAATTAGGCCACAAATAGTTCATACTCAACGGCGAAGATCTGCATCTTATGAACATGGCCATGAATGAAGGTAGGCCATAATTATACGGGGCTATAAGGAAAGGGTATGCTAAGCCGAAAAAGGCTCATAGTACTCATCATTATGAACAAACCCGACTGGGTTTCAAGGCAATTTATGTTTAAAAATATACTGTAATAAATAAATAAATAAAAATAACAACTTTTACTATGGGGCTCACCCTGAAATCGCGAAAAAACTCAACTCAACACAGCTTTTAATTAGAAATTCAGAATTTTATAATGTTTCATTTTATTAACATTTTTCAATGATTTTTTTCGCGATTTCAGAGTTGGGCTCATTGTCATTTTGTTTCATAATGAGTACTATGAGCCCTTTTAGGCTTAGCGTACCCTTTCCTTAAACTGGACGAATAGCGCCATCTATTCGTTGCCAAGGAACTAATTTTACATTCGACTGGTAACGCCATCTGTTGTTGGCCCGATGAACTATTATGACAAACTAAACTGATATTTTACGCGAAGTATAAAGTGATATTTAATGCAAAGTTTCCACGATCTATTTCTGCCTAAAACATAATAATATGTACTCGTATAATATACTCGTATGTATACTATCATCATTATCATCAAAAACGGCTCTTAAGATTTCGATGAAATTAGATGAAAAATCGATTTATCTGATTTTTTTTTTCGCGAATTCCTGGTTGGTCTCATATTTAAAGTTATTGTTCTGTTCATTATGATGAGTACTTCGAGCCCTTTTCGGCTTAGCATACCTTTTTCTTATAACCCTGTATTGTTGACAACACTAATTAACATCGCCGGGGAAGCTGAAACTTTATCAGTGTCATCTGCCCCGGGGACTACCGGGGACGTTGAAACATTTTGATCCATTTCGTCCGAAACCGGGTCAGAGGCACCAGGCGTTATTAAACTTTTCTTTTTTTAGTTAACATGTAATGTCCCACTGCTGGGCAAAGGTCTCCCCCAATTTCTTCCATACCTGCCGGTCTTCCTTAATTTTTAACACGCTGTTATTAGTTTCACCTGTATGTATGTAACCGACTCCTTTGAGCTCGATTTTGCCCTACTTTGAACGATCAGATTTAATTCAAACTTGTTAAAGACCGATGACAATGCGTGTTTTTAGTTTTTTAAACTATTTTTTTTCTTTCTTATGAACCTTCTCCTGACAATAATTAACACAGCAAAAAATAATTCGCGATTATTCCATCCGTTCACGCGTGATGCGATGACCAAAGGAAATAGTGATTCATTTTTATAAATTAGATTACCTACAGCAAAAATAAATATGATAATGAATTATAAGAGGATGACATTTACTTCATCAGGATTTTTTACGTGATAATGAAAACTGAAAAGTTTATAACAGTCATAATAATGTAACAAATGATAATGCAAGTCACGGAATGAAGACATGACGCTCGGAGACAAAAATCGGTTGTTTCATTGTAAAAATGTTTGTCAGTGGAGTTTTAGAGTTCCGTTGGAATATGAGACGTTTCGATGACTTGAAAAATGACTGTTGGAGCATCTGTCTATTTTTAAAGCCAGAAGAAACAAGAACATTATTTTTACAAAACAAAAATCAAAAACCGACTTAAAAAGGCCGACTATTGAGTTATTCATCTATTTGTCGCGCACATAGGTACTTAATGCAAATTTAAGACTTATATGGTTTTCTCATGGATACCATTATCAGAACTGGACTAAATTGGGACCAAATGGGAAGCGTCAGCTTTCTAATAAAAAAAGAATCATCAAAATCGATTCACCCAGTCAAAAGTTATGAGGTAACAAACATTAAAAAAAAACGACGGGTTGCACTCCGGGAGTGCCGGCAGAAGTGAAAACTTAAGTATTAACGTTGTGCGTTTTGGATATTTTGGAATGGTTAGGGAATAATTTTGCACGAATTGCTTTAATTATTTTAATAGAAAAATGAATCGATATCGTGTCCAACTATAATCACTAGGTCACAACACTATAACTGTCAAATTAGAACATTCGCGCAAGCGCCCTGCGCCGCCTAAACGAAACAGCCGGCGCAGGCATGCATTTTCGCCGCGCCGTAGAAAGAGAGGGGGATACTAGCTGTCTACTCTCCATCCGTCTTACGAATTTTCGATCAGGTCACGTGACCCTGTCGCGAGTTTAATATTTTTTACCCATTCCAAAAAAGTGTACAACGCCGCTAAAGAAGTTTTCACTTCAAAAAAATAAAAAATAATAATAATACAAACAGACGAATTGATAACCTCCTCCTTTTTTGAAGTCGGTTAAAAAGAGGGGCGTTTTGTATCAGTGTATCGGTGTGTCTGTCAGTGGCATGGTTGCTCCCAAACGAATAGACCATTTTTTTGTTTCAATATAGAAACAGATGGACTGCTAAAAACTAATTCATCATTATCATCATATGCAACCGTATTCCACCACGCTGGCCAAGTGCGGGTCGGTGGATTCACAATTCACATACGCCATTGAATGTCTTCTCCAGACGTATGCAGGTTTCCTCACGATGTTTTCCTTCACCGAAAAGCCAGTGGTATGTAAATTCGTACATAAAAACTAATTAATGTTTTACATTTAAAATCGACTTGAAATTAGCGTCCTGTTTTCGCACGTGATATTCCATGTAAAACTATATACATATATATATATATATATATATATACGGAACCCTTCTTGCGCTTTAAATCATAATTCGCCAATCATCAGTCGTCACTATCTTGTGCCAATAAAATAAACAAGTAACATTTGATAAGGAATCGCTCCATCACTTACACCTGAACAAGTGCACATATTCTTGGCCTTGACTGGGCTGGATTACAAGATGACATGTAATAAACGTAATCACCCTATCATGGTCATCATTATCACTATTAACTAAACGCCCCGTCACTTCTACATCTGAACAAGTGTGCATATGCTCGGCTTCGACTGGGCTGCATTACAAGATATTTTTTTTTAATTCAATTATAAGCTTGCGTTTGACCACCATCTCGCCTGATGGTAAGATGACATATTATATCTGTATCACCCTTTCATGGTCATCATTATCACCCTTAACTAAACGCATGTCACTTCTACGCCTGAACAAGTGAATACATGCTCGGCCTTGAACGAGGCTGGACAAGATGACATGTACTATCTGTGTCACCCTTACATGGTCATCATTATTGTTTTAAGGGTGACTTCATCGAGAGTGTTGTTAGCTATGAATGCTATGATAAAAGAAAACCTGTTCGGCCGTTCAAAGATTTTAGCTCCTTTCTAGTCAATAATTTTTCCAAATAGTTTTCGGCAAAACTTCGTTTTAAGTGTTTTTGGAAGTCTTATGTAGAACGTAGTAACAATTAGTTTATTCTGTGGTATTATTGATTAAGAAAAATAATCGAAGTGCATACACTTCACGAGGTTTTGACAATGGGGCGAATACCCATCTGCCCCTATGACGGAGAAGTCAACGGGGCTGATGGGAAAATAATATAATTGATTTAGGTCAAGCACAGTGACGTCATTTGTCAAATATTTTGCACACTTCCAAAATCTACATCGATTTATTATATTCTAGACAATGATTGCATGTTTTTCAATTAATTACTTGAAATTGTCGATAAACATGATAACAAACGGAGCTTATCTATTTCTCAATTAAAAATATTGTTGAGTGTCATTGTTGGAAAATTTTGGAATGTTGCTAACCCACTTGTGACGTCACAAGTTTTATCGATAAACAAATCTACCTACTTAGGTGTGGTAGTGAGGTCTCAGAGTCTAATGGAACAAATTTGTTTTTGTATGTTTGTCTGACGATAACTTGAGTACGGTTGATCAGATATTGATGAAATTTTACAGGGAAGTAGTTTATTTCGTTACAGTTTTTGAGTTTGAATTTGAGTGAAATCGGTCGAGGGGTTGTGGAGATATAAGGGTGCGAAGATAGTTCGCAAACTACTGGTTATTAGTTGTTAGCGTCGAACTGAGGAAGTAGGAGATTAAACGTTAAATCTCAGGGTGACGAGCGCAGTGCTGTGCCGCGCAGGGGCTTGAATTGTAAGAGTTCAACATTGGGTGGCGCAGACCTGTTATGGGCAAACGTGACGTTTAACATCAGGCGAGCGATTTGCTCGTCTCGTCACTCAATAGCACAAGACTCCACGACGACGATCTTAAAGAATTCTAATATTCTAACTTCAAGGTTATACGAGAATGAAAGATAGATTTTATTAAAATAGGATTAACTGTACTTAAGTTGTCTTCGCTATCCTACCAAAATTTGTGAATTTTACTGGAATAAAAAAGTAGCTAATAAAAGAGAAATTCTATGATTCAAATCCGTTCAGCTGATTCAGCGTAAAAATGGAACAAACCATTATTTTAGACAATATCGCAATTAGTTTTGGTGAAAAACGTGAAAAATCTTTCTTGTTCATTATTTATCTGCCTCTGTACAAAATAATATGTCATCTAGATATATTATTGCGTGGAAACAGTGCAGGAGTAGATATGATACGACATACGAGTAATAATGTCTATCAAGATCTTCTGACATTGTTTTTCGCCTAAAAAACGAACGAACCACAAACTCCAGTAAAAACTATTTTGTCAATACTCATTTAATCAAATGCAAACAGTTTTAGTTTTCCCGCCAATGACGCCGTCGTATTTTTTTTTTTAATCGCCTTTGATATGTTCGTTTGACCCGAGTGACGTAACCCGCTGAAACTGGCCAGTCACGTAGTCATTCAATGCGCACGATATGGCGCGGTCGCTTACGATGGACGCCCTACCGGTTTCGAATTCGAAAATTTTAAAAATTGTAAACGTCACGCGGTGTTGTCTCTGTCGATGTAGGGATGGGACTTATTGTTGAACTTTGAGTTAGTCGATCTGACTTTTTTTTTAGTTTTTTTTTTTTGGTTGTGTACTTAATTAGTTATGTAAGTAGGTATTGTGAAGTGATTTATTTATAGAGTGTTACATAAGTGAGTGGATGATTAGGCGTTTTTGAGTTCAGGCGGCGTTCAAGGACTCGCAAAGTTAATTTAACACGCTGTACTTCGTAGATAAGTTCGTATAAATAGTGTAGTGATATTTTCGTCGTAGTATTTGAACTATCAAACGATGAACAAACAGCAAACAAGAATAACAAGATAGTGTGTTTACGCAAGCAATGGCAGCACATATTAAGCCGTAACAATTGTTTTATAATTTCATTGTTCTGGCGGCACGAGAGATTGTGGTCGTAATTTTGAAGAGAAAAAGATATCTGGAAGAAAAGTGCTGAAAACTTGATCTAAAGTTATTCTTGGAAAAAAAGTGCCATAAGACTGTTTGGGCTAATAAATTGTCTGGAAATCGTATTCCTTCGCCACACGAAGTATTTCCACAGTCTTTTGGAATAACATGCTAGTGTGTTTCTTTTAAAAGAATATTATTCACAATGGGCGTCTTTTCATATGTATACAGACTATTTGTAATGCAAGCGAGGCTCAAGTGATTTGTGGTTTAAAAAAAATTGTAAACTATTCGCGCTAAGTCCTTAAAGTTAAAAAAAACAGACTTTGTGCATATTGACTTTTTGTTTCAAGAAAAAAGTATCGTAAAGTTTTCATTTGTAAAAAAAGACTATAAGACTCCTTGGTGTTATTTTTGTGAGAATAAAAACTTTTTGTGAGCTTCCGTGTCGTTGTTTTTCGGGCAGTGATTAAAAGCCTACATATGCCATTCCTGAATAATAAACCGGCATCCAAGAGTAGAAAGGTGCATAACTCTGAATGCTGCTTTTGTCTATGCCGTTTCTGTTGCGCTTTGCGAAGGTCCCGGACCACGACGGACTCGTTAACTAAAGTACCCGTGGACGTTTTAAAAAGATACAACTTTTGTCTATGGTCGTTCAAGTACAGACAATTTTTCGACCGATGAAAACTAGGCTCGAGCAAATATCGTTATATTTAGCGCAGATAACAGAAGACAATGGAAAGTCATGTCATATGCCTGTTTGGAGAAGAATCAAGGGATTAGTGACAGCGACTCTATTTGTCGTCTCGGATTTGTTTGCTCACGTCACTAGAAAGTTTCCGAGCGGAAAATTTGAAGGGCGGGAACTTTGAAAAACGAACGCCCACTTTTTAAAAGTCGAAGTGAGCTGACTTGGAAAAAGTTTAATCTAATCGTATTTTGGATGATAGATTGAAACTCGAAAACAATAGACGCGTTATCAAGCGAATGAGTAAGAAGTATTCGCGAGCGAGCAGGAGGAAAAGCGAAAAAAATATAACGTGTAGATATCCAAACGTGATTCAGATAATCGCACGTATTATTTCGCTTATACATATCGATAACGGCTATTACCTACGAAATAATCGAATACATCTTTTGATAATAAGTTGGCAGCTTTTCGATATAGTAGATACATAAATATTTGAGCGTCCAGTCACGCGACATTGCAAATAAATAAAATATCTATAAATGAAAAAGTAAGCGGTGAAGATTGGACGGATATTTATCGATTTAAAAATGGATTTGTCTGTGGCGCATCTGCATCCCTACGCCGCGCACCCGTACTACCCCGTGACGCCATATTTGAGGACGCCGCTGATTTACCCGGATCCGGCAGAATATCTGAGTTCATACTACAAATTTTACGATGGTGAGACTTTTTTTAATATTTTGCATAATTATTTATTTTCCAGCTCATATTTCAGTCTTTTTCTCTTCATTCATATGTCAAGGTAGAAAAAGATGGCGGTTACTACTAAAAGAGACCTAGACACTGTCAGTGTCGGTGCGAAAACAAAGTTACGAGTATGATCTTGGCTCTATGTACTTAATCACACGGGTAAATTCACACCGTCCTTTACATCTGCTGTATTGATCTATACAACCACCAACGAAGTCGTCCTTAACAACCCACAAGTGCCACATAAATCGTCTGTCACAGACGCATAACGCCAAATAATAAAAAAATAACTTTACTGTTTCAAAATAACTAAACTCGGCATAAAAAAAAATAAATAAATAAAAGAGGTTCTATTCATCAGAACAGTTTAAAAAATCACTTTTTTTTTGCATAATACATTATTCATTAAGACTTAACAAAGGTTGGCCATATGAGTCACAATCGCAGATTACACAAGTGACGCGGAACGGACACGTCATCTAGAGTTCTAGACATTAAAATAGCCAATTCGCGTTTTAGCATCCTAGATTTGAGAACTATTCTATCAACATGGAATTTCTTCAAAAAAATATTACTATAAGATAAATAAAAAATAGAAAAACAAGTTTTTATTGCATTGTCATCGGAGTTACACAAGTAAAACACAGCTCAATAGGACGTCTGTTTTTCATGTAGCTTCCAAGATTTCCACATAAACATACATACTAACACGGCAAGGTAAATAAAAGCTTGTAAAAGTACCATACCTATCTATCTTAATATATATAAATCTCGTGTCACAATGTTTGTCCTCAATGGACTCCTAAACCACTTAACCGATTATAATAAAATTCGCACACCATGTGCAGTTCGATCCAACTTGAGAGATAGAATAGTTTAAATCTCAAATTATAGTCGCAATTTTAATTTATTGCAAATTATATATATACTGATAATTTTTACTATAAATTGACAAGTTAGCATCAACATACTACGGTTGCTATAGTTACGCAATATTTGACATAGAATTGACGCAATGGCTTTTGACAGGACAACGTCTGTCGAGTCAGCTAGTATATATATATAAGTACCAACCCTCTGTGGAAATACAGATTCTAAACTGTTCAATGCTGGCCGGAAGGACCTCTTTGGAAGCCTGTTTCGTTACTCTCTTGTAGAATAAAACAAGTATATCACTGAAATAAAAAAAAATGTGTAATTTCGGATAGAAAATAATGTCTTAAATGCCACCCTTGCTTAAAACTTCAAAATCTACATTAACCCCAAGGAGTACATAATGTCTTTTATATTTATCTTCTTTAATAACCCAGTCATTACATTTTAGCCAATATTTTAGCCATTTTCGTAGCCTTTCTCAATGTTACTACATTGTATTAATATTATTGCCCAATATTACAAAAATAATATGATGTTAGCAAAAATAATTCTTGCATCACCTAGTTATAGTAATACCAGATAATTATTCCCAATCAAAAACAAACTACGTAAAATATTTTAAAACTATGCAGAAAAAACTAGTTTCGTGACCTAGGGATGTAAATGTAATAAATCGCCTCTATATATCATACTAATTTGAACCCTAAACTATCATGATAAAGCATAATTTTGCTAGCACTAGTAGCGGTCTAAATGCACAGATTACTCTAATAGTTACTATGGTTTTAGCCTTTATTAATTTAGGCTTTTCTCAGCGCTTGATCTTCTTTTTAACACCTTTGTTACCTATACAAGACATACCTATCAGAAACAGTACTTTGTACCTAATGCCGGATTAAGAACTTTGTACCTAATTCCGGATTCAGAACTTTGTACCCAAAGATAGATATAGTACTTTGTAACAAATGTCCATTTAAAATTATTAAAACCAACACCAAAATACGCCGATATATTATTTTTAGACCGGATACAATCATTCATATGATGGTAGATATGATAAAAGGACGACAAAGTCCAAGAAATGTGTAATACTTAGGTACTTTAGATTCACGTGAAATTTAAATTAAAAACTATACATTACATTGTCTGGGACAATGACAACTCTATCGGTAACAAGAAATCATATTAAAAGAAAACAAAATGTAACCTATGACCGAATCTAATAATACTTATGAGTAATCAATAAAAACAGAGACAGACACACAAACATTATCATTATTGTCATCCAGTTTTTTCTCTTACATTGCTTTTGATTATGCCATCTGTCTCGGTCACATGAAAACCACATTTCAACCCGCGATTATTCTTGACCACTCATCGATCTGTCATCTCTTCGCCTACAAGTCTTGCCAAATCTGCTCGATTCATTATTACTAGTTCGAATTCAGATATTCAAATACACGTATCTTCTTCTTCTTCTTCTTTCTTTTATATATAAAAATGAACCGCTGTTCGTTTGACTCGAGAACGGCTGGACCGATTTGAATTTTTTTTTGTTTTGTTCGCTCTTAATACAGGGAAGGTTCAAAAGTAAAAAAACAGCGGGTGAAAGCGCCGGCTGCAGCTAGTCTAGAATAAAAGTAAACTTAGGAAAACTCGTATAATGGAAAGCGATCAACAGGCAGGAATAATAACATTGTATAATTATTTTTACAAAACAAAAAAACAAAAACCGACTTCAAAAGACCGACTATTGAGTTATTCATCTATTTGTCGCGCACGTACTTAATGCAAATTTAAGACTTATATGGTTTTCTCATGGATACCATTATCAGAACTGGACTAAATTGGAATGGGACCAAATGGGAAGCGTCAGCTCTCTAGTAAAAAAAGAATCATCAAAATCGATTCACCCAGTCAAAAGTTATGAGGTAACAAACATAAAAAAAAACATACAGTCGAATTGATAACCTCCTCCTTTTTAAAAGTCGGTTAAAAAGTGGCAGAAAGGCTGGAATAAAATGATGATTTTGATATGGTGTGCAAATTCCCAACTAGTACCTTGACTCGTCGGGAACCCCTCCTGTAAAGTACCTATACGTAACCTATACTAAAAAAAAAAGTCAGGGGTTTTCAGTGAGTGAAAAACGGTACATAATAATGATGAAAGTTAAAACATATTTTCTACAAAAACAGTCAGCATGACGTAATGAAATATATCCCTAGATAGTGCCATATCTTCGATAAAAGCTTTAACACGGATAAAACAACGATAATAACGATAATACGATAATCTATTATTTTGAATATTATAAAATTTCGTAATCGTCGACTCATGGCGACTGGTAATTTTTAATCTATTTTTTTTAAGGTTTTTGACATATAATGATGATATGGGAGTAAATGGGTTTACGTGAAATGCACGTCTTAGATATACGAATCGATAGATTTTCCTGTAGCAATTGACTTGTCATCGTTGTATGAGTTTTTTCATTGATATAATTTTGGGGTGTGTCTTTGTATATCTATAATACTATATAGTTTCTGCTCCGTTTTGCAGACAATTTTTTTTTGGTCAAGCTCGAGATTCTCTTAACGACTATGCTGAAGTATGACATTATTTCACCTTAAATTAGACAAAATAAATATAAAGTACAGGTAGACATTTAAAGTAAATAATTATTTTTTTAATTTTCCCAATGTCCCCCCTTGTCTTCTCCATCAATGGGGCCAGGTGGGAATTCAAAATTTAAAAACTAAACTAAGTTAGTTTAAAAATTATGAATTCAAGTACATAAGAATAATATAAAGGTAACTATAACATTGAAGTGCTTGCTACATAAAGATAAGTAACATACAGGGCTATAAGAAAAGGGTATGCTTAGCCGAAAAGGACTCATTATGAACAATTTTACCCTGAATTCGCGAAAACAAAATCAGCTGTTCCATAGAAAAATGTCAATGACACTCGACAAAATGTATGGAATAGCCGATTTTATTCGCGGTTTCCAGAGTCATAGTAAAAATTGTTCATAATGAGTACTACGAGCCCTTGTCGGCTTAGAATACCCATTCCTTTTAACCCTGTACATAACTACATACGTAATTATTACATGACTAATGATTTTCTACATAAATTGCCACAAAGTTACGTTTTCTTATTTATTGTATTGTTCATTATGAGTTCTAAGAAAGTTAATGTTTTTGAGTTATATTTGATAATATAAATATATTTTACCTGTAATTTTTGGAAGAGTCACTATGATTATGAGTTATTAAAAATTAATTAATTGAAAATTAAAATTTTAATATAATCGAACAGAAAAGAGTTAATAATGATATTCAAACGGCTAAGCCGATTTTTTTGAGACAAAAAAAAACTAAAATTTGGTCTTTTTTTTTTATTTATTTAGGTTTTTCTGTTTTGTAACTTAAATTTTATACTGAAAGATTCTCTTTCAGAACTATGTATCTAAAAAGTTAATAACAAAAATACATTAAACGAATTGTTCTTTTCTTATTTTTGTGTTTTTTGCGGGGAAAAATCGTGTATTGTCAAAACTGGGCTATAGTCTATCGTCTAAAATGAACCCTATGAAGTTAGGAACAAGGTTAGTTTTCCAATATCAGGCAATAGTACCATATGCTAGGCATTTCAACTTTGGACACTAAAAAAGTCGTATCAAAAAAAATGCTTTGTCACGGTTATAAGAAAAAAACAGTAGGTACTCCAATTTATCAGCAAATGAGCTATGTCATCGTTATTCGAAGAAAAATATATACATAAAATATTATATACCTTAGAAAAATAACGCCTTATATACTAAAATTTAGGTAGTACGAACTGAGTGATTCATTTAGTCACGTACGCCCAAAACGGACTTACCGGTTTTTATTTATTTACAAAAACAACTCGTGAATTCTGGCGTAAAATCTAGATCCAGTTTGACCTTTCTAAGGTGGCAAATGGGTTAATAAGTCAATAAGAATATTTAAAAAACAAGCTTTTTTTGCATTGTCATCGGAGTTACACACGTATAAATTTCAGCTCAATCGGACATCGGGAAGTGGGTCAAAATTGAGTTGCAAGATTCCACCCGAACAAACATAGTTTCATACATTGCAAGTTAAATAAAAGCTATTAAAAGAACGCGAACAAAACCTTTCAGAACTCAAGCTATCCCAATCGTGTAAAAGAATGTGTGTTATATTTATATACCCTATTCTACCATCCCCTTTCCACTACAGGACTACCACCACCCTACTACCACCCTTAGGGGGCGTCCTTATATTACGTGAGGTGTTTTTTTAAATTTTCTGTCCCTCCCTCCCCCCCTGGTGAGATGTCGTAAGATTTTACTCAACCCCCTCCCCCATCCCCCAATCTCACGTGAGATTTTTCAAAATGTGAGTTTCTTACGTAAACGCGTTGGATTGTTATTGTAAAAAGAAAAAAAAATGCAAAATAGTTTCAATCAGAAAAAAATTGCGTGATATTTGCTGAGACCCCCCCCCCCTCTCTCCAACGTAAGATTAGATGAGATTTGACTCGACCCCCGCCCCCTCTTAAACATCTCACGTATTTTATGGACGCCCCCTTACGCTGTCGGTTTCCCCTGGATACGTAAAAACCGTTTCGAATCTACGTTTCTGATCCTTACAGCCAGGGAACGGAACAGACTGCCGGCTTCCTTGTTCCCTGAGATATAGTTTTGGTCTTTTCAAGGTCAGAGTGAATAGGTATCTTCTAAGTCTGCGTGCTCCATCTTCGACCACATCTTCGCTTACCAAGGCGCATATGACCATATGCGGATTTATTCTTTGTAAAAAAAAACTTGTTTTTCTCTCTCAACTTAGTAACTGATAAAAGTACATATCAACCTATGACATTACTATATAATGTGACGTTTACATAAGCATTATAATATGTTACTATCTAATCTGGACACACTCGTAAATACATACTCTTTCTGAGTGCAAAACGATTTGTCACTGTGACGAGTGTATTTCAGGAAAATATGAAGGAAAAAGTGATAAAACCTAGTTTGAATGGTTAGGTTCTTGAAATGTATACTCAATCAAATTTTAAGAGTCTTTAAAAAATTCCGGGATTGGGCCGTCCTCCTTCCGCGTATGTAGCCTCACTCTTGCGAAGCCCTTGTTTAGAGTTTTTGAGAAGTTACTGACAACATCTTTACTGAAGACCAATGTAAAGGCCGTGGAAAGGAAATCAGCTGTTCATACATGTCGAGTGTCATTGACATTTTTCTATGGAAGCCAAAAGAGGCTTGTAATACTCATCATTATGAACAACTTTTACTATGACACTAACCCGGGAATCGCGAATAATTATCAGCTGTTTTAAAGAAATGTCCATGACACTACAAAATGTATGATTTCCAGATTGGCCTCATAGTAAAAGTTGTTCATAATGACGAGTACTATGAGCCCTTTTCGGCTTAGCAAACCCTTTCCGAATAACCTTGTATGTTTAAAATAGAAATTCCTCATCTCACTGATTCACTTTTTTTGTTGATAACATTCTTGATACAGGAAACGATTTCCAGAAATACTTCAAACGTGTTTACGTTGGTTTAAGACCGAGTCAATATAAAACTCATTCATAAGTAGCATCCGGCGCGAGAAAATTTGGCAAACTACTGAAATAAACTAAATAAAGATATAGTGTGTTAGTGGGCCCAAGTTCGAATGCTTTATTTGACAGATCTAAACTAACTAAACATATATCTGTCCTTGTTATTGCAACACATTAGACAAGGACATCAATACTTTTAGAAAAATTACTTAGATCTGCTGTCAAACTAACCTAATCAACTAAATCTTCAAACTTGGGATCAGGCTTGCGTTTTTACTCAATGATAGAGTCGAGAGCTGTGGTAGCTCAGGAGAACGGCCGCTCTGAATTCTTGAGGTTGCAGGTTCAAATCCCGACTCGCACTAATAAGTTCTTTGGAACTTGTATACGAGTTTACATTACATATGTACCCCTGGCTTTTCAGTAGTGGAAAGGGAGCCCCCTTAAATATTAAATTCATTCTGTTTTTTAGTATTTGTTATTATAGCGGCAACAGAAATACATCTGTGAAAATAACTGTCTAACTATCACGGTATCACGGTATCATGAGATACAGCCTGGTGACAGACGGACGACGGAGTCTTAGTAATAGGGTCCCGTATTACCCTCTGGGTAAGGAACCATAAAAACTGTCAAATAAAGCTTAAGATCAAATTTAGGCCTATGGCAAGTTTTCTATTGAGTAGAACTGTAGAAGTACGATTTTTTTCTTGTTTTTAATCGTGTTTTACCTTGTTACAGGCATGTACACGATGCGAATGCTCGACGGGGCCACGGGCCACCACGGGCTCACGCACAATCACACACACATGATGATGCAGGCCGGTAAGTGTGTTAAAACACAGGGTTGAGACGACAATACAATACTTGACTAATTATACCTACTATTGTAGTTATTTTATACATTGATTTTTTGACATTGCAATTATTTTAGATAATATTTTGACATTCTAATAATATTATTTTCTTTGACGTTTAATTTATTGTGTATTAATTTATTTGTAAAAAATGTATTTGACATTCATAAGTGTACATTGATGTACCCATATTTGAATAAAATATTTTGAATTTGAATTGATGGGTGGTATGAAAAATTGGTTGGGACAGACCGACACCGAAGTCTCGCCATAAGGGTTCTCCGGAGGGGTAGAGAACCCTAAAATAAGTACTAGAATAAATACTAATACTACACTGAGAAAAATGGCCGTCAAAATTCCGATGAATTCACCTAAAGTACGGAGCATAGTGATATCACCAAAAAGCACCAATTTTTACGGTGACAACTATCATAACATTTGGTTGTCATCGTAAAAACTAGTACTAGCACCAGTTTTTAGGGTGACAATCATATACTCGTATTATGATGGTTGTCAGCGTAAAAACGTGCTAATCATCGTACTTTTTGGTGATATCAGTATGCTCCGTCCTTAAGGTGAATTGATCGGAATTTTGATGGCCATTTGTCTCAGTGTATATTATAATATATACTAGCTGACTCGACAGACGTTGTCCTGTCAAAAGCCATTGCGTAACTATAGCAACCGTAGTACTATGTTGATGCTAACTTGTCAATTTATAGTAAAAATTATCAGTATATATATAATTTGCAATAAATTAAAATTGCGACTATAATTTGAGATTTAAACTATCCTATCTCTCAAGTTGGATCGAACTGCACATGGTGTGCGAATTTTATTATAATCGGTTAAGTGGTTTAGGAGTCCATTGAGGACAAACATTGTGACACGAGATTTATATATATATTAAGATGATATATCATAGCCCAAATCCAAGCTTCGGCAACAAAGTCCCAAACATCAGTTCGTAAGACAAGGACAGGTAACTGTAAACTAGTACTAACCGATCTTCCCTCCTTTTTCCGCAGAACGTGACTCCGCCTCGGATAGTGCCGTCTCGTCTATGGGCTCGGAGCGCGTGCCGTCTCTTTCTGACGGAGAATGGTGCGATGGAAACGATTCTGCACAGGAGTTTCACAGGTGAGGCTTTTTTTGTTTACTTTGCTGTGAAAATAAACTTTGAAACTAAAAAAAATTGGTTGTCTGTAAAGTCGGTTTACGGACGACAGTTTAACGTGACAACGTCATAACAAAACATCGATGAAATGATTGCATACTGTTCTCGCTCCGATCGTGACGTCACAATGAGCGTAACGGGACACTTTTTCGTGCGTGCACCTCGCGTTTATCGATTTATTAGACGATGTCACGTCGGAATTTAAAAATTTCATCAAAATCTGGTCGGGTGGTTTTTGAATTAAGATAATTAGATGTCATTCGAGTAATTTTGAAGTCGGTTTTGTTAACCGAGCGAAGCGAAGGTCTCAGAGTCCAGTAGTTCTAGGCAAGTAGTTCGTTCTAATACAATTGTTAAGTTTGAATATGAGCATATACAGGGTTATTCATAAAGGGTATGCTAAGCCGAAAAGGGCTCATAGTACTCATCATTATGAACAACTTTTACTATGGGACCAAATCGAAAATCGCGAAAAAAAAATCAGCTGTTCCATACATTTTGTCGAGTGTCATTGACATTTTTCTATGGAACAGCTGTTTTATTTTTTCGCGAATTTCGGGTTGGTCCCATAACAAAAGTTTTTCATAATGATGAGTACTATGAGCCCTTTTCGGCTTAGCATACCCTTTATGAATAACCCTATATAGGAGATATAAAGTTTGCCGTGAAATACTATTCTTTTTTGTTTGCAATTTGTGTTTGAGTTTATCTACCTCTATACGCTAAAAAATGCTGAGTTCATTTTTGTAAGAAATCCGTTGAAAATGCGTTGATTAAGTACAAGTAACGAGTACAGTGGCGAGTCAGTGCCCTCGGCCGAGTACTCGGTTTGTATAAACAGTTTGTCGAGGCGACAGTCACTAGAACCATGATTTGTTTCCTCGTCGAGTGTGCCCATTTACTTTCTCGCCACTGTACTTGTTACGTATAATCAACCCATTAACAAGCAAAAAGATTGTCATCTTACCTGACTTACCATACTGGATGACAAGCGGAATATTTATCATTCTATGCAAACGTTCACAACATACTGATATTTCATAGATAATTTTTATTTTATATTGTGTACACATTTGAAAATTTATGCATTTGTAATTTCTACGAGTCAGCAACTCAGCACATATATTGTAAGTTATGTAATTTTTTTTATCATTTTCGGGAACTTGTTTTTACTTTCATAAATGTCTGTTAATAAATCAACATTAAATACAACTGTCAATTCAACTGTTAGTCATAGAAGTTTCAACATTAGATGAAACAAATCAGTCGAATTTCGAGATGTTAGTCAAATAATTGTAGAATAAACAACTATCGGCAAATCAACTTAACATTTATATTAAACAACTTTTAACAAATGAGCTTTGGATCAAACAACTGTCAACAAATCATCTTTCCACACAACTTTAAATAACTGTCAATAAATTTTACGAAATAACTATCAACAAATGAACTTGTAACTTAGACAACTGTCAATAAAAGTTATGAACTGTAAGTCAAACTAGTATCAACAAATGAACTGCAAATGAAACAACTGTCAACAAATGAACTGCAAATGAAACAACTGTCAACAAATGAACTGCAAATGAAACAACTGTCAACAAATGAACTGTAAATGAAATAACTGTCAATAAATGAATAATTGCCTTGTTCCAGCTCTAAATTCCGTCCGTACGAGAGCGCGTACGGGCGCGAGCGTTCCGCGTCGCACGCGCCGCAGAAGAAACACCACATGTTCGGCAAGAGGTGCTTCCAGGTACGTGGAACGGAACGTTGTTTTATTGAATACAACTTTGGCTTTATTTTACCTTTTATTTTATACTTCTGAGAAAAGATGACGATGACGATATTATGCTGGGTTCAGATTCGTTTAATAAAACACAAGTTTGTTTGTTATGTGTTTTTATCCTTTTGTTTGTAATTTCTGGTTTGAACATTAAGGAGTTTATCTATCTATATATATAAAAAAAAAAACAAACTCGCAGGCAACTACCAGCTCTTTTCTTAATAGATCAGCAAAGTGGAGTATGTAGAATTTAAACAGCAAAACAATTTTTTTTTCTTTATTTATGGCTTTTTTTGAATCGATGGTTTATATAAATTTCAACTGTAAGCCAACACTTCCTCTCTCCCCCTCAGGAGCAGCCCACCCCCCCCGCGCTGGAGCCGGCCCCCCCAGTACTCCCCCCGGCGGTGAAGTACGAGCGGCCTGACAACGCTTACCATCATGACATGCACCCCATGCATAACGGTGAGTTTTTTCAGCACAACTTCTCCCGTTTTATTTCTTACTCCTTATTTTTTTCCCCTTTTTTTAACCTTTCTTTACTTATTTTTCTGTTCCATATAACAACGTCATAGACACAACAAAATGTATAGAACAGCAGAATTTTTTGCGTTTTCATAGTAAAAAAGGTTCTTATAACTTCTGTATATATTATAATATAGAATATGTTTTTGTATAGATTTCGCGAGCCGCCACCAACTGGCGCCACCGCACGCGTCGAGCCAACAACCCGCACTAGACCTCAACATTGCCCACTCCAGCCATGCGCTGCTCCAGGTAAATACAGCTTAGTTGTTAGAAATATATAACTGAGTTGTTAGAAACATATACGAGTAACTCAGTTGCTAAAAGCATAAACCCCAATTGTTAGATAGTAGAAACTTGCCTTAGTTGACAGAAATGTACCTTAGTTGTTAGAAACATACATTAGCTGTGAGAACCGTACAATAGTTGCTAGAAATATATACCTCAGTAGTCAAAAATGTGCCTCAGTTGCTTAAAACATTTACATTATATTTACCCTTGACCCTCAGTTAAAACCAAAAAATACAAAAATTACACTAGAAATACAACTGAAAACAGTTTTGTAATTTTCAAACTTTTGTATACTAAACCCCCTTTTCGCCCCTACAGAGCACAGTCCCCTCCCCGTCGCCGGCCCCCAACCCCTTTGCATACGCGCCCCCGGAGCGCGTGCGCCACAACCACACCTACTCCGCGCCCCTTTCTGCTGCTGAGCAACGCCCTGCCGCTGTCCGGGACAAACGAGGTGAGTTGTATGAATGTACATACGAGTATGGGTATTGGGTTTATAAAGAAACCTGGCAATGGGTCTTTGAAGAATTGGGACTAAATATGGGGGGTTTAAATTGTAATTTAAGAAAGTGCCCGTTATTAGGGGTTTAATGGTCAAAAGGGGTTAGATTGTTAAAAAGTCGATTTATATTGAAAAAGATGGATTTTTTTTAAACGTGCTTTATTTGCATTATCGTCGGAGTTACGCATTCAACTCAATCAGACTTCAAAATTCAGTTGCAAGATTTGACCTAAACCTAAACCAACATACATTACAAGTTAAGTAAAACCTTGTAAAAAGTGTTTGAGTAAGCCACGGGGCAGGTCGTCCGAGACTGAAATTACAAAGGGGTTAAGGTTGTTAAAAAGGGGACATTTAGCAATAAGTTTGTTTAGAAGTTGTCAAAAAAATATGGTCCAATCTCATCAAACTCGTCTAAAATCTTTAAAACTTTGTCCAAAAACTTTGTCTAATTTACCCCTTTTTTGACAGTTCGCCGTCTCACCGATGGCAGCATGTCTGACAGCGGTTCTACAACCAGCGGACACTTGAGTAGAGACGAAAAACGGGCCAAGGCTTTGGGTAAGCAACCGATGTCACTATTAAAAGAAATAGTTTAAAAAACTAAAAAACACGCATAGTCATCTCTTTGCCAGATGTACAAAGTTTGAATTAAATCTGATCGTTCAAAGTAGGGTGAAATGGAGTCCAAAAGGGTCAGGTACAAACATACAGTTCACCTGTTCGCCCTCACTAATAAAAGCGTGTTAAAAATATATTGAAACAAGCTTTTATTTCAAGTGGTTCAAAATTCAATTGCAAGATTTGACCCTAACATACAATATACTTATATACAAACATTGAAAGATGAATAAAAGCTTTTAAAAACAGCATCACAGTTCATATAGAGTCTAGATAAGCTGTAATGCTATGTTTTATAGGTTTTTATAAGAGAAGTCTAGATTCTAAATTTTTGATTGCAACTTTATCCCACTTCTGAACTCAGATGGTTGACTTATGAGCTCAGAAACTTATAAGCTCAGTGACTTATAAGCTCAGCGACTTATAAGCTCAGTGACTTACGTCCATTTATTGTCATCAGGCATTCCGATGGAAGTCCACGACATCATCAACCTACCTATGGACGAGTTTAACGAGCGCCTTTCCAAACATGATCTAACCGAGGCACAGCTGTCGCTCATCAGGGACATTCGCAGAAGGGGGAAGAACAAGGTACGTAGCAACGGCTATAGTCTGACGTCCCTAGCCAAGTTGCAATTCGATGATTTTTTTAAGGGTTTTGACACTCAGTGACTATGCCACCCCCGTAATAAACGCACTAATACTAGAATTACGCTACTAAAATAACTGTTATTATGACTTTAGCAGCATGTTGGTTTCCTCGAAAATAGTAATACTTCAAAAATGTTTAGTTTACAAACAAACAAGCTTTTTTCAATGTCATCGGAGTTACACACGTATACCAAATTTTAGCTCAATCAGACATCGGGAAGTGGTTCAAAATTGAATTGCAAGACTTGTCCGCACAGACATACACACAAACAGGGCAAGCTAAATAAAAGCTTGTAACACACCCAAAAAAACATCAAATATTTAAAATTCGAATACTAACAGTTCACCTTTTTCCCCGCTAGGTGGCAGCCCAAAACTGCCGCAAACGCAAACTGGACCAGATCACATCTCTGGCCGACGAAGTAAAGACTGTCCGCGATCGCAAGATCCGAACCCAGCGCGACCATCACTCGCTGCACGCTGAGAGGCAGCGCGTGAAGGAACGCTTTGCGGCGCTCTACCGCCACGTTTTCCAGGTTAGCACACCTTGTTGGCCGATAGATGGCGGTGTTTTAAGTAACAAATATTTTGACGCGACGACTATCACTCGTCACTCGTTATGTTAGGTGAGAAACAGCGTTTGAAGGAACCTTTTGTAGCGTTATACCGCCACGTTTTCCTGGTTAGTACGCTTTATTGAGCGATAGATGGAGGTGTTCTAAAATTTTTTTAGGAGCAGGGAGACTATCACTGACTCCATGCTGAAGGAGAAATGATTAATGGCGCTTTATCGCAACGTATTACAGATTAGTATACCCTTTGATGGCCGAAAGATTGCGGTGTTCAGAAGAAAGATTCAAAGGCAGCGCTTCAACTTCTTTTTCTTTCACTTCTTCACTATACTTCACGCTGCGCAGCGTATAAAAGGACTATTTGCGGCGTTTTTTTAAGTTATGTTAGTACGCTTCGTTAGCGATAGTTTTTTTTCAAACTATAGTTTCTTTTGACTAACTAAGTCTGTTTTTTTTTTCAGAACTTGCGCGACCCCGAAGGGCGCCCTCTATCGTCGAGCCAGTACTCGCTGCAACAAGCAGCCGACGGGAACGTCGTTCTCGTGCCTAAGATGCAGCAACACCAAGGTGGGTTGGATAAGTTCGCCGTTTCGGATAATAGGTGGCGCTGAAACAAAGTTTTGGAGGAGGCGGCCTAGGGGCTTATACCTAGCAGGCAGGGGTTGATACGGGCTTACGATGATGATAACAAAGGTTGATTTAGTATACATGTACTTTGAATTTTTGGATTAGATTCGCGTCTTTTGATTCTTGTCGATTGATTGATATATACTTTGTTTGATATAAATTGTATTATTTTTAATTTTTACTAAGATTTATTTATTTTTTTACAGTAGGAAAATTGACAGCTAAATTTTTTTTGACTGTTATTCTTTACCACGTTAGTTTGTTTACATTTTTTATAACCAATCATAAACTGGTGGCCTTGGATGGCCTTGGAGAATATCCTGACATTAGTCACTTTGTCTATACAAAGTTACTTACTTGCTTAGTTATTAATTTGTATAAAAAAAATACTGTCACATTTTTTAAATATATGTTTTTTTTTTTTTTTAGATCACTCCATGAACCGCACTTCTGAGGACGAGATGGATCGGAAAGCGAAACACTACGAGCAGTGACACACATACAGCCATCCCTTTCACTCGCGATGGTAACACAGCAGCTGTCTCTCTCGCGCGATGGTATCACAACAGAACACATGTGCAAGTGACGAACCTGGACACTTTAAAAAAAAAAATGACCGTACTCTATGGTATGGTCAACAAAAAAACATACATTTTGTATGTTTTATCTATGCTACTCGAGTAGTGTTATTGTCTATGGTCATTTTGTAGGGGTGGGGTTTCGGTGAACCTTTTTGTAAAGTAAAAAGTTTATAACTAAAATATAAGTACAGAGTTTAACAAATTTTTTGGAATACTTAAAAATGGTACTAGCAAAATGTTTTTTACTTTTGTTTGATATTTCGAGATTTTCGTTTGTGGCCCGAACTCACCCCGTGAATGTAAAAATGTATTTCGAAAATCGAAAAATTTGTGATAGAAATATATTCCATTTTTTTAGTTTCTGATTAGTGTGGATTATTTTTTTCAAAAGTCTTTTTTTAATACAAATGGAACATCAAGCCGCTTGGATGACTGATTTTGTTAAACTTCAACTAATTTAGCATTAAATTTAAAAAAAAAATTGGTGTCTATGACATCGTTGTGTTGCAATAAGTAAAAATAAATAGGTCTTAGAGCACTTTTTGTAAAATATTTTTTTTCTTTATAAGTTGTTTATTTATGTATTAAATTTAGGGTAAATTGTGTTATAGAATTTAAAATTCTGTTACATCCGTTGCTTCTTGTGTTTTCGTGTAGCAACATTATATTAAACAGTGTTGTCATATCAAAATTTTGGAAAAAGTACAAAAATAAGAATTTTGGATATGTACCAGTGCTTACTACTCACAAAAAACGCGTTTTTTTATTATTATTTTTTGTGTGTAGTAAAATAAATATATATTTTATTTAGTACATGTGTATTTATGTAGTAACTATCAGAAGATCAGTTTTATGTGTTTTTTTTAAATCTGACCTGTTTTTAGCTACATTTTGATCTGTAAATTAGGTTATTTTGTATTATAAAAAAAATAATTTTAAGGACAACAAATACTAATTAATTCTACATAAAAAAGAAAATAAATGATATTTTCGAAAAATTATTTCGTCTTTTGTTTTATTAAGGTTCGTTCACACGACCTGTTTTTCTTGAAACTTTTTTTTTTCGAAGGTACTGATTGGCTTAGCCAGTTCTTTACATTGTGTATTTTGTACCTCGAAAAAAATGTAGCTAACATAAGTATTTCAATGTTTTCATATATTGACCGAAAACATAAAATACAGTTTTGTGGAAATATGCTTTTGAAAGTCACATTTTGAAATGAATTAAAGAATTAAAACTATTTGTTGTCATTAAAATCCAAAAAAAGATGCAAAAAGATATCGCCCAAGAATTTTCAAACGGCACTCTTAACTTGCACAGCCAAATAGATCAGCAAGAAAACTTCAATTATTTATTGCAAGCAAGTTCTTGCGTCAACTCACTTCTGCAAGTCTTGATCGCTTACAAGTTGCGCTCGCAATAAATCCCGAGAAACTTGCTAATCTATTCGACACTTATGAATTAAAGAGGCACGGGTTCAAACCCCGACGAGCTGTTATTTTTGGGATATCTTTTTTTAAAGATGCTTTTGCAAGAAATATATTTATTTGGTAATTAAGTAACAGGCAACGGGTAAGCATTGCACTTAAGTGTTTAGTTACGAATAGTGGGTGTCAAGGCTGTGGGATTTTTAAGTATAATTTTTGCCGGCGATACCATAAATATAACCACAAGTATTATTAACATCAAAGCGTTACTTTCTTATTTTAACCGATTTTCATTTGCCAAATAAATTAAAAAGTTAAACGTTAGACATCTGACGTATATCAAAATATGTTTTTGAATGCCGCGGCACGGATATAAGATTAGACAATAAAAAAGTGTCATAACGCGAAGCCGAGGCAGGCATAACGTAAATCAATCAATTATATTTGGTGCTATTTTTTCTCAAACAGCGAAGATGTTCATTAAAATACCACTATATGAACAACGAAGCATGTTTATAATATGAATAAATCATTATTTCAGACTTTCATGTCCATACATTTTAGTTCCAATAAATACTAAAAAATATATTGGAAATCATAGATCGGAAATTTAAAATTTAAAATAACAAACTGCAAAAAACAATATGAAATCTTATTTGACGAATGAAAATCAGTTCTTAATTTATAATCATACTATAATTTTTAACTGGCTTTTCGCTTACTGTTAATGATAGAATAAATAGTAGTAATAGGTATTTCTAATGAAGTAACATTAATTTGCACTTAACAAGTTTTCTACGGCCAGACCTGCGCGTAATGGGTTGACACGTAACGAGTACAGTGAGACAGTGCCCTCGGCCGAGTACTCGGTTTGTATAAACAGTTTGTCGAGGCGAGACAGTCGCTAGAACCATGATTTGTTTGCTCGGCCGAGTGTGCCATTTACTGTCTCGCCACTGTACTCGTTACGTGTAATCAACGCGGAAAGCGGGAGCGTAAAACTGAGACGTTTTCGTCCGCTTTGCGATCCGTTTGCCGTACCGCTGGCGCGTAGGTTTGGCCGTAGCTTCACAATGAGTAAAAACGCAGTTATTTTAAAGTTAAGCGCCTATAAACAAATTAATTTGGAAAGGCCTTGTATATTTTAGTATGGGGGCTGGTATACCTACTGATCGTCATGTATTTTTTTGACGTGACAACGTCTAATAAATCGATGAACGCCGGGTGCACGCACTAAAAATATCTCGTTACGTGTCCCGTTACGCTCATTGTGACGTCACGATCGGAGCGAGAACAGTATGCAATCATTTTATCAAAGTTTTGTTATAAAGTTGCCACGTTAAACTATCGCCCGTAAACCATTTTTGAGTCATAAAATCGATTTGAATCGATTGCTGAAAGTGATTCGAAAAAGGTTTGTATGAAACAAAATCTTCTCCGGTACCTATCATATTTTCAAGATATACTCCTTCAAAGTTATGGTGGCGCCACCAGTAGGCATACCAAAACCTTATAAGCCATTTTTAAAGAACCATGGACCTAATTAGTAAATTATATTATTCTAAATCAATTAAACTGGATTTATTTGAGTCTCTTTTCAATTTGATATATAAGAAAAGGATGGCACTACTTTGGAGCTATAATAGTACAATTGTGGACAGAAAATCGCCAGGCAACTTGTAATATAGTTAGGTTTACAATAATTAAGGTTTTTAACAAATTTATCGTGATTTCTGAAGGATTTCATTTCGTTCTAGCAATGAATTGTCTCGCTCGCTCTTTAGACGTGTCTGTCTCACTCGCTAGCTGTCTATCCCAACCAGCTAGAAAGAGACAACGATAATAAAACTAGAGGAAAGCTCTAAAAACCAAACGCGCAATTTTATCGCTTTGAAGATAGTTTTAGATTTGCTTTAATGAGCATGCTAAAATGAACTTTATTGCTATGTTTCGAGAGTCTCTAATTGTTTAAATAAAGAGGAGTAAGCTATCTGTAGCTACATTTTTTTTGTGCGAGCGAGAGCATTGTAAGATTGAAATAGCATGCTACAAGAGATTGCGTTAGCCACGGAGCCTTATTCTGGCGCTTCAATTATCTCGACCTTTCCTTTGCAAGACATGTTAGGCCAAGATAATCTCGAGCGGGTTAGAATAAGGCCGAAGTAGAATTACGATTTAACTTGTAACATAGATGTAAGTTCTTAAATAAACATGTGAAAATTTAGTTTTGTTTTATTTTTAAGTTAGATACCCTTCTTTTTATCTATCCTCTCCATCCTAAGGTTGCCTGGAAGAGATCGCCCTTAGCGATAAGGCCGCCAGTTGTCGCACTAGTTTTAGGTGTTATAATCCTTTTGTTTATAATGTATGGTGAACAATAAAGAGTTTATCTATCTATCTTAAAACCCACTTCCTTTAGACTTCTACTTTAATATGGCATAGACACTGAGTGACAAAACCCCTTTTTTGGGTTCTGTACCCAAAGGGTAAAACGGGACCCTATTACTAAGACTCCGCTGTCCGTCAATCACCAGGCTGTATCTCATGAACCGTGATAGTCAGACAGTTGACATTTTCACAGATGTATTTCTGTTGCCGCTAAAACAACAAATACTAAAAAACAATAAAATATATAGAGGGCTCCCATACAACAAACTTCGTGCGCGAGTCCGACTCGCATTTGGCTGGTTTTTATTAAATATTAAAAAAAAAACAGCTTATTCAACCAGAACAGATAGTAATCCTTATATTATAAATGTCAAAGATTGTTTGTTGCTCAATCACTCAAAAACAGTAGAACGGATTTAGATGAAATTGGGCATGAAGCTAGCTCAACCATGGATCTATCATGGCTCTACCATATAGGCCTACTTTTTGTCCCAAAACGCGAGTAAAACCGCGGGGCACAGCTCGTATACTATGTACAGGGTTTTGGAAAAAGGTATGTCAAGCCGAAAAGGGCTCATAGTACTCATCATTATGAACAACTTTCACTATGGGACCAACCCGATATTCCCGAAAAAGAATCAGCTGTTCCATAGAAAAATGTTAATGACTATCGATAAAATATATGAAAAAGCTGTTTTTTTGCGAATTCCGATAAAGGTTATGAATTATGATTAATACTATAAACCTTTTTCGACTTAGCGTACCCTTTCCATATATTCCTGTTTATGAATATAGTAATATCTAAAATGTAAAGGGTATTAATGTAGAAATTTTATCAATCAAAAATAACTTTATTGCCGCATCTAAGTGCAAAATAAATAGTATCAAAAGGAACTACGAGATCATAATTTCAACACAAAAAAAGCAAATATTTTTCATCCGTTATCTTTTTCTATATATCCCACATTTGGTATATCGGCATATATTTCATCGTAATCGCTGTAATCATTATCAACGATGAGTACTTCATAAAATTCTTGATCACTGTTCATTATAATATCATGGTCACGGATGACGTGATCAATTTCGGTTTGGTCCTGATTATTGCAATCGATTTCAACTGTCACTTTCAAGTGATTTATTTCGTTAACGTTATGATGTTCATCATTATTGTCACCGTTGCTATAGTGATCAACACCGTCACACACATTGTCATTTGCAATTGCATCAACTTTCCCGTCATCTATTTTTGTTGCATAGTTTTTATCATCTTTTGGGTCGTATTCTATGGGTAGTATCTTTTTATCTTCTTTTGCATATTCGCTCTTTATCTTCGATTTCACTTCGTCATCGTTCATTTGATCATCTTTTGTCATCGTTTGATCTTTCATTACTTGATCATCAACCTTGCTATTTTCTTTGTTTTCGACAGATTTTTTTGTTAAATCGTGTTTTGTTGACCATTTATATACATTAGGTATACATGGCAACGGGTAGTTCAGATTTTCTTTCACATATTGATATCCTTGTTTACTTATATGAAGTAATTTTAATGCTTTGGCATATTCCTCATTAGTCCACCATATATGTTTCTTTATGCCTAACACATTATCAATTTGATTTGAAGTTAGAATATTTGCAAATGACTCTTTGACTTTCCCAATGTAGTCTTCTTTCTGACTTTCGACGGTTGCTTCTAGATCTTTGATTTTTGCTAGCAATTTATTCTGATTCTCGATTAACGTGTTAATTCTCTTTTTGTATATAGCATTATCATGCTGGAGAACTTTGAATTGATGCATAGAATATGGGTGAAAGTGATTTACTGTTGGACATTCTATAGATTCGTGCTTTTGTGCCTTATTGGTTTCCGATTGTAAAATTAGTGTTTTTACTGGTGTTATATTAGAAATTGGATTTAGTGATGTAGTGGAGTCGTTTGATAGTGATACCGTTTCATTTTGACTTGTTGGTACTTTCGCAGACTCTTCTGATGGGGTAAACTCTTTTACAGCAATTGTTTGGTAATTTGGTGCCAGCGACGGCATTGGTGCTAGCATTGGTTCTTTGGGAACAATGATTCTTTCTTTTGGTGCAACAATTCTTTCTTTTGGGGGAATAATTAGATCTTTTGGTATAACAACTTTATTTGTTGTTGATACTATTGTCGTCCCAACCCCCTTTGGGGCAATAGGGACTAGTTTGCTCAAATACTCCATCGAACCTTTCGAAGAATTAGATGTTCTGACCTTCGAACCTTTAGATATTCGGACTTGTCTCTTCTTTTTGTTCAAATATTTTCGGAGCATTTCTTCTTGGTTTTGAATTTGCTTTTCTTTATTCTCTTCTGTTAGATCGGGGTTCAAGAACAGCGATGGTATTGCTGTAACAAGAAATAAAATAATGGATAATTGACACGGGAATATATTCCAATGTTTATTTATATATTCTTGTATTAATATTTAATACACTAATAGTATAACAAAGAAAAATTTGTATTTTCGGATGTTTGTAACAAATAAACTCAGAAACTACTGGACCGATTTTAAAAATTCTTTCACCAATATAAAGCTACATCATTAGCGAGTAACATAGACTATATTTCATACCCGTGCGAAGCCGGGGCAGGACGCTAGTGTATAATAAAATGTGTCAAATCCATGTTAGTTTCCATAGTAAAATTTATTGGTAGTTTATTTATTTATTTATTTATTTATTTATTACGATACACCAACAGTAAACATATTATACGTTCTTAAATTATAAAGTTATTAATATCTACAAGTGTCAGATATGTTCACCTATTATAGGCGTATACATCGTTCACCATTAAAAGTGTGAAGACATTAAGGGTAACTACTAAATTAACAATAACAAAATTTTGACAAAATATGAATATAACAAAAAAATAGTAATAATTCGACTACAAAACTAGACGACTCTGGTAAGAGACTTCACAAGTTTTCTTTTGAAAATCATTAAAGAATTTTGCCACACATCAAAGTCGTCTAAGGAGACATTACAATCATTGTATGTGCGACATAATCTTAAAGTAGGAGAGTTGAGACCTAAATTAGTTCTAGCAGCTGGCCGCCACGCCAGGATTCGGGAAATCTTATGTCTAGGATACTGAGAAGGAACATGTAGAGAAATTTCTTTGACAATAGATGGACAGTCGGAGAGCCCATTCATCACTTTATAGAGAAATGTTAGATCACGGATCTTCCGTCTATCCCGCAAGGTGTGCACTTTAAAGAAACATAGACGATTATCATATTTTTTTGTTTTTTGATTTATTTGATGATAAGAGAGCAGCATAAGCTGATGTGCCTATATCTTACAGTGTCAAGTGTCTTTAAGACAAGTTTAAGTAGAAGTTTAAGTTTATCTAGGTATAATTTTAATATTTGCTGAAACAGCTGAACGGATTTACATGAAATTTGGAATGAAGGTCGTTCACGGTCTGGATTAAGACATAGGCTACTTTTTATCCCGGAAAACGCGGGAGAAACCAGGGCGCAGCTAGATATGTTTAGGTGTTTGTTACTAAATCACGAATAATGGTTGAGCGGATTTAGATAAAATTTGGTAATGAGGTTGCTTATACCCTGGATTAACACACAGGTTGCTTTTTATTTCAAAAACAGAGACAGTTCGTAGAGGATAGCTAGAAATCAGAATATTTATCGACCTTCAATAATATTAAATGTTACAGTAAGTCACATTTACTAAGAATTCTATTATTTTAGAACTAGCTGCATCCGTCGGTTTCACTCGCTGTTTTTGACGTGATAACGTCTTATAATTCGATGGAGCCAGGTGCAAGTACGAAAAAGTGTGACGTATGTGCCGTTACCTCAATGAGGCGTTACCTCGCTCTGAGTGAAATTGTAATTTCCTATATTCTATTTTTGAAAAATGAAACCATTCCATCAGTATTTTCTTATGACGTTGTCACGTTCAACTATCGTCAGTAAACCAACTTTACAGACAACCTATTTTTTTCTTTAAAACCTTAACTGTATTAGAGAGAACAAAACAAAAAATTATATTCAAAGTGATCCAGCCCTTCTCGAGTTTTAGGGAAACAAACAAACAGCGATTCATTCTTATATATAAAGAGAAGAAGAGAAGAATAAGAAGATATGAAGAATGAAGATTAAATTAAACAAAATTAGTTATAAAGATGACAAGTGACACCGCTGGGCACATTAGTAGGTTTAAGGCTAACTTGGCCCAATTGGCCCAAGGCCGAGGCATATGGGAGAGTAAGAAAGAGGTCTATTCCAAGAAGTAAGAAGCCTGGAAGAGATTGCTCTTAGCGATAAGGTGGCCAGTTAAAAAAATAAATGCTTCACACTAGCTCCCCACTAGGAAAATCCTGTGTCGGGAATGTCATGTAACACACCGACAAGGACAACTAACACCTAGACCCAGAACAGATATTTAAATTCTACATTCAAACATCTGCCCAGCCGGGAATCGAACCTGGGACCTCTGGCTTATAAGGCCACTAAGCCAAACAGGCCAAACAGTTGTTGCACTAATTTTAATGCTATGAACCTTTTTGTTTGTAATTTCTAGAGTAAACAATAAAGAAGTTATCTATTTATCTAGGATAAACTATCGCAGTTATATGCAACAAACTGCAAAATTAGATTTTTTTTATTGTACCCATTATATTAATATTTGATAAGCTTTTAGTTGTTTATAACAAATAATTCTAATAAGAAATATTTAGTTTTCCTAATTTTCACGTTTTAAATCAAATAACATTGCTAATATGCATTTTAACATATTAATTTAGTTCAAATTTTGACTTTTCATTGATCTCTGTAAAAAATACTATTTGTAGTTTCGATGCTGTACGTAAGGGCAGGGGAAATATAAAGAAAGCTGTTAAAATTAATGAGGTTATTTATCAGGGATAACTTTACTTACCATCTTTCTTTAGCCTTGTTGGTTGGACAGACATGAGCCTCGCTTTTAGCCCATCAACGAAGTCGTCCTCTTTAAAATGCTTGATACAGACTTTTTTGTTATGATCTTCTTCAACTTGGCAGAGATTTAACCACTGCGTTTTTAGATCTGGGTCTTTAGGAAACGAAAAGCATTTGATTGCAGAAGCTTTGTCAGTGTTTTTACGTGTGTTGCAGGACGCAACGACGCAGACGTTGGCCATTTTTTATTTAGGAAACGCAGCAAAATGCAATTTTAGGATCGATACGATGGAACGAATAATTAAAAGTTTGGTTTGGTTTGAGAAAAAATGTAACTGTCATTGATAATTGACATCTTGACATGTCGGTTGACCTTGCTGTCAAAATACTTCGTTTGCCGTGAAAAAAATCTAATTTGACTACATACGGCTGGTATATTTAGCTAACTTTGATAAAATAAAAAAACTATTTTTCTCCTATTTACATACCTACATCTTAAATTTAAAATAAGCTGAAATAAAAAAACTAAACTAAAATTTTTCTCCTAGGAGTCTTCCTCCTACTTAGTCAAAAATCATATAAACTAGGTATATACTTTAATATTATAAGGAGGAAAGATTTGTATTTTGGTATTTTTGGATGTTTGTGTGGATTAAACTCAAAAACTACTAGAACGATTTCAAAAATTCTTTCACCATTCGAATGCTTTTTTTTTTTTTTTTTTTTTTTTTTTGTTTACCCAGTGGAAATCCTTTATGGATACCACGCCCGCCCCGGGGGAGGCAGGGTGGTTATGTGGGAGTCTCCGCCCTGCGGCGGCATACCCACTAAAACCACTGGGGTGTTCGGCATCCGCCTGAGATGGGGCAAGGTGGGGTCGCGTTAGCAATCGCCACCTTGCCCCGGCGACGGACCCGATTAGGGCCCCCTGCACCTATGGAGGGGTGACCCTGTTCCCCAGGATCACCCCCCAGACAGTGTGGGGTCGTGCAGGCCGGGAGAGTCCCCCGACTCTCCCGGCAACCCCACTGCCGAGGAGCGAGGAGACGGGCGAACCGCCCTCTCGCTCCCCAGCCCGGCTCGCTCGCACGTGGTGGGCAGTGTGGTTAGCACCACCCACCCCGCCTTAAGCCCACGTTCCTTTCACACCCGGCCGCAAACCTCACGCGGCGAGGTGCAAAAGGAACCCTCCTCTTTCCCTTGCACTCCCGACCGCGACCCACACGCGGCGAGGAGCACAAGGAAAACCCTCCTGGTGGCACCGCTGTCACCGCCCGAGCGTGGAGCGCCGTTTCCTCCAGCGTCCACCACACTCGTCACCGGTGGCAGCAATGCCACCGTCCAAGTGTGGAGCGCCGCATCCCCCGGCGTCCACCACACTGAGACCCTCCTCCTTTCCTTGCACTCCCGACCGCGACCCACACGCGGCGGGGAGCACAAGGAAAACCCCCCTGGTGGTCCGAGCCATCGCTCAGACCCCGGCTCATCCGCTGTGCCCTCTGCTAATCAGCCCTCTGCTGCCAGAGGGACACGCGGAAGGCCCCACCTCGGGTTCCTCTTCGTTTCACCGGGCTCAGTGCCACGGCTACTTATCCCCCCCGCCACGGAAAGGCGGAAACCCATTCGGGGGGGACCATTCGAATGCTACATTATCCCAAAGTAACTTAAGCTATTTTTTTATTTTTTTTATCCACAGCAAAGCGTGGCAGGGAACAGCTATTAATAAATAAGACAAAACTGGCCAATTGCGACTCACACTCGCGCATGAATAGTTCCGTACATACCTTTAACTATAAAAACGGCAAAAATCACATTTGTCCTATGTAATGGGAGTCCCATAAATATTTACTTTATTCTGTTTTTTAGTATTTGTCGTTATAGCGGCAACAGAAATACCTACATCATCTGTGAAAATTTTAACTTTCCAACTCACGGTTCATAAGATACAGCCTGGTGACAGACGGACGGACAGCAGAGTCTTAGTAATCTATACTAATATTATAAAGAAGTAAAGTTTGTGTGTTTGTATATTTGTTAAATTGTAAGGGGTAATCTCGGGATCTACTGAACCGATTTTAAAAATTCTTTCACCAATAGAAAGCCACATTATTGCTGAGTGTCATAGGTTAAATAAAAAACCGAAAAATAAAAAGGCTTTTACGTGGTAGTCCGTTTTGCAAAGTGAATCGGAGAAAAAACGGTCCGGACGGCGCGCGATGGCTTCGGGTTTAATAACACTATGCCCAACGAAGTGGGCACGGGTCAGCTAGTGGGGTAATAAAGAAAGAAGGCAAACAGTTAAAGTAATACTGTAAGAATCATTAATTTGTTTTATTTATTTTTACAGGGTTTGTGATTTCCTCTTACTCTCTAGGTACACCAAAAAACCAAAACGTTTAAAAATTTAATAAAATTTATTACTTAAAAATAGATAGATAGATAGATTTACTATGGAAATTACAAACTTATGGATAATAACACTTAAAACTAGTGCGACAACTGGCAGCCTTATCGCTAAGAGCGATGTCTTCCAGGCCCAAACCTGAGAATCTACATTATAATAATAACATATTCTTATCAAGAGTATTTAACATAGCGTAGCTTACAATTTATGTAATATTTATTAAAATAAAATTATTTAATTATTATAACTCAGTAATAATTGGCTAATCTGGATTGTATTATTTATTTATCTTCAAATAAATGAATAAATTATCAAGGGCGGATTTAACACTTTGACTGCGGCTAATAATCACATATGCTTGCCTTAAGTACGGCAAATAGTCTAATAGTGTTTTACGCGCCTGGCGTGTGCAGCCATATTCGCGTCGCACAAAGGAAAACACAAGGTGTGTTTTCCGCAGTCAAAGTGTTAAGGGGGGGGGGGGGGCGCAGGGATACGTGCCCGTAACAGAAAGAACACAAGTGAAATTCTTGTCTAGTTGAAGCTGAAATTGGAAATTTCTAACAGTTATTGCTGATTTATTTGCCCGTCCGGCCCTTGTGCCCCCAGAAAAATATCCTGGATCCTCCGTTGTAAATTATTAAGATTTCTCAGCCTCCGTTTTATGCTTTTTTCTGATATGGCGTTTCAAATGTCCTATAATGATACAACAGTAATCACACTGATCGCATTTAAATGGCCGTTCACCCGTGTGCGTTTTTATGTGTTGCCGTAACCGTCCGGCTTGTATGCAGGCATAATCACAGATATCACATTTATAGGGCTTTTCAGGTCTGTGTACGCCCATGTGTCTTGCTAAATGGATTTTTTGCACACATTTATAGTCGCACTCGGTACATGAGTATGGTTTCTCGCCTGTGTGCCTCCGTATGTGTATTTTTATATGCGCAGCATACCCAGTTTTGTAGTCACACATGTGGCATTGGAAAGGTTTTTCACCGGTATGTTTTCTGAGGTGCGATCTCAAATTCCCCCCTTTCGTTGATCGGTAATCACAGTAATCACATGCAAACGGCTTTACGTTACTGTGTCTTTTCATGTGTTGATTCAGATTGTTTTTACCTTTAAATCTGCTGTTACAAACATCACATTGAAAGGGGCTTGTTTTGTTTGTACCGTCTTCAATTTTCTCGTGTGATTTTGAGTGTCTTTTTAGCTGTAAGAACTGATTGCATTTGAAATCACATCTGTCACAGGTGTACGACTTTCCGGTGTGCGTTTTTAAATGTTCTTTGTAACAAAATGCATCAGTTGTATTGTATGAACATAAGCTGCATGTATAATGTATAGTTTTATCGTGCAATTTTGTTTCCGTCTTAAAATGTGTATCCAGACTCGGAGACTTGTTCGAATGTGTTTTTATGTGTGTTTTAAACAGTTCTGCATTAAAAGAGTTAAAATCACATAAATCACATTTATACTCCTCTTCAAGCTGTGCGGAGACTTCTAAGTGTGTAGCAGATTTTTTGTTAGTTATTTGTAAAGTTATAGAGTGAGTTTTAACATGAGTTTTGAAGGCATCGGAGCACGGTGTTGTATGATCACAAAAGTCACAGGAAAAAGTCTCTTTTTCTCCATCAATATGAGTTCTAACATGAGATTTTAAGTCACTTTCTTTCACACAAGTAAAATTACACATATCACATGTATATTCTGGTTCAATTAGTACTTGAATCTGATAATTTCTGTTAGATCCTTCACACATTTTCACATTTAACTTTTAGGTCTTGTTAGAAAAAAAAATTTAGTTTCACTTCAGGGATTACGTATGGTTTTTTTTTTTTTCAGTAATTGGCTTGGTCTTCAATTAATCCTATTTCACAAATTCAGCGATTCAGTTACAGGTTTGCAAGGTGTGCAAAGTGAAATTCTTGGATACCTAAGTTTTGTCAGTTCTCATAGATCTGTACTTTCTTTGTAAAATCACTAAGAACATTTGTTGATTTGAGACAAGTTTCTTGACTAGCTTGACTAGCTTCCAAGATTTTATTCCGGTTCTTTGCACCTTATAATGTTTAAATAACAGTATATTTCTCGAGGGATACGAACTAATAATGTACCCTTTGCTGTTTTGTAGCACAGTTTTATACCGCTGGTCGTTTATTTGATCAACTTTAGACCACAAAACTAAATTAAGAAGTAAAATGCAGAAAATCAACAAAAATAAAACACACATTCAATGAGGCGTTTTGAAACAAAAGTTTTAGTTCCAAAAAGTACAATAGATGGCATGGAATCGTTTGAACCAGTTATGTCATAAATGTTAGTGTTAGTGAAAATAGTAGTAAGCATCCACTTTTTCCTGTCATAGCGATTAGGTATGGTCACGGGTACGATCGTAATTTTTGTACACAAACTTTTGTGGTAAACTTGCCGTATTTTATCAATTTTTTATTTTTATAAAAAAAATATTATCATATTGGTGATTTCTATTTATCTACCTACTAATCTATTACTTACTATTACTATTAGGCAGTTACAAATCGTAGACAGCTCACGTAGTAACTATTATTCCTAATCTGTGGTTTGCCCACCTTGGCACGGTTACAGCGACGGGGACAAAAAGTGAAATGTCTGTCTCTTTTTTTCAACCGTGTTTGGCACTTGCCATCTTGATCTTTTTTACAAAGTATCAATTATATTATGGTTATATCTGATACACTGAGATCTGTAATATATCTATGCACGCCACCTATCATATTTTCTGGAACTAATTTTTTTTTTTAAACGCCTCTTTGTGTACGATTGCGTTCCGTAATTTTTTGACATACTTTTGGAATGTATGCATTAAAAAAGCTAGTTTTTCTCTTTCTAACTTGTGTAAATTGTATTCGTTGTTTCAGTCTAACAATTTTAAATAGTTGGTTATTATTGTTACCAGACTCAACTCAGTCGCTGAACGCTGAGCTTGACTTGACTTGATTAGAAAGAAAATTCTTAACGACGCGGAAGCGAGTTGGCTTCGTGTTATGAAATTAATTTTAGTAGATAAAATAAAACTAAATGAAGCTTACGCAATGGGCGCTAAAACCCAAGCCAACGTTAAAGGATCTAACGAGAAACGCCTAGTGTTAAGATGCGCCGATTGCGAGAAAGAATTTCTAACCATCTCTGCACTCAAATCTCATACGGTGGCAAAACATCCGGAGAAACACAAACAGACGCCGAACCCTGCAGCTGAGACCAAAGATGAGAAGAAGACTGCGTTTGTGCCGCCAAACTCTCGTGTGAGCAAGAGATTGCAGCAGAAAAAATCAGACACAGACAAAGAAGTCACAACTCAAAACAGCCGGACTACTATTTTTCAGTGCCCCAAATGTATGAAGGAGTTTGGTATTTTCTTTCCGGCACTCAAACACATACAAAATCGTCACTGTGAGGACAAAGATGGGAAACCAGTGTAAGTTGCCATTTTATTATACTCGTAAGTCATATATTGTACAATGCTTAAAACCATTAAGCTAAGCTTAGAAATAACTCCACCTACAAGGGCAACGTCCTTTAATACCTAAAAATTATTGAGGGCAGTGGCTGCCAGCAGTCAATTGGAAAAGTATGGAACGGAAACAAACTTCCTGCCTCTAATGTTGCTTAGCTAGTCCCCTAGTAGTAATTTTGAAGACCATCGCCTTTCCGAACTAGATCTCAAGCGCCAAACTCGGAAAAACAGGCCTAAACCTTCCTACAACTACACCTACAACAGCGTGGGCCAGCTTTATTGCGCGGCATGTGACCGGGTGTTCAGAACGAAGTTCGGATTTGCCAGCCACATACGAGCACACGCCAGAAGATAGCCAGAGTCGCCATCATCGGACACGATTCGGACGACATCATCATCATCAGTACCGCCATTAGTCTACTATCCTATACTCTGAGATGTTTCAGTATAAAGAACCAACAAAAACACTTCAACTTAGAAACTTGCATAATATTAGCATGATTGCGACAACCCATTTGGCTCAGCGGTATTGTATCCGCCTTATAAGCCAGAGGTCCCGGGTTCGATTCCCGACTGGCAATTGAATGATGAATTTAAATATCTGCTCTGGGTCTGGGTGTTAGGTGTCCTAGTCTCCGTATTCCATGGCATCCCCGACAGGGTATCACAGGAAGCTATGAGTGCGAAACGTTAAAAATGATAACTCTGTGTCCCTTGAAATGATGGCTACATATACCGTGACACTCCCACTTTATAGCGGTTGATTGAACTATCATAGTCATCTGCTTCACTGAACGTAAATGTAAGGTACTCTTATTGTTATGAATAAGCGACTGTTACCTATTTGGTATTGGGTTTATGAGAAGACTTAGAAATATCAATTTAGAATCCCGTTCCTGGCAATTTTCTAAATAAGAAAAATACTAAAAGGGCTATGCTTTACGCGCATTTTTAGGGTGAATGATAAAAATTAAATCTTATGCTGTGACTTCGGTGTCAGTTCGTCCGTGCATCTATCTGTATGTCATAACCGATATTATATTAAATTAATCTAAAATAACTCTCTCCAGATCACCGGACTCGCCCGACTTAATACAGCCAATACGTAAAGAGATCTGCACAGCGTCTGACAAGCTGCACGACGACCAACCTTGTGGCGAGACGGCCACTGAGGGATCCGATAAAGCGATGTATTGCTGTCTTGCTTGCGAGCAGAGCTTCCTAAGCATTGCCGCTTTTGTTGAGCATGTGGAGGCAAACCATGACAATTCTATCAATGTGGTCATCCTAGAAAATATGAAAGGTAAGCAAGGCAAGCATGCTCTATCGTAGACCGCATCATTGTTTACCGTCAGGAGCGATGGCAGTCAAATGCAAGAATAACAAAAAATATGGCATTATTACATAATATAAAATTCATGCCTAATTTTTTTTAGGTATACTAAGTTTCAGCTCAATCGTACGCCAAAGTGGTTCAAATGATGAGAAAGTTACTCCAGAAACAAAACAAAACAGCCCACTAGAAGTACATACAGGGTTATTCATAAAGGGTATGCTAAGCCGAAAAGCGCTCATAGTACTCATCATTATGAACAACTTTTACTATGGGCCAACTCGAAATTCACGAATTAAAATCAGCTGTTCCGTAAAAAATGTAAATAACACTCGACAAAATGTATGGATCAGCTGATTTGTTTTCGCGAATTTTGGGTTGGTCCCGTAGTAAAAGTTGTTCTAATAATGAGTTCTGTGAGCCCTTTTCGGCTTAGTATACCCTTTATGAATAACCCTGGATAACACAGACAAAGCATCGGGCCCAGGATATAGCTAGTTTGCAAACACTCTGCCTGAGTACTGCAATGTCTTTCAATTAGTGAATAAATTGGTTTTTCCTGGCAAGCATGCTGCATCGTAAAGTGTAGCCAACCCTAGTTTTAGCAGAAAAACTGCAGTTTTAGAAATGCTAGAACAATCTATGTAGTTATATTGCCATAGCTGTTTTTACTATGGATGATATTTGACTATGGGTGCAGCAAGCGGCTAATGTGGTTCTGACACATTTTGAAATTAACACGGAAAAAGAAATGTGATCGAAATAAGTCAAAACAACCTAAACAACTTAATTTTACATGTTTACGTATTTCCTTTTTTTTGTTTTTTATGAAAATAATGCAATTTAGCTAAAACTGTAGATTTTTGATAGGTGCAGTTTTCTACAGTTTAGAGCAAGTCTACAGCTTGTCTCAGACAGGATTGGCAACCCGATACAGGGTATCCTAGTGGGGAGCTATGAGTGTGAAACATTATTTATTTATTCATAGGTGCATTGCTGGCAATAAGGCTTTTAAATAACTAATCCTTTCATTGAACAAGCAAACAGAGTTATTCACTAAGCCGAAAAGGGCTCATAGTACTCATCATTATGAACAACTTTTACTACGGGACCAACACAAAATTCGCGAAAACAAATCAGCTGTTCCATACATTTTGTCGAGTGTTATTTACATTTTTCTACAGAACAGCTGATTTCAATTCGTGAATTTCGGGTTGGTTTCATAGTAATGAGACCAACCCGAAATTTTATTTGTTCATACCTAGATGTTGTTTTTTGGTTATAATCGATTATTTATCACTTGACTTTCAAATTTCAGAATTCCTCAACTGGAAGAGCAAAATAGAAGACAAACAACGAGTAAAATACCTAACGCTAAGCAATACAACACAAAAACAATATTATCAATGCAATTACGTCTCACCGCAGAACTCAGCCCAGACAACCCATTTATGCCCTTCTGTTATGATCGCACGAGAGTTTTCAAAAGGCATACATGTACGCTACCATAAAGAACATTTTGAACATATTTGCGAACCGTATATCCATCCAACAGACGATACAAATTCAGTACTGAATCATAGTGAAGTTTATGATGACGTAGTAAGGAGTGGCGCTGATGTGTATAACAATTTAAAGGATTTGATGAAAAGTATCGCTCACAGAGCCTCCACACTGAATAAAAAAAAACTGGAACCATTGTACATTTCAGCGTTAGAAATGCAGGCATATTTAGACAACCTCGAGGCTGAATCTGATAGTGATGACAAGCCAATTATAAATAAAAAACCTAGCGTTTCAGTCAATGTTGCAATTACTAATAATCACGATGTCAAAAAAGATGAGATCAACACAGAATCCAATGCCAAGAAAATTATGACTGACGACCAAATAGTAAAAGCTTTAGAAGCGACAAGAGCATCAAATCGGTTAAAACGGAAGAGTGAAAGCTCATCGGTCACTGAACCCAAGAAAAAAGCCCCTAAAAAGAGTGAAACAAATAAAGATGCGTTATTTGATTCACTCTTCGATTTAAAAGATAACAGTTCAAAGGACTCGGCTGACTCGGAAAGATTTGAATCTCCGAAACTAAATATACAGGCACCCGTCAGTCACTCCGCGTCGCCATCCTTCAATGATTCGTACAAAAAATTTATCAGCACATCACCACATGTAGAAAAAGAATTTTCCCCTACTGTTAAAAACGTTAAAAAAGAAATAGTAAAATCAAAGATACGTCAATTCCCAAGTCCAAAAATAGCTTCGTTGAAAGCTGAATCGGACGATGTTGCCAGTAAAAAGAAGAAGAAAACTCCAACAAAACCTATTACACCTTTAAAAAACCTGAAATTGCGAGATTTTGAGTATGAAGTAGTAGAACAGGAAAATGACTGTAATATTCTTATTTTAAAGATTTAATTTGCTAAAACGAAGCTCGTCAACAAAAAATGTTTGTCATTTATTATACAAGATGTAACGAAATAGTGTAGTAATACTTAACTATTTTTACTATTTACTTATTCTACTTACTTGTCAAAGTGAACAACTTTTGACACAAACTGACAACAACAAGTACAACAACCAACACAACAAACAAGACAACATACAACACAACTGATAACAACACACACACACTGAGACTGAGACAAGTTTGTTAAATTCGAGAAAAAAAATGTCGAATCCATACAAAATAATTAGTCACAGGATACAATTTTCTATCGAGATTCGATATTTTCTTTCTCGAATTTAGCAAACAAACTGTGTTCTAGAAGTGGTTGTGTTGACGTGTAGAAGAACACCCTTAAGTATTGCCACACCTTGTATAGAAAGAAGATAAATTTACATATTTGTTAAAATGTTGCCACACATTTTTAAATATTTCTGATGGTAAAGACTTATGGTACGAAAGTCTAGAATTGGCTGTATTTAACTATTACTATCAAGATCATACCACGGTAGGACAAAGGTGTCGCCATGTTTATATTTTTAGAAGACTAGCTCGAATTTTTAGACTAAAATTACAGAGAATACATAAAACCCTTATGTTTATGAAATAAAAGAAACCGAATTTTGAAGACTAAAATGGAATGCTTTTAGTTAATTATATGATAAAAAAGTAAAAAGCAATAATAAAAGCTAGTGATGATGGTATTATCCGGCCATTTTCCAATTTGGCGTTCTTTGCTTAGTTACCCTTTTTAAATTTTAATGATGAATTTAAATATCTGTTCTGGGTCTGGCTGTTAGTTGTCCTTGTCTTTGTTCCATGGCATCCCCGACACAGGATTTATTCCAGTGGGGAGCTATGAGTGTGAAACGTTATTTATTTTTATTTTTCATTGGTTTGACTTCACACATTAAAGAAGCAAATCAAACATACAAATTTATCTTTATCTTAATTTATTTTGATGAATATAAATTGGAGACTGACCGTATTAATGAAAGCTCCAAAAAAAATAGCTTTTAAGAGCTTTTAAAATAGAAACTGCCACTGATGCTTCAAATGGCCTGCTGCACACTTTGTGACGTCGCCATGCAAACATATATTTTTATAATCCTCTGAACTACAGCGTAAGTAGTAAATCCACAGTACAAGTATTAAACCTTATCGATTGACAAACTAAATTAACGTAGAACTCGACGAAATCGTGTTTAAAAAAACTGGTTTTTGTTGGACTGATAAAATGTTACATATTATTTGCACTGCATTTATGCAGACAACGATCACTCTATTGTCTTATTTCATGCGTTACCCGTAGTCCTACTGCTTGGTACTACTGGTAGTTTAAATACTTCTGCATTTTTTGTTTATTTTTTTTTTATGTCATACTACCAATAGAATCAAGCAGTAGGGTGGGTCACTGGCACTGGTAACGCATGAAATATGACAATAAAATGGCCGTTGTTTGCATAAATGCAGTGCAAGTAAGTAACTTTATCGAAAAAAAAAAACGTTAGTTTTACAATTTTGTTCAGGCCATCGATAAAAAAAATAAAAATCATGATTATGATGAGTTCTTTATTAATTTGTGAATCGATAAAGTTTAATACATGCACAGCATATTTACTACTTGCGCTAAGAACGCGTAACCAAGTTGAGGTTCCAATACTACTGAACACTTGTACCAGTCATACTACAGGAAATTATTTCCAAGTAGACTTACTAGTCCAACTCTGAAGTTTAGAAATGTTCCTTAAAATTGCATCGCTATGCCTTAATTGTACAAAAACAATATGTTTATGTAGGTTAGATGTGTAAGAATTGTTTTAATTTCTCGTAGTATTAAGAGCTTTACAGTAATAACTAATAAATAGTGTGTAATAAAGTTGTATTAAATTATAGAAATGTGTTTTGTTTTGTGTTTCCCGCCTTTGGTCCTTAGTATTGCCATGTATGTCGGAATGTGTTAGCCACGAACCAGCCCAGCATATAGTTCGTATATGCGTAGCTTACGCTTACAGCTCTACACTGACAAAAGCCCACTTCTTGTTTTTTTAATTATTGGTTAAATCCTAGTTTTGAAGTCCTCAAATACTCTGATATTTCTGTTAATTTGTCCTTACGTTCTCAAGTTTGTACTTAAACTAAACGTTACTTGTCGAAACAAGTTCTGGCAGCACTGGCTGTCAAAGCCTAAACATTTTTATAGTTTGACATTGACATCCACATTGCCATTTCCGTTTATTTCAAATTGAATTTTCAATTCAACATTTTGTTTTGTTGATGTTTTGCATGTTTTGCAGCAAATATTCGTATTTTAGTGACTTAATTTAATTTAGTATTTGTTGTTACAAGCAAATGTAACATACTTAATAAAGTAGGCATAAGTGACTGTGTATAGAAAAATGCAGGCCGATAAAAGAGATAGTAAGTAATTTTGCGTATTTTAGTTTGTAACGGTGTTTTATCTCCAAATTACTGTTGAAGAAGGTTCATTTTCTCTGTTTTCGACAATTTCGTGAGTCCTGCTTTCTCCTAATTGTATCCTAATTTGGTATCCGTTACAGAACTCTGGGAACTCAAGGCAGTCGTATCTAAAATGCCTCTAACGGTGTGCTGTTCTACAGTTTTGCCCGAATTTGGACTGCGATGGAAAGAGGTGGGTTTACTTTCGCCAAACTTAGTTCTTGCGTTCTCTCGACGTCTCTATCATTCAATATCTAATAGCACATCTGCTTTATGAGCAAGAAGGTCCCTGTTTCCATTCCCGGCTGGGCAGATGTTTGAATGATGAATTTAAATATCTGCTCTGGGTGTTAGTTGTCCTTGTCTTTGTGTGTGTTCCATGGTATACCAGACACAGGGAATCCTAGTGAAAAGCTATGAGTCTAAACCATGATGAAAAGCAGCTGATGTGTTAATCCAAGGCATAAGCTGTTTCTATTCCAAATTTTATCAAAATTTCTTCAGTAGGTACAGAGATACATTTATTAACAAACATTCTGACACAATCTTAAATATTTACGATATTAGTGGGATAAAACTACTGTACTGCCTTGAAGAAGAACACTTAGCAACAAGGCCGCTAGATCTTGCACTAGTTTTAAGTGTTATTATCTCTCTCGGACACAGCCAGAACGTTGTTTAAGTTAGTGAACCGTAACTAACCTAATTAAGTATATTATATTTTTATTGTATTATATTATAGAGCGGCATACTCGTGCACGAGAAAGCTTTTAAATCTTGAATTAAAAAAAAAAAAGTGTTATTATCCTTTTGTTTGTAATTTCCGCTGTGAACAATAAAGAGTTTATCTATCTATCTAATATATCAAATGAAATGAATGTCGAAATGGTTTATGGTTTTTACGTGAGTAATCCAGCGTTAATTATGACAAAATGTTCAAACGTTTATTTCAGGTGTCTCAAGCAGTAAGGAACTGCCGGCTGCCGATGCAGTCGAGTAGTGTCGCTAAAGTTCTGTGCCAATACCTCTCCAAGTCTCTGCCACATGACGAGCTTTATGACATCCTCGCCAGACTGCGACTGAAGTGTAAGTATTTTTTATCAATTTCCGGGTTGGCCTCATGAATAAAATTGTTCATTATTATGAGTACCATGAGCCATTTTCGGCTTAGCATTCCCTTTCGGGAATACTCATGTAAAAAGAATAACAAAATATGTCACAACCACATTAGTTTCCATAGTGAAACTGTTATATTCAATTATTATATTTTATTATTCTATTCTTTTTATTTTATTGTTATAAATTTTTTCAAACTTCGTGGTTTTACCTGTCTTGGGTCTGGGTTTTAGTTGTCCTTGTCTCTGTGTTCCATGGCACCCCCAACATAGGATTTATCCTAGTGGGCAGCTATGAGTGAAACGTTTTAACACTTATATTCGTATTCTATTCTATATTTCTAATTTCTTCCCAGTGGTAGCGATCCAGCCCCGCACCTGGCACGTGCTGCACCTGCACGAGCCGACGAGCACGGAGCCCGTCACCGAGCTCCTGCAGTCGCTGCACTGGAGAGTGCTCAGTTCTCTGAGAAAGGATAACAAGGGGATGTTGACGCCTGAGGTACTAATACATACTTTTGGCAAATATAATTCTTTACGCAAACGCCCCCTAACAATTAACCCGCAAAATTTCAGATTTCAGATAAATAAGTACCTTACAGTCCAACAGTCTAACATACATAAAACAATTTAAAATTTACTATATCTTCTGGGACTTTGTTACCAAACGCAGTTGTGTACTTTGTTGTTTTGTTACTTTCCTTATAAACCAGTATATTAGCCGGATTCCATCTATCAAAATAACTCTTTCCCTCTCAGGTACACTCAGTAATGTCCGGCGATCTCCTCTACCTTTCCATACAATTTGTATCTGAAACCAAAGAGTCACCGATACTGTACGTAGCGACGCCGCCCGGGCAGCCCGTGGCGCAGGTTTCTGCGCTGGCGGGGGATCGGGTGCTCAACGCTTGCGTTAAAGGTAACATTAACTTCTGATTACGCTTTGATTCCACCTTATTGTGCGAACCGCTAGGGTGTGGAACGCTTTGCCTGAGTGGGTGTTTCCCGATAGATATAATCTGGGTGTCTTCAAGTCGCGAGTGAATTGGTTTCTTCTAGACGCGCGTGCTGCATCGTAGACCGCATCGTTGCTTACCATCAGGCAAGATGGCGGTGAAATGCAAGCCTATCACTGAATAAAATATATATATACTAAAATGGTTTAAAACACTCATTGCACACATAACATGACTGTACTACTATTTTACACGTTACACTCAAATATCTTTGTAAATGTGACTTACTTGTTACATTAAATGATATTCAAGGTCTATTTCAGGCCATTTCTAATTTTATAGTAAAAAAAAAAAAAATTTTTTCGAAATAAATAATATTTTTTTTCCATAATTTTTTTTTTTTAAATGTTTTTTTTTCTCTAGGTCTTGGCTACGCCTCATTCACGCGCGCCTCGCTCCACGGTCCGCACGGCCCCTCTTTACTCCGCGTGGCGTCCGGCGCCCCCGGCCCCGCGCCCGCGCCCCCCTACCAGCCGGCGCCGGCGCAGACGAGGAACGGCATCGATTACACCCACGCGGGGTATGACCGGGACTACGTTGAAGGGGTTATTGGTGAGTTGAGAGTAATCTACACTAATATTATAAAGAAGACCTCCACCTTCTAAGCTAGAGGTTTCGGGTTCGATTCCCGGCCGGGTAGATGTTTGAATGATGAATTATTAAATATCTGCTCCGGGTCTGGGTGTTACTTGGTACTTGGTGAGCGGGCTCTTTTCCGCAACTAGGCCGGTGATCGGCCCTTTTTGCGTGAACGGGTGACGGCAGCTACTCCAGCCACCCGATGTCCTCCAGGAAGTCCAGCAGCTTGCGCGTCCCGCTGCAGGCCTCCCGCAGGGTTCCCGGTGCTCCCAGGAACTTCGCTCTTTGAGATGCCACGCTATCGCACTCCAGGAGCACGTGCCCGGCCGTTTCTTCTGCCTCCATGCATCCTCTGCATAGGGGGCTGTCTGTGACACCTATGGTAAACAGGTGTTTGTTTAGTGGGCAGTGACCGGTGACTATGCCGACGAAAAGTCGGAGCTTGTCCCGTTTGAGATTGAGGAGCCTTCGGGAGGTTCTCGGGTTCAGTTCCGGGAACGCCTCCTTTGACTGCCTACAATCTTGTGTACTTGCCCAGTGTTCTTGGTGTAGTTTATATGTTCTTTGTCGGGTCTGGGTGTCAGTTGTCCTTGTCTTTGTGTTCCATGGCATCCGACACAGGGTATCCTAGTGGGGAGCTAAGAGTGTGAAACATTTATTTAAAATAATTTTTAGGGTTCTTTTTGAGAAAGAACCCTCAAAGCAAAACTTCAGTGCCTGTCTCTCTGTATGTCACAGATAATAATTTAACATGTTATAATTTTTTTTTAATTCAGTTTAAATGTCTACAGGGCGTTTATAAAAAGCTTGTTTTTAAAAATATACTAGCTGCGCCCCGCGGTTTCACCCGCTGTCCTGCAAGAATAGCGGAAAGCCGTTCAATTTTCTGGGGTAAAAAGTAATCTACATATTACCTAGGGCTTAAGCTACCTTCATACCAAATTTCGTCAAAATCTGTTTAGCTGTTAAATTGTCATCCATACGTCCATTACATAGCTGTCATTTGCGCAAAGAGTATAATAAGTCGTTTTGTTATTCCAAGTCTGATTCTTTTTTGTTATACCTCGTTTTATAGTGACTGATGTTTTATGTCAATTCACACTTGAATGCTATCGAATTTATTTAACAGAAATAAATAGTATAATAGGAATAAATAGTATAATAGGAATAAATAGTATAATAGGAATAAATAGTATAATAGGAATAAATAGTATCCTATGTGCGTTTCCTGGCTCTAAGCTACCTCCTCACCAATTTTCAGCCATATCGGTAAAGCCGTTCTTGAGTTATAAGTAGTGTAACACGAACACGACTTTCTTTTATATATATAGATTTAAACATTACTTATTTTTTTATTTTTTTTGTACGACAGGTCCAGACCCCCCACTGCTCACCGACCTCACCATCAAGACGTCCTCCCGCTTCTTCAACCCGTCCAGCCTTAACAAGGAAATCAAGGTCACCCTCCATCTTAAAACAGCGAATGTCGCCACCACATTGAAAGCCTGGGTAGCTAAACGAGCTATTTCAGCTGATTCGGATCTTCTAAGAATCATTCAGAAGACAAGATCCAATCAAATCACTTATAATAAAGATGATTCAGATTCGGAGTGAAAATAAATTCGTGATTTTGGATACAAAAGTATTTAACATTTTTTGACGTGACAACGTCTAATAAATCGATGAACGCCGGCTCCACGCACCCATTATAAATATGTTACAAATACAGGGTTATTCATAAAGGGTATGCTAAGCCGAAAAGGGCTCATAGTACTCATCATTATGAACAACTTTTACTATGAGACGAACTCTGAATTCGCGAAAATAAAATCAGCTGTTCCATACATTTTGTCGAGTGTCATTGACATTTTTCTATGGAACAGCTGATTTTTTTACGATTTCCGTTAGGTCCCATAGTAAAAGTTGTTCATAATGATGAGTACTATGAGCCCTTTTCGGGTTTTCCTTATAAACCTGTAGAATGTGCGAGCGAGATGGATCGTTCGTCCCTTTCGTACGTAGTCACTGCCGCCTATGGTTTTGTGTCTGAACTAATTTTAATTGAATTATGTGTAATTAGTATTTTTAATTATATTTGCTTTAATTTTGAAGTAATTAAATGAGATATTCAGAATTTTGAAGTTTTTATTTGAAGGTAGATAGATAAATCTTTATTCACACCAGAAATTACAAGCAAAAGAAAAATAACACTTGAAACTAGTGCGACAACTGCCGGCCTTATCGCAAAGAGCGATCTCTTCCAGGCAAAGGTAGTAGGTAAAGGCAATTCTATTAGTATTATAAACTAGCTGCGCCCCGAGTTTTCCGGGATAAAAAGTAGCCTGTGTTAATCCAGACCATGAACAACCTTCATTCCTCATGTAAATCAGTTCAGCCGTTTTTGCGTGAGAGAGCAACAAACATACTCTCAAACTTTCACGTTTATAATATTAGTATGCATATACTGCATAGCTTCTATCGCGGGCCTTGAGCGTGGAGACCGAATCCAGAAATTCCGTAACGAAAATACATACATACATACATATTATCACGCCTCTTTCCCATTGGGGTAGGCAGAGACTACATCCCTCCACTTGCTACGATCCTGACATATGTCTTTCGCTTCTTCTACTTTCATAAGTGTTTTCATACAAGCTCGTCGGTTGCGGGTACTTTACAAAAAACGAAAATAACCTTACAAAAAAGGAAGATATAAAAACTTAAACATTTAAAAAAAAAATAGAACTACGGGAACACACTCGGAAGAGAGAGTCATGACGTTTGAAATGTCAACGAAACCTTACACTCGACACCTAGAGGCGAGTTGCTGAACTAAAGAGACAAGCGTGATATTTCAAAAAGTCATTAAAAGTTCTGCTATTCATATATGGCAAAACTAAAAAGTGTCACCGTATGCAATAGCTTTACCACACGTCTTTTTTTACTTTACAGGTCGCAACAGGGAAGTTCAATTCATGGTTTATGCACTCCTGGTATTGACGCCAGGACTAGCCACTGTCTACACGAACTCTACGGCCATTAATATCAATTACTTGTACCTACTCTTGTGCTACAATCGATCTTGAATTTCATTAGACGCAGATTCATTAACAAAGTGAGTTGTTTTTGTATCGGAATACGGAAAACTTATCTATTTTAACGTAGGTGTTTTGTGGAAATGGCAAATGGCTAATTACAAAAATTAAGGTTTTTTATAAAGCTAGTTAAAAATAAATAAGATTTAATTGCATTGTCATTGGAGTTGTTGTTCATTGTGAAGAATTTTCTACTCTGGGTCTGGGTGTTAGTTGTCCTGGTCTTTGTGTTCCATGGCATCCCGACACAGGATTTATTCCTAGTGGGGAGGAGCTATGAGTGTGAAACGTTTATTTATTTACTAGCTGCAGCCGGCGGTTTCACCCGCTGTTTTTTTTACTTTTAAACCTTCCCTGTATTAGAGCAAACAAAACAAAAAAAAAAATCCAACAAAACAGACCAAAAAGATCGGACCAATTTCTGAACACACCTATAAATTTTGACAACCAATTGACACTATTTTTATTTCTAAAAAGACAAAAGAGATCGGAAATCCCGAGTTTACCGTACCGATAGGACGAACTTCAAATGTATCACAGGTAGGAACAGTTCGTATTGGAAAATTAAATTGTCGATTTTAGTATTATTCTTTACCTACTTATTATTCATGTTTCTCACCGTTTAAACCTTCCCTGAACTTTTACAAATATTTCAAGATCAAAATTAGCAAAATCGGTCCCGCCGTTCTCGAGTTTTAGCGAGACTAACGAACAGTGATTCATTTTTATATATGAGAAAAAGAAGAAAGAAGAACAGAAGATTTAGTTACACAGGTAGGTATACCAAATTTCAGCTCAATTGGACGCCAAGAAGTGGTTCTCATTAGATACAAGCTTTAATTTTGCTTGCCCTGTTGTTTTGGTTTTTGGGTTAAATCTTGCAACTGAATTATGACCACTGGGATGTCCGATTGAGCTGAAATTGGAACACTATTGTAACTACGATGACAATGCAATAATTCATCGATGAAATAATTTTTCATTCGGACCGTAGTTTCGGAAATTATTCTCTACAAAAATGTGGATACATTAGTAGGTATAACTTTACCTCAATAAAACAATTTTCTTGAGATTCCTCGTCCAATTAAAAGAAATCATAACCAAATATATTTAATACACACATTTCGAATCTCTTTTATCAATTTTTACTCTATTTTTTTCCCTTTTTTTATTTTTTCTTGCAATCTTTTTTTTTCTTGCATTTTTTTGTTAATCTTACACTTAACTTCCTAATTTTTTTTCTAACTATGGACGAGTATTATTCATTTTCACTCTAACTAAAACTATCTAAAAAGATTGATCAATGTTAAGGACCCAAGTTTAATTTATTTTTATTTGTCAGATCTAAATTAACTAAAAACATCTAAGTCTCTGTCATTGCAACCTATTAGACAAGGACATCAATACTTTTAGAAAAACTAGATCTGTCAACTAAACGCCTTCAAATTTACATAGGCCTTTTATTTTATTACTAGCGACCTGCCCCGGCTTCGCACGGGTATGAAATATAGTCTATGTAACTCGCTAATGATGTAGCTTTATATTGGTGAAAGATTTTTTTTAATCGGTCCAGTAGAGTAGATAGTATAGATAAGGGGGCGTCCATTATGATTATGATTATTGTAATTTACATAATTATGATTATAAATTGATATTTACAGTTGTTTTTGTTTTGAGTTTATTCGCTACAAACATAAAAAATACAAGTCTTTCCTCTTTTAATATTAGTGTAGATAACGTAGATTTACCACGGTAAAGAATCGGCTATTTTCGTTCTCTGAGATGACAAATAAAAACAAAACAACGATATGCCTAAGCCAAACTAATATATTGAAAGACGTGACAGTCAGACCGACAGATTGGAAATCGTTGCCAGAGAGATTTGTCTCAATTTGTAACTAATGTAGAAAGACAGGGGGATGCGGGGGTAATAGCGTTTATCTAAGTTACATTTAATTCGCAAGTGTGGCTGGATATTATTACAGACGAGCTGCACTCCGCGATTTTACCCGCTGTTAAACAACCCTTGTACCTATCTTTGCGTCCTTTTTATCTCTACAACTCGTAAACCAATTTTGCTCCTATTTAACTTATTAGTTTTGAAATTAACTACTTGCCTGCAAAATCGGATCAACCGCAGTCAAGTTATCTTCGGTGAAATGTACAAATATAAATACCGATTGCTCCGATTAAACTACTGTGACCTTCGATTAGCTCGGTTTACCACTGAATTATAGATATTAGGTTTATTTGTTTATTATTTTTCACCCCAAAAACATTACCTTCCTTCTTAGGCAGTTAGGTATAAAAGCCAAGTTTTGTAATAGAGTAATTTGAACGACCTAAATATTATTTGCTCAAATAAGTAAGTAAAAAATTTGTAAATCACATACTCGTACATTGCTCAGAATCTTCAAACGACTGAACAGAATTTCTTGATTCATAGCTAGAAACACTATCGATCGAGTCACCTTTCAAACAAAAAACTAAACCAAAATCAGTTCACTCATTTGGAAGCTACGACGCCACAGATACGATACACACGATGCATTTATAAGACACCTCTTAGCGACGGGCATTAAAAAATATCTTTCTTCTTTTTTATAAAAATGAATTGCTGTTCGTTAGTCTCGGTAAAACTCGAGAAGGGCTGGACCGATTTCACACATAATTAGAATTCATATCTTAAACCTACTACAAACTAGTTATAGTAAGATTTCACATAAAACTTTAAATTTAAATTTATTTTCTAGGCCAGATTGAATAGTATCTTCTAAATCTGCGTGCTCTAACTTCGACCATATTCGTAATACTAAAGAAAATAAAATAAAAAACGAAACGCGTCATTTGCCTGTTTTCCCCATCTTCCCCTATCGCCCTGCCCCCGTCTTTTCTCCCATATAAAAGCTAGTAGAACCTCGCAACTATCAGTATAACATCAAAGCTTGCGTAGAAAACAATACTAACTAAAACTAAAGTAACAAAATGATTTTGAGTTTGGAAAAATCGGTTTTTGTATTGATTTCAGTCAGTTTTGTCTTGGCCGTTGGAAATGATATTATGGTAAGTTAAAAGGTTATCACGGATAAAAAATATCGGAGATGGATATATTACATTTCTGCCTTTTGGTATACAGGGTTATTCATAAAGGGTATGCTAAGCCGAAAAGGGCTCATAGTACTCATCATTGCGAACAACTTTTTAGTGTCCGACCGAAACTAGTTTTACGACCGAAACCGAAACCGAAAACGAATTTCGGCAACGGTCTCTGTTTCGGCCGAAACCGAAACCGAAACCGAAACTTCCTTACAAGGATCATATTTTGAGGGAAAAACAAAGAAAACGTTATTATAATCATGATTGAAAACAAAACAATAAGACTCACGTCTTTATTGTTTTCTCTTAAATTACATAGATAAGCAGTCTTCGACATTTTCATTTATTAATAATCAACATTCCTCGTGTGTGCATAAGTTTTGAGACGAAAGAAAAGTTGTATAACTTTTAAATAATTAACTTATATTTCTAAAATTTTCAGTAACTTGAGTTAATAATAATCAACAATAAAATATAATTGTTATTCAAAATGTCCCCCTTTATTTTTAATACAGGCCCTTATACGATTTGGCCAGTCATTAATGGCGGCACGAATCTTTTCCAGCGGAATTCGCTTTGCTTCTCGGATAAGGGCTCGCTTCAGTGACTCCAAGTTTGGGTGGGACTTTCGACAGGCTCTGAGCTCTAATTCAAGCCATAGAGAATAATCCAGCGGGTTGAGGTCAGGGCTAGAGGAGGGCCATTCGTTCGCCGCGATGAAGGCCGGCACATTTTCCCTCAACCAAGCTTGGGTGATGGCGCTGAGTCTTGCTGGAAAACCCAATCCTTGTTGTGAAATAAAGTATGAGACAGGGGTTTCACAACAGGCTCTAAGATGTCACTTTGGTAATTCTTGGCTTTCACCTTGACGCCTTGTTGACAGAAATGGAGCGGAGTGACACCTTCATATGAAACTCCCCACCATACCATCACACTAGCCGGATGATGCGTACGCGAGACATTCCATGCTGAAGCTGGGACGTCCTTGCTGCTATTGGCATACACTTTATTGTTTTGTCGGTTAAACTTTTCTTCGACAGTAAAACTTTCAAGTCGGTGAAGAGTATTTTCCTCGCATCGTGCCTCCTAAGCAGTATTGGATAACGTTCGCGTCGCAATTTACGAAGACGTTCGTTTAAAAAGTGAATTTTCCTACGGCTATACGCCTTTACCTTAAGATCATATTTCAGTATTCTGTTGACTGAAACGCGGGAAATATTAGTCTGCAGAGCGAGTTTCTTCTGAGTGCGACATGGATTTCGGCGAAGTCGCTCTCGGATGATTTTGATGTTCGCAGGCGTCCTCACAGAGCGTGGCCGACCACTGCTTTGGTGATCTTGCAAAGAACTTGTCTCCTTGTATCGTTTGATAGTGTAATACACGAAGTTTTCACCTCAATCTCTATTGATTTTTTTCTCGCCTCAAATAGCGAAATCATCACGAGAAAATTGAAAGAAATTAATTTGAAAATCAAAGAAAACAAAAGTTAACATTCCAAATTCAAAATTGGAAAAAGAAATAAATAGCGGCCAGTAATATTTTATTTAATTTTTTAAGTACAAAGTTTGTCTCAAAACTTATGAACACACGATGTAATAAGCGAATCACGACATTGGCTCTGATGGGATTAATTATTCATTCAACGCGCCGAACATGACCGATCACAGCGCGAAAACTCCCGAATGCACATTCGGTTTCGGTCGTAGTTTCGGCAAGTTTGCCGCCGAAAACGAAACTAAACCGAAACTCGTGTTTTTGCCGAAACTCAACCGAAAACGAAACCGAAACCGAACATTCGGTCGGACACTACAACTTTTACTATGGGACCAACCCGGAATTCGAGAAAAGAAAATCAGCTATTTCATACATTTTGTCGAGTATCATTGACATTTCTCAATGGAACAGTTGATTTTGTTTTGCGAATTTCGGTATGTTCCCATAGTAAAATTTATTCATAACGAATAACGATGAATACTATGAGCCCTTTTCGGTTTAGCATACCCTTTATGAATAACCCTGTAGAAACTTTAGCTCCTTCGGGTCTTAGCGCATGGTCAAAGACCTGTCCAAAGGGCGGAGCAAAACAGACTATTTTTTTTTTAAATTTTACTGTAGGTATTTCAAACCGATGACCCAATAGGATAGCTTCTTTCGTATCAAAACCAGAACTCTACGATTTTATCTTTAGGTGCCGGAGCACTGATTAAAAGTTTTCAAAAATTTTAAATTTTTGGCTTTTGATTTTCACTAAAAATAAAGATAACACGTAACGATAACGTTTTTTTACAAATATGCTATATATATATGTAATTTATTGAAAGCTTTCTCACGAATAAGTGCATTTAAAAAAAATAAAACTAAAGTTTTTAAAAAACTTATGCCTGGGCGTTTCCCGATAGATATAATCTGGGTGTCTTCAAGTCGCGAGTGACTCGGTTTCTTCTAGACGCGTGCTGCATCGTAGACCGCATCGTTGCTTATCATCAGGCGAGATGGTAAGCAACGACTGATAATAAAACAATTAATAGTTAAAAAAAACTAAAAAACACGCTTTGTTTAGTGTATTGTCATCGGTCCTCGACAAATCTACAAAGTTTGAATGAAATCTGACCGTTTAAAGTGGGTCAAAACGCGCCCAAAGGAGTCGGTTACAAACAAACATACAGGTGAAGCTAATATAAAATAAAGCGTATTAAAAAGGCAGTCTTTAATAAATGTATTATTTGCCAGGAGGAAGGCGAGCGTGGAGCCAGCAGCGACCGCCAGGGGCTGTGGTTCGGGCCGCGCCTCGGCAAGCGGTCTCTATCTGATGACGACAATAGGTGAGCTTTAACTGCTGAAAACTGCTGAAAACACATACCTTGTAATCCTTGACCAACGGGAGGGTTGCGACTCGTGGTCCCACTGGGATTGTACCACTATTACTCGTGGTCCCACTATCCCTGAAATCATGGGTTCGTGGTCCCACTGCTTAGTGGGACTACAAGTCATACGGGAATGCGGCTACACACGCCAAGCGCGTAAAGCCCACTTTCAATACAAAAAACAAACTATTCTGGGTGGCATAGACCTGTTATGGGCAAACGTGACGTTTATCAGATTCAGATTCAGAAATATTTATGAACAACTGATACCTACATTGTAATTTATAAGCTAGATGTTGGTGCATTAGTTGAAATTGTCAGTTTACCCACATCGGGCATTCAGTATGTACACAGTCAAATAGTTTTAGTACTTAGTTAACATTAGGCAAGCGATTTGCTCGTCTCGCCACTCAATTACATAAAAAAAAACAACTTTAACACAAACGCATGTTAACTGTTAAAGCAGTTTAAGGGTTAACGTATCGTATTCTCTATGTTTCTGAATGGTGTGCTAAAACGGGTGTTCTCCTACACGTCAGTCAAAGTGAACAACATCTAGAACACAACTTTGCTTTTGAATTGAGAAGAAATACACAACAAAAACTAAAAAAAATTGTGTTGTTTTTTTGTGTGATTTGGATTGTCTTTGATGCAATTTTAGGGTAACGCACTCGTCTAAAATACGGTCAGCAGACTGATTCAGCTATCCCAACATCGAATGTATCGACGATTATATTCGAAAAGTCTTCCGCCTTCAATGTCAAATCATGTCAAATCTTTCCGAGATTCGACATGCGAGTATTCTTTCCGAAAGCGGAAGACTTTTCGAAGATAATCGTTGAATACATTCGATGTCGGATAGGTGAATCAGTCTACAGAATTCTCGACAAGCGAGTTTTTGCTATGACGGATTTATTTTTCATTGCCTCATATTAGTGCCGAAATGCGACAGAACGCGTTATACTAGGCTAGTAAGGAGGGTTACAACCTTCAGATCAAGTAGAAAGGCAGATAGATTCCCGCCTTAGATACAGGTAAAGCCAAAAAAAAACTACCCTACTGCCCGTGTACGTAACTACAAGCACATATTGACGCATAAAAACTACCCTCATTACTACTTATTTTTCTTGTCCACGTTCTCTGTAACGTCAATTCTCACGTCTACTGACGTAAGAATTGACGATTGATTCGGGTAGTTTTTATGCGTCAAATGTGTGCTTGAAGTATACGTATACGAGAAGAAGGGTAGTTTTTTTGGCTTCACCTGTATCTAAGGCGGGACATTCGGATATTCATTTCGTGATATTCGGCGGGATATGCCTTTCTACTTGATCTGAGTTACAACCTCCGTTTCTTGCAGAGACCTGTACCTCCGAATGATGGAGGCAGCCGACGCGGTGCAATACTACTACAACCAGCTGCCCGTCTCGCTCATCGAGCGCAGCGAGCCTGACGCCAGGGGTGAGTAACCCACTTAATTCAGAATCAAAATTAAAGTCAGAAAACGTTTATCGCCTTTCTATCTCAAAAAAAGGGGGGCGGAGGGGTACAATAGTCTGCCGTCGGGATTTTATAAAAGCTACATGCATGCCAACTTTCGTGCTATGCTAGATGGAACCGAACATTTTGCCGAGTAGCGTACTGTTAGTACAAAATGATCTTAAAAGTATATTTCCGACAGTGGAAGGTACATACTTGGTATTTGGTATCATTAAAAAAATACTTAAATTATTTTTGAAAACATTTTATTATTGCATTTACACAGGTATATCAAATTTCAGCTCAATCAGACATCCGGAAGTGGTTCAAAATTCAGTTGTAAGATTACACCAAAGCACCCAAACTAGCTAATGAATTACACAGAAAGTTAAATAAAAGCTTGTAAACCATTTAATTCCCTTCTTATTCCCTACGGTTTCATCCGCTATCTGACAGAAAACCACGTCGCATCGCACTATTCTATCACCAGGTCTAATCACTTCGCACTGTACTTTTCCCAGGCCAAGCCACTTCGCACTGTACCATTAACAGCCTATAAACCGCCCCCACTAAATTTTTTCACAGTCCAAACCAACTAGCACTCAGCAATTCCGTTGGCCAAACCACTTTGGACTGTTCTGTCAGTACTGTCACCAGGCCAAAGCACTTCGCACTGCTCCGTTACCAGGCCAAACCTCGCCTCTTTTACAGCAACCCAAACCACCAGAAACCTCTCGGGTAGAACGAATCCCAGTTTATCTTGGTAGTTGTGGGGTACCAGTCGTCCGTGACTTCTTGTACTGCGAAGGGATTTGGGATGAGTCTGGGAATCTCCTCAGTGCCGTATAGAGTGACTTCTATCATTGCCTTGAATGAGTAGTAGAACCGGAACTTCAGGAAAGCGGTGGATTTGAAGTAGAGGAAGCACTCCTGCCTGGAAGAAGGGATCTTATTTAGTACTAGCGACCAGCCACGGCTTCGTACGGGTATGAAATATAGTCTACTAGCTGACTCGACAGACGTTGTCCTGTCAAAAGCCATTGCGTCAATTCTATGTCAAATGTCAAAAGTTACATTAAAAAAGTTTACATTGTTCAAAGCGCTATATGGTTTAAGTATTTTTAAATTTTCTAATTTTTCATGTTTTTTTTACTAAAAATTGAGATGTGAGCTATCCTATCTCCTAAGTTAGATCGAACTGCACACGGTGTGCAAATTTGATTGAAATCGATTAAGTAGTTTAGGAGTCTATAGCGGACAAACAACGTGACACGTTATTATATATATTAAGATAGCTGCGCCCCGCGGTTTCACCCGCGTTTTCCGGGATAAAAAGCCTATGTGTTAATCCAGACCATGAACGACCTTAACTTCAAATTTCATGTAAATCCGTTCAGCTGTTCATTAGTAACAAAATATTTACTTTCACCTTTATTAAGTAAGATTTCTTACTTCCTATATTATTCGTAGAATGGCCTCTTCTGTCCGTGAGCCAGGTGTGGTAGGGCTCTTTTGCAGAGCCCGCCTGGGGAAGTACCACACCTTTGCCAGTTATTCCACCGCCAAGCAGTAATGTGCAAACATTACTGTGTTCCGGTTGGAAGGGCATTGTTTCCAGTGAAATTACAGGGCAATTGGGAGATGAAACAACTTATATCTCAGGGTGACGAGCGCAGTGCTGTGCCGCGCAGGATTTTGAATTCTGCGAGTTCAAAATTCTGGGTGACGCAGACCTGTTATGGGCAAACGTGACGTTTAACATCAGGCGAGCGATTTGCTCGTCTCGTCACTCAATTACATAAAAAAAAAAAAAAATGACAAACAAAAGGTTAATAACACTTAGAACTAGTGCAACAACTGGCGGCCGCTAAGAGCGATCTCTTTCAAGCAACTTGCTCACTCAGGCCGTTGTTTATTTTTATTTTTAAAAACGTTATTTAACTTGCAATTTATGTAACTATGTTTGTTCGGGTCAAATCTTGCAACTCAATTTGGAACGACTTTCCGATGTCCGGTTGAGCTGAAATTTGGTGTACGTGTGTAACTCCGATGACAAAGCAATAAAAGCTTGTTTTTTTTTTAAATAAACCTACTTTTATCTGTAATATTTATTGTAAACTAGCTGATCCGACAGAATATGTTGTCCTGTCTTAACTACGTCTTAATTTTCTAATGTTCCACTCAAATTTCTTAAATTTTTTCTTTCATAAGAACCTTCTCCTGACAATAATTATCAAAACAAAAAAAGAATTAGGGAAATTGTTCCATCCGTTCACGCGTGATGCAATGACCAAGTGAAATAGGGATTCATTTTTATATATATAGATATGTCTTACTTACTTCCTGTATTCAAACGGTCTCTTCTGTCCGTGAGCCAGGCCAGTAAGTTCCCGGTGACAATAGTGCTCGAGCCAGATAGCCGTGTGTGTTCTAGACGTAGCCTCTGCAAAGTTCACTTTGGCGCAGGTAAACTGGGCCAGCTGAGAGATTATCGTCTGTGAGGAACAAAAGAGTAAAATTATAAAACTTCAACTTCGGATTAGCAACTGATTTTGATAAAACATGTCTGAGAATCGCCAGAAAATCTGCTTTGAAATCAATCGTTCACCTGTTTAAGAGCTACGGTGTAATGTATCGTAGACAGACACGCATAGTGGTCAAACTTATGACGCCTGCTTTTTTCATCGCCATATTTTTAAAAATATAAACTTATCAATAAACACTTGTCTAAATTTTTTTTTAAATATCATGTTTTTATTTTTAACGCGAAAAAGTCCGCGTTAAAAATAACCACTCGCCTGTTGTGTTATAATAACAACGTTTCACTCATAGCTCCCTACTAAGATATTCTGTGTCGAGGATGCCATGGAGTATACAAAAAGACCAACAGCATTTAGTCATTCCAAAAATAGTAGTTTATGCAACTGTCATATAATGAAGGGTATTAAAACACGAGTGTGTTTATGAAACGAGCGGAGCGAGTTTCATAATAGAAACGAGTGTTTTAATACCTGTGTTATATGCAGTTGCATACACTACTTTATCTACACTAATGCTGTTACATTCTACTTATGTTTCCAATACTTGATAAAATACGTTTATCTTCACTAATAAAAACGTGTATTGTCACAGTGAACTTGGCGCGCAATAAGGAGCGAGCGCGCATGCGCGCGCAGGGCGGCCAATCAGGAGCGAGCGCGCGATGTTATAATGACTCATTACGACATCGATCGACTCATTATAACATCGCTTAAATGTTGTCTGTGCTATTATAACAGTAGTCATTATAACACCAGTATTGGAAACATAAGTAGAATGTTATAACATTAGTGTAGATAAAAGTTATTACAGAAGCGTGCTCACGTAAAAGTATCCCTGGCCAAAGTCCTTGGTCATGGTAATTTCGAAAGCGTCTTTGTAGAGCACGCCGCCGCGCTCCTTCCGGTCGCAGTTGCCGATGTCTTTGGCGATGTCCTTCTTTACTGAAATGAACACAACATATATTATATATATTTATTTATTATTTTTTATTTATTTATTATTTATTATATTTATTTATTATATACTAGCTGACCCTTGCCCACTTCGTTGGGCGTAATGTTAATTAAACCCGAAGCCATCGCGCGCCGTCCGGACCGTTTTTTCTCCGATTCACTTTGCAAAACGGACTACCACGTAAAAGCCTTTTTATTTTTCGGTTTTTTATATAACCTATGACACTCAGCAATAATGTGGCTTTCTATTGGTGAAAGAATTTTTAAAATCGGTTCAGTAGATCCCGAGATTACCCCTTACAATTTAACAAATATACAAACACACAAACTTTACTTCTTTATAATATTAGTATATTAGTATACGGTATAGTATATGGCCAGATCTAGGGGAGAATCGGGACCTTTGCCCATAGAAAAATGTTAATGATACCCAATAAAGTGTATGAAACAGCAGATTTTTAATGCGATTTTAAGTTTGGTTCCATAGTAAAAATTGTTCATCATAATGATGATTACTATTCGCCTCTTTACGGCTCCCGGCTCAATACCACATCCGACCACCTCGCCTGATGGTAAGCAATGATGCGCTCTACGATGGAGCACGCGCGCCTAGAAGGAACCGAGTCACTCGCGACTTGAAGACACCCAGATTATATCTATCAGGAAACACCCACTCCGCAGCTAGTACAATATATAGGTTGTTTTAGACACTAACTACTATACATAATAAGTTTAATCGGCGACAGTCTCCTGAAGCCGATAGCGTGCTCCTCCTCATCCTCCTCATCCTCCTCGTCCTCCTCGTCCGACTCGGGGCGCGCCACCACGCCGTCCACCCACTCGAGGTACTCGTTCAGGACGAGGAACCGGGCCGGAGCGCCGCAGCCGGGGCCGCGGACGCTGAAGCCTAGCTGGAAAATATAGATAGATAGATAAAATCATTTTTGTTCACACCATAAATTACAAACAAAAGAATTATAACACATAAAACTAGTGCGACAACTGGCGGCCTTATCGCTAAGAGCGATCTCTTCCAGGCAACCTTAGGATGGAGAGGATAGACAAAAAAAATGTGAGGAAAGTTACAAAAAACTGGCTAAGTGCGAGTCGGACTCGCGCACGAAGGGTTCCGTACCATCTTAATATATATAAATTACGTGTCACGTTGTTTGTCCGCTATAGACTCCTAAACGACTTAACCGATTTCAATTTTTGCACACCGTGTGCAGTTCGATTTAACTTAACAGATAGGAAAGCTCACATCTCAATTTATAGTGTCTACCCGTGCGAAGCCGGGACGGGCCGCTAGTTATCTATAAAAACCGGCTAAGTGCAAGTAGGTCTCGCGCACGAAGTATTCCGTACCATTATCTATAAAAACCGGTCAAGTGCGAGTCGGACTCGCGTGCGAAGGGTTCCGTATCTATCTATAAAAACGGCAAAAAAACTCATGGTTGTTGTAAGGAAGCCCCCTTAAATATTTATTTTATTCTGTTGTTTATTATTTGTTGTTATAGCGGCAACAGAAATACATCATTTGTGAAAACAACTGCCTTACTATCCGGTTCATGAGACCTACCTATGATGAGGTAGCCTGGTGACAGACGGACAGACAGACAGACGGACAGCGGAGACTTAGTAATAGAGTCCCGTTGGGCACGGAACCCTAAAAAGCGTGTGTGACCACACGATAGAAGTGAAAAAGAGAGCAAGGTTCGCCTAAAGTAGTTTTCAAGTTCAAGTCACTTGCAATAACAAGACGGAGAATTTATTCAGTGCTTTTTCTTTCATGGTCCTTCCAACACCTTTTCGGGCGTGGTGAAATTTAGCCTTGGGGTGACTCCCCTTTGCCAAGACTGGGCAACTGGGCTGGGACTGGTCTAGGCTATGATCCCTGGGGAATTTGTCATGCAGAGAACGGCATTACAGGGCTTTAAATGTAAGGCCCGTATTAATAGCACGTACGATTCTCCAAAACCCCCAAGACTGCCTGGTGATGAGGGCTGCTCCTCCATCCCACACGCAGGGAGGCATCGGCTGCTCGGCTGATGCGCATAACGCTGTCACTGGACTCATCTTCGCATATGATAGCTGAAAACAAAACCAATGGTTAAAATCCGTTAGACCTAGAACAGGATAGTGATAAACTCTTTATTGTTCACACCATAAATAACAAACAAAAGGATTATAACACCTAAAACTAGTGCGACAACTGGCGGCCTTATCGCTAAGACCTCTTCCAGCAAACCTTAGGATGGAGAGGATAGATGAAAAAATAGAAAGCGGGGTGTGCAATATTGAAGAAAACTGTGGCATATAAACCTACATAAAAAAGTAATAAATACTTAGAAATACATTCAAATAAAATACATTACAATATTAAAACTACCTACACTAGTGCTATATAATACAAGAAATAAATTCTACTATCCTAATATCTTTCCTACTAAATATGATAAACGCGAAAGTTTGTAAGAATATAATAATATGGATGTTTGTTTGTTACTCTTTCACGCAAAAACAGCAGAACGGATTTACATGAAATTTGGAATGAAGTTTCTTCATGGTCTGGATTAACACAGGCTACTTTTTATCCCGGAAACCGCGAGTGAAACCGCGGGGCGCAGCTTGTAACTTGTAGTACAATTGAAATTTTCATGTATCTCGATAAAATGAGCACACAATGACATGGAATTGATCTGATGATAAAGCTAAAAGGTAGGCATGGGAACTCTGTAATAAAACGACGCAGTCTCATCGAGTTTGGACCCATTTGTTTCTTTTTGACGACTACTTTTTACTCTTTTCGGAGCATTTTAATAAAAGCTTGTATTTTTTTTTGTCTAACCTATGCTATCCCACTGCTGGGCAAAGGTCTCTCCAATTTTTTCCAGTTCTGGCTGTCTTGGGCCAGCGCCGTCCAGTCTTTTTCAAACCGCCCGAGTTCGTCGCGCCATAGCTTCAGGGGGCGACCTAGGGGTCGACTGTCCGGGGGCACCTACTCTGTGGAGACCTTTGCCCACCTGTCCGGGTGCATTCATTGTATTCATTATATTTTCTTATTTATTTAAATTGTTTAAGTTTTCTTGGGAGCCTCTAAATACCTTATTTTGTAAGTAGAAGTCGTTGCAATCGCTATCGTTCACATACTGCATTTTGTAGACTTCTTTGTGCAAATCTCCATTTGCTGTAAGCATAAGAAACAATGTTTGTGCTAAAATTTGTTAAACCGTTTAAACCATAGAGTAGTACGTTTAAACATAGTCACTACTTCAAATTCTGCGTCTTGTTTCTCAGTTAATACAGTACTACTCTATGGTCTTGTTATCGCATGTGACATGTGACGTCAGCGAAAAATCGTCAGGTTATTCTAAGCAGTGATTGAGTTTAAAGATGGTTTATAAGTTAAGACTTATTTTTTGTCAAATAAGCAGACAGGTCGATAGATAGACACCGGACTCTGACCATAAAGGTTCTTTTTACCATTTTGGTACAAAACTCTAAATGTTTTAAAAACTTTACCATCGGTCATTCTGACAGCATACATTTTCGTGAACAGACCCGCACCGGAAGAGGGCAGGCATACTGGCAATACTGCATCTGTGAATAAAAACAAGCAATGGTTAAAGATATTTTTTAAACAAGCCTCTATTAAAATTCTTGGAAAATAAGGACTCGTAAAGACAAATCACAGCACTGCGCTCGTCAGCCTGAGCAATAATATGTTTAATCTCCTATTCATCCTGAAATTTCACTGGTAACGTTGCCTTTCAATCCGAAACAAAGTAATACTTGCATATTTTATTTTAATGATATTTATAATATTACTTACCTCAATTTATTTATTTAATTGTGTGTAGCAGGCCAATATTTTTTGTTACTTGTGTTTTGTTTTGTTATTTCATTTTTATATTGTTTTGTGTTTAATTTGTTATAAGTCACCACTTTTTAATTTTAATTTAATCATTTATTTGTTTGTTGTTTTTTTTTTTTATTTTATTTGTACTCGTGTTTTGTATAACGTGCGTTACGTCACCCGCCCGTCTCAACGGAAGACCAGCGCCGGTTGTTTACGACCGGCATTATGCTGACTTGAGACTGGTTTAAGGCAAAAATTGTGTTGTTTTTTCTTTTAATTTCTTTAGTATGTTTGTTATTATTATTTTTGTCTTAAATAAATATTTGTCTATGTCTATGTCTATGTCTATTACTGCTTGGCGGTGGAATTACTGACAAAGGTGTGGTACTTCCCCAGGGGAGCTCTGCAAAAGAGCCCTGTCACTCATACTCACTCTTATTTTCCCCAAAAGTGGTTTCCCCACGAGACTGAAGCTGCACCAATGCTATGGTGGCTCGAGTCCTCTTCTCTACAAACTCTGGATGCAAAATGAAGTCGATCACATCCATTGCATACTTCACGTCTTTGCTGTACCAGATTACGAACTTTGTGTTGTTCCTGTGGAAGGGAGAGGGCATTTCATGCCGAGTTGTATTTTAATTTAATTTTATAAAAATTTCAGAAAATTATTAATAATATTACTTTTTAACGGCACATTAAGTTTGAGATAAAAATCCGATATTGCAACAAATTCTGAGTATTTTTAGGGTAATCAGGCTTTTTCGCCGAATTTCTAACTTTTTATCGAGTAGTAACCCTAGGTGTGGTAGATTCGTAGACCTAGCATAACTTACATAACCTAGAAAATTGTATGAACAATGCAATTTCCATTTACAACTGACGCGCTGTCTCATTTTGCATACATATATCGAATTCTCGCTACGTATGTTCAAATGTATAATAAATAATAATAATAACGTTTCACACTCATAGCTCCCCACTAGGATACCCTGTGTCGGATGCCATGGAACACAAAGACAAGGACAACTAACACCCAGACCCGGATCAGATATTTAAATTCATCATTCAAACATCTGCCCGGCCGGGAATCTAACCCGGGACACTGGTGATCTAAGGTATACTGATGCACTCACAGTAGCTGGTCTCTCAGTATCCTGCCGATATCCTCAGCCGGGGCGACGGCGTACGTGGGGTGGATCAGCACCCCCGTCGTGATCGCGAACCGGACCGCGCCGCCCAGATCTAGGAAACAATATGGATACTCAGCGATGTTTTTTCTGGATCTTTCGTCTATACAAATGAACAGTAGATAGATAGATATCATCTTTGCCACTTGAGCAATTGTGCCAGCGGCCCAGAGCCTCGCTCCGTTATTTTAAGGAGCTGGGTCGGCTCGGGTAATCGCTGGCAAGGGGGAAACGTACAATGCACCCCTTTGCGGGACGCCGGTGTGGAACCTATCGCCCCCATTCCAAATAAGAATAAGATAGATAGATCTTTATTGTTCACACCAGAAATTAACAAAAGGATAATTACCCAGTACAGTCAAGTGGTACTTAGGTTTAAACAGAAGTATTGAGTACCTCATACTCGTCGGGAAAAAAACCCAACTATACACCGCGTTACCAACTGAGTCGTGCGGCCATAAATCATTTTTCTATGTCCATCTCGCTCGCACTTGTGGGTTTATGGAGCCGCATAGTGATGTGCGTAAGATGGTTATAGGCGCATATCGATAAAAATAAAATCAGATAGAAACATAGTAGATAGTATTGTGGCCCTGAAAAGGGCCGTTTATAATGCAGTCTACGACTCAGTTGGTAACGCGGTGAGTAACTCTGCGACTTGATTTGGTGCGACCCCCCCCCCCCCCCCCATTAAAACTCACAGAAGCTGTGCTGCACGATGCCGAGCCAGGGGAAGCGTCCAATATTAGCTACGGAACCCTCGGCGATGTTCTGATCGGCATCATGTGAGCACTTGACTCGGTCGTACTGTTCACTCGCCGTCATTTGCACTACAAGGACAAACGGGAATCAGTTTAAGAATTCTTTATTAATCTCAGAAGAATACAGTTATTCACTTGTTGAGATTACATATTATAAAGAATTATAAATAAGTGGTGCTATTAAGCGCAGCGTGCAGACTTAAAAATAATATTTTAGCAATTTTGCAGTACCTGATGTTTAATAAGAGACTTCTGTATTATTTATAGTTTAAAAAACTAAAAAACACGCATTGTCATCTGTCTTTGACAGGTGTGCAAAGTTTGAATTAAATCTAATCGTTCAAAGTAGGGCAAAATCGAGTCCAAAAGGGTCGGTTACAAACGTACAGGTGAAACTAATAAAAGCGTGTTAAAAATGAATTTGAACTTACCTTCCACCAGGATCAAGATGCATACCAGTGTAATTTCACTAATCATGAAAGCCATATCACAAAGTTTTGAACTTCCTTATCGTGGTTACTTACTGACAAGAAAAAAGTTCAAAACTCTTTTAACCTAAAACTAACTCTCTTTTTAATTTTGTATAAAACATTGACTCAAAAATAATTCAATAAAAACAGATGTTCCATAAAAAAATGTCAAAGACATTCGATAAAATGTAATGAAGCAGCAATGATCTGTTCAAAATGTAACAGCAGTTTTTTCGCGATTTCAAGATTGGTTCAGGTGAAAATTAAGCACAAAATTGAGCCCTTTTCGTCTTAGCAAAGCCTGTCCTTTAACCTTGTATGTATCACTCATAAACTATGCCTATATATACGTTTTTTGAAACACTAAACGAACAGACACGACACTCGACACATCATTGGCAACACAACAAAACTATACTCTTCGATATTCCCAACAAATGCTTACAAAACATTTACAAGGATTAGTAAATACTTAGTTGAAATCATAACCGTTACTGGTTCCCACAATTTCCGTAGCATGTTGATTTGTGCATTAAAAACAAAGCAAGTCTTATGTGAAGGTGAATCGGTTTCTTCTAGGCAAGCGTGCTCCATCGTAGACCGCATTATTGCTCACCATTAGGCAAGATGGCGGTCAAACGTAAGCCTATCATAGAATTTAAAAAATCTTTAGTAAAATAAAGTATTGCGTGAGGTGGCGGGTTCAAACCCCGACTCGTACCAAAGGGTTCTTCTGAACTAGGTTTGAATTTTCATACCACGTTTTCGGTGTAAAGTAGCCTACGAGTATATACAGTCAAACCTGGATAAGTGAGAAAACTCAATAAGTGAGAGTAGGACCCGTCATTTTAAGCTCCCAAAACCTCTATTAGCGAGAAACAGAAACCTCTGTAAGAGAGAGTCGTTTTTCCCTCATAGACCTCCGTAAGTGAGACTGCTACTTATCTATATAATACCTCTATAAGCGACAGTCGAGTTTTATTTACAAATTTAACATATGCTATTTTAAGACTCATTTTTAACTTTCGTGGAACTTCCTACCATTGTTTTTGTATTCTCGTCAATATTGTACCTATTCTATTTCGTGGAACTAAAAAATGTTGTATCGTATTCTTTTCAAATGGACACGTGTGCCTGTGTACCGTCCTGTTTGTCTGCGTACCCCTTTAGGAGAGAAACGCTACCCATGTACCTGCATTAGCGAGAAACTCGGGTTAGTGAGAAACCTCTATAAGCGAGAATGAGATTGTGCTCCCTTGAACTCTCGCTTATCCAGGTTTGACTGTAATATGTTAATGCCAGGGCCTATAAGCTAGCTTCGTACTAAATTTCGTCCAAATCCCTTTAGCCACTTTGTATAACAAACATACAAACTTTGTCAACTATTTATGTAGTAGGATACTCGGTTAAGTTTGATGTGAACAATGGACTCTGTTTCACAAAAAATCTCTTCTTGTTCTAGTGACGAAGAAAGTAATCTTCACGCCAAAGCTAGGGCGTAGCGTGGAGGAGCGCGGGATAGTCGAGTTCACGCCGCGTCTGGGGCGGCGGGTGACTGACGACGCGCCGCAACGACAACACTCGTGAGTACAGCTGGAGGATGTATTCTTGACTGGCACTTCTCTTTGTTCCTCTGATGTATTCTTGTCTGGCATTCCTCTTTGTTCCCCTGATGTATTCTTGTCTGGCACTTCTCTTTATTACCCTGATGTATTCTTGTCTGGCACTTCTCTTTGTTCCCCTGATGTTATTCTTCTCTGACACTTCTCTTTGTTCCCCTGATGTATTCATGTCTGGCACTTCTCTTTATTATCCTGATGTATTCTTGTCTGGCATTCCTCTTTGTTCCCCTGATGTAGGTATTCTTGTCTGGCATTTCTCCTTGTTGTAATGTATTCTTGCCTGTTTTCAGAGACGAGGACCGCGCCGGGTCCCGCGCTCGGTACTACTCGCCGCGACTCGGCAGGACGATGAGCTTCTCGCCGCGCCTCGGCAGGGAACTCTCATACGGTATGATACTAAATTTAACAATTAATTTTTGCCCTTTAATTTTTGTATAATTAAACAATTTAGATAAAATTGATATGGGACAACCTCTGAAATATGATCTACGAAACAACAACAATAATCAAAATCGGTTCATAAATTGACGGTGTAATCGCGTAACAAACACAAAAATACAGTCGAATTGAGAACCGTCTCCTTTTTGGAAGTCGGTTAAGAATAACATTATCATGCCAAAGCTTTTTTCTGACCAGCATTGTTTTGCTACAAATTGTTGCGGTTAACTTTATCTAGCGTCGTACTCGTAGGTACTAAATTGCAGGCCGCTAGCTTTCATGGTTCCTGAGATAATTGGCTGTGACATCCAGACAGACACCGCAGTCTCGCCATAAGGGTCCTTTCCCTGGAGGGGTACAGAACCCTAAAAAGCCGCGGGTAATTAACTGGCCGAAGAAAGGTCTTAGAAATTTAGGGGAACAAATTGGCGTTCGTATGTTTAATCTATATATATAAAAATGTTATGTTGGTTTGTGTACGCTTCAAAAACTCAAAAAGTTCTGCACCGATCGAGCTGATATATAATACGCATCAAGGATTGTTTCATCTATTTTTTTTATTTTCTTTATTTTTTTTTATCCACAGCAAAGCGTGGCGGACATCTATCTAGTCTATATATATAAAAATGAAACCCGTTTTCCTTGGTCACGGCATCACGCGTGAATGGCTGGACCGATTTCACTAATTCTTTTTTTGTTGTATTTGTTATTATTAGGAGAAGGTTCTTACGAAAGAAAAAATTGAGGAAGTTGAGCGGAACATAAAAAAAAATTAAGACAATTCGAATACAATACTCATAGTTAAGACAGGACAACGTGTGTCGGGTCAGCTAGTGGCTAGTCATATTTGACCGACGATAACTTGAGTATCGTAAATCCAATCTTCATGAAATTTTGCAGCCAAGTAGTTTATTGCATTAAGTTCCAATACGAGCAAAATCGGGGTTCCAAAGAATAGTAATGAGATAATGAGCTCCTTTCAGTTTAGTATACCCGTTCCGAATAATCTTCCAAAAATCGTCTGAGCAATATTTATTTTTCCAGATAACTACCCAGCGAACGTGCGTGTTGCCAGAAGCGTGAACAAAACGAAAAACTCCCAACACTGAAATAAATATTTTTTATAACAAACCGATTTGTGATGAATTATTTGGACGAAATAACTTTTACATTTTATTCAATGGTTAATGTGATATAAATAAAGTTTAATGTTATGACATAGTTTTGTGTTTTATTTTGTATATTTGGCTTTTCGGTGAAGGAAAACATCGTGAGGAAACCTGCATAAGTACGGAGAAGAAATTCAATGGCGTATGTGCACCAACCCGCACTTGGCCCGTGTGGTGGAATACGGCCTAATCACCCTTCGAGAGTGATTTAGTATTAGGTTGATTAAAACTTGCGTTAAATTGAATAAATATATTTTAAAAACCTTGGATTAATTGAAAAATTGAATTTCAACTTTCTAAATTCAAACCGCTAGAGTGTAGAGTGGGTGTTTCCCGATAGATATAATCTGTCTTCAATTCAAGAGTGGCTCGGTTTTTCTAGGCGTGCTCCATCGTAGACCGCTTCGTTGTTTACCATCAGGCGAGATGGCGGTCAAATGCAAGCCTATTACTGAATAAAAAGTCTCACTTTCTATAAAACACTAATGATATTAGTGTGATAAAGTTTAGTTACGTAACCTTTCTAAAAATGCTGAACCAGTAAGATATGAACTCAGATAAAACTATAGAAAAAGATGGTGCACTGAGTTACATTTCTATGAAGCTAAGAACTGTACTTTCGTACGTACGTTCTTTCCTCTCACGGTGGATTTTCCGATCAAACGCACTAAGCGTTTCCATTCCACCTTTTTAATTCGAACGGCAGAGGTGTGGAACTCATTGCCGGCGCAGTTAGATAATTCACTATAACACTAAAAACAATTAAATCAACGCTTACTTCCGAAAAATATTTCGCGCGAAAGTTACCAACGGGTCGACTGATTTGTATTTTTTTTCTTAATTCTATCTGACATCTAATCCTAGTGTTTCCCTAATAAAAAATAAGTGGACGTTCAATAGGAATGAGATAGAAACAATTCCATAGTAAAATAACCATAGGTAAGTAAAGGACAACAAGTTTTCGATGAGTCCGGCGCGATTTTCGGTTTGGGTACTACAGTACCCACGGTGCATCTACGCGTAAACGCGTTTTGGGTACTACAGTAAACAAGGGTGCATTAAGCGGTTAAGCGTTTCCATTCCACCTTTTTAATTCGAACGGCAGAGGTGTGGAACTCATTGCCGGCGTCTGTCTTTCCGAAAAGGTTCAACCCGGGGATATTTAAAAGTAGAGTGAATAGGTCCTAGCCAAGCGTGCTACAATTTCGACCACATCGTCGCTTCTCATCAGGTGAGATTGTGGTTAAACGCATGTCTAGTTTGTTGTAAAAAAAAGTACATAACACACACATTGACATCAATACTCCACTACTTGCGGCACTGGCCAAATGTATTGCAGTGCTCCATCCTTCTATAGGTTTATCTGAGGCTATGAAATGGCCAGTCAAATCAAAATTCTCGCGGAACCATGAAAACCAGATTATATGGAGCAAAAACCAGTTAAAGTATATTGAAAAGATAACGCTCGTTTTAGTACCTGGTTAAAATGATTTTGGAACTGATTTTTTTACTTACTAGTAAGTTATTTTTTATTACAAGCTTTTATTTAACTCAGCAGTGGAAGAGAGAAGGCTGTGGATGATGATGATGATGATTTTTCACTTCCCACCTCATAGTACTCATATGCAACCTTTAAATCCTCCCACTGCTCACTGCTGGGATACAGATCTACCCTCGAAGGGTGATCAGGCCGTATTCCACCACGCTGGCCAAGTGCGGGTTGGTGGATTCACATACGCCTTTGAATTTGTTCTCCGGACATATGCAGGTTTCCTCACGATGTTTTCCTTCACCGAAAAGCCAGTGGTATGTAAATTCGTACATAAGTCCCAAATAACTCATTGGTACGAGTCGGGGTTTGAACCCGCCACCTCAAGAATGCGAAGCGGCTGTTCTCCCACTGAGCTACCACGGCTGTCACTTCCCACAGTGATAGGAAACCTGATCAACAGTTTACCCTGGCTTAAGAATTATAGGCCTAACCTAACTTTTAGACAGAGGTTAAAGTTAAGTGACATTAGTTAGTACCGAGCACTTTTGTATTAAGCCTAAGTTAAAACGTCTGTCAATTTAAGCTATGTTTATTTTATTAGCCGCTTAACTGGGACGCGCCCATTTTGAATTATCTCGAACGCCGCGGGGGCGGGGGGCGCGCAAAAAAAAATTTTTTGCGCGACGTCACCGCGTGTCACTAAAATCAATATTTCTACATGGTTTTGGATGAAACTACTTATGAAACTTATAGCATTGGAATCGTCCTGAATGCAGCTATCAGATTCTAAAACATCTAATGCAATTTTGTTGCCATATGTATTGTCAGTCTATGCTTAAAAGTAGAGAGAGCGAATTTTTGCCCATTCCTCATACATAAGTCTGAAAATAAAAAAAAATAAAGCTATTTTTAAGAAGATTATTGCTTTATTTACATGATTATACCCCAATATACATTATTCAAACGAATCGTCGCACCTTTCAATACATTTTTTTCACACAACAAGCTTTCAAAATCTTAGCTCGTAAAACGAAACCCGAGCGTCAAACAAAAAATAGGGCAATGTTTATGGTTGAATTCTGAGAAAAGTATAAGTCAAGTGCTTTGTGTTTTACATTTGTTTAAAAGTTCGGTTCAATTATTTATCCCACACAATGGTTCAGATAAGAGAAGTGTTTAGTTATCGTAACACGAGCCACTTCAAAACGGCCGATTCGACTGGAGTCATTGACCTTGGCTCGCTATAACACTAACGGCTTTTTTATAGATAACTTTATTTTGTTGAATAATGACGAAAGTTAACTAATTGAACACTTGATATGCATTAAATAATATATTTTAAAGATGCTAATATTGTAAATTTGCTCAATTTAGTGGAAATTTCTTGAAATATAAGTCCAAACGTGAAGCAGTAGCTGGCCAGCGGGGTTGTTGACCTCGACGCGGAAAACAGAAACGGCTTTTTTAAGTTAGCTTTATTTTGTTGAATATTGACGAAAGTTACTAATTTAACACTTGATATGCATTAAATAATATATTTTACAGATGCTAATATTGTAAATTTGCTCAATTTAGTGAAAATTTCTTGAAAAATAAGTCCAAACGTGGAGCGGTAGCCGGCAAGCGGGCTGGTCATTTTGGATGAATTATGACATTTCTACAAAAATATCGACCAAATAAACAAAATATCAGTCTAGTGCTGTTAATAACTTACCTGTCCATGTTGTATGATGTACAAAATAGCTTACAAACACTAAAACACTACGATTAAACACTTTAAAATTGCTTCCGTGCACACACATGCGATTTAGTGAAACAAAAGAGCAAAAGGGTTCACTTTCGGAAAAATGATCTTCTATCTTATGTGGCAACACTTATGAAACTTCTTTCGCATTCGTTTTGAGATCGAAAACAGTTAAAAACGCCACTATTGCTCACAATCGTTCGCATTTGTGACAAACGAAAGTGTACAATTTCAAACGATTTTGTCATTTTTTACTGATACTTTTGCCCCCGATTCCAAAACAAACGCGAGATTTATGAGATAGGTACATACTTTTTTGTAACTCCATTGCAGGTTATACGTCAATGTCATGCGTTGACAGCTACGTCCTTTTTGCCGCCAACATTGACGATTTCAGAAGCGTGGCCAACAAGATCATCCCTGGCCAACTGGCTGACCAACTAGCCAACATGGCGAGTAAGCGAGACAGCCTAAACCTTCGCCACGAAGTAATTAACTCAAACGATGAGAGCAGTAGAGAAGCAAGCGAAGAAAGTACTGAAGACAGCAACTATTCAGAAGCCTTTTACAAGCTTTCAAACCCTTTGCCAAATAAATCAAAACCTTCCAAGAAAAAGTACTTGTTGAGCAATGGAGATATTGATTTTGATGAACTGGTAAAAAGAGTCAAAGAGAAACTCGAAATTGATTACAAACTGGCTACAAATCCTTACAAAGCCATTAAGCCTAGACCAGTAGTGACAGCTGCGGTAGTGGATAAACTTGAAGACTATTATTACAAAGACGATGCTTTAAGTGATATGAAATATGAAGTAGTAAAGAATAGACCAAGTCCTGCATTTACAGAGCGAGATAAACCTTATGCGAACCAGTATGCCGGCGTTAATATTGATTATAATGATGATGATGTTAAAGCGTCCGTTTATCTTGAAGATAATATAGAAAAAGCTGATTTTGTTCACGAAAATCCTAATGAAATGGATTATAATCCAGTCACTCAAAAACGACTTAGCTATGTGGCAACGCAGAAACAAGCTACAAGATATAGTAATTCAGATGAAGAAAATAAAAAAATCGATGAATATGGCGACATAACAAATAAAGACATTATCAAAAAACCTGATAAAAATGTAGCAGAATATTACGAAGACAACTCTGAAGGACCAACAGTTGTATATGTCAATAAGCCAAAACAAATGAATGCCCAAAAAGATAAACAACTAAATACAAAAGAAACCCCAGAATATTACGACGATAATGTAAAAGAAATGCACATTGGACCAGCAGATATCGGAGATTTATTCAAAGGAATAGATATGCTTAAAGCTTCGAATGACAGCTACGAAGACTACGTTACTCCGAAAAAAGATGACATATTCGACAGCGCCGAACCAAGTTCAACACCGAAATCTGACAAACCTAAATCAAGCGCAAATAAATTCACACCAGTAAACAAACAATTTCAACAAGCAGAACATAGCAGATCTAAAATTTTCGCAGATTCGCACAAATTATCCGATCCAAGAGCTATAACTGTAAACGATGAAGTTATTAAACCTCCTACTAGAAAGGTCAGTGCTACCACATCACATCAAGAATATATCAAAGCAAAAACAGCTAGCATGTGGTACAAAGATCCTAACATAGAAAACTACGACGACTCCACGAAAAAACTAAACGAAAATTCCAATAAAGAGACAACGAAGAAACGCCTAAGGACAATGTTTCCAACAAAAGCGCATATTAAAATAAGCAGTCCGAATTATTTCGCGAAATTGCCGGCCGTGGCTGAGAAATATAACTTTGATGAGCCAATACCTGAAAAAGATAGAGAACCAGAAGTGATTAAGGATATAGGAAACCCTCCGGCGAAGATTAATAAAAAGGTTGTATTATAGACGTATTTACCGTAGACGTATTTTTTTAATAAAAAAGAAACAATCAGTTCAAATTATAAACCCATGCAAAAAGAGGGATGTTATAAATAAGTGAGTTTATGTTAATTGCCAGCTACTTTATATTTCACTAGCTGTTCCCTGCCACGCTTTGCTGTGGATAAAAAAAAAAAAAAATTAAAAAAAAAAATAGCCTATGTTACTTTGGGATAATGTAGCATTCGAATGGTGAAAGAATTTTTGAAATCGGTCCAGTAGTTTTTGAGTTTTTTCCACACAAACATCCAAAAATACAAAAATACAAATCTTTCCTCTTTATAATATTAGTATAGACTAGCGGCTCGTCCCGGCTTCGCACGGGTGGACACTATTGAAGTTTTAGTAAGGATCCCTAATTTTTTCAGGTAATAAATATAGCCTATGTCACTTTGGGTTAATGTAGCACTCGAATGGTGAAAGAATTATTGAAATCGGTCCAGTAGTTTTTGAGTTTATTCCACACAAACATCCAAAAATACAAAAATACAAATCTTTCCTCTTTATAATATTAGTATAGATAATCAATAAGTACACTCACGAAAAAAAATAACAGTACCTTGTATTAAGAACTTGTTTATTTTGAAATATAGCCCCTTAGCGCCTATACTAGAATATACAGGGCTATACAGAAAGAGTATGCTAAGACGAAAAGGGCTCAATACTCATCATTATGAACAACTTTTACTATGGGACCAACCCAGAATTCGCGAAAAAATAAATCAGCTGTTCCATTTTGTCTTTTTCATTGACATTTTTCTGTGGAACAGCTGATTTTTTTTCGCAAATTCCGATTTGGTCCCATAGTTAAAGTTGTTCATAATGATGGAGTACTATGAGCCCTTTTCGGCCTAGCATACCCTTTATGAATAACCCTGTATTTGTTACACTGCATTTGTTTGTTATTTCCTTAGTTAATCCTTAGAATCTCTCACACGAGCCGCTATCTTCCGTCTCTGAGCATTTCGGTTTTATTTTCTTGGTGGTGTATAGAACGGGTCTAGATGACAGCGTCGAACCTGTAACAACGAGCATTATTTTAAAATAGGGGTTACTACCTGATACCCCCTCCCCGTTCTTGTCACAGCTGGTCAAATCTGTGAGACTCCCCTCCTCCCCTATTGTGACGACTGGTGTGAAGTTGGCAGCTAACTGTAGCAGCCATATTATAATCCGACCAAATTAGGTAGTCGTTTTTGTTATACATACTCGTAATTAAACACGGGAATACTCACGTAAAAATTAAGTCGTCTACTACGACTAGTTTCGATAACATTCGGTGACCTTCATCAGGTGAGTTTACAAGCGTGACGCGCTCGCAGTTGCGTCTAGTCGTGGTAGACGAATTAATTTTTACGTGGGTATTCCCGTCTATTATAACAAAAATGTGTGAAAACCACGTTAGTTTCCTTAAGTAGTCGTTATTGTGAAGTCAGCACAGCTATCGTCCCTTTATTTTATTACATAAAGCTTTGCTGAAAAATAATTTTCCTACAACTGGAATGTCATTCAATCAGTGTGACATTTTGTGACAAATCACACATGTCACACTTAGTCGAACAACCCGAAATTGTGTTTGTTTCTTTAAAAAAATGTTTGTTTTTTTTCAATATACTTACCCACGTGATCCGACTTGATGCAAGGCGGGCGGAACAGCCTGGCCTGGCGCAGCAGGTTGGTCACATTAGTGATGTCCAGGTGCCAGTCGTACAGCATGCGTTTGAGGCCGCGCTGCACTGAGCGCCAGGTGTGGTGCTGCGTCGTATCTGAGCAATATATAATATAATAAAATATAATTGAATGTAATTGAATATAATTGAATATAATTGAATATAATTGAATATAATTGAATAGAATTGAAAAGAATTGAATAGAATTGAATAGAATTGAATATAATTGAATATAATTGAATATAATTGAATATAATTGAATATAATTGAATATAATTGAATATAATTGAATATAATTGAAAATAATTGAATTTAATACAGGTTTATTGCGTCAGATAAACCTAGGAGCAAGATGGAGCAAAGCGTTAGATTTGGCAGAAGCCAAAAACTCTACTTTCGCGCGTACGTATACGAGTAAAAGCTTTACAGTGCCGCGAGTAGAGTATTGATATGTCAATGTGTGCGTCTTGTGTACGCGGGAAAGTAAAGGAGATCTTGGCTTCACCCTTTAACGCAATACTTCATCCTGGGCACACTAAAGACGGAACAGCCTGGCCTGGTTAGCATTGAAAAATTATTCTAAAATGATTGAATTACATTATTGTTACTGAATATATTAATTATTATTCAGAAGATTCTTGATTATACCCGACGCACGCGATTTGAAGGCGGAAATACAGTAGAAATACTTTTGAAATTAGTTTAGTTAACTGACCTTTAGTTATAACTTTGAAGAGCAGCTTCAGCGACGCAATGCTCCACTGGAACAGCCGGATCTGCATGTTGCTGATTTGGTACAGGTTCGAGTATATCTCCTCTTTTGTCAAGTCGGTTGTGTCTTCGCTGAATAGTTGCAGCAATCTAAATAAATAAATAATTATAATAACTAAAATAAAAGTAAAAATAATAGGTAACTTTATATCTTTAAAATATTAACCAAACGTTTCACACTCATAGCTCTCCATTAGGATACCCTGTGTCAGAGTGTCGGATGCCATGGAACACAGAGACAAGGACAATTAACACCCAGACCCAGAGCAGATATTTAAATTCATCATTCAAACATCTGCCTGGCTGGGAGTCGAATTCGAGACTTCTGGCTTATAAGGCGGGTTTAAGTTATTAGTTTATTACCACTGAGCCAAACAGGTAGTGAAAGAATATATTTTTACTTTTCTGCATTTTTTTTCTTTGTTTCTTATTATTAGCTCCCCACCCCGGTTACACCCGTTACGGCTCGATTAAGTGTGACATTGTGTGACATGGGGTTGGGTGGTAGGGGTTCTAAGTTTTGTGACGTCACATTAGAAATTTAAAATATCTAAGTTTTTTTTTTTTTTATGTAATTGAGTGACGAGACGAGCAAATCGCTCGCCTGATGTTAAACGTCACGTTTGCCCATAACAGGTCTGCACCACCCAGAATTTTGAACTCGCAGAATTCAAGACCCTGCGCGGCACAGCACTGCGCTCATCACCCTGAGATATAAGTTGTTTAATCTCCCATTTGCCCTGTAATTTCACTGGAAACAATGCCCTTCCAACCGGAACACAGTAATGTTTGCACATTACTGCTTGGCGGTGGAATAGCTGGCAAAGGTGTGGTACTTCCCCAGGCGGGCTCTGCAAAAGAGCCCTACCACTACAACGAAAGTATTAAAAACAAAAAATAAAAATGACAAATAAATGTGACTTGGGTGGGGACCACATTGCCGTAGGAACACGGCAAAAACACTACTCACCTCGTAACTTCATGATCTTCGTAAGATAGAACTTTTTTAACAGATAGATCAGTCTTCTGACCAGTCAACAACGGCGTAATCAAAGTAATACAATGTATCGTTTCCTTCGTACAATGTTTTTTCAAACTATTCAAGTCATAAACCCTTCTGTAAAATATATTACTTGAATTATCTGGAAGGTTAATCGGAAGGAGTTTTTCGTTCCGCAAATTTTTCTCTGGTTTTTTATTGGATGCATCAAGGAGTTTGTTTATGCCCTTTAATTTAGGGATTTGCTCTTCGCTAGACGTTTCTGAATCGTCAGCTTTTATTTCGATTGGTTTGGCTTTTGTGACCTTTTTGGTGTTTCTATTTTTTTTCGTTTTGGTTGTCCAAGGAGTATCTGTTGTGGTTTTAACTTGTCTTAAAAGAAAGCGGCCATGTTGTTTTCGTTCATCATCTTCGTTGATTGGCGTGATTGGTTGATTGTCAATGTCATCGTATTCTATATTTTCGAAGCTAGGGTTTTCGTCGTTCTTTAGGCGGTCACCGTCGAATTTTTCATTTCCTATTTCTTGAACGAGTTGGTATTTAAGTAAAGCAAGGCGATCTCGGATAGGTAAGGTATTTTCGGTGGTTTCACTTTGAGTGGCTGTTGGAAATGTTTCGGGATTTTAATTTATTTGAGAGTACATTTATAACTAGCATAGGTTAGCGTAAAATTCGTAGCTTTATAGTGTTCGATAGACAAATGTATTAAAAAATGTGACAGTTTATTTCATTTACGCCCATTATCAGAAATATTTTATTGGCCTTAAATTGAATGTTACAGGTAATTCACGTTTAAAAAGAATATTATTATTTGAGAGTTAATTTAAACGAAGTTTAGTGAAACTTATTTACGTATACAGAAACTTTTTATTTTTTTCTACCGAATAACTCGCTACATACCTATTTTACAGGCCTACTAATAGAACTTCAGACCTGGTGCTGCGTTTAGGCTATAAATATAGCCTATAGCACTCAGGGATAGTGTAACTTTCTGTTACTTAATAAAATAATAAAAAAATCAGAACAGTTGTTTGAAAACTTACCTTCTACAAATATACATTACATACATACATATTTTACTTATTTTATAATATTATGGTAATAAATATAACAAATACTTATTACAAGTATTTATTACTTAGATTAGGTATTTGCTACATCTACTTATAATATTATTAGCTATAAATAAGAAACTGAAACAGCACTCACCAGTCGTAAAAATAACGAAAATTGCAAATATCTTCATAATGAAATAAAAAATAATTTCTCAAAAATTTACCATTTATTACACATTTCTACTCCATATTTACAAAATACGAAAAATGATCGATAATTTTGATTAAAATTTGTCAACCGTTTTGCAACAAATTTTATGAACGAAAACAGCGGCGATGCTAGGGCTGGGACGGGCTCTAGAAAATTATTTTTATTTTTTAAGTCATACTAAATTTCTTTCAGTTTTCAAGTCATTTAAGTATTTAAGCTGGATTAATTATTTTTTAAACTAACTTTTATTATATTGTCATCGGAGTTACACAAGTATACCAAATTCAGCTCCATCGGACATCGGGAAGTGGTTCAAAATTCAGTCGCATAATTTGACCTCAACAAACGCACTAACACAATGCAAGTTTTATGTACTTAAAAAAGCTTGTAAAAATATTTTTACAAGATCAAGCTTGGCTTAAAGTTACAGCAATAAAAATATATCTTATTTTCATAATATTTTATTTCGTTGTAAAGAAAACGTATTAATTTGACTCTACTTATTCCGCCAGAAGTAATCACAGACGCTCGTTTGAACTTCTACGAATTCTGTAAATAAAAAACAAATACCTAATTACAAAAAACCCCGAACAGTAAAGAGCTATATACAGTTAAACCGATTTTCATGAATTGAAATACAGATAAAAACATTTTTGATCGAGTCATTCTTCAAATAAATTTTCTAAATCAAAATTATTTCAGCCATTTGAAAGCTACAATGCTCCAAGACAGATACAGATACATACGTCATACTGTTATAACACCCCTCTTTTTGCATTGGGGAGTAAAAAAATAGGCACAGAAGGCGGGACTAATCTTCTAGACAATTCTGAACTGATTTATTCTAGGCACGAGTGGTGCATCGTAGACCGCAGACCGCACCATTGCTGACGATCAGTCAAGATGGCGGTCATTGAACTATAAAAAACTTTGTTTTTTTTATTAATACTTATTAGGCTTGCGTTTGACCGCCATCTCACCTGATGGTAAGCAACGATACGGTCTACGATGGAGAACGCGACTAGAAGAAACCGAGTCACTCGCGACTTGAAGACACTCAGATTATATCTATCGGGAAACACCCACACGGGCAGAGCATTCCATTCTCTAGCGGTACGCACAATCACAATACAGGTGGAATCAAAGCGTTTCGTACGAGTTTTTATTTTTTTGGACGTGTTTCCTTGTATTGTATACCTAATACTTACTCTCAATACGATAGCCATTTCTAGCGCGCAGATCTTATTTTTGTATTGTTTTCCACTTACTCACAATAAGGTTGTTACATTTTAAAAAGCCATTTTTAATTTTTTTTGTTTTGTTTTTTCATTTGTATTGTATAATACTTACCCTCGAAAACATTGTTACAATTAGCCATCTCCAACGCACAGTAGTTCTGAAACAGCAGCGGCCGCCCCCGCGCGTCGACTCCGCAGACTGGGGCCACCTCCCCCTCGCAGCGCCGGGGGCATCCGCTCCGGACCTGCCTCACGAATGCGCGGCAGAACTTCTCTTCTACTATGTCGTATTCTGGAACAAACAAGACGTGACGTAGAATAGAGTACAGGGTTATTCATAAAGGGTATGCTAAGCCGCAAAGGGCTTATAGTATTCATCATTATGAACAACTTTTACTATGGGACCAACTCGAAATTCTCGAAAAAAAATCAGCTGTTCTATACATTTTGTCGAGTGTCATTGACATTTTTCTATGGAACAGCTACGAGCCCTTTTCGGCTTAGCATACCCTTTATGACTCTATATTCAAATAATCATTTATTCTTCATATATTTTGTGGATCATCAGTCGTAATAAACCTACACCGGCGCGGTACCCGACCTTCGCGTCCCGCCAGTCGTATGTGAAAACTTCATTAGCTTAGTACTTACTAAGCAGCCCTCTGAAGTACGCACACTGATTGTTCAATATTATATGACACTGGCTCTGGAACCATTTGAACTTCATGTTTTTCCGGTTCAGACCGCACGCCAGCTGTAATAGAAATAATAGAATAGTATATAGAAAGACCAAGATGGACCTCATAAAAAGGCTACGCAGTCTCCGAGGTTTAGTGTGCTCGCGATGCAACTAACCGCCAGAAATAGAGAAGCACGACCTGTTTGGAATTGGATAGCGGTAGTATATCCGCCTTATAAGCCAGAGGTCTCGAGTTCTATTCCCGGCCGGGCAGGTTCTTCCTAAGGTTGCCTGGAAGAGATCGCTCTTAGCGATAAGGCCGCCAGTTGTTGCACTAGTTTTTAGGTGTTATAATCCTTCTGTTTGTAATTTATGGTGTGACCAATAAAGAGTTCATCTATCTATCTATCTATGTTCTAATGATGAATTTAAATATCTGTTCTGGGTCTGGGTGTTAGTTGTTCTTGTCTTTGTGTTCCATGGCACCCCACAGGGTATCTGCTTTTATTAGTGTGAAACGTTTGTTATTGCAAGACGCGCAGCAGCAATGGAAACGGGCGTCGACGAAAGTGAAGAGCCTCCTTGTAACATTATAATGAGTGACGGGACCAACAAATCGCTTGTTCGATGTTAATCGGCACGTTTGCCCATAACAGGTCTGCGCCACCCAGATTTCTATTAGATATAAGATAAATTAAAAAATTGGTTGTCTGTAAAGTCGGTTTACGGACGATAGTTTAACATGGCAACGTCATAATAAATGATTGCATACTGTTCTCGCTCCAATCGTGACGTCACAATGAGCGTAACGGGACACTTCGTGCGTGCACCCGGCGCGGCGTTCATCGATATATTAGACGTTGTCGTGTCAAAAATAAATACGATGTTAAGATGTTTCATCTCCTATTTGTCCTGAAATTTCACTTGGTATTTGAATAAATGAAGAAATTGGGTTACCCTGTGATAGTCGTCGCAGTGGTACTCAGCGCAGTAATCCATCCAGGCGGGATGGAACGGTTTCCGGTTCCGGTCGTTCCACGAGGCGGGCATCTGCGGCTTTGACATGTTCCTGTCTATTAGGAATTATAATTTATAATTAGAAATTACAACTATTGCATAAGTTTAATTGCAATTAAGAGGGTTACTAAAAAAATACAAAAACGTAGTCGTATAAAGTTGCCTTAAGTTAAGTGACAAGAGCATTTTTAGTAGTAACTATCTGAAACCGCCGGGTTCAGCTAGTTACTTTTTTTTTTAACTTTTAAACCTTCCCAGAACTTTCACAAATATTTCAAGATCAAAATCAGCGAAATCGGTCCAACCGTTCTCGAGTTGTAGCCAGACAAACGAACAGCGATTCATTTTCATATAATGAAAATATATAATATATAAATGAATATATAATGATTTTCATATATGATTAAGTTATAGTAATGTTTGACATTGAATAGCTACTCACTGTGTACTCGATCCTTTATGAAATTAGGGTTGTCATACTTCGGTTGCGGCCTGAAATAATATTTTCTTTTGAGATTTTGACGTGACAACGTCAAATAAATCGATGAACGCCGGCTGCACGCACGAAGTGTCCCGTTACGCTCATTGTGACGTCACGATCGGAGCGAAAACAGTATGCAATCATTTCATCAATGTTTTGTTATGACGTTGTCACGTTAAACTTTCGTCCGTAAACCGACTATACAGACAACCAATTTTTTTTATACAATTAAGTGACGGGGCGAGCAAATCGCTCGCCTGATGTAAATAAAAATAAATAAACGTTTCACACTCATAGCTCCCCACTAGGATACCCTGTGTCGGATGCCATGGAACACAGAGACAAAGACAAGGACAACTAACACCCAGACCCAGAACAGATATTTAAATTCATTATACAAACATCTGCCCGGCCGGGAATCGCACCCGGGACCTCTAACTTATAAGGCGGATATACTACCGCTGACCAAACAGGTCGTCGAATCGTCACGTTCGTCCCATAACAAGTCTGCGCCACCCAGAGTTTTGAACAGTTTAAGACCCTGCGCGGCACAGCACTGCGCTCTTCACCCTGAGATTTAAGGAGTCTTTCTTATAATGCCTGTTTAAAGTTAGTCCCTGCTTAAATATGAACAACTTATCGCTAACGTGAAATGTCACGTGCGAAAGATGGAGAAGTTTAGCCAATGATTATTTTTTACACTTGGCTGCGGGAAACACATAGGTAGGTACCTGGTGTTTCATACCAAACGCGTTTGACTATTAGCCGCAGTCAAAGTGTTAAGTTTGCTTCATAGATAAGGCCTAATATATTAGGTATATGTTAAAAACTTACTGTCTTTGCTCATACGCTAATGGCTTGGTCGGTTTTTTTGCGTCGACAACGGCATCTAAAAATATACATTGTTAGTTTATAAACGCCTGGGAGAGATTGCTCTTTTGATAAGGCCGCCAGTTGTTGCACTATTTTAGGTGTTATTATAATAATAATAAATCATTTATTTCAGGCAGTTTAACTTGCATACAATGCAAGTTACAGAGGCCCATAGAAAATAAATACCTTACAGACTAACATAAAATATCTATACTTACTAATATTATAAAGAGGAAAGATTTGTATTTTTGTATTTTTGGATGTTTGTGTGGAATAAACTCAAAAACTACTGGACCGATTTCAAAAATTCTTTCACCATTCGAATGCTACATTATCCCAAAGTAACATAGGCTATTTTTTTTATTTTTTTTTTTATCCACAGCAAAGCGTGGCAGGGAACAGCTAGTATATAAATAACTAGCGGCCCGTCCCGGCTTCGCTCGGGTGGATATTCATTTTTTAAACATTTTGGGATAAACGTAGATTAAATGCGTCTTTATGCGGGTGATAAGTAGATTTTTTTAAAATTACTATTTATATTTTCTCTCATAATTTTTTACATTTTTATCTATAATAGTAGTTTATGCAACTGTCATATAATGAAGGGTATTAAAACACGAGTGTGTTTATGAAACGAGCGGAGCGAGTTTCATAATAGTAACGAGTGTTTTAATACCTGTGTTATATGCAGTTGCATACACTACTTTATCTACACTAATGCTGTTACATTCTACTTATGTTTCCAATACTTGATAAAATACGTTTATCTTCACTAATAAAAACGTGTATTGTCACAGTGAACTTGGCGCGCAATCAGGAGCGAGCGCGCATGCGCGCGCAGGGCGGCCAATCAGGAGCGAGCGCGCGATGTTATAATGAGATTTTACGACATCGATGTGGATATTATAACATCATGTGAAATTGCTTAAATGTTGTCTGTGCTATAACAGTAGTCATTATAACACAAGTATTGGAAACATAAGTAGAATGTTATAACATTAGTGTAGATAAACGTATTTTTATTCTCATCTATCGTAACTTTATTTTTTATTTATTGTCCCATTTTATTTATATTGTGTTTAAGATTAAATACTTTATTTATTTTTTTAGGTTTTTGGTTGCAATTTTTTTACTTGATCTTATTTTGTTAAGGATCCCTAATTTTTTCAGGGAATAAATATCTATGACACTCAGCAATAACGTGGCTTTCTATTGGTGAAAGAATTTTTAAAATCGGTTCAGTAGATCCCGAGATTACCCCTTACAATTTAACAAATATACAAACACACAAACTTTACTTCTTTATAATATTATAGTATATAGTATATTATAGTATATAGTATATTCTATAGTATAGAAAACATAAAACTTTAAACTTAAACAACACGTTTCGTAGTCGACGCGTTCGCGTTTATCCTTTGCTTGTAACTGGTGTGAACATTATAGAGTATTTATCTATCTATCTAATAAAATACAGAGTTATGTACCTACTTATAACGAAAGGGTAAGCTTAGCCGAAAAGGGCTCATAGTACCTACCTACTCATCATTATGAACAACTTTTACTATGGGACCAACCCGGAAAGTTCAGAGCATCAGCTAGTAACAGAATTAAAAAAAAACTATTACAAATAATCTAATCTTGGTCTTTTCAATGTCAGAGTGAATAGGAATCTTCTAAGTCTGCGCTTCATCTTCGACCACATCGTCGCTTACCCACAGGCGAGTTGGTGGTCAATCGTCAATCGAGGACTTATTCGCGATAAAAAAATCTACTTACAATACAAAATAAATAGGTGAAACAGCACAAGGGGAAAAAGCATCATCAAAAAGTAAAATGAGGCCAAAAGAATTACTTTTTACCACAAAAACGACGTTGTTTTGACACATTTAATCTTAAAATGCTACTCACGTTTTATAGAGTGCTGAATAATTACTTACATTCACCAATTAAGTGTGATTACTAAATCAATGTTCGTTGTAGGTACGATTAGGAAATAATCAGAAATTTAACTAAGACATCGATGCATTTCGAAATCGATAAGTTCTAAAACACTATGAGCCTTTTTCGGATTAAGAACTCTGTCTTTGTAACTCTGCACAGGGTTAAATGAGAAAATCAGCTGCTCCATACATTTTGTAGTGACGACGATTTTCTATAGAACAGATGATTTTTTCGTGATAACTATGAGCCCCTTTCGGCTCAACATATCTTAACCCTTTCCTTTTAACCCTGTGAATAATCCGCCACTACGTTAATACCTTATCGTATTCCGCGCAGTCGAGTAAAGAGTAAAATTCGATAAGAGTATGTAGCCAAGTTGTTTAGTACTCGTTGAACAAAGTCAATTATTCGGAGAAATGGCGGGTAATCACGACTAATTATTGCAAATAGGGAAATTAGCTCAGGCCAACACTTGCCAGGTCACGTGGCCGAGCCAAAACATTTTACCTGTAAATACCTATAAGACGCATAATAAACAGGATAATAAAAGTAAGTAAGTAAAAGTAGACAGGGTAATAAAAGTGTACCAAGCGGAAAGGGCTCATCATTATGAACAACTTTTACTAGGACCAACTCGAAATTCGCGAAAAAAATCAGCTGTCCCATAGGTACACTTTGTCGAGTGTCATTGACATTTATATTATATTTGACTAGCTGACTCGACAGACGTAGTCCTGTCAAAAGCCATTGCGTCAATTCTATATCAAATGTCAAAAGTTACATTAAAAAAGTTTACATTGTCCAAAGCGCTGGTTTAAGTATTTTTAAATTTTCTAATTTTTCATGTTTTTTTACTATAAATTGAGATGTGAGCTATCCTCTCCTAAGTTAGATCGAACTGCACATGGTGTGCAAATTTGATTGAAATCGGTTAAGTAGTTTAAGAGTCTATAGCGGACAAACAACGTGACACGTAATTTATATATAGGGTTATTCATAAAAGGTATGCTAAGCCGAAAAAGGCTCATAGTACTCATCATTAAGAACAACTTTTACTACGGAACCAACTCGTAATTCGCGAAAAAAAAATCAGCTGTCCCATACATTTTGTTGAGTGTCAGACATTTTTCTATGGAACAGCTGATTTTTTCGCGAATTTCGGGATGGTCCCATAGTAAAAGTTGTTCATAATGATGAGTACTATGCGCCCTTTTCGGCTTAGCATACTCTTTATGAATAACCCTGTATATTAAGAGGATGACTAGCTGCGAACCAAGGGCTAATCCAGACCATGCATAATTATCTTGAAAACCATAGGTGCTATGTTATAGAGAACATACCTGTCTTGAACAGCTTTCTCGTAGCTTGAACCGTTTTCGAGAAAATCTCAAAAAACAGATTTTGGGACACAAAAAGGGGGGGAAACAATCGTCTCCCGAGGTGTTTCTACATCGGGATCTAATTACACATACAAAAGCTACCAGCATGCCAAGATTCGCGCTTTCTGCCGGATGGGACCGAAAACCCGGTTTTTTCGAGCTAAGGAGGTACTATTCGGCTTTGAGCCAAAAAAAACCTAAACCATAGACAAAATAAAACAATATAAATAAAGAGACAATTTTTTATTCTCTTTGATTCGAGACCTTGTTTTTTACACAAACATGCAGATTTATACAGTATGTTACATTAACATTGGGCCCAATTCTGAAGGCTTTATTCGACAGATCTAATTTAATTTGTCTAAAAGTATTGCTATCCTTGTCGTATAGGTGGCAATGATAGAGACAGATATATTTTAAGTTTAGATCTGTCAAATAAAGACTTCAATCTCGGGCCCATTGTATACAGACTTCACACACACACTACACTTTTCGAGTTTCTGACATTTAAATGCAATTGAATGACAAATCAACAATTTAAGATTCTTTTTAACTAAAAATATTTTAAAACACTGTTTCTCTACACTGATAGAATAACCTCTTTTTTTTGAAGACGGTTAAAAAGATAATTTTAGAGCGTTTAGTGTTTAAAATTATTTTCCGTCTCTTTCTGATCCAGAGAGAAACGGACAAAAATCTGAAATACGCCAAAAAAACTCTAAGACCGTATTTTAGTCGCTCGAAACTATTTCTGTCACTATGTTGATTACACGTAACGAGTACAGTGGCGAGACAGTAAATGGCACACTCGGCCGAGCAAACAAATCATGGTTCTAGTGACTGTCGCCTCGTCAAACTGTTTATACAAACCGAGTACTCGGCCGAGGGCAGTCTCGCCACTGTACTCGTTACATGTATCCCTTTACTCTCATGACATTTCTAGTGAGAGCAACAGAGACAGAGATATCTTTACTATCCAGAATATATCTGTAGTTGGTCATTTGACGCAAAACTGAGCTACAAAAAAAGTTTAAGTAAAATAAACGTGTCGATTCTGACCGTCTTCAAAACTAAAAAAAACTGACAGCTAAAAATTTCGCGCCCTTTTTCACTCGTGTAAGAAAAGGACGCCAAATTTTAAAGCCACTTTAATGGTAAACCAGAATCAACACCATTTCGTTATTTACCTACTATATTTCTCTAATAAATATACTATACAATTATTTAAAAGGGATATAATATATATTATACTACTTTAACAAAATATAGGGATATGTGTATTAAATTTGAATTTTACAAGTAATGTCAAAATTAATCGAAAATATAGAAATATAATGTTGAAACATAGATAAAATATGAAATTTATATATTACATACTCGTATAAAGATATTTTTAATACTACATACGTATATTCGGCTTTAATTATAAATATTGCTTAAATTGATAAATGTCATTTTTTAAGCAGTTTTTATAAATAAGGCCCATTATACCACTTAAAGCATAATTGTTGATTTATCGTCTTGAATAGTTACAGCAAAATCTCTCGAGTAATTATTATGAAGAAATTCAAAGAAAAATGCTATGAAAGATCACTTCGATTCTTTAGTAATTCTTTAACTAAACTTAAAACGACAGCTCGACGAATTAGTCTCTTTTCATTACAATATGCAAGAAAAGGATGGAAGTATATTGTTAACTTAAATTTAGTTTGAGAGGAAGCTCAGAATCGGAGCCAATTAACTTTTAAGTCACTTAAAATGCTCAATTTTTTGAATTCCTTCATAAATTAAAGAATTAAGAAATTATTTTTTGTTTAAATTTTTTACAATTATTTTAGTGAAAATGTCAAAAATGGCCTTTTCAATGACTTAAACAACAGTTATTCTATTTCTTAAGCGATATTAAAACTGTAATTTCGAATTAAAATTAAGGCTTTTTAATATTAACAGTTATGGAAAAAGTATTTATAAAAAAGGTTTTAAGATTTACGGAGTTGGAAACTTTTTACAAGATTTTTTTTATTTACAATAAGTTTGTTACCAACATTTTTTCAACTAAGAGGTTTGGGAGCCAAAAACACGATTATACAATTTTTTTTTTGATTTTTCCAGAGTTCCATAAACGAGGAATTCTAGTGAAATTATTCTAGTATAATTATAAAAAAAAATACGATTTTGACAAGTTAAGTATTGCAAGTTGCAAGTTATGTCAAAACGTTTTTTTTGCATTGAAATTCTGTCGTGATAATATAAAACTTTATCAATCAACAAATAACGTTTGAACTCGACTAAATCGTGAAAAAGTCATGATTTTGTCTATGGTCAGTTTGTTGATCGACCAAGTTCCATATTTAAACTGCTGCCAAACCTTACAACAGGTACAAAATAGTATTGAAAATATATCTATGTATGTATATTGGTGTATAAGTGATTTTTACTTTGAAGATGGTATCACAGAATAGCTGTTTCCTTAACACTTAGTTATAATCATGAACCATAGATTACCAGTTATAGATGCCGTCTTATGAGATTTTTACAAGCTTATAATTATTTAACTTCCAGTGTTGGTTTACGTTTAGGTATGTATCTTGTTAGTAGAAGATAAAAATGGACCAATTGGAAGAACACGCGGATAAATGGGGCTGAAACGAAGCGCTCTCATTGGCTGTCTCAAGGTTACGCCTAGCGATGAACCAATCAACGTAATTTTACTGGTATATTATAACCAATCCATGATGCATTTCTATTGTCCTTAACACGGAATCTATAGAAGGTAATCTCTACTTTCGTTAGCTAAAATACAACTCGTTTCGCGACATTTTTAACTACTTTTAATGATAAGACCGCACACGTTCCAAAACAAAACTAAATTAGCACAAGTACCGCAAGAAATTAATGAAAGAAAAATTAGGAGTCAATTATTATAAAAAAAAATAAGAACCCTAAGACTCGAGCAAAGAGGTCATATAGAAACTTACAAACGTAACGTCGGTTTTGTTGAAAGGGCGATAAGCCAATCACAAAACTATTTTATACTATACAAATCTTTTTAGTTCAAAAAGATTATTTTATTTACATTTAGTTCCACATTTCATTAATTTTTTACTGACTTGTGCTTCTACTTGGCTATAAGATCGGATGTACTAAGCCAAAAAAAAGTGTAAGTCTAAGTATTCATAATTGGAACAACTACCTATAGAATTAACTCTGAAATGAAAAAAGCAGTTAGGTAAAATTTTTTTTTTGAGAACTTAGATAGATAGATAGATAGATAAACTCTTTATTGTTCACACCATAAATTACAAACAAAAGAACTTAATGATAGCTATTTTTTTTTATTTCGAGAACTTACTCATTTTCGGCTTAGCTCAACCGATCATAATTATATAGCCTTTTATGCTTATCATACGATTAGAAAAATCTCTAAAATATTAAGTTTTTTTTTAATGTGATGACATAAAAACTAATAAAAGATAACCTAAGAAAGGATTTTTTATTATTTTTTCAAATTTATTTATATATTTTTTTGTCATTTTATCTTTATAAACTACAAAGAAATAAGTATCAATTAGCCTACAATTTAGTATTTTTAGATTTTGCCGATTTTTTGTTTGGAAATTTGTTTTTTTTTCGGTCCGAGTTACACGTACCGCGATTTGAAATATATTAATTTATTCAATATTCAATGCTTACAACAAAATTATAAATTTACACTAACATTTATTAGTAAATAAACAAATTATTGAATGTCATCGTAAAAAATATTTATTCGTATCTATATTTTTTTATTTTTTAAGTATTTAGGCTGGCATGGCATTGTTTTATCAATAAGTATAATAATTAACTATTTTTATATTATAAATATATAAATCTGAATCACTAGGTACTCTTATTGCGTAGCGAAAATAATAGTTTTGATAATGAGAGTATTTTTAAAGTATTAGGTCAAAAAAACCCTAAAACTAACATAAATTTCTGTCGAGAAATTCGTTAACATATTTTTCGATAGAATTTATGCTCTTATAAAAAAAATATACTGCTATTGGGCCAAAGTTTGACTTTTTTGATTTTTTGACAGATCAATTTTTTTAAGTATTGTTGTCCTTGTCTAATAGGTTGCAATGACAAAGACAGATGTATTTTTAGTTAGTTTTTTAGATCTGTCAAATAAAGCCGTCAAACTTAAGCCATTTCAGTCAAAAGGCAGTCAACCGCGTTACCAAAGAACAACTGGTCAGTTGACTGCTTTTCAACTAAAACCAAGAAATAACAAATTTTCCAACAATATTCTCCCTTATATAAGATGTTTATTTACCAACAATCGTTCCTAAATAGCGAAACTTTTCGGTGGACTTTTTTTCACTTTTTTTCTTTCATTTTTTCACACTCTCATACATCAATCGAAATAGTCTATGTTTTATTGGAAGTCTTATTGTAACAAAAATGGCGGTCTAACAACCAATCTATAAAATATACAAAAATATGTTGAAAATTACTGCTTTTTAGTCACTAAAAGTAAGTTTTTGCTTGCTTAGTATTATCTTTGCCTAAAAAATTGTAATGACAAAGACAGATTTTTTAAGTTTTTAATAACTCCGATCTGTCAAGTAAAGCTTCCAAAATTAGCTTCTATTATTTTTGACTTCCAATAAACAATAGAGGTCTTTATAAACAATACTTAAACTTAATCACTGCTTTAAATTTAAAATCCGTTTCTTCGCACGAGTCATTACTCGTCAGCAAGAAGTCTAAGTATTAGCAGTGACTTAATTTAACCAATGTTTACCTTTTAAGTCGTGCTTAAATTAGTCACTGCTTACAATGTTCTAACAACTCGCTGACGTGAAATTGACTGCCCCTACACTATCGAAACTGCAAAATTGCGATTTTTGTACCAATTACATGTATATTTGATATACTTTTAGGAAATCAAATCATTCGAAGTCTAAAATATAAATTACAATTTTTTAATCAATTTTTTTTTATTTAAGTTTAATTTTTTTAGAGCAATTCAATTTACTCTCCTGTGAAAAATGCCATTTACAACTCCGAAGTGTTTCGGGCAGTCGTTAATGTCTGCGCGAAAACAAGATGGAGGACTTTAAGCAATGACTAACTTAAGCAGGTCCTAGCGAGACCAAGATTCTAACTTATGCTAAAGAAATAAATCTAAACACATGGAATAGTCCTCGAGTTACTTAAAAAAATAATCACAGTGTGAAAGCTAATCGAAAGTCTGGGGCGAAATTTGCCCCTTTTCTTAAAAAAAATAATAAAATACTAAAGTTAGACAAAGTTAAAGCTCTTGGTTGACAGAATAGGGCTTCGAGGGGCAAATGTCGCTTCTATGAGGATGTGTGCTTTATTTTAATAAAAAAAAATATATAAAAATATTTGACGCTTTGAGTTTTATTTAAAAAAATGCTTGCAATATTATTGACGCTTTTGAGTTTCATTTTAAACAGAAACAATGGAGATGTTATTTCTTCGAAAACATTTAATATGTTTAATGTATTGATGTCCTTGTCTAATAGGTTGCAATGAAAAAGACAGATATATTTTTAGTTAGTTTCGATCTGACAAATAACTTTCACTCTTTGACCCAGGGTCTTACTTAGACTTTGCTTAAGTTAATCACTACTTAAAAGGTTTATGATTTCGCTGACGTGAAATGTCACGTTCGAAAACAGTTGATTAAGTGTTAAGCAGGATTTAAAAGTTAGACCCGTATTAAGTTACGGCATAAGTAAACTATTTGATTTGATTTGTTCTCATTATCTAAACTGAACATTTTAAATTTTATTTTTTCTTTCTTTTTGATATGCGAGAAAAGGACGGTTGCAATTTTAGAGTCGTCAATAAAAAAATGCGAGGAAAAAAAAATGCTGTTTTTGGGGTTCCGTGAGAAAAGAAGGAAACCTTTTCGTTAAATATTACTGACTTATTTCATAAAGTGCACATCCTCATTTCATTTAATACTTGAAAAATAAATTGTTTTTTTTTCGTTTCCGTATTTGCACTTCTTAACCGACTACGAAGTATAAAAAGGGTGATATTAACCATCAGTCCGGCAAGACAAATTTTGATGGACCAAAACCGCTGACTGACTTTGAAAAATAAAAAAAAATAAAAAGTTCCAAAGATGTATATTTTCGAATTACTTATACATGTCAGGAAAAGAAATGTCAGAAATGCATATCAAATACAGGGTGATTTGATAATAGTGTTCAATATTTAACATTTTCAACTATATGCAAACAAAACTGTTAAATTTGACAACTTGTTAAACTTTTGAAATAAATTTGCAAAATAATGAACACCATTCTCAAATTATTTTTTAAATGTTCAATACTTTTTACCTCGTAGTCGTTTTTAGAACTTAAAATAACTTAAAAACTAAGACATGTGCACGCCACTGGCTCAGAAAATCCCCGGTTCCGCAAAGAAAAAAAATAAATTTATACGGAACCCTCAGATGACTTTTGATCACTTTGTTTTGACTCTTTCAAAAGTGGGATCATTATTTTTTTTTATTTGAAATTGACTGTCTTCTTAACAACGTCCAAATAGCTGCCTGATTTTTTTTCTTACGAGTTTTTAAAAATAAATAAGGTTACTATTTGCAATGTCCCAGTGGCGCCGATATTTCACCTCATTTTGACGGCTGTTTTCGGAACTAAAAATATTTGTTTTCCGGTTTTTTTTAGGAATTTATGGGCTTTGATAAAACTTCATTGCACTTTTATCATTTAAATACAATATTTCTGACAATGAAACTTTTCACAACCAAAATTCCATTTTTTAACCTTACATTTAGATTTTAATGTCATTTCTGTCGCCAGAGTAACTTTTTAAGGCAACTGTCGGGTGGTACATTCAGCCTGAGGCGTTTCGGCGCAACTTTTTAAGGCATATGTCGGTTGTTGCATTCAGCCCGAGCTCTTCTGTCGACGTAGTTTTTAAGGCAAATGTCGGATATTGCATTTATCTTCAGCACTCCTATCGGCGTAGCTTTTTAAGGCAAATGTCAGGTCTTATATTTATCCCCAGCTCTTCTGCCGGCGTAACTTTTTAAGGCAAACGTCAGGTGGTACATTCAGCCTGGCCCGTATATTTTTAAGGCAAACGTCGGATGGTACATTCAGCCGAGACGTTGTTAAGACGGTAGACGCTAGTTGTCGCAGTAGACGGGTAGGACGGGGCTCCGCGGCCAGTCGCACGTCTCTTCGCTTTCGCTGGACTCGCTGCCTGATCTGTTGAGACAATTAGGTGTTAACAAGATACTTTACAAGTATTATTTTCTCTAATTTAAGGTTTCTATAATAACAACTATCAAGCCATGCCAGAGGCCTTTAGGTGGCCTAAAACATTCCGAGAGCAAGTTTAGCCACTCGGTCTATAACGGAATTACTTAGTAATTTAATCTATACTAATATTATAAAGAGGAAAGATTTGTATTTTTGGATGTTTGTGTGGAATAAACTCGAAAACTACTGGACCGATTTCAAAAATTCTTTCACCATTCGAATGCTACATTATCCCAAAGTAACATAGGCTATTTTTTTTGATTTTATTACTTTTTTTTATCCACAGCAAAGCGTGGCAGGGAACAGCTAGTTTGGAAATAAAGAAGCCGTCAAACGGATGTAAAGGGTTAGGTGCAAAACAAGTAATACTCAAAATGTGCACCGGACCAAGCACTCTCCAAACAAGAACATTACTTTACAAAACAAAAAACAAAAACCGACTTCGAGAGACCGACTATTGAGTTATTCATCTATTTGTCGCGCACGTACTTAATGCTAATTTAAGACTTACATGGTTTTCTCATGGATACCATTATCAGAACTGGACTAAATTGAAATGGGACCAAATGGGAAGCGTCAGCTTTCTAATAAAAAAAGAATCATCAAAATCGATTCACCCAGTCAAAAGTTATGAGGTAACAAACATAAAAAAAAAAAATAAAAAAAAACATACAGACGAATTGATAACCTCCTCCTTTTTTTAAGTCGGTTAAAAACGTATTTCTCACAACAACCACTTCTCAGAATAGACACTATCCGAAACGAGAATGTTGTAAAATTAGCACCATTTTTTTGTGCTTTGTTTTTCTATTGAGTGAAAATAACCTTAGGTTAGTTTATTGGGATTTTGTTAACCAAACAGTTAACCAACTTCTTCGCGAAAATTTCAACTGAATCATGTTTACCTATAACAGGTCTGCGTCACCCAGAATTTTTGACTCTTAGAATAGGCTTGTTTCCACTAAGAATGAATCGGATGGATTGGAGTTTCTAATTATTGATTAAGATATACAGATTTCAAACAATAAAACAATTTATCAAAATAATTAAAGATTATTAATATTTTTAGAAAAGAAAATCTTAAAAAATAGGCATTGAGTCACGTGACCGTGAACGCCAATCAGAAAATGTGACGTCACATAGTGGTATGCTGAAAAAAAACTTTCAACAAAACAAACTTTTGCCGTAAGTGAACACAATCGTTTGTCACTATGTGACGTCATTTACGACGCCATGACACTTTCTTGTGTTTTTACGCCAGATTAAAAATATTTTCTTAAAACTTAAAATATGTGTTTTAAATATAATTTTTAACATGAAATATTATTTTTTTGGGGTAATACAGGTACTAAACTAACGAAATAAGCCATTTTTGAAATTTACGACACAGGCCTATTTTGAACTCTTAGAATTCAAGCCCCCGCGCGGCACAGCACTGCGCTCGTCACCCTGAGATACAAGATGTTATTTGCCCTGAAATTTCACTGGAAACGTTGCCCTTCCAACCGGAACACAGTAATGTTTGCACATGACTGCTCGGCGGTGGAATAACTGGCAAGGTGTGGTACTTCCCAGGCGGGCTCTGCAAAAGGGTAGGGCTTACTATGGAAACTAACGTGGTTTTCACACATTTTTGTTATAATTACCTTATTATTAGTAATTATAAATTAATTTAATTATACAACAAATATAATTATATTTATATAATATAACTAGCTGACTCGACAGACGTTGTCCTGTCAAAAGCCATTGCGTCTATTGCGTAACCATAGCAACCGTAGTATGTTGATGCTAACTTGTCAATTTATAGTAAAAATTATCAGTATATATATAACTTGCAATAAATTAAAATTGCGACTATAATTTGAGATTTAAACTATCCTATCTCTCAAGTTGGATCGAACTGCACATGGTGTGCGAATTTTATTATAATCGGTTAAGTGGTTTAGGAGTCCATTGAGGACAAACATTGTGACACGAGATTTATATATATATTAAGATTATATTTGTTATAATTACCTAATTATTAGTTTGATGAAGGTCACCGAATGTGACCGAAACTAGTCGTGGTAGACGACTTAATTTTTACGTGAGTATTCCCGTGTTTAAATATAACAAAAAGGTTAGGGCTCTTTGCCTCTACCACAAATATGTAGAAATAGAAATAGAAATAGATTTATTTTCCATAAAGATATTACATTTAACCTTAAGAACTAACTAAAACTAGCCCTATCTAAAAAACTAGTAAAATAAAATAATACACATTAAAACAAAAAGTAAGAGTGCTGTGCTGGTAACCCTGTAACCCTGTTATACCTCTATGCTGCAATGATAAAGACATAATATATATATTTTTAGTGAGTCTAGACCTGTCAACTAAAACATGTAAGTAAATAACTAGGCTTACCTGTTTCTGGCGGGCGCGGCGTCGGCGAAATGTTGCTCCTCGATGGTGGGCAGGAGAGAAGTCAGCCGGTCCGTGGGCCGAAGCACCTGCACAAATTACATGTTACATGATGTTTGTCTGTTTATTCTAGCACTTTGTAATTAGACTACAAAATAAGCTTGTTAAATAAAAATAATAAAAATTTAATTTAATACTTTTGTTAAGTTTTTTATTTTAAAAACTTTTTTCATTTTTTTTTAGTTTATCTTCAGCGTCCGCTCCGACAGCCTCTGCCGTAGCGGCTGTGGTAATATTGCCGTCCTTACGAATTACGAACAATTCGGCCAAAACTCGAATTATTGCACAATTCGAGTTTTGGCCGAATTGTATTAAGTACATATTCGGAATCAGCAAAACGAGCTCTGCATATTTTCTCTGGACAGTTTTTACGTTACTACGACGGAGTCGGTTTTACTACCAACAAAAGTGAAATTCAAATTTAATGAAAATAAACTCTTTAAACGCGAAATTTCGAGAAAACTTCCCAAAATCAGCTCTAACCTAGTTCTTGCACTTTTCTTAACGACGGCAGATTTTTAACCGACTTCAAAAAAGGAGGAGGTTATCAATTCGTCTGTATGTTTTTTTTTATTATTTTTTTTTGTTTGTTACCTCATAACTTTTGACTGGGTGAATCGATTTTGATGATTCTTTTTTTATTAGAAAGCTGACGCTTCCCATTTGGTCCCATTTCAATTTAGTCCAGTTCTGATAATGGTATCCATGAGAAAACCATATAAGTCTTAAATTTACATTAAGTACGTGCGCGACAAATAGATGAATAGCTCAATAGTCGGTCTTTTGAAGTCGGTTTTTGTTTTTTGTTTTGTAAAAATAATGTTCTTGTTTTTATAACTGTATGTTTGTAACCGACTCCTTTGAGCGCGTTTTTGACCCACTTTAAACGGTCAGATTTCTTTCAAACTTTGTAGATATATCGAGGACCGATGACAATACACTAAACAAAGCGTGTGTTAGTTTCTTTAATTGTTAGTTTACCTTCAGCGTCCGCTCCGACAGCCTCCAAACCAGCCTCTGCCGCTGCGGCTGCGCGGCGCGCGCCTCGTACTGAGACACGACCACACGCACCCGCGACCGAACTGCGACTAGCGACGAGTCTGACATCTGTGGCGGGGGCGGGGGGAAATAAATTAGTTAAAATTATACCATCTAGTGGTAGGGGGAAAGGGGCTACGTTAGTTATTTATGCAAGAATCATCAAACGAATAGAATATATCTATCTATTTATATAAAAATGAATCCCCATTTCCCTTGGTCACGCCATCACGCGTGAACGGCTGGACCGATTTCACTTTTTTTTTTTTTGTTATTGTCAGGAAAAGGTTCTTTAAAGAAAAAAAATCGGTTGTCTGTAAAGTAGGTTTACTGACGATAGTTTAACGTGACGTCATAAGAAAATACTGATAGAATGGTTTCATTTTTCAAAAGAAAATTTTAATTTTATTTTTTTAATTAATTTTATTTTATTTAAGTAAGGTACAAAAGTAATTGACAAATAGGAAAATATAATAGAATATAGGAAATCACAATTTCACTCAGAGCGAGGTAACGCCTCATCGAGGTAACGGCACATACGTCACACTTTTTTCGTACTTGCACCCGACTCAATCGAATTATAAGACGTTATCACGTCAAAAAAAAAATAGTGTGTAATAAGTGTGTGTGTAGTAGTTGTGTGTGTGTGTGTGTGTGTATAAATACATACATGGCAGTGCAGCTGCAGTTGTCTGGCAAACTCGTACACGTAGAACGCGTGGTCCGGGACCGGCTCGCGGGACCACTCCGCCAGCTGCTGTTCTGTAGGACAAACAAGAACATTATTTTTACAAAACAAAAAACAAAAACCGACTTCAATAGACCGACTATTGAGTTATTCATCTATTTGTCGCGCACGTACTTAATGCAAATTTAAGACTTATATGGTTTTCTCATGGATGCCATTATCAGAACTGGACTAAATTGAAATGGGACCAAATGGGAAGCGTCAGCTTTCTAATAAAAAAGGAATCATTAAAATCGATTCACCCAGTCAAAAGTTATGAGGTAACAAACATAAAAAAAAAAAATACAGACGAATTGATAACCTCCTCCTTTTTTGAAGTCGATTAATAAATAAATATTAGACAACAAAAACACTAAAAAAACATTAAAAATATTATTTTTTTCAAAAACAAGCTTTTACTGAATAATTACACAGGTATACTAAATTTTAGGTCAGGAGGACATTTTAATTTAGCCTTCAAGATTTGACCTACACAAAGATATTTAGTCGGACGTCCGGAGATGAAATTCAATGGGTGCGTACTGACTGACCGAGCAGCCTCGCGAGGCAAATGCTCGGCCAGTCAGGACGTGCCTCGCCCGAGACAAACGACTGCCGCGCGAGGCTGCTCGGTCAGTCAGTACGCACCCAATGGCGTATGTGAATCCACCAATCCACACTTGGCCAGCGTGGCCTAATCACCCTTCAAGGATAGACCTGTATCCCAGCAGTGGGAGGATTAAAGGTGCAATATGCATATCGAGGGGTGAGTGATAAAACCCGATAACTTCATAAAAGTGAGGCGCGAGATATTCCATGTTAAAGTTTCTTGCCAACAAAAAAATGATTTCTCGGTCTCGAGATAATGTGACCGGGTTATAGTTAAGAATTTGCACATAGTTTTTAAAAGGAAATCATTTTTTTGTTAGCAAGAAACTTTAACATGGAATATCTCGCGACTCACTTTTATGAAGTTATCGGGTTTTATCACTCACCCCTCGATATGCCCTTCGAGGGTAGACCTGTATCCCAGCAGTGGGAGGATTAAGATTGAGAATGAATTAATGAAAGATACATGGCAATTTTTTTTTCGCGAATGAGTCTGCGTTAGACCACCAACTCGCCTGTTGGTAGGCGACGATGTGGTCGAAGATAACGCACGCAGACTTAGAAGATACCTATTCACTCTAACCTTGAAAAGCCCAAGATTACATGTTTCAGGAAATACTCGTAAGCCCAATACAATTGAAATAAAAGCTAGTATTGAAAGGTTATCTCACCGAGTTTATGGTAGAGCAGCACTAGTGCCAGCTCGCTGGTCCTCGCGTTCGCGCACTGAGCGTCGCACGCCACGATCTCCAGCACCTTAGCGAGTTCACTCTCCTGGGGACAGAGAACAAACCAACATGATTATTGAAGAAAAAAAAACGTGTGGCACTCGGGGACTGCCGCGGTAAAGCTATTGCATAGAATTTTTTAACAACTTATGCAATTATAATTATTTATCGAAACCTTACACTCGACACCTAGAGGCGAGTTGCTGAACTAAAGAGACAAGCGTGATATTTCAAAAAGTAATTAAAAGTTCTGCTATTCATCGATAGATGGCAACAAAACTAAAAAGTATCACTAAAAAGTGTAAGGTTATTTTCGTTACGGAATTTTTGGATTCGGTCTCCACGCTCAAGGCCCGCGATAGAAGCTATGCAATAGCTTAAAACTTATCGAATTAAGCACTAGGAGTTTGTAGCGAACTGAAGCTCGCGATTTCTAATTCACGGGCTCTTGATTGATTTTGCTCGTACGTTTCACACCCATAGCTCCTGTGTCGGGATGCCATGGAAAACACAAAGACAAGGACAACTAACACCCAGACCCAGAACAGACATTTAAATTCATCATTCAAACATCTGCCCGGCCGGCCGGTTTTTGCCGCGAATTTTTCCTTGTTTTCTACGGAATGAAGTGAAAATTTGAGTTTAAGAAAAAAGAAAGAAGTCGGCTGGGGCCATATCTGGTGAATAATACATTAAGTTGTATCTAGGTATTGTATTGTGTTGTATCTTGGCATTGTCTTGTCTCGATTGCTATTCTCACCTGACAACAGCTCGGCAGTGGAATCTCCTCGCTCTCTCCGCTCGCTAACAGCTGACGCAGCAGCCTCAGCCAGTGGAGGGCAGTGACGCGCTTCACTCCCGGCGTGAGGCAGAGCTTGTCGACCACGATGCGGGACATCCGGGACACGTCGCCCGCTGTGCAGGCCGACTGCGAGATTGACACTGGAATAAAAAAAAAAAAAATCTATAAAACGTAAATCGGAAATCCCTTAAATATTTATTTTATCCTATTTTTTAGTATTTATAGCGGCACCAGAAATACATCATCTTTGAAAATTTCAACTGTCTAACTATCACGGTTCATTAGATACAGCCTGGTGACAGGCAGACAGACGGACAGACAGCGGAGTCTTGGTAATAGAGTCCCTTTATACCCTTTGGGTACGGAACCCTATAAACAAGCTTTTATTAATTGATGTACATTACCTAATTTTATGGTATTGTTATAGGAGTTACTCGGGTATAACGAATTTCAGCTGAAAGTGGTTCAAAATTCAATTGCGAGATTTCATCTACAGCATTCTTTATCCCACTTCTGAGTATACGCCTCTCTTACCGTGCCATCTGTCTAGAACCTACATAAATCGAGTCCAGGTTAGTCGCCCTTGAATTTCATTTCATTCATTCATTCATTCTTCATGTCATTCATTCACTCATCCTCCTTACTCAGTTCTTCGAAGAAAACATTTTATTTTATTTCATTCATTCATTCATCATTATCATCTTCAGCCTTCTTACCCAGTTCTTCGATGGAGACGTTCCGTTTCACGTTGTGTTCGGCAGCGAACTCCTCTATAGCGATGTTGACACACGACACCGTGATGCAGGGCAGGTGCGACGGGCGGACTTTCATCTTCGTAAGGAATCTGAAAACAAATAAAGAAGGATATTAAAAAAAATAATGAATAACAAGCTTTTATTGCATTGTCATCGGAGTTACACAGGTACATCAAATTTGAGCTTAATCAGACATTGGAATGGTTCATAATTAAATTGCAATATTTAACCCCGAAAAAAAAACTGGGCAAGCTAAATAAAAGCTTAAAACGTTTTACACTCATAGCTCTTCATTAGTTTTCCCTGTGTCAGCTGCCATGGATCACACAAAGACAAGGACAGCTAACACCCAGACCCAGAGCAAATATCGAAATGCTTCAAATCATTTTCAGTGTCAAGGTTTCCATAATGAGTTCATTGAATAGACGAGTCAAAGTTCGTGGTTGGGTCAAACCAGCGGTGCAGAAATTTGGTCGACGTTTAAACTCAACAAGTTTTAATAGTTTATCAATTATCAGTTCATTCATACTTGAGCTGCTGATCAGCAAATCAGTATTGTGGCTTGCATGCTACATATAAGACATCAACGCTATTATGTCAATAAATGAACATGGTGGAATACGGCCTAATCACCCTTTGAGGGTAGACCTGTATCCCAGCAGTGGGAGGATAAATGGTTGCTGATGTGTGATGTGAAATGATCCCACTTCTGAAACGCGTCAGTACTCACCGGTCGAAGAGGTTGATCGCGTTGATGAGCACGTCGACCGGGAGGTCGAACCACACCTTGAGGCAGCGCATCACGTGCGCGGCGCCGTCGCGCGCCCCCGTCGTCACCTCGCCTGTCTGGGGACAACGAATAACGATCAGAACCCATACTGTGAGGTTCTTCTTTGAATAAACTTTTGGATGATAGACTTGTGTTTGACCGCCATCTTATCTATAACGATGGAGCACGAAAGAAGAACCCTCCACTCCTCTTCGGCACCGGGAGAATGGCAAGATTCAAAGCGTCAGCTGTTGAAGATTCGAACAAAAGATTTCTTGTATGGATTCTTTAGCGGTAACTTTAACTTCTAGCACAATGGATGAGCGTTGCTCTCGATCACCGACCCATTCATATTTCTTACCCTAGATTTGATTTTAACTTGCTTTTCAGGACTCAATGCTTGAATTGACACAGATTACGACAGCCTGCACCGGACTCACCTCTGATTCATTGGGCAGACACAGTCTCGGCTGGAACTTGGGCTCCAGTAGCAGGTACTCGTTGAGCGCGGCGTGCAGTGCGCCGCGGTCGACCGCCGACGTCGACGCAGACGTGCTCGCGTCAGCATCCGGGTGCCTCGCGCCCGCTCTCAACATTATCGGGCTTTTCGGGCAGAGGGTGAATCGGCACCTATATCAACAATAACTTATTAGTCACTGAGCAGAGCGAAGGTTTTGGTCTAATGGGATTTGTCATGTCATTGGTATGCTCAGATCAAGTAGAAAGGAAGATATAGTGCTGCCTTAGATCCAGGTGAAGCCACAAACTCGCTGATCCCCGCGTACGTCAATAGAAATTGAAAATTATAACCTTATCATGTTATTTATCTGTCGTAAGAACTGACGATTGGTTAGAGTTTTCAGGAGTCAATATGAGCGTCAAGTGTACGAACACGGGGATCAGCGAGTTAGTGGCTTCATCTGAATTTAAGGCAGCACTACATCTTCCTTTCTACTTGATCTGAGTTGGTATGATGGTATGTTTGTTTGACGATAACTTGAGTACGATCGATCCGATCTTCATGAAGGGGTTTTGGAGATTTGGGGGAACGAGGTCTCAGTTCAGCGTAGACTAGTTTAACATCGTTTATGCTAATATACGATGAAGTTGATAAAAAATTGTAACGACTAGCTTGGGATAAGAATTATCTGTCAGATTGATTGAATTTTGCTTTGTTTATTTCTACATTTGTCTTATATTGCAGAAATGATGCACATTAATTTGATACACAAAGTACGCATTGTGTAAACATTTGTATCATTCACAATTGTTGTTAAATAGTACAAAAAAAGCAGTTTAATACTAAAGTATCAGCTGATTTACTTTTAACAATAAACATTTACGAAAAGGTTGGCCTTAACGTTTGTTTTCACTCTCTTATCCAAGGCACTTAGCCGAAATAAAAGAGATAAACCTTAATCATATCGTAGCGGTTCAAATAAACATATACTTAACAACAATAAAGGTTGAATAACACTAGAATAACGAATGTCATCGTTACTACAAAAAGTTGTTTACCTGATAATGATTTTAGTGTTTCATCATTTTTTTGCACTTATAGAACTGAAACTCAAGTCACTGATCTAAGGGTACAGGGAATTTTAGTGGAGAGCTACGAGTGTGAAATGCCATTAATTTATTTCAGAAACTACTAATTTAACTAGTTTTTGCAATTTTTTTTAATGAAAATATCCCTCCTATCAAAAAATCCCGACGACAAAAAAAATCTATGAAATTGTTAAACCTATACACACCTAGTTTCGTCGAGATTTGTTGAGAAATGCGACCTGTCTGGGAGTATCTGAATCCGGGTGTTTTTGTCTTGAGTCTGAGGCCCAAACAACCCAAGCGATTGCCAGAATAATATTGAAACTCTTGGGTCTGAGACCCAAACAACCTAGTCGATTGCCAAAATATTATTAAATAAATAAAAAAACATTTCACACTCATAGCTCCTCACTAGGATACCCTGTGTCGGATGCCATGGAACACAAAGACAAGGACAACTAACACCAGACCCAGAGCAGATATTTAAATTCATCATTCAAACATCTGTTCGGCCGCGAATCGAACCGACCTCTGGCTTAAAAGGCGGATATACTACCACGGAACCATACAGGTCGTCATTGAAATCAAACTTATTGAAATGAACAATGAACATCCTACTATCCTATTCATACTAATATTATAAACACGAAAGTTTGTAAGAATGTATGGATGTATGTATGTTTGTTACTCTTTCACGCAAAACCGGCTGAACGGATTTACATGAAATTTGGAATGGAGGTTGTTCATGGTCTGGATTAACACATAGACTACTTTTTATCCCGAAAAATGCAGGGCGCAGCTATTATTTCAATATAATGAACATATTGCCTTATAATTTTGTCTTTGTGTGTGTTCCATGACATCCCCGCCACAGGACTTATTCCTAAACTATACTATGACTGTAAACGTTTATTTATTGATTTATTGGAATGAAACTTACCTATGCGTGCGCAAGAGCAGGCAGCGGCTAGGTGTCGTTGTTGGTGCTCGCGCCGATCCCCCCAAGGCTCGATCCCGACGGTTGTAGCGACCGGGCGCGAAGGCCCTAGTACCTGACCACACGAGAGCGCTGTCAACGCACTGCAGCTTCGGGGAAGCCGCGGAGCGTTGGTAGTTTGCAGGTTGACGGGGAACAAGGAAAGGTTTGAGGTCTTTGTAGTATTTGTGGAAATGGGAAAATTGACAATGTTACAGTTGAGGTAGAATGGAGAATTCTAAGTATATTTCAAAGCAATGTACTTCAATTGCTAAGAAACTGACGAGTAGGTCGTCTAAGTAATCAAAGTGTATAGAAAATTATTCAGACTTGAATTACTACTTTGGTATTTTGTTCAAATGATAAAGCACTAATAAAATCTCTAATTTGATGCGAGATTTGACAACGATTCTCAAGAAAATAAATAAGATCGTTGAAATTGGGTATTTGGAAAAAAGGATTTCGTCAGATCGAGGTTAGGATTGAGGAATTACCACAAGGTTACCGGGTACAATGTCTTGTTGAAAAACAATTGCCCAGCCGCCTTAAGCGTCTCCGTGATACAAAAATCAGATACGTACAGCAGTGGTTGAACACTGTCTGTAGGCCGAGTCCACTGTACTCTACGAGCCACAGCGACAAACGAAGGGAGAATTCCCAAGCTTGGCTCACACAAGCGTGTTAGCTATTATAGCACCGGTCTGATCCCTTGACCCTAGTACAAACCGGGTTCGCACCCTTGATACTATTTTTATGAGAACCGTCGAAGGTTCGTCGCAGCAAAGCGATGGGGTCTCTTCACAGGGAATCGACAAAGAAAATTCGTATACAATCGTATAAAATACCTGTAAAATTACACACATAGGACATTGAATATGGCGAACAAACGTGCAGAATATTTATCTATTAATTTGATGTCGTTAAGGTCAACCAGTGTACCTAAATGCGCATCTACGTTTCGATTTATTTATCGCTTACCATTTGTTTTACAATCGAAAAACAGAACATTGCAATTTCTCTCCAAGCACCAACGAAATAAGACCCAAAATAGCGTGTCTAGATAAAGGTGACATTATTATCAATTTCCTTCAAAACAATCTAGAGGCGTCATTTATTTAATTGCATAATTACATTTGCGTGTCGGATAATTGATAAAACTGATGTATTTTAGTCATAATAAGCTAATCCGAATTTTGCTATCGATATTATCGCTTCTATCTACTCCAGGCAGTACAGCTGAATATATTAAATGCTTCCTCTTTACTCGACTACAGCAAAGCCAAAAGGAAGGGATGTTTTAGAGTCATTCAATAAAAGAGTTTACTAAATTCGAAAATTAGTGAAAAAGTGTGAGAAAAAGTAAAGATAAGATAAGATAAGATGACAGAGTTTGGATGTTTGTTGCTGTCACGCAATATTAAAATTTGGTATGTAACTAGCTGTAGATAGACCTGTACCCCAGCAGTGGGAGGATTAAAGGTTGAATATGATGATGATGATGAAGCTAGCTTATACGTATCTTCGATTATTCCAATGTTATGTTATGTTGTTATGTTATCATAAAGGCTTTTCATCCCAGAAAACTGGAGCAACTAGCATGACTATAAAACGATTATTTTTCAAGACCGATAAAGCTATATTCTCTCTTAAAGATTGCTAGAGTATGTTATAAATACTTTTCCAATAGATTGTGTACAAGCATGTTGTTTTGCTAGCGAACAGCTGCTGTTCAATATACGACCTTGCTAAATATTCAAGGTAAAGATAACGCGCAGCGCTTTGCGAAAATAAATGCAAATTTTAGTTGTACGGATATTTAGAGATTCAGAGTGCCTAGTGCGAGTTTCTTTCACTATTCGATCGCGGTAACGTTAACTACAATTTGTATGGAATAAAAACCGCGCCACCTAGTGTTCATAATATGAACTACAACTACTTCCATACAAACTGTAGTTTACATTAAAATGATCGAATAGTGAAAAAAACTAGCACTAGGCACACTGGATGGGTGATTACACGTAACGAGTACAGTGGTGAGACAGTGCCCTCGGCAGTACTCGGTTTGTATAAACAGTTTGACGAGGCGACAGTCACTAGAACCATGGTTTGTATACTCTGCCGAGTGTACCCATTTACCGTCTCGTCACTGTAATCCACCTAATATTTTTTATAGTGCAAAAATGTTTTTTATTTTACAATTAATAAATCCGCATCTGACCACTAACTCGCCTGTTGGTAAGCGACGATGTGGTCCAAGATAAAGCACGAAGACTTAGAAGATACCTATTCACTCTGACCTTGAAAAGTCCAAGATTATCTCTCAGGGAACAAGGAAGTCGGAAGACTGTTCCATTCCCAGGCTGTACGGTTTAGAAACTGTTTTGTACGTATTTGTCAGTACCTGACTTCAATCCTACACATACGAGATAAGAGCAATAATTACTTGCTAAACTGGAACCTACCTAAATTTCGTCTCGCTCTGTCAACTAATGAAAAAGAGAGATGGAAGCCAGCACGATTCAGTTAGGCTCGCGGCAAGAGTTTGCAGTACCTACGTAATAATATTAGATGAGCTGCGGTTTTGCCCGCGTTTTTCCGGTTTTAATGGTTTTGTCCCGGAAAAAGGTTGGCTGGCCTTAATCATGACGTAATTATTTAGTCACTGTTTGACGTTGATTGGTCACTGTTTGAAATATACTACACTACTAGCTGACTCGACAGACGTTGTCCTGTCAAAAGCCATTGCGTAACTATAGCAACCGTAGTATGTTGATGCTAACTTGTCAATTTATAGTAAAAATTATCAGTATATATATAATTTGCAATAAATTAAAATTGCGACTATAATTTGAGATTTAAACTATCCTATCTCTCAAGTTGGATCGAACTGCACATGGTGTACGAATTTTATTATAATCGGTTAAGTGGTTTAGGAGTCCATTGAGGACAAACATTGTGACACGAGATTTATATATATTAAGATAAGATTACTATTTTTGTCACTTAGTTATTGGATTGATATTTCTGAATTCAGATTATTTCTATCTTTTTATGCCACTGCTCAAAAGGACAGTGATGGTAATACACGCAACGAGACAGTGCCCTCGGCCGAGTACTCGGTTTGTATCAGTGTGACGAGACACCATGATTGGTTTGCTCGGCCGAGTGCGTCTATTTACTGTCTCGCCACTGTACTCGTTACGTATAATCAGTCCATAACATTCATATTTCGGGCGTATACAGGGTTATTCATAAAGGGTATGCTAAGCTAAAAAGAGCTCATAGTACTCATCATTATAAACAACTTTTACTGTGGGACCAGCCCAGAATTCGCGAAAAAAAATCAGCTGTTCCATACATTTTGTCGAGTGTCATTGACATTTTTCTATAGAACAGCTGATTATTTTGTCGCGAATTTCGGGTTGGTCCCATATTAAAAGTTGTGGATAATGATGAGTACTATGAGCCCTTTTCGGCTTAGCATACTCTTTATGAATAACCCTGTATAAGTACGAAGGTTTTTATGTTGCTTCATACCGTCTAAACGGATCGATAAACAAGAACATTATTTTTACAAAACAAAAAACAAAAACCGACTTCAAAAGACCGACTATTGAGTTATTCATCTATTTGTCGCGCACGTACTTAATGCAAATTTAAGACTTATATGGTTTTCTCATGGATACCATTATCAGAACTGGACTAAATTGAAATGGGACCAAATGGGAAGCGTCAGCTTTCTAATAAAAAAAGAATTATCAAAATCGATTCACCCAGTCAAAAGTTATGAGGTAACAAACATAAAAAAAAATAATAAAAAAAAAACATACAGACGAATTGATAACCTCCTCCTTTTTTGAAGTCGGTTAAAAATGCGAGTTGTCGTTAGAATTGTCATTATATCCCGTGTTATCCTACATTTTCATCATCATGCCCACATCCATTTCTCCACGGGCTTTTTTTTATTCAATTATAAGCTTGCGTTTGACCGCCATCTCGCCTGATGGTAAGCAATGACGCGGTCTACGATGCAGCACGCGCCTAGAAGAAACCGATTCACTCGCGACTTGAAGACACCCAGATTATATCTATCGGGAAACACCTAAATTCGGACACTCGGAATTATTCTTATTATCACACCGTGTTAAAAATAGCTGCGCAAGCGCACCCGCCATGACGTGTGCTGTAAGTTACCCAACAGAGCCATAATTTTGCATTTGTAGTAGAAACATAGAAAGTGGAAACTTTAACCGTGTTAATAACCAGAAACGTGGCTTTCTCGGTTGGAAATACAATCGAAAAAAATAGAGAAAGAGAAGAAAGAGAAAAGAAATAGTAAATATAGAGATGTAAGTAGTAGGTAGTAGTAAAGTAGAACACTACCCGTAATTTCCTGTGTTCCGGTTGAAAGGGCATTGTTTCCAGTGAAATTACAGGGCAAATGGGAAATGAAACATCTTATATCTCAGGCTGACGAGCGCAGTGCTGTGCCGCGCAGGGTCTTGAATTCTGCGAGTTCAAAATTCTGGGTGACGCAGACCTGTTATGGGAAACGTGACGTTTAACATCTGGCGAGCGATTTGCTCGTCTCGTCACTCAATTACATAAAAATAAAAAAAAAAGACCCGTAAGTTTTTCGAGAAAGTACAACCCGGGGCTGTTCAAAAATAGAGTGAATAGGTTTTTTCTAGGCAAGCGTGCTACATCTTCGACCGCATCGTCGCTTCCCATCAGGTGAGATTGAGGTCAAACGCATGACTAGTCCGATGTAAAAAAAAATGGGAAAAATGACCATCTAAATTCCGCTATAAGAATGATGAATTCACCTGAAGTACGTAGCATACTGATTTTACTGATATCACCAAAAAGTACGATGATTAGCGCCAGTTTATGATAGTTGTCACCGTCAAATCTAGTGCTGTGGGGCTAGCACACTGACCTCCATTATACAAGTACGCTGGACCTATGATTAGCCAAGCCAAAGTGAGACGATTTGATTTTCGCCATTTTGGCGCTGATCGCAGCAGTGGGTGGGAACGGAACTAATAATAGAGATGGGACAATGCGATAAAATACATCAATAAAAGACATTTCCGACAGATACAGATTTTCCGACGGGTTGTATATACTTTACACCTCAGTGACATAGGCTATGTAAGTACCATGGGAGAAGCCGGGGCATTTTCGATTGTAGCGCCATTATTTATGCGCTGACTTCTTGCGCGCATTCTAGTATGTGGCTAGCTAGATCAAAAAATAAATATAGGAACGTTTTTGAAATAGAAATGAGGGTTTTTTGGGATGGAGTGGTATAGGTAGGTAAGGTATTTGTAGAAAATAAAAATGTACAATCCTTTAAATTTTTTTATTAGTTACCTTCATCATCTACATAGTTACATACCATCAACAATTCTTCGTACTTTACGTTTAACAGGGAAATTTGAATTATTTTTGTAAATTTTATACATCACGACAAAATAGGAAAAATATTGATAGGAAAAATATCGATACGTTTTATCGACAGGTAACTTTGACAGCACTATTGAATTGTATTGTTTATATAAAAACCGCTAATACAAAGACAAATACGTTGTAATTACGTATAATAAGATTAGTAACAGAGTTTTAAATCTTTATAGAAGTTTAATTTGCTGAATATTAGCCGCAAATTCACTTACTTGTGGAATGTAACCCCACTTCCCTTCTGATAACGAGTTTTGCATAACACACAGTCTTTCATAGTTTACCTATGAATGACCACCACTTATTTATATATCAACTACTTAATACGACACAACAAAGAAGCTTAAATCGCGTTAAACCTCCAAAAACACTATGAAAACACAAGAGACAATCCAAACGAGACAGCGGCCACTTGCAAGTTACGTCAGATTTAGTACTCTTCCCACGCGTTGGGGGCGCTTCAAATCGGCACAAAAAAGAGCTGTCATTTCGTAGGGTATCATAGGTCCAGCGTACTTGTAATGGAGGTCAGTGGGCTAGCACAACGTTGACGTAAAAATACGTAGCGAGTTTTCGATAGAAAAGTGTACGCCATTAACGACTGTCAAGTGTGCTCCTGACGGGTGTAAATGGCGTACACTTTTCTATCGAATACTCGCTACGTATTTTTACGTCAAAGTTGTGCTAGGCCTACTGATCTTCTTGGTGATTTCAGTATGAAATTACCAAGAAGTACGAACTCCTTACTTTAGGTGAATTCATCATTCTTTCAGCGGAATTTTTGTAATAGTAGGACATCGGTAATCGGGTTTTGTTTGGCTCAGCGGTAGTGTATCCGCCGTATAAGCCAGAGGTCCCGGGTTCGATTCCCGGCCGGGCAGATGTTTGAATGATGAATTTGAATATCTGTTCTGGGTCTGGGTGTTAGTTGTCCTTGTCTTTGTGTGTGTTCCATGGCATCCCCGACACAGGATTTATTCCTAGTGGGGAGCTATGAGTGTGAAACGTTTATTATTATTTATTATAAGTTATAAGGAAGGGGAATGCTAAGCTGAAAAGCGCTCATAGTACTCATCATTATGAACAACTTTTACCACGGGACTAATACTGAAATTGCGAAAAAATTATCAGCTGTTCCGTAGAAAAATGTCGATGATACTCGACAAAATGTATGGAACAGCTGACATTTTTTTCTCAATTTCAGAGTTGGTCCCATAGTAAAAGTTGTTCATAATGATGACTAAGTACTATGAGCCCTTTTCGGCTTATACCCTTTCCTTTCCTGTATTATACTAGTTTCTGACTGTTCGCTTCGTCCCATCACTTTAGCGAGAAAACTTCGCGAAAATTCGTTCTTCGTCGTTTCGCCAAGAATGTTGTTTTCGCGATAGGCAGTCAACAACCTCTACATACGCAATAGAACGATTATTATTATCTTACTGTACCTATCTGTATACTTGTGGATAAACAGCTGTTATTACGTGATTTACGTTATCTGTGGGCAGTTTGATGGCGGACGAGTGCACAAGACGTGCTGAGCCAAAATATTTATAAACAGGATGATAAAAAAGTGCTTTTAGCATATTTCATATCCGTGCGAAGCCGGGTAGGTCGCTAGTCTTGTTATATTTTTGTACCTTTCTTCGTGTCAAATAAATACCTACCTTTCTTTATTTCTCTTTTTCAGTCGGTTAAAAATTGAGCAACCTAATTGAACAGATGGTTTCGAGTAAGTGTTTAGCTATATCAACAATTCAATGAATTTTTCGCACTGCTGACTCCAGTGAAAGTATAATAGAGTAGCTACGTGCATTCGACCATGTTGCTCCAATGTGTGATACGCAGAAAGGCGGTACTTAGCCGAAAGGAGCTCATTGAAAATACTTGGAAGAAGAATAGTTCTGACTACTGTTTTATGTAATTGAGTGACGAGACGAGCAAATCGCTCGCCTGATGTTAAACGTCACGTTTGCCCATAACAGGTCTGCGCCACCCAGAATTTTGAACTCGCAGAATTCAAGACCCTGCGCGGCACAGCACTGCGCTCGTCACCCTGAGATATAAGATGTTTAATCTCCCATTTGGCCTGAAATTTCACTGGAAACAAATTCAGATATTTATTCGTCAGAACATGGTAGTATACAAGTAACAAAGCCCTGCACTGTGAACGCTTATGGGTTGATTACCCGTAACGAGTACAGTGGCGAGACAGTAAATGGCACACTCAGCCGAGCAAACAAATCATGGTTCTAGTGATTGACTCGCCTCGTCAAACTGGGTAAACAAATGTACTCGGCCAGAGGCACTGTCTCGCCACTGTACTCGTTACGTGTAATCGGTGTAATCAACTCAACTCGACACAATCTGTCTGAGTCTATAGCTACACAGATACACACGAACTCCAAACACCTCTCCCTTTGCGTGGAAGAGTAACAACGAGACTTGGCAGCAGACGCCACGCACACCTCTGTTATGCGGGTAGTTCCACTTTTTCGCACCGGCAGCGCTTTATGATGCAAGTGGTAAAACTAGGTCTGTGTGCATCTTCACACGCGCAACCCACATCATTTGTCAGGTCCACATCACACGCGCTAATTATTATTTTATTAATGCGAAAGTCTGTGCAAGTCAAATATTTATTTTGGAATGTATTTAAAAAAAAAAATTAAAAATCTGTTCTGCAGGCACGAAATAGATTTGAATAAAAAGCATAGAAGTAACAAAAAAAGCTGAGAAAAAAAAACCCCTCTTTGCCAAAAAATTTTAAACCTTCTCTGAACTTCTTATTTTTTATTGTTGTCTTCATTTTTAACCGACTTCAAAAAAGGAGGAGGTTCTCACTCAGGTTCGACTATATGTTTTTTTTTTCATAACTTTTGACTGGGTGAATCAATTTTGATGTTTTTTTTTTATTAGAAAGCTGACGCTTCCCGTGTGGTTCCATTTCAATTTAGTCCAGTTCTGATAATGGTATCCATGAGAAAACCATATAAGTCTTAAATTAGCATTAAGTACGTGCGCGACAAATAAATGAATAACTCAATAGTCAGTCTTTCGAAGTCGGTTTTTTTTTTTTTTTTTTTTGTAAAAACAATTAAATACAAGAAGTGAAGAGAGAGGCTTGCGTTTGACGACTTGTTACAACAATGAACCGAGTAAAGCCGTGGGCGGTAACTTAACCCAACAATAGGTACGTGTTAGAAACTATCATTGTTTAAACTAAATTAACAGTTTCACACAGTTAATTAACGGTTAACCAAATATACGGGAAGCACGATTTCGTAACGACTGACAATAGTATAATTATTCTATGAATACTAACTCAAGTACCTTCAATTTACAAAACTTTACCCGACTGCCCAAAAAGAAGGTCGTTTTTCGAATGTATAAGTTCATTGATACAAACATACATGTCAATTTGTTCCTAGATTCTGTGATCTCACGTCGCGTCGCTTGGTTAACATCATCATCGTCATTATTCTCAACCTTTAATCTTCCCACTGCTGGGATACAGGTCTACCCTCGAAGGGTGATTAGGTCGTATTCCACCACGCTGCCAAGTGCGGGCTGGATTCACATACGCCATTGAATTTCTTCTCTGGACGTATGCAGGTTTCCTCACGATGTTTTCCTTCATCGAAAAGCCAGTGGTATGTAAATTCGTACATAAGTCCCAAAGAACTCATTGATAAGTCGAGCCCGCCACCTCAAAAACGCGAAACGGCTATTCTCCCACTAAGCTACCACGGCCAATTTATTTTACTCTTGAGATCTCGCTCCGCTCGGTCAAACAAACACAATTGGCGTCAACGCTCATAATTTCGGTGACAACTCGCCAAAAATAAACCGTTCAAACATTACCATATGCTGGCACAACCGTTACAAGACTATAAACAAAGATGGCGTCACAGAAGCGTTCTATTTTCAAAAGTCTATTTCTGGCGAGCGGGAAAGTGGAACGATAACGTAGTTGGGAGGGCAACAACATTTACGAATAACACCAGATTGTTTTATAAGGAAAGGGTATGCTAACGCGAAAAAGGCTCATAGCACTCATCATTATGAAAAAACTTTTACAATGGGACCAACCAGGAATTGCTAAAAAAACAGCTGCTCCATAGGCAAAAAGTCAATGACACTCGACAAAATGTTTTTAATTTTATTTTCTTTAATATAATTTGTATTTTTAAAACCAGCACGAGTATTTTATCGAAATTACGTTTCGTTTATCGCATCGACTCGTTCCACTTCGTTTTGAGGTCGTACTGCGCAATAAGTTACAATATTTTGATAAATACGTGCGCATGCGCAGAGAGCACCAATTAATAATTTAGGTGACCATATTGGACCGAGGAAAGAGGTCTCCGAGTTTAGGGGAACAAATTGGCATTTGTATATTTTATCACATTTTTTTTGTTAATTAAACATTTTGTTATAATTAACAAGGGAATAGTCACGTAAAAATTAAGTCTTCTACTACTAGTTTCGGTCACATTCGTACTTTTTGGTGACATCAGTATGCTCCGTACTTTAGGTGAATTCATCATTCTTTTAGGAGAATTTTTTCCTAGTGTCAAAGCTCTAAGATACAGCTGAAATTTCCGCCAGTGTATTAGTTGGGACGGTACAGCCCAGTACGACAACAGCCGCGTTTGCACACGACAAATACCTAAGGCAGCCCAAATATCAAGTTCAAAGTGTTGCCAGTTAAAAATAAACCGAAACGTCTCACCTTGACCGACATGGAATATTTAACCGAGCGAATTATCATTAGTCTCGGATTCTAGAGGTTTCGATGAAATCTATATCCACGAAGAGATCAACTCTGTACGTATGTATGTATGTATGTTTGTAGAGAGTATGCTCCCTACTGGTCCGATTTTAAAAACTATTTCAGTAATGGAAAGCTACGCTATCCCCGAGTGCTATAGGCTATTTTCTTGCGAGGCCAAAGATTGACCACCGGATACGAAGTCGCGGGCGTCAGCTAGTAATGTTATAAGATTCAAGACTTACGCAACAGTCATCTTTGCCAAATTTTATAACTGCCAGAGTTTTTATTACAAGCTTTTATTTAACTTGCGATGTATGTAACTATTTGCTCGGGTGGAATCGTGCAACTCAATTTTGAACCACTTCCCGATGTCCGATTGAGCTGAAATTTGGTATACATGTGTAAGTGAAAAAAAAATCAGCTGTTCCATACATTATGTCGAGTGTCGTTGTCATTTTTCTATGGAACAGCTGATGTTTCTTTGGCGAATTCCGTGTTGGTCCCATAGTAAAAGTTGTTCATAATGATGAGTACTATGAGCCCTTTTCAGCTTAGCATCGAGCTGAAAATAACCCCGTAAAACTAAACATATAATTATATGACTCCGTTTGCGTGGAGGTTACGAATACTTGCTGACGGCGATGATAGCCCATCAGCTTCGTAAGTTCCGTTATAGCTAAGCCTTGCCTTTGATCGAGCTAAGAGAGGTCACAGAGCCTACGGAAACAAATTGGAATTTCTATGTTTGTCCGACGACAACTTGACTACAGGGGCGTAGCTACCGCCGTATCTGCCATATCAATTATACGGGGCCCCCGGGCCACGGGGGCCTCCAACGTGAGTAAGCAAAAATTAATATAAACATCCCAATTTTTTTTTATATCAGAAATGACAAAAGTCAAAAAAAGTAATTTATTTTTTTCCCGAGTAAAGCGTGCGTTCAAAAGTTGGCAACACCCTACATGACCTACATCGGTTATTGCGGTTGAAGATTTCCTCGTTTAAGTAATTTACAACAACGGGGGAATCTCAATTTAATAAATTTAATAAATCTGTTTGCCGAAAAAGAGGCAAGGAGAGTGTATATTTAATTTGAATTGCTTGTAAAAATTTTGGAAAAAGTGGCAGATAATTATGATGAATAAATATTTCTTTTAATTTTTTATGCAAACATTTTTTTTCTATTGTGAGAAATCTTTACCTTTCAAAACAAATTTCTAAGTATACGGGGCCCCCGCCAAGGCAGGCTACGCCACTGCTTGACTACCGTTAATCCGACCTTAATTAAATCTTGCAGACATACTATTTTTAAGTCCGAATACGAGCCAAATTGGTCAAAAGGTTGTGGAGATATAAGGGTCGCGAGGTGAAGTTCGCAGCGATCTACTACACTGAGAAAAATCCCCATCTAAAACCCGAACGAAACGCTTTGACTCCACATTCAATTTTGCGAGTGTGGAATGATCTGCCTGAATGGGTGTTCCCCGATGGTTAAAATATGGAAGTCCTCAAGTCGCGAGTGAATCGGTTTCTTCTAGGCGCGCGTGCTCCAACGTAGGCCGCATCATTGCTTCTCATCAGGCAAGATGGCGATCAAACGCAAGCCTATTTATGAATAAAAAAAATCTAAATTCCGCTAAAACAATGATTTCACCTAAAGTACGGAGCACACTGATATTAGCATAGCACCAGTGGTTTAGTGACAACTATCATACTCGTATACTGGTGTAAACATCGCACTTTTTGCTGATATCAATAATTATGCTCCGTACTTTAAGTGAATTCATCATTATTTTAGCGGATGTAGTTAGTAATCTTATACGATTTATGTCGAGAGATCGACCCCGCGGTCGAGTTATTGGCATTGATATAAATTCTAAGGTCGCCGTCGAGGCGAGCCTGTCGGTTTCGAAATCGCGGAAGAGAGCACTCGCTAGGAAGGAAACCTGTAACGCAGATGTGAATATCTGTCGTGCTTTTGCATAAAGCAGTTAAATGAGACATAGTCACGTATAACTTGAACTGTCTATTTTTAAGGTTCCGTACTATCCGTACCTAAAGGAACTGGACTCTATTACTAAAACTCCGCTGTCCGTCCGTCGTCCGTCTGTCACCAGGCTGTATCTCATGAACCGTGATAGTTAGACAGATGACATTTTCACAGATGATGTATTTCTGTTGCCGCTATCACAACAAATACTAAACGACAGTGATAAAATAAATGTTCATATTTGAGCTTAAAATTGTATTGGAACTATTTGGCTGCAAAATTTCGTAAAGATCGGATTAACAGTACTCAAGTTATTGTCGGATAAAAAGACATAATACAAACACCGATGTTCGCCTAGACTGAGACGAGACACTCGTAGTGCTCGGTCAATAAAGGATGATGGGCACTTCGTCCCCGGTGCTGTATCAAGTCATGACATATGTCATTCGAAAGAGCATAACAATAGCAGTATTTAATTATATGACACCAACCCCGAGTGACGTGCAGGGAAAAAGATATGACGGTTTTTGGATTCCAAAAAGTGCTGTTTTTTTTTGTTTTATAAAACTATTTTATCGAATTTTATTGTCGTGTATGCATTTTCTGTGACTATTTTATCACTCCCTTATAACAATTAGATAATAATAGTTTATTTATAAACGTTTATATAGTTGTAATTATTTTAATTTTATACTGGCACATGCCAAAAACCTTACATTGCTGATTATCGACAGTTTTTGTCTGAATAATGCCATAATATAATATTGATTTATTAATATTATCAATATTTGAAAAATTAAGCGAACTTACCTGTAAGTGAAGTCGGATTAAGATTATATGTTGTCTTGTCGAAGGGTTAAAAGCCCGAACCTTTCGTCAAACTAGTTTGTTTTTTTAATTATCTCTCCCTTTGCCAAGACAATTTATAAGCGAGCGAGATAAACTTTAAATAATGGTTACAGATAAGAGTAAAAGCATAGAGCAGAGAGCAATCATAGACTAAATGCAGAGATTTTTACTTTTTAAATGCTTTTGACTTTGAAAATAGTGGTCATTAGGCCTTCTTTGCAGAACCAGCCATGAATTTGGCTCAAAACATCACAATACTGCTAATGGTGTGTGGTACTATCGATAAAATCGGCTGTTTTGACATTATTGATGTTCTAGAAAATAAAGAAATCTTATTGAGAAGGGTAGTAGTGCTGAATCTGACTACATGCCTATCCCGATCATATTCATACTCTGCGAGACAACATACTATGGAACAAGCTCCTGGCGTACCGAGAAGCTAATGACCTCATAAGTGACTGGCAGTACGGATTTTGCTGAAACTGGTCTACTGGTGGTCTTACCACTCACATCTGAGTGGTAAGATCATGATGAGACTATCGAAAACTTGAGGAAGCGCTCATATCACCACCGACAGAGGATGGTAACAGAGCTAGTTTTAGTAGGTATAACCCCACAAAAACCCCCTTGACCCGGTTGCCCCCCAACGCAGCCGGTTATTTTCTTAAGGTTTCCTTTAGTCTCAAAAAAAACTATCCATAATAGACTATCCATCAGTAACACTACTTTCGAACGTGTATCTTATCTGTACCGATTGCAAAAACTCGTGTTTTTACTATAGGTATTGCTTTATTATTTAATAAAATGTCATAGTGCGCATCAAACTTAACCAGGTTAGTACCGCCTTAATGCCCGCCTATGCGCTTGACCATGGCTTCTCTCGGAGGCTGGATTTTTCATCCGCTGAACCGCGCGTCGGATATGCAACGACAACGGTTTGTCGTCTGCGTACCCAAAAACACCAGGCTTTAGCAGATAATTATAGTGAACAAGGAAAAGCGTTGTGGAGAGCACCGACCCCTGGAGAACACCGGCCTTGATATCTTTTAAATCAGATACAGAACCACCAATGACCACTGCTCGAATCTAATAATCCCGCTGGAAGTTCGATATCCATGCAACAAACCATGTGAACAAGCCAAACAAAGGGAGCTTGCTTATAAGGCTTTTATGCCAAACCCTGGTGAAAGCTTTGTAGGTGTTAATAGAAACGACTAGCTTTTTCATATGTTTTTCAGAGAGGGCATATTCAGCTACTGGATACATAGCGACTGACATAAAATGACTTTTGTCAGACAGCACTCTTAATACTCTTTATTTCTTGTAAACTATTGCCAAAATGACTTCTACATGTTCCATACATTTTGTCGAGTGTCATTGACATTTTCTATGGAACAGCTGAATTTTTCCCGAATTTCGGGTTGGTCCCATAGTAAAAGTTGTTCATAATGAAAATAATGCCCTTATGAGCCCTTTTCGGCTTAGCGTACCCTTTATGAATAACCCTGGATTCAATAATAAAAGTAATTTTTGACATACATGTTAATAAAATTCCTAATAATAGCTTTAGAAAGCAAAAAAATCAGCAATTTTTTTATAATCTAAAAACGATCATATCTTTTTCCCTGCACGTCATTCAAGGTTGAGTCATACAATTAAATAAAGCTAATATTATCATCTTTCAAATGACATATGTCACGACTTGATACAACACGGGGACGGCGCCCATACAAAAGTGCCCATTCTCCTTTGATTACTCCATTGTAGTTCTCAATATTTCAAGTAACAAACACGAATGACATCACCACATCAACCGGTTCTATTCAATATTGGGCAATATTGAATAGAAATAAAACTTTTAGAAATAAAATGAAAAAATCAAGATAAGATATTTATTTGTGTTTGTTTTTTAAAAGCAAGAAATATCACACGTATTTTCCAATTGAGAACTCAATATTTTTTTACAAGCTTTTATTTAACTTGCCCTGTAAGTAAAGGGGAGGTGTCAAATCTTGGAACTGAATTTTTGAGCAACATCCCGATGTCCGATTGAGCTGAATTTCGGTATACCTGTGTAGCTCCGATGCCAATGCAATGAAACCTTGTTTTTTTGAAAATATAATAAGCAATGGGGCCGCTGGGAATAGATCTAAAAAAATGTTTCTAAAGCTTTTTTTATCTTTACGTCTGTTTTTATAGTTTCTGGCTTGTGTAGGTGAAATTCATTCAGCCAACGTAACAGGCGTAATGATACTTTCGTCAGGAGTCGTTTCAAAGCCATGGCCGCCTGCCCACTTTCCGTGCTCTGGTCAAGGCGAGATATTTAAAACAATGGATGTTGGATGTTGTACGAAGTTTACGGAATGACTTTGTTTTATTATGTTATAGGCTTGCGTTTGGCCGCCATCTCGCCTGATGGTAAGCAATGATGCGGTCTACGATGGAGCACGCGTCTAGAAGGAACCAATTCACTCGCGACTTGAAGACACCCAAATTAAATCTAACTTGAGAACTCGTAGATGTCTACATTTTAGAGGTCTATTCCGATCAATACCAGTGGCATTTCTCTTTGCGAAAGTGAGTTTGTTTGTATGTTTGTTGCGCTTTCACGCCTTGACTACCCAACCGATTATATTGAAACGAGCATTTCTTATGGATTTATCACTTTAACTGCTGAAAACACATACCTTGTGTTTTCCCTTGCGCGACGCGAATGCGGCTACACGCGCCAGGCGAGTATAGCCCACTTTGTGTGTGCGGTAAACACAAGCACATATGAATATTAGTAGCAGGTAAAGTGTTATTACACGTAACGAGTACAGTGGCGAGACAGTGCCCTCGGCCGAATACTCGGGTTTGTATAAACAGTTTGAGAAGGCGAGACCGTCGCTAGAACCATTTGTGTGCTCGGCCGAGCGTGCCTATTTACTGTCTCGCCACTGTACTCGTTACGTGCAATCAACCGATTACAAAAACGCAAAATTCACAACGGGCACACTGCTACGGTTTTGCCCTATCTTTTGTTTGGCTATGCATCAACGCTGGCCGGAAATCCATAGTTTTGAATATATTTATATTTACTGTCAGCCCACTATTCGTGCTCTGGTCAAGGCAAGGCGATATTTAAAGCAGTGCTATGACCTCAGCCTCGGAAATATCTAGAACATAATGCGATAATAGTGTCGGTGGCTTAATGGATGTTCCCGTTGTTGCCTAAAATTCATGGTGCCAGAAAAACTATTTTCCGTCAGCCCGTGATCACTCCGCAATCTTTTCTAGCAAGCCCGCTTCTACAAGTCGTATTGCGGTGAACGAGGAGTTTTCTGCCATGCTATACAGGGTTATTTATAAAGGGTATGCTAAGCTGATAAAGGCTCATAGTGCTCATCATTATGAGCAACTTTTGCTATGGGACAAATCTTACAATCGCAAAAAACAGCTGTTCCATATATTTTTTCAAGTGTTTTTGACTACGATGGAACAGCTGATTTTTTCGTGATTTCTGGGTTGGTCCCATAGTGAAAGTTGTTCATAATGATGAGCACTATAAGCCCTTTTCGGCTTAGCATACCCTTTTCTTATAACTGTAATTTAGGCTCGCCCGAAGAGTCCGGCCCCAGGACGCAGTAGCGCTGGCCTTGAAGTTTCAAGGTTGCGCTAGCTTTTTGTTTGGCTCTTTCCTGTCTATCTACTTATAAAACGTGTACCTGTTTGTAGCGTAGGCATCATAGAATATTTGAGCGTTATCATTATGAATAAGAACACGAACAAAAACACAGACTAAGAAAACAAGAACACTATCGATCGAAACACCTTTTAACGAATTTTAAAAATATTTCTAAAAACAAGCTTTTATTGCATCGTCATCGGAGTTACACACGTATGTATACCAAATTTCAGCTCAATCAGACATCGGGAAGTGGTTCAAAATTGAGTTGCAAGATGCCACCCAAACAAACATAGCTACATACAATACATACTACTACTCAACCTTTAATCCTCCCACTGCTGGGATACAGGTCTATAAAGGGTGATTAGCCCATATTCCACCACGCTAGCCAAGTGCGGGTGGATTCACATACACCATCGAATTTCTTTTCCGGATGTATACAGCTTTCCTCACGATGTTTTCCTTCACCGAAAAGCCGAGGTATTAAATACGTAAGTTGCAAAGAACTCATTGCGAGTCGGGGTTTAAACAATACATCCATTGCAAGTTAAATAAAAGCTTTTATTAACCTTCCTCTTGTCTTCGCCACAGTCGGATAAGAATGAAATTTCGTTAGAAGTCAACTAGAGGGTTAGAGGTCAAAGAAGACTGACGATCGAGTTTCACTCAATTTTGTAATTGTTTAGTTTCGTAAACATTACCTCATCGCGGCGCGACCATGAAATCGGAAAGGTGTGCGGGAACGCACTTTAAGCGAGTTAGCTATGTATTGCTTTGCTATTGACAACTAGCTAGTCTAGCTACCCTACTGCCCGTGTACGTATACTTCATGCAAATATTCACGCATAAAAACTACCCGAATCAATCGTCAATTCTTACGTCAGTTGCTCAGAGAACGTGGACAAGAAAAATAAGTAGTAATGAGGGTAGTTTTTATGCGTCAATATGTGCTTGAAGCCGTACACGGGCAGTAAGGTAGTTTTTGGCTGCACCTGGATCTAAGGCAGCACTATATCTGCATTCGACTTGATCTGAGTATGTGACGCACTTCTTTCAATAAAACCGAGGCCCATATGATGCGCACACGCAGCCTCCGAACAAGGCCACTAGCACGCAGTCCGTACGTGACGCATATTCTGCGGATAACTAATCTGTGGCTTGTGATTTTGTCATTGGAAATTGAGCGCTACGTGACTTGATATATGACCTATATTGCAATATAGAGGCATCTGTTGATAGCTTTGACTTGTGATTTTGTCATTTGAAATTAAGCGTTACGTGCCTTGATATATGGCCTATATTGCAATATATGTTGATAAGTAATCTGTGACTTGTGAATTTGTCATTGGAATTTCAGCTGTACGTAGCTTGATATATGACTTATATTGTAATAAACGGCGCTTTAAATCCGGACTGAGGATTATAGTATGAAATTCAACGCACTTTTGGCACATTTAGTAACAAATACATGAGCCTATTCATGTAAGAAGAGAAGAGAGAAGAAGAGAGATCGGATACTCAGAATGAAAGTATTGACTAACTTCGCCCTTAGATCCGCATTTTTTCAATCACATCAAAGTATTGAAAAGCTGAAAAAAAAGTTCGAGCCATTTTAACCCCCGACGCAAAAACGACGGGGTCTTAATAAGTTTTACATGTCTGTGTGTGTGTCCGTCTGTGGCATCGTAGCTCCGAACCGATTGTTTTTTTTTTGTTTGAAAGGTGAATTAGTCGGGAGTGTTCTTGACGAAGCTGTTTGAAGAAATTTCTGAATTTTTTAAATTTAAAATTCTATTGTTTCTACTTTTTCCCTAACGTACATAAGTACAGTACACTTTTTCTTAATTCCTCCTCAGTAATTTTATATTTTCAAAAAAAATTAATGCTAGAAAGAGACAGTCGACGTTTGTTTGTTTCCCCTTGGAACATCTAATTAGGTCATCGAGGCATGTCCATATTGTACTTTGTACAGCCGTGTACAGAAGCGGATCTAGGCGGAGGGGCTAAGGGGCTCAAGCCCCGCTAAAAACATCTGGGTACCTGAATAATGTATTATTCGATACGTCCAAAAGACTAGTTCGCGGTGAATTGAACCCGCGACTCCTGCACACTAGAACTCTACAACTCCTTGATATTCGTACTTAAAATTCTGAAGGAATACTGTATTTGATCAGGATCATTTCTACAGTTATCGTCGGAGAACAAAGTACAAACATCTTACTATCCTTCCTACTAAATATAAACGCGAAAGTTTATAAGGCTGTGTGGATGTTTGTTTGTTACTTTTTCACGCAAAAACGGCTGAATGGTTGGATAGAAGGTTGTTCATGGTCTGGATTAACACATAAGCTAATTTTTACCCCGGAAAACGCGGGTGAAACCGCGGGGCGCAGCTAGTAAAAATATAAAAATGCCCTAGACTCTTGAGACATCACTTTGCTTGATCAATTATACAAAACTTTATTTGAAGCCCCTCTAACCAAAACCCTGGTGCCGTCACTGGCATTGTTCAAAGAATATTTTAATTTAATGGTATCGCCAATTGAGGTGCCTGTTGTTTGAATATAAATGAGTTTAAAACTTGTTTGTTCGGATTTCCAAACTGGGAGCTTGGATACCACGTAGTTTTCTCGTGGCTGGGCTTTAGCCACAACTCAATAACTAAATTAACAAGATATTTAAAAAAAACCGCCCAAGTGCGAGTCGGACTCGCGCACAAAGTTTTCCGTGCCATTATCTATAAAAACGGCAAAAAATCATGTCTTGTACCGGAGGCCTGTTATTCCCTTTTTTAGTATTTGTTGTTATAGCGGCAACAGAAATACATCATTTGTGAAAATTTCAACTGTCTAACTATCACGGTTCATGAGATACAGCCTGGTGACAGACGGACGGACAGAGGAGTCTTAGTAATAGGGTCCCGTTTTACCCTTTGGGTACGGAAACCTAAAAAACGAGCTTTTATTGCATTGTCATCGGAGTTACACAGGTACACCAAATATCAGCTGAATCGGAAATGGTTCTTTCTTAAAAAAAATTGACTCTCACAAACATATTAACCGAACAAGTTAAGAGCTGGTTAAAAAATTAAATAGAAGAAATAAAGTCTAAAAAAAGCTGACAATCTTCTGTTGAATTCTTGAATCATAGCTAAGAACATACTCAACCAAGTCACCTCTCAAACAAAAAAATTGAAATTAGACGCTCCTTTCCGCCGCAGTCGGAAACCGTCCATATACGTTCTGGACTGTCAAAGCCTCAACTTTTTCTGATAATAAAAAACGCACCTATCTACTAAAACTATAGACCACTATCTTGTATGTAAAAAGTCCAAGGTGGGCCAGTTTTTTCCTACTTATCTTTACCTTGGTACTATTGTATAACCATACAAAGTACTTATATAACTCTTTAAGTCTTGAATTGAATTTAAAATCATATCCTATCCTACCAATATTAATAACTAATTTTCCGGGATAAAAAGTAGCCTATGTGTTAATCCAGACCATGAACCTTCATTCCAAATTTCACGTAAATCCGTTCAGCCGTTTTTTCGTGAAGTAACAAACATACATTCATACATTACTTCAAACTTTCGCGTTTATAATATGTAGTGTGATTAACGTTCCGCGATTTCACCTGCCTTTTCCGGGATAAAAGTAGCCTATAATTTTGTTAATCCAGGGTACAAGCTAGCTTCATACGAAATGTCATCTGTCTCCGTTCAGCCGTTTTTTCAACAAAAAATAGGTTATAAAATAAAATAGGTTGAAAATGGGTTAATAGTTCTCATCATTATGAACAACTTTTACTGGACCAACCCAGAAATCATGAAAAAAACCGATGTTCCATAGAAAAATGTCAATGACGCCAGACAAAATGTATGGAACAGCTGATTCTCTTTTTCGATTTCAGGGTTGGTCCCATAGTAAAAGTTGTTCATAATGATTTATTTTTTTATGAAATTGAGAGACGAGACGAGCAAATCGCTCGCCTGATGTTAAACGTCACGTTTGCCCATAAACAGGTCCGTGCCACCCAGAATTTTGAATTCTTAGAATTCGCGGCCCAGCGCGGCACAGCACTGCGCTCGTCACCCTGAGATATATGATAAGATGTTTAATCTCTTATTTGCCCTGTAATTTCTGTACTATATGCCCTTTTTGGCTAAGGATCCTCTTTTATTATAACCCGTAGTCGTATGTTTTCTAGCTCAGGGATTCCGCAAAAAACTCCTGTGGATCCAAAATACCGGCGACGCCAAAAACGATGCGATGCTTGTTTTTGCGAAAAAATTCAAACCTTGACGGTTTGACAACTTCGCATTCTTTGGACCTGTTTATCGATGCGCTAATAAAAATAGAATATTTCGCAACCATTGGCAACCGAGCCGTTTAGCGAGTTTTGAGGAGAATGCGTTTGTTTTGTTCAACTTTGCTTTATATTAACCCCCGACGCAAAAACGACGGGGCGTTATAAGTTGACGTGAATGCGTGTCTGTCTGTAGCATCGTTGCTCCCAAACGGATGAACTGATTCAGATTTTGTTTGAAGAGTGAATTAGTCGGAAGTGTTCTTAACTTCTTAGCTATGTTTTATCGGAGGTTTTTTAATTTAATTAGTTTAAAACAATTTTTCAAGCTTTTATTTAGCTCGCCCTGTTTGTTGTTTGGATCGGATATTGCAACTGAATTTTGAACCACTTCTCGATGACCGATTGAGCTGAAATTTGGAATACCTGTATAACAATATGATAAAAGCTAGTTTTTTAATATTTCAAAGTAAATAAAGAAGACTGGCTTCGTTGCGACGCAGAACTGCTACTGCGCAGAAAACTCGCTTACAGCTGCGTAAACAATTGATTCCACGTTTTTTGCAAAAGGTTTCCTTTTAAGCTCTTTACAATTACTCACGGACGAATTCATAATCACAATAGCTTCTTATCAGTTACCTAACAATAGGTAAAACTTCTTAGTCATATTCTAAAAGTATACTTTAAATTCAAGTTATTTTTTAGATTTATTTTTAAAATTTAGCAATAGGCTTCCGTTTGACCGCCATCACGCCTGATGGTAAGCAACGATGCGGTCTACGATGGAGCACGCGCGCCTAGAAGGAACTAAGTCACTCGCGGCTTGAACACACCGAAATTATTCTTAGGTTCTTTTCTAGTCGGAGTTTTACAAGCTTTTATTTAACTTGCCCTGTTTGTTGTTTGTCAAATCTTGCAACTGAATTTTGAACCACAATTTCTTCTAATTAATATAATCTATGTGATTTGTGTAATATCATACAATAAAATAAAACCGTTTTATCTTCAAATGGCTAAACAGATTTTAATAAAACACGGAAAATGGTAGACGATCTGGCTACACCTTATCGATTATTTTATCGCAAGATAAAGTTAAATATTTCTCCGATACGAAAAGGAATACCTAGTATATATCGAGGGCATCAGGACAGAAGCGTATAAAATTATGCTACTTTTCGGGACACAAAAAACTGACAAACTTCGTACAAAACTGTTTTTTTTCTTATTATTTTTATAGAATGTGCTGTCTCTTAGAACACATGAATATTGTGTCCTCGCCTTAATAGAAGCAATAAGAAAAGTGTTACTGGACAAATTCTTAGTAATAAGTCAATTAAAAATTTCAGTTAGATTTAAATTACTTATTACCCTGAGGGTAGATTAGAATTTTATTAAGAAATGTCCTTTAAGAGTTTCTCAATAAAAAAAAAAAAATTCTATAAATAATTTAAGAATTCAGTATGATGACTAAATCGACGTAAAGATTTAAAGATTTTTGTTTTTGTAAACGCATCCGTTTCGGCTCAGCATATACTTTCCTTAAAACCCTGTACTTTGACATTGACAAGCGACTCACAAAATCAAATTTACTAATAAGGCAAACTCAGCAAGTTGTAAATGACGCATGTCTATTATTTATCTGTTGTGATTATGAGTCGTCATTAAACGTACTATCGTCCAATAACCTTGGCGGTTATCATTTCTGACGTCAGAATTTACGTCACAAGGACCTTATAAAAGACAAGCGACCTGCCCCGGCTTCGCACGGGTATGAAATATAGTCTATGTTACTCGCTAATGATGTAGCTTTATATTGGTGGAAGAATTTTTAGAATCGGTCCAGTAGTTTTTGAGTTTATTCATTACAAACATCCAAAAATACAAATCTTTCCTCTTTATGTGAAATTAGTGTAGATGTAGAAATGTAGACAAGCTGTTATTGTCTCTGAGGTTCTCAAATAGGACTCCCCTTTGTAAATGATAGGACTACTTCGCCGCTCTGGACTTTAAATAGCACCCTGGGCGAAAATTAATAATTTTGCTCATTATCATACAATCTACTTAAGCGTACAATAAAAACGATTCTTTTGTATAGACCTAAAAAACATGTGTAACCCATTTTTATACCAAAAACGGGCAATAAAGTAAATCCGGCTCGAAGGACCAAAACGAAAACTATTTGAAACGGACCAATTCGACGAAAAAACATCTGCAAACAGTTGACTTGAATTCGCGACATAAAAAGTAAGTTTTACGATCGTTCCAACCAATTTCAGAGTGTTTTAACAATTTTGAATGTTGCGCAGCTGTCCTATTATTATCTTGGAAAACATCTGTCTCCTACATTTAAATACATTGTTTTTGTACATTTATATAATATTTAGTAGTGTGACTAAGTTATGTATAAAGTTAGTGGTGTTAGTGCCATCGTTTTTTTAAGGGTACATGATAGTCTCCTGTTAGATAATTTTAGTGCCTTTTGAGGGTAGACCATAACTCACAACAGCAGGTTGATTGAAGAGACCTATGTCCAACAGTGAACAAACATTACATGGGCTGATGAATAAATATTTAGGACACTTGTTGTCGGAGCGACTCCAGGATGATGCCGATATCGAGCGGGAACTAAGGGCCCTTGCCGTCAGAAGTCAGAAGCAACATGCTCGCTCACCGTTTCGCTAAGTGCAGTAGTGATGTAAAGACCAAACTCTTCAATGCGTATTGTTTATGCATGTCATTGTATACTATTGTATACGTGTCAGTTGTGGATAAAGTTCACGCGGAAAGCCTTAAACACCATAAGAGTCCAGTATAATGACGCATTCCGGGCTCGTATGAGGCTACCGCGATGCTGCAGTGCGTCGAGCATGTTCGCCGAGGAGGGGGTTCCTGACTTCTTTGCCATTATATGATCCAGGGTGGCGTCGTTCTGGCATCGCCTGCGTCGCTCAGACAACAAAATACTCGGGGTGGTCTCTGACGACATACGGAGTCCCATGTTCAGGCATTGGGTATCTGTACACATGAACGAAAACAAAAAGTGACAACACAAAGTTTGTGTAGCATTTTCATTTTTATATTTTTTATTGGACGCGTTTTCACCCTTTTTACAGGTGAAACTATTTTAGGTATGTTAGATTCTCAATTTTAATTTCATTTTTTACTGTGAGTTAATTTTTATTTTATTTTTTTCCTATGGGTTTTTTTTTACGCCTGAAATAAATGATTTTTATTTATTTTTAATACAACTGAAAAAGATTACCTAAAAACTACCGTATGCTTTACTAGCTATTCTGCAAACCAAATAATGAGGTAGAAACATGATAACCTGAATCCTTATCAATGCCCAAAATAACTGTAACAGAGCACAGCTGTTCGACTGCGGTTTAAGGTGTGGCCTAAAAGGACATATTTGAACTTTTTGGATTTAAATGAACTATTTCCCTGGGATTTTTGTCAACTAAGCCCAAGAATAGTATCTCAAAAATCAAAAAAACTAAAATCACATTTGAAAGAAATCTGGGCGTTTAAAGTGGGTCAAAATCGCGCCCAAAGGAGTCAGTTCCAAACATACAAGTGAAGCTATTATAATAAAAAACGTAAAAAAATAGTTTGTTTTTCCACAGATCAAATGCTTACAAAAATATGCGTGAATTTTGAGATACCGCTCTTGGGCTTGTGAGGGCAGTCAGGTTCTCTTCAGACAAATATTTTTTAATCTTTGAAAGGCTTGCATTTGCCCGCCATCTTGCCGAATAGTAAACTATAATGCGGTCTATGATAAGGCATACTTGCGTAGAAGAAACCTATTCACTTGCAACTTGAAGATACCCAGATTACATAGAAGCACTAATTTATTTTACTAAATTTTCACACCTTTATTTCGCCAGGACAATTACCCTTTTAGGCAATCGGGTAACAAAGTATGCAATTATCTGAACAGAATAGTAAGTTAATTGCATAACTGTTACTAGTGCATGCTTTGGGCCCGTATTCACAGGGTTTGCACAACCATGTGAAATAAGAAGGATTGTGAATACTAAAATATTAATTTGTATTCAATTGTTTCTTATCTATCTTATTATAGACTAGCGACTTGCCCCGGCTTTGCACGGGTATGAAATATAGCCTATGTTACTCAGGGATAATGTAGCATTGTAATGGTGAAAGAATTTTCAAAATCGGTCCAGTAATTTTTGAGTTTATTTGTTACAAACATCCAGAAATACAAATCTTTCCTCTTTATAATATGTTGATATTTGGTACAGTGAAGTTTGAAAGCTTTATTTAACAGATCTAAACTAACTAAAAATATATCTGTCTTTGTCATTGCAACCTATTAGACAAGGACATCAGTGCTTTTAAAAAAATTAGATCTGTCAACTAGTCTTAAAACTAGGGCCCTATGTGCTAATAAAAAACAATAATCTTACTTTATGTTGTGTTCTCAAAATGAGGGTAGTTCCATTAAACATTAAATAAATTTAGGGAGTTTCTAAGTAAGACCCGTGACTTTAAAGACAAATTAAAAAGAATACAAAACATTTATTAACTTTGTTATGTACTAAAAGAAATTAAATTGAATAAAAAAAGATTCTCTTGCCTAATCCCTGTAGAAATTAAACCTAGGTAAGTGATAACAAATATTTGGACAAGTTCCAAGTTATCTTATGACACAATTATTGTGAAACATATGCTTGCAAGTTTCAACAGGTCCATGACTCAATACCTATAGGAGAAATCTCTAGAAAAGTCGAGAAAACTTATTAAACTTATGTAAACTATGAAATTGATTAGACAGGCTTTGGTACCAGTTTTAAATGGTGTATTAAAAAGATGTAACGGTGGATTAGATGTGGGTAGATTAAAAATTATTTTATGAAATGGAACAAGCAGCATGCTACTAGATTTCAGAAACGGATATGGGGTCAATATTAGACAGTTGACTGTCTAATTTATTCTGCAGTAACTTATTATTAATGTAAGGTAGGTAGTGGCAACGTAGGTACCGATTGTCCTATACAAGTCAATTTAACTAGCCTACGACGCAAGCGGCCCAGCGATTTCACTATCATATAAGGCCCGCTTGACGATTATGCAAATAAATGCAAGCAAATACGGAATTTCGCCATGAAGAAGACACTGGTTGACCTAAAAACTCGGACCTCAGAGAGCATAGCAACCAACTGAGAGGTTATGTTCGACAAATACAATTTACACGGTAAAAAGAAGCCTAACGGACCACAATTTTTAAGTAAATGTATTTAAAACACTTACCCGGATGCTTCCGAGGTGTATATAGTGATAAAAACCACCCTATGTGAGTGATTTTTTATTTTTCACTGCGCACGAACAATTTCAAATTCCCTTGACAGATGACTGATTGTTGGAAAAAGATGGCGGCGTAGCGCCGAAATTACGTCATTCGGCGGGATATTTCAAAAATCCGTTACACTTTTTTTTAGCAAAGTCTTTGAATTCTTAACTCGAACGTAAAAGAAAACTTTATGAAAAGTTAACTTACCTCATAAACGAGAGATGTTGTGTGAAATCGGAGAAAATCCGATTGGTATTTGTCTAATACATCAGAATGTCCTTATTCACTCCAACTCCGCGCGCTGTTGCCAGATCGGTATTGCGTCAGAAATTAAAGAGCGTTCAAAGTCACACATTTCAAAACACTGTACCATTCCTTTTGTATTATATTCACTCAAAATATGTTAAATAATCCTTGGATTAACGAAACTTAGCCCCAAAAACCTTCAACGGGCAAAAACTTTTATAAGAAATCTAGGGTAGAAGAACGGCAACGTCGCACAAATTCTCGTACTTTCAAACAAAGAACTCAGTTGAAAAAATATTATAATTTCTGTAACTTGGAAAACATTTAACTATTGATTGATCTATTTGTAAATTATGTCTTGTTGTTGTTAATGACAATCTTCAAATTATTATTTCGTTACACACGTTCGTTCGAATAAAGGATAAAAAATAACTGAGTCGATCGGTACTTGTTTTTGTTTCGTTCGTTTGGCGTTGTAAACAATCAAAACAATGGACGGAATTGTGTTGCCAGACCTAGACCTGACTCCGTCAGTGCTGCCAACTTTTAAAGTGGGAACGCATCACAATAAAAAAAAACTCGTTTCTACTTTATTGGTATTCAACTCAAAATAACCGTAAAATTATACTAAAATACGTAAATTAATTTAAAAAGACAATAAATTTTGCAAAAACTAACACTAAATTTCTTCTACATTTTATACTTTAAATATAAACTTAAAGACGCTATATTAAAGTCATTCATGGTACAAATTCGTTGCAAATGCAAATACAAATGCTAGAATATTTGTCTGTACTAAATACTCTTTCGTTTCAAAATCGTCTCAAGACATTGTAATGCACAAGCATTAGACCGTCTTGAGACGATTTTGGCGTCCAACGTCTTGTTTTGTTAATGTTAAGTGTATATTTTGATATTTTTTTCACGTTGGTGCCTATTTTAAAAATGTAAAATAAATCAAAAATCTTGTTGAAAATTTGAAAAAAAAATACATTTATTTTACCTCATCTAGTAAGTCCCAATTTTGTGCCCAATGCTGGGTAAAGGTCTCCCCCATTTTTTTCTTTTTATGTGACGGTCTTGGGCCAGCACCGTCTAGTCTTTTTTAAACTTTAGTTCCCAATTCGTCGCGTCATATGAATTAAGTAAGTAAATGATTTCATAAAAAGATGCTAGGTATAAATAAGTATTTCAATGGCATCCGTACAAACTTGGGCCACAAAAACCGTATAAATACAAATCTATTATTAAACGGTTAGCATAACTGTCAATACTGTGTTGCCACAGTTACTGTAAGATCGAAAACTTATTAAAATATTTGTTTTATTACAAAATTAATGTTTATCATCTCTCAGTACTAGTCTCTCCATTTATGCAGTGGAAACATTTTTATTTATGTATTAAGTAAAAAGAAATATCTAAAGAGGTACCACGGATAGGAATAGGTATATTATCATTAAACCTCTGCTATTTCATACATACCTCGCCTAGGTATGTATGAAATAGCAGAGGTACTGATTCTATTTAATTATTAATAAAATTGTGTTTTTCAGCATCAAATTTAGTGCACATCCACATCAGCATCCACAGCCCTCCCTATCCCACTGCTGGGTATATGCTGCCTGTCTCCCGTTATGCCATCTGCCTCGGTCAACTGCTAATCGGGTCCAGGTTCGACCCGCGACTCTATGTCGTCGACCCATCTCGTCACCGGACGACCAACGCTCCGCTTGCTTGCTTACTTAGGCCTATTACGCACTGTCGACTTGTCGCCGGCGACCGGCAGTCGCTTGTGCGTCGCCACGTCGCGGCGAGTCGCCCAGCCGCTTGGGCGACCGACGACCAAGTGCGTAAACACCTATTTAAACTGTAGTAAGTCACAGTCGCCAGCGACCGAGTCGCCGGCGACAAGTCGACAGTGCGTAATAGGCCTTATTACGTGTCACGTTGTTTGTCCGCTATAGACTCTTATACTACTTAACCGATTTCAATCAAATTTGCACACCGTGTGCAGTTCGATCTAACTTAGGAGATAGGATAGCTCACATCTCAATTTATAGTAAAAAAACATGAAAAATTAGAAATTTTAAAAATACTTAAACCACAATTTAACTTTAGCGCTTTGGACAATGCAAACTTTTTCATGTAACTTTTGACATTTGACATAGAATTGACGCAATGGCTTTTTTTTACCAATTCGTTAAGACAGGACAACGAGTAAATCTATGGGACAACGTCTGTCGAGTTAGCTAGTATTACTTTAGACTGTAGTAATCAAATGAGTTCTAACTACAGTCAACTTGGGTAACTTTGACAGGTTCAGGGCACATTATTGCTTAACAATGTTAGTAAAAAGTCGTAGATTCATGTGAAAAAGTAAATTTTGTGTATTGATGCGTGCAGAATAGAATTCTAAAATAATCTAACCCTCAATATACAAGTTAATTTGAAAAAATGCAAAAGTTTGGTATGACAAAGTTACCCCCCCTATCTGGGTAACTTTGACAGTAATTTTGGTTTTTACTAAAATCGCATATTAATTGAATTTTAAACATTCTGGGTATCTTTAGCAACCATTTTATAGATTCTGGGTAGCCTTTACGCAAAATAAAAACACGTGGAATAGACAAACAGTTATTTTTTAAATAAAACGGTAAAAAATTGAGTTTGAACCAAACTAGACATTGAGCTTAGAACTATTGACAATACAACAAAGAATATAAACAAAAATCATGAAACACAAAACTGTCAATCTTACCCAGAATGTCAAAGTTACCCAAGTTGAGATTACCTAAATCTACACTAATTAAACAGAGGAAAGATTTGTATTTTTAGATGTTTGTAATGTAAACTCATAACCTACTGGACCAATTTCCAAAATTCTTTTACCATTAGAATGCTACGTTATTCATAAGTAACATAGGCTATATTTCATACCTGTGCAAAGCCGGGGCAGGTCGCTAGTAAACTATATTACAAAACAAACTGCCTGAATAAACTACCATAAGTGAATAGATGTCCTGAAATTGAAGAATATTTAGGAAATAAACAGAAGACAATTAGTTGAAAGTCAAATGATAACTTTTAATAAATATAAATAAAAAAACACATTATTTATTTTGTACATTTCTTTAGCGATAAATTAATTTGTTTTAATATAATAATATGATACTAAGGATAAGGCGGAAACAATAATATCTACACTTTGACTGCGGAAAACACATACCTTGTGTTTTCCTTTGTGCGACGCGAGTGCGGCTGCACACGCCAGGCGCGTAAAACAACGCATTTGACTATTAGTCGCACTTAAGGCAAGCGCATGTGATTATTAGCCGCAGTCAAAGTGTTAAAAGTTTGCCTGTCCAGCCCTCCTAGCCAAATTGCAATTCTATAACCAAACAATATAGAAAAGTAGGAAAATGTATGGGAATGACATTTCTATAATCTATTTATAGATTTCGACTAGCTGCATCCGGCGGTTTAACCCAGTTTTTTTACTTTTAAACCTTCCCTGTATTAGAAAGAACAAAACAAAAAAAAAAATATTCCAATCGGTCCAGCCGTTCTCGACTTTTAGCGAAACAAACGAACAGCGATTCATTTTTATTTATAAGAGACTAGCTGCACCCGGCGGTTCTACCCGCTTTTTTATTTTTAAACCTTTCTTGTATTGAAGCAAACAAAACAAAAAAAAAATATTCAAATCGGTCCAGCCGTTCTCGAGTTTTAGCGAGACCAACGAACTGCGATTCATTTTTAATCGACTTCAAAAAAAAGGAGGAGGTTATCAATATGTTTTTTTTCATGTTTGTTACCTCACAACTTTTGACTGGGTGAATCGATTTTGATAATTCTTTTTTTATTAGAAAGCTGACGCTTCCCGTGTGGTCCCATTTCAATTTAGTCCAGTTCTGATAATGGTATCCATGAGAAAACCATTTATGTCTTAAATTTGCATTAAGTAGATACGTGCGCGACAAATAGATGAATAACTCAATAGTCGGTCTTTTGAAGTCGGTTTTTGTTTTGTAAAAATAATCATAAATAAGATTACAGAAATGTTATACCCACATATTTTCCTATTTGTCTATATTATTTCGATTATAGAATTGCAACTTGGCTATGGGGGCAGCTTTGCCAAGATTGCCTGACTTCTTCTTTTGTTTGCATGTCCAGGGTATCGATTCAGTTAACCGTCGCCGTTCTTAAGCTGGAACGTTGGTGATGCGTAACAGCCTTTTCCGCTCTCATTTCAATTTTGAGACGGACCAAAATCGCTATTTCGCGAAACGGCTAACGGCGCAGCTATACCAGTGTGACGTCACCGTCGCTTCGTTCGTTGACAGCGGAAAAAAAATTGGTTGCCTGTAAAGTCGGTTTACGGACGATAGTTTAACGTGACAACGTCATAACAAAACATAGGTGAAATGATTGCATACTGTGGGCCTAGCACAACTGTGACGTAAAAATACGTAGCGAGTATTCGATAGAAAAGTGTACGCCATTTACACCCGTCAGAAGCACAATTGACAGTCGTAAATAGCGTACACGTTTCTATCGAAAACTCGCTACGTATTTTTACGTCAAAGTTGTGCTAGCCCCACTGTTCTCGCTCCGATCGTGACGTCACAATGAGCGTAACGGGACACTTTTTCGTGCGTACAGCAGCGTTCATCGATTTATTAAACGTTGTCAACAGCGGTTAGGCATCACCAGTTACAGTTGAGGAACGGCGACGATTACGTCAATTACAGTGCTGTTCCGCCAGGTTTGGCATATTTGCAAGTTTATTTCTCTCAGGTTTAGCTGTCCAATTCTTTCCGGTTTTTATGTCCGTTGTCTGGTTTGCCCGTCCTTTTTTGTCATGTTTGCCTGACTCGCTTTGTCACGATTGCCTGTCTAGTTCCGCCATGTTCGCCTCTTCAGCTCTCTCAGGTTTGCTAATTCAGTTATCACAGCTTTGCCTGTCCAGGTCTCTCACCTTTGCCTGGCTGTTCTGCCCTGAAGTTTGTTTGTCCAGTTCTCACACTTTTGCCTGTCCTGTTGTCATATTTGCATGTTTTGTTCTCATTCAGGTTATGCACATTTGGAAGTTTTGTCCCCTTAGTTTTGCCTGTCCAGTTCTCTCCGGTTTCATGTCTAGTTTTCTTAGATAAGCCTGTCCAGTTTTCTTAGATAAGCCTGTCCAGTTTTCTTAGATAAGCCTGTCCAGTTTTCTTAGATAAGCCTGTCCAGTTTTCTTTGATAAGCCTGTCCAGTTTTCTTTGATAAGCCTGTCCAGTTTTCTTTGATAAGCCTGTCCAGTTTTCTTTGATAAGCCTGTCCAGTTTTCTTTGATAAGCCTGTCCAGTTTTCTTAGATAAGCCTGTCCAGTTTTCTTTGATAAGCCTGTCCAGTTTTCTTTGATAAGCCTGTCCAGTTTTCTTTGATAAGCCTGTCCAGTTTTCTTTGATAAGCCTGTCCAGTTTTCTTAGATAAGCCTGTCCAGTTTTCTTAGATAAGCCTGTCCAGTTTTCTTAGATAAGCCTGTCCAGTTTTCTTAGATAAGCCTGTCCAGTTTTCTTAGATAAGCCTGTCCAGTTTTCTTAGATAAGCCTGTCCAGTTTTCTTAGATAAGCCTGTCCAGTTTTCTTAGATAAGCCTGTCCAGTTTTCTTTGATAAGCCTGTCCAGTTTTCTTAGATAAGCCTGTCCAGTTTTCTTAGATAAGCCTGTCCAGTTTTCTTAGATAAGCCTGTCCAGTTTTCTTTGATAAGCCTGTCCAGTTTTCTTAGATAAGCCTGTCCAGTTTTCTTAGATAAGCCTGTCCAGTTTTCTTTGATAAGCCTGTCCAGTTTTCTTAGATAAGTCTGTCCAGTTTTCTTAGATAAGCCTGTCCAGTTTTCTTAGATAAGCCTGTCCAGTTTTCTTAGATAAGCCTGTCCAGTTTTCTTAGATAAGCCTGTCCAGTTTTCTTAGATAAGCCTGTCCAGTTTTCTTAGATAAGCCTGTCCAGTTTTCTTAGATAAGCCTGTCCAGTTCTCTTAGATTTGCCTGTTCAGTTCTCTCAGGTTTATCTGTCCAGTTCAGTCACCTTTGCCTATCCAGTACTCTCTGTTTTGCCAGGTTGGATATCCCACGTTTCTACAAGCAATTTTCTCAGATATGCCTGTCCAGTTCTCAGATTGGTCTCTACTTGCAGCCTACAAGCTAGGCCTGGTTAGGGTTACTTCACGTCTTTGTGCTGAGTTCGACAGTGGGACTGCATCGCTTGTTTCTGCGTGAAGGCCGCGCTGCAGAATGGACACTGGTACGGTCGTTCGCCTGTGTGCGTGCGACGGTGGTTCAATAATATGCGGTTTGTCTGTGGATATAAAGTTGAAATTAGATAAACTATCAAATTATGGGCTGTCCCATACTTGACTCGCCGCTTTTTTGAAGTTATAAAAGTTAACTTGCTACAATCACAAAACTTCAACAAAATAAGTTAATAAAATATTATTAAAAACAACCTTTTATGGCATTGTCATCGGAGTTACACCAAATTTCAGCTCAATCGAACATCGGAAAGTGGTTCAAAATTGGGTTGCAAGAACTAACATAGAAGTTGCAAGTTAAATAAAAGCTTTTAAAAATCATTATGATCCAAACAAGGTGTGACATCAAATGGGCAAAGCTTAAAGTCTCATTACATACATATCGCTCAAACTTATACCACTCCTCTTTTTGCATTGTAGGTTAACAAATAAGGCTACTTACAGCGAACCCTCTTCCGCACAGATCGCACATTTTATCCTTTACTCGAGACACTTTTAGATGGACATGAGTCTTGTGTTTCCTCAGGCCGTAGGCGTTGGCGAAAAACTGGAACACAACAAGAAAGAAAATTTGGTTAGAAAGGGTTATGTATGACTTATGATATTACGTACGAGGCTAGCTTATGCCCTGGATTATCGTATTTTTAACCGACTTCAAAAAAGGAGGAGGTTATCAATTCGACTGTATGTTTTTTTTTTTATGTTTGTTACCTCATAACTTTTGACTGGGTGAATCGATTTTCATGATTCTTTTTTATTAGAAAGCTGACGCTTCCCATTTGGTCCCGTATCAATTTAGTCCAGTTCTGATAATGGTATCCATGAGAAAACCATATAAGTCTTAAATTTGCATTAAGTACGTGCGCGACAAATAGATGAATAACTCAATAGTCGGTCTTTTGAAGTCGGTTTTTGTTTTTTGTTTTGTAAAAATAATGTTCTTGGTAACCCTTTGACTGCGGCTAATAATCACATGCGCTTGCCTTAAGTGCGGCTAATAGTCAAATGCGTTGTTTTACGCGCCTGGCGTGTGTAGCCGCACTCGCGTCGCGCAAAGGAAAACACAAGGTATGTGTTTCCCGCAGCCAAAGTGTTAAGAAAAGGGCCGAAAAAGGCTCATAGTACTCATTATCAACAAGTTTTATAATGGGACAACCTGGAATTCGCGAAAAAATAATCAGTTGTCCCAAACATTTTGTCAGGTGTCACTGACATTCTCAACCAACTTTCAAAAAGGAGACGGTTCTCAATTCGACTGTTTGTTGCTTTTTTTGTATGGAACAGCTGATTATTTTTTCATTAATAATTTTGTTAGTGTTTTACTTTAATTTATATAGGGTTATTCATAAAGGGTATGCTAAGCCGAAAAGAGCTCATAGTACTCATCATTATGAACAACTTTTACTATGGGACCAACCCGAAATTCGCGAAAACAAAATCAACTGTTTCATAGAAAAATGTCAATGACACTCTACAAAATGTATGGAACCGCTGATTTTTTTTTGCGAATTTCGGGTTGGCCCCATAGTAAAAGTTGTTCATAATGATGAGTACTGTGATTATTACAGTACACCCTGTATACTGTAATAATAATTGTTAGAGCGTCAAATAAGTATCTCTTTCTCGCTCTCACTCGCTCTTACCTTGTCGCACAGCTCGCAGTAGTGTTTCGATTTCTTCGCGTGGTATAAATTATAGTGATTGTTCAAATAATTCTTCCTTTTGAATATTTTCCCACAATCCGGACACGGCAGTCTGAAATTAAGAAAATAATAAGTACATAAAATAAAAACCGGCCAAGTAAGAGTCGGACTCGCGCACGAAGGGTTCCGTACCATTATCTATAAAAACGTCAAAAAAATCACGTTTGCTGTATGGGAGCTCCTTAAATATTGATTTTATTGTTTTTTAGTATCTGTTATTATAGCGGCAACAGAAAAACATCATGTGTAAAAATTTCAAATATCTATCACGGTTCATGATACAGCCTGGTGACACGAATGGACGGACAGCGGAGTCTTAGAATTAGGTAAACTATTTGATTGTGAAACTTCTGCTATCGGCTTCGTCCGCATAGCCTAAAGTAAACAATATAATAGGCCCAAGTTTGAAGGCTTTTTAAGACAGATCTAAATTTTCTAAAACTATTGGCATCCTTGTCTAGTGGCTTGCAATGATAAAGACAGACATATTTTTAGTTAGTTTAGATCTGTCTTAAAATGCCTTCAAACTTGGGCCTAATGTTTTAATTGGCGACTTTTTTTTCCACAATTTTTTTTCATTTCATTTTAACAAAACAGTATTTTTTTGCAGTTAATGACTTCTTGCACTAAGCCGACGATATACGCTATATTTACTACAGTATACGCTTAACCTCGGTATGCTTGGGCGATATCTTCAAATGTTTCTAGTACTTTCTGACACAAGCGTACTATTTATCACATTCAAGGCAGTAAACTAGCTATCATTTATTATTTATTTAGATAATTATATACTTCTGATTTACGCTATATTTACTACAGTATACGCTTCATACTCACAATATACGCTTAACCTCAGTATGCTTGGGCGATATCTTCAAATGCTTCTTGTATTTGCTGACGCTAGCATACTGTTTATCACACTCAACGCAGTACGCCAACTCGGGCCGCTCCTTGACGCTGTTGGGATGCAGTTCACTGATGTGTCGTTTGTAGCGGCGGTAGTTTGGGTACTGTCTGTCGCATTCTTTGCAGGTGAACTTTGTGTGGTGCGTTCTGAAACCGATATAGGACTAAATTAACAATTTATAATTAATCAATTAATTAATCTGAAGACTTCTTCAAGGCTATTAAATTTCTTGAAGGCTATTAAATAACGTATTTTATGACTTGAATGAATTTGTTAATAGAAATAGATCTACGGAAATGACATTATTAAATAAACAATTTAAAATTTTACATTTCATAAGGAATTGACATGACATTATCTTAATTGATATACTATTGACATTTAATTAAAATTATTTGACATATTATGCACAGAACTTAAAATGGAGTTGGAAATTGTTAATTATTATTATTATTAACAAACTACTAAAACTATTTGACTGTGTACACACTGAATGCCCGATGTGGGTAAACTGACAATATCAACTAATGCACTAACATCTAGCTTATAAATTACAATACTGTATCAGTTATTCAATAAATATTTCTGAATCTGAATCTCATAATAATAAAGTAGTAGTTCGTGCGAACTGAGACCTGACAGCGCCTAAATCTCCCCAACCCCACGACTGATTTCACTTATATTTGAACTTAAAAATTGTAAAAATGTTTGCTTGTATGCTAACAAAATTTAATCAGATCGCATCAACCGTACTCAAGTTATCGTCGGACAAACATATATCCATACAAGAGCCGATTTGTTCCCCTACACTCTGAGACCTCACTTCGTTCGGTCAATAAATAATGTTTCACAATCATAGCTCCCCACTAGGATACCGTGTCGGATGCCATGGAACACAGAGACAAGGACAACTAATACCCAGGCCCAGAGCAGATATTTAAATTCATCATTCAACCGCCTGCCCGGCCGGGAATCGGACCCGGGACCTCTGGCTTATAAGGCGGACACACTACCGCTGAGCCAAACAGGTCGACTACTAACAGGTACCAAGTAACCAGCACTGCGAGTCCGGACTCTTATCGATCGACAAACTGACGTTTAAAATCGGTTAACCATCGTTTGTTTATGATTTTGTCTATGGTTTTGATATTAACGATTTAGTCGTGCCGTCGATAAATTTACCGAGCTTGCCTTCGAGTCGTATTTACCAATTTTTACTTCTGGCAACTCTATATTTTGTATAAAAATGTATGGAGCGAAATAATGTAATTTTACCGATCGACAAAGTGACATTATTCAATCATGACTAAAAACGTGAAAATTTTACGTTTGCTTTTTGTTGGTATTATGTTTGTTTTGATATTAATTGGTTATGTTGGTAATGAACCAAGGAAATGCTGGTATATAGCTGTCTCTTTTTTGTCTATGTGTGTAAAAGAGTAGAAAGAAGTTATTTTTGACTTTGACATATGAGTTGACAAGATGAAGTGTGGACTTGTTGCCATTCCGTAAAAATTGTTATTTTATCGATTCATTAAAATCCGATCCGTACTTGCAACTGTCGATAAAAATCGACATCTTGTCGAATTAATCGTGTCGACTAAAATCGGTTAAATGAAGTCCGTACTTGCACTGCAGGTACAGTACCCGGCGATAAATATTGCACATCGACCTTTGGAAAGAGACAATCGGCTAATTTCGGCTTTGTAGGGTTCGTTCTCATAATATTACATTCTCAAAATATTACATTCACAAAACATTACATTCGCAAAATATTATATTCTCAAAATATTACATACCTAGAGCGTTATCTCTGTCTCTCACTCTATCGCACTTGAACAACGACTGATGAAACGTCACAAAGGTAGTGTGCGACAGAGATAATGCTCTCCGAAGCCGAAGTCTCTTTTCAAAGGTCGATGTGCAATATTTATCGCCGGGTACTGTACCAGGTATTCAGTAACCAGGTATTAGGTAAGCAGGTAACCGGGTAACAGGTTACTATTATTGTATTGTAAGTTGTTGTTATTGTCATTGTTTCTTACCGTATGTGCTTCTGGACCAATATCTTGCTCTTACAGCTCGCGTTGCAGTAGTCGCAGATGTAGTTCTGGTGCATCGTCTTGTAGTGAACACTGAAGTGGAGTATTTTTCTGAAACGAAAATCGATAGTTACGAATTAAAAATAATAAATTTCGTTTTTTTAGTTCCGCTCAAAAATAAAATTTTCGAAAATACACAATTTGTCTTCAACAATACTCGTATTCTGGAGGAAATTGTTTTAGGCGATAAGACGGGTTAGGAGCTTTACGACTACATCTCTATTTGACTAGGCAGCAGATATGACTACATCACTTTAAGACTAAATGACCGCCCTTGCACTACCGAATGTTACTTTCGTGTTTTATTGTAATTAACACAGGGATACTTTCACTTACTTTTGACAAAGCAAAACCTAACAGAATGTTTCAAAACCACGTTTGTTTTCATGGTACTCTCGTGAAAGTTATAATTCAAATTCATCAATTCAATCGGTTCATCCGTTCGGGAGCTACGTTGCCACAGACAGACACACACACAAGGGTTAAAAAGAAACGAACGAGCGATAGATATAATCAGGGGGTGTCTTCAAGTCGCGAGTGACTCGGTTTCTTCTGGCGCGTGCTGCATCATAGACCGCGTCGTTGCTTACCATCAGGCGAGATGGCGGTCAAACGCAAGCCTATTACCGAATAAAAAAAAAGACGTGTGGCACTCGGGGACTGCAGCGGTAAAGCTATTGCATACGGTGATACTTTTTAGTTTTGCCATCTATCGATGAGTAGCATAACTTTTAATGACTTTTTGAAATATCACGCTTTATATCTTCCTTTTTTGTAAGGTTATTTTCGTTACGGAATTTCTGGATTCGGTCTCCACGCTCAAGGCCCGCGATAGAAGCTATGCAATAGCTTAAAAATTGGTTGTCTGTGGTCGGTTCACGGACGATAGTTTAACGTGACGTCATACTCGTAACAAAACATTGATGAAATGATTGCATACTGTTCTCGCTCCGATCGTGACGTCACAATGAGCGTAACGGGACACTTCGTGCGTGCAGCCGGCGACCCGGCGTTCATCGATTTATTAGACGTTGTCGCGTCAAAAGGAACTTACCCAAACTTCAAGTTACAAAACTGACAGGCATATTTCTTGGTATGTGCATAGTTGAGATGGTTCTTCTTTCCCCGAGGCCTGCAGACGTCTCCGCAGATCTTGCACTTGGCTACGGGCGTGTGTTCTCGCCAGTGACTCTCCAGGTCTTCTAGAGATGGTACGGTCTTCTGGCAGATTGAGCATTTCAGTTCTGTTTTCTGGAATACCAAGATCAAAAGATATAAACAAGTACAAGGTATATTTGACACTTTGACGCGGCTAGTAATCACATGCGCCTGCCTTAAGTGCGGCTAATAGTCAAATGCGTTGTGTTTTACGCGCCTGGCGTGTGTAGCCGCATTTCGCACAAAAGTAAACACAAGGTATGTGTTTTCCGCTGTCAAAGTGTTAAAAATACAAGCTTTTTGCCTGGAAGAGATCACTCCTAGCAGTTATTGCACTAGTTTAAAGTGTTTTGATCATTTTTTTGCCGCTATAACAACAAATACAAAAAAAACAGAAAAAATAATATTTTAAAGGGGGCTCAACGTACAACGTTTTTATAGATAAGATACGGAACTCTTCGTGCGCGAGTTGACTCGCACTTGACCGGTTTTTTTCTATGTTTTAAGAAATGCCAAAAGTGAATTTCTTAATGAAATAACAATCTAGCCTCAGGCTAATAAGTAATTTAAATATAGCTTATACAGTAATATATAAAACAAAGACTCAATTCAAAGACACGCGGTTTTTTATTTTGATCGCAGCGCCCACTCCGCCTTTTCAATATTCAGTTTACGATAGGTTCGAAGTCGAACGTTTTACTATACGCGTGGATTTTTTTACGTACGCAGTGCATATTATTGATTATCTTTAATTATGTCATCGAGGAGACCAAAAAAATAAATTTATTTTATATGCAAAGTTGAACCCCGACTTACGCGAATTCGACTTACACTGTTATCGCTTGGTCCCTCCTATCGCGTAAGTCCGGGGTATTACTGTATTTCTAGGGAATAATGTCTGAGGGCCTTACCTTATTGTGATTCAAATTATTATGCCTTTTCAAATCAAAAGACCTCATAAAGCCAAGCTTACACGGCACACACTTGTATTTAAACCTTGAATATTCGCTAAATTTCCTTTCTTTGCTCAAAAAGTGCTCTTCCATTTCAGCCTCTCCAAACGTTATCATCGTAAAATAGTCCTCGAGTTTGCCCCAATCAATCTTCTCCCTTTCTATTAAGGTTGCATATTGCTTGTAATAACTCACACTGTTGTCTCTGGATTTGACTAGCTTCCGTCTTTTTGAACGGACCTTCTTTGAACTGACTTCTGTCAGTAGCTCGTTGACGTTAGTTATGTCATTTTGATAGCTGTCTTTTACGATGTTAATGTCATACAATTCGTTTTTGGGGTCAGGTAACTCGTTTTGATCCGTATTATCATCTATGAAATCATATTCACTATAGCTTTCCTCTTTTATTGATTCAAAGTTGTCGACAACCAAGTTTGAGTTCTCGATTTCTTTGGGTACTTCTATGTCTACGAGTGTACGATTATTTTTCTTTTTCTTCGTGTTTTCTGAATATTCGTACTCATGGTCATAGTCGAGTTTCTTTTTTGTTGTCAGCTTTGACAGTGTTACCGGGTTAAAGTCCTGAAATAGATATTTGGGAGGATTAGCTTTTATCTATACTAATATTATAAAGAGGAAAGATTTGTATTTTTGTATTTTTGGATGTTTGTGTGGAATAAACTCAAAAACTACTGGACCGATTTCAATAATTCTTTCACCATTCGAATGCTACATTATCCCAAAGTGACATAGGCTATATTTATTACCTGAAAAAATTAGGGATCCTTACTAAAACTTCAATAGTGTCCACCCGTGCGAAGCCGGGACGAGCCGCTAGTTAACTAGTAAGTAGATAGACCGTATTAGTCTTCAGGTATTTTAGTACCTTATATTGATAATGATACAGTCTACACCATATATTCACTTTTTTTTAAATATTGTTTACTAGCTGCGCCCCGCGGTTTCACCCGCGCTTTCCGGGATTAAAAGTAGCCTATGTGTTAATCCAGACCATGAACAACCTCCATTCCAAATTTCATGTAAATCCGTTCAGCCGGTTTTGCACGAAAGAGTAACAAACATACATCTTATAAACTTTCGCGTTTATAATATTTAAGGATAGGAAGTAGGATTTTCGCTGTGAAATTAATAGATATGAGAGCTAAACATGTTTTTGACACCTTTTATTTGGACGTGCCACATGTATTCAACCATCACAGGACACCCAGTCCGGTCACACTATTTTAACATTATAACAAGCGCTGGCAATGGGGACATTCATAACTATTGCGGACCGAGAGACTGTAAATCTGTATTTGTTGCATAAATGACATATCAGCTTGACCTTTTCGCTCAGGTTGCGGACTAATTAGTCCAACTATTTAAATAAATAAATAAATAATGTTTCACACTCATAGCTTTCACTAGGATACCCTGTAGGGGATGCCATGGAACACAGAGACAAGGACAACTAACACCCAGACCCAGAGCAGATTTAGTTTTTAACCAACTTCAAAAAAGGAGGAGGTTCTCAATTCGTCTGTATGTTTTTTTTTTATGTTTGTTACCTCATAACTTTTGACTGGGTGAATCGATTTTGATGATACTTTTTTTATTAAAAAGCTGACGCTTCCCATTTGGTCTCATTTCAATTTAGTCCAGTTCTGATAATGGTATCCATGAGAAAACCATATAAGTCTTAAATTTGCATTGGGTATTCTAATTCTAATTCTAGATGGGGGTGATACGACCTGCACCGACGTCCCGCTTGGGGTGTATTGTGCATTGCCCCCCGACTGCCAGCTTACCCCAACCATCCGAGCTCCCTAAAATAACGGAGCACGGCCTGGGGTCGCTGGCATTGGGTATGTGCGCAACAAATAGATGAATAACTCAATAGTGGGGCTCTTGAAGTCGGTTTTTTTTTTTTTTGTAAAAATAATTATTAATAGAGAAACTCTGAGCGAAGAGGTTAAAGGTTAAGTGACGGTGAGTAAAATAGTGTGAGTAAAAGTAGTCTGTACTTACCAAATCGTAAAGCATTTGCATTAACACATTTTGAGCATTCGTCAATTGATTTTGGAAGAGTTTGAATTTCCTGAGCACTGCCATACATTCCCAACAGAATTTAATGTCTTCTATGGCCTGAAATATTTATAGTATTAGCAAGAACCCTGGAATAGGCTTCATGATAATCCTGGACGATATCACAATTAGCGATAAACCCGCCAGTTGTTGCACTAGTTTTGGCAGAGAAATTATTATTTTTCTATAAAAGTAAGTGGCTAACTTTTGCCAGCGGCCCAGAGCCTTGCTCCGTTATTTTAAGGAGCTGGGTCGGCTTGGCAATCGCTGGCAAAGGGGAAACGCACAATGCACCGTTTGTGGGACGTCAGTGCGGGACCTATCGCCCCTATTTCGAATAAGAATAAGTGGCAAACATCGATGGGCCACCTGTACTTTCAATATCAAAGGTATCTTCAGTGCGTTGCCTACAACAACAATATGGGAGCTGACGGCAGATCATTCCGTGTGTCGAACGATATAACCAAGTTTAAGTTACATTGAGCAGAAGGTAAGTACTTACGTATATCATAGTTTGCTTCTGGTTTCCAATGAGGCACAAAAACATGTCAGAAAACACTCCCAAAGCCGACGTCTGACGATCACTGCACAAGCACCCATGGCACACGACATTCAGATTATTTTCTATTTTTACTGCATTCATCTTATTTCAATTCTATTGTGAATTGTTTTAGGAAACCAACGCAACGTAACATAACATTGTTTTCAAATAGGTCTCGCAGAAACTCTTGAAGTGCTTAATTTTGTAATTGTAATTGTCATTACTCTTTTGATTTTCAATTAAATTAAGGATGGTTAGTTCGTAATGTTGAAGAAATTAACTTTTTTCTACAATACTTCTTTTTAATTTAAAAATAAATAAAAGCTCGTAGGTAATTATATTCTTTGCGTGGGTGCCTTCTTGTTTAAGATTATAATATACTGGCAATAATACGTGTACATGACCAATGTCATTACTGTGCTGCGTTTTATAATGTAGCCAGTGTTGCCGGATGGGGGAGATGCCTTGCAAATTCAAAAGATGTAATAGGTCTCCAGGTGGATTTCCGGAGGGAAAAATATTGTCTGGTACCCCCCAAATCAAAAAGTCTCGACGACAAACAAATCCAAGCAAAATAACAAACCAAACACGAACTTCAGATCAAGTTTTTTTTAATATGATTGAGTGACGAGAGGAGCAAATTGCTCGCCTGATGTTAAACGTCACGTTTGCGCTTAGCAGGTCTGCGCCACCCAGAATTTTGATCTCGCAGAATTCAAGACCCTGCGTGACACAGCACTGCGCTCGTTACCCTGAGATATTAGATGTTTAATCACCTATTTATTTATTTGCCCTGAAATTTCACTGGAAACAACGCCCTTCCAACTGGCAAAGGTGTGGCACTTCCCCAGGTTGGCTCTGCAAAAGAGCTCTACCACTACGAAGGCACTGGAAAAGCAGACTTTCTTTCATGCCGCCGCCGCAGTGCTGGTCGACAGTCCCGCCACGCCTCCCTGGATGATGTCATTCGCAGGGCTCTTGCCACCGCCAACGTGCCGGCCATACTTGAGCCGAACGGTATTGCTCGTGACGATGCTAAAAGACCTGACGGAATGACATTGATTCCATGGAGCCGTGGAAGGCCGCTGGTATGGGATGCCACTTGTGTTGACACACTTGCGGCGTCCCATCTATTATCTACTTCGAGGGCAGCGGCCATGCGCTTGGGGTCCAAGCGCATGGTCGCTCTTCAATGACCAGTGACCAGTCTAAGCTTATAGATAGAAAGATCAAACGACCAAAGGGCTGGTGCTTACCTCGGTCAGAGAATTTACTATTGCAATTCAACGAGGTAACGTCGCCAGCCTTTTCGGTACCCCACCCACGTATAGTGAAGTGACTAAGCTCTGTTATTTGCAATAATTTTATATTCTGTTTATGCCCATAAAGGTTGTCTTTCAATAAGCATCTTTGTATTTTTAGGTTAAAATTTCGAATACAAATGTCAAAATGACATTAAATTTTGTAATTCAGTGTATCTAGCACAACTTTGACGTAAACTTACGTAACCTAGCGAGTATTCGACAGAAAAGTATACGCAATTTACGCCCGTCAGGGGCGCTGCTGAGAGGCGTAAATGGCATACACTTTTCCATCAAATACTCGCTACGTAAGTTTACGTCGTAGTTGTGCTAGGCCTACAGGTAGTTTTTATGCGTCACTAATGACGAATGCAAATGTGAACGCATGTGTACGCCCGTGTACGGGCATGCAGCAGGCTAGTTTTGGCTTCACTTGGATCTAAGGCGGCACTCTATCTGTCATTCTACTTGATCTGAGACACGAACAAGATTGGTTTTGGAAATAAAATCAATAATATTAGAATCTGATTTATTGATACGATAAAGTTACCAAGATAAATGTGTAAAGCTTAATTCAGAATTCACCACATTAAATGGAGCTTAAACACACCGCAGGAGATATCTATTTTACATTTTGGCTTGTTTTTTCGCAGATCAAGTACAAAATGAAAAAGTACTTTAGAAAAGTACTTTCTACTTGATCTGAGTGTTTTTCGAAGACTTTCCACGCTACACTACAATCGTCGGCGGGTCGGCGTAGCCCGCCGTTCAGTCAGTTGCAAAGCGTTTCTGTATTCTTTTAGTTGTTCAATACATTTATAGCAGCGTTCAAAAAAGGAAACAATGGAATACGGCTCCATATGCCATGGCTGTCTCAGCAGCGACCGCCGCTTATCACCCATCAAAGAAAAGTCGAATATTAGTTCCTTTTATGCCCGTGAAACACTACCGCAACAGTTTGGTCATGTAAGTCTTTTAAAACCTACTTTTATAAAACCTATCAAATGAAATACAAACTGTTAACAAAATTTGCAATGGTCCTATGCATGTAACCAGTTAAAAATTAGTCTGGAACAAAGGACTCATAGTAGTGTAACACAATATCTAAGTTTAACAATACCAATTTTAAGTTTTAATTTTTTTTATCTAATCTAAACCCAACATTTGATGTTCACAGACTTAAAAGCATTCTTAGTCTGTCAAGTCAAACTAAATTTAAATTAACTATACTATCTGACAGTAGGCCCAAGTTTGAAGGCATTTAAGACACTAACTAAAATATATCTGTCTTTATCATTGCAAGCCATTAGACAAAGATGCCAATAGTTTTAGAAAATTTAGATCTGTCTTAAAAAGCCTTCAAACTTAGGTCTTGTGTCCAGTTTCATAAGTTAAATATGTTATGTTCACTAAAGACCTTTTAAAAATAATAAAATGGTTACACTAGTGGTAAAGTATACCATAATAGTGCCATAAGTTCTGGGTAAAGAAATAGAAGAAGTAAAGAATTTATTACTGGCGGATTCAACCGCATGATGATAATAAATGTAGCCTATTGTATGTTGTTATGTGTACCCTGCAGTACCCTTGACATTTCATGATTGATTTAAACTTTTATGATGACTTTACATTATATTTTACAAGCCACACATAAATTTTCAGAAGCCCAAGAATGTCAGGTTTTGCTGGGAGTGTGTTCGCACGGTTAACAAGTTTGAAAAGTTTCTGGTTAAGTTTCGTAAGGCTCAAGAAGTGCTGGCTCAGCCTCAGGGGAGTAAGGTGAGATAAAAAGATAGATAAATGGATAAACTCTTTATTGTTCACACCTTATTACAAACAAAATCAATTTTATTATAGTTGTTTTATTATGGTTATTATCAAGCGTAATTTTTTTTTATTCAAAATAGGCTTGCGTTTGACAGCCATCTTGCTTAATAGTAAGCAATGATGCCATCTACGATGGAGCATGCTTGCCTAGAAGAAACCGATTCACTTGCGACTTGAAGACACCCAGATTATATCTATCGGGAAACACCCACCCCACCCCCCCCCCCCCTCCCCAAAATCTGCATCTTACTACTAACTCTCTTGTTATATATACTCGTATATGTGTGTGTCATGTTTAATTTAGTATTCAGATATTTATTTATTTTTCTTAGTTCTTACATTATAAAAACTTAAAAACTAGGGTGCCGCTGGCAGCGGGGCAGGGCCCAAGCTACCGGTGGTTAAGGCTGCAGAGTGAGGGATCTCCTGCCAATGCGGGCCGTGTCAAGAATCACCGCCTTTTGTATCTGACTCTTGGACCCAACCGTCTAGCGAGAGCCTCTTCAGATATTGGTCGAGGCTCTTAGCTATTAGCCCGTTCACCGAAATTTAGTATTATTATTGTTTTGACACTGTGACATGGGTTGATTACACGTAACAAGTACAGTGACGAGACAGTAAACGTTCACACTTGGCCAAGCAAACAAACCATGGTTATAGTGGCTTTATTGATATATCAAAATGACTCCTTAAATATAATTAAAAACAAATTGGCAAAGTATTTTTACGGATAGTATTCTGTTCTATTCATCTTCTTTATAAGTATTTTATTTTCACCCTCTTGTTTTGTTTTCCTTGTTTTGTTTTGTTTTGTTCCAATTGTTTTGAACTCATAAATTTTTATTTCATTTTAAAATGTAGGTAGTTGTAATTTTTTAATATTGTCCTACCCGTTATTAAAGAATGCTGTAAACACCCATAAAGGGTATTTAATATAATTATCAGAACTCTATATTATGTTATGTTATTTGTAAGTTTTAATGTGTTAAACTTGGTGTTTCTTATTAAATTAATAAAATGTTTCTATAATCCCAGCACTCTTCCGAGGGCACTGTCTCGCTTCTGTACTTGTTATATACAGGGCTATTCATAAAGGGTATGCTAAGCCGAAAAGGGCTCATAGTATGTACTCATAGCTATGGACAACTTTTGTTTGAAAGTCACTTTGACTTTGAAAAAAAATCATTCCATAGAAAAATGTCAATGACACTCGACAGCTGTTTTTTTTTCGCGAATTTCGGGTTGTTCTAATAGTAAAAGTTGTTCATAATGAAGAGTATAATTGTGTGCCCTTTTCGGCTTAGCATACCCTTTATGAATAACCCTGTACATTGTTGCATATTGGTTGAATTTTGCCGAAAATATAGCAGGCAGACTTAGAAGATTCACATAACTAATTACAATAAAAAACAATTGCACTAAAATTATAAGCTACCAGTGCCCGGTCCTTTGCAGTTGAATTTTATACAATGTGTCCGTTTTCCGATGTCCGATACTTTAAGGGGTTAAAATGCAATTAATTTTATCGACAAATCACGGATTTTTTTCTCCTACAATAAAAAATGGCAGCACTTTAAAAAAATTGTTGTTGGTGAAGCATACCTGCTTGTATTAATTTAACAATATCTACCCGAGTAGAAGACTTACAAACACAAAAGTGGTCTCAAATGTTAGTTAATAGGTAGACAATAAATTTAGACTCAAATTATATTTTTTTAATTTTTCAGTATTATTAAAAAAAATGTTTAAAAAAAAAAATTTGACAACAAATTGATGTTTTTTTCAGATACTTAGATTTAAAAAAAAACCAATTATCATTTATTATTTTTTTTTAAAATATTTATTTGTTAATAGACGAGCATCATAAGCTGATGTGCCTTTATCTTGCAGTGTCAAAATTTACTCATTAATTGGACGAGAAAACTAAAAACAAAGGACATAATTACAAACTTTTCATTGTTTTGCAGGTACTTGAAACACTATCAAGTTTGAAGACAATAACAAAATGTTCTTATGACTATTATTGGGTATATCAAAAGCCTAATGAATATAACAAAACATCAAAGAAAAGTAAAGTTGAAAAAAGTGAATTCATTGCATTAAAAGGAAGAGAAGAAGAATTTAAAGAAAAATTTTTATCTAAAAAAACTGTTATTGGTAAAGAAAAAAAGAAATATGAAACGCTCAAACTTCGAAATGATTCAGAACAAATGGTAATATATATAAGTGACGATGATGATCAAACAAACGTAAATAGGAGTAATAACGATATTGATAATAATAAAAAAGATGTTGTTCATAAAAATGACAATGTTAAAGATGATAAAAAGGATGTTGGTAATGATGATGATAGCGACAATGTTGAAGATAATAGCTGTGAAGTTATAGATGATAAAAAAGATGTTGATTATTATGATAGCGACAATGTTGAAGATGATAGCTGTGAAGCTATAGATGATAAAAAAGATGTTGATTATTATGATGATAGCTGTGAAGTTATAGATGATAAAAAAGATGTTTATTATGATGATGATAGCGACAATGTTGAAGATGATAGCAGTGCAGTTGTAGATGATAAAAAAAATGTTGATAGTGACGATCTTGAAGATGATAGCAGTGAAGACATAGATGATAAAAATGATCTTGATTACGTCGATAATTCTAGAAAGACAATATCGACCCCGAAAAAGTATACTCAGGTATTTTAAAAGCTTTCATTTAACTTGCAATGTACGAGTACATATTCAATCTAATGGGTGGAATCTTGCAACTGAATTTCGAACTATTTCCCGATATCCGATGTTTATTTTTTCACGAAATTCTGAAAATTTTGTACAAAAAACGTGATTTTACGGTGGGAGAGGGGGGGGGGCTAATTTATAACCTCAACATGTATCACCAAGAAGGGGGGAATGAAAAAGTTGTTACAGTACCCGGCGATAAATATTGCACATCGACTTTTGGAAGAGACAAGAGACTTCGTAGAGCGTTATCTCTGTCGCACGAAATACAAACAGAACAGGCCAGTATCTATTAGGAGGTAGTGTGCGACAGAGATAACGCTCTACGAAGCCGAAATTAGCCGATTGTCTCTTTCCAAAGGTCGATGCGCAATATTTATCGCCGGGTACTGTAAATTTTGTGAAAGCGAAAACTCGTATGTCGAGGGTTCTGGACCGAACGCAGAGACGACACAAATCGTAATTCAGTACGACAAAACACATTATTACGGAACTTTTATTTTTCACAAAAAAAAAAATAATAGCGTGAATGTAAAAAAAACATTCTTACAAACTTTCGCGTTTATAATATTAGATAGATAGATAGATTTTTATTTTCACATTAGACTAAAAAAAAACAGAACCTAGGTAGGTACCTAAGTAAAAAGTAGGTATAGAAATCTGCAGTAATATACAGGGCAATAAAATAAATGTGTTTTTGTGTTGTCCTATATACAATTTTAGGGTTCCACACTTGTTAAAAATACGATGGTTCAGAACTCGATAAGCGAGTTTTCGGTTTGACAGATATTTAACACTTTGACTGCTGCTAATAATCACATGCGCTAGCCCCAGGCGCGGCTAATAGTCAAACGCGTTGTGTTTTACACGCCTGGCGTGTGCAGCCGCTCTCGCGTCGCGCAAAGGAAAACAAAGTACGTACGTGTTTCCCGCAGTCACAGTGTTAAATATATTTTTTTGTATCCACAGAAAAAACAAAAGCATTACTCGGTGATCAAAAGTCGTGGCATGTACCAGGACAGCATAGAGTCCTACTTCACGATATCGCAAAGGGGGACACAGATGGAAGATCTGTCAGAAGAGAGGAGAACGAACGATGGCAGGAAATACCCATTTAATTGTGCTAAATGTAAAATTGGGTGGTATAATATTCTCGACATGCAAATACATACAAAGTCTAACCATCAGATAGTAAGTCTACAACTAGTTGATTACACAGTACAGTGGCGAGACAGTCACCACTCACTTTTAATTTTAAAAATAAAATAAAAAAATCAATAAAAAAAAGAGACGGACAGTCACCACTCACTTTTTAATTTCAAAATAAAAAATCAAAAAAAAAAAATGAAAAAATCAAAAGTCTAAAAATCAATAAATTCAATTTAATAATTTATTTGTTTGTTGTGTTTTCTTTTTAACACGCTTTTATTAGCTTCACCTGTATGTTTGTATGTAACCGACTCCTTTGAGCGCGTTTTTGACCCACTTTAAACGGTCAGATTTCTTTCAAACTTTGTAGATATATCGAGGACCGATGACAATACACTAAACAAATCGTGTTTTTTAGTTTTTTTTACTATTAATTTTTTTAACACGCTTTTTCTATAAAGTTTCTTTAACTTTTAAGACCGTTTAATATACAAATTGTAATTTCGTCACTCGTGTCAGAGAGCAGAGTGGCGCAGTGGAAGCGTGCTAGGCTCATAACCCTGAGGTCCTTGGATCGAAACCACGCGGCTACAAATCTTTTTGCTCAATATTTTTTGTTACGCATCAATTTTATTTTTAATTTGCTTGAGCAGACGGCCAAAATCGGATAACACCAACACATTTGTACATATTAAGGATGGTTAATAGTTAGCAAATCGAACTAAAAAGCGAAAAATAAATAATAGTTAAAAAAAACTAAAAAAACACGCTTTTTATAAAAAACCGAACTAAAAAAATAGAAAATAAAATTTTATAAATTTAAATTAAGAATAGGGTTGAAAATTTCAATAAATATAAATTAATAATAGTGTAAATAAATAAATATATGTATTTTATTTTTAAAAAAGCGTGGGGTGCTTTCTAAGATATTATCAAAATGCTAATCACTCTACTCATGTCTGTCAATACAAAATGTATCTACAAAATATATAATATCTATTGACCCATGTACCCCACGCTTTTTAAAAATAAAATACATATATTTATTTATTTACACTATTATTAATTTATATTTATTGAAATTTTCAACCCTATTCTTAATTTAAATTTATAAAATTTTATTTTCTATTTTTTTAGTTCGGTTTTTTATAAAAAGCGTGTTTTTTTAGTTTTTTTTTTATTTTATTTGTACTCGTGTTTTGTATAACGAGCGTTACGTCACCCGCCAGTCTCAACGGAGGACCAGCGCCGGTTGTTTACGACCGGCGTTATGCTGAGTTGAGACTGGTTTGAGGCAAAACTAGTGTTATTTCTTTTAAGCTATTGCATAGCTTCTATCGCGGGCCTTGAGCGGGCCTTGAATCCAGAAATTCCGTAACGAAAATTTTAATAACCTTAAGACACAGCGGTGATACTTTTTGTTTTGCCATCTATCGATGAATAGCAGAACTTTTAATGACTTTTTGAAATGTCACGCTTGTCTCTTTAGTTCAGCAACTCGCCTCTAGGTGGCATTGGTAAATGAAATAATTATAATTGCATAAGTTGATAAAAAAATGCTATGCAATAGCTTTACCGCTGCAGTCCCCGAGTGCCACACGTCTTTTTTTTTAATATTTACTTAGTATATTTGTATACGAGTATTTTTGTTTTAAATAAATACTTAATTGTCTATTGTAACACACTCGGCCAAGCAAACAAATCATGGTTCTAGCGACTGTCTCGCCCCGTCAAACTGTTTATACAAACTGAGTACTCGGCCGAGGGCACTGTCTCGCCGCTGTACTCGGTACGTGTAACCAAAGACTTAGATTAAGGTTGTCTCTAATGCATTTTACTGTTTGAGATTTTCTTTTTTTAGTGTCAATAATATTGAATTGTACTGTAGTTCGGCGAAATGAATCTCGCGGCTATATCTCGCTAACGCCTTGACCGAATTAGTTAATATTTGAACTTACGAGAGGCGGCTGAAAAGTTCTGAGCCTAAGGTACTTGTGGGTATTTAAATCACTCACGCTAGTAGTCACTAGTCGAGTGACATCTAATTAGTATACAAGGAAAGTTTTTTCTAATTAGGATCACTACAGTCCGAGAAATCGATCTATAAACAATAGATATCTGTCAATGTCTGAGTCATCGCTGCATTACACGAAATTGGAACATCGCGCCGTCATAGAATTCCTTGTAAAAAAGGGAAAGACGGCAAAAGAGATTTTTGAAAAAATGTCTGCAGTTTATCCAGAATCTGGACCATCGTCTGCTACAGTCAAACGTTGGGCAAGACTATTCCAGCAAGGTCGAGAGTCATTGGAAGATGACCCCCGCTCGGGGCGACCAAACACCGCCGTCAGAGACGAAAACATCGCCAAAGTGAAGAAAATTGTTCTGGAGGACCGTCGAATAAATATGTGGCAGACAGAGAGTTATTTCGAACTTATGTACGAATTTACATACCACTGGCTTTTCGGTGAAGGAAAACATCGTGAGGAAACCTGCATACGTCCGGAGAAATTCAATGTCGTATGTGAATCCAACCCTCACTTGGCCAGCGTGGTGGAATACAAGCCTAATCACCGTTCGAGGGTAGACCTGTGTTAGTGGGGAGGATTAAAGGTTGAAAATGAAAAAATGAAGTTATCGTCGGTCAAACGTCGGTTTGTCCTAGGAAATTCTGAGGCATTGCTTCGCTCAGTGAAGTGTACCTTCTATGTTTTCCAGCCGGACTCTCCGGGCAAATACTCCAATTATAATACAAATTTCAATTTTAATCTATTTCAGTTCTTGATTTAAATTTTTTTTTCATCATCATCATCCTCCACAGCCTCCTTATCCCACTGCTGGGTATAGGCCTCTCTCTCACTGTGCCATCTGCCTCGGTCCTGCGCCAATCGGATCCAGGTTCGACCCACGACTTTGAAAATGTCGTCGGCCCATCTCGCCGCCGGACGACCAACACTTCGCCTGCCTAGCTTCGGCCACCACTCGGTGACTGCCTTCTCCACCTGTCGCCTTCTCGCCTAGCCACGTGTCCCGCCCAACTCCACTTAAGATTCATAACTACGATTCATATATTTTTTTACCTGTACCAAATACATTATTATATATTTACATCTTAAATTAATAAGCTAAAATAACAAACTAAAATACCTAAAACAAAGAAATTTACAAAGCTAAAAAACAAAAAGTAGGATTTGCCCGTGTGGATACCAAGAACGCTGGCTGATTCCCGCGCTGAATTGCCAGTGAAATTCTTTAAAATTGGTAACGATTTTCAATGTCAATTTTCAGTTAGGATTTTTAATTTCAATTTTCAGTTACACTTTTCCATGACAGTTTTCAAATTTCAATGAATTTATTTATTTTACTTACAGCTTAACATTGTTTTTGTAACTTTTACTTATTTAAAAACAGATTTATTCAGTCAAAAATAAATAGTAAATAATTATAATGATTCAATAAAAAATGTTAACTAAATCTTTATACAAAAATAAATCGCTGTGCGTTTGGCTCCATAAGGGTCGGTAAGGTCGGTACGAGTACATATCTGACGGAAAATGCGTCGCGTATTATCGGTCGCGTAACGCCAGAACAGAGAAATGTATAATAAAACATCCAACCTTTCACACTCGACGCACTAGCGCATCATCGGTTGAGTGTGGAAGGTTGGATGTTTTATTATACATTTCTCTGTTCTGGCGTTACGCGACCGATAATACGCGACGCATTTTCCGTCAGATGTGTATCGACCCTATAACTCGAGAATGGCTGGACTAATTTCGCTAATTTTGGTTTTGAAATATTTGTATAAGTTCAGGAAAGGTTTAGAAGTAAAAAAAAAACAGCGGGTGAAACTGCCGGGGCTCAGCTAGTAACTAATAAATAATACATATAAACATTACTTACAGACTCAACCGGCGACACAGGACAGCAGCCCGCCGAAGTCCTCGTTCGAAGCTACATGCAACTTGTGTGGAAAAACTCACAGCCACTGTTTCCAGAAAAATAAAATGCATATCGTTTTAGCTCATAAGAAAATTTACGCTTGTAAATATTGCAGTAAATCCTTCAGGTGGGTACAAAATACACGAGCTTAAAAGATTTCCAAAATTTTCCAAAAAGCTTTTATTGTATTGTCGTCTGAGTTAGACAGGTATACCAAATTTCAGCTCAATCGGACATCGGGAAGTGATTCAAAAATTAGTCGCAAGATGTGACACCAAGAGAGATGCCACACGGGCGCTGTCGCTGCGCTGCGACGACGCAACGACGACGCAGTTTTCTCCGACGCCGCAGCGCCGACGTAGATGAATATTCTAAACAATACTGCGCTGTCCTGCGTCGTCGCACTGCAGCTCGTCTTTCCCGCCTCGTCTTCCTCACTCTTTGTGCGTTGTTTCGACGCACGTTGTTTCAGCGCACTGCGTGGCATGCCTGTCAAATTTGTATGTAGAACTACGGAGCGTCAACGCAGCGACGACGCGGCGATGCAGCGCAGCGGCAGCGCCCGTGTGGCATCTCTCTTAGTGTCACATCTTGCGACTAATTTTTGAACCGCTCTCCTACACGGCGAGTTAAATAAAAGTTGTAGTACTCATTATTATGAACAACTATGGGACCAACCTGTATTCGCGAAAATTAGCTGTTCCATACATTTTCAGATCCAGGTTCACTGACATTTTTCTATGGAAACGGCTGGTTTATTTTTCGCGAATTCCGGGTTGGTCTCATAGTAAAAGTTGTTCATAATGAGTAGGTACTATGAGCTTTTTTCGGCTTAGCCATACCCTTTCGTTAACACTTTGACTGCGGAAAACACATACCTTGTGCGACGCAAGTGCGGCTACACACGCCAGGCGCATTTGACTATTAACCGCATCTAAGGCAAGCGCATGTGATTATTAGCCGCAGTTAAAGTGTTAAAACCCTGTGTACGTTTAGGGTGTGAAGTTGTGTGTTTGTTTGTATGAGTGTGTGTGTGTGTGTGCACTCATGATTATTTGTTTTCAGGTCTGCAATGTTGGTCGCGGCTCATTTCAGAGAAACACACGAGATGTTTATTTGTGATTATTGTAATAAAAAGTTCAATTCTAAAAAGGGAATTAAAAATCATATAAGGTAAACAAGCTTTAGCAAATAAGGTTTTTATAATGAAAACTAATGGGCTGATTACACGTAACGATTACGAGTGGCGAAACAGTAACTCTGTACACATCATTGTGAAAAGCTTTTACTATGAGACCAACCAAAATATTGCAAAAATATCAGCTGTTCATAGAACAAGAACATTATTTTTACAAAACAAAAAACAAAAACCGACTTCAAAAGACCGACTATTGAGTTATTCATCTATTTGTCGCGCACGTACTTAATGCAAATTTAAGACTTGTATAGTTTTCTCATGGATACCATTATCAGAACTGGACTAAATTGAAACGGGACCACACGGGAAGCGTCAGCTTTCTAATAAAAAAAGAATCATCAAAATCGATTCACCCAGTCAAAAGTTATGAGGTAACAAACATTAAAAAAAATACAGTCGAATTGATAACCTCCTCCTTTTTTGAAGTCGGTTAAAAAGTCAATGATGCTCGACAAAATGTATAGAACAGCTGATACACACCACACACACTACCTTACACAACACACATTCGTCTCTGCAAACCCTGAGTCAACTTCAACTTCAATTTTTGTTAAATGGCTTCTGCGGGGCTGCCACAATTTAGCCAATGTCAAGTGGATAGAGTTCATAGAGTAGATAGGTACGTGCCACAGTAAAGTAGTGGAGACTTTACTAGAGGCTTTTCTAAGGAGTTTTGGAAGCAACACGAAATGACACGATTCACTGCATTTTATGATTTGCCCACACTCGTGTACGTCCTCAAGCACTTAATGGTTATTTTCCCACTTAAAATATACAATAACACTCAAAATTACACAAGTTTAGTAAAATAACAAAATGAAGCAACATGACTCTTCCACTTTCCCGCCAAAACTCCAACCCTGAGTCTTTCGAGGTCCTGTGTATTGCAGAGACAAAACACCCCCCCCCCCACACACACATACAGACAATTTATCAATGAGTGAATAGTATTTAACCTTACTTTCTGTAGTTTTCTTTTCTAAAATTTTCAATTTGTTTACTAAAAATATATATGTACATACAGTATTGTAAATTCGTATATCGGTACTGCGGGTAACATTGTTTTTTCTTGTTTTTGGCCCTTAAGTTTTTGTGCAAATAAAGAATTTGAATTTGATGTTTTCTCGATTTTAGGGTTGGCCCCATAGTAAAAGTTGTTTATAATGATGAGTACTACGAGCCCTTTTCGACTTAGCATATCCATTCCGTATAACCTCAGATTAAACAGATAGAACCATGCTACTTTGTAAAAAGAGCAAGATGGCATTTCACTTTTACATTTCAATTTTTGTCCCCGTCGCTGTAACCGTGCCAAGGTGGGCAAACCACAGATTAGGAATAATGATTACTACGTGAGCCTTCTACGATTAAGTGCTGCCAGGTTGTGAATTATGTTTGCCCAGCATTGTACCCAATAAATATTTATTGGACTATTTCAGATTTCCTTCTGACCCAAAACTAAGATTAGGTACATTATTTTTACGCGATTGCAAGATAAGCCTTTTAATAAAAGCCGTTCATAATTATGAGTACATAGATTAATATACTAGTAGTCATTTTCGTACTATGAGCCATTTGTGGCTTAGCATATCCTTTCCTTATAACCCTGTATAATAATGTTTTATTTTGTGAAGTATAAGGATTTGGAATATTTCATGAAATTTTCTCCTAAAATGGGGAAGCATTTTTATCCTGGCATCATTTCAAGAATATAGCTGTCGCATGTGCGGTTATACTATGGCTCCATCTTTAGGTAATATATCTATGCTTATAACCCTATATGCCAATGTTTTTTCAGGTCGATGCACGTGCCAATTATACCATGTCCTCAATGCAAAATAACATTCAAGAGCCGCAAACGGCTGAATGCCCACGTGACGAACGTGCATACACCTGGGGTGAGATTTAAGAAACAAGTGCGAGTCGGACTCGCACGAAGGGTTCCGTACTATTATCAGTACAAAGAGGATAAAAAATCACGTTTGTTGCATGGGAGCCCGCTTCAATATTTTTTTATTCTATTTTTTACAAGGTTCGGGGATATACAATGTTATTCATAAAGGGTATGCTAAGCCGGAAAGGGCTCATAGTACTCATCATTATGAACAACTTTTACTATGGGACCAAAGCGAAATTCGCGAAAAAAAAATCAGCTATTCCATAGGAAAAAGTCTATGACACTTGACAAAATGTATGGAACAGCTGATTTTTTTTTCGCGAATTCTGGGTTGGTCCCATAGTAAAAGTTGTTCATGATAACGAGTACTATGAGCCCTTTTCAGCTTAGCATACGCTTTGTGAAAAACCCTGTATATCAATGGATATATTATATCGGATAGATATCAGATATCAATGGAAAAAAAGACTTATTTGATTATATTGTAGAGTTATTAGGCCCAAGTTTGAAGGCTTTTTAAGACAGATCTAAATTTTCTAAAACTATTGGTATCCTTGTCTAATGGCTTGCAATGATAGAGACAGATATATTTTTAGTTAGTTTAGATCTGTCTTAAAATGCCTTCAAAGTTGGGCCTATTATTTGTAATGTTTATTGTTTTGTTACCTAAGTGTAGGTATGACCATTCACTGATTAGATTAAAAAAAGTTTTTATGTTTTAGAGTTGGTTTTTTGATATTTACGATTTTATGTTTTGTAGTTGTTTTTAGCTTATCTAAAAGAATATTTTATATTTTAATTTCATTTGTCTGACTTTTAGTACCTAAATGAATAAAACGTTAAAACATTATTATTATTTTTTAATTTTAAACGCTTTTTATTAGCTTTGCTTGTATGTTTGTAACCGACTCCTTCGGGCGCGATTTTGACCCACTTTTACACTTTGACTGCGGGAAATACATACCCCGTGTTTTCCTTTGTGCGACGCGAGTACGGCTGCACACGCCAGGCGCGTAATACGACGCATTTGACTATTAGTCGCAGTTAAAGTGTTTAAATTTTAGGTCCCTATTATAGGACCCAATTTTTTTTAACGCGAATAAGTCCGTCTTTGTCCCCCAACTCGCCTGATGGTAAGCGACGTTAAGGACTTATTTCTAAGCATTTTTTTATTGCCAGATTGAAATGGCTTCAATGCGCATGGGCCTGCTTACGTTCATGGCATTATTAATACTAGTCCTATATTTACCTTGATAAACTACCGTCAGCTGAGTCCAAGCCACCCTGGATCCGAAACTGAGGGATCGTCCATTAATCACGTGAGGCTCGGGATGTCTGGCTAAAAGGGTACGCCTAACTCCGGTGCTGCCATCAAAATTCACGCCAAACCAAGGTCTGGTTGCATGTTCAAACAATTTTAATAGATGTCTTTCGGAATTTGAGAGGGGGAAGGGGTTTGGAAAACATCATGAAAATATCAAGGCGAAGGGGTGTACGAGTAGATAAATATCACGTTTTTAATTTTTCGTTACATTCTGAAAATTTTAAAGACAATTTGTGCCTAAAAAACCACGTGATATTGACGGCGCGAGCGGAGTTTATAACCTCACCATCACAATTTATCACAAGGGGAGGGGGGTTTTTAAGTTAAGTTTTTTAAGTTTGAAGGCTTTTTAAGACGGATCTAAATTTTCTAAAAGTATTGGCATCCTTGTCTAATGGCTTGCAATGATAAAGACAGATATATTTTTAGTTTAAATCTGTCTTAAAATGCCTTCAAACTTGGGCCTAATGTTTTTAGAATTTTTCAAAAATAGAGTAAAATACATTGTTGCTGCTGTTTAGAAACCTTTGAGAAACCTGTACACTCTGTGCAGGTTGGCGGCGATGACTGTTACTGCGTAGAGTGTAACAAGATGTTTGCAACGTTGGCGAAGTATCGCTGCCATCTTAAATCGTCGTTGAAACATGTCTCGAGACAGTAAGTATTTCATCATCAGCCACAGCCTCCTCTCACTGTTGGGTACAGAGTGCCAAGTGCGAGTTTTTTCACTATTCGATCGTGTTTACGAAAACTACAGTTTATCTTCTTAAATACCTCAAAAATGAATCGCTGTTCGTTTGGCTCGCTATAACTCGAGAACGGCTAGACCGATTTCGCTAATTTTGGTCTTGAAATATTTGTGTAAGTTCAGGGAAGGTTTAAAAGTAAAAAAATAATATTATAAAAAAAACCGCGGATGAAACCGCCGGCAGCTAGTATGGAATAAAAACCGCGCCATCTAGTGTTCAAAATATGAACTACAACTAGTCGACTGTAACCTTAGAAGTAATGATTAATTAATTTTTACTAGACTTTTGTGATCATTTAATTTTAATCAAGTCTAGAGGTAATTTATTTTTCATCCCACCATTTCGGAAAGAGTATTTTTAATCTTCAATATCTGAGTGGAAAAGCCGTTTTTATTCTCTAGAGGATAAAGTAAATTGAATTTAGAAATCGTGTGCACTAAGTTTGTGAATTAAAAAAAACATTAAACCTATTTACTGCTACCTCTATGGTGCCGAATATATCATACAACTTTTTTTTAATTTGTTAAAAACTCAGACTCGGAACCTTCTTGGTGTTCTTTTTTCAATTTGCTTTGTACGCGGCATTTTTTCACGTCATTGTTATACCTTATATTAAAAACAAGAAACTTGAAAACAAGTGAAAAAACTAAAATTCTAGCGACGAGGAAGTTTGTTTGACGCCAACAGAATTGACTGAAACTGTTAATAATGCGCAAAGAACTTTTCCACTACTCTTTCCTCGCTGAGGTGGAATGAAAAGTTACGTGTTGCACTCGAGTGCAAAGATTTTTCACCTCGTGCTCTTTTGATTCCCTCGCTAACGCTCAGGATTCTAATTTTGAATCACTCGCTGCTCTCGTGTTTCAATTTTAGAATCCTTCGCTTGCTCGGTCATCAAAATTGAACACGCGGTTAAAAAGCAACTTTGCACTCTTGTCTAACAAATAACTAAACCATACTAATATTTGTACGCCACACGTGGCAAGAGCATGAGACTGTAAACTAATCATATTAACACCATGTATGCAGTTCTGTATTTTGTGTAACCCTGTTTTGCAAATAAATGTTCTAAAAAAAAACGTAGGAATAAATCCTGTGTCGGGGATGCCATGGAACACACACAAAGACAAGGACAACTAACACCTAGACCCAGAACAGATATTTAAATTCATCATCAAACATCTGCCCGGCCGGGAATCGAACTCGGGGCCTCTGGCTTATAAGGCGGATACACTACCGCTGAGCCAAACAGGCCGATCTGATCTGATTCCATACAAATTGTAGTTTGCGTTAACGCGATCAAATACATAGTGCAAAAACTCGCACGAGGCACTCTGGCCTCTCTCCTCGTTCGCAGCTTGTGCCACCAGCCTCGATCTCATGATATGTCGCACACTACCTCCTAATAGATACCGGACTGTTTGTGTTTCATACGACAGGGATAACGCTCTACGAAGCCGAAATAAGCCGATTGTCTCTTTCCAAAGGTCGATGTGCAATATTTGTCGCCGGGTACTGTATTTTTGATTATTCATTTATTCATTTTATTATTGATCCATTAATAAATACATATTTCAGGTCATCTCAATGTCCTGACTGCGGTAAGGATTTCTACAACGAACTATCTATGAAATGTCACTACGACTATTATCATTTGAAGAAAACTGAGTTCCACTGCGTACCGTGCAATAGAGTAAGTCAAGTATGTACATACTCTTAAGTGTACAACTTTGCTTCTGCCGTTTTTTTCCGATATTCGAGGATTTATTGTAAAAAACTGGTTATACATTATGATTCAAAGTATTGTCCATCGCTGGCCACTACTTTGAGTCTTGATCAAGTAATGCCTCCAATTCTGCGTCTTCAAAAATCTCGACGTTAATATCACCGTTCTTGAAGCGTTGCAACCACTCTCGGCACGTTCTTTCACTAATAGCGGCCTCACCATCGGTATTTGAGAGCAGAGCCTCAGCCGCAGATTTCTTCATAAATTAAAACCAAGACTTGACGAGAATTTGGCTCGAAAGCTGACATGTTTAATCGAGAATAACTTTATGATGCAGACACAAATCGACTAATATTTCGATGGCATTATGTTTACAAATTAAGCTTATTGTGTGACATCTACGATCTATTTATTTCGTCTACGACTTACCGCTACAACAGGCATCTATTGCAAAACGGCGGAAGCAAAGTTGTACACCATATAATACATATTATATACCCGGCTATATTAATAGCCGGGTACAGGCACGAGCAATAATATGTGTACATACAGTACATACTAGCTACGCTGAGTCGTGGTAGCTCAGTGGGACAACAGCCGCTTCGCATTCTTGAGGTGGCGGGTTCAAACCCCGACTCGTACCAATGAGTTCTTTGGGACTTATGTACGAATTTATACCACTGGCTTTTAGGTGAAGGAAAACATCGTGAGGAAACCTGTATACGTCCGGAGAAGAAATTCAATGGCGTATGTGAATCCACCCGCACTTGGCCAGCGTGGTGGAATACGGCCTACACCCTTCGAGGGTAGACCTGTGTCCCAGCAGTGGGAGGATTAAAGGTTGCATGTATTAGCTGCGTCCCGCGGTTTCAACAACAAACAACAACAAGAGCGGGTAACAAGAGTTTTCCGGGATAAAAAGTAGCTTATGTGCTAATCCAGACCATTCTAATAGGATAGTAGTAAGTAGGATAGTAGGAAGTAGGATAGTAGGATGGTACGCAACTAGGGCATGCTCCCGTGCTATACCGGTAGACCGGTACTAGAAATGTTTGCATTGCTCTTTTTTTACTTTTCTTTTCTTTTTTCATTAAGTATATTTTCCATTGGTTACAGTACTTCGGCCGCGCTAAGTCTATAAAAAAACACAATGAAAGAGTTCACGAAAACGTGAAGATAGCAAAGGACATTATGTGTGAGCTGTGCGGGCGGACCTTTGCTGTAAGTATGCCAGTTGCAGAAAATACAGGGTTATTCATAAAGGGTATGCTAAGCCGAAAAGGGCTCATAGTACTCATCATTATGAACAAGTTTTACTATGGGATCAAACCAGAATTCGCGAAAAAAAATCAGCTGTTCCATAGAACAATGTCAATGACACTTGACAAAATTCGTAGATTAGTCGTCTTTTTTTCGCAAATCGCAGGTTGGTCCCATAGTAAAAGTTGTTCAAAATAAATAATAAAATAACCTACACAAAAACTGCATCAATACAGAAAAAATCCATTATTACAGAATGATTGCAATGTTGTTTTAAATGTCTGAGATACTAAAAAACAAACGGGACGCCTGATGGTAAGCGATCACCGTCGCGTCGCTCCTGTAACACCGCCGCGACACGGGTATATGACATTGACTATTAACAGCTCTTTACATAACGTAAAATTTAAAATATAATGTTACAGAAAAACTGCATTACAGAAAAATTGAATCAATACAGAAACATTGCACCTTTACAAAAAATTGCATCAATACAGAAAAATTGCACCATTACAGAAAAATTGCACCATAACAGAAAAAAATGCATCATTACAGGTAAATTACGTCATTACAGAAAATTGCAATGTTTCAGTCTAACCGGGACCTGATACAACACCGCTGCACACACACCAGCGAGCGGCCACACAAGTGCCTCTACTGCAATGCGCAGTTCAAGCGGAAAAATTCCATGACGTGTCATATGCGCACTCAGCATAAACACCCGCCATTACTACCCCTGGGACGCTCTCAGACTGAACTACTCCCCGGAAGTGAACCAGCAACATCACAGTCTGTTTTGAATTAAACACTATTTTTTTGATAGAGACTGTTTACGGACTTCAAGTTGTAGTTTAAGAAACTATTGCATAATGAGGGGTATTAAAACACGAGTTTGTACACGATAGTATCACACGAGTGTTTTAATACCTAGTTATGTGCAGTTTCATACACTACTTTATCTACTCTCATATCATAAAATGCGAATTACAAACTTTAATACGAATTCATATTGACATACTTTAAAAACATACCATCGAAATTTAAATGGAATCAATGGCGCCCTGTTATGGCACCAAACCCAGCACTTTTTTTTTCCAATTATTTTATTGTGTTTATAAAGTGTGTCATTGACCGAACGAACGAAGAATCTCTGCAATAACTGGCAATTTTTTTTTCTTCTGTCCGGATGTTTGTTTGTTTGTAAGTTGGTACTTGCGTACAGGGCGTATTTTTTTGACGAATTTCGATGAAACTTAGTATATAGACAATGGACAATATAGTCAAATATTTAGGCATAATATTGTATTAAAATTATATTTATATAAGTTTTATTAAACATTTTTTATTTTTTTTATATAGGTTCTACGATTCTACGATTGTATAGATTTTTTTTGTCGTCGGGATTTTTTGATTAGGGGCATAGATATATTACTTAAAGATAGAACCAAAGTGTAACCGCACATGCGACAGCTATATTCTTGAAATGATGCCAGGATAGGAATGGTTCCCCCATCTTAGAGGAAAAAATTTCATAAAATATTCCTAATCTTTTTACTTCACAAAATAAAACATTGTTATACAGGGTTATAAGGAAAGGATATACAAGCCGCAAATTGCTCGTAGTAGGAAAAAGTCTAATAGTAGGAAAATAACTACTAGTATACTAATCTACTCATAATTATGAACCTCTTTTATTAAATAGGCAATCTTGCGATTGCGAAAATTATGTACCTTATCTTAGTTTTGGGTCAGCGGGAAATATGAAATAGTCCAATTAATTAATTATTTATTAATTTATTGGGTACAATCCTGGGGAAACATAATTCACAACCTGGCAGCTTCAAATCGTAGACGGCTCACGTAGTAACTATTATTCCTAATCTGTGGTTTGCCCACCTTGGCACGGTTACAGCGACGTGGACAAAAAATGAAAGGTCTGTCTCTCTTTTTCAACCGTGTTTTGGCACATGCCATCTTGCTCTTTTTTACAAAGTAGCTACTATGGTTCTGTCTGTTAGTCTGAGATTAGGGGATTAGTTTATTTCCATTTCATGATCAGATTAATATCCAGGTGGCTAAAGTAAAATTTTATAATGGACTAGCTGTTCCCTGCCACGCTTCGATGTGGATAAAAAATTATATATACATATCATGCTTTGATGCGTATTATATATATCATGCTAAAATTTCAGCTCGATCGGTGCAGAACTTTTTGAGTTTTTGAAGCGTACACAAACCAACATAACATTTTTATATACATAATTATATAGATAGCATGTATAATGATGTAGCATGGATATTAGTACATTTAGGTCATTCCAAGTCGTTGTTTTATGGTTTTGTTGATATTGTGTACACTTTGACTGCTGAAAACACATACCTTGTGTTTTCCTTTGTGCAACGCGAATGCGGCTACACACGCCAGGCGCGTAAAACAACGCATTTTATTATTACCCGCAGTTTAAGCAAACGCATGATTATTAGCAGCAGTCAAAGTGTTAAGTAAGAACAAGACCACGCTAGTTATAGATTCGTTTTGAAGTTCGTAATATGAATTTTACGATATGAGAGTAGATAAAAGGATTTTTCTTACGTTTAAGACGATTAAGACGAACCAATGAAATAAACTGGACCTGTATAAAATTAAAATAGATATAATTTGCTCGTATCGTCACTCAATTACATAAAAAAGTAGTTGCATATTTAAAGTTGCTAAATAATTGTGACCTTGACGATCTACTCAGCTCAACGGTGTTATATCCGCTTTATTAGCCAGAGGTTCTGGGTTCGATTCCCGGCCGTTTATTTAAATTTATTGGTTTATTTTAACCCTTACCTTGCTTGGTACTTTGGTCTCAAGGACTCCACGCAAAACTTATTTTGTGTATAACTTGTTTTTACGCGCAGATATTTGTGCGGTTGAGTAGCCTCATTTAGTTGCCCAGCCAACGAAATGAAAGGAGAACATACACGAAAACCTTTATGCAAAAATATGTTATCGATACCCGCAGAGTCCACGGGACTCCACCTTCAAAACGTATGTCACAAAAAAAAATCTGTTTTTCATGTAATAGTCCGTGTTGTGTGTGTTTTCATATATTACATATAATAGAAATATCAGCTACTTAGTACTCGTAAAGTTTAATCTCTTTGTGGTTTGAATAAATATACAAGTCTAATCGTCGTACAATTAGGTATAATATATAGAAATGAAATGTATAACACATGTCTGTACATATGACTGCTCTGAACAACACTTCTTGCAATATCCGAGATACTTTTGTCAAGAAAATCATTTAGATGCATGAAATAGCCTAAGTAAAAGTAGTTTGGTCAAGAAACACCGAAAATATTTCATATTTCCATAAAACTGCAAAGACAGGCCAAGAAAACGTGTAGAGATTGTGTAGGTACCTTTATTTAGTTGCCCAGCCAACGCAGTGAAGGGAGAACATACACGAAAACCTTTAGACAAAGTTACGTAATCGATACCCGTGGAGTCCACGGGACTCCACCTTCAAATGTATGTCACAAAAATAATTCTTTTTTCATGTAATAGTACGTGTTGTGTGTGTATTCTTATATGTAACAGAAAATAGAAATATCAGCTAGTACTCGTAAAGTTTATTCTCTTTGTGGTTTGAATATAGTAGTTTATGCAACTGTCATATAATGAAGGGTATTAAAACACGAGTGTGTTTATGAAACGAGCGGAGCGAGTTTCATAATAGTAACGAGTGTTTTAATACCTGTGTTATATGCAGTTGCATACACTACTTTATCTACACTAATGCTGTTACATTCTACTTATGTTTCCAATACTTGATAAAATACGTTTATCTTCATTAATAAAAACGTGTATTGTCACAGTGAACTTGGCGCGCAATCAGGAGCGAGCGCGCATGCGCGCGCAGGGCGGCGCAGCGAGCGCGCGCATGCGCGCAGGGCGGCCAATCAGGAGCGAGAGCGCGATGTTATAATGACTCATTACGACATCGATCGACTCATTATAACATCGCTTAAATGTTGTCTGTGCTATAACAGTAGTCATTATAACACCAGTATTGGAAACATAAGTAGAATGTTATAACATTAGTGTAGATAAAATATGTAAGTCTAATCGTCGTAGAATTATAATAATAGAAATGTATGACACATAAAAATAAAAAGAAATAATAGTGTGTAGAACGTGTAGAGATTGTACTCCTGACACGTGTCTTGCACGTTTTCTCATGTTCTTTTCCGTGTTAATGCGTTTTTTTTGTGTTAATGCGTTTTTTTTTAAGCATAAACTTACAATCATTTCGAAAGATTTTTTTTTAAAAAGTAGACTTTGAAAGGTTCAAACATGACATGTAATATTTTTGGTGATTTCTAGACTCTCATATATTAAATTTATTTATTTTATTTACTCATTAGCATATTTAAGCAATTTTGTTCAATCAAGATAGTTATTATAGATATATAGAGGTAATTAAAGCATTCCTCAGGGTAATTTAAAAGTCTTATATACCTATACAAGTCAGTGACTTCTTATCAACGACGGAGTCCCTCAGTCTCCATCCTGCACTTTACGTAATTGTATACCACCCTGCAAATCAAGGGTTAAATTATAATTTAGTAATAATGTATTATAAAATATACAAAAATAAAAATATTTTATTTATACACCCACTTTTAAAGGCCTGGTGACAGATGGACAGACAGACAGACGGACGGACAGCGGAGTCTTAGTAATAGGATCCCGTTTTCCCTTTGGGTACGGAACCCTAAACAGAGTTTATCTATCTAGTCCAAGTGAAAGTCTATGCAGAACGTATATTAAAACTAATAACACAGGTACACACTGACGTAAACGATATCTTCTTAGGTTTGTAAAAACCCCTACCCTATTATTAAAAACATATCTACTTATCTATTTATATCTATCCTATCTACCTATATGCAACCTATGTATTACTAGCTATACCTAAATTTTCCGATTGCTAACGTTAATCTACTGTTTTGGCCAAGTGATTGTCTAGTGGGAAAACCTTGCGTTGTGATCATAGAACCTAAGTTACGAATAAGTATGAGCATCCGAGTTACCTGAATAGATTTCCTAACGATTTGATTTACTCTAAAGCTACAAGATTCCTACTACGTAAGTTATATAAGGTTATTCATAAAGGGTATACTAAGTTTTAACCCTTACTATTTTTCTTAGTATTCCTAATGTAAGATTGACTTAAATAATTACCAAATATGATATGGAATATATTCTAGATTATAGTTTTGGACTAGATTCAAGCCTAATAAGTTCAGAACAATATTTTACTAAGACTTTACTAAGATTTTTACATCAAATATTTTTTGTCATTTATTTTATGTGTTTTATGTATTATGTTTGTATGTATTTGTACACATAAATTACTGTGGCTATGGCCGCCGCGCCTCCCCGCGACAAAGCAGTACGATTCGTCAACCAAACTGGGCTCGTCCCTCCACATTACGTGTACAAATACACACCTCTGTGTGTTCCTAACATGCTCTAAGCCAATACAGCAGCTTAGAGCGCCTGACTTAAACGTCGTTATCATATTCAACTATCATATTTAACATATTTGAATATTATAACAACCCAAAAGCTAAGAGAAGAGGACATAATCTTTTGGCAATTGTCAGTCAGTCTGTCAGTCATTACATACTTCATCTTTTACCTTTCACACATTTATTCTTCAAAGAGCTTACTCATTACCTTAAGGTAATGAATCTGGTCCCGGAAGAACGAATGCAATCCCTTTTATCCATCATCTTTTTATGTGGAGGTCGCCTTGATCTTTCGATCAAGGCTCTCCTGGGCACACTGCCCGATCCCTACCTAACCACCTAACTGCCTAACTCAACATAGTGACTGCAGTGAACAACCAACTAGAATATCATTTTATTCTGAAGTTAGCGCGTAAATACATACTCTGGAACCTTTATCTAAAAGCATCTAATTAGACAACCAAGTCTAACACATAGTGTGATAAAGATGAATGTAACTCTCCCGTTACCATCTCAAGTCGTCAGTCTCAGATAGAACTTTCTATAAGTAGACTAAATGAAGAAGACTAATAATTAAGAAACCATCGGCATAATGAGGTGCCTGTCATCCCGTTGGAATCAAGGGTAACCTCGGAAACATAGTTCCATGCTTAGGTTAGATAATTACCAGTAAGGTACTTTCCGTGGAAGCCTTTAGTATCTTACGAAGACAACCAACAATTACTAAACCATAGACATAAGAGGTGCCTGTCATCCCGTTGGAGTCAAGGGTAACCTCGGAGATATCGCTCCATGTTACAGCTCAGATAATTATCAGCAAAAGGATCTTTCCATAGAAACCTTCGATAAAAGTAGTGTGTAAAGAAAGATCATCGTTGACCTTCGAATTGAAGAGGTAAATTGACTTAAACGTCAGCGTGTCGATTCAGAACCTATGTTCCATTAAACGTAAGACTTGGTGAGTCAAAGTATAATATGTAAGACTTGGTGAGTCAAAATATTATAATATGTAAGACTTGGTGAGTCAAACATCACGTGATTTCACGTTATGTAAATAATATTAAAATAGTAAAGAGACTTCCGATCTACTTTACATTTATTCGTATATTAAATAGTTACTCGTCAAACTATAATTGGCCGCTCATCTGACAGCAACTATTGTCAACCATTCGAGATAGTTCGTATAACTTCGAATGGCTAACATGGCAAACTGGTCGGCTGTCCGATTTACTTTATTGTAGGCATGTGAATCTTATAATAGATTCGGCAAACTGATCGGCTGTCCGATTTACTTTAATCGTAAGCATGTATATCCTATAATAGATTCGGCAATCTGATCGGCTGTCCGATTTACTTTAATTGTAGACATGTGAATCGTATAATAGATTCGGCAAACTGATCGGCTGTCCGATTTACTTTAATCGTTAGCTTATATATATTATAGTAGATTTGGCAATCTGATCGGCTGTCCGATTTACTTTAATTGTAGGCTTGTGAATCGTATAATAGATTCGGCAAACTGATCGGCTGTCCGATTTACTTTAATCGTAAACGTACCTATTTACTTTACTGTAGATTTCTACAAACTGATCGGCTGTCCGATTTACTTGATTTGACCAAGACTTAAATTAAGACTTGACTAGCTTAACCTTAACTAAGACTCTGCTAATAACATATCAACCCGGGAATCGAACCCGCAACCGAACATAATCGTAAGCGTGTATACTTTATAGTAGATCCTACCAACGCCCTGACTCTAATAACATGTCAGTCGGGAATCGAACCCGCAACCGAACATAATCGTAAGCGTGTATACTTTATAGTAGGTCCTACCAATGCCCAGACTCTAATAACATATCAGTCGGGAATCGAACCCGCGACCTAACATAAACGTAATCGTGTATACGTTATAGTAGATTCTAACTAACGCATAGACTCAGAACAGGAACTCAAATTCATTACTTAATAACCGTCGAACCAGGAATCGAACCCGGGACCTCCGGCCCATAAGATGAACATAATACCACCGGTCCTGATAAAGCTATGTTATTGTACCTTTATTTATTTTATTATTTAACTGAACCGTATTGAGCTAGATTGAACTATTCTATTTTATTTTAATTTATTTTATTCTGATTTTACTTTGTTTGATTTAATCTAATTTTATTTTATATTAATATAATCTGATTTTACTTTATTTGATTTAACTCTATTTAATTTTATTTAGTTTAATTTTATTTGATTTAATTTAATTTTAATATAATCTAATTTTACTTTATTTGATTTAATTTGATTTTATTTTGATTTAAGTTAATCTAATTTTACTTCATTTGATTTATTAGGCATGTTATTTACACTAGATATTTTACACAATTAACAACGCGTTACGTCCTGAAAACAAACACACATCATTAGGAGTAAATCATATAAAACAGATAAAGTAAAATAAAGTCAGTAAAGTGAGCTCCCCGTTGAACAGGACCTATAAGAAAACACATCCTATAAACACAAAAGGTCACAAGTATCTTCAGTCAGTGACTAAGACTATGTCCTAATCGCTCCTTCTTTTGTATTTACATAATAGCAGACGGGTACCATCAACCCGAATTTGCAGTGTAAAATTCACACAATTTGAAACCTCCATATAAAATTTGTTGTCAGACCGAAGGGAAGTCCAAAATCAACCATCAACGATGTTTATGATCTTTGCTTTTTGCAAATACACGATCCTAAATCAAAACTATTGCTCAATAAGTATGTGTAAATACCAGACCTCTTTCTTTAGTGGCCCACATCATTACGTTATGAATTTAACTTTTAAACTACCTATTTTAAAATGATCCCTGAATTCTAAAACAATGTAATCACTGATATGGAAGTACACATAGTTAAAATGAACACAAGAACAGACTCCTCAAGATATTCTAAGGTCACTCACCCCGTGCGGCGAACTCTTAGGTCTCTTAGGTTACCTAGGTCTTTGGACTCGACGCCATACCTATCTGGCAACTCCCAATGGCTGGAATATCGCTTACCTATCTTCTTTCTACCTGTACCTATTGAATCACACCCAATTCCTAAACCTTGAAACAAAAACCATCTAAAACACATGTCCCGTCACTGTCTCCGGCCGGCATTTCCAACCCCAACTCCCGGTGATACGCTCGAAGATTCGATCGCTCCTTTTCTCAGGGTTTCGGCACCATTTTATGGATAAAATTCCATAAAACTATTTACTTAATCCTGTTTTAATTCGTTTTTTCGTTGCCTTTTCTTGTAAAAAACCCAAAATGTCTTCCTTGTCCAAAGTAAAAGTTGCCATCCCTTGATTTTAAAAACCCCAGAAAATTAGAATGTTGCCATTGCATTATTTTACGAGTCTACGTTCTAACCTGAGCAACCTTTGCAGAACACTAGAGCATTGCTATGATTTATCAACAAACCAACTTATTATAAATATTTTTATTTGTTATTTTTGTGAGAGATACGAAGGCTGTTTCGTTACAGGTTAAAGTACCAAACATGGTAAATGGAGTACTTAGTTATAGTCACCGCGTTACTAACTGAGTCGTGTGGCCATAAATCATTTCTCTATGTCTATCTCGCTCGCACTTGTGGGTCTTATGGAGCCGCATAGTGATGTGCGTAAGATAGTTATAGGCGCATTTCGATAAGAATAAAATCAGATAGAAACATGTAGATAGTATTGTGGCCCCTAAAAGGGCCGTTTGTTTATGGCCCTACGACTAAGTTGGTAACGCGGTGACTATAGTACTAAAAAGTAAACGAGGTGGAGTTAATATTATGTAAAATTATTTAGTAAAAATAATGTAGTTTTCTGATCTACCTAGATATTATTAATACCTTGCCTATGTTTATTTGAAACGTCAATTTAATAGAAGACAACCTTAATTTCGTCAGAAGAGGTAAGAGCACGCAATAGAAAGAGAAAGAGAGGCAACTTCTAGGTGAAAATAGCTGTAGTATTGACGCTGTGCAATCTGAATTGCGCTTAATACTTTGACTGCGGAAAACACATGCGAGTACCTTGTGTTTTCCTTTGTGCGACGCGAATGCGGCTACCTACACACGCCAGCCGCGTAAAACAACGCATTTGACTGTTAGCCGCTCTTAAGGCAAGCGCATGTGATTATTAGCCGCAGTCAAAGTGTTAATTCTATCGTAGCAAGAGTCATATTCCTTTAATTGATTTTGCGGAGTGAATCTTCTGTACCTTGGTATTCTGCGCTATTAATAAAGAAACTTGCTTCTCGGACTAATGATTTTATAGCAAAGTTATAACTTATTTTATCGTCAAAATAATTATAATACGATAAGAGAAATACATATTACCGTTTCTATTCAGGCAAATATTAGTTGAAAATGCTGTATAAAAAATACAATAAATGAAATGTCCAAAGTGCGGATGTTTGGGTGTCTGGATGTTTGATGCTCAATCACATAAAAACGGTTGAACGGATTTGATGAAATTTGGTGTGAAGCTAGCTTATACCCTGAATTATTTAATTAACCCGTGGAGCGCTTAGTGTATCTACGCATAGATCTTAAGGATTTTGGTCGGGTAGCGCTTAGCGTATCTACACATAGATACACAAGCGGCGCGCGCCATTTGTTTATGTTTTACTCGGTATCCGCTCGTTATTGGTCGGTTCTCGTGATTTATACCGATAGCCAACATAACAATCCCAATTTCTATCCAATCCTAGCAGTGTAGTAGGAGTAAACAAACCAAAAAAAAAAAGATTACCCAAGCATCACAATTTGGTCGAACTCAATGCGCCTACGTGATTTTGTGACCTATTACTGCTTGAAGTTTGGAGCTTACAGAAAATGGCTGGAAATCGTAAGCGGTGAGTAATGTGTTGTATTCTACTAAATGATATGTGTGGAATGTGTTAAAAGTGTTACATTTAGTGTTCGTAGCCTACTTTTTGAGAATAAACGGATAAACTTCTATCACGCCATCCGAGCCGGTCAATGTCCTTGGCCGTTTCTATTGATAATTCGCGAAGTGTCGATTGAAATATCGAAAATTGCCTGTATACCCGTGGGTAATATATCTAGTAACATGTTCAGGTATACAGTTTCTCATTTTAGTGCGATAAACTCGTTATTTCAACCATTTTTGCAATATTCATTGGACGCCATTTTGTTCATTTCTCGCTCGATGCCGAAATGTACTGTCGGCAGCATAATTTTTCGATTCGTTTTTGAGTTTTTGTTTTCGTGAAAACTATTAAAATTATACATACTAAGAAGGCCTCAGTTTCATGTTTCGTTTTTATTATTGGATGCTATTTTTTAATTATGTGTCTAATATTGATAATATTGACTATTTAATAATTATATTTTTTTATGTAATTGAGTGACGAGACGAGCAAATCGCTCGCCTGATGTACTTTATGTTACTGAAATTACATTTATTACACTATAATTAAAATGCATTCATAATATAATAGATAAATCGTAAATAACAAATGTTTATTTTGACAGTTTGACTTTTCAGTTTAGATATGTCAAGATTTATAAATAAATTGGTTCATAAGGTCATCATCATGTTCAAAGTTTTTGTTTTGTCGATTTTTTATTAAAAATATTAACTTTTACAGACTAATACAATTTATATTGTTTATTTTGATTTTAGTTTAGCAAGACTGCAGTCAACCAGTTTTGATTTGAGGCGGTCACGATCCGTGACACCCTCCGGGCATTCTCAGCGTCCGTCCGCTTCCCGTCGTGCCCTACATATGGGATTGGCACAGGAGGTGGAGAAGGACGTTGACGTAGGCATGCTCACTCCGACTAACAGGTAAGAATCTAATATGATTATTTAATTTTCTTCTAAATTTTTACACTTGTTTCCTTTACATTTATAATGTTATATACTTTGAATAAAGGTCAATTTGTTTTTATCAGGAACCGAGCATTGGGGGTCCTCAGCACACCGGGGGGTACACTCAAATTGACTGGAGAAGTCGTGCCAATCGAGTGTACACCCGGTGGTTACGTCCGTCGCCACGTCGAGTCTCCACGTCCAATTATAACGTTAAAATATGTTTTTTTACAATTTACAATATTTACATAATGTAGGTAATATTATTTTGAGAACAATGTAATACTGTAATTCTAATTTCATTTTGGTATGATAATGTTGTAAATTGATTGTAGACGCCAAATTCTCAAAAACTGTAATAAAATAATGAATAAATAATATTATGGCGATAAGGTCGCCATTGCACTGCCGAATATTTAAATTATATCTATATCATAAGTCATTTTTATCATCGGTGTGCAATACAACATACCTTATATTGTATTGTAATTTTTATTTTTCGTGCATTTGGAAAATCATTATATTATTACTTGTAAATAAATTATTTCTAAAAACTATGATGTCATAATATTATTTCGTGAGTATTTCATGTTAGGTGCCAAATTGCCAAAACCAGTTGAACAAAATACGTTAAAATTTGACTTTTCTTCTAATTCTAATAAAAATGTATCTAAAAAAGTTTTTTCGACATAAGAATACACCTACTAGGCACAGTTTTCCTTCTACGCATTATACAGACCTACTATGTTGACAATAGTCTTGCTATAAAATAATAATATAACTTTTATATCACGTTCAATTATTTCGTAAATTTTGATTTTTTTTTCGACAGTACATTTTGTCGCTTTCTGACAGAGGTCCGCGCGATCCGCGCGCTAACGGATGTTTTTTTACGTCCCGCGGTAATTTATATATTATTGAAGTGAATTATGTTTAAAGGAGTGAAATTAATACTAAAACTATTTCAATAAGTGTCCTCCCTTGTTGTAAGAGTGCAGTGAGAGTTAAATTCGTATGTGAACATACCATAATCGTGTCAAATCTAACTAAGTGTAACGAAAAATTTCTAAATTAATTTTTCAACACCTGATTACTCATAGATGGTAAGTCACACATAATACAACTATACAAAGAAAGAAAGTATGTTTCAAGCGCTTTCCAGTGATATATATCTTAAAGCATATAATTAACGAATCCATCGAGAATTATCCATTTCCGTGTCTCGCTTACGTTACAAATTTTTTTTTGCAAAATGCGCTGGCGCGTCCGCGCATTTGAAAATAAATACCTCCTGCGCTCCACGGGTTAAATGTCAGGTTTTTATTTAAATGTCACATTGCACGAAACTGACAGCTGTCAACCGCTTGTGTCACTCGGGACTTTTTTATAGCAGTGGCAAATAAGCAAACGGTCCGCCTGATGGTAAGCGGACACCGTCGTCTACTTATAGACGACGACCCTTAATTTCTTACTTCTCAAGCTACCGACCAAAAAATAAACTTTATCACGAAAAATGGCAAGAGTGATCGCAACAATACTTATTGTAAGTTTTTTTATACTACAACAACATTAACACAAATGTCAAATGCGTTGTTTTTGGCGCCTGGCGTGTGCATTTGCGTTGCACAATAGAAAACACAAGGTATGTGTTTTCCGCAGTTAAAGTAAATAAATAATAAATAAATAAATAACGTTTCACACCCACTAGGATAAATTCCTGTGTCGGGGATGCCATGGATCACCCAAAGACATGAACACACAAAGACAAGGACAACTAACACCCAGACCCAGAACAGATATTTAAATTCATCATTCAAACATCTGCCCGACCGGGAATCGAACCCGGGACCTCTGGCTTATAAGGCGGATATTATTACCGCTGAGCCAAACAGGCCGTCGAAAGTGTTAATTGAATCGATACGCAGCTTTTGAAAATACCGCATTCAAATCGGTCCACCCGTTTAAGAGCTACGGCTACATAGACATAGCTGTCAAACTTATAACACCCTTCTTTTTGCGTCGGAGGTTAAAAAGATTTCTGATGCTTCACAGGTTTTTGTAGTCGATTGTGGTGGACAGCAATTTGAGATGCCAACAGCAAAGGTAAGTCATACAGGGTCATAAGGAAAGGGTAGGCCAAGCCGAAAATGGAAAAGCCCTTACTCATCATTATGAACAACTTCTACTATGGAGCCAACCCTGAATTTATGTGGAACAGCTGTTTTTTTCGCAATTTACCTAAGGGTTGGTCCAAATTGTAAAAGTTGTTCATAATGATGAGTAAGTACTATGAGCTCGTTTCGACTTAGCATACCCTATTTTTTAACCGACTTCAAAAAAAGGAGGAGGTTATCAATTCGTCTGTATGTTTTTTTTTTATGTTTGTTACCTCATAACTTTTGACTGGGTGAATCGATTTTGATGATTCTTTTTTTATTAGAAAGCTGACGCTTTCCATTTGGTCCCATTTCAATTTAGTCCAGTTCTGATAATGGTATCCATGAGAAAACCATATAAGTCTTAAATTTGCATTAAGTACGTGCGCGACAAATAGATGAATAACTCAATAGTCGGTCTTTTGAAGTCGGTTTTTGTTTTTTGCCTAGTAAAAATAATGTTCTTGTTAAACCTGTACCTTAGCACTCTGTGCCATTCTGTACGGCCAAACTTTTGGTCGCCGCTTTATCGCTCGCAGGTTTCGAATGGGATTTTTGTTTTGCCCATTTTTAGGGGTTTGAACTTTCTTCGGGAAAGAACTTTTAAAGTTAAGGCGAGACTTCGGTGTCTGTCTGTATGACACAGCCAATTATTATGTGTGAAAACTTATTTGAACCAAAATATTTTTTTTTTGTGGCAACTGTTAGGTTCAGTAACTTTTAATTTTGATTTTTTTTATTCAATTAATAAAGGATTGCGTTAGACCGCCATCTTGCCTGGTGGTAAGCAATGATGCGGACTACGATGGAGTCAACTTAACTGATTGCTATGTTTTGAAACGTTTGATTTTATTATATGACTAGCGGCCCGTCCCGGCTTCGCACGGGTAGACTTTGGGATAAACGTAGAGTAAATTGAAATCGGTCCAGTCGTTCACGCGTGATGGCGTGACCAAAGGTGTTGAGAATAATTATAGGAACTCTTTGTTATAACCTCTATTCTCATGCTATTGCGTAACTATAGCAACCGTAGTTTGTTGATGCTAACTTGTCAATTTATAGTAAAAATTATCAGTATAAAACGCACACTGTTTTGATAGATATGATTGAATTTGAAGTTTGTACAGAGGTAATAAAGTGCAAATTGACTCTTGGACGCTAAGAACATACCTACATTGGTTAAACAACAGTGAGTGCTTGCAATTCAATATGAACTTTATACAATAGCAATAAAGCTCGTTTTAGTTAGAAAACGTTTGTATCGGAAAAATAAAAGGGCTGTTTTTAGGGTTTTTCAATATTTCTGAGAGACTTTCTTAATATTTTTTTCCGTAAGAACCTTCTCCTAATAATAACAAATACAACAAAAAAAGAATTAGTGCAATCGGTCCAGCCATTCACGCGTGAGGCCGTGACCAAGGAAAACGGGTTTCATTTTTATATACATATATACACATATATACATATATATATATATATATATATATATATATATATATAATATATTAATTGCTTATTCACTTTTATAACTTCAAAAATTTTTTGAAGTTCTAGTAAGATAGAACGCGCCAAAGTGTAGCCATTATACAAAAACATTTTTACAGACTAAACCTCCCATTAAAACTTACTCCACAAAAACTACTCGCCACTTTTCCCCCAATTTTGGGTTCGAGCAATATTGGCCCGGCGGCGACTGGAAGTATTTGGACCACATGCAAGATCCAAAAAAAAATAAGGGGCCCACTACGACCCTCCCACCATCCCCCAAAGTGTGTGGCGCTGACTGTCCAGCGGGGTATGCGAAGTATGTACAAACTTAACTAAGTCCGAGTGTAGGTAATAAGGTTAACCCCCAGCGCAAAAAGACAGGTGTTATTGACCGCTATGTGCGTCGTAGCTGTACGTGTGTCTGTCTGTGACACGCTTCTTCATACATCATGTAGGAACTTGCCGCACACGTGGCCGGTGGCGGCCACTCGCCACTGCAGTGGCCGCGACTCGCCACTTGAAGCCGCTGCGTGCCAGTCAAGACGCTGAAACGCACCAGAGACGACGTTATTCGCTGGGCGGCCTAACGCCCAGCGAATAGCGTCTTAGCGTAGGCGTATCTCACGTTATATGGGGCACGAAGCGTCAATGGATATTTATGCAGTCATATCCGAAATCTCTAGTCAAATCCATTCAAATCTAGTCATAAAATGTGGCGGCTTCCGAGCACCGGTGGCTGTCACGCGCTTCCGCGACTGCTGCAAAGTGGCGGTGGCGGTGGCCCCTTTTGCGCGGACCCTTTTACCAAAATCGGTCCAGGTGGGTAACGTTGGGGCTTTTTTAAATATAATAGTAGTTTTGTACGTTTTTAGAATAGACGAAGTATGCGTTGTTCCCACTGAGCCGGACAATCCTATGCTAATGAATCGATACCAAACGATGTCCTACTGCGAGTATTTACAAGTGTCCAACCCGTCGTGCAACTTGAAGTCCTGGACAAGTGTTCGTAAGTTTTACAAACCTAAAAAAAAATAAAATAAAAAAATATTTAGGTAAATAAAATTAAATTTTTAATACAACAATAATTGTTGTAGAAAAAATTGTAACTGTCAAAACTCAAGGACCGCGGAGTCTGTGGTGTTTATGTAATAGATACATGTCTTGAAAAAACAAAGCATTTAAAAAATTCAAATCAATTTATTTAAGGCGTCATTTCACCCTTACACAACAAGAAATGAATGAATTACAAAGTCCATAAAAAAAAATCCAATGAATGTTAAACGTACAATTACAATTTTTCAATATAAATACAAAAAAAATAATACATTTTTAGGGTCCTTAACCTTCTTTGGGGAAGAACCCTAAGGCGAGACTTCGGTGTCTATCTATCTGTATGCCAAAGCCAATTATCTCAGGAACTATACTTAAATGCTAGCACAAAACACATATGTACCTAGGTAGGCAGAAGTCAAGCTTGAAGCGTGTTACGTGCAGGTTATGTCGGAGGTGTAAGGCACGTAGAAAAGAAACAAGGTTCTTTCGTAGTCACAGTTCTTATATTGTTCGTTCTATTACGATTAGGTACACAACGAGAGTACGTATGAGTCGGACGGTGCGCGAGAGATAATACGAGAACACAAGTTGCTTGCGTTCGGCGCGGATGCGTGAGTGAGGCGGTGTGTTGTGGGCGCGGCGCGGGCGTCCTATCTGTGTCTCTCTCTCGCACATCGGTAGTAGGTACTCGTATTAGATGGTGTATATAATGTGTTTGTGGCGCTGGCGTCGCCACAAACACATATAATTATGTACTTCACTTTTCATGCCTACGCTCGACGGTCGCGCTAGGGTTGCCGGTTTGTCAGGCAGTTTCTATCTTAACACTTTGACTGCGGCTAATAATCACATGCGCTTGCCAAGTGCGGTTAATAGTCAAATGCGTTGTGTTTTACGCGCCTGGCGTGTAGCGCATTCGCGTCGCACAAACGAGGCACGTGTTTTCCGCCGTCAAAGTGTTAACTGCTTATAATGAGGAAGATGAGCGTGTCGGCGCTCTGAGCCAATCTTTATTTAGAGTGGTAAAGAAACGTAACTGACAGTGACAGCTGCTGAGCTGCTGACGTTTACCACTCTGGCACGACTACGATCCGTAAGGCGGGAAACGATACTTTGGGAATCTCGGGCAGAGCCACAAGGGCAAGGGTTGATAGTTAAAGTTGATACTTAGAAAGCTGATTACAATAGTTGCAATTACATCTGGAATTACAGTGGTGGCCATAGAATCTTATTGTATCGTGTACCTATGCGCATTACGTGTTCGGCGGAGTGCCTGTTTGAGTTGTATTGTGAATACTTGGAATATCCATTGGAGATCATAGTAGAACGGATCATTGTACTGACATCATTCAAGATTATAATCTACGTGTGTTGCAAGTAATGGTTTTATTCCTCTCGCCCGATTATCCACGCCTGTTTGTCTAGTAGATCCTAACTACATGCCCACATTATGAACAGAACCGCTCGACAATACCTAACTTCTGATAATTGGCAACACCTCAACCTATGAGTGCCTTTAAGCGTATTATATTATCATCAATACGTAAATGCAAACATACATATTACGTATAACCCGGTCACAATTATCTGTGCATCTCGCTGGAATGCGGCGCCTCTCCCGCTTCCCCTGTCACCTCTCCGCGCACTCCCCGGTGCGACAGTACGGATAGTATCTTCGTTGCCGATACACGTCCCGATAATTTTTTGATATTTTCGCTTTGTTGTTGTTTTGTTTTTTAATATTTATTGTTAAGTTTAGACATATGACGTCACGAGGTCAGGTGCACAGATATTGTGACCGGGTTATACATAGACTGCTAAAACGATAACCCTTCCTTTTGCTTACCTACCCACAGGGGCGGATCTTGAATTTGTGGGGCCCTGGGCTAATACTGCTTAGGGGCCCTACCGAATTACTCAACTAATTGCCATTTTGACAAGAAACTGTTTTCTGTAGTGAATATTTTGTTTTCCTATTTTCTTCCTGTACCTACTTATAATATATATTAAGTACAGGAAGAAATTAGGAAAACAAAATATTTTATTTATTTATTAAAACATTATTTATTGCAAAATAAATAACTTTTAAGTTATCTATCACTTAGTAAACTAAACACGCACTAAACACATTTCTAGCAATAACAAAGTCAATTCGTTAATACAGGGTGTTTGGTCTAGGGTTAGACAAACTAAATGGGTGTGTTCGTTGACCCATTTAGAGAATACAAGTTGGCCAAAAAAATTTTTAATGGTCTAAGCGTGTTTTTTTTTTTACCGAAATTTAACCTATTAAGCACCACAACTTTTAAAAAAACTGTTTTAGACCGGTTCTTCTTATTTGAATTTGGTCTCTGATACATTTTCGTACTATACAAAGCAAAATTAGAAGCAAATAAGGACTAAATAATTCGTTTAGAGCTTATAGAGTGTAAAAATGAAAGAAAAATTGACCAAAAGGTCAACTTTGACTCGATTTAAAAAAAAAACTAAAATTATCCATTAAATTCAAACACTTCTAAAAACATCTCTTGTTATCCCTTATTATAAAAGTATCCTACACGAGTACAAAACTTTATCGCTTTGTGAAAAAAAAAATGATGTTTGGGAAAATGAAACAAAAACAATAATGCAAAAAATAATCAGTTTTGTTCAAAAACAGCTCCTCTATTCGCAATGCATGCCCGTCATCTTCGTCGGATTTTTACAGTCGTAGTTTTTAATTTCATCTCTTCTTTCATCTTCGCAAAAGCGGCATTGATTCGCTCAATAAGTTGCTCTTTGATGCTTATTTGAACTTCGTACACTAATTCTTTGACACGTCCCCAGACAAAGAAATCAAGTGGTGTAAGGTCTGGGGGTGAGGTCTGTTTTGTACTCATGCAGGATACTTTTGTAATAAGGGATAACAAGGGATGTTTTTAGAAGTGTTTGAATTTCATGGATAATTCTAGTTTTTTTTTTTTAGATCGAGTTAAAGTTGACCTTTAAGGCAATTTTTTTTTCATTTTTACACTCTATGAGCTCTGACCGAATTATTTAGTCTTTATTTGCTTCTAATTTTGCTTTGTACAGTACGAAAATGTATCAGAGACCAATATCAAATAAAAAGAACCGGTCTAAAACAGTTTTTATAAAAGTTGCGGTGATAGGTTAAATTTCGGTAAAAATAAAAAAAACACACCTAGACCACTAAAAAAAAATTTAGGCGTCTGGGATTTTTTTTTTGGCCAACTTGTATTCTCTAAATGGGTCTACGAACACACCCATTTAGTTTGTCTAACCCTAGACCAAACACCCTGTATAGTCGACGATAGCAGAAGTGCGGAAAAATAACAAAATTGCGTCGGGCGATAAGCGGAAAGAAGTCCCCAGTAAAATAGACAATACACGGAATACACCGACCGAAAACAAGCGACAGGGAATTCCCCGTTCCGTTTGATAGATGCGCACACGGGGTTGATTGATTGCAGTGTTGCCAACCTTATGATCGGATTTTTTTTAATTCTAGATAATTTTCATTATTGACAATATCGTCTATTGGTTTCAGTTCAGTTGGGGGCCCTCTGTATTCGCGGGGCCCTGGGCTGCAGCCCAAAAAGCCTTTAAGTAGATCCGCCCCTGCCTACCCAACTGTTTTGTGCTAGCGGCCTAAAATTCGGCATGACGCTAGATAATGTTTATAATGATGAGTAAGTTCTAGAAGCCTTTTTCGGCTTAGCATACCCATTTGCTAACCCTATATAAACAACAACATTAATATTTATATACTAGCGGCCCGTCCCGGCTTCGCACGGGTAGACACTATAAATATATTAAGATAAGGATTTCTTCAATTGATACTTTAACAACTACTTTATTTATCTGACAAAAAATATCTGAATAAAAACTTTTTTAATGTAACACTAAAGACACTAAAGTACCTGTTAAAAATTGACAAATGACAGTTTTTATTATTTATACGTCAAATGCGGCTGACATACCGTAAGCTGTTGATATTCAAGAATTTTTAAACTCAATTAATTAATAAACCATATTCAAAAACTATAAATTGAGATGTGAGCTATCCTATCTCTTAAGTTAGATCGAACTGCACACGGTGTGCAAATTTGATTGAAATCGGTTAAGTAGTTTAGGAGTCTATAGCGGACAAACAACGTGACACGTAATTTATTTATACATACTAGCTGACTCGACAGACGTTGTCCTGTCAAAAGCCATTGCGTAACTATAGCAACCGTAGTATGTTGATGCTAACTTGTCAATTTATAGTAAAAATTATCAGTATATATATAATTTGCAATAAATTAAAATTGCGACTATAATTTGAGATTTAAACTATCCTATCTCTCAAGTTGGATCGAACTGCACATGGTGTGCGAATTTTATTATAATCGGTTAAGTGGTTTAGGAGTCCATTGAGGAGAAACATTGTGACACGAGATTTATATATATTAAGATTAAGATACAGGATTATACAGAAAGGGTAGTTAAGCAGAAAAGGGCTTATAGTAGGTACTCATCATTATGGACAACTTTTACTATTGAACCAACCCGGAATTCGAGAAAAAAAATTTCAGCCGTTCCATGCATTTTGTCGAATGTCATTGACATTTTTCTATGGAACAGCTGATTTTTTTCGAATTGGTTGGTCCCACAATTGATGAGTACTATGAGCCTCTTTCGGTTTAGAGTACCCTTTTTAACACGTTTTTATTAGCTTCACCTGTATGTTTGTATGTATGTTTGTAACCGACTCCTTTGAGCGCGTTTTTGACCCACTTTAAACGGTCAAATTTCTTTCAAACTTTGTAGATATATCGAGGACCGATGATAATACACTAAACAAAGCGTGTTTTTTAGTTTTTTTAACTATTAATTTGGTGTGAACAATAAAGTCTCCATCTATTATTCGTACAACTTTTTTTTTCAGGATTCATCTTCGTTCACATCGGACCATGTGTCACTAACTACGTAGGTTTTTACCACAGAGGAACTCCAAGATTTGACGGTACAACGTATCCTACCCTGACGACACAGACGGGCCACGACTGGACATTTATCAGCTACACACCGGACACCTTCGAAATGGACCCATCGAAACGAGCGTCGAAGTTCATTGATGAATTGCAGAAAAGGTTTCCTGCTGTCGGCGATAGGCAGGCGTTTCAAAATTATCCTTAAATTTAATATTGATTTGATTACAAGCTTTTATTAAGTAGTTTTTTATGCTATTGAGTGACGAGACGTGTAAATCGCTCGCTTGATGTTAAACGTCACGTTTGCCTATAACAGGTCTGCACCACCTAGAATTTTGATCCCTTAGAATTCAAGCCCCTGTGCGGCACAGCACTGCGCTCGTCACCCTGAGATATAAGATGTTTTATCTCTTATTTGCCCTGTTTCACTGGAAACAATGCCCTTCCAATCGGAACAGTTGTAGTATTTGTTGTTTTTTGGGTCAAATCTTGCAACTGAATAATGAACCACTTCCCGATGTCCGATTGAGCTGAAATCTAATGTACCTGTATAACTTCGACGACAATGCAACAAATGCTTGTTTTTAGGGTTCCGTACCCAAAGGATAAAACGGGATCCTATTACTAAGACTCCGCTATCCGTCCGTCTGTCACCAGGCTGTGCCAACAAACGTGATTTTTGCCGTTTTTATAGATAATGGTACGGAACCCTTCGTGCGCCAGTCCGACTCGCACTTGGCCGGTTTTTTTAAATCTTCTATTTAACTTGCAATGTATGTATGTAACTATGCTATATACTTGGCTTGGCTAACACCGACTCCAAATGAGTGGTTAGCGCTTATAATAATCATATGAATTTATTTTTGGCTTTTGAGGGCCTATTTGTGGTTTTAAGTCAGTTAATAGTTTTTTTTAATAATTTTTATATCGCCGGAGCGTAACTAGTAAAAAACAATGCTAGTGATTTTTAAAGATCACATTTTATACGGAAATACCAGCCGATAATGAATCTTAAGACTTTTAAAGTACCTTCAAAGATTGGTGTATATAAAATATTTTTATTTTTATTTTTAAAAAGGGTGGCTCCGGAAAAAATAATACAATAATTCAGCTTATTAAAATACTTTTATTGAATCACAAGTAAATTCTTATCATTAAATTTGCAAAGGTATAACATTCATAATCATAACATTTCGAGTTGATAATAAATAAAATAAGTAAATAAACGTTTCACACTCATAGCTCCCCGACTAGGATACCCTGTGTCGGGGATGCCATGGAACACAAAGACAAGAACAACTAACAACAAGACCCACATTCTCTTATATCGTAAAATTCAAATTACGAACTTCAAAACGAATCTATAATGACATCTTCTATCTTCTATCTATCTTCTATCTATATATATATAAAAATGAAACCAGTTTTCCTTGGTCACGGCCTCACGCGTGAATGGCTGGACCGATTTCACTAATTCTTTTTTTGTTGTATTTGTTATTATTAGGAGAAGGTTCTTACGGAAAAAAATATTAAGAAAATCTCTCAGAAATATTGAAAAACCCTAAAAACAGCCCTTTTATTTTTCCCATACAAACGTTTTCTAAATAAAACGAGCTTTATTGCTATTGTATAAAGTTCATATTGAATTGCAAGCACTCACTGTTGTTTAAGCAATGTAGGTATGTTCCTAACGTCCAAGAGTCAATTTGCACTTTATTACCTCTGTACAAAGTTCAAATTCAATCATATCTATCAAAACAGTGTGCGTTTTATACTGATAATTTTTACTATAAATTGACAAGTTAGCATCAACAAACTACGGTTGCTATAGTTACGCAATAGCATGAGAATAGAGGTTATAACAAAGAGTTCCTATAATTATTCTCAACACCTTTGGTCACGCCATCACGCGTGAACGACTGGACCGATTTCAATTTACTCTACGTTTATCCCAAAGTCTACCCGTGCGAAGCCGGGACGGGCCGCTAGTACTTTATAAGACACAATACCATAGAGGGAAAAAAAGTTTCTAAAGTAAAAAGAATCTATCAATTAATCATTGTTTGATTAAAAATCGAGACACTGTAATGTTGCTGGTACACTTCGGGGAGTAGTTCGCTCTGAGGGGGTCTCAGGGGTTGCCAGGCTGGTGGTTATGCTGAGTGCGCATATGTTTTATCATGGGGAATTTCTGTATGAACTGCGCAGGGCAGTAGAGGCACTTGTGTGGCCGCTCGCCGGTGTGTGTGTAGCGGTGATATCTCAGGGTCCGGTTATTCTGAAACATTGCAATTTTTCTGTAATGTTGCAGTTTTTCTGTAATAGTGCAATTTTGTATAATGTTGCAGTTTTTCTGTAATGATGCAATTTTTCTGTAATGATGCAGTTTTTATGTAATAGTGCAATTTTTCTGTAACATTTTATTTAAAAATTTTACGTTTTGTAAAGGGCTGTTAAAAGCCAATGCCATATACCCGTAACGCCGCGGTGTTACAGGAGCGACGGCGATCGCTTACATCAGGCGTCCCGTTTACTTTTTGGTATCTCTGGCATTACAAACATTGCAATCATTTTGTAGTAATGGAATTTTTCTGTATTGATGCTATGATTCCGTAACATTGCATTTTTTCTGTAATATAGAGTTATAAGAAAAGAGTACCTAAAAGCTAAGCTAAAAAGGGTCACATTACTTATCATTTTGAACAACTTTTCCTATGGAACCAACCTTCGACTTGCGAAAAAAATCCCTGATCAATTAATTGATCAAGTGTCATTGACATTTTCTATGGGACAGCTGTTTTTTTTTGCGATTTCTGTTTTGGTCCAAAAGTAAAAGTTGTTCATAATGATGAGTACCTACTATGAGCCCTTTTCGGCTTAGCTTTTAGGAACCCTTTTCTCATAACTCAGTTTTACACAAAAACTGCATTGTTACAGAAAAATTGCATTGTTACGTAAAAATTGCATCAATACAGAAAAATTCCATTATTACACTATCATTATTAGGACTAGACTTTGAGCCTCGGCTTTGCATACTCTTTCCTTCTAGCCCCCGTATTTCCTGCTGGCATACTTACAGAAAAGGCCCACCCGCACAGGTCACACACCTTGTCTTTGACTGGATTCACCTTTAAATGAACTTTTGCGTTGTGGTATTTTATACCGCCAGCTCGGCTGAAGTACTGGAACCAATGGAAAATAAAGGTGAGAAAAGAAAAGTAAAAAAACCGACCAAGTAAGAGTCGGACTCGCGTACGAAGTCCACCATTATGTATAAAAATAGCAAAAAAACACGTTATTTTTTTAACTTTCTTTCAAAAAATCATTAAAAATCATATTTCTAAACTGTTACGTGAAAACTCGAGGGGGAGAGAGGGGGGGGGGGGGGCTCTGTTGCAGAGCACTCCTGGGGAAGTACCACACCTTTGCCAGTTATTCCACCGCCAAGCAGTAATGTTTGCACATTACTGTGTTCCGGTAGGAAGGGCATTGTTTCCAGTCAAATTACAGGGCAAATGGGAGATTAAACAACTTATATCTCAGGGTGACGAGCGCAGTGCTGTGCCGCGCAGGGTCTTGAATTCTGTGAGTTCAAAATTCTGGGTGGTGTTGACCTGTTATGGGCAAACGTGACGTTTCACATCAGGCGAGCGATTTGCTCGTCTCGTCACTCACTACTCGTAGCATAAACAAACTTACTTTATTACACGGTTTGCAGTGGAAGTTCGTTTTCTTCAAATGGAAATGGTTGTAGTGACACTTCATAGAAAATTTTTTGTTGAAATCCTTACCGCAGTCAGGGCACGGGAATGACCTGAAATATATATAGGGTTTTTCATAAAGGGTATGCTAAGCCGAAAAGGGCTCATAGTACTCATCATTATGAACAACTTTTACCATGGGACCATCTCCAAATTCACGAAAAAAATCAGCTGTTCCATCCATTTTGTCGAGTGTCATTGACATTTTTCTGTAGAACAGCTGATTTTCTTTCGCGAAGTTCCGTTTGGTCCCATAGTTAAAAGTTGTTCACAATGATAAATACTTTGAGCCCTTTTCGGTTCAGCATATCTTTTGCTTATAATCCTGTATAACACAAATATTTTTATGCCATTTCGCAAAAAGAAAAAGTTTCACACTCATAGCTTCCCACTAGGATACCCTGTGTCGGATGCCATGGAACACAGAGACAAGGACAACTAACACCCAGACTTGAAATTTAAATTCATCACCCGGCCGGGAATCGAACCCTTGACCTCTGGCTTATGCGGTAGTTATACTAACGCTGAGTCAAACAGGTCGACGGATGATAATGATGAAATGCTCACTGTCTCGGGATATGTTTCAGCGATTTTTTGAGATGGGTCTGATACTGCGCCGGCGTTGGAAATATCTTATCGCATTCAACGCAGAAACAGTCTTCGCCGCCAACCTGTTACATAAAAGCTACATCGTTTCATGGTTAATACATATGCTAAGCCGAAAAGCGCACATGCTCATCATTATGAACAACTTTTACTATGGGACCAACCCGAAATTCGCGAAAAAATTCAGCTGTTCCATAGAAAAATGTCAATAGCTGATTTTTTTTCGCGAATTTCGGGTTGGTCCCATCGTAAAAGTTGTTCATAATGATGAGTACTATGAGGCCTTTTCGGCTTAGCATACCCTTTATGAATAACTCTGTATAATTAATTTAATGTGATGTTTCTGTGACTGATGGACTTATTTTGTGATTATGAATCTGTGACATTCGAAATATTTATGTAAAAAGAATTTGAAAATTTAAACAGAAAGGTGGCAGTTAGAGGTCGTCTATTATTCACGTGATGTTTTTAGCACCTTTTTCACCCCTCCGCCTGGTGATACATTGTGATGGTGAGGTTATAAATTACCCCCTCCTCCTGTCAATATCACATGTTTTTTTTAGGCATAAATTTGTCTTTTTAGATTAAAAAAAAAACAAAAATTTAAGTGCATTTGAGCCAACGATTTGTTACGCGATTAGACAATAAAAGAATAGATTTTGATGATTGTTTTTTTAATCTTACTCCAGGATCCGTATGCTTGGTCATCAGGTGGGTAGTATAATGTTTGCGGCTCTTGAATGTTTTGTGGCACTTAGGACATGGTATAGGAACGTGCTTCGAGCTGAAAAAACATTAGCATTTACGTATAATTTATTCATTTACGTATAACCATACGTAAAAAATTGGTTGTTTGTAAGGTCGGTTTACAAACGATAGTTTAACGTGACAACGTCATAACAAAACATTGATGAAATGATTGCATACTGTTCTCGCTCTGATCGTGACGTCACAATGAGCGTAACGGGACACTTCGTGCGTGCAGCCGGCGTTCAGCGATTTATTAAATGTTGTCACGTCAAAACACGTTGTCAGTTGTTCCATACATTTTGTCGAATGTCATTGACATTTTTCTATGGAACAGCTTATTTATTTTTGCGAGTCACTGTCTCGCCACTGTACTCGTTACGTTTATTCTAAAATAGTAGTTTATGAAACTGTTGCTAATGAGGGTATTAAAACACGAGCGTGAGTTTAAAAACCTCGCCTAAAGCGCGGTTTTAATAGTATCACACGAGTGTTTTAATACCTAGTTATGTGCAGTTTCATACACTACTTTATCTACTCTCATATCATAAAATGCGAATTACAAACTTCAATATGAATTTATATTTAAGTACTTTAGAAACACACCACCGAAATTTAAAAATGGAATTAATGGCGTCCTAAGATGGCGCCAAACACGCACATGCGCTAACGCAGTTTAGGTAGTAGTCTAGTAGTTACTAGGTACGTGCCAAAAGTGTCAAGTGGGAAACTGTATCGTAATGACAAAAAAAATACATTATAACAATATTTTGTTTGGGAAATAGTGTTATAATGAAACTTTTTTTTATGATAGGTATTGTGTCTGGTAAGGTATGTCATTATAGATTCGTTTTGAAGTTCGTAATTTGTATTTTACAATATGAGAGTAGATAAACATTATTATCAAAGCTTGTTTACCTTATATGACGTGTAATTTTCTTTTTAGAACCTAACTCTTTATTGCAATAATCACATATAAACTTTCTGTGGTTTTCACGGAAATGTGTCAAGACTAACACGGCAGACCTGAAATCAATTAATCATGAGTTCAAACAAACAAACATACAACCTTAACAAGTAATCCTCTTTTATATATAAAAATGAATCGCTGTTCGTTTGTCTGGCTATAACTCGAAAACGGCTGAACCGATTTCGATAATTTTGATCTTGAAATACTTGTGGAAGTTCAGAGAAGGTTTAAAAGTAAAAAAAAAACAACGGGTGAAACCGCCGGGTGCAGATAGTTACATTTTAAATTTAAAAAACCGCCGACCAAGCTGTAGCTCACACTCCCGACTAATTCAACTTTCAAACAAAAAAAAACAACATCAAAATCGGTTCATCCGTTCGGGAGCTACGATGCCACACACAGAAACACGTCAAACTTATAACACCCTGTCGTTTTTGCGTCGTATCCATGACGCCTCCGAAATTACAGGTATCTATAGGCGACGGCGATCGCTTACCATCAGGTGGCCCGTTTGCTTGAGGCAAACAAGCATCAACGACGCAAAAATTCAAAATTCAATTTTTAAGCTTGTGGACCTGGGTTACAAAGTTGTTAAACATGTAAATATAAGTTCTCCAGACTCCCCACTCAGCAATTCAGCATACAAGCGGATAGGTACATAAAATTACTAATTACATTAATAACGATTCAAAATTAAACTTAAAATAATTTAAAAAGAAAATAACAAACGTCGAACTTATTCATTCAAATCATCAAATACTTCTGTCATTTAAAAACTCATCTAGACTATTATATCTATGCTTTTGAAGGTTTTACATCTATGGCATAAAAAACAGATAAAAAAAAACGTTTCACACTCATAGCTCCCCACTAGGATAAATCCTGTGTCGGGGATGCCATGGAACACACACACGACAACTAACAGCCAGACTCAAAGCAGACGTTTAAAGTCATCATTAAAACATGTGCCTGGCCGGGAATCGAACCCGGGGCCTCTGGCTTGTAAGGCGGATATGTTACCACTGAGCCAAACAGGTCGTCAAACAGATCAGATCATCCCATAGTCAAACTTATTTATAAATGATGAGTACTGTAAACTCTATTTACAAGCTTTTATTTAACTCGCCGTTTTAGTATGTCAGTTGTAGGTCAAATCTTGCAACAAAATTTTGGACCACTTCCCGATATCCGATTCAACTGAAATTTGGTATACCTGTGTAACTCCGATAACAATGCAATAAAAGCATGTTTTTTTCTCAGATCAAGTATAAAGGCAGATTGAGTCCCGCCTTAAATACAGGTGAAGCCAAAAAAAACTACCCTACTTTCCTTGTACGTTAGGGTAAGGTGGTGCAAGAGTGCGCACTTTTGAAATTAAGTTCCATAGAAAATAAATAAAATAAGTAGTTATAGCAATCAACTTTATTAAACTTAAATCCTTTTATATATTTCCTAGCATAATTGCTAATCAACAATCCAATTATTATCTCTACATACGCATAATTTAGGTTTTAAAACAATAAGGCAAATGCGCACTCTTACCGAGCTAGCTGTGCAAGAGTGCGCGCTGAGGAAGTTAAGAGTGCGCACTTTAATCACTAGCGCATAAATCACACTGGTAGAGTCCTCCGCCCAGATAAGCAGTGCACTTTTCGTGCCACCATTCCTTGCACGCTGAACACTCAATCCAATCTTCTGTAATGGGTTCTTTGTATATTTCTTGACATCCGCAGCATCTCCAAATTTTACGTTTTGGCGTCCTGATAGGCTTTTTAAACTCCTTTGTTTTTTTCAAAGACTTCTGCTTAGTCTTAGAAGATTGCGATACTATGTCTATCTATAATTTTGGCTTGTTTTTTATTTCAGTTTTTCTATCTCAGCTTTATATGGCGAACTACTTATGATCTCAGACTTCTTGTGTTTTCGATTTGAAGTCTTTCTCTCTTGGGCCATGGGAACAGGAAAAATGTCTGCCACTGTTTTCAGGACAGACATTTCAGTGGAAGTTCCTGCAACGGTTTGTGCAGTTTCCAAAAGCGCTTCAGAATCTCTCGGTATGATTTGCATATCAATATCAAGATCTCCCGATTTTTGAGATTGACCTTCTGATTCTTTGTTCATCCTGTCCGTAACTGAGCTGGCCAAAAAATCAGCCTCGGTGAAAACATCAGGATCATACGGTACAATACCAGTCACTTTAAAGTTTTGAACTGCGCACGCCAATGTAGCAGTTTTCAGGTAGGCAGGAGTCAAAATTCCAACCATTTGGAATACAGTAATCGCTCTGCCCGGATGGTTGCGCATCCATTTTTCGCATTCATTTGCGTAGTATTTTTTTAAAACCCCGTGAAACCCACAGTCAAGTGGTTGCATTTTATGACTAGCATGTGGGGGCAATGTGAGGGCAATGATGTGATTCTTGCGGTAAAAATTAATGGCGCTGATAGTGCAATGTGACACGTGATTATCTAGGATTAGCAGAACGGGACTGTCTTGGGTGGGTTTGGTGTGGTCCTTAAAATGCGTTAACCAGTTGATGAAGAGGTCAGAGTTCATGTAGCTTGAATCAGATACCATACCAAGCGAACCTGGCGGTGCTCCATCTAATAGCTCGGCCTTCATTCTTTTTCTGGCAAAAATAAAAACCGGTGGCACATAGATTCCTGTTGCACTCATAGCATTGACCACTGTCATATTAACAGCCCTCTCTGCGCTTGATATTTTACTCACTGATCTTTTGCCTTTTGTACTTAGCACTTTTGGAGGTTTATTAGGCACAGTTGTAATACCTGTTTCGTCCATGTTGAAGATTCTATGAGGTGGGAAGTTGTATTTATCCTGTAATGCTGACAGGTTGATGTAAAATCGCTCAACTTGTGGTTTGTTGAATCCCATTGCACGTGCAACACTTGTAGCTGTTGGCTGCCTTAATGATATGTCTGGATGTCGACTCATGAAACCCCGCAACCAATCCTTGCCTGCTAATTTAGTTTCCATGTTAAATCTGTGTAGAATTCCATTGGCTACTGCGAATTCAAAAGCCAGACTTCGTAAACTTTTCGCAGTTATTCCAAAATACATATCGTCCAAAACTTTTATATATTGACAGAAATCTGCTTCAACTTCAACTGAAAATGTTGATTCAAATCTACCTAATTTAGTAGCGGGATGAGATCTCTTCAGACGTTTTCGCAGTGTAGACTCTGCCATCCCAAAGGCTTCAGCCACTGATCTTTTTGATTTTCCTTCGTCAATCAACTTCCGAGCTTCCTCAAGATCTTCAGGCGTACAAATCCTTCGTTCAGTCTTTCGTTCTCTTCTAGACATTCTGTAAAAAGTAATATTGTTGATAATCAGTTTATTTTGAAAGTTATTTTAACAAAACGCAAAAGCTAAAATAGGATGTCGTGTAAGAGTACGCGCGCACACTTACACGCATTGTGACTGCGCACTCTTATACAATTCACCGTTTCACTAAATATCGAACTATCAGCGACATCTATTAGATATCACCGATACTATCTCCTCCGACATGATTGCCTATTGAGACAAGTAACGTAAACAAAAATTTGATTTATCATTTAACCGTATGATTTCAGATGAGCACAAATTGCAAAACACTTGAAAATTACATCAATTGACCAGAAAATATATCCACTTACCTAACAACCACGTTTTTACAAGTATTTCTAATATTTTAGGTCGCCGTAGGTTCATAATAAGACTGAAGTTAGCTACTAATTGTATGTAGGACTTGAGTGAAGTTCGGTGCGCACTCTTACCTTCCGCGCACTCTTGCACCACCTTACCTATACTTCAAGCACACATTGACGCATAAAAACTACACGAATCAATCGTCAATTCTTACGTCAGTTGCTCAGAGAACTTATAAAAGAAAAATAAGTAGTAAGGGTAGCTTTTGTGCGTCAATATATGCTTGAAGTTTAGGTACACGGGCAGTAGGGTAGTTTCTTTGGCTTCACCTGGATCTAAGACGGGACTCTATCTGCCTTTCTACTTGATCTGAGGTTTTTTTGTAAATATTTGAAAATCTTTCTACACTTATGTACTTATTTTGTACCCACCTCAAGGTTATTCTGCAATATTTACAAGCATACACTTTCCTATGACCTGAAGTGAGATGTAACTTATTATTGTGGAAACAGTGGCTGTGAGTTTTTCCACACAACTTGCATGTAGCTTTGAACGAGGACTTCGGCGGGCTGCTGTCTCGTGCCGCTGTCATAGTCTGGAAGTTTGTGTAAATGCAATAAATTAAATAATTGTAATTTGAAAATTGAAATTCAATAAAATAAATATTTTTTGTAGTAGTAGGGCTCTGTTACAGAGCCCGCCTGGGGAAGTACCACACCTTTGCCAGTTATTCCACCGCCAACCAATGTGCAAACATTAGTGTGTTCCGGTTGGAAGGGCATTGTTTCTAGTGAAATTTGAGAGCAAAGAAGAGATTTAACATCTTATATCTCAGGGTGACGAGCGCAGTGCTGTGCCGCGCAGGGTTTTGAATTGTATGAGTTCAAAATTCTGGAGCAGACCTGTTATGGGCAAACGTGACGTTTAACATCAGGCTCGCCTGATGTTAAACGCTTGTTAAACGATTTTTGTTAAACGCTAATTAAACGATTTGCTCGTCTCGTCACTTAATAGCAAAAAAAAATTGAATTTAAAAATTGAAATTGAAAATTGTAACTGAATATTGAGTAGAGTCAATATTTATAAGAAACATTTATCGAGTGAGCGAACCAAAGGTCTTATAGTTTATTGGGTTACACGTACCGAGTACAGCGGCGAGACAGTGCCCTCGGCCGAGTACTCGGTTTGTATAAACAGTTTGACGAGGCGAGACAGTCGCTAGAACCATGATTTGTTTGCTCGGCCGAGTGTGCCGTTTACTGTCTCGCCACTGTACTCGTTACGTGTAATCAACCTAGTTGTAGACTTACTATCTGATGGTTGTAAGACTTTGTATGTATCTGCATGTCGAGAATATTATACCACCCAATTTTACATTTAGCACAATTAAATGGGTATTTCTTGCCATCGTTTGTTCTCCTCTCTTCTGACAGATCTTCCATCTCTGTCTCATTTTGTGATATCGTGAAGTAGGACTCTATGCTGTCCTGGTCCATTTCACAAGTTTTGATCACCGTATAATGGTCATGGTTTGACTGTGGATACAAAAACATACATATATTTAAAAACAGTAGTTTATATACTCTCATATCGTAAAATTTAAATTACGAACTTCAAAACGAATCTATTAGGTGTACAACTTTGTTTCCGCCGTTTTACAATAGATGGCTGTAGCGATAGGTGGTAGTCGAAATAAATAGATCGTAGATGTCATACAATAAGCTTAGGTATTTGTAAACATAGCGCCATCGAAATGTTAGTCGATTTGTGTCTGCATCATAAAGTTATTCTCGATTGAACATGTCAGCTTACGAACCAAATTCTCGTCATTTGCGGGAGGTTTTAATTTATGAAGAAATCTGCGGCTGAGGCTCATCGAATGCTCTCAAATACCTATACTGAGGCCGCTATTAGTGAAAGAACGTGCCGAGAGTGGTTGCAACTCTTCAAGAACGGTGATTTTGACGTCGAAGACCAGCATGGCGGTGGAAGAGAGAAGGTTTTTGAAGATGCAGAATTGGAGGCACTACTTGATCAAGACACAAAGTAGTGGCCAGCGATGGACAATACTTTGAATCATAAATGTATAACCAGTTTTTTACAATAAAGCCCCGAATTTCGGAAAAACGGCGGAAGCAAAGTTGTACACCTATGTATTAGGTGAATATCATAAAAATGCAAATTACAAACTTCAATACGAATTTATTATGACAAACTTTAAACACATCACCGAAACATAAAAATAGAATTAATGGCGGCCCCCTGGGATGGCATCACAACCAGGCGGTCACACGCGTGCGCTGACGCAGTTTAGGTAATGGTTACTGCGTGCCAAAAGTGTCAAGTGGGAAACTGTATCGTTAAAACAAAAAAAAAATTACATTATAACACTATTTTGTTTGGGAAATACTGTTATAATGAAACTTTCTTCCATTATGGTATTGCGTCATATAAAGTATGTCATTTTAGATTCGTTATTGAATTTTATGGTATGAGAGTAGGTAGATAAATTTAATATATTTACCTGTGTTTTTTTTTTTCGGGGTCGATTTTGCCTTAAAACTAGTATTGATGTAATCAAGATCATTTTTATCATCTCCATCTTCACTGCTATCATCTTTAACATCGTCACTATCATCATTTATATCATCATTACCAACATCACAATCAACATCACTTTTTATATCATCAACAATGTCATTTTTATAAACAACATCTTTTTTATCATCAACATCGTTATTACTCTCATTTACGTTTATTGGATCATCATCGTCATTTAAACAAATTTTATTTTTTTCTAAATGACTTCCAAGTTTTGGCGGTTCATATTTCTCTTCTACATTACCAATTATTGAATATGAATCATAATCAATATCAATATCATCAAAAAAAGGTTCTTCTTTTAATTCGTCTTCTCTTTCTTCTAATGCGATCTCTGTTTTAACTTCATATTCTTCATGCAACATATTTTTACTTTTCTCTGATGTTTTGTTATTTTCTTTAGGCTTTTCATATTCTATTTCATCGTCATAGGAACATTTGGTTGTTGTTTTCAAACTTGATAGTGTTTCAAGTACCTGCAAAACAATGAAAGTTTGTAATTATGTACTTATTTTGTTGCAGTTTTTAGTTTTTTCTTTGGATCTCGGGTCGGAAGCACGTGAGTAAATTTTACACTGCAAGATAAAGGCACATCAGCTGATGCCGCTTGTCTATCCCTACTAATATTATAAATGTGAATCTAAGTTTGTTTGTTACGCTTTCACGCGAAAACTACTTAACCGATCATCATGAAACTTTGTACACATATTTTTGGAGGTATTAGAAGTAACATAGGATACTTATTTTTTTAATTGCGGGTGAAACCGAAAGGCGCAGCTAGTCATCAAATAAATAAATACAGTGTAAACTATGTAACATCACTCAATTTAACGGCAAACTCCCTAAGCGTCGAAATCACTTGGCTTTGGTAGATTTTGGTTGTTTTACATACACTCTACAGGGTTATTCAGAAAGGGTATGCTAAGCAGGAATACTTTAAAGTCTCCATTGTAACCATTACATCCTAAAAGTTTCATTAAGAAATAAGCATATTTAGATTTTCATACAAAATCCAGAAATTGATTTTCTATTTTAAAATTACATGACCGTAGCGGGCATACGTGTGCCTATGGGACACGTACGGACGATAGGAGGCCACAATAGAGAACTTAGTTTGTATAAAGACAAGGCGAGACAGTCGCTAGAACCATGATTTGTTTGCTTGTCCATTTACTGCCTCGCCACTTGACTGTACTTGTTACATGTAATCAACCTAATATACAACAAAGAGCAGATTTTGGGTTTGAAGGTGTTTTCCGATAGATATAATCTGGGTGTCTTCAAGTCTATGAATCAATTTCTTCTAAGCAAGCACGCTCTACCATCAGGTGAGGTGACGGCCAAACACAAGCCTATTATTGAATTAAAAAAATATTTATACATGACTAGCTGCCGGCGGTTTTACCCGGTGTTTATTTTGAACTTTTTAAACCTTCCCTAAACTTCCACAAATATTTCAAGATCAAAATTAACGAAATCAGTCCAACCATTCACGAGTTATAGCCAGACAAACAAACAGCGATTCATTTTTATACATAAGAAAGAAGATAATGAAACCTTTTTATCTCACCTTTCTCCTCTGGGGCTGATCCAGCACTTGTTGAGCCTTACGAAACTGAATTAGAAACTTTTGTAACTTGTTCAGGATGCCGACACACTCCCAGCAAAGCCTGACCTTTTTGAGCTTCTGAAAATACATGTGTGACTGACTAGTAAAATATAGGGTCATTCATAAAGGGTATGCTAAGCCGAAAAGCTGTTCCATAGAAAAATGTCAATGACATTCAACAAAATGTATGGACGGCTTCATCATGTATGTAGCTTTTATAAGAGTATTACATTACCACACCGCCTCGAAAGGGTTCTAATAATACTCAAGGAAATATCCGAGTTTTCTTCGAGCAATGATAAGCGGCGGTCGCTGCTGAGACAGCCGTGGCATATGGCGACGTATCTAGCCATTGTTGAATAACTAACAGAATGCAGTGCAACCTGTGCAACTGACTGAACAGTGGTCAGTGGGCTACACCGACGATTGTAGTGTAGCGTGGAGCAGGGTTGCCACCTTGGATTTTTTTAAAGCGCCAGAGCAAAAGTAAAATACCGCCAGATTTAAGAAATTTGGATTGAAAAAAAAACACCAGATTCCGCTAAATTATTGCTTATAAATCTCAGACTAAAGAAACCCAAGTTTAAATGAAAAACAAACTAATATAGGTATATGAGATGCTTAAAAATAGTAGTATCCGGTACTCGTTTTTTTTAAGTAAACAGATTTACACGAGGCGTTTTTATTTAAAAAAAAAAGTTCGTGGTATTTTCACAGGTGGTGTGGAAGCACTAAAATCCAACCTGTCAAATCGATTTTGGTATGGTTATAGTTATACCTTATCGTTTCCCCAGTCTTAGGGGAAAAAATATGACCATAATATTTGGAAATCTGGTAGTTAATTGCCATACATTTTATTGAAAATAATTATTAATATTACAAGCAAGCCATGTTTTGTACATCAGTTTCAATTTGACATTGACATTTAGATATTAGTTTCCGTTTCCCCAGTCTTAGGGGAAAAAATATGACCATAATATTTGGAAATCTGGTAGTTAATTGCCATACATTTTATTGAAAATAATTATTAATATTACAAGCAAGCCATGTTTTGTACATCAGTTTCAATTTGACATTGACATTTAGATATTAGATGACAGACCCGATTCAGATTAATCCAGGCCCTAGACATAATTTTTAGAACTAAAACTCTTTTTTTTTTAAAACGCCTCATTGCAAAAAATTGTTTATTATTACCAGAGTGCAATAAAGAGTTTTCACTAAGTTACAATTTACTAAACGTAAATATTATATTTGGTCTTGTCAAAATTTTTAGTATTTTATAAGCAACACGAACCAAATTCGGGAAATAGACTGACAGATAAAAAGAAAACGACAACTTATGACAGTGCCTAGGGATTCCCCGGTCATAGAGTAGGAAGAAAATTATGAAATTCCGGAACGGTAGGGTATTTCCCTCTCAAAAATGTGTCACCAAATTCCATATTGAAAAAGCGCTAAAAACCACTAAAAAAAATAAAACCGCTAAATGATGTAAATATACCACTAGAAGCCTTGAAAAAGCGCCAGTTCTGGTGGAAAAACCACTAAGGTGGCAACACTGCGTGGAAGTCTTCAAAAAACAAGACAAAATGTGTAACAGATATCTCCTGCGGTGCGTTTAAGCTCCATTTATAAGGAGAATTCTGAACTAAGCTCTTGTATATAATATTACACATTGCTCTTGGTAACTTTATCGTGTCAAAAAAACAGATTTTAGCAGATTATTGATAGTTCATTTCCAAAAACCAAAACCAAAACAAACCTGTTTGCTTTGGTTTGCAAGTTTTTTGCTTCGATTTTCTCTGAGTTGCCAGGTCCAAAAATTATTAAACAAAATCTTGACGTGACCGTGCCGTGTCATTTTGACAGTTAACTTTTTTGTTTTTTGTACAGAGGATGCAGATTTCAGCATTTAGCATTTTTTTTAAAGATCAACATATTAACCCTATATTGAACACTCTGGAAAATTTAAGTCACGAACAGGATATTAATGCAGAGTCATATCCAGCATTAAAAAATGTTAACAGAATCATGGTTATCCAGCCAAAGAATATATGCTTAAGGTATGGGGCTCTTGCTGTGCTAGGTCGACCAAGATTATTATATTTTTTTTAGTTATGTTTTTTTCAAGGCAACGTGCGTGTTGTTTATTATACTATGCTTCATCGTACACCTCATGGTTGCATACCGTCAGGCGAGATGGCAGGCAAACGCAAGCCAAAAAATAAATAAAAATCACAAATGAAAGTACGAGGCGTAGCATGTCGTGTTGCAGTGTTTTTCAAACTTTTCACAACGAGTCCTCCCCTGGGAAAATATTTCGTCTACTACCCTACGCTGTCCTGTCTCTAACTTTTAATTAACTTTTACCTAATAAACACAATATTTTTACATAAAATGGTTTTATTTTTTACAACTTTAAAGCTTTTTTGTAGATGTTGCAGCTATTTTCAAATTTGCGTCCCCCTAGTCCTTAAGTATCATTTTCCTGCTGCTTTCGGCATTATTATTAATATAAAGATTTTAATTGAGATTACACTAAACATTAATCACTTTATATTTATCTACTGAATCATTATACGTGCATGTTAGTCAAGAGAAGAGAAGGCGGGAATCCGGTACCAAAGGCTGATAAATATTTTTCTATCTAACTATCATAGACTACAACCCCTCCCAGTAGGCCTAGTGTGACATATCTAAATAAATGCATGCACAATTCACCGGGTGGCGTGACACTACCGATTACCGATCAATCACCGGAGCGGTGCGGTCGTCTTCGATGCATTGTGTTCCTGCTTACTGAAAACTAATTATTATTTTACCAAACCTTTACCTAAGGCTAAATTGTAGACAACACACCTAGGCCGTGGACAGTCTTTTCTCTCTTTTTATCCACGCGTCGATATGACAAAGCTAGAATAAGGAAATGTCTCCTTCGCGCGGTGAGAACCTATACATAGTTATTAATGCACGTGACGAATTTACTTTCAACGTATGTAGTTTTAAGAATATAACGAATTTACTCTGTGAATGTACAACAAGTACAACGACCAGTTAAATCGGGGGAACAATATTTTTGTTTTCGCCGCGTGCTAGCCTCGCAGGGGGCCCGCCCGCCCCACAGTTTGAGACACACAGCACCTACTACTCTATTGATCGGTGCACCGCGCAGCATCCTACTGGACTAGTAAAGTTGTGATGCATTTATGCGATTTAACTAAAGGGGGCTACTAATGGTTGCTAGTCACTTTTGACATGAGTATGAAATCGGCTGGTAAACAGCGCTGCAGCAAATTTCCCCCTTTTTGAGGAAAATAACCTAAAATCAAAAAATCTTGACGATAAAAAAAATCTCTGAAATTGGCAAGCCCTGTAAATCAAGTTTCGTCGCGATTTGTTGAAACATGCGACAAACAAACATCCGGACAGATGAAAGCAAATTTGGCCAGTCGTTGCATAGACGCTTCGCTCGCTCGGTCAATTAATTGTAACAATAAGTCAGTAGAAATAATAATAAATAACGTTTCACACTCATAGCTCCCCACTAGGAACCCTGTGTCGGGATTTAAGACAAGTAAAACTAGCGCCCAGACCCAGAACAGATATTTAAATTCTTCGTTCAAACATCTGCTCGGCCGGGAATCGAATCTTTATCCCGGAAAACGCGAGTGAAACCGCGGGGCGCAGCTAGTAACACTTAAATCTAGTGCAACAATTGGCGGTCTTATCGCTAAGAGCGATCTCTTCCAGGCAGTAGTTCCACTAATCTTAGTTTACTAATGACGAAGGTTTTCAAAACGAAATGCACGTAGCAACAGCAAATAAATGGTAACCCCTCAAAAAACAACCACGCAGAATGCCACAGTTCAACCCACCTAGCCCTCCCTTCCTATTCGCCCTCTCTATCCCACCGTTACATTTCCCGCATCCATCCGTCTCTTTCTAACACAGGGTAAGCTACCCTACCCTATCGATTTTTCCAACATTCTCTCCGTGGTCCGCTCCAGAGAGCGACGCCGGTGTTTAAATAATTTCCTGTTGATTTCCATGTGATTCCAAATTCGAATTTCGTTAAAAAATCAAGTCGGTTTAAAAAGTTAATTGATTCTAAACTCTTTGGTAAAATAGTGAAGTGAAAAAGTGGTTTTTGAGGGCGGAGCGGAGCGCTGGGTAAGTAGTTTTCTTTTATTGAATTGTGTGGTTTTAGAATTAATGTTTATTGATAATCGTTTAGATATTTTTCAAGTAAACAATAAAATATCTATAGGGATATAAATATAGTATTAGTTTTAGTAGTAAGAGTTTGTGTTTATTTTTAAGCATCGTAACAAGATGCGCAGTTCCGCTGCGTTGGGATGCTTTAAATTGGACTCAAATAGATATATTAAGTAATTGTTGGTTTGAATCGTTTAAGATAAATACTTAAATATTCCATGGCCGTAAAAAAAAACATAATAATTGACAGCAAAAAAAAAAATAGTGTTGAAATAAAAAAAAATTAAATGGGAAAGTGTAGGTGAAATAAGTACCTAGGTAAGAGCTGTTAGCGTCTATTTGTTACAAGCTTTATAGTTTCGCCTGTCCCGGTGTATATTGCATTGTTTCCAGTGAAATTACAGGGCAAATGGGAGATTAAACAACTTAGGTATATCTCAGGGTGACGAGCGCAGTGCTGTGCCGCGCTGGGTTTTGAATTCTGCGAGTTCAAAATTCTGGGTCGTGCAGACCTGTTATGGGCAAACGTGACGTTTAACATCAGGCGAGCGATTTGCTCGTCTCGTCACTCAATTACATAAAAATATATATATATCTAATCTCTATGGTTATGCTGCTAAGGATAGGGTATGCTAAGCCGAAAAGGGCTCATAGTACTCATCATTATGAACAACTTTTACTATGGGACCAACCCGAAATTTGCGAAAAAAGCTGTACCGATGTACCATACATTTTGTCGCGTGTCATTGACAATTTTCTATAGAATAGCTGCTTTATTGGCGAATTCCGTGTTGGTCCCATAGTAAAAGTTGTTTATAATGATGAGTAGGTACCATGATCCTTTTCATCTTAGCATACGAGTAGGTTACTCCTTTGATTATTATCCTGTAAATATGGGTAATAAAACCATGCTTGTATACTTATAACCCACTTTCCGGTTTGCGATTAGGCTTGTTATTTTGTATGCGTTTTATTTTAATTTTTTTTTTGCTATTAAGTGACGAGACGAGCAAATCGCTAGCCTGATGTTAAACGTCACGTTTGCGCCACCCAGAATTTTGAATTCTTAGAACTCAAGTCCCTGCGCGTCACAGCACTGCGCTCGTCACCCTGAGATACTATAAGATGTTTAATCTTCTATTTCCCCTGAAACTTCACTGGAAACAAAGCCCGGAACACAGTGGTGATGTTTGCATATTAGGTACTGCTTGGCGGTGGAATAACTGGCAACGGTGTGGTACTTCCCCAGGTGGGCTCTGCAAAAGAGCCCTACCACTACAAATATAAATTCATATGTAAATCAGATGACAATGCAATTATAATGACATGGAGCTGATCTGATGATGAAACTGGAAGGTAGCTATGGGAATGTAGGTAATAAAACCTCATCCAGTTTGAGTTTAAGCTTTAGGTTTTTGGTTTATGTGCAGAAAGCATTTTAAACCAGTTATTACTGCATTTCACAGCGTTTGAAATACCAGTCTGCGTCTAATTGCCTATTTCAACCCCATAAAGGTAGCGAATTGCCAATATCCGCCGCTCTGGGAAGGAAATTACTTCGACGGGACCTGACAACCCCCCTAAACTCACGCCCCTAGGTAAAGCAAGCGGGAAACGTCTAGCATACATTTTGGTTTAAATTTGGTTTGGTTTGACGACCTGTTGGAATAATAAGTTAATTTTAAAAATATTTTTAAATACAAGCTTTTATTGCATTGTCATCGGAGTTACACAGGTATACCAAATTTCAGTTCAATCGGACATCGGGAAGTGGTTCAAAATTCAGTTGCAAGATTCCACCCGAACAAACATGGTTACATACCTACATACATTGCAAGTTCAATAAAAGCTTTTAAAAAAACATTTCGTTCCATTTTTGAACAAGAATCCGCGTTGGATAGATTAGTGATGTCTGTAGACGTGAGTAAAAGTAACTTAGTAAACTTATTAACTTTACTTAGTACTTTGACGACCTGTTTGGTTTAGCGGTAGTATATCCGCCTTGTAAGCCAGAGGTCCCGGGTTGATTCCCAGCCGGGCAGATGTTTGAATGATGAATTCAAAATACTGCTTTCCTGAAAAAAATACCATTTATTTTTTAATATTGTAATATGCAGTTTCCATCCATAAGAGCCGTGGTAGCTCAGTGGGAGAACCGCCGCTTCGCATTCTTGAGGTGGCGGGTTCAAACCCCGACTCGTACCAATGAGTTCTTTAGGACTTATGTACGAATTTACATACCACTGGCTTTTCGGTGAAGGAAAACATCGTGAGGAAACCTGCATATGTAGTTCACGCAAAAAGGGCCGATTACCGGCCTAGTTGCGGAAAAAGAGCCCGCTCTTTATCTTTTTTTTTTTTTGCAGTTTCCATTTACGCCCGATAGGGGAATATCATACATATGTCTATTGAGTTGATTACACGTAACGAGTACGAGCGGCGAGACAGTGCCCTCGGCCGAGGTCTCGGTTCGTACTTACTATATAAACAGTTTGACGAGGCGAGACAGTCACTAGGACCATGATTTGATTGCTCGGCCGAGTGTGCCGTTTACTGTCTCGACACTGTACTCGTTACGTGTATTGATTTCAACGTACCTATTACGAATACTTGCTTCGTTTTTACGACAAAGTTTATACTCAGGTTAATGTAGGTATTCGAATTTCCAAATGAATTTAGCAACATACTCGTTAGAGTTTTGAACCTCCTTCGGGTTCTGCAGTCTTCCGCCTTCGGAAAGAATAAATTATGTCAAATCTTTTCCAAGATTTGACATTTAAATTCGGATTCTTTCCGAGGGCGGAAGACTATTCGAAGATAATCGTCGAATACATTCGAATTAATTTAGACATTTCAAAACTTTTTTGTGCTAGAGTTCTGAGAAGTGCCCGTTATTGGAACTGTGGGAAATGCACGTTTTGGCCAGTGCTATTTTGTTCCGGTGGATATTTTGGAAAGCGCTTGTTTTGATACAAAGTAACTAATTAAACCAAGAAATAATGTTTAACCAAGCCATATAAGAGGCCTCCAGGTGGCCTAAAATCTCTGACACTGGGACTGGGACCAGTCACTCATTCTATACTAACTTACTTTACTTTTCCATCTACAAACTTACTAAGTTACTTTTACTCACGTCTACAGTACATCACTAGTCGACCCAATGCAGTTTTCGTTCAAAAATGGAGCGAAATTTATGTTTTTTTAAGCCTCGAAGGAGTTTTTAATGGGGCAGGAGGGAAGCGTGCTAAACAGGGAAACTAAAAACGCGGGAAACTAGCTCCCACATTGAGGGCATACTCAGGGTGCTTGAAAATAGGGTTGCTGGAAAAACAAAGTTTTATCTTACTAATATATCTAGTAGTTCTGCGAACAATAGACTTAGCGAAAACTTTTTTGCGTCAATCACAGTGTTTTATCTCGACAACGTCTTGCGTGACTGATTTTATTCAGGTTCGAAATTCTTGTTTCGAATTAGGTTCCTTACACCTACTTCTGCCATTTCTTTTCACAGTCGGCCGGTAAATGGCGCTGCCGCTGCAGTAAATTTTTCCCCTCTTTTTTGAGGGAAATCGCAAATCCCTATCAAAAATCGCAACGACAAAAAAAGCTATGAAATTGTTGAACCTGTATAACAAGTTATATGAAAAACAACTGTTTCATATAGAAAACAACTTAAGACAGTTGACTTTTTTTCGTGATTTCCGATTTGGTACAAAAGTAAAAGTTGTTTATAATAATACTATGAGCCCTTTCTTCACAAACCTGTATAGTACAAGCTCGGTTTAAAAGCTGAAAGCGACAACCCTAGCTCCCAGGTGGTACTGGTGCGATCACTTACGCAGGGACACGCACCGTGTCGCCGCTTTGAACTTTTAATGACGCATGGCTGAATAGGGAATACTCCCCTATAGCCAGTTTTTATAAAAAAATTGCGATCTTTTTTCATCTTTTTCAACGATACAATCAAAAGGGAAAAAATGTTTGATAAAAATAGAGAAAACAAAACGTTCGTTTAAAAAAACGTAAACAACATTTTCGGGAAAAAACTAGATACCTAAACGATGAATTGGTTCGCCAATAAATGCGATCAAAATAGGCAATAAATAGGTCTTTCTACAAGTTTTTAACTTCCAATGTATGTAACTATGTTTGTATCGGGTGGAATCTTGCAACTCCATTTTGAACCACTTCACGATGTCCGATTGAGCTTAAATTTGGTACACGTGTTCAACTCCGATGACAAAACATTTTATGCTTGTTTTTAAATATCTTTAAAAATAACTTATTTGAAAGAGACTTTAATGAGTTAGGAACATGAGTTTAAATGTTAATTTTTGTAATTTTATTTTGTTTGGTACCTGTTATTATTTAATTTTAGCTCAAGATTTTGATATCTACAAGTAACACGCCTTGGTGTCGACTGTAAAGTTGCTTGTAATGAGAATAAAAACTTTAAATTTGAACTTATTTGTAAGAGACTTTTATAAATTAGCAATTGGCAACATTAATTTTAAATTTTTTTTATGCTTGTCCCCAGGACACGTTCGGCATGAGGCGTCGGGCGTGAGATGGACGGCATACAAATGGAGCCAATCGGCAAATATAAAGCCGACAGAAACGGATCTGCGAAAGGTAAGCTTTGCCCAATAATATCCGAAATTCTTCCTACGGGGTCGTCCGTTAATCACGTTATGTTTTTTAACAACTTTTTTAACCCCCCTCTCCCCCTTAGTGATACATGGTGAGGTTATAAATTACCCCTCCTCCCCCAGCCAATATCACGTGTATTTTTTTGACACAAGTTTTCAGATAATAACGAACAAATAATTAATAACCTCACGTGATTAATAAACGATCCCCACACTGAAAAACTATAAAGGGTTATTCATAAAGGGTATGCTAAGCCGAAAAGGGCTCATAGTACTCATCATGAACAACTTTTGCGATGGGACCAACCCGAAATACGCGAAAAAAAAATCAGCTGTTCCATAGAAAAATGTCAATGACACTCGACATAATGTATGGAACAGCGGTTTTTTTTTTCGCGAATTTCGAGTTGGTCCCATAGTAAAAGTTGTTCATAATGATGAATACCTACTATGAGCTCTTTTCGGCTTAGCATACCCTTTATGAATAGCCCTGTAGAGATGCCAACCTTCTTTTACTTGTAATCCTTTCATTTTCATTTTAGTTTTTGTATTTTTTGTAAACAAAAAACTGTATTTGGCATGTTTTTTAAATTTCCCCTAAATAAAACCCCAAATATTTTTCCCCCTATTCTGCCCCTAACTCGGTCTAAAAACCCCTAAATCTTGGGGGAAGTCCCCTGATCTGGCAGCACTGCCTTCTAAAACGTGGGTGTGTTCTCCGCGTTTTTGGAGGGGAGCGAGTAGAGTGATCACTCTGCCCTGATCAAGTGATCAAGGTATAGGGCCTGTGCTGTTAGTAACTTCTTGTAACTTTGTTAGCAGCGGCGTGGCGGAACATGGTGGATCAGGACTTGGATGACGTCGCGTTCTTGGCTGGTGAGCATAATTTACTTTAAACATTTACTTATTTAAAAAAATATTAAAAATCTTTTAAGGCTGAACCGATTATCATGAGGCATTTGTATACGTTTGTAACGTTTATTTTTAAACCGTGGGCAAAACCAAGATTGAAGAATCCAAGTATTATTTTTTAAACGCAAGTTTTGATAACACGACAAAGACAAAGATGATTCAATAAAGTCCATTCGATGTGGGTAGTTTTGGAAAAGTTTTAGGTAGTTTTGGGTAGTTTTATTGTTACTTGTAGGTATATTTATTCTATAAGGAAAATGTGATACGCACAAAGCGTGATAACTTAAGTCGGTAAAAATTATACCCGCTGTTAGGGTCCTAAACCTCCTTCTGGGAAGAACCTTTATGGCGAGACTCGTCCGTCCGTCTGTATGTTGTACTGGGGCTACGAGTAGCATAACGTTGACGTAAAAATACGTAGCGAGTATTCGATAGAAAAGTGTACGCCATTTACACCCGTCAAGAGCACACTTGACAGTCGTAAATGGCGTACACTTTTCTATCGAATACTCGCTACGTATTTTTACGTCAAAGTTGTGCTAGGCCCACTGTATTGTACAGCCAATTGTTATTATCGTTTCTAGATACAGACAAGGCCCGTGAGGCGAGGTCCCGGGGCGAAACCCCGGTGGCAGTGTGTTCGCAGCGACGCGCCATCTGCCTCGCTGCGCTTGTGTTTACCGTCATTTTCGCGAGTGCACTGCTGGTAGTATATGCTACACCGCAACCATGTGAGTACCATGTTTGCAGGGTTATAAGGAAAGGGTATGCTAAGCCGAAAAGGGCTCGTATTCTTATTCGGAATGGGGGCGATACGTCCCGCACTGGCGTCCCGCAAAGGATGCATTGTGCGTTTCCCTCTCACCAGCGATTACCCTAGCCAGCCCAGCTCCTTAAAGTAACGGAGCGAGGAAGGGCTCATAGTACTCATCATTATAAACAACTTCTACTTTGAGGCCAACCCGGAATATGCTAAAAAAAAAACATACAAAAAAAGATTTCGTTTCAGATCACACAGGCTGCAATTTCTGCTGACTAACACAAAACCGTTTGGTTTCAGATTGCCCCTGCGCGTCCGAAGCTACGCTCTTGTCTGGGCAGTCTACTACCGACGCGTCAGCCAGCGAGGCGGCTGCTAACAAGTACGTACAATTATTCCAATACAACTTGAAGGCTAAGGGAGATGCCACACGGGCGTTGTCCGTTACGCTCCGTAGTTCTACATACAAATCGGCCAGGCACGCCAGACGGTGCGCTGAAACAACGCGCGTCGAAACAACGCACAAGGAGTGAGGAAGACGAGGCGGGACAGCGCAGTCTTGTTTGCGACGTCGGAGAAAGCTGCGTTACGTTGCGTCGTCGCAGCGCTCGTGTGGCACTCATTGCGTTGCCTCTTTGGCCACCTAATCTTTTTATCAGTCGCTCGGACAGATCATTGAAGAGCGACCATGTGCTTGGGCTTGGGCCCCTAGGACCTAAAGTTTCTACGTATAATTAGTATAGATTTTGAAGGTCTGTATGTATGTTTCAGAGAGCGCATAGCCAGCAACGGACAGGTGTTTCCATGGCGCGGCGCGAGACTGCCCACCTTCGTGATACCGAAGCACTACAGCTTGTGGCTGCATCCCAACCTGACCACTGGCGAGCTGAGAGGTACATTGATTTTCATTATCAACCTTTAATCCTCACACTGCTGGGATACAGGTCTACCGTCGAAAGGTGATTAGGCTGTATTTCTTCTCGCTGGCCAAGCGCGGATTGGTGGATTCAAAAAGAGTAGAAGGTTCATAATTTGGTTGTTTTCCTCACCTTCCTTATACCGAAGAACTACAATCTGCGGCTCCTTCCCAATCTGACCATTGGCGAGCTGCGAGGTTACATTAACCGACTTTTAAAAAGAGGAGAAGGTTCTTAATTCGATATTTCTCTCCACTTTTGTAATACCAAAGCATTACAGCCTGCAGCTGCATCCTAACGACACAAAAGGAGTTATACTTATGCCTTTAATAACCAACTTCGAAAATAACATAATTAAAATAATTAAAAAAATTAAAAATTAATTAAATAAAAATTAAAATAATTAAAAACTTTTTAAAATAGGCTTTGCTTTTTCCTAGGCGAAGTGTCAATAGACTTCAAAGTGGACCGTGACACGCTGTTCCTGGTACTCAACGTGCGCGATATGAACGTGACGGAGCGTGCCTTGTTCAAGTCGGGCGGGACGGTCGGCCCGAAGGTGGCGAAAGTGTTGGACTACCCGCAAGCGGACCAAACTTACATCGAGTTTAAGGTTGGTAAAGTTTTTTCTTTTTATTCTATTACCAGCGACCTGCCCCGGCTTGGTACGGGTATGAAATATAGCTTATGTTACTCAAGGATAATGTAGCATTCTATTCGTGAAGAAATTTTAAAATCGGTTTAATAGTTTTTGAGTTTAATCGTGACAATCATATCAGTGTAGATAGGCTTACGTTTACCGCCATCTTGCCTGAAGGGAAGCAATGATGAACACGCTTGTCTAGAAGAAACCAATTCACTCTCGACTTGAAGTTGAAGACACCTATATTATAACCATCGGGGAATACCCATTCAGGCAGAACATTCCACACTCGTGCGGTTCGCAAAATGACTAAAGACAAGACCGCGTCCGTATCACCACACTGCTTTCTATGATAGGCGTGGCGGCAAGCGTGTTTTTGTCTACTGCTGTCTGCATACAGGGTTATACAGAAAGGGTATGCTAATCCGAAAAGGGCTCATAGTACTCATCATTATGAACAACTTTTACTATGGGTTCAACCCGGAATTTGTGAAAAAACAATCAGCTCTTCCATACATTCTGTCGAATGTCATTGACAATTTTCTATGGAACAGCTTATTTTTTTTCGTGAATTCCGGGTTTATGCTATAGTAAAAGTTGTTTATAATGATGAGTACTATGAGCTCTTTTCGGCTTAGCATACCCTTTATGAATAGCCCCGTATAATAAATCTAGATTATTTAATATAATATGATATAATAAATTTCATAATTCTATTTAGTTTTAGTTTGTTATTTTAGTTTATTTTAAATTTAAGATGTAAATATATTTTATGTATTAGAAGTAGTATTATCTATGCTGATCCACATCTATCTCAATATATTATTTTTAATAATAATACATATACATTACAAAAAACACTTGACCAATTAATTGATAATCTCACACGGCTGTTTCCGGGTTCAAATCCCGCTGGACGGTTCTTTTTGTAAAATTTTTCGCTCATTTTTCAGGAGAAACTTCGCCGTAAATACAACTACACCCTGAGCCTTCGCTTCATCACGAAGCTTGAACGAAACGACAAACAACGCGGGTTCTTCCTCACCGGCACACATCGGCAGTAAGTTTTAGTAAATAAATAAATAGACATTAAATTTCACACTCATAGCTAGATATCCTAGCGGGGGCTAGGATAAATCCTGTGTCGGATGCCATGGAACAAAGACAAGGACAACTAACACCCAGACCCAGAACAGATATAAAACAAGAAGAAGAAGAAGAGAGAGAGGAAGGAAGAGGGAGAGGGGGGAGGAGGAGGGGGGAGAGAGGGAGGAGTAATAAGAGGCTTACTCATAAACAAAGAACAAGACAAAGACAAAGATCAAGACCCTATTCTTGAGTGCTCGAGATTATCTACGACCTGTTTGGCTCAGTGGTAGTATGTCCGCCTTATAAGCCAGAGGTCCCGGGTTCAATTCCCGGAGAGGCAGATGTTTGAATGATGAATTTAAATATCTGTTCTGGGTCTGGGTGTTAGTTGTCCTTGTCTTTGTGTGTGGTCCATGGCATCCCCGACACAGGATTTATTCCTAGTGGGGAGCTAAGAGTGTGAAACGTTTATTTATTTATGGGTTGATTCCACGTAACGAGTACAGTGGCGAGACAGTGCCGACCGAGTACTCGGTTTGTATAGACAGTTTGACGAGGCGAGACAGTATCTAGTACCATGGTTTGTTTGGTCTGTCGAGTGTGCCCATTTACTGTACTATTAGCCCCTTTTTAGTTTAGCATACCCTTTCCTTGTAGCCATACACGCGTGATCTCTGAAATATTGATTAAAGCGCCACCTGTTATCCAACAACAGGCACTAACCGTACTACTCGGCCGAGGGCGCTGTTTTGCCACTGTACTCGTTACGTGTAATCATCCCATTGATCATAGTAATGCTAATGCTCTAACTAGTTCGGCAACAGACGCTTTTTTATTTTTTGGATGTTTTTCTAGCCATGTATCCTAAGTAAAATTATTTATGTAAACCTTTTTGAAATTGTTTAACTAATAACTACTAATAATAATAATAACTTCTCGTTGACTTTCATACTTACATACATTCAAACTGTACGTCTTTATACATTAGTATGGCCAAATAGGAAATTATCTCGAAAAGTAAACGAGCTTTCAGCAACCTTGATCGCCAACACTCGGTTAGGTAATTCAATAAAAAAACAATCTATGTAATTATGAGCATTTTATTGCCATAACTTTATTAAAACCAGCTGCGCCCCACGGTTTCCGGGATAAAAAGTAGCCTATGAGTTAATCTAGACTACGAACAACCTTCCTTCCAAATTTAATGTAAATCCGTTCAGCCGTTTTTGCGTGAAAGAGTAACAAACATACATTCTTACAAACTTTCGCGTTTATAATATTAGTAGGATATTTTTATTACAAAAGCCAGTAATAATTTATGCGACCAAATTCCTACCCTCATCAACCTTCTTCTCTTTAAAATATTCCTCAATTTCCACCAACGTCTTATCCTTCGTCTCTGGCAAATACAAATACATTAAAACAACACAAACTCCTGAAGACAAACCATAAAGTAGAAACGTTCCATGCAAGCCAAAAGTTTCAATAAACGACGGAGCCATTTTCAATAGAAGACCGTGCAAAACCACAAATTCTCCACCCACAATAATGACTGTGGCACTCTTGTACCTGCAAGGAGTTAGCTCACCATACAACGACGTGGCAAGAACCATCGGTCCAGAACTAATCGATATCGAGAACCCAGACAAGAAAAACAAAGATACGTAAACATTTTCAGATAAAATACCTAAGTTTACAAGGTATAAATACAATGAAAGCGTTAGCAAGAATGATACGGCTATGCTAGACGTGACGAGCAAAACTACTCTGCGTTTAAAAGATTTGGCGAGAAAACATCCACTGTAGGCGCTAACAACCGTTATACCATCCAAAATTAACATGCTAGCGTAGACTGTCCTCTCATCTTCGACCAACTTCTTGAGAATATCAACCGCATATACTGCTATAACCAACTTTCCTGATAGCTGGTATTGAACCACTGCTAGCAAGGACAAAGAAACTGGAACGATGAATTCTCTACGAAACATGCTCTTTAAACTAATTCTGTCACCGGCAGTCTCTGCTCTGGACAGAATCAGTTCGCTTAGCTCTCTTTCAGCGCTTTCACTTTTGCCTTTCAACCACCTATGAGCTTCTCTACACTCAGCGAATCTATTTTGACTGGCATACCAAAACGGGGATTCTGGCCAATAGAAAACAGTCAACGAATGCAAAGACGCAGCAAGGCCTAGGGCTGGGATGTGTCTCCAAAAACTGAAAGTTCCTATGGCGTTCGAAATCCAGATGCCCCATAAGAAGCTAGCACCTTTGAAGCATAGAAACATCCCTCGGTACCTTGGGGAAGTGTACTCTGATATGATAATGGCAGTGATGGAAGATATGGCGCCTTGTGGAACGCCGAAGATACCTTCGGTGATGAGGAGGTGGGTAGGGGTGGTGCTGAAGAAGAAGGCAATGAAGCTGAGGACCAAGAAGAAAGATGTGAAGATGCAGGTTTTCTTCCGGCCGATGATACGGGCCATTGTCGCCAGGATGAAGACCCAAGGCACTGCAGCGTAGGTGAACGACGAAGCTGCAAGAAAACAAAATTTGTGCATTAGTTTTCTTATTGACTAGGGGAAGTGAGGATAACTTGAGCATGGTTTATCCGATCTTGATGAAATTTTACAGGTAATTGGTGGATACATTACAATTTCAATTCAATTCCGATACAATTTTTTAGTTTGAATACAGGGTAACACAGAAAGGGTCTAAGCATGAAACGACTGATAGTACTCATCATTATGAACAAATTTTACTACAGGACCAACCCAAAAAATGCGAAAAATAATCAGCTGTTCCAGACATTTTGTCGAGTGTCATTGACATTTTTCAATGGAACAGTTGATTTTTTTCGTAAATTCCGGGTTGGTCCCATAGTAAAAGTTGTTCATAATGATTTATGTATTACCCTGTATAAGTTAAATCGGTTTTAAGGTTGGATGTATAGATATAGTTGTTGCAAGGTGTAATTATGTAATGAAACCATTGCTGTGAAATAATGACTGATTTATTTCGTACTAGCTAACCCGACAGGCGTTGTCCTGTTCCCCTTTTTCGTTTATTTTTTAAATATCTTATTAAAACTAATTTAAAACTAGAAAAAATACGCTAGTCTTAAACAATCAGTCCCCATCCTGAACGCCTCTACCGAAAGTACCCATTAAACTGGCGTCATTTCCCCGCTGTATCGCCAGTGAGATGCGCTGGGCGAGAAACTGTCCCGCGCGAGGATCCCTGCCCCGCTCTCTCAGGCGACGCCCTAGCTCGGCCACAAATTTTTTCTTCCCTTTTTGTCTTCCATATTTTTTTTCTCTCTTTCTTACATAGCACGAAAAAACGTTAACGGTAAGCAATGTGCACTTGAGCAAAGAGGTCAAAGTCAGCGCCATTTTTTTTCCTATTTTGTATCACGAAAAAATACACATTTATGAAAAAGTCTGAATTACAGTTTAAAAAAAGCGTGCGCGCACGATATACTCTCTTCGATTTCAATTCGGAATTCTTTTACTTTTTATCGCAAAATATTGCTTGAAGCACCGCGGACACTGTAGTGTCCGATTTCAAAAAACCCGTAGAAGCACCGCGGACACTGTAGTGTCCGGATTTTTATTTCGCGCCAGACTCAGAAGTCTCTATCCTGCTTTTACTAAGGCAAAAAGACATAAAGTATGAATGCAATCTCGCTCCCCTTGAATGGGCCATTATTTTGAAGCAGCAACATTTTAAACTCGGTGGACATTCGATTAAAAAATAAATAATATTCCGTGAGTCAAAGTCAGTTTTGTGTTGACTTTGACTTTGACTGGTGCATCGACGGTTTTTACGTAATTTAATTCGATACTAGGCTGGTGTTCTTGGATAATTGTGTTATTTTTATACGTGAACAAGCTGTCATTTTTAAGCTGTTATTTTTATACGTGAACAAGCTGTCATTTTTAAGCTGTTATTTTTATACGTGAACAAGCTGTCATTTTTAAGCTGTTATTTTTATACGTGAACAAGCTGTCATTTTTAAGCTGTTATTTTTATACGTGAACAAGCTGTCATTTTTAAGCTGTTATTTTTATACGTGAACAAGCTGTCATTTTTAAGCTGTTATTTTTATACGTGAACAAGCTGTCAAAACATGTACTAGTAATTTCTGTGAAATCATGAATTCCTGTTAATTACATTTACAATATTAAGTAGAGCCGATATACCTACTATTTAAGGTAAAGTAGGGTGTAGAAAAAACGTTTTTTTACCAAATTAAAATATTTTTTATTCAATTAAATGTACCTAAAAAAGTATTATAAAATATACATATAAACAGTTTACACAGTCTGTCCCGGGATGAGTTTGTTTTATACAGGGTTAAAATGAAAGCTATGCCATATCGAAATAGGTATACCCTCATTATGAACAACTTTACTATGGGACCAACACAGAATTTGCGAAAAAAATATCAGCTGTCTATAAAGAAATGTCAATGACACTCGACAAAATGTATGGAACAGCTGATTTTTTTCGCAAACTCCGGGGTTTTTTTTAATATCTGTCCTTTTAACCCTATCTAATATACAGGGTTATTCATAAAGGGTATGCTAAGCCGAAAAGGACTCACAATACTCACCATTATGAACAACATATACTGTGGGACCAACCCGAAATTCGCGAAAAACAAAATGGTTTGGTCCCGTAGTAAAAGTTGTTCATAATGACGAGCACCATGATCCCTTTTCGGCTTAGCATACCCTTTTTGAATAACCCAGTACTTTGTGAAACTAGTCATTCATCTACATCTACGAGTATGACTTTGTTCTCTGGCTGTACGAATGCCAGCGTTCGAGAGTCGAGAGCCACAGAGTGCAAGTGCATAATCTCACTTCATCATCATCATCTGCAACCTTTAATCCTCCCACTGCTGGGACACAGGTCTACCCTCGAAGGGTGATTAGGCCGTATTCCACCACGCTGCCAAGTGCGGGTGGATTCACATACGCCATTGAATTTCTTCTCCGGACGTATGCAGGTTTCCTCACGATGTTTTCCTTCACCGAAAAGCCAGTGGTATGTAAATTCGTACGTAAGTTCGAAAGAACTCTCTGGTACGAGTCGGGGTCTGAACTCGCCACTCAAGAATGCGAAGCGGCTGTTCTCCCACTGAGCTACCACGGCTTTTTACATACATCTATAGAATCTTTATCTCATGGCTTAATCTCACTTACAGTTTCTTAATTCTAAAGCCTCCCCTGCCCCCTCCCCTGCCCCTCCCCTGGCTCTCCTGCTATCCCACTGTTCTTCTTCTCGCTACCCTCACCATCCACAGTGCGCTTATGACGTTAACAACGATTAAAGCCTGAAAAAAAAACGCATCATTAAACAAACAAACGAACAAACAAGAAAGAACCACAACAATAAAGAGTTTATTTATCTAACTATCTATCGTTATTTTACAAAACAATTTAGTAATCCGGTTTAGTTCTAAAAACATAAAAGCAGTTTTTAAATTTCGCGCCACGGCTGAAAAGTTTCACTCTAAACAAAAACAAACCTGCATCAAAGTAAGAAAAACTCCCCCAAACCCGATCCAGTCCATTTTCGACCTCATATGGTCCCCCAGCCGGTCAGCGCAACCCTTCGTATAGGCTGCGGGGACTCTACACTCCAGCACAGTTCCGTTGGGGCTGCAGCAGCTCAGAGGCACCAGGAGGGAGGCTTGCGTGTTGAGTGCGGGCAGCCAATCGTTGGCGCTGTCCACGCCACAGCATTCGAACTGAAAAGCATCAATCAAATAAACCGATAATCATTCCACTGCTGGGATACAGGTCTAATCTCGAAGGGTGATTAGGCCGTATTCCACCACGCTGGCCAAGTGCGGGTTGGTGGATTCACATACGCCATTGAATTTCTTACTTCGGCCTCAAGCTGTCAAATAGACTTGTTTTTAGTCGGCACTGCTGCTCGTCTAAGCTTTTTAGACTCTTTCTCGTGTCTCCATGAGTCAAGGACGTATCACTAAGTTTCGTTTAGTAACATCTTTTATCTCAGGGTGACGAGCGCATTGCTGTGCCGCGCAGGGTCTCGAATTCGAAAAAATCAAAATTCTGGGTGGCACAGACCTGTTATGGGCAAACGTGACGTTTAACATCAGGCGAGCGATTTGCTCGTCTCGTCACTCAATAGCATAAAAGTGGAATGACTGTCCCAAAATACTTACATCTTCCTGGAGCCGGTCCCACTGGCGTTTAACTACGGGACTGTTGGGGTACATGTAAATTCTGTTCGCCAGCTGGTTCTGAACAGAATCCAGCAGTTCGACTCGAAGTCTGAAGCCAGCGATACAAGCTGACAGCTGGAATAGTAGCACGATGACCAGGGATCCTGCAAACTGGGGAAAATAGCACGTTAACTTTTAGCTTATTGATTGAGCGAAGTGAGTTCTTGAGTCTAGAACAAATTGGCGTTTTTAAATAGGTATTTGTCTGACGATAACTTAAGTACAGTTGATCAGATCTTTATGCAATTTTGCAGGCAAGTAGTGTGTTGTTTTTATTCTTTAACGAAATTATCGTATGTTCGAAAGTAATTGAAAAGAACGTTGTGATAGCTTTGCACCTTTGACGGACCGCGTCTTCCGCCCCCTCTACGCCATTTACGAGTACAGTACATATTATGGCTGAGCGTATGCAGATGACGCAGCACAGCACAGAACAGATTTCGCAGGGCAGAGCAGGACAGACATAGGGCACAGAGCAAGACAGACACGTGTCCGCCATACGTGCCTACACCGCAGTACGCAGCTCATGCATTACAAAATCTGCTCTGTCCTGCGCTACGTGGACTTGCGTCACCGTCGTCGCAGTATATCACTGAGAAAAATGGCCATCAAAATTCCGATGAATTCACCTAAAGTACGGAGCATACCTACTAATAATCACCAAAAACTACGATGGTCACCCTAAAAACTGCCGCTAATCATCGTAGTTTTTGGTGATTATCAGTATGCTCCGTACTTTAGGTGAATCCAATCGGTATTTAGATGGCCATTTTTCTCAGTGTACGCTTAGCCTCAAATTTGATAGACACTCACCACTATGGTAACTATATAGTTCTCCTTAAGGGCGCCATAGAATCCAATAGCAGCGAACAGAAGTATGACGCACCCAATCGCCATGCAAAATGGAGCTAGACTCATGCCTGGGGGCGACACACCGTACGTTGTAAACGTCAAATGAACAGATATGCCCAAGTACAACGTTATGGCAGCCGTAATCTAAAACAGAAGATGTCACAGAAAAAATAATAGTTAAAAAAAAACTAAAAAAAACACGCTTTTTATAAAAAACCGAACTAAAAAAATAGAAAATAAAATTTTATAAATTTAAATTAAGAATAGGGTTGAAAATTTCAATAAATATAAATTAATAATAGTGTAAATAAATAAATATATGTATTTTATTTTTAAAAAGCGTGGGGTGCATGGGTCAATAGATATTATATATTTTGTAGATACATTTTGTATTGACAGACATGAGTAGAGTGATTAGCATTTTGATAATATCTTAAAAAGCACCCCACGCTTTTTTAAAAATAAAATACATATATTTATTTATTTACACTATTATTAATTTATATTTATTGAAATTTTCAACCCTATTCTTAATTTAAATTTATAAAATTTTATTTTCTATTTTTTTAGTTCGGTTTTTTATAAAAAGCGTGTTTTTTTAGTTTTTTTTTAACTATTATTTATTTTTCGCTTTTTAGTTCGATTTGCTAACTATTAACCATCCTTAATATGTACAAATGTGTTGGTGCTATCCGATTTTGGCCGTCTGCTCAAGCAAATTAAAAATAAAATTGATGCGTAACAAAAAATATTGAGCAAAAAGATTTGTAGCCGCGTGGTTTCGATCCTCAGACCTCATAAAATAAAATTGATGCGTAACAAAAAATATTGAGCAAAAAGATTTCTAGCGCGTGGTTTCGATCCAGGGACCTCTGGGTTATGAGCCCAGCACGCTTCCACTGCGCCACTCTGTTCTCTGACACGAATGACGAAATTACCATTTGTAAGTTAAACGGTATTAAAAGTTAAAGAAACTTTATAGAAAAAGCGTGTTAAAAAAATTAATAGTTAAAAAAACTAAAAAACACGATTTGTTTAGTGTATTGTCATCGGTCCTCGATATATCTACAAAGTTTGAAAGAAATCTGACCGTTTAAAGTGGGTCAAAATCGCGCTCAAAGGAGTCGGTTACATACAAACAAACATACAAACATACAAACATACAAACATACAGGTGAAGCTAATAAAAGCGTGTTAAAATAAAATTTAAAGAAAGCGTACATAGGAAAAGGCAAACTTCAATGTATCTTCCATCCGTAAACTGCTTTTTAACCGACTTCAAAAAAGGAGGAGGTATCAATTCGTCTGTATGTTTTTTTTTTGTTTATGTTTGTTACCTCATAACTTTTGACTGGGTGAATCGATTTTGATGATTCTTTTTTTATTAGAAAGCTGACGCTTCCCATTTAGTCCCATTTCAATTTAGTCCAGTTCTGATAATGGTATCCATGAGAAAACCATAGAAGTCTTAAATTTGCATTAAATACGTGCGCGACAAATAGATGAATAACTCAATAGTCGGTCTTTTGAAGTCGGTTTTTGTTTTTTGTTTTGTAAAAATAATGCTCTTGTTTTATTCAATAAAATAGGCTTGCGTTTGACCGCCATCTCGCCTGATGGTAAGCAACGACGCGGTCTACAATGAAGCACGCGCATCCAAACTAAACCGATTCACTCGCGATTTGAAGACACACAGATTATATCTGTCTATTTCACTCGGTCAGAGGATTTCACACTCTATCGGTTCCCACAATAATGATGGAATTACACCGTTTCGTACGAGTTTTTGGTACATCAACCATAACATATTCAAACCACACTTTGCCTACGCTAGCTCCATTGGGGATGATTTTTGTACTGTTATTCACTGCCTTTAGCTGGACACTTCTTTATGTTTTTCTAAGACCATTCTTCTTGCTTCTAGTCTCCATGGTTAACCTAAACAAGCGCTCGCAACGCTACCTAGCTTCATTGACTGTAACGCCTTACATAACCCGATACGTTACAAACAAACGATATCTATAATATATCTATTTACGATCTATGACTCGTGGTCCCACTAATTTGACCCACTGGTGGGACAGTGTGTCGATTTAATGGGCTCGTGGTCCCACTGTTTGGTGGGACCATCAGTCAACGTAATGCAGTCGCTCGTGGTCCCACTGATTTGGTCATAAGGGCTATAACACAAATATTTTTGTGAAATGAACAGAAAAGTGGAATTTATTATTAAATTATTTTATTTTATTATTAATGTTTTTCCGCCTGAGGGGGGGATTCAAAACAGGAATAAGCTTACATCTACAAAGTCTTCCACCTTTATAAAACGAAAAAAATATTGGTCTTTTACTCACCACAAAAAAAATGTTGACCGTCACCAAAGTCCACTTGAGCGTGGATAACAGTTTCTCCGTCATTGTTTTTTCTTACACGTGACCCACAAACAACTGGCCACTGTTCTTGGTCACTGTTTTCACTTTCAACGCGAAATTGTAAACACAAAATTAAATGCGTCCACATAGGATAAAGTCCTGTTTGTACGATAATTTTAGCGAGGTGTTCGACATTATCTTATCTGGTTTAGTTTGATTATTGATATAGTAATTGACAAGTAATTTATGTTAGCTGGTGGCCAAGTGCATGTCAAGACATACATGCTGCCGTGCTTTTGATTGACCGCGCGAGCGAAGCGTTTCTGCAACGACTGGCCTTTGCTTTCATCTGTCCGGATGTTTGTTTGTATGTTGGTACTCGCGTACAGATCGCATTTATCAACAAATCTCGACGAAACTTGGTTTACAGGTTCAAGGGTTCAACGATTTAATAGAATTTTTGTGTCGTCGAGATTTTTGATTGGGGAATTTCCCTCAAAAAGTGGGGAAATTCTGCAGCGCCAATTTACCTTTACCGACGATTTTGATGAAATTTGGTAGAAGTATGTGGTACCCAATTCTAAACAAGAATTTTGAATATGAGTGATATCAAGAGTCAAGGTCAAGAGGTTGTTGAGATAAAACACTGTGATGACACACAGAATGTGTTGAAACACCGAATCCCTGAGGTTCGACTCGATCCCCTCCCCCTAAATGACTCACGTAATTAACTCATCACTTATGTCCATTTTGATAATTGTGACAAATACTGACTGATGTCGTCCCAACGACAGCGACCCTGGCGACCCAACGACAGCAAATCCAAACTACATTTTGAAAGGTAACTTAATTTAGTTTCTGTTTATTGTTTTCTATCCTGTCCGGTCACATCATTAGCAACCTTTAAATCCTCCCACTGCTGGGATACAGATCTACCCTCGAAGGGTGATTAAGCCGTATTCCACCACACTGGCCAAGTGCGGGTTGGTGGATTCACATACGCCTTTGAATTTCTTCTCCGGTCGTATGCAGGTTTCCTCTCGATGTTTTCCTTCACCGAAAAGCCAGTGATAAGTGATAAGTCCCAAAGAAGTCATTGGAACGAGTCGGGGTTTGAACCCGCCACCTCAAGAATGCGAAGCGGCTGTTCTCTCACTGAGCTACCACGGCTTGACACGTCCTGTCACATGTCGCGCAGTAATTCCCGCGCTGTTATACGTGTTTATAGGAGGGTTTGGTTCTTGCGAGATTGGCGTTTGAGGTCTAACTCTGAAAGGCGAATATTTACGAAGTTACTGACGCCTTGTTTGACCTTCGAACGTATCAATCCTATGTGAACAACCTCCCATCTTTTTTTTAAGTAATTGAGTGACGAGACGAGCAAATCGCTCGCCTTAAACGTCACGTTTGCCCATAACAAGTCTGCGCCACCCAGAATTTTGAACTCTTAGAATTCAAGACCCTGCGCGGTACAGCACTGCGCTCGTCACCCTGAGATATAAGTTGTTTAATCTCCCATTTACCCTGGAATTTCACTGGAAACGTGGAAACAATACCCTTTCACTTGTCAGTTAGAAAACTAACTCACATATCCACGAAGCCATCTCAGTGGTGACGGTGACGTTGGCCCGCCGCAGCTGCGGGATGATAACGGTCGGCGCTCCGAACAGCATCCCCATGCAGAAGTACAGCACCCAAGAGCCGCTGGCTATCAGGAGCTGGGAATTCAATTAAATTAATACAAATTTTAATGACAAATATTTACATTCACACAGACAAATATTACAAAAAAACTAGTAGGGGAACAGTAGACCTCGCGAGAACTTTTTTGCGACAATCACAGTGTTTTATCTTGACAACCTCTCGACCGACTTTATTCATATTCAAAATTCTTGTTTAGAATTAGATTCCAAATATGTCTGCAAAATTTTATCAAAATCGGCCGGTAAATGGCGCTGCAGCAAATGTTCCCTCTTTTTGAGAGAAATATTGAAGGGGGCAAAAAAAAATCCTGACGAAAATAAAATCTATGAAATCGTAGAACCTATGACCTATGTATATGTATATACCAAGTATCGTCGAGATTTGTAGAGAAATGCGAGCTGTATGCGTACTAACAAATAAACATCCGGGCAGATGTAAGCAAAGGACACAATCCACGATCCATACATTTTTGGTCCAAATGTCAAAGTTGACGAATAATTTGGTTATATTATGTTAGAGCATGTCTATGTCTTTACGATAATTCGATATCAACTCTATTGTACTTGGTTTTGGTACTAAAAACTCGAACAAAGCGCTTTGATTCCAGTTTTATTTTGCGCACTGCTAGAGTGTGTGGAACGCTTTGCCCAAGTGGGTGTTTCTCGTTAGAATGATATACTCCGGGTCTGGGTGTCTTCAAGTCGCGAGTATATCGATTCCTTCTAGGCGCACGTGCTCCATCGTAGACCGCGTCGTTGCTTACCATCAGGCGGTCAAACGCAAGCCTAGTAAAATAAAATAAAAATTAACATACCTGTCTAAGAAATGGCTTCCAACTTATATCGTCGTTTCGCAAACGATTCTTTTTATCCGTATCATCTCTCACAAAGTTTTCCATTGAGCAGAAAAACAGTTAATTTTAACACGCTTTTATTAGTTTCACCTGTATGTTTGTAGCCAACCCTTTTGGACTCGATTTTGCCCTACTTTCTACGACCAGATTTAATTCTAACTTTGCACACTTGTCTACCGATGACAATGCGTGTTTTTAACCGACTTAAAAAAGGAGGAGGTTCTCAATTCGACTGTAGTTCTTGCAAAATTAGACCAACTAAGCAAGACCAACTAAAATGTTATAATTTAGCTCAAGCAATTTTAATTTCATGCAGATATACCATTCATAATTACTATTACAGTGTTTTTAGAAAAATTTACATAATAATAACCAAAAACAGCTAACAGTTCATATTTTAATGTTAATGGACGCTAAGGTAGGCCGGACCTAATCGAGAGGTCTTTGTAATCTAAAATATCACCAAAACATGATTTTTAGGGTTCCGTAGCTAACGATGGAAATCTTGTTTCGCTATGTACGTCTAGAATAAAGTTTCAGAAATATATGGATCAATAAATTTGATTTTGCTGTCATAATTTAAAGATTTATTTAAATTAATTTCACAGCATACTCACGTTGATACGAGATATATTATGTATGTTAGCCAAAAATAACGTGTATGAAGATTCTAACAAAATGCATCGAAAAACCGCTTACTTTGAACATGTTACAACATGTGTTTGATAAATTGTTATAAATAAATAAATAAACAAAATCTTTTATTTCAATTAAAATATCACAAATAGACATACAGAATAGAAAATTACAGATAAAAAACAGAGCTCAGTTTTTGTTAAAATTAAACACGGAAATACTCACATAATTAAGTCGTCTACCACGACTAGTTTCGGTCACACTGAGTGCCAAACGAGACGCAACCGCGAGCGCGTCACGTTTGTAAACTCACCTGATGAAGGTCACCGAAATGTGACCGAAACTAGTCGTAGTAGACAACTTAATTTTTATGTGAGTATTTCCCGTGTTTAATTATAACAAAAATGTTTGAAAACCACGTTAGTTTCCATTAAAACAGAGCTCAAGCTAATAACCGCGGGTAAAGTTACCGCGACGTTATCTAGTTGAATATTAATTCTCTGCCGAGGTAAGCACCAGCCCTTTACTCGTTTGATCTCTCAAAAAAACTCATTTAAACTGTCTTAACAGTTTTAACAGTTTTGTTCCTGAAAAAAATTTAATTTGCTGAAGTTGAATAATTATTTCTAAATAGCTACGGAACTCTACCTTAACCGTGTCGACACACGCTTGAATGAATGCGTAGTAACACACTTGAAAAGTCTGTAACTCTCAAATAAGCTAAAGCGTGTATCTTTGTGGCATCGTAGCTCCCGAAAGGCTGAACAGATTGATTTTGAAAGGTGACTCGAGAAATTATTATGATTCGAGAAAATCTGTTCGGCCGGTTTGAAATATTTTAGTCAAAGATTGTAGATAGGAAATATAAATTACTTTGTTTTAGTTATTAATTTTCTTTTTGACGTGACAACGTCTAATAAATCGATGAACGCCGGCTGCACGCACGAAAAAGTGTCCCGTTACGTGTCCCATTACGCTCATTGTGACGTCACGATCGGAGCGAGAAAAGTATGCAATCATTTCATCAATGTTTTGTTATGACGTTGTCACGTTAAACTATCGTCCGTAAACCGACTTTAGGTACAGACAACCAATTTTTAACCGACTTCAAAAAAGGAGGAGGTTATCAATTCGACTGTATGTTTTTTTTTTATGTTTGTTACCTCATAACTTTTGACTGGGTGAATCGATTTTGATGATTCTTTTTTTATTAGAAAGCTGACGCTAACCATTTGGTCCCATTTCATTTTAGTCCAGTTCTGATAATGGTATCCATGAGAAAACTATATAAGTCTTATTTGCATTAAGTACGTGCGCGACAAATAGATGAATAACTCAATAGTCGGTCTTTTGAAGTCGTTTTTTGTTTTTTGTTTTGTAAAAATAATGTTCTTGTTTAAGCTAAATTTTAATTGATGTAAATATTTGTAAATACTTTTTATTTTATTTGTTTTGTAGACGGTGTGCAGTCTCTCGGTTCTGGCTGACGCACGCGCGGTCCACCTTCCCCTGTCTAGACGAACCGCACTTCAGGGCCACCTTCAAGCTAACCATTGTACGAGACAGGTGAGAAACAAACTAAAAATATCAAAAATAAAAAAATAAAATAAATTAAAAAAATACAACAGATCAAGGGCTCGTCCATTTTTATTCGCGAATAAGTCCGCGTTCGACCACCAACTCGCCTGTTGGTAAGTGACGATGTGGTCGAAGATGAGCACGCAGTGAACACCGTATGACGTCACATGTTTACAGCAAGACATCTCAGTTGTATCTGTGTATAGGGTTACCATATGAAACGAAAAGTCCGGGCAAAAAGCCGGACACATCAATAAAAGTCCGGACATTGGACTGTCGTCATGTCGACTAAATTTTATATCAAAAATATATAATAGACCGAAAATTAAAATCTACAATAATTATTTTACATCTACAATAATATACATTTTATCTTGCAGGTTCCACGTATCTTTGACCAATATGCCGATCGTTGCTACTGAAGAGGCTGGCTTCTATCTAGGACACAGACTGGTGAGTCAAAAATATCTATTTTGAATAATATAATTTACGATTTTTTTTTTAAATTTTATTAATTCGTAGTTTAATTCAGTACAACGTTACTACAACAAAACATTTATAAAGTAAAAAAAAATATTTAAAATTTAAAAATATAATTAAATCAATATATATATATATATGTATGTATATGTGTGTATTATTTACATATAATTACTTACATCTTAAATTAAAATTAATCTAAGAAAAGGAAATTATAGACTAAAACAAAGTAAGAAATATGTATTAATTTGAAAAAAATGTATCTTTATGTAACAGCTGATTTTTATATGCAAAATTTTGGGTTGGCTTTTTTAGTAACAGTTGTCAATGATAATATAAGTTTAAAAAGTGCATCAAGCTCCTTTCGGCTTAGTACGTTTCTGTCTAACCTTGTTTCCAGCTCCAAGACGAGTTCGCCGTATCCCCCCCAATGCCGCCCTACATGACGTCAGTGACGGTCTGCCGCCTGCAGCGCCGCGCCGCCCCCACCCCTCCCACCGATACGAACATCACCGAAGTATCCACGAACATACCCGAAGATGATGAGGAAAACCTACCCCCGCCTGAGATCAGCCTTTATAGCGACCGGCAAGCCATTTTAGACGAGTCTGGGTATGTATCAAGCTAGATTTAATCTTAGTACTCAAATATTAGGTCCATTTTGATGCGAGATGAGTCTACAATCACGGTCATTACCGAAGTAACCACGAATATACCTGAAGATTATGAGAAAAACTTACCTCCGCCTAAGATCAGTCTCTACAGTGATCGACAAGCCATATTGGATGAATCTGGGTATGTGAGAAGCTAGATTTAATCTTAGTACTCTAATATTAGGTCCATTTTGATGTGGGATGACACCTACGGTCACGGTCATTACCGAAGTAACCACGAACACGCCCAAAGATGACGTGGAGAAGTACTCAAGTACAGAAGTACGAGTAGATAAATCTTAATATATATAAATCTCGTGTCACAATGTTTGTCCTCAATGGACTCCTAAACCACTTAACCGATTATAATAAAATTCGCACACCATGTGCAGTTCGATCCAACTTGAGAGATAGGATAGTTTAAATCTCAAATTATAGTCGCAATTTTAATTTATTGCAAATTATATATATACTGATAATTTTTACTATAAATTGACAAGTTAGCATCAACATACTACGGTTGCTATAGTTACGCAATATTTGACATAGAATTGACGCAATGGCTTTTGACAGGACAACGTCTGTCGAGTCAGCTAGTAAATATATAAATGATTAATTTGGTTGTTACAGACCCCTGCTGGAATGGGTGCAGAAAACGATACAGTTGTTTGCCTATGAATTGAACACGTCGTACCCCCTGCCGAAGTTTGGTAAGCAATAAGCATTAGCTTGATGGAACGCCTGAATAGAGCCGCGGCGCAGATTGGGTTGGCATAAGCGTTCGATCCCGGTTGCCAAGTACTAAGGGGTGATAATATAACTCACTTTCTCAGCCAGAAAAGCCTTAGAGAAGAACTCGTTCTGAAAAGACATACAAATAAATAAATAGCGATCTACTCTAGTATTTATCTGCGTACTAATATCTGCCTTATGAGCAAGAGGTCTCGGGTTCGATTCCCGCCCGGATTCATCATCCAATCATTTGTTTGAACGATGAATTTAAAATCTGCTCTGGGACTGGGTGTTAGTTGTCCTCGTCTTTATTTGTATTTTTGTATGCTATTGAGTGACGAGACGTGCAAATCGCTCGCCTGATGTTTAACGTCACGTTTGCCCGTAACAGGTCTGCGCCACCCATGGCATCCCCGATACAGGGAGTCCAGGGAGCTATAAGTGTGAAACGTTATTAAATTAAACCTTTAATCGTTCCAGATATGGTGGTAGTGGACGGCTCTAACCCGTACTGCGAAGGTTGGGGTCTCGTCACTCTGTCACCTGCCACATTGTCCGACACACAGTCCATCGCGCGGCTGCTCGCTCAGCAGGTGAGTCTCTTACTAGTAGTATATTTATCTATGGTGTGTCTACAGGGTTATGCTAAGGTGTAAAAGGCTTATAGTACTCAACTCATAATTATGAACAACTTTTACAATGGGACCAACCCAAAATTCGAAAAAAAAACAGCTGTTCCATACATTTTGTGGAGTGTCATTGACATTTTTCTATGGAACAGCTGATTTTTTTCGCGAATTCCGGGTTTGTCCCATAATGAAGATTGTTCATAATGATGAGTACTGTGAGGCCTTTTCCACTTGGCACAACCTTTCTATATAACCAATTATTCGGTACATCCGATTTAAATTGAAACCTTCTTACGTGATAGGCGTCAAGTAATAAATATATCTCCGGCAGTGGTTCGGCGGGCTCGTCTCCCCGCGCTGGTGGTCCTCGCAGTGGCTGATGGGCGCGCTCACGTCGGTGCTGGCGGAGCGCGCGCCTCCCCTCGCGGGGCAGCCGGCCGAGCCGCAGCAGGATGCGCTGCTGTTTGATCACATCCTGCCTGCTCTCAGGTGAGTTCACATGGTGCCTGTAGTCAGGTGAGTTCACATGTTGCCTGCACTCAGGAGGGGCACATACTGCCTGCTCTCAGGTGAGTTCACATGGTGCCTGTAGTCAGGTGAGTTCACATGTTGCCTGCACTCAGGAGGGGCACATACTGCCTGCTCTCAGGTGAGTTCACATGGTGCCTGTAGTCAGGTGAGTTCACATGTTGCCTGCACTCAGGAGGGGCACATACTGCCTGCTCTCAGGTGAGTTCACATGGTGCCTGTAGTCAGGTGAGTTCACATGTTGCCTGCACTCAGGAGGGGCACATACTGCCTGCTCTCAGGTGAGTTCACATGGTGCCTGTAGTCAGGTGAGTTCACATGTTGCCTGCACTCAGGAGGGGCACATACTGCCTGCTCTCAGGTGAGTTCACATGGTGCCTGTAGTCAGGTGAGTTCACATGTTGCCTGCACTCAGGAGGGGCACATACTGCCTGCTCTCAGGTGAGTTCACATGGTGCCTGTAGTCAGGTGAGTTCACATGTTGCCTGCACTCAGGAGGGGCACATACTGCCTGCTCTCAGGTGAGTTCACATGGTGCCTGTAGTCAGGTGAGTTCACATGTTGCCTGCACTCAGGAGGGGCACATACTGCCTGCTCTCAGGTGAGTTCACATGGTGCCTGTAGTCAGGTGAGTTCACATGTTGCCTGCACTCAGGAGGGGCACATACTGCCTGCTCTCAGGTGAGTTCACATGGTGCCTGTAGTCAGGTGAGTTCACATGTTGCCTGAACTCAGGAGGGGCACATACTGCCTGCTCTCAGGTGTGTTCATATGCCTGCAGTCAGGGGAGGCACATACTGCCTGCACTCAGGTGAGTTCATATGGTGCCTGTAGTCAGGAGAGGCATATACTGCCTGCTCTCAGGTGAGTTCATATGATACCTGCAATCAGGTGAGACCACACAGTGCCTGCACTCAGGTGAGTCACGTAACACATTCTGGTGAACAATGTTGCGGTCTACAATCGAGCTGTTTGGTAAATGCATGCAACTCCAATGACAATTCAATAAAAGTATGTTTTCCTTTCAGGCTAGATTCAAGTAACTCGGTCCGAGCGGTAGCTTCACCGAGACTGGAAAGGGCAGACATCGAATCAGCTACCGACGAACTCTCATTACACAAGGTAATGTTTCTTGTCATAATTAGGTTACATCTTTTGCACCCTACCATATCTGGGTATCTTTTGAAATCTTGCCCCGTCATCAAAAAAAACGGCTGATGATGATGATGTAGATTGTAGAAGTTATAAAGAATTCGTTGTCTGTAAAGTCGGTTTACGGACGATAGTTTAACGTGACAACGTCATAACAAAACATTGATGAAGTGATTGCATACTGTTCTCGCTTCGATCGTGACGTCACAATGAGCGTGACGGGACACGTAACGGGACACTTTTTCGTGCGTGCACCCGGCGTTCTGTCACGTCAATAAGTCCCGGTTTGTTTGGCAGGGAGCAGCAATAGTGAGCATGGCTATAGAGGCGGCGGGCGAGGCGGCCGGCCGCGCCGCGCTCGCGAGACTGCTGCGGGACCACCGCGCCGCCAGCGCGGACGCCAGGTGAGGGCGCCGGGCGCCGAGCGCCGGCACCGGGGGGACAACTTGTGTTACATAGTCAGAAATCTTTACAGAAGAAAAAAAACCGGCTAGTGCGAGTCGGACTCACGTACGAAGTGTTCCGTACCATTAACTACAAAATCGGCAAAAAAGTCACGTCTATTGTATGATTTTATGGGAGCCCCCTTGATGTACGGACAGACGGACGGAGAGACAGATGAGTCTTAGTAATAGGGTCCCGTTTTATCCTTTGGGTACAGAACCCTTAAAAAATAACCCCTATGAGTATACAAAAATTCAATAATTTTGAACAATACTTCCTAATTTTTAGGGATCTCTGGCGTGCCCTAGAGCGCGACGGCTCAGAAGACGTGGCCCACGCCCACGCGTGGGACGGCTGGTGCGAGCGGCCTGGACACCCGCTGCTCTACGCCACTGTGGTACGAGATGACGTCATATTGAGACAGGAACGGTAAGTCAAAAATACGACTAAAAATACTAAACATCAAAAAAAAAAAACTATTTTAGTAAAAAAACATGCGAATTAAATAAATTATCAATTTAAAATAAATCTGTCAAAGCGAAAACTCGCATGTCGAGGGTTCTGAACCGAGCGCGGAACCCTAAAACCGCATCTAAGACAACACAAATCACAATTCAATACGAAAAGATACAAGTTACGGAGCTGAGATGATATGACCAAGTCCATTTAAGCAAGACCCTTTTACTCGTATTGTTCATAATTTGTAAATAAAATAAAAACTATTAATTTGGGAAACTTCTCAATAATGCATTCATTTTTTTTTCAGAAACTTAAAGAAATTACAAATGAATATTACAATATCATTAAATTAAATAATTAAACTAAAACTAAACTAACCTAATCTAAAAGGCCGCTGCCTGCGGGAATTGTTCCCAAAATGCTGGCCTCATTACCACGTTGTATGGCGATGCTCACCCTTTGGGCGAGATAGAGGCCAGCATTTTGGTCACGTGATGCTTCGACCAGACGAGAAGAGAGCTCTTTATAATTTTTTTTAGCGGCCGGCCCCCACGGCAACTTCTGTATATTTTTCCCGACTAGTTCACGTAATAAAACGTTCAGGTTTTTTATGAACTATAGGAACTGAGTAGGCACTCAGTTCGAGTTTTTTCACTATGAACTAACTAGTTTAACCATACAAATTGTTGTTTACGTTAACGCTATCGAATAGTGTAAAAACTCGCTCTAGACACTAGACTACTACCCTCGGTTCCAGTTTCGTGCTGAGCGCGCCCCCCCCCGCGGCCGCCCCCCCGGTGCTCACGGCGCTGCTCACGGCCGACCTGCGCGCCGACCTGGACGAACTCTTCTATGAACCGGGTAACTAATTACATAATATCTAAACAACCCTTCAATCGATTTAGCTCAAATTCGAACCTAAATGGTGTATTGAAATGAACTATTTGCTTGCAAAATTTCATGAAGATCGGATAAACGATACTCAAGTTATCGTCGGACAAACATACATACATACATACAAGCGCCGTTTTGTTCCCTTAGACTCGGAGACCTCACTTCGCTCGGTCAATTATTAGAGACCACCCACAGCCTGGTTTATCTCACAACTGGATTGGATATCTACAGGGAAATAAGGAAAGGGTATGCTAAGCCGACAAGACTCATAGTACTGTACTCATAATTATGAACAACTTTTGCTATGGGACCAACCCGGAAATTGCAAACAAAAAGCTGCTGTTATAGAACATTTTGTCGAGTGTCATTGACATTTTTCTATGGAACAGCTGATTATTTTTTCTGGTCCCATTATAAAAGTTGTTCATAATGATGAGTACTGCGAGCCCTTTTCGGCTTAGCATTCTCTTTCCTTTTTGTATTTCATTTTCGTAGTTCATATCCACACTACTAATTTTTCACCAGAAATTACGCCAGATACTAATTCACGACAAATCCCCAGAGAACTTCACTGAGACCGCTGAAGACGACTTCAACTCGACCACCACCCCCGCCCCGCCGCCCAGCACGCGCCGCACCACCCCCCGCCCCAAGATGCCCGTCCACAAGTGGGTCATACCCGTCACCTTCGCCGTGGGCCCGCTGCATGACGAGGATGTGGAAAACGTGACTAAAGTGTGGAGGAATGCGACTGAAGGGGTTAATGGGACTTGGTAATTTATCACTTTAGTTTACACCCAGCTTTGTCCACTGTTGGATATAGGCTGCTCTTAAGGCATGCCACTCAAGCCCCCACCAAGGCACGCCATTCAAGGCACTCTCAAGACACGCTACTCAAGCCACTTCTAAGGCACGCTGCTCAAGCCACTATCATGGCACACCACTCTGGTCATCACCATAATCAACAACCTTTAATCCTCCCACTGCTGGGATACAGGTCTACCCTCGAAGGATGATTAGGCCGTATTCCACCACGCTGGCCAAGTGCGGGTGGATTCACATACACCATTGAATTTCTTCTCCGCACGTATACAGGTTTCCTCACGAGGTTTTCCTTCACCGAAAAGCCAGTGGTATGAATGAACTCATCGGTACGAGTCGGGGTTTGAAACCGCCGACTCAAGAATGCGAAGCTGCTGTTCTCCACTGAGCTACCATGGCTTTTTTACAACGGCCTTGGGGTTGACCTGAGTGGCCATTTCCAAATTTGCTCAAGGCATTTGCTTCTAGTCACATACAAAATACCCGAACATTCTATTACAATTAAAATAATGAGAACTCAAACTGACAATTTTTTTAAAGCTAAATAGTACTGCATTAAAACATTACACATACATGCATTAATATTTAATTTGGTTGCAGGTATGATGTGATCAACGAAACGAAGCCGATGAGATCGCGGTGGGCGGTCAATGTGACGCATTTGATTTGGATGAATGATACTGAGAGTAAGTTTATTATGTTTTTGAAGTGACAACGTCTAATAAATTGATGAACGCTGCTGCACGCACGAAAAAATGTCCCGTTACATGTCCCGTTACGCTCATTGTGACGTCACGATCGGAGCGAGATTAGTATGCAATCATTTCATCAATGTTTCGTTATGACGTTGTCACGTTCAACTATCGTCCGTAAACCGACTTTACAGACGACCATTTTTTTATTAAATATGGTTCAAGTCGCGAGTGAATCGGTTTCTTCTAAGCGCGCATGCTCCATTATCGTTGCTCACCATCAGGCGAGATGGCGGTCAATCGCAAGCCTATCAATTATTACCAAAACTTTTGAGTACCTACCTACTCATTAATCACTGTTCTGTTTGTATTTCATACTAGCTGCTCCCTGCCACGCTTCGCTGTGGATAAAAAAAAATAGCCTATGTTACTTTGGGATAATGTAGCATTCGAATGGTGAAAGAATTTTTGAAATAGGTCCAGTAGTTTTTGAGTTTAATCCACACAAACATACAAAAATACAAATCTTTCCTCTTTATATAATACTAGCTGTTCCCTGCCACGCTTTGCTGTGGATAAAAAAAATAATTAAAAAAAATAGCCTATGTTACTTTGGGATAATGTAGCATTCGAATGGTGAAAGAATTTTTGAAATCGGTCCAGTAGTTTTTGAGTTTAAAGGCACTCTTAGGTTGAGGTGTTGCCAATTATCAGAAGTTAGGTATTGTCAAGCGGTTCTGTTCATAATGTGGGCATGTAGTTAGGTTCTATTAGACAAACAGGCGTGGATAATCGGGCGAGAGGAATAAAACCATTACTTGCAACACACGTAGATTATAATCTTGAATGATGTCAGTACATTAATGTTACAATGATCCGTTCTACTAAGATCTCCAATGGATATTCCAAGTATTCACAATACAACTCAAACAGGCACTCCGCCGAACACGTAATGCGCATAGGTACACGATACAATAAGATTCTATGGCCACCACTGTAATTCCAGATGTAATTGCAACTATTGTAATCAGCTTTCTAAGTATCAACTTTAACTATCAACCCTTGCCCTTGTGGCTCTGCTCGAGATTCCCAAAGTATCGTTTCCCGCCTTACGGATCGTAGTCGTGCCAGAGTGGTAAACGTCAGCAGCTCAGCAGCTGTCACTGTCAGTTACGTTTCTTTACCACTCTAAATAAAGATTGGCTCAGAGCGCCGACACGGCCTCTCCTGACTATCGCACGTCCTCGTGCGCCTTCTTCTCGTGGTCTTCCAGCAATCCCTCTCCATAGCATCTCTGAACCCAGCAAGTCTTCATGCAACTGCTTCTCCATAGCATCTCTGATACTCCACCAAGCTCGTCAACACTTATCCAGTGTTAATCTTCCATTTGATCTGCAAAGACAAAACACACCTGGTAAACTATTCTATGGAAGCTCGTCCATCACTGACACATCTCTATTTGTCACCCACCGAATAGAACCTTTCCACATACAAGTTACAACCACAAACACTGGACCGGACAACTGTACTCAGGCGTCCCTTCGACCAGTCATCATTTCTCATGATGACATGGACCGGACAACCAATGAGCGTCCTTTCGACCAGTCATCATTTCTCATGATGACATGGACCGGACAACTCGACCCAGGCGTCCTTTCGACCAGTCATCATTTCTCATGATGACATAGACCGGACAACCCATAAGCGTCCCTTCGACCAGCTCTCCAAATGCCACCCCAAACCAGCCTAGTGGTCTGATCCGGAACATTGACCTGCATAAGCCAGCTCCTTAGACCTCCCACTAGCTGCACACATCAATATCGTACATGGGGACATCCGATGCTCCCCAGCCAGTATTGTCGCCCTCTACACAACACAGTCACTATTCCCAAAAAAAGGCCAGCATGCAGTTAATATGAGAATGACCACAGACAGTACACAGGGTTTACACATAAAACAAATATTCAGTAGAACAAATTATCTAATGATTATGCTCGCATATGTGAACCAGCTCCAACAATTCTACTGATCATCATCATCATCTCTTAATATGAACAAACTAGAATGATTCTATTGATCATTACATTCACAATTTCACATATGTGACCAACAATCAAAGACAGTAACAGTAAAGGAACAAGCTCACCGGATATTGTGTTCAAGCAACATGAGGATGGTCTAAGTTCACGGAGTGAACCTTTACAAGCCGCTGCTCGGTCGATCTCTCCGTGTCCATCTGGACACACTTTTGCAACATGTCATGTCTTTCTGCGCACAAGCTCAGTAATTAGTCTTGCTTTATCTAGACTCATTGACACCAACGTTTGGTTCGCTGTCTTCTATGCAGCAGTAATATCTTCTCATCGCTTTATACTTCTGCTCCAGCATCTCAGGATCAAATTAGATCAGTTCTATTGCCTTCTTTGCAAATTTTTTTTTTCTTTTGTTTTGTTGTTTGTTCTGTCTCAGGATCAGAGCGGCTACTGAGAGTGTTTCAACTGGATTTGATCTAGAAAGAGACCTAGAATCGATCTACATGTCTTAACGCCATCACGGCCTCCTGATAGTTCACTGGACGATTCACTAATAGTTCACGGGTATCACAAGTACCTACCCGTGGAAGGGTTGACACTGACAACATTGTCAAGTTCCTTGACCTCAAATTTACTATCGTTCTTCCTATCAGTTATTGATATTGAAATCTCCGTCACCATGTCAATTTTTCAAACATCGGCTTCTGTACTTTCATATTCTGTTCCTTTTATATTCTGTTGTTTGTAGTTTTGAGGTTAAGTGCTAGCCAAAAATCTCGACGACTTTACATGTAGCAAAAAGTTTAGCATGGCGATGTTTTGTAGCTGCTGGTTTTATCCTCTGATCTTTGCCCTTCGTATCCCACTTCTGATAAAGGCACTCTTAGGTTGAGGTGTTGCCAATTATCAGAAGTTAGGTATTGTCAAGCGGTTCTGTTCATAATGTGGGCATGTAGTTAGGTTCTATTAGACAAACAGGCGTGGATAATCGGGCGAGAGGAATAAAACCATTACTTGCAACACACGTAGATTATAATCTTGAATGATGTCAGTACATTAATGTTACAATGATCCGTTCTACTAAGATCTCCAATGGATATTCCAAGTATTCACAATACAACTCAAACAGGCACTCCGCCGAACACGTAATGCGCATAGGTACACGATACAATAAGATTCTATGGCCACCACTGTAATTCCAGATGTAATTGCAACTATTGTAATCAGCTTTCTAAGTATCAACTTTAACTATCAACCCTTGCCCTTGTGGCTCTGCTCGAGATTCCCAAAGTATCGTTTCCCGCCTTACGGATCGTAGTCGTGCCAGAGTGGTAAACGTCAGCAGCTCAGCAGCTGTCACTGTCAGTTACGTTTCTTTACCACTCTAAATAAAGATTGGCTCAGAGCGCCGACAAGTTTATTCCACACAAACATCCAAAAATACAAAAATACAAATCTTTCCTCTTTATAATATTAATAGTATAGATAGTATAGATTAGTATAGACTTAAATTCATGTGACGTATTTTATAGATGGTTCCAAACGTCAAAAACTCAAAACGTCAAACCAGCAGGGAATTCAGCGTTCATTATATAGCAACACTAAACACATCAACATAACTGGAATAAACAATTTTGATACTTGGATACGAAAGTCACATTTTATTTTACTAACACGCTTTTATTAGTTTCACCTGTATGTTAACTAGGGTTTCCAGAACCGGTACTGTTTTTAAGAACCGGGATTTCGGTACTTTTGTTCCAAAGAACCGGGAAATCCCGGGATTCCCGGTTCTTTCGGATTTTTTGGTATATTTGCTATTTTTTGTTTTTCAATGGCGCAAAAGTGAATCTTACACGCAGTAGTTATTCGTTTTATACTTGTCTGAGTGTCTGAAGTGACGTGTGACTCTCAGCGGACTCTTGGAGTCTGAGCTTCAGCGAGTAATAGCCGCAGCCTATATCCTCCTCATTCTTCGCCTGTGTATATATTCTACCTGGATGATATACCCAGATATATAATATCCAAGATGTTGTTCTCTATGATCAATGCATACTTGTTACATATTTACAAATTACTTATTCTCGATGCTCGGTCGATTATTCTGTAGTGGTTTGTTATGGGACCCATACTTTTCCACTCTTTCGTAGATTTGATCCTTAAGGCTGAAGCTATCGCCTCCTGCTGTATGTGCAGGTGTAGCAGAAACCTAAAATTATTTCGCTAATGATGTTTTCTTCCTAAGTGGAAGTTCAGTTGGAAGGACATTGTTTACAGTGAAATTTCAGAGCAAAAGAAGATTAAACATCTTATATCTCAGGGTGACGAGCGCAGTACTGTGACGCGTAGGGTTTTGCATTCTAATTCTTTTTGCATTCTTTCTGCAGCCCTGTTATGGGCAAACGTGACGTTTAACATCAGGCAAGCGATTTGCTCGTCTCATCACTCAATAACATAAAAAACCAATTAGATCATTAGCGTACGCTACAGTGAATACACCTTCTTTGTTAACGAGTTCTGCGAGTTGATCTACCACCATAACCCAAATCAATGGTGACATAGCTCCTCTGATTCCAAGTAGTGGTGATATAACCTGCACCGGCATCCCGCTTGGGGTGTTTTGTGTACTGCCTTCCAACTGTCAGCTTACCCAAACCAGCCGAGCTCCCTAAACTAGCAGAGCACGGCTTGGGATCGCTGATATACCTCTTCTACTCGTACTTGTGTTGCGCCACGTAGCTCCTTCTTGCGGGCAGCTTTTTGTAGCTCAATACCCTAATGCCCTCTGTCTCAATTCTGACAGTTCTGTTAGCGAGCATTGCCGTAACCCAACAGACAACTTGACAAGCTACAGAATGACAATAGAGTCTGCGGACGCCCATTCCTCTTTGGCAGGTTGGTGTGGAGTGTGTAGTTTCCATCCATTACTCTCATCTAATTGATTTTTTAGAAAGTGTGACTGCTACCACTCAAATTATAATAATGTAATGATATACGTTTTTAAGCTTTCACAACTAATAAAACCTTCACAGACATTAGTTGAAAGCTGATAAGTTGCTAACTAACTAAAACTAGCTTTTATTTGTGATATTCTATTATTTTTATGCCTATTTATGTTATTTTCTGTAAATAAAGTACTTAACGGTTAGTTTTAGTTAATAAAACGCAGTAATTTACGTGTTAGATTCTCTTTTGCGCCTTGAGAAAACAAGAAATAGCTGGTACCGAAAATCCCGAAAGAACCGGGAAAAGATTTAAAAATCCCGGTTCTTTTTTGACCCCAAAAGAACCGGGAAATCCCGGTTCTTTTGGAACCGGGATTTCCCGGTTGGAAACCCTAATGTTAACGGACCCTTTTGGACTCGATTTTGCCCTGCTTTGAACGATCAGATTGAATTCAAACTTTGCACACCTGTCAAAGACCGATGACATGTTTTTTAGTTTTTTAAACTACTAGCTGACCCGGCAGACTTATGAAAAAAAAAACACTGACATTGACAGTTTGTTGTTGTTTCAACTTTTTTTTATTCAGTTGACAAAAGCAAACTCATCCATGCAAAAAAAACACTGACATTGTTTTGATAGATATGATTGAATTTGAACTTTGTACAGAGGTAATAAAGTGCAAATTGACTCTTGGACGTTAGGAACATACCTACATTGCTTAAACAACAGTGAGTGCTTGCAATTCAATATGAACTTTATACAATAGCAATAAAGCTCGTTTTAGTTAGAAAACGTTTGTATGGGAAAAATAAAAGGGCTGTTTTTAGGGTTTTTCAATATTTCTGAGAGATTTTCTTAATATTTTTTTCCGTAAGAACCTTCTCCTAATAATAACAAATACAACAAAAAAAGAATTAGTGAAATCGGTCCAGCCATTCACGCGTGATGCCGTGACCAAGGAAAACGGGTTTCATTTTTATATATATAGACTAGGACTGCAGTCTGTTACTGATTTCCGATTCGTAACATCGCGTGTATTTGAATCGTTGAGACCGGGTTTCTGCGATTAGTTTTGTTAGTTATTAAAGTCAATTTTAGTATTTCAGACTGCCTTTGCGCGTAATGTTAAGCGATGATGCAGTCTACGATGGAACACGCTTACAACTAATCCTTGTTCACTTGCTTCTAATCATTGGTAGCTAAAAAAATTATACTGAAATTGCTATTTTTTTTACTTTTCAGTGACGATCCCAGACTTGGGAAAGCACAAGTGGGTGAGATATAACGTGGGAGCGAGAGGGCTATATAGGGTGGCCCCACAGGACCCCACCGATGGAGAGGTAAGCTGATAACCTGGATTTTGATCTAATCTTCGTAAAAAACTGAATTATTTACTGTCTCATGTAATATCTCTATCTCTACGTTATGTATTTTTTTTATGTAATTGAGTGACGAGACGAGCAAATCGCTCGCCTGATGTTAAACGTCACGTTTGCCCATAACAGGTCTGCGCCACCCAGAATTTTGAACTCGCAGAATTCAAAACCCTGCGCGGCACAACACTGCGCTCGTCACCCTGAGATATAAGTTGTTTAATCTCCCATTTCCCCTGTAATTTCACTGGAAACAATGCCCTTCCAACCGGAACACAGTAATGTTTGCACATTACTGCTTGGCTTGTATATTATACTTCTGTCATACAATCTTTGATCATTTAAGTTTTCTCATACATATTTTGTCCAATTGCCAACGCCATTTTTGGATTATACATTTTTAAACGTGTGTTTCTGTGACTGTCTGTCTGTGGCGTCATAGTTCTCGAACGGTTGAACCGATTTCGATTTAGTTTTTATTTTGAAAGATAAATTGACAAAGAAAATCTGTTCAGCCATTTGAAGATCATATACTTAGTTTTTTTTATTTAATACTTGTTCTTCTTTGCCTTTGATGTCTTGTGTTAACAGTTGAGAAAACACGAACTTACCTTAAAGTGAAGATGGATGATCATTTGCACTCTCTTGCCGAGAGATTACATAGTGTTTACTGAGTGAAAAGTGATCGTTAGATTACGGTGCGGCCTCGGTAAACACTATGTAGTCACTCGGAAAGGCAGTAAAATCAATGACAGTGACTCAAGAAGGTGACCGAAGAAGAAAGAAGAATGAAGAACGAAACTACCATAAGAAAAATATGGTATCTCGTTATGTAAGGAAAATAATGGCACAGCGACTCAAAAATATAACCGGTGAAGAGCGAAGCTACCACAACAAAACCTATATAAACTCTCGAAAAGGAAGAAAATAATGACATAGTGACTCAAAAATGTGACCGGAGAAGAACGAAGCTACCATTAGAAAACGGAGAAAACCTTTATTATACTAGCTGACTCGACAGACGTTGTCCTGTCAAAAGCCATTGCGTAACTATAGCAACCGTAGTATGTTGATGCTAACTTGTCAATTTATAGTAAAAATTATCAGTATATATATAATTTGCAATAAATTAAAATTGCGACTATAATTTGAGATTTATACTATCCTATCTCTCAAGTTGGATCGAACTGCACATGGTGTGCGAATTTTATTATAATCGATTAAGTGGTTTAGGAGTCCATTGAGGACAAACATTGTGACACGAGATTTATATATATTAAGATAGGGTTATTCATAATGGGTATGCTAAGCCGAAAAGGGCTCATAGGACTCATCATTATGAACAACTTTTACTATGGGACCAACCCGAAATTCGCGAAAAAAACATCAAAATATCAATGACACTCGACAAAATGTATGGAACAGCTGATTTGATTGATTTGAAAACAATGACAACTAAGTATGTCATTGTTTCATTCAAATAACTAGACTATAATGTGTTTCACTGATTACTAAAACACATTTTTTGTGATTTAAAAATATGTTTTAGTAATCTGTATTTTTTAAATCTATAAAATAAATTAAATTTTTTAAATTTAGAAAATCTTCCATAATATGGTTAAAATTAAAAAATGAGACCTGCTAACTCTCGGCAACCGTCTCTGTCTCCCTAGAAAATATTCGAAAAGGGGAAAATTAAATTTCTTAACCTGGCAATTGCAACCGTCTCTTTCCCGCAGTCGGCGGAGAGCGCGGGCTCGCTGTACGCGAGCGGCGCGGCGGCGGAGCGCGCGCTCATGTTGGACGACGCCTTCGTGCTGAGCCGCGCCGGCCGCCTGCCGGCCAGCCGCGCCGTGGCCGCCGCTAGTACGTACCGTGCACTAGTTTTATGTGTTTTCGTTGTTTTGTTTGTAATTTCTGGTGTGAAAAAAGAAGATATGTAATGTAAAACAATAAAGAGTTTATCTATCTATGAAGGAAGATAGGTTTTTTTAAGAAGAGACCTATATAATCACATTCATTTGATGATTCAATTACTTAATTGAATCTTAATAAGACGACGTCACGTAAAAGAAAATTCACCAAAAACTCCTCATTTTTGAAATCTTTTTGGAAAAAAAAATTGCCAACATTCTAATGAAGGTTCCATAAATTGTTTTAAAGATGAATATTTCCAAAAACAGTCATTATATTAAACATTGGCACAAATTATATAATATATGTACAACATTATCATGTCCTAAAATTTTTTTGAGGATGAGTCCTTCCAAAGACAGTGATTACATGTGTTGGCACGTCCACGTCCGCGTCCGCAGGCCACCTGCGCGGCGAGCGGCACTGGGCGCCGTGGCGCGTGGTGCTGGCGCAGCTGTGCTGGTGGCGCCAGCTGCTGGCGGCGGCGGCCAGCGGCCCGCGCCTGCGCGCGCTGCTGGCCGCGCTGCCCGGCCCGGCCGAGCCCGCGCCGGCGCCGGCGCCGCAGCCCACGCAGCATCACCTGTGAGTTGCTACTTCATATTATACTTTAATTTAGTACTTTAAAGAGGTCGGTCTGCGACTGGAGACGCTGCTGGCTGCGCTGCCGTGATCCGCGAACCCCACGCCGCAGCTTAAACAGCATCACTTGTTAGTTGCCGGTTTATACTTTTCAAAGCGGTTTTTGGGTACTCCAAAGAGGTGTTTAGGGTCTCATGATTTATTAAATACTTTTCTTTTTAAATTTAGTGTTATCTATATATATAAAAATGAAACCCGTTTTCCTTGGTCACGGCATCACGCGTGAATGGCTGGACCGATTTCACTAATTCTTTTTTTGTTGTATTTGTTATTATTAGGAGAAGGTTCTTACGGAAAAAAATATTAAGAAAATCTCTCAGAAATATTGAAAAACCCTTAAAACAGCCCTTTTCTTTTTCCCATACAAACGTTTTCTAACTAAAACGAGCTTTATTGCTATTGTATAAAGTTCATATTGAATTGCAAGCACTCACTGTTGTTTAAGCAATGTAGGTTGTAAGTTCATAAAGTTATTGCAATTTAATTAGGCAGTACCATAGAGAAGTACTGTAGAAGTACTGTGTATGGCAGTACGAAGTCTGCCGGGTCAGCTAGTCCTTCAATAGAATATCTTCAAAATTTAGTATGCAAACATGTCTGCGGGCCATGCAACATCACTTGTTAGTACTTTTTTGACGTGACAACGTCTTATAATTCGATGGAGCCGGCTACACGCACGAAAAAACATGACGCATGTGCCGTTACCTCGATGAGGCGTTACCTCGCTCTGAGTGAAATTGTGATTTCCTATATTCTATTATATGTTCCGATTTGTCAAAGGTACAATTAAATTAAATTAAATTAAATTAAATTAAATTAAATTAAATTAAATTAAATTAAATTAAATTAAATTAAATTAAATTAAATTAAATTAAATTAAATTAAATTAAATTAAATTAAATTAAATTAAATTAAATTAAATTAAATTAAATTAAATTAAATTAAATTAAATTAAATTAAATTAAATTAAATTAAATTAAATTAAATTAAATTAAATTAAATTAAATTAAATTAAATTAAATTAAATTTTTCTTTTGAATAATGAAACCATTGTATCAGTATTTTCTTATGACGTTGTCACGTTAAACTATCGTCAGTAAACCGACTTTACAGACAACCGATTTTTAAACTGCAAAATGCAAAATGTGGAACGAGCTCCCTCCACCTGTATTCCTGAGTAACTACAGCATTGGGTTCTTCAAAAGGGCTGTTAATGGAGTCTTAAAGGTCGGCAATTAACGTATCTGTGACGCCTCCAGTGTTACAGGCAACGATGACCTCTTACCATCAGGTGACCCGTTTGTTTGTCTGTCACCTATATATGGCATAAAAAACTATTGAGTCCCTACTTCAGGGGAGCCTTTAGTGAGTTATTAGATCATAGGTCATAGATCATTGGCAGACCATCGACGACGGGTCGAAGAAATCAGACCCATCGCGCGCGAGACTGTAGTGACCTACATACTACACTACATCTCATCCATGTAGTCATACGTGCGCACCGCACGAGCGCCGCGGCATACTGAGGAGGCGAGCGGCGCGCGCCGATATTTACGTGGTGGCGGCGCGCGCGTCATCGGCGCGTTCAGTGGAGCGATGAGCAGGCGACGACATTCCGGCGCGGTGTTTCGCGAGCGACTGGCGCGCGATTCCTCAACGCGTTTATTTATATGAAGGCGCGGCCGCGGCAGCTAAGAAGTTTACGTTTGAGCACAGGCTCGCTCCATGATGTTAGTACGAAGTGCAGTATTAAAATGTGTACTTTAGTAAATAGATTGTTTGAATAAAGTTCAGTATTTTTAACACGCTTTTATTAGCTTCACCTGTATGTTTGTATGTTTGTATGTTTGTATGTTTGTATGTTTGTATGTTTGTATGTTTGTATGTTTGTATGTAACCGACTCCTTTGAGCGCGTTTTTGACCCACTTTAAACGGTCAGATTTCTTTCAAACTTTGTAGATATATCGAGGACCGATGACAATACACTAAACAAATCGTGTTTTTTAGTTTTTTTAACTATTAATTTTTTTAACACGCTTTTTCTATAAAGTTTCTTTAACTTTTATACCGTTTAACTTACAAATGGTAGTTTCGTCATTCGAGTCAGAGAACAGAGTGGCGCAGTGGAAGCGTGCTGGGCTCATAACCCAGAGGTCCCTGGATCGAAACCACGCGCTAGAAATCTTTTTGCTCAATATTTTTTGTTACACATCAATTTTATTTTATGAGGTCTGAGGATCGAAACCACGCGGCTACAAATCTTTTTGCTCAATATTTTTTGTTATGCATCAATTTTATTTTTAATTTGCTTGAGCAGACGGCCAAAATCGGATAACACCAACACATTTGTACATATTAAGGATGGTTAATAGTTAGCAAATCGAACTAAAAAGCGAAAAATAAATAATAGTTAAAAAAAACTAAAAAAACACGCTTTTTATAAAAAACCGAACTAAAAAAATAGAAAATAAAATTTTATAAATTTAAATTAAGAATAGGGTTGAAAATTTCAATAAATATAAATTAATAATAGTGTAAATAAATAAATATATGTATTTTATTTTTAAAAAAGCGTGGGGTGCTTTCTAAGATATTATCAAAATGCTAATCACTCTACTCATGTCTGTCAATACAAAATGTATCTACAAAATATATAATATCTACTTATTGACCCATGCACCCCACGCTTTTTAAAAATAAAATACATATATTTATTTATTTACACTATTATTAATTTATATTTATTGAAATTTTCAACCCTATTCTTAATTTAAATTTATAAAATTTTATTTTCTATTTTTTTAGTTCGGTTTTTTATAAAAAGCGTGTTTTTTTAGTTTTTTTTAACTATTATTTATTGTATCAGTGTATCGTGGTTTTATTTACAAGTGAAGTCTCTCCCAGCTAGCTCAGTATTAGGTAGGGAACTCCGTGGACGCTGAGGTGCCTGTTCCACTGTAATCACTGTAATCACATAGACAGGTTACCGAACTGTAATCACTGCGTCTCGGGTTCTAATAGGAACGTAGATAGATAGGAGTGTTAGTCGGAAACATATCGGCTAAATTGGTGACCCCGAATAAGAACACTAGCAGTACTAGCACGATGGCCGAAGGAGCGGAGAGTAAAGCATTAGAGATGATTGGGATCAGATCTCGAATCCCACAGTTCTGGCGTGATAAACCCAGATTATGGTTCGCCCAATTTGAAACGATGATTGCGAGTCAGAAGCTGGGAGACGAGAACAAATTCGGCATGGTCGTCGCGCAACTTGAGAAAACTGATGTGGAGCAAATAAGCGACATCATTTTAGCGCCACCTCACACCGGGAGATACGAAACTATCAAGAACCGTTTGTTAGCAGTATACGAAGAATCCGAGGAAATCCAGTTAAAGAAACTGTTGAATGAAATTGATCTAGGTGATCAACGACCTTCGCAACTATTACGTCGCATGAGAGATTTAGCACGTAGCAAGGTACCTGATGATACTTTACGAATGTTGTGGATGGGACATTTGCCCAAATCAACGAGAGCTGTTTTATCGGTTAGTCAAGAGTCGTCCCTAGATGCATTAGCAAAAATGGCGGATAAAATGCACGAACAGACAAGAGAAGTTAACAGCGTGTGCTCCTGCCAAAGCCACGCGTCTACCTCACAGCAACAACCAGCAGCGTTACTACCAAACCACGACGTTATTGGCATGATCGAGGCGTTGACGAAGGAAGTCGCAGCCCTAAGGGCGGATTCACACAACTATCGTAGGCAGCCCTACCGCAGAAGAAATCGTTCACGTTCAAATTCTGCCTCGAGACGATACGATGGCAACGACACATTGGGTACCTGTTATTTTCACCGCAAGTTTGGCCGCGCAGCCTACAGATGCCGAAGTCCGTGTAACTTTCACACCAAGAACAATGGCGGCCAGGAGAGATCGGGAAACTAGTGACGACTGAAGCTGTAGCGGGAGCTAATGTCGACGAATTATTTGCATACCGCCTATTTATTAAGGATGAATCTTCGGGACTACATTTTCTCATAGACACAGGAGCCAATGTCTCAGTACTGCCAGCGCGTCCATCAGACAAGAGAGACCACAGTCCAGACAACTACCTATACGCCGCCAACAAAACGCCAATTCCGACGTACGGGGAGCGCACCATATCACTCAACCTGGGATTGAGGCGCCCCTACAGTTGGACATTCGTGATGGCAGCAGTCAGTCGGCCGATCATAGGCGCTGATTTTCTTCATCACCACGATCTACTCGTTGACTTACGCGGCAGGAAGATTATTGATCGGAAAACGAACATGCACGTACGCGGTTACTTGACGCCGTTAACAGAGGGGAGCATTCGCACCATTGATGACAGCAAACCTTATCACAACCAACTCGCAAGGTTCCCCGATATTACAAGACCAACTCTACCGAAGATTTGTCATAGCGAAGTCGAGCATCACATCGAAACAACCGGCGCACCAGTTTACGCAAAAGCGCGACCTCTTCCACCTCATAAGTACAAGGCAGCAAAAGAGGAATTCCAAGAAATGCTCAACCAAGGAATATGTCGACCATCCAACAGTCCATGGGCCAGCCCCTTACACATGGTTTTGAAGAAAGATGGGACATATAGAGCTTGCGGTGACTATCGGCGTTTGAACGCCATCACTGTTCCGGACCGGTACCCTATACCACGTTTGCATGATTTTACTTACAATCTACAGGGCAAGAAGATATTTTCTAAAATCGATTTGAAGAAGGCTTACTACTTAGTTCGAAATCGTGACGAAGACATTAAAAAGACAGCAGTGATAACGCCTTTCGGACTTTTCGAGTTTTCAAGAATGTGTTTTGGGTTACGGAATGCAGGCCAAACCTTTCAAAGACACATCGATAATGTCATGCGAGGTCTGCCAGTGTTTTGATTTGTCGATGATGTGCTGGTGGCTTCAGCAGACGAGACGACTCACCAACAGGATCTAGAAGAGGTGTTCAAAAGATTGAACGACAACGGCCTACAAATCAACGTGGCAAAATGCGTTTTCGGGCAAAGAAGGTTAGATTTCTTAGGATACACTATAACAACAGAGGGTATCACGCCTACTGAAGAGAAAGTCCAAGCTATACAAGCGTATCCGTTACCAGAAACAATCAACGATCTCCGGCGATTCTTGGGAATGATAAATTTTTATAGAGAAGGAATTCCACATGCGGCAGAAAACCAAAGAAAACTCAACGATTACCTCCACAATGCAAAGAAGAATGATAAACGGAAAATAGCTTGGAACGTCGATACCATCAAGGCGTTTGAGAAGTGCAAGCAAGACATCGTGAACGCAACCCGTCTTTCGCACCCATCTATAAGCGCACCTTATGCGTTAATGACGGATGCGTCTGAAAATTGCGCCGGCGCCGTACTGCAACAACACATAAATGGCAGATGGAAACCACTTGGTTTTTTCTCGAAAAAGTTCAACGAGGCACAGAAGAAATATAGCACATATGACAGGGAGCTTTTGTCCATTTACATGGCAGTCCGTCATTTTCGGAGAATGTTTGAAGGACGCGAGTTAATCATCTACACCGATCATAAGCCACTTCTCAGTGCTCTGACCGCCGTCAGTAAAAACGAAACACCGCTGAGGACCAGATACTTGGAGTTCATAGGACAATTTACTTCGAATATACAGCACATCTCAGGGAAGTTGAATGGAGTAGCGGATGCTCTATCAAGAATATCTATCGAAGCAATAACTTGTCCATCACCGATCAACTACGACGACCTAGCCGCGAGTCAAAATGGCGATACGAGCCTAAAGCGCATGAAAGAGGAAAGTAAACATGACCTAAGAGAGATTAACGTTCCCGGCACTTCTGCGAAGATAACATGCGAAATGTCCACAGGAACCGCTCGACCTTTCTTAACAGAAAAATTTAGAAGACCTGCGCATCAGGCCATCCATGATCTAAGCCACCCAGGCGTTAGAGCTACACGAAAATTAGTCACTGCACGATATTTTTGGCCATCAATGAACAGTGACGTGAATAATTGGACAAAAACATGCATCCAGTGTCAACGCACCAAGATACAACGACACACGCAATCACCGATCGGAGCATTTGAGGAAGTACAACGACTGGCTCACTTGCACATCGATATCGTCGGACCCTTGCCAACATCTGCAGAGGGCTATCGATATTTGCTGACAATGATTGACCGGGCAACCAAGTGGCCAGAAGCATTCCCAATGTCTGAAATTACCGCAGAAAGAGTCGCGGAAACACTTTATACGGGATGGATTTCGAGATTTGGACCACCATCTCGAATATCTAGCGACCGAGGAGCTCAATTTGAATCAGATCTGTTCAAGAAACTAATGCATCGGATGGGAATTGAACACTGTCGCAGTTGCGCTTACCATCCTCAAGCAAATGGAATGATCGAACGGTGGCACCGGACACTGAAAGCATCACTAACAGCAAGGCTCAACACTACGACCTGGGTTCATGAACTACCTACAGTATTGCTCGGGCTACGGACAGCCATCAAGGAAGACATAGGCGCCAGCGCAGCAGAACTTCTTTACGGTCAAACAGTACGGCTACCCGGAGAATTCCACGGTGAACCTGTGAAACAGAGTTTTTCACCATCACATTTCATGGATCAGCTGACCGAAGCCCTCAAGAAAGCCCAAGCTCAAAGAAAGGCAAACCAGTCACGCGCTACCTTCATGCACCATGAGCTGCCGAATAGCACGCACGTATTCGTTCGAAACGACGCGCATAGACGACCATTAACACCTGCTTACGACGGCCCATATCGCGTGCTAGATCGCAGCGATAAATTTTACAAGATTCAGCTACGCAACAGAAGAGACAACATTTCGATAGACAGATTGAAGCCAGCGTTTTACATTAACGAAGATTCGGAACCATCGCCTGGAAAAGAACAAACCACCTTCGTGACCAAGTCGGGAAGAGTATCCAGGCCCCCTGTACGCTTCGCTCTCGCAATAGGGGGAGAGTGATGTAGTGACCTACATACTACACTACATCTCATCCATGTAGTCATACGTGCGCACCGCACGAGCGCCGCGGCATACTGAGGAGGCGAGCGGCGCGCGCCGATATTTACGTGGTGGCGGCGCGCGCGTCATCGGCGCGTTCAGTGGAGCGATGAGCAGGCGACGACATTCCGGCGCGGTGTTTCGCGAGCGACTGGCGCGCGATTCCTCAACGCGTTTATTTATATGAAGGCGCGGCCGCGGCAGCTAAGAAGTTTACGTTTGAGCACAGGCTCGCTCCATGATGTTAGTACGAAGTGCAGTATTAAAATGTGTACTTTAGTAAATAGATTGTTTGAATAAAGTTCAGTATTTTTGTATCAGTGTATCGTGGTTTTATTTACAAGTGAAGTCTCTCCCAGCTAGCTCAGTATTAGGTAGGGAACTCCGTGGACGCTGAGGTGCCTGTTCCACTGTAATCACTGTAATCACATAGACAGGTTACCGAACTGTAATCACTGCGTCTCGGGTTCTAATAGGAACGTAGATAGATAGGAGTGTTAGTCGGAAACATATCGGCTAAAAGACAATGGAAATGCCTACACCCAACAGTGAGTCGATACAGGCTGTTGATGAGATCATTTTGATTGCCACAAAGTGAGAAACTAAAACTGCCTGTTTAAGTTAAGAAAATGGCTAGATACGGGACCAGTTAGTTCTGTATTGTAAGTCCTGGTACAAGATTCCGTGCGCAGTTTGGGAAAGCTGTTTCCCAAACAGTGTTTGTGTGTTGGAAGACACTTCGTGGGGGGGCAAAATGGAACTTCTTGAGATGCCTGTGGAGTGTGGATGGAAAGTTAAAAAGTTCTACAAATAATGAAAAAAGAGAAAAAAAATGTAAAAAAATCAAGAATTAATGAAATGGAAATAAAATGTATTTTATTCGTAAGCATTTTATTGTAGATGGCTGAGTGGCGCGCTGCTCACGGCCGGCGTGGAGTGGGGCAACAAAGAAGTGACGGAGCAGGCGCTGGAACTGTTCGACGCCTGGTTTGAGAAGAACGAGACCATACCTGAGATATATCAAGAGGTAAGGATTCTGACTCTACCTTTAAACATACAGCTGCGATACCAGGCTTACCTCGAAGGGTGATTCGGCCGTATTCCATCACGCTGGCCAAGTGTGGGCGAATCCGAAGTAAGTCTCGTTCAAAATTAATTTAATATATTTTCATACAGTTTTACCTTATTTTCCAAAAAAATTGAGTTCACGCCTTTGACATTTCATTATTTTGTAGATCTGTGTCTGAAAATAAATTGTACCGATTTGACTTGATTACTTATTTCAGCAACTTCGATAACAACATTACATCCACGCTAATATCGACAGCATCGCCGGCCTAGACAAACTTGTCTTACCATTTTAATTACAAAAAAAAAAAACGACGGTTTGCACTCCGGGAGTGCCGGCAGACGTGAAAACTTAAGTATTAACGTTGTGCGTTTTGGATATTTTGGAATGGTTAGGGAATAATTTTGCACGAATTACTTTAATTATTTTAATAGAAAAATGAATCGATATCGTGTCCACTATAATCACTAGGTCACAACACTATAACTGTCAAATTAGAACATTCGCGCAAGCGCCCTGCGCCGCCTAAACGAAACAGCCGGCGCAGGCATACATTTTCGCCGCGCCGTAGAAAGAGAGGGGGATACTGGCTGTCTACTCTCCATCCGTCTTACGAATTTTCGATCAGGTCACGTGACCCTGTCGCGAGTTTAACATTTTTTACCCATTCCAAAAAAGTGTACAACGCCGCTAAAGAAGTTTCCACTTCAAAAATATATAGGTACATAAGTATGTCTAAATTGATAAACTTGAGCTGTTGTTCACTGAGACCTCTACAGCGTACCGGGTGGGGTGACACTTTACCAAAATAGTTGTAACCTAAAAGCACTCACGGCCAGCGGTTCACCCTCGTAGCGCGCAAACTTGTAACCTAAAAGTCTAATCTGCTCGGTAGAATATGACATTTTTTACTATCTCTCTCTCTATCTCTTCTTGTATCTTTTAAATTCAAATTCAAAATAATTTATTCAAATATGGGTACATCAATGCACACTTATGAATGTCAAATACAATTTTTACGAATAAATTAATACACAATAAATTAAATGTCAAAGAAAATAATATTATTAGAATGTCAAAACAAATATATAAATAATTGCAATGTCAAAATATCAATGTATAAAATAACTACAATAGTAGGTATAATCAAACAAGTATTATTTTTACAGTCTAAATACAATTTACGTAAAGAGACTTTATCACAGACGAAGTCTTCAATTTTATAGTAAGCCTTTCAATTAAAAAGTCTTTTAAAATTCTTTGAAAATCTGTGTCTAGTGTAGAGACTATCTACTCTATTCTTTACTCTCAGTTTATAATACCTAGAGAGTCCCCTGTCCTCCCCTGTCAGTATAGTACCACATCCCCCGCAGGCGGCGCTGACGGCCGGCGTGCGCGCGCGCGGCCCGGCGGCGTGGCGCGCGGTGTGGGCCGCGCTGGCCGCCTCGTACTCGGCGCCGCGCGCGCTGCACGACCACCGCGCGCTGCTGGCGGCGCTGGCCTCGCCCACCGACGACTGGCTGTTCTACAAGTTAGTACCGTACCAGCGTTTCTCTGGTGGTCATACTAATAAAATTTATCTTACCGGTTTGACCATGAGGTGTACATGTACTCGGGGAAACGCGTGCACACACACACAACACACACACACTTAAACATCGCTCCCGGACTCCCGGACACGAGTAGAGGAACGATCGTCCACGCGCGTGCATTGTTGTCGGTACCCACTACCTATCTCAAATGGTGCACGCCTAAATGGGTCCACTGTTGGAACTCTATCTAATGTAAGATTAACATTTTGTACACAATGTTGCACTTACAATAAGTAATTTTATTATATAATCCCTTTATTTTTAAAATTGTGCTTTTGTTCACCTAAATTTTTTTTTTTATTAATTTTTTGTTTGCTTTCAGATTTGCTTTTACAGCGCTTTCGAGTGAGTCTCAACGGAATCGAGAGTGGAAACTGTGGGTTACGACGTTATACGCAAGCGCATGCAAGTGAGTTGAAATCCTTCTGTTATCAAGAATTGTTTTTTTGGTTATTTATATGAATAAGGTACAAAAGCAATTGACAAACTAAAAACAAACTAATCCAGAAATATATAGATACTATTAAATGATATCAATAATTACCTAAATTAACTAAAACTAGCTATGTCTAAATACCTAGTTTAAAAAAACCTGTTAAAATAAGTAGAGAACTGTGCTGGTGAGTCTTGCGCTACTAGGCGAACCTGTATCGGCCACGACGGTTGCGCAGTGTCCTTTACGTAGTTGTTTGTTTGTTATGGCACAGCCTGTTGTTTTGTTGTTGTTGTTGTGCTTGTTCAGCACGGTTCCCGTTCCCCCAGATGGCGCGGCGCGGCCGGCGTGTGGCGCATCCTGCGGCCCGCGCCGGCGCTGCCGCCCGCCGCGCTGCAGGCCGCCGCCAAGTGCCTGCACCAGCCGCAGGACTACTATATGGTAACACACACACTTCATCATATCTAATGGGTTGATTACAGTGGCGAGACAGTATCCTCGGCCGAGTACCTATTCGGTAGTCCTTCTTTTCGTTGTTTTTTGTAATTATGTAACTTATTAAGTAATATACACTTTATTAAAATCAACAGTTCAAAGAGTACTTCGGCGAGATGCGCGGTGGTGTGGCGGCTCTCGACACCATCGCTCTCAACGCGGCCTGGGTCGCACGCGCCGACGTAGACCTGCAACGATACTTCGACGCTATTGACAAACACAAGGATAATTGAACAACGGCCAGTGTAAACAAAAACGACAAAAGATAACTGACCAACAACAACAGCGAGTTTAAACAAAAACAACAAAAAATAACTGACTAACAACAACAGAAACTATAAAAAAAAACAACAAAATATAACTGACCAACAACAAGGTTACTTCGTACTTCTTTTAATTAGTCGTGTATTTAGGACATTTTACAGCAACAACAGCCAGTATAAACAAAAACAACACAATAAAAGATAACTGACCAAAATTAACAAGCTTACAATCTTGTTGTTTAGTCGTGTAATTAACAATGTTGGACAACTTACAATAACAACAAAAGCATGACAACCAAAGTTGACTTATCGACAACAAGCTATTTTAGTCAGTCTTGTAACTCATCATTTCATTTAAATAAGAAGTAATTGTAATTGTAAAAATGATACTGCAATGTTGTAGTTCTGTTGTTGTGATGTACAAAACTGAACGCACTGAAAACAACAAACGTTATGCACAAGTTCAATATCGAACAACACCACATAATGTTGTTGTTGTGTATGATACATAGTATATCTGTTTTAGCATAAATTGCATCTGCCCCATGTGTTTAATAAAGTAAATTAAGTTTATATAATACCATTATCAATTTAATTCATGTAAACCTAAAATAAATGAATTGATATTTTAAAATACCATATGAAATACATATATAAATTTATTTTGCCCGTGATTTTAAGCCTTCAGTATTACTACATATTATATGAAAAAATATTATATAACACAGTTGATTTGCGCACAGATAATATAATTTATTAAGCTTAAGAAATAGAAAAGTTCCATTTAATTTACAGGGTGTTTGGTTATAAATTTTAACTCGATTTTGCTTCCAAGATTTTATAAATGAATTTTATTCGTAATTAAATGATCTCGTAGAAAAATATATGATAAGTCCCGTCTTCTGTGCCTATCCATTTGAGGCGGAAATAAGTGGTCGTTTGCTATCTCTTTCGTTTCATTGTTGAAGATATAAGTGTAAAAGAGACAGAGTGTCCACAGAATGGGAATAAAAACATGTAAAGCCATTAAAAAAACATTATAAGTAAAAAAAAATACATAAAATTATATATTTATTTGACGGAGGAATTTGAAGAAATTGTTTTTTTACTCTTTTTCAAATGAATTCCGTCAGACTTTTAAATGAAATTTCTTCTTCAAAACACTTCAACGGTTATTTTGAATGAATAACTTTTTTATAAATATGCGAAAGAGATAGCGGACAGTTCTTTATTCACGTCTTAATGACTTCAGCGAACTTTCTATTATGTCAATGACATATGTATACATGTATACACCCTGTATATTATCCCTTTACAATAAGTCTTGTTAATAAGGTGCGTAAATGCTAGTAAAATCTAAGTATTTCTGATTTCTAAATTTGTATTCAAGAATCCATTGTACTTTTTCTGTATTTTCGTAGATATTTTTTCTCATTTAGAATAACATCTTAAGGCGCAGAAATCTGTTAGCTGTTTATTTATTGTGGAAAAGGTTTTTTTAATTATTCTTTCTGAACTATTCCGTCATATCAAAAGATAAAATCACGACGGATATTTTTTTAGTCACTGTCCTTTTTATTTTAATTGATTTTATCTGTTGTTTTTTAACACATTGCCAGTGATTTTATATTTAAAGTATGTGAAAGATACAGCTAAAGATATAGATACATACGTTCACATTTTTATAACTATTGAGGTTTCATACACAAAATTTAAAATATTAGGTACAAATTATAGACTGCCTATCGAATCTAGATTTGTTATGTAAGTGTATGTAGCAAATTCGTGTTTAATGTTCATTAATAAGATCTAGTCATTTTGATAGACGCCTAACTTTTAAACATAATAAATGTAATTACGAAAAAAAAATATAAAAAAATATATTACATGAATTTTTTTTGGTATGTCATTAAATTAAATATTAAAATTGATTGAAATTTTTGTCTAGTTAATGTCTCATTTCTAAAACTTTGTATAAAACTTCACATTTCATGTCAGTATTACCTAAAAATGAAATTAACAATTTTCATGATATCATTAAAATATGCCGTCTCGATTAGCTAGATTTTTGACCAAAAATTATATAAAATGAACTTTTTGGTATATTTTTGTAGAAATAAAAACTTTTTACAAGAATTTTTCTAGTTTAGAATTTGAAAATTGTTCCGACCAGTAGAAATATCAAGATCGGTTGTGTGCACTATAAAAGTCCAGTGTTGCCAGGAATGAAAAAGTCCCCAAAAATCGGGAAAACTATTTTGAATTTAGTTTGATCTCAAATAGATTTAAGACCATTTTAATGTGTTTAATTATAAAATTATTTATTTTAGATAAGTGTCTACTTTAAAAGAAATGTAAGCATTTATGGTGTTACAATAATTTCTTGCGTAGAGTAACTTTCCTATCGATTTCTGTATCTTCATAGTTTTCTATACAAGTTTTAAGTACATACATATGTGGAAGGTTTGTTCGTTTGACTATTTAGCACTACAAAACCAGGCGCAGATTCAGGACTGAAGCCATGAATTAAGTACTTAATTTTGATCACCACTTTGACTCTCCTTGAACACTGCCTGGCGAAAGCCAGCCTCTGAAAGTTGAAATCTTGAATCCGCGCTTGTTCGATACAAAGAAAACCTGTCAAAATACTTGTTCGATGATGGGTACAGCAGTGTACAGAACATTGAAACTAAAAAAAAAACAGTAAAAAAATATTGATACCTTCTTTTTATTAATATTCAATTGTTATCTACTTTATACATTTTTCGTTAGTACAGTTTATGTACAGTAACTCGGACTGTCAGACATAATTTTATTATTTGTACTTGTAACAGTTAAGACGAAAGCTAGGTAATTCTATCAATAGTTATCACTATTCCGTGGATAGTGATGCAGATTATGACCTGTAACCTACCGTATTGATGTTTAGTAATACAGATTATCACCTGTATCTATAGTCTATTTCAAATAGAGAGCGAAAAACGGACATTGACCTTTTAGTGTTGCGCAGGGAAGACCAACCTTCTTTGCATCAATAAATTGTTTTAATAGTTAACAACTATTTTGTCACTATCAAAATTCAGGTTTTCAGTTTTTACCTAACAATTATCATTACATTACTATTATCACTATTTAACTCAAAACTGTAGATCAAGTTTTTCGTGTAACTATCTACCTACACATTAGTAAATTAATCATCTGACATTGGCAGGTGTAATTAGTTTAAGATTTAAGTGTGTGCCAAATAAACTATTTATAATTATTATTACCTATTTATAGGAAACGATTATGAAAATAAAATCAAACGAATAAAAAAATTACATTATATTAAATCTGAATCAGAATTACTATCGTCTGACGAGCTGCTGTCTGATGTTTCGCCTGTTACGTTTATGATAAATGAATCCACAGTTTTATCCACTTCCTGGTCTAATGAGGCTAATTTTTCTTCTTCTTTTTTTACATGGCTTATACAGTTTTGCCATTTTTCGGGGGTAATGTGGCTTAGCGCTTCATGGAGTAGCTTTTTTACATCCGCTAACTTGAATGTTGTATTTTTTCTTGATACGTATCCCTTGACATCTGCCCATATTAATTCAATAGGGTTAAATTCACAGTGGTATGGAGGTAATCTCAATACCTCCACACCAACTGCTTTAGCCATTTCGTCAATGACGTAACGCTCGTGATGTTTTTTTATATTTTTTACTTTTTCCAACAACTCTACTTTTGTTTCCTTTTCTTCGTATGAAATTTTTTTCGCCGACAGCCATGTTTGAATTTCATTTTTTTTCCAACTTGTTACTGGTACTTTCTCCTGGCGTCTTGAGTGGTAGCTGGCATTGTCCATTACTACAACAGCATTTGACTCCAGTCTCGGAAGCATTTTTTCAAACCACTGTTCAAATTTGGTTGCGTTCATTGACTCATGGTAGTCTCCTGTGTTTTTGCATTCAAACACAAGTTCGGACTCTGGGACAAATCCTTTGTCACTTCCTATGTGCAGCACAATTAACCGGTTTCCTTTCGAAACAGGGTTTTTAGCACCGGTGGACAGACCCTCCAAAAAAGCTTGTTTACGAGACTGTATAGTCGTGTCTTCCCAAACTTTACTTACAGTGTGTCCTGAAAAAAAAAAACCTATGTCAATTTTTCGTTTAACAAACAACATCACAATCATGTCAGATTAATGCCAATCGTTGTTTAAAGTCGACAGTAAAATAAATTCAAGTAAATACATTCAACAGGAAAATTATAGAATCGTTATTAATTTGTAAACAAAAAAATATGTACCTGCATTGACCCACGTTTCGTCCAAATAATATATCGGTCTTTGTTCTTTTCTAAACTTCATAATTGTTTTCAAGTACTTTATGCGCCACAATACAATATCGTGTCTCTCGATTAAGGCACTGTTTCTTTTTCTTTTAAGATATTTGAATTTCAAATGTTTTAATAACCGCCACAGCGCCGTACGGCTAATATTTGGCAGCATTTCGTCAGAATTAACTGCTTCCAAAATTTTATTTAATGTCGGGACCTCGCTGTTCAAATAAAATTCATGAACTTTTTTTCTAATGCATGACTTGTCAAACTCGTCAATCTTTTCAATTATATTCGGACCACGTTTTGGTGATGCAGGCGGCCTTATTGTATCCATTTCTTTATATTCTTTTAAAACACGATATACAGTTGCCTTGTTTATTCCCAGAATATCGGCAGTCTTTATTTTCATTTCCGTTTTGGACATATATTTGTCTGAAGGACACGTCTCTTTCACATATTTATAGACGTTAATTGTCATCATTTTTTCATTTTCCGACAGATGAGATAACTTGCGCTTCTTTCTAGGTGAGTTAAAACTTTTAAACGGTCTTGATGACGAGGAAGACGACTCCGATGATTCCATTATCACTCACAAACAAAAAACAACACAAAACAAATATATGTCCTAACAAAAACAGATATAACTAATTTAACTCAACAAAAAATAACAATTAACAACCAAACATTCAAATAGCACACTAAAACAATCCGAATCCAAGCGTATTCCAGAGCGGAATGTGGCCCCAGCCATATCTTACCGAAAAATGTCAAAACAGGTTTGCAATATCTGATGGACCTTGTCGCTCGCCTCGCCCGGTACCACGAAACACGGTAAATGCGTAAGCGACAGGGAAACGATACATAAATGTATGGATAACGATACGCATCGTTTGTTTTCGGTGCTCTCGTGGTACCGTGGCGTGAACGTACGTTTTTCGCTCTCTAGTTGAAATAGACTATAACTTGCCGTATTAATGTTTAGTGATACAGGTTATCACCTGTAACCTACCGTATTAATGTTTAGTGATACAGATTATCACCTGTAACCTACCGTATTAATGTTTAGTGATACAGATTATCACCTGTAACCTACCGTATTGATGTTTAGTGACTCAGATTATGACCTGTAACCTAGCGAGTTCATGAATAGTGATACAGATTACAGCTTACTGATGGACTGCTTTATGAGATAGTGATATTTATTAATCATCTAACTTTCGTCTAACAGAGAAAATGCGCGAGTTGGAACTACTCGGAACTAAAAAAACATTGTGAGGCCACAGAGTCAGTTTTGTTCAGATTTTACGATGGTGGCGCCTTTAACGTAACTCTACAGGTAGGCTGTAGGTATCTGTCACGACTAAACCTTGTTATTGTAACATTTTGTATCAGCTTTTGTAATAAATTTTCCGAATATGATAAGTGTATATTTTTGGCTTTTTAATCCACAAATCTTCATCTACCCAGAGCCTTATTTAAATTTTTTCACTTTGTTTTATATAGGGTTATTCATAAAGGGTATGCTAAGCCGAAAAGGGCTCATAGTACTCATTATTATGAACAACTTTTACTATGGGACCAACCCGAAATTCGAGAAAAAAAATCAGCTGTTTCATAGAAAAATGTCAATGACACTCGACAAAATGTATGGAACAGCTAAACTGGAACACAAAAAGTGAATTCACTGAATTATATTATTTCCGTAATCTGATACCTAGTTTTCTTACTTTTTTCTTGTACCTATCGTTTTAAAAATTACGTTTGTCTATAACATTAGTAAGTCATTAACACCAAAACAATTAAATTACTCGTAAGTAACTCGTTTATTTCATGTAAATCTGCTATACAAAACATGTTTAAAATCGCGCTTCAGAAATTTTTGTACTTCCCTCTTGGCCCGTTAAACCAATAGTACCCCAGATTTTGAAATTCTTCTTCATCCCAATGATACCTTTTTGGAAGAAAATGTGGCAACCTCATTCCTCTTCGAAAACGGTAACGATCATGCTTACTCTTTTCCTCTTTAGCATTTGCTATCTCATCTCTCATGTGATCTAATTCCAGTTTATTTCTTCTAAAATCGTCTTGGTTATACTTTTTATTGCCTTGCAAATACATGTATAAATCGGATGGTTCTTTTTTCGAAGTTTTCTTTTTCTTCTTCTTTGGCTTCTTAGTGGTCACTTCAATGCTTTCACTGCTTTGCAGAGAAGATTCAAAACCATTGTTGTTAAAGCCATCCGGTTTGCTGCTCTCGTCAGAGCTACTTTTTTCATTCGATACTACTTTATATCGTTTATTTTTCTTATATCTCAAAGCTTTGCTTTCTTCGTCAAGTTCATTTGAATCAGAAGTCTCTTCAGCATCGCTTATTTCAGCGAATTTTCCTTCTACCGAACTGTCTTCGACTTTGAACTTGAAATTTTCTTCGTAATCGTCATAATAATTCTTTCTAGACACAGGAAGGCAGTCACTTTGAGTAGCTCTCCCAAATTCGTCTAGCATTCTTATACAACTAGGCACAATACTACGTCCTACTCTAAAATCGTTAACGTCGACATAATCGCTGGCGAATTTCGATCTAGCTAGATCATTGACGTCTAAGTAATCTTGTGAGAATTGTGATAAGTCTACTAAAGGTTTGTGCTGTTGTCGACCGACTTGGTTGCTATAGCCTTTTAGACGAGTTTTAAAGGGATTTAATTTTGATATATCGTTTGCAGAGTCTTGTCGTTTCTTCTCTATAGCTTGTAAGCATCGAATGTGGCGGTCTGTGCTGCCATACATGCTGCCGAAAAGCCGTTGACACATGACAGCGTTGGACTTGTCAATGTCACTGTCAGTTGCTAGTTTTTTAGTTTGTGGCTCATCGCGGTCTTTGTATACAGCACCGTAGTCATTGTAGTCTTGTGAAATGGTTTTGTGATCGTTATCCGGAATTGGGATTTCAATTAGGTAGATTTTCGATGATTCTAGACCTTTTACTGTAATTAGAAAAGAATATGAAAGTATTTTTAAAAATATGTTTAAGAGTAGTAGAGCTGAAACTGAAACAATGTATAGGTACTGAAAAGGGGTTAACAGAATTTGATAAAGTTTAATCATCATAATCATAAGCTGTAACCCTTTGTCTGAGTTTTGATAGTTTTCGAAGCGCTCAAACGTTTGACGTTTTGTAAGGCTACACGTAAGTCGTACCTACAGGTGAAGCCAAAACTACCCTACTGCCCGCGTACTTAAACTTCAAGCACATATTGACGCTTAAAGACTACCCTCATTACTACTTATTTTTCTTGTCCACGTTCTCTGAGCTACTGACGTAAGAATTGACGATTGATTCGGGTAGTTTTTATGCGTCAATGTGTGTTTGAAGTATATGTACCTACGTACACGGGCAGTACCTAGGGTAGTTTTTTTGGCTTCACCTGGATCTATCTGCCTTTCTACTTGATCTGAAAAACTCTACGCACTTAGTCTCAAAATATACCTACATAGCTCGCATCATTGGTGATACACGTTATTTAATATAATTCCCACTAGAGCATGTTAGATATATGTGTAGGTATGTTGTATGTTTCAGAACTTTTGTACTTACGCGATACGATCCACAAAAACCAGGAAAAGTTGTAAAAATAAATCATTTTTAGGATATTCAGCATTTCATTATCAAAGAGTTAGTTAATAAAGACCGAGAAAATGCACACCTAGCCGCTGCTGCATTATCTTAAAATTACGGGAAAATTAATATATTTTACAAAATGTGAGTTGTCTATCTGTCTGTTTTTTGCTTTTAAAATAAGATCATCGGGCAGACCTTCGGCTTGATGCTCGGATGACATTGTGAGGGGCCGGCCATTAATCACGTGATGTTTTTAGCATTTTTTATTCCCTCTGCGCACGCCAAATCACGTGTATTTTTTTGGTAGAACAATTTCTCCTAAAAATTTCAGAATTTTCGGAAAAATAATTTCACGTGATATTTCGTGATGTTTTCTGAACACTGTGCTCCATCTTTGTTTATACTTAGTTTTATCCGAGTTGGAAACAAAAAAAAACTGAGGCAACCGAAACCGAAAGCAAAACTTGGTCTTTCGAATTCTTAATACAATCTTTAATTAGAAATGAAAAGTACATTCATTCACGCTACGAAATGGTTGTAAGAACATAAAAACAAATTGAAATTTAATTTTGTGTTACGTAGAAACCCTATCAAATGTCAAATGATTTGCCGTAAAATTGCCCGTGTTTTTTGAAGTTAATGCCTTCTGTACATTTAATTGAAGTGTTTCCTTTTCGATTAAGGAATGTTAGTTTAAAAGCATTTGCTAAATGCCGTTTTTCACAATTCCGGTTGAAAATCTCAAGTTTTCAATGACTCTTGACAAAATGTATGGAACAACTGATTTTTTTTTCAAAATCATCTAAGTACATACAGTTCTAGGTACCTAGCTATAATGCACTGACTTCTGCAGACACACGGATCAAACTCATTACCGATACGCTTTTCTTCATTGGGAATGCCATACATGTTTACTGTTAAGTACAAATATTAGAATTAATGTGATTAAATGTTAAAACGTGAGGAAACCTGCATACGTCCGGAGAAGAAATCCAATCCACCAACCCGCACTTGGGCGGTGCGCGGCGTGGTGAAATACGGCCTAATCACCCTTCGAGGGTAGACCTGTATCCCAGCAGTGGGTGGGAAGATTAAAGGTTGAATATGATGATGATAAGACAAAACAACAAAAACAACTTTACTTTTCAATGCTTTATTCTCTCAAACTATAATCGAATACCTTTTACCTGAACTATTGATCAAACAATCAGGCCTTGTAATTTCTGCGAACTCATTTAAATCGAGAGCATCGCACGGAATCGCTGCCAGTCCTCTAAAACTTGATCTAATGGGTAAAGGTCTTTGAAAATGTGGCTTGTTCGGGTGCAGTACTTGAAAACTAACTTTATTTGGTCCATGTCTTGACAAACCAGCTTTATTCGGCGGATATCCGTGAAAATATGCTCCTTGTGGAGTATTTGGGGCGTCAGTCCGGCTTAGATCTCTTACATCCAAATAATCTTGCGAAAAGCCATCCATTCGATTCAAATCGTGATATCCTTGAAAGTAGGTTTCTGGTGTTTTCTTACCCATATAAAACCTCTTTTGTCTGGACTTTTGAAAACTTTCTTTACAATTCAAATAGCGGTGGTTATTCCCGTAAATGCTACCATAGAGTTTGTTGCAGTTGCTTTTTACTAAATCGTGTTTTTTTATCGGTTTGGAAATTCGCTGGAAATGGTTGGGTGATGAACTGAGGACTTGGTTGTTTTGGGTGATAGGAATGACGCTGAATTCTTCTTCGTCGTCGAGGAATTCGTTTATTGGGTCGTAGTCGTCGTAGTTGTTGAGGGCAGTGTCTTCGGCATTGGGAAAGTCTATCATGTAGGCTTGTGATGTGTGTATTTCTTTGACTGTAAAGAATGGCTGTTTTAGGATGATTGGCGTTGAAATATCTATAGACCGTAACATTGCATGTTATAATTAAATAACGTTTCACTCATAGCTCCCCCCCCACTAGGCTACCCTGTGTCGAGGATACCATGGAACACACAACGACAAGGAGAACTAACACCCAGACCTCATGGTCTCACTAGGAGAACAGCTGCTTCGCATTATTGAGGTGGCGGGTTTAAACCCCGACCCCAATGAGTTCTTTGGAACTCATGAACGAATTTACATACCACTGGCTTTTTGGTAAAGGAAAACGTCTTGAGGAAACCTGCATACGTCCTAATCACCCTTCGAGGGTAGACCTGTATCCCAGCAGTGGGAGGACTAAATGTTGAGTCGTCTCCTGCGAAAAATCATCTCCAGGAAAACACGTTTATTTATTCGAGTTTGCCAAACAAAGCTATTAGTATACTCACGAGGTAAAAAACACAGAATGCACAAAGCAAAATACTTTATGCTATGCATTTTGTAGCACTAACGTTGCTCAGAAAATCGCCACAGAATTAAATATGAGCACGATAAATTATGAAAACAATTTCGATAATATTAATAGTACATATGCTTGGTAATTGACTGGTAATTATTTGAAATTAAATATTATTGGTTACTGTTATAGCTACACGGGTAAGCTATATGGCGTGTTAAACCAAAAAATGTTGTTGAAATAAAGAAAAGTTTAAAAAACTAAAAAACACGCATTGTCATCGCTCTTTGACAGGTGTGCAAAGTTTGAATTAAATCTGATCGTTCAAAGTAGGGCGAAATCGAGTCCGAAAGGGTCGGTTACAAACGTACACTAATAAAAGCGTGATAAAAAATATAGCTCTTCTCGTCTGGTCGAAGCAACTCGTGACCACAATGCTGCATGGCCTCCATCTCGCCCAAAGGGTGAGCATCGCCATACAACGTGGTAATGGAGCCAGCATTTTGGGAACAATTCCCACAGGCCGCCTTTTAGATTAGTTTAGTTTTATTGGTTTAGTTTTAAACTTAAGTATATTTTAATATTCAATAGACAATCGACATAAACAAAATTAAAATTAAGTACATTGTAATTTCAATATTCGTATGTATTTGTATAATTGAAATAAAACCACTTTTTAATCTGGAAAATAATATATTTCACTGGATAAAACAACAAAAATAACAACAATCTAAATAACCTACATCTCACACAATCTTTAAAATAATTATCTATTAAAAATTATAAGGGAAAATACTTGCGTAATAATATTTCAATTTATTTACAATTATGAGGAATAATAATACTTATAGAATGGCAACCCAGGCCAATATATTTAACACTGGCAATCTAATTTCTTTGCTGGCAATGTGACTGATTGATTACAATTAAAAAATAAAACTTTTCTGTGATTTTTCGATTGACAACGTAACAAACAAAAACAGCGTTGTCTTCTTCTATTGCAGTTTATTAGACAAGGACAACCACTTATATCATAGCTTTACTTTTAATTTAGTGTCACTAAAATCAGTGTAACAATTTTCAACAACTCCAGAAATTTTGACAAGAGCTGTTTTCGTAAAAACAAACATAACACATTCGAGTAAATACAATACAGAATTTTATTATTAGATAAAATAATGAAAATAATAAATTGCTTATTAAAATATTAGGTCAAAATAAGCTGATTTTTAAACTCTCGGAATCCACTCGATAAAGTATCACAAAAAAGACTTTAGCGATTCCGCTGGTTTTAATTTTGGGTACTGGCTACTTAGACTTGGATAACCTAAGTTGTAATTTGATTTATAATATTAAACACGACATTGGATCACCAAAGTTATCAATTGAATTATCCAAATCGACAAATGGATCACCAACGTTGTCAATTAAATTATATAAATCGACATTAGATCACCAAAGTTGTAGATTGAGTTATCCGAGTCGACAAATGGATCACCAAAATTGTAAATTGAGTTATCCAAGTCTACATAGAATCACCAGTTATCAATTGAGTTATCTAAGACGACATAGAATCACCAGAGTTATCAATTGAGTTATCTAAGACGACATAGAATCACCAAAGTTATCAATTGAGTTATCCAAGTCGACATTGGATCACCAAAGTTGTCAATTGAATTATGTAGGTTATCGAACTCGACAAAAGTTGCCAATTGGATTATCCAAATCCACAAAAGTTGTCAATTGAATTATCCAAGTCGACATTGGATCACCAAAGTTGTCAATTCAGTCACTCAACAAAAAATACACTAAATGGCTGATAGATTAACTAGAATAAAAATTTCCGAGTTCACAGCAATTTGTCTTTCATTAAGCCACATGATTTGAAAATTCGACAAAATCGTATATTCGAGTTTGTTTAATTAGCAATTCTCATGAAATAAACATACTTAATGTAATAGTAATATAACACGATCTTAGAAAAGTACAGATTTAATGTAATAATAGGCAATAGAATAGCGTTTCGAGTGAAGTTTTGTGCGCATATCGTAATTTTTTGAGTTCTGTAGCAGTTGGAAAGTAGTTCCGTATATAAAAAATAACCAAAAAATAAATACAACCACCGTCATTTTTTTAAGTTTTTCTATCGAATACATAGAATGAGACAGTGCTCCTATCTATATTTTGGTCTTTAAATTGAAAAAAAAAATGAATTAAAAATAGACAAAATTAACGTTATGACGGTAGACAAACATTTTTTTATATTTTGTTATAAAAACGACGAGGGCGATATGCGCACAAAAATAGCTTTAAAAAAAGCGAAAAAAAAAAAAATCTTCTTATTTCTAATTACTCGATGCTCACTTTTTATAAAGGCTACCTTAAGGCTATTAAATTTACAATAAATTTTGGTATCTATTCGAATTATTACAAAAATATTTATATTAAGGGTATCATGCAGCCAGGGCCTATGGGTCATTCTCAGATTAGATTAGACTAAAAATTATCGTTTATTTTGTTTTAAATACACCGAAATTTTCAAAAATACGAGAGTAGTCCACTGAAACCATAACAAATATCAAAACAATGTAAATTTTCATAATATTTATTGTTTTTATTTTTACAGCTGAATCGAATTTATTTGTTTAGCTTCACCCTTTAACTGCTTTAACACTTAACATGCGTTTGTCTTTAACCGCACAGTTGTATTGAAAGTGGGCTTTACGCGCCTGGCGTGTGTAGCCGCATTCGCGTTGCACCAAGGAAAACACAAGGTATGTGTTTTCAGCAGTTAAAGTGTTAAGAAATTTATTATATACCAGAATATTCAATTATTTGAATATTTTGATAAACCAAATAACTGTTCAGTTTATAGACCCACGAGAATAAAAAAATATTTAGATAACATAAAATATTAATTATTGCAAAAATAACAATATACAACTATGGATGCACACAAGCTATCTTAAGTATAGACAACCTCCTCTTTTTGGAGTCGGTAAAACCAAGTGTAAATATCAAGCTCAATTCATGCCAATAGGAATACAATTTTATAATTAATTAAATATATTTTTATTAATATAATATATTTTTTTAAAACATTAATGAAATTAGATTTAGTGAAAAATATGACAAAAAAGTGAATTAGCTGTAATATTATCTAATTTATAAAAATATATATAGACTTGCGTTTTTTTAAAAACGACAAAAAATAAACACTATTTTTACGTATTTTATTGCATAGCTTGGAAAAATCATTTATTAATAATTTAAAACAGAAATACATATAATTAAATTCATTAAAATAATTAAAATTATTCGAAATTAAACTCCATTGATGGCCAAAATCACTAAAAAATTAATTAAAAATTATCGCTAATTAATAATAATGTCTTAGTTTTTGGAAAAAAAATCGTAAGAGGCTGAGTTTAATGCGACCGAGTTCGTACGAACATGCGATGTGATCGTTTGTTTCTGCGATCAATCGAAAAAAGACTCCGCCAGATTCAAACTTACGATTTCATTTGTAGCTTCACCACTGGGCTAAATTAATCACTTAAAAGGTAAACAGGGTTAAAAGGAAAGGGTATGCTAAGCCGAAAAGGGCTTGTAGTACTCTTATGAACAACAACTATGGGATCAACCATAAAATTGCGAACCAATCTCAGCTGTTCCATAAAATACATACAAACTGTATAAATAGTTGTTTTTTTTCCGATTTCAGGGTTGGTCCCAAAGTTAAAAGTTGTTCATAATGATGAGTACTATAAGCCCTTTTCGGCTTAGGATACCCTTTCCTCGTACTCGTACGAATATTATTTCTAACGTATTGCCGTATACATTTTGAAAAATATAATCACGTTTTTTACTACCTTCAAATTAAATTACAATTACAAGCATTTATTTAATTTATTGAAATTATTTAAATCGAGCACTTTCATGGCCTTAACAATCTAATTTTGGTCGACGAATTAACATAAAATTTACGAAGATGGCAAACTTAAAATTTACTATAAATTTTACGCATGAATTAAAATTTAATTTAAGTTTATCTTAAGAAAGCGCTTCGGATAAGCAAGGACACACTATCAAAAATTTATTAATAATTATATTATAGTATTACAGTGTTAGGAAGGAAAGGGTATGCTATGCCAAAAAAGATTCATAGTACTCAAACTTATGAACAACTTTTACTATGGGACCAACCCGGAATTCGCGAAAAAATCAGCTGTTCCATACATTTTGTCGAGTGTCATTGACATTTTTACTACTACGCGCCTTTTTCGACTTTATACCCTTTTCTTATAACCCTGCAGTGAAAATTATTACTATCAAATTATTATTAGACATCATAAGAATCAACTTGATCGATTTTAGTAGTAAAGTTTATTTTTCGGAAATATTTGTAGCCCACTTTCCTACCTATACAAAGGAAAGCGACGCGCTGTTTAGCGATTTGCGACAAAATTAACTGGCAGTGATTTGGCTGGCCGAGAACGTCAAAAGGCATGCTATCTCACTCTAATTGTCAAGTTTATCACGGGCCTGAGCAAGACAGAAGCCTTGTGAGTCATGCTCGATCAGTAATACCACGCCGACCCGCACACTCAGTATGCGTAAATTTCGGGATTCATATCACCTTTGACATCGAAATGTTTTATATAAAACTAGTATTTTGCGTTCTCTGTTATTAGCAAGGCTGCATTCCGTTGTTTTAGGGAGCTTAGCTGGTTTAAGGGTTTAAGGGTAATGCACAAAAACCCCAAGCGCGACGTCAGAGCGGATCGTATACAATTCTAAGTGAGAGACTTCGAATTAGAATTAATAGTTTGCGTGGAACGCAGCCTGTATTGTATATGTTGAACGTAGTCCGTTTTATTAAGGTGAAGAAATATAGTGCATCAACAGAAACACCATCGAAGTTAATATCAGCTAGTAATTTACATTCGAATCACGTCGCGGTCGCGTCGCATCGCTTCGCTTCATTTGCTACTTACGTAGGACAGAGCTTTAAGGTGTGAATCCTCCACGGAAAGTTATAAGAGTTATAAGAAAAGGTTATGCAAAGCCGAAAAGGGCTCATAGTACTCATCATTATGAACATTTTGTTGCTATGGGACCAACCCTGAAAGCGAGCAAAAATTCAGTTGTTCCATAAAAAAATGTCAATGACACTCGACAAGTATGAAACAGATGATTTTTTGTGATTTCAGGTTTGGTCCCATAGTAAAAGTTGTTCATAATAATGAGTACTATGAGCCCTTTTCGGTTTAGCATTCCCTTTTTTAATGTGTTTTGTATTTATCATGTGATCTAGCCTCTAAACGGCAAGACCGATTTTGTTTGTGTATCCGGACTGTCATAGACAAAATTTTGCAAGATTTTTTTTAATGATAGGTAAGGCTTTTTGGCTAAATAACGACTCGAAATTTAGCAATACTAACTTTAGGTATATATTTTAATAATTTATTAATATATATTTATTTTATTTACCTTAGCAAAGTCGTGAGCTTTGACGTTACTTAAAAGTGCAATGTGAAAATATAAAACTTTATATTTTTTTAATTTATATTTATTTATATACACGTTTTTATCTTCAAAATACGCACAAATTTTACACAAGCGGCAAGTATTTATTTATAATAATTTATATAAATATTTAACAACTTACAGATACCGGAATATATGACACATTGAATATAGTTTACAAAAAAAAAATCAATCAAATGAAGAAAAAATTAAAATAGTAACAAGTTTTAGTCGTTACTATTAAAAACTATTTCTGGTTAAAAAATAAAAACAAGCTTTTATTGCATTGTCATCGGAGTTACACAGGTATACCAAACTTCAGCTCAATAGGACATCGGGAAGTGGTTCAAAATTCAATTAGGTACAAGATTTCACACAAACAAACGAGACAAAAACAGGACAAGCTAAAAAAAAGCTTTTCTTATTGAATGATAGGCTTGCGTTTGACCGCCATCTCGCCTGATGGTAAGCAACGATGCGGTCTACGATGGAACACACTTGCCCAAAACAAACCGAGTCACTCGCAACTTGAAGACACCCAGATTAAAGCTACCGGGAAAGACCCAAAGGAAATCTTGTGAAAATTCAATGTGCCATATAAACCTCGCACTGTACTAACATATTGTCCAATAAGACAGCCACTGTCCTCGTGTAGACGCGCCATTATTCATATCTTTCAAAGATACCAACTAAAGACTATTCAGTTCCTGTGTCTACTGAATTTAAGCACAAAATACGCCATCTCTCTTTCGCCTATTAAAACGAAAAGAGCAACTGCAACGGTCAAATTGATTTGGGAAATAATGCAAGTTATCTACATTTACAGGGTTATACAGAAAGGGAATGTTAAGCCGAAAAGGGCTCACGTTTTGGTGTGACTCGTTGGGAACCCCTCCATAGTACTCATGATTATGAACAACTTTTACTTTGGGACCGTACCGGAATTCGCGAAATAAAATCAGCTGTTCTATACTCTCTATCGAGCGTCATTGACATTTTTCTATGGAACATCTGTTTTATTTTTGCGACATCAGGGTTGGTTAAAAGCGGTTCATAGTGCCCTTTTCGGATTAGCATACCCTTTTTGCATACCTGCACAGATTTTGCACTTTAGATAGCGCATCGGTAAAAACGCACCTATATTAAAACACTGTCATTGGTTGCTAGACGTAACTTTAACTTGAGGCTCCACTGCGGAAGGTCATATATGCTATCTCACTCGCACCAACGTACATGCCATAAGAGTGAGCGAGACCATGTGATAAAACTCGCGAACAAAAATGCTATCTAGAGCCAACCTTGTATTTCACGCTTTTACAATACGGAAATTAAAATGTATGACGTCTTAATGTTACGATCAGTCTTTATAATAGAACAGCCAATTCAACAGAGCCTGTAGAACGATTGCTAGAACGAAGCCGGCGAACAGGTCCCACGAGTGGGACGTTGTTGGGGCCCTGCCCACGTTCTGAGGCCGGTAAGCCGACGCCCTTTGGTTCTCGCTTATTGCTTCCACGTTTTTATTGAGCCGCTCGATTGCGAGTGTCTGTTCACGGAGTGTCATGTCCATGGCTTTGAGGGTTTGTTTTAATGTCAACCTGAAAGGAAATATAATTACCTTATCAATAATAGAATTAAAATATATTACTTTATTAATGATGTAATTACTTTATTAATAATATATTTAATTACCTTATTAATAATATAATTACCTTATTAATAATATAATTACCTAATTAATAACATAATTACCTTATTAATAATACCAATACTAGAATATAATAAATCAATAACGTTTAACACTCATAGCTCCTTACTAGGATACCCTGTGTCGGATGCCATGGAACACACAGACAAGGACAACTAACACCCAGACCCAGAGCAGATATTTAAATTCATCATTCAAACATCTGCCCGGCCGGGAATGAACCTCTGGGTTACCAAGTCAAAGAGGTCGTTCATACATTTTTCTATTGTTTTTTATGCTATTGAGTGACAAGACGAGCAATTCGCTTGCTATCAAATACTCGCTTCGTATTTTACGTCAGAATTTATGTTGCTGGTGTGCTCGGACCGTTGAACAAATTTTATCAAGTAGGGGTTTAAAAGGGATAAAAGGGGTCCGTACTCACGAAGAGGCTTTGGATTGCGTTGGGAACTCTTCAAAGTGACGTTTTTCTGGATGTTGCGGCGTGCTCATCCGTATTCTGGGATATAGGATAATATAGGATGTTAGGAGATAGGTTATTAATATGGGATAAGATCAACTAAAGTTAGATATATGTTAGAACAGAATAGAAGAAATAGGATGTACGGAGGCGATTAAGCAAATGAGCGGCTCGATATAATCTCGATCGGCCACCATTATATCTACGAGTAGACCTGTATTATAAAGCATCATGTACTCACGAAGAGCTTTTCGCCCGAGGAGTCTCGTTGTGTATCGGAGTCGGAGGGTCCGCACTCGCGGCAGTTCGAAGTGACCAGCAACTATACCTGGACCCCTATTATAAAGCATCTTATACTTACGAGGAGCTCTTCACTTTACCCACTGCGTCTTATTATAACCAGCCACTGTACCTAGACCCCTATAATAAAGCAATATGCACTCACGAAGAGCTCTTGGCCCGCGGCGTGTCGTCGTGCGTGTCGGAGTCGGAGGGTCTCCGCACTCGCGGCGGCTCGGTGTGCGGGCGGCCCGCGACCGACTTGATGATGAAGTCTTCCTCGTATTCTAGGACTTCGTCGGGTTGCCAGGGGCTGGGGAGAGACAGCTTTGTTAATTTTCTTTATTTTTTAATGAAAGTCTGTTTTATTAGAGGGCAAAATCGCAATCGGACCCAAATTAGACACTTTGACCCCAATTAGTAGACACTTTGATATCAATTATTAGACAAATAGCTCCCCGCGGTTTCTCCCGCGTTTTCCGGGATAAAAAGTAATATAATTGACATTTTCTATGGAACAACTGATTTTTTTTTCGCGAATTCCGTGTTGGTCCCATATTAAAAGTTGTTCATAATGATGAGTACTATGAGCCCTTTTCGGCTTATGTGGTAATCCATTTCATAAAAGACCTTCATTTCAAATTCCATGTAAATCCGTTGTGTCAGCGTTTAGTGGTAACAAACATACAAACTTTCACCTTTATAATATTAGTTGGATAGAAATTTGTTTCTTTTACTAGAGGGCAAACGGTGTCTCCGGTTTTGGGTAAATATTTTGTTAATAAAGCGGTTATGTTTTCGGTTTTCTAATAAAAAAAGTCAACCCCAAATTAGACACTTTTAAATTAATTACTAGACAATATTCGACCCCAATAATTACACCAATATGAGTATAATATAGTATAGCCCAATATTAGTATAGCGGTTAAGGACGGCCAAAGAAAGTATGGATGAACTGTGTGAAAGATGATATGAAAAAGAAGGGAGTGTATTCAGATATGACGAGTGTAGAGATGAATGGAAGAAGTGTACATACTGTACCGACCCCACGTAGGTGGGGTCAGGGTAGGCAGATGATGCTAGTGTCTCTCACCTGGTGTTAGCATGCAGGTACCGGTAGCCCTGGTCGGCGACCCCCTCGGGCGGCGCCACATCAGGCTCGACGCGGAACAGCCGCGGGGACCACGGCTCCGCGAGGTTCTTGGCCCGAGTCCGCTGGGCCTCTTCCACTATTGTCTTCTGTTCTGTTGCTGCCACCTAGGAGTTCGATAATAATCATTAGGTTTTGATCTTATTCGACCTGTTACTAGATATTTCCACGTCAAATATTAGACAATAAGAGCTCAATCATAAGACGTTTAAACCCCAACTTCGTCAATAATGATTAGACACTTCGACCTTTGCTATTATTGGATAACTTGACCCCAACTTTGAGACACTTCGACCCCAACTTTGAGACACTTCGACCCCAACTTTGAGACACTTCGACCCCAACTTTGAGACACTTTAACCCCAACTTTGAGACACTTCGACCCCAACTTTGAGATACTTCGACCCCAACTTTGAGAAACTTCGACCCCAACTTTGAGATACTTCGACCCCAACTTTGAGAAACTTCGACCCCAACTTTGAGATACTTCGACCCCAACTTTGAGAAACTTCGACCCCAACTTTGAGATACTTCGACCCCAACTTTGAGAAACTTCGACCCCAACTTTGAGATACTTCGACCCCAACTTTGAGAAACTTCGACCCCAACTTTGAGATACTTCGACCCCAACTTTGAGACACTTCGACCCCAACTTTGAGACACTTCGAGCCCAACTTTTAGACATTACGATCTTTATCAGCTTCATTATCATTAGATACTTCGTTCGACCCCAGCTATAACAAACTCCGACTCCTAATCATTGGAGATTTTGACCCCAACTATTAAACATATCCACCATTACTATTAGACACTTTAACCCCAATAATTAGAGACTTAGACCACCAACTATGAGATTCTTCGACCCCTACTTTCAGACATTTCGAACCTTACTTTCAAACACTTCAACCCCTTATTTAGACACTATCTCACCTGATCGTCCCTCGCTATAGCATCCGACACACGCGACCACAGCCGCTGCGACTCAAACTCGACTTGCCGGTCGAGCCTCATCAGGTATCGAGGGAGACGCTGTTCCTTCAGTATAGAAACGTCTAAAAGGTTGAATTCTTCCTGTAAACAAATATTACTATTATTAACTAGCTGACTCGACAGTCTCGTTTGTCCTGTTTTAACTACGAATATTAAATTCATATTGTCTTCAATTTTCTAACGTTTCACTCAACTTCCTTAATTTTCTCCTGACAAGAATTAACACACCAAAAAAATTATTGACGAAATTGTTCCATTCACGCGTGATGCGATGACCAAGGTAAATAGAGATTCATTTTTATGTTATCTATACTAATATTATAACGAGGAAAGATTTGTATTTTTGTATTTTTGGATGTTTGTGTGGAATAAACTCAAAAACTACTGGACCGATTTCAATAATTCTTTCACCATTCGAATGCTACATTATCCCAAAGTGACATAGGCTATATTTATTACCTGAAAAAATTAGGGATCCTTACTAAAACTTCAATGGTGTCCACCCGTGCGAAGCCGGGACGAGCCGCTAGTTATACATATTTAGATGATATATTTTTTTAAGCAAATAAAGATACAAATCGTTAAAAAGTAAGTATACATACCCCAGTTTTCTTGTCTTTAACATCAATCCTTCCATCCCAATACCCTTCGACTGAAGCGATGACTTCCTTCCCTTTTTTGATGCGGCCCGAGATAGCGTTCGTTTGGTCAGAGCTGCTCAGGAATGACTGGAAGGGAAATAGTTCGTTTAGTGGCTGGACCTGGTGTCAGGGTTTATTGCAAACATTTATTGAGGGAGCGAAATATAGGGAAACGAATTCGCTCGGTAAAAATAAAAAAAAAACAAGCGAAAGTATAAAATAAATAACATACAATAATTTTATTTATTTTTATAAAATTAAAAATAAATAATAATATTTTATTTATTTAGGGAAGCAAATTCGCTCAGTAAAAAATAGAAAAATTACTATTCAAGTGAAAATATAAAAATTAATAACATACAATAATTTATTCATAATTAATTAATTAATAATTTCATTTATTTAATTTATTTAGAAGAGCGAATTCGCTTGGTCAAAATAAAACAAAGTAAAGGGTATACTCACTCTTAATTTAAACTCTATGTCCGCTTGGTAGCCGGAACTAGGACATATTATATGTACCTGGAAATAACAACAAAACAATTATGTCACTAACAAAGACTACAACAACAATAATTAATTCCAATATTTCAAAACACTCAACCCAGAAAAGCGATTGTAAAAACTCTTTTGAACAAGAACATTATTTTTACAGAACAAAAAACAAAAACCGACTTCAAAAGACCGACTATTGAGTTATTCATCTATTTGTCGCGCACGTACTTAATGCAAATTTAAGGCAAAAGCGTGATTTAGACGATACAATTTTCTTGTACATTCAAGTGCAATTATTGAATGCAATAAATTAAGTGCGTTAATAATTGCCCTTCAAGAATTGTACGCAACTAACACGTGGATACAAGTAAAAAAATTGAACGCAATTATTGAATGCAAGTCTTGACAAAAAATAGTTGCAAATGTCTTCTGTTTAGACCAATACAATAATGTTTAGGAGATTATTGCTTTCAAGTTTTGACTTGTCTAAATAGAGAGTTGTATGTGCGTGTACCATTCATTGGCGGGTTGCTTCAAGTATTGCACGTATTTGCGTTGTCAAATTTTTCATTCAAGTGTTGGAAGGTTTTGTAAAGAGAAAGAAAAAGATTGTTAGACGCTCCAAGAACTCCTCTTCTTGCTATCCATTTTTTGATCCAACACCTCTTTTTACGACGATTTCTCAATATTTCTTGTCTCAGAAGAGCAGCAACGATTAACACACCTTCACTTACTGCACTCGTGTTGGCAAATGAAGAGAAAACTAATTGAATGCAAGAATCGCCTAAGAAATTTTTGTATGTGCTGTTTACACCAAGAAAATTTTGGCAAGCAAAACTTGCGCAAAAGATCAAAATGTTACGTACTGTTTAGACCATGCAGGTAATTTATTGCTTCAATTTTATTGTATGCAACAGGCAAGAAACTTGCATCATGTAAATGGCGCTTTATATTGGTTTTCTCATACCATTATCAGAACTGGACTAAATTGAAATGGGACCAAATGGGAAGCGTTAGCTTTATAATAAAAAAAGAATCATCAAAATCGATTCACCCAGTCAAAAGTTATAAGGTAACAAACATAAAAAAAAAAAAAACATACAGTCGAATAGATAACCTCCTCCTTTTTTGAAGTCGGTTAAAAAGTGGCTCTTTGAGCAATCATTTTCGTTCAATCGTTTGAATTACAATGTGTGATGTGTGTGTGACGGTATGTGTGTTACCTTCCCGCCCAGCTCCATACTGAGCGTCCCTATGACGCAGCATCCCTTGCAGTATGCATACGGCGCGGTGGTGACTTATGTCTTTTTGATTTTCCAATAACACATTTTTGTGATTTCATTCATTCATTTATTAAGACACTAGCGGCCCGTCCCGGCTTCGCACGGGTAGACTTTGGGATAAACGTAGAGTAAATTGAAATCGGTCCAGTCGTTCACGCGTGATGGCGTGACCAAAGGTGTTGAGAATAATTATAGGAACTCTTTGTTATAACCTCTATTCTCATGCTATTGCGTAACTATAGCAACCGTAGTTTGTTGATGCTAACTTGTCAATTTATAGTAAAAATTATCAGTAGAAAACGCACACTGTTTTGATAGATATGATTGAATTTGAACTTTGTACAGAGGTAATAAAGTGCAAATTGACTCTTGGACGTTAGGCACATACCTACATTGCTTAAACAACAGTGAGTGCTTGCAATTCAATATGAACTTTAAACAATAGCAATAAAGCTCGTTTTAGTTAGAAAACGTTTGTATGGGAAAAAGAAAAGGTCTGTTTTTAGGGTTTTTCAATATTTCTGAGAGATTTTCTTAATATTTTTTTCCGTAAGAACCTTCTCCTAATAATAACAAATACAACAAAAAAAGAATTAGTGAAATCGGTCCAGCCATTCACGCGTGAGGCCGTGACCAAGGAAAACGGGTTTCATTTTTATATATATAGATTTTTGTCATTTCATTACGACATTTATATTATTTTTACTGAAACAGCCAAGTATTTGACATGCTATTTGTTGATTGTAATTTACAATATTGTATAATTAAATATTTATTATTTTATTTTAATTTCTGTTGCGACCTGTCATGGAAATTAATTATCAATAAATCGATTATGATTATGATTTTGACGTATGTTTCGTGGTGGTTTGTGTGTGTGTGTGGGGGTGTGGTTGTATGTGTGTGATGGTATGGCATGTGTGTGTGTTACCTTCCCACCCAGCTCCATACTGAGTGTCCCTATGACGATTCCCTTGCAGTGTGCATACGGCGCGGTGGTAATGTATGTCTCCCCCCACTGTAGGAGGTGTACTCTCGCGCACCCTTCCAGTATTGCTGACGTTGAGTTGCCTGGAAGAGATTGCATGATACATTAAACATAAAAAAAATCGGCCAAGTCTGACTTGCGCACGAAGGGTTCCGCACCATTATCTCTACAAACGGCAAAAGATCATGTCTGTAGTATGGGAGTCCCCTTGAATATTTATTTTTTTCTTTTTTTAGCATTTGTTGTTACAGCGGCAACAGAAATACATCATCTGTGATTTCAACAGTCTAACTATCACGGTTCACGGCGAAATGCAGCCCGGTAACAGACAGACAGACGAACGGACAGCGGAGTCTTAGTAATAGGGTCCCGTTTTACGCTTTGGGTACGGAACCCTAAAAAAAAAATTAAAAAACATCGCGAACAAGCTTTTATTGCATTGTCATCGGAGTTACGCACGTATACCAAATAAACCTAGATTTTACCTAAATAAACATACAGGTTTATAAAGAAAGGGTTATGATAAGGCGAAAAGAGCTCATCATCACAACTTTTACTATGAAACCGCTAAAATCGACAAAATAAAATCAGCTGTCCCATACATTTTGTCGAGTGTCATTGACATTTTTGTATGGAACACCTGATATTTTGTGTGTGTGAGTGGATAAGTTATACATACCGTAGAATTTGGATCTCGCCAACAGACTGCCTTCTATGACGTAGCCCTCTTTCCGATTCGAAACGTAGAACGCCGACACGGGGGGATGGTGAGAAACCTGGAAAAATAAATTTAATTACAACTTTTTTCGATTTATTTTATATCTCAAATAACTCCTGCCTATGGCTTTGCCCGCGTAGCTTATTTATAAAGGGTAAGCAAAGCCGAAAAGGGCTCATAGTACTCATCATTATGAACAACTTTCTCTATGGGAAAAATCAGCTGTTCCATAGAAAAATGTCAATGACACTCAACAAAATATATGGAACAGCTTTTTTTCTAGTTTTCCAGTTCGGTCCCATAGTAGAAGTTGTTTATAATGATGAGTAAGTACTATGAGCCCTTTTCGGCTTAGCATGAAGGTTTCGCCCAGGACTGGGTTGTAGGGCTTCTTAAGACCCTTCGGCTTCCTAAGCCTTAAGAAGTACTAGCGGAAAAGGGTCATGAAGTGTTTTCTGGAGTTAAGACTATAAAAAGGAATAAGATGCTAGTCACCTGTTCAGCCAAATCCGGGTTGTAGGACGTCTTGGGTTCCTTCAGCTTCCTATAAAGTCTTGAAAAGTACTAGCGGAGAAAGATCTTCAGGGATCTTCTAGAATTAAGTTAGTATAAAAAGCTGTAGGTACCTGTTCAGCTATGTAATAAGTATAGCTGTCCTGCCGGTTGTGCTTCCAACAGCAGCGGAAGGTTTCGCCCAGGACCGGGTTGTAGGGCTTCTTGAGACCCTTCGGCTTGCGGTAGAGGCCGGAGAGGTACCAGCGGAGGACGCACTTGAACCGGAGGTAGGGGTCTTCTAGGGTTTGAGCGCTGGGGAAGTATCATCAGTTTTAATGTGGGGTTTTATCTTCTTCTTCTATATAAATATATAAAAATGTTATGTTGGTTTGTGTACGCTTCTAAAACTCAAAAAGTTTTGCACCGATCGAGCTGAAATTTTAGCATGATATATAATCCGCATCAAGGATTGTTTTTATCTAATTTTTTTTATCCACAGCGAAGCGTGGCAGGGAACAGCTAGTTTATTTAATTTTATACATACACATTCTTATAACTAAATGTTGGTACAAGGACCTTGTAAGGGCACTGCAAGTTTTATTGTATGACCCTGAGGTACCTAAGGCCGCCAGTTGTCGCACTGGTTTTAGGTGTTATAATCCTTTTGTTTGTAATTTATGGTGTGAACAATAAAGAGTTTATCTATCTATCTATCTAATATAATTTTAAGCCAAATAGGAGATTAAACATCTTATATCTCAGGGTCACGAGCGCAGTGCTGTGCCGCGTTGAATTGTTAAGAGTTCACAAGTCTGGGTGACGCAGACCTGTTATGGGCAAACGTTACGTTTAACATCAGGCGAGCGATTTGCTCGTCTCCTAACTCAATTGCATAAAAAATCATTTACGGTCAGCTCTGCATATTTAGTCTTGCCTTTAGCAAGGCGAATGATTGAAATAATTTTTAATCCCGACGCAAAAACGACGGGATGTTATAAGTTTGACGTGCCTGTGTGTGTGTGTGTGTGTGGGTATGTGTGTGTTTCTGTGGCATCGTAGCTCCCGAACGGATGATCAGATTTGATTTTGTTTTTTTTCTTGTATTAGTTGGGATTGTTCTTAGCTATGTTTGATGATAAAAATCGGATCACTTGTTTCAACGTTGGATGTTTTTTAATTTTAAATTTAAGTTATATCAAGAATACTCACTGCGACAGTATATCCGCATGATAATAGCTGTCAGCTAGCTTGTCCAGAAACGACCGCGGCTCCAGAATGAAGGTCGGGAGTACCACCTTGCTGAGGTCCATGCCCGGCCTGACCTGCTTGAGGAGGAACCAGAGGAGGGACTTGTTCTCTTCTGCTACTTCTTCTACCAACTCTCCTGCCTGTGTTGAGAGGAACAGAGATTAGCTATGAGAGAAAAAGAAGAGCGTATGTGTGGATGGATGGAAGGCTAGAGATCGGCCAAAGGGAATGACGGATTTAAGGATGGTTATTTTCTTTGGCCTTTGGTTATTAACTTTGAGGTCATTGCCAGATTCGCCCTTTCTATAAAACATTGGCAATATTATGTGTTCTTATTTTAATTTATAGGCTTCTCTCTTACTGTGCTGTTTGCTACGGATCTACGGTCCCGGGCCAATGGGATCCAGGACCGCCTTTGATTTTGACAATGTCATCGACCCATCTTACTGCCGAGCGATTAACGTTATGCTTACCTTACCTTGGCTACAGTAAGAGAAAGGCCAATACGAACCAGTCAAGAACTGATCGTCCCAATGCTGGGATACCAGGTCTACCCTCGAAGGGTGTTTAGGCCGTATTCCACGCCGTCCAAATGCGATTTGGTGGATTCACATACGCCTTTAAACTTATTTTCGGACGTATTCCAAATCAATATGAGTCGGGGTTTGAACCCGCCAACTCACGAATTCAAAACGGCCGTTCTTCTACTGAGCTACCACGGCCTACACCTAGCAGTGGGATAAAGAAGATAATGATTTCAGTGTACGACTTACCGCTCCAACGTCTCTGTCCGGATCCTCAACCCAGGACTCCTGCAGCTCGGCGAGAACAATATCCTTGTGCGCGTTGCGCGTCGGCACGTGTGTCATCGCGCCGCGCGACGCCTCGCTGTCAGTATCCGACGCTGCGCCCGCGAGCTCTGCGGACCCATTGGACGTGCTTAGGTTCTAGCCTACTTTGGCAAAACTGGCTAACTATGTTTGAGACCCAAATTGTGGCCTGGCATTTGATACTAAGAGGCGCCAACCTTCTCTAGCTCGAACAAGTCACGCCAGGTACAACTTCCAAGTTACTGGAAGTCTTTAGCAACTAGGTAAAACTGGCCATCTGGCTACTGATTTTGTTGACGCAGCGACCCAAATTGTGTCTTGGTTTTCGATACCATGGCCTTTCTCTATTTTAAGCAAGTTTATGAAAGGCAACAATTTCCAAAAGTCTGAAGGTCTTTAGCAATTGACTAGGCAGATTTTTTGGTCAATGTTAGGCTTGTGTTTGACCGTCATCTTGCCTGATAGTGAGCAATGATGGGTTATTTGGCAGAACAGGTTTGCTTAGAAGCCAATTTACTCTTGATTTGACGGCATCTGTTTTAAGCAGTTGTTTTTTTAGCCTTTAACTGCTTCCTTACAGTTCTAGCTTGAGTTTGTCTAGCTGGTTCAATCTATTGAAACTGTCCGGTTAGCCACGTGCATAAAACACTTCAAAATAGTGCATCACTATTTTTACTGGCTAGCTAACTCGCTTGACCATGCCACTAACCTAAACTAAACTATTCTATAGAACAGTACGAGTATTTATAATAAAAAATAATGAAATAAGAACGTAAAAGAATAGAAAACCATTCGAAAGAATTAAATTAAGGTACCTAAGTTGTTTGACGATGTTGTCAAAATATGCACGTTTAGAGAGGTACTCATTTTGGCCTGATGGATCAATAGCTAGAAACCACGCCAAGAATTACGTCCTGCAGAAGCGTCGCTGCATTCGCGACCTAGGCGTTTATAAATACGATCAAGAGTTTAAATATCACAGACTCAACCTTCAAAAAACTAACCTCCGTTACTGCAGAAAGCCTCACGTTTGCTGTCCAGATCCACTCTATAATCTCCATTCTCCACTTTAATAAAGTCTGAGAGTATAGCAGAGTCCACCGAAAATTTCCTATCCAGAGAAAGACTGGTGAAAGGTGCTGGCTCCGAGAACTGCCTGGTAAGCTTCTTCTGTCTCTTCAGAAGGCTGAAGATGCTGGACCTTCGCCGTTCTCCTTTGGGACTTTTTACCTTCATTTTGGCATTGAAAAGAATGTCTGAATCGTGCTCCATATTGAGGTTTTTTTTAAAGGACTTCGTCAATTGTTGATGTGTGTTGAAGACGGAGTATCTCCTTTAAAGGAATCTTATTGTATTACCTTTTTGTTTGTTTGGTCTGTTTTTCTTTGGTCTATTCGACCTGGTTATTTTTTGTTCTTCTGGTTTTTCGAGTTCTTTTGTCTTTTGTTTTTTGAGCTGTTCTTTTAGCTTTTCTGATCTGCTACTTTCTTTTTGCCAGGTCTGCTGGTTTGTTTGGTCTGTTTTTTCTTTGGTCTATTCGACCTGGTTATTTTTTGTTCTTCTGGTTTTTCGAGTTCTTTTGTCTTTTGTTTTTTGAGCTGTTCTTTTAGCTTTTCTGATCTGCTACTTTCTTTTTGCCAGGTCTGCTGGTGAATTTCTCTTGGCTTCTCTGATATGTTAGGTGTTACTTATAAGCTGTTCTGGTATGAAGGATGTTCCTTTTTAGCTCCCCTGATCTGTGGGGAGTCCTTCTTTAGCACCTTCGTTCTGCTGACTGTAGTTGTCGAAATTGTCGAGTTGTTCCGAAAGTTTTAATTTTATATGTATTGTCCGAAATATCCATAGCATTTTTTGTCACTCGTGTTTTTAAGTCTTTGATAGTAAACTTGAATTCAATATGTTAGTGTTTCGTGGACACTTTTAGTAATTTAAATCTTATTACTATTGTTTTGAACAAATGGTCATTATTTGGTCAATATATTTTCTTTATTTTGTAAGCCTTTATACTGGAGTTGTTAAGGAAAAAGGAAAATAAGAAAAACCCAAAGAAACAGTCCAAAAGTTGAAAAAAATTATATTAACTTTTAACCGACTTCCAAAAAGGAGGAGGTTCTGTGTTCGTCTGTATGTATTTTTTTTCTTCAATAGTTGGTACAAAGTTCGCCGGGTCATGTGTTACTAATTTTTAGAGTCGACACAGACATAACTGCGCGCGACAGCATGTTCATTTCAGGTCTAATAATTACGTCACCATTTGACCAATCAACGCCAGATGCGTGAGACAGACATACAGGTTCACTGTACCGTGATATATATGTCAGGATCAGCCTATTGCTGAATAAGTCATTTGTTGCCATCGTCGGACGAAAAGTAAAATAAACTAAGAAAATTATGAACAACTTTTAGTATGGGACCAACCCGAAATTCGCGAAAAAAATATCAGCTGTTCCATAGAAAAATATCAATGACACTGGACAAAATAGAACAGCTGATTTTTTCGCGATTTCCGGATTGGTCCCATAGTAAAAGTTGTTCATAATGATGAGTACTATGAGCCCTTTCCAGCTAAGCGTACCCTTTGTGAATAACCCTGTATAGACTGTAGACAACCGATAATATCTCACTTTGCTCGACTAGCATAGATACTCGTATTGCTATAGCATGAATGGACACCAGACTCTAAGGCCATTTCGATCAGTTCTCACGTCGCGACAGTTTTAGGTCAAACAATACGCACGTGATCGCTGGTCTGACCTTTAAAACTAGAAAACCGGTACTATGTTTTATACTACAAGGTTATAAGGAAAGGGTATGCTAAGCCGGTAAACGAGGCGTGGGTCGACGACAGTATACATAACAGTCGCGGGTCGAACCTGGACAAGATTGACAAAGGACCGGGATGAGTGGCGTAGAAGAGAGGCCTACGCGCAGCAGTGGGCGATACCAGGCTCATAATGATGATGCCAAAAAGGGCTCATAGTACTCATCATTATGAACAACTTTTACTATGGGACCAATTCTGAAATCGCACAGAAAATCAGCTGTCAAATTCCATACATTTTGTCGATTCTTTGACATTTTCAATGAGCCTTTTTCGAGCCTAGCAAGAATCAGGGCAAATAGGAGATTAATCTTATACGGGGTTAAAAGGAAAGGGTATGGTAAGCCGAAAAAGACTCATAGTACTCATCATTATGAACAACTTTTACAATGGGACCATCCCGAAATTCGCGAAAAAAAAATCAGTTGTTCCATAGAGAAATGTCAATGACACTCGACATAATGTTTGGAACAGCTGTTTTTTTTTCGCGAATTCTGGGTTGCTTTCATAGTAAAAGTTGTTCATAATGATGAGTACTATGAGCCCTTTTCGGCTTAGCACACCCTTTATGAATAACCGTGTATAAGAATTCTAGGGGTTGTTAAGATATAGGGACGAGGTCACAGTTCGGGTCGAACTACTAGTTCAGGTTTTGAATGAATATTGTATGAGTACGTGTATGGGTGACCTTTACCGAACATCAAGGTTGGTTTTAGCTGATGTTGCGGACTCCATTAAAATTCTGCTATTTTGCAATATTGCTAATAAATGCAAAACAAGGTTACAAATATTGACCGCTAGCTACGCTCCGCGGTTTCCCTCGTGGTTTAAAAGATTAGCATCAGTTTTCCGGGATAAAATGTAGCCCATGTGTTAATCCAGACCATGAACGACCTTCATTTCTTTCATGTAAAGTTTCAGCGTTCATTAGTAACAAACATATATACTTTCACCTTTATAATATTAGAAAGACTAGCTACGCCTCGTGGTTTCAAAGATAATGCTATTTTAATGGCACCGCTAATTTTTATAAGTTTTTATTTAGCTGTCTGTTTGTAACCGACTCCTTTGAGCGCGATTTTGACCCACTTTAAACGGCCGGATTTCGTTCAAACTTTGTAGATATATCGAGGATCGATGACAATAAATTATTATACAAACAAGAACATTATTTTTACAAAACAAAAAACAAAAACCGACTTCAAAAGACCGACTATTGATTTATTCATCTATTTGTCCCAGTCAAAAGTTATGAAGTAACAAACATAAAAAAAAAAATTTAAAAAAACATACAGACGAATTGATAACCTCCTCCTTTTTCGAAGTCGGTTAAAAATAAAAAAAATATACATATAAATAAATTAGAATAATTATATGAAGCTAATAAATTGTGTTTTTGCTCCGAACGCGATTTCTACGATTACTGTTAGCTAAGCTGTGACTCGGTACGCGAATTCTGTGACTACTGCTGGCTAAGCTGTGGTTCCCCACGGCTACTGCTACATATTCTGCTACGTGCCGCGTTTGTCAAAGAGCGATGACAATGCGTGTTTTTTAGTTTTTTAAACTATTCTATATTATTTTGGTACAAATCTTGCAACTGAATGAATCACTTCCCGATGTCCGATTGAGCTGTTTGGTATACGTGTGTAACTCCGATGACAATGCAATAAAAGGTGTTTTTTTTTTTTTTTAATTCGGGTTAAAAAGTAGCCTGTGAACATCCAGAGTAAGTATAAGCTAGCTCTATAACTCATCCATATCCAATCATACAAACAAACACACTTTTGAAATAGATGAAGATTAGCGAAGGTGTCAGTCTAATGAGATAAATCAGTATTTTTATGTTTCTATATTTCTGCGCCGATTAACTTAAGTAATACAAAAATAGATTTAAAAAAGTGCACATTTTGTAACATGCTCATTGGAAGTGCTCAAAGTGCTTGTTTTGGAAGTTTTTTTTTTAATTTAGTAATAGGCTTGCATTTTATCGCCATCTTACCTGATGGTAAGCAACGATGCGGTCTACGATGGAGCACGCTTGCCTAGAAAAAACCGATTCAGACGCAACTGGAAAATACCCAGATAACATTTTTTTTTTTTTAAGAAATGACGTTTTGGTTAGTACACCAATTGCAAAACGCATATTCTGCATCGGCGGACGTTTTGGGAAGTGCACTTCTCAACATCTCAACCTAGCCCTTTTCCAAACTGACCGATTCCCGTTATGCCCACAACATTATCATAACATAACATGTGCCATACAACACGTATGTACCTACATTATTGAAGTTACGATGACGTCATACGACATTGACCGTTTGTCCATACCTCGCAGATTTTCGTTGAGTTCTTATTGGTTTCTTTCTACTTGTTTATCCTCATAGTTAAAACTATTTTTAAACATGCTTTTATTATATTTTACGGCTACACACTACATAAAACGGTTTTATTTAATTAACTTGGTTGTTTGTTGTTTTAGTTTTTTAACTAAGCGTTTTTTTTTTGTTTATATTATATGTTTTAGTATTATATTTTCGGAAATGTAGGTAGTTTTAGTATTAGAATGTATTTCTAAGTATTTATTATTATTTTTTATGTTGGTTTATATGACAGTTTTTTTCGATATTGCACACTCCGTTTTTCTATTTTTTTTGTCTATCCTCTCCATCCTAAGGTTGCCTGGAAGAGATCGCTCTTAGCGATAAGGCCGCCAGTTGTCGCACTAGTTTTAGGTGTTATAATCCTTTTGTTTGTCATATCTGGTGAGAACAATAAAGAGTTTATCTATCTATCTATCGTTTCCATTACTGCCGTGATAAGGAAAAAAGACGTTTATAGCTAAACATCAAAATGGAGAAAATAAATATTTTGTATGTTTTTAATTTAATCATTTTTCTGAGCCAAATAAAATGAATAAGTCACTAATTTTGTAATAAAACTGTGTTCATTAGAGTTTGAGCTATCAGAATGTATATCTAAATAATATATTAATTTGTGTTTAATAATAATTAAATAACCTTTTCTTTTTCTTTTTAGTAAAAAAAAGCAAAAGAAATATGCGATACTACAATGAAAAGACGTTTCTGGCTAGATATGTCCCTTCAACTTAGTATTTTTAGAAACGCCTTTTCATCTTAGTGACAATATTTTGCCATGTCTGTGATAACGAAAAAAAATGGGCGTTACTAACCATTAGATGCTTTTCTACTTAGTATAAAACCTCTAAAATTCTAAAAAAACACAGATAAGCCTGTATTTATTACAAAATATTTTAAATAAAACGCAAATTATGAGAATCAGACTTATATATTCTTAGGAAATCAACACTTAGGTAATAGTTAATACTATATTTCTTTGCAACATAGTGTTTTAAACTCTATAGAAACAACAATCAAAGGACTCTTACTCAAGTTTGTATTAAATCTACCGGTTAGGTTCTACATAAGTACGAATTATTAATCACAGCTTCATCAGTCAACAATTATTTAAGTAGGTCTTATCTTGATATTCGTCTTTCAACACTAAACCTAAATCACAATTTACATTATACCTCTAATTATTTAGGAACTGTCATTGAGCAAAATCACATTATAGTTAAATTAATCAAAACAATATTTACGGAAAACAATTGAAAATAAAACATGAAGACTTGATAATTGAAAACAAGCATGATCGTAATCAGTCTTCATAAATCTGGGAAAGATCAGCACTGTTTTTATTAGTAGGTAGGTTATACCAAAATACTTTTCTGTTGTCTGGCATTAACGGAGTCAATTTTTGTATAATCGTCGATTTGCGCTCGTGAGTAATGCCTCTACATTCATTCACAGGTTTTGGAGGTGGTACACCAGATTTAATATTTTTTAGTCTCAGAAAATCAAGTGTGTATTCTTTTCCGTCAGAAAATGAGTTTTTGTACCTTATAACGTGGTTGCCTCTGGTGAATATGACTTCACACATATTATTCAAATATGCACGAGGAGAAGAATTTTGTAGTTTGTAAGTTGAAGAACAGTCTTCAAACTGACAAAAATCGTCCCTGTTCATGACTTTTACAGTAATTTTTTTGCTGGTGCTTAATACAGCTTGGTTGAAGTCTTCGAAATCATATAGCTGCTTCTTCCTCTTCATGGATAGTTCCACCTGGTGATGAAAATCGTCTGCGGCCATATGCGTGTGGCCTACCTCTAAATATTTTAATTTAATTGTTGCAAAATTAAATTCAACTGAGTGGACAACGTGAAGCAAATAAGAATATAGCGTCCAGTTTTTATTTTGGGCTGCACAGTTGTCAAGCCAAATGACAATATGTTTTAAGTCTCTGTTTGCCATCAAAAAAGCTTTGAAACAACTTGTTATGTCACTCACTTTACGGCCAGAAATGGCTTCATGCCATATTGCAGCAAAGATTTGACAATTAGTGTTGTTTTTTTTGTCACCTATGGGCACAAAGCTTTCGTTAAATACTATTACTCTCGGGCAAAACATTACGATTTTAAATTGGTTCATACGCGGGAGCATAATTACTTTTTCTAAATCTGCAGCAAAATATCCAGTATCCGAATTGATATTAGCATTATTTTGTTCTTTAACATCTCTTTGGTATGCTAGCCTAGCTGATGTATATTTATCGCAGTGTTTTTCGTAATCTCGGCATATTTGACAATTTCTGTGTCTTTTCTCCTTGTACTCCGGATTGTGGAAAAAATATTTTGCACACATATCACATTCCTCATTACCAAGTTTTGTAAAACTTATGTTTAACTTCTTTAATATTTTTCTGTAAAGGTCATAGGAAATCTGGTCACCAGCAGGCAGGCTGTTCATACTTTGTTTCTGGCAAAAATCTTCGTACATTGCAGTCACAGTGAGGTCCGATGGCAGATATTTTCTATTTGGGGCGTGTTCTCTTCTGTAGTGAGATATCGAAGGATGGAATGAATTTATGTGTTCTATGATTTTTGTTTCATCAATTTTCTTTAGATTAGCATTAGTTCCTCGTCTATCCACTGGGACAGGAGAACAGCTTGCCGTCACACTTAATGCATTTCGAACCGATTTATCGTTTTTTCGATTATAACCAAGTGTTTCTAAAAAAAAAACTTTGCAAACCGGTATTTTTGTTCCTGTATCATTCTTCAGAAAATATGTCACGGTAATGTTTCTATCCAGTTTTCTATTTTGCATAACAGTGTTTCTCTTTTTCTGTTGTTTTGAAGTGTTATTAATAATAAAATACTGTTGCTCTTTCCAAGACAGATTCCTAAAGTGACGATTGATATTTTTCCGTACAGTTTCAGATAAATGTGTGTGGCATTTTTTTTTACATGTATCAGTACATCCTGGCTTTAGATTGTATTTGCATTCCATATCTCTCAGTTTCTTCATTTCTTTTCTCTGTGCTGGTGATTGATCATACTTCTTACGTTTTCTGACTTCTCCTTTTTTTGTAAGAATTTGTGGCGTGTTTTCTTCATCTTCAGAAACTTCAGGTGACTCTTGAATAGTAACGTTTACGTTAAATGGCTGCGAGTTGGGAATCATATCCATAGATGAATCTGAGTTTTCTGCCTGCTCTAAGCTCGGGGGTACATAATCCTTATCAAAAACAGAATCATCTGAATCAAAATCTAGATCACTGTTAGATGTGTCATGAAGGTTATTTTGGTTAGTTATACTTGTAGATGATGAAGGCACTTCGTCGACATCAGGATTATGCGAAAAACGGGAACTGGTTGTTAGCACTATTGACATTATTTTTGAGCTTCTACTAGTACATTGCCTCGAATTGTACGCCTGTAAAAAGAAACAAATTGACAACTTTTTATTGTTATTATTAAAATAAATGTTACTAAAATAAGATTAAATTTTTAAACTATAAAATTAAGTAGTAATACTAGTAGTACCATAGATTAAAAAATAAAAATAAATATAAAAATATAATATATATTGAAATATGAGCCTAAGTGTGATATTTACAAAGATTAATAATGGATAGGTATGTAGGCAAATGAATACTTAGGAGTTCTCAAATACCTACCATCTTGGCGCAATTCGCGTAACCGGCCGGGAGCCGCGACGAACACGAGCTACCCCTCCGACTGCGTGGACGCAACTGACTGGATTCTCACAACCGCGGACCCCGCTTCACCCCTCACATCTAGCGATACTAAGTAGTAAAGACGGTACTGCCACTTACGTCATATTATTTTGTTACTTTTGATAATGAAAAGGCATTTCTGTGCAGAACCGGCTATTCTTCTTATAAGTACTCAAAAACGTCTTTTCGCTTTATGACCGAGAACATATTTTTTTAATAAATTAGACGCTTCTATTCAGATGTGTTTTTTCTACGTAGTGTATATCACAAATGTCTTTCTTATTAAGTAATATACAAATAAAACCACAAATAAGTCTTATTTGAATGTTAGAAACTGGGTTCTGCTTGGTTTTTAGGTAAGTTTAAAAATACTGGCAGATGCGTCTTTTTTTACCGATCCCGAATATGTATGTAACTCAATTTTGACAAAAATGTTAGATGCGCCTTTTTTCCTTATGACGGCAGATTATTTTTGTTATAATCCGTTTTTTATTTTTTATGATGTCTGTTTTTCCTAAAAATTACCGCTCGAGGTTGTTTACAAATTAATCAAATGCATGTAAGAACAACTAAATTTAAAATATATATGTAAAAACAAGCTTTTCTTGCATTGTCATCGGAGTTACACAGGTACACCAAATTTCAGCTCAATCGGACATCGGGAAGTGGTTCAAAATTCAGTTGCAAGATTTGATCTAAACAAACTGACATACATTGCAAGTCAAATAAAAGCTTGTAAAACTTCATCCGGCTCCTTAGGAGGCCCCGGATATCGGCAATTCTCAAACAATTAACGTATGTACAATGTACCAGTTTTACTATGAAAACTAACGTAGTTATGACACACCTATACTAATATTGAATATATGTACTATTATAAAGAGGCAAAATTGTATGTTTGTTTGTATGGCTTATATGCGGAACCACATTAGGGCTACCTATAAACTACGTCACTCGAATTTCATGATTATTTTGTGTAATTTTACATTTACAATCTTCTTCTTCGTCTTCTTCTTATATATAAAAATGAATCGTTGTTCGTTAGTCTCGCTAAAACTCTGGAACGGCTGGACCGATTTCGCTAATTTTGATCTTGATATATTTGTAAAAGTTCAGGGAAGGTTTAAACGGTTTAAACTCTCAAAAACAGTTACGTTCTCAGTCTTCTTTTTTCAAATATTAGTGTTGTAACCAATTAATTACTGAATTTCACCAGCTTCATTCGATTTTAATAGTAATTAAATATTGATCAGCCGGGGGAGGTTCTGTGAATGATACCTTACTCGCATTCGAGTCTAAAAGTACAAAAGAATATCACGAAGACATGGCCGCAAATAAATTCACAGAGTGGTTTACTACCTTTCGCTTTTTCTTATGTTTTTGTGATTGAGTGAATGTTATTGTAACTAAAAATATTAAATTAATAACAAATTGACCTTTCGTACCATTGTATCATTTCTAAATACCTACAATACTAAAGTTTAAGTTAAATCTACTAATCAAAACCTTAATCCAATGAACTTACAATACATAATGAAATCGATCAAATACTCATACAAACTTCAATTGATTTATCGTGAGTATCGAACACCGAGTCGTATGGTTACATCACTAGTTACGTCGCGATTAAAATGTCAAAACGGGCCTCTTATTTTGTGTTGCCTATAATACAGGGCCAGGATTTATGCCGAAACGGACTCGTAGTACTCATCAATATGAACAACTTTTACTAAGGGACCGGGACCAAAGCAACGAATTCGCTGCGCAACCGCGGCGTGTTCGCGACGCATTCGCGGCGCGTCCGCTCCGCCTGGCATCCGCTTCCGAACCGCTAGTGTGATAAGGCTCTTATTATACAAGTTTTCTAAAATTTTGCCTTATTACATGGTATGAGTAATCTAACCTTTGTATTAGGGGAGCTTTGTGAGCTATTTGATAATTACACAGGGTAATTATCAAAAAAATTAAATAAGTAGAATATTATACTTTTTTTTTTAATTATGTAACAACTGGGAACCACTGGTGAGCTGGTGACATCTTCAGTAGTGACGACTGGGACGACTTCTGAAAACGATTTCCAATTGTCACCACTTGGGACGTACCCCTGAATATGGGGGGTAGGGGAATGACCCTAAAAATGTATCGGCAAACTACCGCTTACCGCAATTTCCGGCATAAAATGTGGAGATAAATTAATTAATCAGCCATTTTTATTATAATGAACCTCGGCACTCGGTTAAGGCCTAATCCGCCTAATTAAGGCTAATAACACGCTGATAATGATAAGCCTTTATGCACTAGATTATCATAATCAAGGTTACCAAATACAGGCCATACAATACTTGTGATTTTTGCTCATCTACGACAAAGGTATATTATATATATATCATTCATATATGAGATTGGCCCGAGACAGGGAAGAATGGCGCAAGGGAGAGGTAAGCCGGAAAAGACACATAGTACTCATCATTATGAACAACTTTTACTATGGGACCAACTCGAAATTCGCGAAACAAAATCAGCTGTTCCATACATTTTGTCAAGTGTCATTGACATTTTTCTATGGAACAGATGATTTTTTTCGCGAATTTCGGGTTGGTCCCATAGTAAAAGTTGTTCATAATGATGAGTACTACGAGCCCTTTTCGGCTTAGCATACCTTTTATGAATAACCCTGTAGAAGTAATAGTTCTGCAAACAGACCTCGCGAGATTTGTGCGACAATCAGTCTTTTATCTTGACAACCTCATGACTTTTACTTGATTATGTATTTTACTTTTTTTTTTCTTGACGTACAAATTACAATGTATCAGTAGTTTAATAATTATACTAGCGACCTGCCCCGACTTTGCACGGGTATAAAATATAGCCTATGTTACACCTATGTGACGTTAAAATACAAATCTTTCCTCTTTATAATATTAGTATAAATATCTAAATCATGAATGATTGAAAAATCTACGAAATCGAAGAACCTGTATGCCAAATATCATATGCAACCTTTAATCCTCCCACTGCTGGGATACAGATCTACCCTCGAAGGGTGATTAGGCCGTATTCCACCACGCTGGCCAAGTGCGGGTTGGTGGATTCACATACGCCATTGAATTTCTTCTCCGGACATATGCAGGTTTCCTCACGATGTTTTCCTTCACCGAAAAGCCAGTGGTTTGTAAATTCGTACATAAGTCCCAAAAAACTCATTGGTACGAGTCGGGGTTTGAACCCGCCACCTCAAGAATAAGAAGCGGCTGTTCTCCCACTGAGCTACCACGACTTTTTTATTGCCAAATATCGTCGAGGTTAATTGAAAAATACTACCTGTACGCGAGAACCAACATTCACACAAAGATTTGTATATTTTTTGCGCAAATTTTGTTCTCCTAAACTCTGAGACTTATTATTAATAGCAATCACTCTTAAGAGACCGATCTCTATGACTCATAGATTGAATAATACAGGTTATAAGGAAAGGGTATGCTAAGCCGAAAAGCGCTCATTTTACTCATCATTATGAACAACTTTATCAGTGAGACCAACCCTGAAACCGCGAAAAAAATTAGCTGTTCCATACATTTTGTAGAGTGTCGTTTAATTTTTTAACCGACTTCAAAAAAGGAGGAGGTTATCAATTCGTCTGTATGTTTTTTTTAATCATTTTTTTTTTAATGTTTGTTACCTCACAACTTTTGACTGGGTGAATCGATTTTGATGATTCTTTTTTTATTAGAAAGCTGACGCTTCCCATTTGGTCCCATTTCAATTTCGTCCAGTTCTGATAATGGTATCCATGAGAAAAACATATAAGTCTTAAATTTGCATTAAGTACGTGCGCGACAAATAGATGAATAACTATCAATAGTCGGTCTCTTGAAGTCGGTTTTTGTTTTTTGTTTTGTAAAATAATGTTCTTGTTTATGGAACAGCTGATATTTCTCGATTTTAGGGTTGGTTCCATGAGTACTATGAGCCCCTTTCGGCTTAGCATACCCTTTCCTTATAACCCTGAAGTTACTACGTGACAGTTTGCAAAACACTCTTATCATGCAAATTTAGCATTAGTTGTATTTCATTTGGAACTGATTCTTTCAAGCATTAATATTGCCAATTGTGTTATAGTAATGCGCTGATTACATGTAACGAGTACAGTGGCGAGACAGTGCCCTCGGCCGAGTACTCGGTTTGTATAAACAGTTTGACGAGGAGAGACAGTCTAAAAACATGGGTTGTTTGCTCGGCCGAGTGTGCCCATTTACTGTCTCGCCACTGTACTCGTCACGTGTAATCATCCTGTTACAAATCGTATTGAACTAAGTCATGTATTTGTTCAGTTGTTTATCTAGTTACGTTTGTCGAGAAATTTTGTGTCGTTTATACAAAGTTATCAGGAAAGGGTTTGCTAACCTTTGCCAGTTCTTCCACCGCCAAGCAGTAATGTACAAATATTACCCTAGGGGTAATGTTTCCTTTCCAGTCAAATTACAGGGCAAATAGGAGATTAAACATATCATATCTCAAGATGACGAGCGCAGTGCTGTGCCGCGCAGGGACGCCAATTCTGCGAGTTCAAAATTCTGGGTGGCGCAGACCTGTTATGGGCAAACGTGACGTTTAACATCAGGCGAGTGATTTGCTCGTCTCGTCACTCAATTGCCTAAAAAAGCCAAAAGTCATAAATATCAACGACACTCGACAATGTATGGAACAGCTGATTTAACTTTCGCGATTTTCGGATTGGTCCCATAGTAAAAGTTGTTCATAATGATGAGTACTATGAGTCCTTTTCGGCTTATCATACCCTTTCCTTATAAACCTGTATAACAACATTATGTATTTGCGTCGGCGGCTAAATATTACTTTAATTTCGAATTTTATTCAAAATCTTTGATATTATGTACTTAGTTAAACATAAGACTTTTCAAAAGTAAGTTTTTGTTTGATTATTTTTACATTAGCTATTAGATATCTTGTCTTACAATTTTATTGCTATGCATATTGCAATAGCGACACAAACGCAAACGCACTTCAAATCCGCATATTTCCTTCACTTTTCACTTTACACACTAACACTTTACACATCGGTGCGCGATCATTGCCATTATCACAAAACAAAGAGCGGCGTTATCAATCGTTATCAGAGCAAATATAATAAATAACCACTTTTTCGTAGCGGTAGTGGATACGTGCGCTCTGTTCCGACGCCGATAAGGTACTGAATTGTTTAGGTCGGTAATGTTTAGATGATTGTGTAACGTATATGAGGAAAGAGTATGGGCTGTCGCACTTTCCTTAAATGGAGTTGAATATATACAAAACAACAATGTAATAATTATCCTACTAATATTATAAACGCGAAAGTTCGTAGGAATGTATGTTTGTTACTCTTTCACGCAAAAACGGCTAAATGGATTTACATGTTGGAATGAAGGTTGTTCATGGTCTGGATAACCACATAGGCTACTTTTATCCCGGAAAATGCGGGTGAAACCGCGGGGCGCAGCTAGTATAATATTTTAATTTAGTTTATCTAACAGTTGTTTTGTTTATCTTTTAATTTAGTTTATTGTTATGCAGTTACGATTATTGCAAAGAATTGACAGTCATGTAATGTTGTCAAAAACAGTATTAATTACGTAAGAGAGGTTATTCAACTGAAGAGTGACTAGGTATTTCCTAGGCAAGCGTGCTACATCTTCGACCACATCTTCGCTTCCCATTAGGTGAGATTGTGGTCAAACGCATGTCTGGTTTGTCGTAAAAAAAAAAATTAAATATAAAAACGAAAAACACACCACGACGAACGACGACTACGAATATCATGCTTTAATCCCTTTGTACAGTAATATACCACCAATAATCCACCAACCCGCACTTGTCCAGCGTGGCGTAATCACCCTTCGAGGGTAGACCTGTATCCCAGCAGTGGGAGGATTAGAGGTTGCATATGATACCGCCAATACGCAACAACCCATACTGTCTCCACTGCAGCGTCGTTTTAATTTACAAGGTTGCTCATATTTTTATTAACAACATGTCCATTACTTTATTTGTATAATATTATTACTTGAATTTCATTGTTTTCTTGGTCCCGGCATTGTTTGTCTATCCTGTGGAATTTGAGTTCAATAAATAAGTTACAAGGAAAACTTAAGTATCGTAAAATTGTGACCGTTGCGAGCTCGTATTTGACCGGGCGAAGCGAGACTAAATTTGGATAGGACATCGGCGTTTACTTTGTATGTGAGGTTGTAGTTTGATGACGAATTAGCGTTTGTATGTTTGTATATCTTATACATATTATGTATAAGATATAAAAATATAAAATAAAATATATATTATATTTTTAATATATTTTATACAATATCTTATAAGTATATAAAATTCTCGTGTCACAATGTTCGTTCCCGTACTCCTCCGAAACGGCTTGACCGATTCTCATGAAATTTGATATGCATATTCAGTAGGTAGGTCTGAGAATCGGCTACTATCTATTTTTCATACCCCTAAGTGATAAGGGTTGTCCACCCTTAACATTTATTTTTTATTTTTTGGACAAAATTTTTATTTTTTTAGTTTTTATAATGTGGCATTAAAAATACATACAACCCTAAATTTTCACCCTTCTATCACCAACACCTATTAATTTATATGGCAAAACAACGTTTGCCGGGTCAGCTAGTAAGGTCATAAAATAATATTTTTTTATAAATATTTTTTTGTAATATTTATGTATGTTAGTCTATAAGGTATTTTTCAATGGGCCTAGATTTCTGATGCAAATAAATTATTATTTTATTTGTTATTTATTTATTATTATTATTTATTAAATTATTATTATTATTTATTTAAATTATTATTATTATTTAATTGTTATTATTTTATAATATTATAAATGTGAATGTAAGTTAATTTGTTTGTTACGCTCTTACACGAAAACTACTTAACCGATCATCATGAAACTTTGTACACATATTCTTGGAGATATTAGAAGTAACATAGGATACTTTTTTTTTATTACGAACGATAAAAACCGAGAGAAGCCGCGGGTAAAAGCTAGTGTTTGTATATTATGGTTATAAAATAATATATTTTTTGGTTATTTAAATTTTGTAATATTTACGTTAAGTATGTCTAAGGTATTTGTTAATATGGACCTAGTTGCAAATAAATTTAAGGAAAGGGTATCCTAATCCGAAAAGGGCTCATAGTACTCATCATTATGAACAACTTTTACTGTGGAACCAACCCTGGAACCGCCAAACAAAATCAGCTGTTTCATAGAAAAATGTCAATGACACTCGACAAAATAGAACAGCCGTTTTTTTTCGCGATTTCCTTGTTGGTCCCATAGTAAAAGTTGTTCATAATGATGAGTACTATGAGCCCTTTTTGGCTTAGCATAAATTCCTTATCTTAATATATATAAATTACGTGTCACGTTGTTTGTCCGCTATAGACTCCTAAACTACTTAATCGATTTCAATCAAATTTGCACACCGGGTGCAGTTCGATCTAACTTCGGAGATAGGATAGCTCACATCTCAATTTATAGTAAAAAAACATGAAAAATTAGAAAATTTAAAAATACTTAAACCATATAGCGCTTTAGACAATGTAAACTTTTTTAATGTAACTTTTGACATTTGACATAGAATTGACGCAATGGCTTTTGACAGGACAACGTCTGTCGAGTCAGCTAGTAACTATAGAGAAGTCACAAGGTCTCAGTGTATAAATATATGTGTATATAATGATGTAATTGTCCAAGAGATTATTGTCATCGCACAATCAACCGCAGGACTATTCTGGAACGTTCGAGATCATCTCGATCACTCTCACTGTCATGACTCTCATGTTAATTGTTTAGAACAAAAATTCGGAGTCTATTAAGGCTAGTCCCAAGAATGAAATTCTAAACTTTGTTTAGTCATTTTTAACCGACTTCCAAAAAGGAGACGCTTCTCAATTCGACTGTTGTATTTGTATCTAGAAAACAGTTATTATAAATTAGCAGATGCTATTAATGAGAAAACCATTTTTTCTGTGTGTAAGTTTTTATCATGTATTTAATCCGATTGTTAAAATTCACAATTTCTAATCGCGTGCAATATGCCCATTGAAAATAATAATTATTTTTACAAAACAAAAAACAAAAACCGACTTCAAAAGACCGACTATTGAGTTATTCATCTATTTGTCGCGCACGTACTTAATGCTAATTTAAGACTTATATGGTTTTCTCATGGATACCATTAACAGAACTGGACTAAATTGAAATGGGACCAAATGGGAAGCGTCAGCTTTCTAATAAAAAAAGAATCATCAAAATCGATTCACCGAGCAGTCAAAAGTTATGAGGTAACAAACATAAAAAAAACATACAGTCGAATTGATAACCTCCTCCTTTTTTGAAGTCGGTTAATAAAGATTTTGACTTCATTTGATTTTGATGACATTTCTGATGAGACCAACAGTGACCGAGATAATGGGTTGATTACACGTAACGAGTACAGTGGCGAGACAGTATACGGACACACTCGGCCGAGAGAACAAATCATGGTTCTAGCGACTGTCTCGCCTCGTCAAACTGTTTATACGGATTGAGTACTCGGCCGAGGGCACTGTCGTGACGATAATCAACCCATATTTCCCTCGCCAGAATGAGGCCCTGAGCATTTGTTTTCGTGACGTCACCGTCATTATTTTTCACACACATCGCCCTATCCGTGGAAGACTGCCACACTGGCGGTTGTGGCTTTTTTCTTTTATTGCATTTTTGGAATCCTTAAATACATACGCATCTACTCACATTTTCAGAAAATCGGAAAATCCTGTATTTGATATAAAAAAACACGATTTAAAATTTTGACAAAAAGCCACGCTCCAAAATACTCCGTAGAATACAGCCACTAACGCCACTGCGTCCAAATTTATCCGGCGATAACGGCCACACTCGCCTGCGCGGCCGTGTTCGACGGTAAAAGTTGCTTGGGGAGTCGGCCGACAGGGTCGTAAGCGCATCTGTGCCATTACTTGACGGATTTACCGGGCGTGCGGGCGCGTTTGAGTAATTAAACGTTCCAGGAAATTGGTTAATATGTCACGGGAGGGTGAATAAAATTCAAATATTCTATATTTTGATCTTCATTCTTTATTTGTGCAATAACTTAATGGCTAAAAACAATGCTACTCACAGTAGATAAAATCGAAGAAAAACTTGTTTTCTAATGCTATTGGGAACTGGGTGTACATGAACTACAATTTTTAAAATATGTTACATTACAAGTCACGCGCCAGTCAGAATCAACGCTAAAGGACTAAACAAAAATAAACATCTTTGTATACCTACATTTATATATAAAAAAAGACAATAAATTAAATAAATCTATATATATAAAAGTGAAGGTCGTGACTGACTGACAGATCAACGCACAGCCTAAACCGCTTAAGCTACAAACATCAAATTTGGACAAAAGTTTTATAACAAAAAGCGGACGCACACTAAGAAAGGAATTTTCCCAATTCAACCCCTAAGAGGGTGGAAAGGGGTGTTTAAGTTTGTATGAAAAATTTTTTTTTCTTAATGCTACGATTATCAAACTTTGCGAATATACCAAAGTTAAAAAATTAATCGACACCTATTTCATCATTTTTGAAAAATCAACCCCTTTAGGGGTGAAACGGAGCAATGAAGTTTGTATGGAGATATTTTTTTTAATGCTGTGGTTATGAAACTTTGCAAATATACTAAGCTAAAGAAAATATTAGACACTTATTTTTTTATTTTTTGAAAATCAACCCTTAAAGGGGTGAAACGGAGTATTGAAGTTTGTATGAAGAATTTTTTTTTGATGCTGTGGTTACGAAACTTTGCAAATATACTAAGCCTAAAAAAATAATAGACACTTATTTTTTTGTTTGTTGAAAATCAACCCCTAAAGGGGTTAAACGGAGTGTTGAAGTTTGTATAAAAATATTTTTTTCCTAATACAACGATTATTTGACTTTGCAATTGTACTAAGCTAAAAAAAATAATAGATTCCTGTTTCATTATTTTTTGAAAATCAACCCCTAAAAGGGTTAAACAGAGTGTTGAATCAACGCATCAAAATCAACAGATCAACGCACAGCCTAAGCCGCTTAAGCTACAAACGCCAAATTTGGACAAAAGTTTTATACCAAAAAGCGGACGCACACTAAGAAAGGAATTTGCCCAATTCAACCCCTAAGGGGGTGTAAAGGGGTGTTTAAGTTTGTATGAAAAAAATATTTTTCTTAATCCCACAATTTTGTAACTTTGCAAACATACTAAACTTAAAAAAATAATTGACACCTATTTCATCATTTTTGAAAAATCAGCCCCCGAAGGGGTGAAACGGAGTATTAAAGTTTGTATGAAGAATTTTTTTTTTGATACTGTGGTTACGAAACTTTGCCAATATACTAAGCTAAAAGAAATAATAGACACTTATTTTTTTGGTTTTTGAAAATCAACCCCCGAAGGGGTTAATTGGAGTATTGAAATTTGTATGAAAATATTTTTTCCCAATGCTACGATTATTTAATTTTGCAGATGTACGAAGCTAAAAAAATAAAAATACCTGTTTCATTATTTTTGGGCAATCAACCCTTAAAGGGGTGAAACGGGGTAATAAAGTTTGTATGGAAATATTTTTTTCTTAACGCTACGATTATTTAACTTTGCAAATTTACTAAGCTCAAAAAAATAATAGATACTGTTACTGTTTCATTATTTTAGGAAAATCAACCCTTAAAGGGGTGAAATGGCGTGGTAAATATAGTACGGAGAGAGAATTGTAATGACTTACTGACAATATTTAACAACGCACAGCCTAAACCGCTGGTCGTAGAAATTTGAAATATGGAGGGTGTGTTTGTCTTGATGAGTAAACGTGTACCAAGATGGATTTTTTGAAATTCAACCTCTAAAGGGGTGAAATAGGGTGTTATAGTTAGTATGGAGAAGCATTGTTTTTGACGCCACGTTATTGAAACTTTACAAATATACGAAGCTTAAAAAAATAACGAACACCTATTTCACCATTCTTGGAAAATCAACCTCTGTGGGGGTGAAATGGCGTGGTAAAGATAGTACGGAGAAAGAATTTGTTTTGATGCTAACTCAATGAAACTTTACAGATGTACTAAACTTAAGGCGGGTAAACAACATACGGAACAAATCCATAACCTTCGAAAAGTCACATCCTCGAGGTGGAACTAATTATCTCGAAAACTAAAAACATTTTTACCAAAGCGCTGAGACTAAAAAGTCACCAAAACCTCGGACCTTTTTGGAGCCATTAAAAATAACATAGTCGCCTCAAAAACATGGCCGTCATACAAACTTTGAGGGTCTATATCTCCGAAACGGTTGAAGATGGGTGGGTGTTTGACTAAATGTCATAAGAGTTGGGCTACTTGATGGTGGTGGCGAAAATCTAAATGATTCAAAATGGCCGTCATTTTTCTAAATGATTCGAGGGGGCTGATTTATTGCATCCGGGGGTTTTTGGGGTCCCTGCTTCCATTGTATGACGCCTTTTACATGCTCTTAAAAAAAGGAGGCTTAAATTAATTATCGGTTCCCGAGTCCACGCGGGCGAAGCCGTGGGCGGAAGCTAGTAAGTCTATATTTCTTCTACCTTATAAATACTACATAACATATAATTTTAATTAGTTTGTATCATAGAAGTGGCCTCTGCGGTGTAGGCCTCCCCTAAAACTCTCCACTCTTCTCTCTCTCTCTCGTCTTCCTCGTCTGGTCAGTATTGTTCCGTAAATAATATATGTCTCTCCATCTGTTCTTTTGCTTTCCCTGGTTTCTTTTTTTATCTCTTGAAATACATTCCGTAACTATTTTTGTCCATCTGTTGTGCTTTCCATCCTACATAATTAGGTATGTAGCCTGCCCATTATCACAGACCACATATTTAAGTAGTGTTATCGTTGTTGTCTTACATCTTAACATACATCAGGTACTTTGATTTTGTTTCTTACAAGTTATATTTAATCTGTCTGGTTTTTTTTTATATCTGATAAACTTTTCTGCATTTTTCTCTTGTAGAACTTTTTCTTCATCCATTTAACTCAAATACCATGTTTGACACCCATATGTTAAGCATTTCTTTATGTCTTTATTTCATGATTTTTCCAGTCTGATGAAATTCTTATGACTGTGTACCTCTTTTTCTGTACAATCATTAAAAGAAACCAAATGTCCGAGATAACATAGATGTTCTCATACTCAATTTTTACACCTTCAATGACATGAGACTCACGATTAGTAAGGTAACCTTTATTTTTGTTGCATTTATTTCTAGACCAACCTTCTTGCTCTCTATTACTAGTTTGCTAACCAAGTATTCCAGTCTAATGCATTTTCAGCAACTTACGCCACTTACGATTTGCTGAATGTGGTAAAATTCAGCAAATCGTAAGTGGCTCAGGAAATATTCATCTATCTTCACTTTTTTGTTTTCCCATTTCAGACTTCTGGAAACACGCTCTATCACAGCCGAGAAGGTTTTTGATGAAATAGGGTCGCCTTGCCTATCTCATTTTTCCATTGGGAACTCCATGCTTTCCCGCTCTAATCACATTCTGGCTATGCCTTTAGAGTAGAATTATGTTGCAGATCACGTTAATGTAGGGCTGGTTGGCTGGTCAGTGCTTTGTTATTTTAGTGCAGTCCAGATCATGTTGTGGTCTACAGAATCGAATGCTTTTGTGTAGTCTATAAAAAGCACATAAATAGCGGTTTCCCGTTTTCATTGGATTTTTTATCAATTGAAAGACTACCTGTATGTGGTTCATTGTTGAAAACATTTCGAAAACCTGCCTGCTCTCTCGGTTAGTTTTCGTCTAGAGTTATTGTCAACCGGTTGAGTAAAAAATTTGAGAATATTTTATACAAGTTTGTCATTAGGCTGATTGGTTTATAGTTTCTAATGTCACATTGGTCTCCTTTTTATGTACAAGTATAATAATAGACTTCGACCACTGTGCTGACGTTGTTTTTATTTCAATAACTATGTTAAATAGTTGCTGTAGTGGCTTTATCAACAGCATTCATAATGATTTTAAAATTTCGTTAACTATTTTGTCTTCGGAGGCTTTAATATCCCAGTACAAATTATCTAATATTTTCGTTGGATGTCTTTATTTCCAGAGTTGTAGTTTTATCCAACACGGTTTTAAATTTAAAAATATTGTGTTTCAGAGGTTTTGTTAAGAACCCAACCTCGTTTCTTCCGTTTGTTCACTTTGTTCCAGGTGTGCGGAATAGAATAAAGTCCGAGTATTCTTCTATGGTTTTTTTTTATGTCTGTGGTCTTCTAGTTTCGCATATCCCTAGGATGTCCCAATTTATAGATTTTATAGAAAAACTTAGTTTGGTGATCTTACTGTCTACGATTGGAGTGCTTGCATTAAGAAAAGCCTGAGTCTTCCGGTCTGGTTTAGCGGGTGCTGGCTTACTCCTCTACGGTGACTAAGCGATTTGAAAGAGTCTTTTGGAAGAGCCTTTTGGTTTTTTCTTGTCTAGCAGTTGCTTGGGGGCTAAGCAGTCAAGGTCTTAAGGAACCTGTATGTCTTGCGTCTTATTTATTCTTTTTGGTAGTAGTTTTGTGTTTCTTTCGATTGTTGCACTTCTAGCCCCTGCTTCTTCAGGAGATTCTGACATAAATCTCTTATTGAAGTATTTAGATCCCGTCGCGCGTCTTATTTGTTTGTGTGAGTCTAGTACCACTATTCGGTCATAACAAAGAGCTACTTTATACATCCACAATCAATATACATGCGTACATAGTCAACATACACACATAAATAAATACATACATATCCCTCTTTTTTAGCTTCGTTGCAGTTGGGTAAAAAATAAATCATCTCGCGGTCAGTCGACGCTACTTTATTGAAAACTAGCTTCGACCACGTGGACACTACACTTAAAAAACCGTTTATTTTTTTGGGGTTAAATTTACTTAACCCTCCTTTTTTAAGAGTATGTCAAAAGCGTCATAATGGAATTAGGGACCTTTAAAACCCCCAGATACAATAAATCAGCCCCCTCGGACCATTTTGAATTTGTTATCTTGGATTTTCGTCGCCACCATTTAGTAGCTCTCGCAAACCCCTATAACATTTGGTCAAATACACTACCTTCAATAGTTTCGGGAATATAGACCCTCAAAGTTTGTTTGTTTTATTTTGTGTTTGTTGTTTCAATTTCCCCAAAAAAGTTTAAGGTTTTGGAGTATTTTTAGTCTTGGCGCTTTGGTAAAAGCGTTTTGAATTTTCGAGATAATTAACAATTCCAGCTCGAGAGTGTGACTTTTCGAAAATTTTGGTATTCTATTATAAATTTAGTACATCTGTGTAAAGTTTCATTGACGTAGAATCAAAACAAATTTTCTCTTCGTGCCATATTTACCACGCCATTTCACCCTCATAGGGGTTGATTTCCAGAAAATGGTGAAATACGTGATCAATATTTTCTTAAGTCATATTGTAACATTTTTAAATTCGTGGCATCAAAAAACAAAACAAGCTTCTCCATATACACTTTTACACCCTATTCCACACCTTCAGGGGTTGAATTTCAAAAAATCCTTTCTTAGTACACACCTTTGCTCATCAAAACAAATACACCCTCCAAATTTAAATTTCTACGACCTGTGGTTTGGCTTTAAGTCGTCTGTCAGTCAGTCAGTCAGGACTTGTTATTTATATTTAAAGATTAAAATATATTCTGATATAATTAACACGGGATTACTAACGTCAAATTAAGTCGTTTATAACGACTAGTTTTGATCATATTCGGTGATCTTCATCAGGAGATTACAAGCGTGACGCGCTCGCGGTCTGGTCAAAATAAAAAAAAGTCGCGCACAATTATAATATCTAACATCCAACCATTAACAAAAAAAAAATACAAACATCCGAATTGAGAACCTCCTCCTTTTTTTGGAAGTCGGTTAAAACAACATTGTTTTTCATCTCTTGTACACGAACACTAAAAATAAAACCGCAAATTCTAATATTTTTGTCGTAAGAAGGCCACCACCCAGCTTTTTACGTGGAATAAGGGCGCAATGTCTCTTAAATTCACTGCGTTTCTCATTTCTCACTCGGAAAAAAGCCCTCATGGCGGTTAAGCCGACGTGATCTTGAGAAAATTCCGTGGAGTAAGGTATTAAGGGACAAAACACGTACAAATACTATCGTCAAAAATTTAAAAAAAATATGATTCACTGCCTGTTGTGTCAAGGAATTGTTTAGAATACTAAAAAACATACGTTGTCTAAGAAATTTCCGAGATAATCAGAAAAAACTGCCTCCTGGAAACCTAGGGTTTTGCAACTGTGGCTGTCTTCCACGGATACGACGACATGTCAACGGTCACTTTGATTAGAGCGTTTAGTAAACGTTCTAATTTACACATTTTGACCGGGCGAAGCGAGATCTCAGAATTTAGGGAACAAATTGGCCTTTGTATGTTTTGTTTATACTAGCTACGCCCCGCGGTTTCACCCGCATTTTCCGGAATAAAAAGTAGCCTATGTGTTAATCCAGGTTATAAGCTACGTTTATACCAAACTTCATGAAAATCTGTTCAGCCGTTTTAGCGTGAAAGAGTAACAAACATACATACATCCATACATTCTTCGTCACAGGAAAAATTTATATTATTGGTTTTTTGTATGATTGTAACGATAAACTCAAAAACTCCTGCACTGATTTAAAAAATTATTTCATCAATATAAAGCTAAATCATTAGCGAGTAACAGACTATATTTCATACCCGTGAAGCCGGGGCATGTCGCTAGTATTTTTATGTTTGTATATTCGTACAAATAACTTGAGTGTCGTTAAATTATGTCTTCATGTGCAGGCAAATAGTTCGTTAAAATATTAGTTGGTCCCATAGTAAAAGTTGTTCATAATGATGAGTATTATAAACATCACTTGTCGCAATTGCCATTTTCTCAGTGATTATTTATTTATTATTACTCACTAACTGTTGTTTTGTTTTTATTTATTATGTATTTTATTCTTCCCTATTAGTATTATTATATAAATATATTATTATATTTTTTTTATACGTTTTAGTATATTATATTTTCGGAAATGTAGCTAGTTTTAGTATTAGAATGTATTTTATTTGAATGTATTTCTAAGTATTTTTTTTTATGTAGGTTTATATGAGTATTCTTCAATATTGCACACCCCGTTTTTATATTTTTTGTCTATCCTCTCCATTGTCTCCATCCTAAGGTTGCCTGGAAGAGATCGCTCTTAGCGATAAGGCCGCCAGTTGTCGCACTAGCTTTAGGTGCTATAATCCTTTTGTTAGTAATTTATGGTGTGAACAATAAAGAGTTTATCTATCTATCCATCTATTATATGAGCCTGTTTCGGCTTAGCAGATACCATGTACTTATAATATAACAAAAAATATAGAAACGGCAATTCGTTTCTCTAGACTCTGAGACCTTACTTCGCTCGATCAGTAAAGAAATATATCAAATATAGATTACGATTGAAAACAACTTACTTCCTAGGGTATGTAACAATGTAGGTACACAAGTAAATACAAAATAGCTAACTTGCAAAATGCAATGAATTCTGCTGTGGGCATTTTTATCGAAGCGAGCTATGTGGTAACATGATTCTTCCGCACATATATATACATTTCGAAGAACACGTGCACTGAGAAAAATGTCCATCTAAATTCCACTAATAGAATGATGAATTCACTTCACACAATTCATCAAAATTCCGATGAATTCACCTAAAGTACGGAACATACTGATATCACCAAAAAGTACGATGATAAGCACCAGGTTTTACGGTGACAACTATTATGATATACTAGCTGCGCCCCGCGGTTTCACCCGCGTTTCCGGGATATAAAGTAGCCTATGTGTTAATCCAGACCATGAACTACCTTCATTCCAAATTTCTTGTAAATCCGTTCAGCCGTTTTTGCGTGAAAGAGTAACAAACATCCATACATACATCCATACTTACAAACTTTCGCCTTTATAATAGTAGTAGGATGGTTGTCACCGTAAAAACTAGTAGTGGCACCATGATGGGTGTCACTGTAAAAACGTGCTAATCATCATACTTTTTGGTGATCCATCGTAGGCCGCATCGTTGCTTCCCAACAGGCAGGATGGCGGTCAAACGCAAGCCTATCTTTGAATAAAAAAAAAAAAAAAAAAATCAGTATGCTCCGTACTTTAGGTAAATTCATCGATAACCTTTATGATAGGGCTCTTTTGCAGAGCCCAACTGGGGAAGTACCACACCATTGCCAGTTATTCCACCGCCAAGCAATGTGCAAACATTACTATGTTCCGGTTGGAAGGGCATTGTTTCCAGTGAAATTTCGGGGCGAATAAGAGATTAAACAACTTATATCTCAGGGTGACGAGCGCAGTGCTGTGCGCAGGGTCTTGAATGCTAAGAATTCAAAGTTCTGGGTCGCGCAGACCTGTTATGGGCAAACGTGACGTTTAACATCAGGCGAGCGATTTGCTCGTCTCGTCACTCAATTACATAAAAAAATAAATTAAAAAGAGCGTGACCCAACGCGAGACGCTATTTTCTAGTTGAGGGTTTCTTTGAATGATTCATTTAAATATCTGCTCTGGGTCTGGGTGTTAGTTGTCCTTGTTTTTGTGTTCCATGGCATCCTAACACAGGGTATCCTAGTGGGGAGCTATGAGTGTTTGTTATTAATTTTATTTATTCATTAATTTAGGTAGTATTTCTAATGATAAGTTATTATACTTTTTATAATTTCTTTATTCATACTTTTTTTTTTTTTTTTTTTTCTCCCACGGTGGCTGGGACGAGAGGTTCTCTCCCTCTCACGTTCCGCCACCTCCTTCGCTAGCATCACTGCTTCGCAGAAGGAGGCGACGGCGTCCCATTCCTCCTCGCCCCGGACCATGGCTTGCACCAGGGCCGGACGCGAGAGATCGCCGCCGCCGATCGCTGCTACGAGAACCAGGCGGGGCTCCACCCAAGCGGGGCAGACCTCCAGTACTTTATCGCCTAGCAACTAAGTTCAAACAACTAGCAAAAGTGATAAGAATTAGCTGTAGTCCTAGCATAAACTCTCACGTAAATAATGAACGTAGCGAGTACTCGAAAGAAAAATGTACGCCATGAACTAACGTGGTTACACACTTTGTTATACGGGGTTATTTTCAGCTCGATTCTAAGCCGAAAAGGGCTCATAGTACGTCATTATGAACAACTTTTACTATGGGACCAACCCGGAATTCGCGAAAAAAAATCAGCTGTTTCATAGAAAAATAATAGTTAAAAAAAACTAAAAAAACACGCTTTTTATAAAAAACCGAACTAAAAAAATAGAAAATAAAATTTTATAAAATTAAGAATAGGGTTGAAAATTTCAATAAATATAAATTAATAATAGTGTAAATAAATAAATATATGTATTTTATTTTTAAAAAGCGTGGGGTGCATGGGTCAATAGATATTATATATTTTGTAGATACATTTTGTATTGACAGACATGAGTAGAGTGATTAGCATTTTGATAATATCTTAGAAAGCACCCCACGCTTTTTAAAAAATAAAATACATATATTTATTTATTTACACTATTATTAATTTATATTTATTGAAATTTTCAACCCTATTCTTAATTTTATAAAATTTTATTTTCTATTTTTTTAGTTCGGTTTTTTATAAAAAGCGTGTTTTTTTAGTTTTTTTTAACTATTATTTATTTTTCGCTTTTTAGTTCGATTTGCTAACTATTAACCATCCTTATTATGTACAAATGTGTTGGTGTTATCCGATTTTGGCCGTCTGCTCAAGCAAATTAAAAATAAAATTGATGCGTAACAAAAAATATTGAGCAAAAAGATTTGTAGCCGCGTGGTTTCGATCCTCAGACCTCATAAAATAAAATTGATGCGTAACAAAAAATATTGAGCAAAATGATTTCTAGCGCGTGGTTTCGATCCAGAGACCTCTGGGTTATGAGCCCAGCACGCTTCCACTGCGCCACTCTGTTCTCTGACACGAATGACGAAATTACCATTTGTAAGTTAAACGGTATTAAAAGTTAAAGAAACTTTATAGAAAAAGCGTGTTAAAAAAATTAATAGTTAAAAAAACTAAAAAACACGATTTGTTTAGTGTATTGTCATCGGTCCTCGATATATCTACAAAGTTTGAAAGAAATCTGACCGTTTGAAGTGGGTCAAAAACGCGCTCAAAGGAGTCGGTTACATACAAACATACAAACATACAAACATACAAACATACAGGTGAAGCTAATAAAAGCGTGTTAAAAATGATAACACTTGACAAAATGTAATGTAAAATAGCCCCGTATTGTTGTTATTATTTTGTTGTTTTGTTGTATCTGTTTTGTTAAAACTAGTCGTAATAAACGGCTTAATTTTACGTGAGTTCCCCTGTTAGTTATAAAAAAATATACGCCGTTTACAACCGTCAGGGGCGCCACTGTAAGGCGTGAATGGTGTATAGCCCGGTCACATTATCTCGAGACCTCGCTGGAATGCGAACCTCCCGCCCCGTTCTCCTTTCACCTCCCCGCGCTCGCCACGGCGCGTCAGTACGGTTAGCACTTTCGTTGCCGATACGCGTCGACTTGTTTTTCGTGGTATATTTTAAAACATTTCATTGTTACGTTTGGACTTTTACGACGACGCCAGGTCTCGAGATAATGTGACCGGGTTATACATTTACTATCGAATACTCGCTTCGTATTTAACGTCAAAATGTATGCCATTCCTACTGTCTCTACTCAGAATTTTAGGTTATAACTGTCAAATGTTTTTAGCGCCACTTTTTTAATCTTCGATAAAACATGACCTTACCGCTGCTAACAATCCTCCCAGCCACATAAACGTTTTGAGAAGTGAAACGGTCGTCTCGCCTCTCGCTCGCACTCGCCGCGAACGCGACCGACGGTAGTTTGCCATAGTCAATCAGAGAATATTTCAACGGAGTCGGCGATGGTAGTTGGCTGTAGGTTGGCGATTTGCTACAACCCAGAAATCGTGTCAAAGATACATCAAAATGTCAAAAAATTCGAATAAATTTACAGTGCTAAAATGTTCAACGATAAAAAATGTTCATTAACTTATGTCAACAAGTAACAAAAACATCTGAAGGCGGACTCAGCTATCCGAACATCGAATGTATTCGACGAATATCTTCGAAATGTCTTCCTCCTTCGGAAAGAATATGTCAAATGTTTCCGAGATTTGACAAATAAATTCGAATTATTTTCGAAGATAATCGTCGAATACATTCGATGTTTGGACAGCTGAATCAGCCTGCTGAAATTGTCACTGGTAAAGTGTCAACGATAAAAATATTATTGGAACGAAATGACCGATATAAACATTTATTAGTTGTTCGGTTCATATAGATAAGTTGTTTAATGTTCGGAAGTTGCCTATCTACAGGGTTATAAGGAAAGGGTATGCCAAGGTGGAAAGGGTTCATAGTACTCATCATTATAAACATTTTTTACTATGGCACCAACCCGAAATTCGCGAAAATATTCAGCTGCTGTATTTTGAGTGTCATTGACATTTTCATATGGAACAGCTGATTTTTTTCGTGATTTTAGGGTTGGTGCCTTAGTAAAAGTCTATATATGTAAAAATGAAACCCGTTTTCCTTGGTCACGGCCTCACGCGTGAATGGCTGGACCGATTTCACTAATTCTTTTTTTGTTGTATTTGTTATTATTAGAAGAAGGTTCTTACAGAAAAAAATATTAAGAAAATCTCTCAGAAATATTGAAAACCCCTAAAAACAGCCCTTTTATTTTTCCCATACAAACGTTTTTTAACTAAAACGAGCTTTATTGCTATTGTATAAAGTTCATATTGAATTGCAAGCACTCACTGTTGTTTAAGCAATGTAGGTATGTTCCTAACGTCCAAGAGTCAATTTGCACTTTATTACCTCTGTACAAAGTTCAAATTCAATCACATCTATTAAAACAGTGTGCGTTATAAACTGATAATTTTTACTATAAATAAATTGACAAGTTAGCATCAACAAACTACGGTTGCTATAGTTACGCAATAGCATGAGAATAGAGGTTATAACAAAGAGTTCCTATAATTATTCTCAACACCTTTGGTCACGCCATCACGCGTGAACGACTGGACCGATTTCAATTTACTCTACGTTTATCCCAAAGTCTACCCGTGCGAAGCCGGGACGGGCCGCTAGTTGTTAATAATAATGAATAATACTATGAGCCCTTTTCGGGTTAGCATAACTTTTCTTGAAACCATGCACTTAAGTTCATAATTTTGCCAGTGGCTGGCCCCCTACTGTCAGTTTTTAACCCCTGACGCAAAAACGACGGGGTGTTATGAGTTTGACGTGTCTATATTCGCCTGTGGCATCGTAGCTCCCGAACGGATAAAACGATTTTGATTTTGTTTTATTTTTAAGGTGAATTAGTCAGTGTTCTTAATCTATATATCTATATATATAAAAATGAAACCCGTTTTCCTTGGTCACGGCCTCACGCGTGAATGGCTGGACCGATTTCACTAATTCTTTTTTTGTTGTATTTGTTATTATTAGGAGAAGGTTCTTACGGAAAAAAGTATTAAGAAAATCTCTCAGAAATATTGAAAAACCCTAAAAACAGCCCTTTTATTTTTCCCATACAAACGTTTTCTAACTAAAACGAGCTTTTTTGCTATTGTATAAAGTTCATAATTATTGAATTGCAAGCACTCGCTGTTGTTTAAGCAATGTAGGTATGTTCCTAACGTCCAAGAGTCAATTTGCACTAAGATTAATGTATTTTATTAGTTAGAGTGTATTTGCTTAATTTATTCAATTTATTTATTTATTAGACACACAAACAGATTATGATCAATGTGAGCTCTAATTTTTCGCCTTTTTCCTAATTTCTAATGTGAAAGATATATCTATCTATATATATCTATATATATAAAAATGAAACCCGTTTTCCTTGGTCACGGCCTCACGCGTGAATGGCTGGACCGATTTCACTAATTCTTTTTTTGTTGTATTTGTTATTATTAGGAGAAGGTTCTTACGAAAAAAAATATTAAGAAAATCTCTCAGAAATATTGAAAAACCCTAAAAACAGCCCTTTTATTTTTCCCATAAAAACGTTTTCTAACTAAAACGAGCTTTATTGCTATTGTATAAAGTTCATATTGAATTGCAAGCACTCACTGTTGTTTAAGCAATGTAGGTATGTTCCTAACGTCCAAGAGTCAATTTGCACTTTATTACCTCTGTACAAAGTTTAAATTCAATCATATCTATCAAAACAGTGTGCGTTTTATACTGATATAATTTTTACTATAAATTGACAAGTTAGCATCAACAAACTACGGTTGCTATAGTTACGCAATAGCATGAGAATAGAGGTTATAACAAAGAGTTCCTATAATTATTCTCAACACCTTTGGTCACGCCATCACGCGTGAACGACTGGACCGATTTCAATTTACTCTACGTTTATCCCAAAGTCTACCCGTGCGAAGCCGGGACGGGCCGCTAGTAATTATATAAAAATGAAACCCGTTTTCCTTGGTCACGGCATCACGCGTGAATGGCTGGACCGATTTCACTAATTCTTTTTTTGTTGTATTTGTTATTATTGGGAGAAGGTTCTTACGGAAAAAAATATTAAGAAAATCTCTCAGAAATATTGAAAAACCCTAAAAACAGCCCTTTTCTTTTTCCCATACAAACGTATGGCAGTACGAAGTCTGCCGGGTCAGCTAGTGTTTGATGAAAATCGGGGAAGCCGTTTAAAAGTTGGGGGTTTTTTAATAGCTCTCAAACGGATGAACCGATTTTGATATTGTTTTTTTTTTTTCGTTTAAAAGATAAATTAGTCTGTGTGTTCTTAGTGTTTGATGAAATTCGGTTCGGCCGTTTCAAGTTCGGGATTTTTTTTTAATTTAAATATACCTATATCCATCGTAGACGTCGTCAGTAGACGAAGAGCTATACATCCTCCTGAATCTCTCGAGAGATGGCGCTGTCTTGGTTATGACTATATTCTCCGGAGTGTCGCAAATCACTTTGGAGCGATCTGTACGTCGCTTTTTTGGCAGCTCAGGCTAAAAAGCACATAATTATAGCATTTTAGGAAATTTTTAGAAATTTCGGAAAAAAGTAGGGTAGTATGTAACGAGTGTGCTGAGCCAGAAGAAGTTGATTATAATCTATATAACATATAATCTAAAGACATATAAAAAAATGAATCTCTATTTCCCTTGGTCATCGCATCACGTGAACGGATGGTACAATTTCGCTAATTCTTTTTTGTTGTGTTAATTATTGTCAGAAGTCTCTTATGAAAGAAAAAAATTAGGAAGTTGAGCAGAACATTAGAAAATTAAGACCGGACATCTGTTCGGTCAGCTTTTCAGCTAGTCTATATATATAAAAATGAAACCCGTTTTCCTTGGTCACGGCCTCACGCGTGAATGGCTGGACCGATTTCACTAATTCTTTTTTTGTTGTATTTGTTATTATTAGGAGAAGGTTCTTACGGAAAAAAATATTAAGAAAATCTCTCAGAAATATTGAAAAACCCTAAAAACAGCCCTTTTATTTTTCCCATACAAACGTTTTCTAACTAAAACGAGCTTTATTGCTATTGTATAAAGTTCATATTGAATTGCAAGCACTCACTGTTGTTTAAGCAATGTAGGTATGTTCCTAACGTCCAAGAGTCAATTTGCACTTTATTACCTCTGTACAAAGTTCAAATTCAATCATATCTATCAAAACAGTGTGCGTTTTATACTGATAATTTTTACTATAAATTGACAAGTTAGCATCAACAAACTACGGTTGCTATAGTAACGCAATAGCATAAGAATAGAGGTTATAACAAAGAGTTCCTATAATTATTCTCAACACCTTTGGTCACGCCATCACGCGTGAACGACTGGACCGATTTCAATTTACTCTACGTTTATCCCAAAGTCTACCCGTGCGAAGCCGGGACGGGCCGCTAGTATTTCATAATTAAGGACCACTTTCACTATGGAACTAACTATGAAACCACGAAAATAAACAGCGGTTCAAAAGCAAAATATCACTAGTACTCGACAGATTTTTTTGAAATTTCAGGGTTGGTTCCATAGTAAAACTTGTTTGACACGATTAATATTCACAACCCTTTTCGGCTCATTGCACCCGTTCCACATAACCCTACATTCGCCAAATGAGCATCATCAATACCTTCAGAAAAACCTCATCGTTTTCCGAATCCGTTTTCGCTCCTGATTCCCTCAGCTCCGATATGCGTTTTTGCGTCAAACATCTTGTAGAAGGCGTCGAGCTACGTCTTTTCGGGAACGTAGACATAAACTTGACCAAGTTATCTTCTAACAAATTCGAGGAGACTTTGTCTTTGATCTTTTCGCTTACAGGAATCTTGGGTAGATCAAAACAGCGCAAAATTGGGGATCGCTTCCCGATTTCTACCCTCATTGGACTGGATGCGAGACTTTTGCTCATCACAACACTCTTCTTCGGCTTTTCTTCTTTGACAGATGAAGTACTTGCGACGTTTCGTTCGAAAATATCAATTTTTAGGAAATCGAAAAAGCCCTCTTTCTTCTCGCTTTCGGAGTCCGAAGAGTCGTTTTTGGACATTATCTCGATTGATTCCACGAATTGGGCCCATTTCGATGTTTTTCTAGGTTTTCCTTTTTTTGGATTTAGAGCATTTTGCTGTTCGTACGGCGAATAGTCTGATATGGACATCAGTGGCGAGCTACACGAGGGTTGGTCTGTTATATTTAAACATTTAATTCATTTATTTTTTTAAACAAATTTTGACATTTGAGAAATAAAAATTGTAAATTAAAACAATTTTGTACATGATTTTTGTGATGATTTTTATAGCCGAAACGCAGTTTGTCCGTAAGTAATATAAAATAAATTGTACAATTTTAGTAGTAATATAAAGTAGCAGTACAGTTGAATACAAACCATTCAAAATCAAAATATATCAATCAATCAAATAAGTAAAATCACACATAGCATACATAGTGCATGGGATATAAAAAAATTAAACAATTTAGTTACCTTTTCATATTTTGCAAACGCTAAAAAACTTAAAAAAATAAATTCAATAAAAAAATTGTAATCGAATTCAACAAATCTTACAAACAAATATTAGGGAAAAAGCGTTGTCTTACTTTAGAAAGTGTTGTCTTGCTTTAGAAAGCGTTGTTTCACTTAAGAAAGAATTATCTTCAGATTATTTAGTTTTGCTTAGAAAACAACGCTTTGAAAGAACATAGAGTTAATAAACATAGATAAGAGTTATACATAACATATACCTAATTTCAGATAGTCTCATTTTGTCAACCCATTGTCCCACTTAAAAAACCGTTGCTCCGCTTACAAAGCGTTGTCCTATTTAAGAAAGCGTCGCCCAACTTTAGAAAGCTTTGTCTTAGCTACGAGTTACTTACCGTGCTCATTGAAGTGCTTCTCCAACTCCTCGCGGGATATGTTGCTGCGTGATTTTTATACATATACCAAATTTCAGAGAGTCTCACTTTAGAACCCGTTGTCCCACTTAAAAAACCGTCGCTCTGCTTAAAAAAGCGTTGTCCCACTTAAGAAACCGTTGCTTCACTTAACAAAGCGTTGTCCCACTTAAGAAAGCGTCGCCCCACTTCTGAAAGCTATCTTTTCTTTTTTTGTCTTATCTACGACTTACCGTGCTCATTGAAGTGCTTCTCCAACTCCTCGTGGGATATGTTGGTCTGCGTGGTCGGCGCTTCCGGGGCGACGGTCTGCTCGGGCCGCGACCGCGAACATCTGGGATTTCAGTTGAGTTAGACATGTGGAGATGTGGGGGAGTGTGACCAGAGTCCTATCACTACAGATATACACTACAGGTATAAGAGTATGACTAGAGTTCTACCACTACGGATGTATAGGTATGTTATTGTTTTTGTTAGTGGTAGGGCTCTTTTGCAGAGCCCGCCTGAAAGACGACACCTCTGTCAGTTATTCTACCGCTAAGCAGTAATGTGCAAACATTACTGTGTTCCGGTTGGAAGGGCATTGTTTCCAGTGAAATTACAGGGTAAATAGGAGATTAAACATCATATATCTCAGGGTGACGAGCGCAGTGCTGTGCCGCGCAGGGGCTTGATTTCTAAGAGTTCAAAATTCTGGGAGACGCAGACCTGTTTTGGGCAAACGTGTCGTTTAACATTAGGCGAGCGATTTGCTCGTCTCGTCACTCAATAGCATAAAACTGTACCTGAGCATGGCATTGCTGCATCGCAGCGCTAGTTCCAACCCGTCGAGCCAACAGTGGCCGGCCGCCTGCGAGGGCGCGCGGAATATCAGGTGCGCTGTTGGCAGGGGCTGGACCACCGCGCCTGAACAACAAACATTGTTAACAAGACCCGGCAAACCCCAACAAAATCCGTTAAAGCCTAGCAAAATTCGTCAAACGCTCACAAAACTCAAAAAAGCTCAGCATATTCCGTCAAACCCTAACAAAACTCAAAAAATCCCTAGCGAATTTTGGAATACCCTAACAAAATTCCGGCAACCCTCAACAAACGGTCTTTTTGTCGAGCTACAACATGGGGCGTTTTAAAAGGGTGTCTACAAACACTTCTCCGGGCTGGAAAGGCATCAGAAACCCCGCTAGTTTTGCACGCTTACCATCGGACGGATTGTCTACTTTTTGCAGCTATTTTTACTAATAACAACCCACCAAAATTCTTCCAACCCTAACAAAACCCCAACAAACGCCGTCAAACCCCAATAAACCCATCAAACCCCGTCAAACTCACCAATAGTCTCGTTATGCGGTCCTCTAGGCGCCCAGATGCTTTGCTCCAGAGGATGGTAGAGTTTGAAGCAGAATCCGTCCTTCTTCGATGGACGCTCGATCACTTGGCAAGACGTCAGTAGCACTGTGCCCACCCAGTGACTGCTCTGTGGACGGAGAAGTGAAATGCCATTAGAGAATTGTTACATTTTAAAGCCTACTGCAATCCTCGAAATATTTGTTTGTTACTAGCTGCACCCAGCGGTTTCATACGCTTTTTTTTTTACTTTTAAACCTTCTCTGAACTTTCACAAATATTTCAAGATCAAAATGATCGAAATCAGTCCAACCATTCTCGAGTTATAGCCAGACAAACGAACAGCGATTCATGTTTATACATATTTAAGAAGATTTGTTTTTTGTTCTTCGTTTCTTTATTTATTTGTTTTATTTGATTGCAATTAATGTTAATTTACTAAACTGTACATTGTTAATGAGAACCTATTGCCTAGACTACCCATACTGTAATAAATAAAAATAAATAATTGTGTATCTTGTGTATTGTGTATAAGAAGAATTGAAATTTTCAATTACATTTTACTAGCTTTTGAAATTTGACCATTGACGAGTTGAATCCGTAACAAGAACATTATTTTTACAAAACAAAAACCAAAAACCGACTTCAAAAGACCGACTATTGAGTTATTCATCTATTTGTCGCGCACGTACATAATGCAAATTTAAGACTTATATGGTTTTCTCATGGATACCATTATCAGAACTGGACTAAATTGAAATGGGACCAAATGGGAAGCATCAGCTTTCTAATAAAATAAATAATAGTTAAAAAAAAACTAAAAAAACACGCTTTTTATAAAAAACCGAACTAAAAAAATAGAAAATAAAATTTTATAAATTTAAATTAAGAATAGGGTTGAAAATTTCAATAAATATAAATTAATAATAGTGTAAATAAATAAATAAATGTATTTTATTTTTAAAAAGCGTGGGGTGCATGGGTCAATAGATATTATATATTTTGTAGATACATTTTGTATTGACAGACATGAGTAGAGTGATTAGCATTTTGATAATATCTTAGAAAGCACCCCACGCTTTTTTAAAAATAAAATACATATATTTATTTATTTACACTATTATTAATTTATATTTATTGAAATTTTCAACCCTATTCTTAATTTAAATTTATAAAATTTTATTTTCTATTTTTTTAGTTCGGTTTTTTATAAAAAGCGTGTTTTTTTAGTTTTTTTTTATCTACAAAGTTTGAAAGAAATCTGACCGTTTAAAGTGGGTCAAAAACGCGCTCAAAGGAGTCGGTTACATACAAACAAACATACAAACATACAGGTGAAGCTAATAAAAGCGTGTTAAAAAGAATCATCAAAATCGATTCACCCAGTCAAAAGTTATGAGGTAACAAACATAAAAAAAAAAACATACAGTCGAATTGATAACCTCCTCCTTTTTTGAAGTCGGTTAACAACACTGAATAACTAACACACATGCAGTGAAGCAGTATTTACAGAAAAGGGATATAATTTAACACATACTATCATGAGATATGTATAACTGTTGACTCTACGTTTTGCAAAAAAAAACTCTCGCTGCGTCGCAATAAATTTAGTTTTACCACAAATTCTAAATATGCCAGTAATAAATACCTATACCCGCAACATGTGCGAAGGCGTAATCGCTCTGTCACTTTCGCACTTGTTAAGTTAGATGCAAAAGCGACCAGCCTGTAATGGCCGATCGCTTTACATGACGGCGACATCCTGGGGGCATTCTGCAAACTCTTAGCGTGATCCTGAACTGAATCGGGTTGGGTTTCGTCTCGCTCTGTTACCATTAATGGAAATGTCAAGGTGGACGATACATGGGTACATCGGCTATATCTCTACACACAGGACATATTTTAAGAGAGGAACCAGTCAGTGACACTGAACCCAAATATACAGGGTTAAAAAGAAAGGGTATGCTAAGGCGAAAAGGGCGCATAGTACTCTTCATACATCTCTCAAAAAAATCAGCTGTTCCTTAGAAAAATGTATGGAACAGCCAATTTTTTTCGCGAATTCCGGCTTGGTCCCGTTGTAAAAGTTGTTCATAATGATGAGTAGGTACTATGAGCCTTACTCGGCTTAGCATACCCGTTCCTTATAACCCTGTATATCTCAATTAATTCATCATCTTCGAACCGTAATAGTAGTGGCCGTCAGAAAACCTGCGCTGAGAGATTCAACTTCAACTTTATTTTAAGCTGATATCCCTTTCATTTTTTTATTTCATTTCGGTGGTAATACATACCTTTACATTTACTACCCACGACACGACAAACAAACAGACGCACATTCAAACTAAGTTCTAGTGAGATACAGACATTGCTTACCTTCGCCTTCGGTGTCTTATAGAGAAGCAGCAGTCCCGGCTTCAGAACGCACCACAATTTCGTCCATGACTTTAGAGAACCGCGAACCTGGAAAAAAATCAACCGAATATAATTAAAGAATTTCCTACACAACAAAAGTAAATACGTACTCGTATATTGTAAAGTTTCATTGTATACTTATCAATATATGACTAGTATCGGCAAAATGCGACCAGTACCAGCCAAATGCAACAAATACCGGCAAAATGCAACAAAGTATGTACTAGCAAAATTCAACAAACTACTTGGCCTTCGTTTTTCCTTGTAATTTATTCGGTGTGCAATAAAGCTACATTCATTCTATTCTATATTATACCGGCAAGATACAACAAGTACCGTCTAAATGCAACTACTACCTACAAAATGCAATAAATACCGGCAAAATACAGTGTTCAGTATGCAGAGCAAGTGGCAACTACGGTAGCTATGCACACTGGTTTATTCGTAACTAAATAACAGGTAGTCGCAGCCACGACTACATAACCAATTAACCATACAACAAGTACCGGCAAAATGCAACAAACATCGCCAAAATGCAACAATCACCGGCAAAATGCAACAAAAACCGTCAAAACTCAACAAACACCGGCTAAATGCAACAAAAACCGTCAAACACAACAAACGCCACCAACTCTCACCTTAAGCCAATCGGCTAACACAACGACCGATGGGTCTTCAATGGAATGTAACAGAGCAGAGGCAGCGCGTTTCTTCTCCCTCCTGTAGTGCTGTCTCTGGGCTTTGTAGCTCTCCTTCCGGGACAGCTGCGTGGTCGTCCGGGATCCCGTGCCGACGGCCGTTTCGGACGACTGTCATTAACAGAGAAACGAGTTCATTTTAAAAACCAGTTTTAATTGTATTGTATCATCGGTATTACACACATATACCAAATTTTAGCTCAATCGGACATCGGGAAGTGGTTCAAAATTGAGTTTCAAGATTCCAACCCGACATAGTTTTTTATATTTATTTTATAGTCATATACATACATTGCAAGTGAAATATGAGCTTTTACAGTACGTATACAGTTTTTGAAACGAATTATGAAAAGTCAATTAAGTTTGGAGTTATTAAACACATACATCTGCTTGATAAAATGTGTAATATCTTTTTTATAATTTTTTACATGAGTTGAATTCAGTTGTTGCCTTATTTTAATTAGGTTTAATAATAGTTAAATTATTGGCGACCTCCCACTAGTTCTATTGATTGTTCTATTGATAGAACTAGTTGGAATTTTTTGTCCAAGTAGTTCCATTACTTTACGTTTTTCGATGAATGTAACTAACTGGACCATTTTATCCAATTAGTTATATTGCAAGATACGTGATTAATAAAGCATGCATGTTCCATTGCGAGTATTCCTAGATTCGATGTGTCAGGGATATCAATATTACCAGGTATTATATTATATTATTAGGTTATTAATCAAAACCTATTGGTCGGTAGTGCCACGGGTAACTAAGTAGATCACGGGAAACGATCAATAGGTTAGGTTATGTTAGAACATGAAAAACAACGCACGAGCCGAGCGAGCGTAGCGAGCGTGCCGCGGCAGCGGCTGGCGAAGTGCTAGAAAGCCAAGAAGCGAAAAAAGTTAGGTTATTAATCAAAACCTATTGGTCGGTAGTGCCACGGGTAACTAAGTTCTTGCAATATAATTGGATAAAATGGTCCAGTTAGTTACATTCATCGAAAAACGTAAAGTAATGGAACTACTTGGACAAAAAATTCCAACTAGTTCTATCAATAGAACAATCAATAGAACTAGTGGGAACAGAGCAAATAACTCTGTAAATTACAAAACAAAATGTCTTGGGTGTTCATTGTTCAATGTTTATATTCGACTAACATAACAAGATAAGAAACCTAGGTGAATAGGTATTTCCTAGGAAAGCGTGTTTCATCTTCGACATCGTCGCTTCCTATCAGGTGAGATTGTGGTCAAACGCATGCCTAGTTTGTTGTAAAAAAATTAAGCCGAGTCTAAAATAGATGGATGGTCCTAGCTTCTGTCTTGCTCTTTCTCTACCTGCTAGAGCAAGACAAAAGCCAGGGTAACCCAGTTTACCTTGTCAGAAGAAGTTCCGTCGGGCGGGTGTCCGCGCCCGTCTCCCGACGCGGGGGTGGCGGCGCCGGCGCCCGGCGACCGCGGCGGCGGAGTCACGCCTTCGCCTGGAATATTGGCTTTATCAGTTCAAACTTTCTATACAGAATTGTCTCTATTATACACGTTTACAAGGAAAGGGTATGCTAAGCCGAAAAGGGCTCATAGTACTTATCATGATAAAAAACTTTCACTATGGGAGCAACCAGAAATTCGCGAAAAAAAAATCAGTTGTTCCATAGAAAAATGTTAATGACACTCGACAAAATGTATGGAACAGCTGATTTGTTTTTCGCGAATTCTGGGTTGGTCCCATAGTAAAAGTTGTTCATAATGATGAGTTACTATGAGCCCTTTTCGACTTGGCATACCCTTTATGAATAATCCTGTATATGGCGACATTACGTTTCACAAGGCAGTCGGTATCATGACACGCCGAACGATATTGCCAGACATGTCGAGCGAAGTCCGGCAAAGTCACGCTGGACATTGCTGGCGACATGTGTTTGTTCCCTAGCGTTTATCTGGCTGCTTTCAAACTACCACGTTTTTAGATGAAGCATCAAGTATTTCTTCACCATTTTGCGATGTTGTCGCGATGCGATGACAGTTACAACTGATCACCCAGGATTGGTTGACTTGGAGGTTTCTTAAATTGGTTGACTTTCTTTGAAGCCATTCGATTAACTGCATTAGAAGTCCGTTTCTACATAATGAATACTAACATCGCTACAAAGAAACATCTGAACAGATGAAAGCAAACTTTGCCATTTGTTGCAGACGTTTCACTCGCTCGGTCAACAAAATACGAACACGAAAATAATACAGGATCGCGTATGGGTTGATTATACGTAACGAGTACAGTGGCGAGACAGCGCCCTCGGCCGAGTACTCGGATTGTATAACCAGTTTGACGAGGAGAGACAGTCACTAGAACCATGATTTGTTTGCTCGGCCGAGTGTGCCCATTTACTGTCTCGCCACTGTACTTGTTACGTGTATTCAACCCATTAATGATGAGAGAGCTGCGCGAAGAATGTAGCGCAAAGAATTTATTTGGCTATTTAACGCAGGAATGCTGCTGGCGTTCTTGGTACCTTGCCACATGGACAACTGTTTTGATTGTTAGGTACATTGTGAACAATTGAATCAGTTCGTTTTATCTAATTGAGTGATGAGATGACCAAATCGCTCGCCTGATGTTAAACGTCACGTTTGCCTATAACCGGTCTGCGTCACCTAGAGTTTTGAACTCTTAATAGTTCAAGCCCCTGCACAGCACTGGGCTCGTCACCCTGAGATATAATATGTTTAATCTCTTATTTGCTCTAAAATTTCACTGGGAACATTGTCCTTCATTACCAAACTAATTTTGTAATACAAAAACAAATATTTCCCTCTCTTTCTGGACCGTCGGGTAAAAATGATACTTTTAAGTGTTATGATCCTCTTTTATCCGACTTCAAAAAAGGAGGAGGTTCTCAATTCGACTGTATGTTTTTTTATGTTTGTTACCTCATAACTTTTGACTGGGTGAATCGATTTTGATGATTCTTTTTTTATTAGAAAGCTGACGCTTCCCATTTGGTCCCATTTCAATTTAGTCCAGTTCTGATAATAGTATCCATGAGAAAACCATATACTCGTAAGTCTTAAATTTGCATTAAGTACGTGCGCGACAAATAGATAAATAACTCAATAGTCGGTCTCTTGAAGTCGGTTTTTGTTTTTGTATTCGAATTGATAACCTCCTCCTTTTTTGAAGTCGGTTAAAAATGAATCGCTGTTCGTTTGGCTCGCTATAACTCGAGAATGGCTGGACTGATTTCGCTAATTTTGATTTTGAAATATTTGTGGAAGTTCAGGGAAGGTTTAAAAGTAAAAAAACAGCGGGTGCACCCGCCGGGTGCAGCTAGTGTACAAAACTTACAGTAGGTAGGTGGAGTGGCCGGTGCGGTCGCCGGCAGAACAACGTTGAGCGGCGGGTGGTGGTGCTTCTGAAATAACATATTACATCGATCAACACTGATGATGATAATTAAAAGTAGCCTATATCCTTTTCTGTACCCCTGACAATGTGTATGCAAAATAGTTAACACTTTGACTGCGGCTAATAATCACATGCGCTTGCCTTAAGTGCAGCTAATAGGCAAATGCATTGTTTTACGTGCCTGGCGTGTGCAGTCACATTCGCGTCGCACAAAGGAAAACACAAGGTACCTATGTGTTTTCCGCAGCCAGTTAAGGCGTCAAAGCGTAACAAAGACTTGTGCTGTTGTTTTTTTTGCATTTTTAAGGTTAGTCCCACTTTGAAAACCGTTCTTGACAAATATGAGCCCTTTTCGGATTAGCATGCGCTTTCCTCATAACCTGTATTCAAAGGCGACAGTGATCACATGCCATCACTGCCATCAGGCAGCTCGTTTGCTTGTTTGCCATCAACAACATACAAAAATCTAATAATAGGCATGACGACAGTATCAAAAAATCGCCGATTCAATGCTTTCAGGGGACTAGGCAGATTAAAAAAATTTAAAACACATGTTTAGTTTTATTTTTAAAAAACAGATTATTAAGATTTTCAATAAATTAAAACATTAAAATACAGCAATCGGCCATCTTGTCAGAAACAACGATCACAGCGTATGACGTCACGCCTCAGTGAACTCAGGTCATCCGCCGCTCATCACGCATAGACACAATGACATGTCCTACTAGCCGTGACGTCAAATCGACGCCATGACACAAGCAAGCTGTTTTCGGGCACTGTTGAAAAAATATGTGAAAAATGGCTTCAAACTTCGTTAAACTTAAGTTTATTACCGAAATAAAGGCTTTTTTGTAAATAGTAAATGTGTACTCACATTATGGAAGAGGATTTTAAAATCTTTCGTCACGCCTATTAGAGGATTAAAGTCAGAGTGAATAGGCATCTTCGAAGTCTGCGTGCTTCATCTTCGGCTATATCGTCGCTTACCATCAAGCGATTTGGTGGTCAAACGTGGACTTATTCAAAATAATAATTATTTCACTATTCATTCTTAATTTCGGTCTTCTAGTCACACGAGTGAATCGGTTCCTTCTAGGCGCGCGTGCTCCATCGTAGACCGCATCGTTGCTTACCGTCAGGCGAGGTGGCGGTCAAACGGAAGCCTATGGTTGAATAAAGAAGAACAAAGAAAAAACTCACCCGTCCGCCGATAAAGTTCGGTGTGGAAGTGTGGAACTGCAGACAGTCAACCCTGAGCGCCGGCGACGACGGTGTGGTGGAGGGGGATGACGGCTCGACTGCGGGGGAGGAACTCATGGTGACGTCACCACATGGCGGGGGAGGGGGGAAGGGAAACGAGGTCCTATGGGAGCATGTCTTCGGCGGCACCCCGTCGGCCGGCAGTGTGACGGTTACGATTGGTTGGCTAGTTTGAGCGGCAATTGGTTCGTTGCCGATCGGTGGCAGGTCAATTGGTTCGTTGCCGATTGGTTGCAGGCCAATTGGTGCGTCAATTGTTTCGTTGCTAGTTCCTAGTGCAAGTGGCCGCAGTTTTACTCTTTGTTCGCTAACAGGATCAATTTTACGCCCGATCGTTTGATTCGTTGATAGTTCAATGATTATAGATTACAATTAAATTTTAGTTCGAATTATTGCTTTAGATTATTTATTAGAATACACTATTTATTTATATCTATTTATTATTACAAAAATACGATGAATAGATCCGATTTTTTAGTAAATACAAGATTGCGATTGTGCTCTCGAGAATATCTAAGATATCACCGATAAAAATGTCAAGGAGTTACAAAATCGAATAAATTCTTTCATATATTCTAATGTCTTATTGAATTGGAATGACTGAATTATGAATAGATTCTATTAATATTAATAATGGAATGTGTTTAGGATTGGGCAATAGGAAAAATAGGAATTATTGGGGTTTTTCCTGTAGGACAAAACGACAGAAGTTATAACATGTTCTATTGTTATTATTACAAAGTTTGATAACACTATTGTATGAGGTACATATTGTTTTATTATTAACCTATTTACTTTAGTACCTAGTTATGTATCCCCCACAGCCCTCTGCTTTAGAATAAATAGCTGACACTGCAGTTAGCCGCCGGTTCTGAGTAACGGCCACCGCAGTGCAGACGCTGAGTATGCATTCCTAGATATAAGACCACCTCAGTCGAGTAAGTTTCGTTATAAGTAAAATATGTATTAACATTCATTAAGAATAGAGCCTCTGAATCGGCTACACGTAGTTTTATTTTAGTTTTTAAAAAACCATTTATCTGCTCCCCAAATTTAACTGGCGCAGCCGGTAGGATAACTGGCTGTCCTAACGTGAGTGTCTATACTTGTACAACGAGTTACCGCGTTAGAACGGCAAAGTGCGGTTTGCCTACAACAAAGGTGAAGTGCCGAACAGTTATCCAACGAACTAAATAAATGTGTTAAATAGTGGACGCTGAGAAAAATGATGCTGGTCGGTTGGTGAGTAGACCTTTTCGCCATCCTTGCCTATCCCGAGATTCTCCTCGAATTGTGTAATTAGTATATTCAGACCTTAGTCATCGGTTAGAATTGTGTAATTAGGTTAACTTCATGAATTTGGGTCTCAAATCGATCGGAATTATTGTTAAAATAGTGTAATTAAGTAAAGTAAAAATTATATTTTTGTCAAAAATAGGTTTAACATTTTATAGTATTAAATCGTGTGTGTAAATTGCCTATACCTGCTCATTATACGCTAAAATGATGGCACAACAACAGCAACCATTAGAGTTCAGGGCCATCCCTCGGGAAATATTAAACCTCATCCCCATTTTTGGAGGTGACAAAGCGCAATTAAATTTATACCTGAGAAAATGCGAATATGTAATAAGCAGATATAGAGGTGATGCAGCTCAGGACTTATATGTGTTCAACGCCGTGACAAGTAGACTCAATGACAAAGCGGCTTCGCTCTTGTCCGAACGAGATGACATAAACACCTGGTCCAACCTAAAAGAGGTACTAAAACAACATTTTGGGGACCCGCGAAGTGAACACTGCATAGGTATTGAGTTGGAAACGCTAAAAATTAAATCCGGTGAAAGTTATCTCGATTTCTACAAACGCATTCAAAGTGTTAGATCCACGCTTATTTCCAAGGTCAACATGATAGAAGATATCAATTTAAGACGCGCTAAGGTAGTGATATATAACAATACGGCACTTAACGTATTCTTATACAACCTATCCGAAGATATGGTACGCATAGTCCGGCTAAAAGCACCAACGAGCCTAGAGGACGCTTTAAGCACAGTTTTGGAAGAAGTTAATTTCCTAGACCAATATAACGCGAGAAAACGCATGTACGTCTATAACAACGCCGCGCCAAGGCCAACCTTTTCACCCGCGCACACGGCGAGTGGTTTTAAATTCCAGGCGCCTCTAGTAAACGCCGCGCCTAAATTCAATTTTGGTACACAACCTGCACCAACAAAACCACACCAAGCGCAACCACAAAGTTTTGACTACCGCCCACAGTTTGGAACCGTACCTCAATTTGGGTACCGTCCACAATTTAATTCAGCACAGCAACAGGGATTTCGCCCTCAATTCGGAACCATCCCTCAGTTAGGCTTTAGAACCCAATTTGGGAATCAACCCCCGGCTCAGAGTGGATACAGACCACCGCAACAATTTGGGTATAAACCACCACAGTTCGGATACAGACCCCCACAGACAGGGTACAAACCACCTCAAACCAACCCTCCGCACCTACAATCGACAGACGTATCTATGAGGACAGCTCGTCCCGCACCGCAAGGCTTCAAGCTTAACGAGTTGACAGGTTTAGACGACGAACAGTACCAAGATTATTACTACCATGACAACGACTATAACCCTGACTATGACATGTACGACGGACAATACGAGTATACGAATGAATCTGAAAATGACGTATATAACGAGACGACATACGAGACGCAACAGACACATTCCCTTCAGGAACAACCGGCTGGAAATTTTATAACACCAGCCTCTATAGAGGAAAAGAAATAATAGAACTGAACTGCGACCCTACACTAAAACTACCTCACATTTACATCCCTGAAATTGACGCAAAGTTTATGATAGATACAGGTAGTACTAGAACATTTTTGAGCCCTCAAAAAGCATACGAGTTTTTCTTTCAGAACGTTAAAAACGAACCTTTCGAAGTAGTTAGCACACACGCGTCAAGTCGACACAACGAAGTAATAGAGGTACCGCTTTTTCCAACCTTCCAGACTAATGAAACTCACAAATTTTACCTATACAACGTCGACTCACGATACGACGGACTAATTGGAAATGATTTACTGAGACAGCTTGGCGCCATGATAGACCTGAAACACTCTGTGCTAATAACGAAAACCACGCGCATCCCTATAATCAATACGAATTTGGATTATGAAATTCAACTGCAACCCCGATCGGAACAAAGAGTCAAAGTACCGATAGACCAACACTTAGGTGAAGCTATATTAGACTATAGAAAGTTTGGCCCGGGAGTACGAATGCCCAGTGCCCTAGTTAACTGCATTAACGGATACGCGACCACCGTTATACAAAACACTTCGGATGAAATAGTAACCCTTACGGTTAAACGACCCTTACAAGTAACTAAATACACAACCACCAGGTGTAACCTTAATGCGACTAACGCTACTAAAGCTACAGACATACAAATGGACAAAATACTGACTGAAAATCTGAACAAAATAAGACTAGACCATACCAACTCTGAGGAACGCGAGAAAATTTACAGACTCTGTACAGAATACAAAGACATTTTCCACTGCGACAAACTACCTCTTACTTTTACCAATCAAGTAAAACATGAAATTCGAACAAAAAATGAAGACCCTATTTACATGAAACCGTATAGACAGGCCCCTGCCCAAGCAGATGAAATTAACAGACAAGTAGAGAAAATGCTGCAGGACGACGTAATCCAAGAATCGCACTCTCCGTGGAGTGCCCCCGTACACTTAGTACCTAAAAAGATCGACGCATCAGGAGAACAGAAATTTCGTATGGTAATAGACTACAGAAGACTCAATGAAATAACAATAGACGATAAATACCCACTCCCCAATATAACCGACCTGTTTGACAAATTAGGAAAAAGTACTTACTTCAGCACAATTGATTTGGCAAGCGGCTACCATCAAATAGAGGTTGTAGAGCGAGATAGACAGAAAACTGCCTTCAGCACACAGAATGGTCACTTTGAGTTTTTACGAATGCCGTTCGGCCTGAAAACGGCCCCTGCAACCTTTCAGCGTACAATGGACCATGTCCTACGAGGCCTGCAAGGATTAACACCCTTCGAAGTTGTCTTTGGACACACCGACACTGATAACCCATTCGACCTAGAACTTGAAAAACTTTACACTCAGCAACTGATTAAAGACCACAAGAAACGAACGCAATTCCTATACGCACACATAGCCGAGAAATTAAAAGCCGGAAAGGAAAAGGTTAGAGAAAAACGAGGCGGCGAAACTAATATAGAACTTCCGGAGACCGTCTTCGTAAAAGACATAAATAAAAGAATAAGCAAAGAAAAACCGAGGTACAAAAAGGCAAAAATAATAGGTATGACCGGTAAAAACGTTGTCCCAATTAAAAGAGAAACTGAAAAGAAAAGCACGAAAGCTCCTATTAAAAACATAAAACGCCCTCCGCAGGTGCAGTCTGATGCTAGCGACGTCGACAGCCGCCCTTCATCTTCAATCACTTGAAGGAAACCCGGGACTCCTGCCTGTAAAGAAAGGTCAAGCTTACATACAAACTGACAACTGGACAATTCTAAAAACCATTAAATTAAATAATATCTGGATTGACCTAAAACTCGTCAACTCGAAATTTACTGAATTTCAGCGATTACTTTCATCCAACAAAACTTTCCCTCACAAATTTATTGATATATTCATGCATGCAGAGTATATGCGCGATATAACTATAGATAAATATTACCAGCTAATTCCACAACGCTTCAAGCGAGGATTAATTAATCCATTAGGGTCCATAATTAAAATAATAACCGGTAATCTAGACCATGATGACGCAATCAAATATGATCAGTTGACCTCCGAACTAAGCCACGACCAAACTATTACTTCAAAGAAAATCACTATAGTCTCAAAAATGTTAGATAGCCTCATAAACGCAACAGAATTAATCTATCAAAACTCGATAACAGTAGACACCCGTTTGAAAAGGGTTGAAGCAATCCTTAAGGAGACAATAACACAAGAAAATAATTTAGCTGAGTCCTCTTATGTGTTAGGACTATATAATTTGTTTTTAAGTAGCTTTAGAACTATATTCATTAGGTTAAGTGAAATTGAAACCGCACTAGCTCTAAGCAAAAGCTCTATATTACATCAGTCTATTATTAATTCTACCGAACTATTATATCATTTAAAAGTAATAGCGAATTCAGAGAATTTGGTGTATGTACCCACCGAATTAAATTTAGCCAAAATAGAGGAAACTATTTCTGTGAAATCTTATATGAAAAGAGACCAAATCACTTTTGTCATGGAAATTCCACTAACCGATAACTATAAGTATAATTATTTCAAAATGTACACTTTACCTATTTTCCTCAAACCCACAAACCTAACCGTAGCCATATTCCCTAAATACCCTTACCTATTGGCGAAAGGATTGAAGTACCAGCCGATCGTGAAGCCGTGCCGCCCACTCGCTGCTGGAGACGAGTTCCTCTGCAACGACGACAATCGAGCCTTGTACAGCGGACTCTCTTGTGAAGAGAAACTCATGGTGTACGAGAACAACATCACCAGCTGCAAGCAGTACCCTATCCATATAGAAGACGTAAAGCTGCAGAAAGTTAATGACAACAATTGGATACTTTTCACCAAAGCAGAAATCACCCTTACGGAAATATGTGGGGAAGAAGTCTCTAAACAGCCGATATCAGGCACGTACGTCGTGACGTTAAACAAGCCCTGTGACGTCAATGTTAACGGCCTCACCATCCGACATCACCGAATCTACACCGAGACGGATGCTGTTAAGCCGCTACCCATCATCAAGCTACCGAGACTGCGCGCGACCGAGGACTTATCCGATGCACGCGCACTTAACATGCACGAGGTTGGACTAGACGAAGTGAAATATATGGCTTTCGCCCTAAAAAATAGTGACGTGTTTGAAAAAGTGATTAACAGAGAAAAGGACTCTAAAATCAGTGTTATAGCATTAGGACTCGTAGCACTATGTATAGTTTTAGTTATTCTATATGTTTTATACTTAAAAGTAATTCCGTGTATACAAAATTATCGAGGTCTTTCGCAAATCGAACGCCCCGATAATTTTCCACTTAGGGAGGGAGGAGTTATGTATCCCCCACAGCCCTCTGCTTTAGAATAAATAGCTGACACTGCAGTTAGCCGCCGGTTCTGAGTAACGGCCACCGCAGTGCAGACGCTGAGTATGCATTCCTAGATATAAGACCACCTCAGTCGAGTAAGTTTCGTTATAAGTAAAATATGTATTAACATTCATTAAGAATAGAGCCTCTGAATCGGCTACACGTAGTTTTATTTTAGTTTTTAAAAAACCATTTATCTGCTCCCCAAATTTAACTACCTACTGCTTTGTATCCGGAATACACAAATCTAACTCCATCTATATATATAAAAATGAAACCCGTTTTCCTTGGTCACGGCATCACGCGTGAATGGCTGGACCGATTTCACTAATTCTTTTTTTGTTGTATTTGTTATTATTAGGAGAAGGTTCTTACGGAAAAAAATATTAAGAAAATCTCTCAGAAATATTGAAAAACCCTAAAAACAGCCCTTTTCTTTTTCCCATACAAACGTATGGCAGTACGAAGTCTGCCGGGTCAGCTAGTAGAATATTAAAAAATTAAAAAGCCGGCCACGTGCGAGTCGGACTCGCGCACGGAGGGTTCCGTACTATCCTTCTTATTAAATATTATAAACGTGAAAGTTTGTAAGATTGTATGGACGTATGGCGGTATGTTTGTTACTCTTTCACGCCAAAACGGCTAAACGGATTTACGTGAAATGAAGGTCGTTCATGGTCTGGATTAACGCATAGACTACTTTTTATCCCGGAAAACGCGGGTGAAACTGCGGGGCGCAGCGAGTTATCTATAAGAACGGCAAAAAGTCACATTTGTTATATAGGAGCCCCCTTAAATATTTATTTTACTCTGTTTTTTAGTATTGTTGTTATAGCGGCAACAGAAATACAACAAATTTTTCGACTGTCTAACTTATCACGGTTCATGAGATACAGTCTGGTGACTGGTGGACGGACAGCGGAGTCTTAGTAATAGTCCCGTATTACCCTTTGAATACGGAAACCTAAAAAAAGTTAGGTTGTTTTCAGCATGCTTTATAAACCTCATACATCATACATAGGAGACAAAATCACGTATTCATGTATTCATGTAGTGCCCATAACAAATCACATTACGAGTATCTAGGTGTTTGTCTGATTTGCGGTGACATAACAGTGATTGACCGAGCGAAGCGAAGGCCTGGATGCGAGAGTGGTTCGGCATTAAGCTGGTAAGCGACCACATTGTCGCAGATGAAGTATATTTAATTGATATTATCTGTTCTTTTTAACAGACTTTCAAAAACAAAAAGGTTCTCAAATCGACCTCTTTTTTATTGTGCGAACCGCTAGATTGTGCAACGCTCGTCACTTCACGTCACGTTTGCTCATAACAGGTTTGCCCCACCCAGTACTTTGAGCTCATAAAATTCACAGAATTCGCCACCCTGCACATCACTGCGCTAATCACCCTGAGATATAAGCTATTTAATCTCTTATTTGTCCTGAAATTTCACTGGAAACAATGCCCTTCCAACCGGAACACAGTTATGTTTGCACATTACTGCTTGGCGGTGGAATAACTGGCAAAGGTATGGTACTTCCCCAGGCGGGCTCTGCAAAAGAGTCCTACCACTACAAAAGTAGGAATAATACTAGGATAGTAGGATGTACCACAACTTTGCCAGTTATTCCACCGCATATTAAACATCTTATATCTCAGGGTGACGAGCGCAGTGCTGTGCCACGCAGGGACTTGAATTCTAAGAGTTCAAAATTCTGGGTGGCGCAGACCTGTTATGGGCAAACGTGTCGTTTAACATTAGGCGAGCGATTTGCTCGTCTCGTCACTCAATTGTAGTACATATAAAAAAGATGGATATTCGACATGGCACGAGTAAGTCTTATTATTATTTTCACAATCAGTCGTATTCAAGTGAGTCACAGCTCCCGAAATATTTAAAGTTATCAAGTCACCACGCCGTTTCTCTGGTCGGTTCCTCTTATCACTATCAACATCCGTTATCAGAGGTTCGTAACCCAGATACGGAGGGAAATTGTCGTTTAAATATATTATTAAATGGCGAAAAAATAAACGATAAGCTTATTTAATAGGTACGTGAAAATAAGTAAATTTTTAAAATATTTTTAAAAACAAGCTTTTATTGCATTGTCATCGGAGTTCTGTATACCAAATTTCAGCTCAATCGGACATCGGGAAGTGGTTCAAAATTCAGTTGCAAGATTTATCAAAACAAACAACATACATTGCAAGTTAAATAAAAGCTTGTAAAATGGGACAACGCCGTATCAAGCGCAAATGTAAACTGCGTTTTCGTTCTCGATCAAATACGTACGTTTTTAGGGTACCCAAAGGGAAACGGGACCCTATTACTAAGACTCCGCTGTCCGTCCGTCAGTTTGTCTGTCAATCTGTCTGTCACCAGGCTGTATCTCATGAACCGTGACAGTTAGACAGTTAAGCGTAAACGTTTCACACTCATAGCTCCCCACTAGGAATAAATCCTGTGTCGGGGATGCCATAGAACAAACACAAAGACAAGGACAACTAACACCCAGACCCAGAACAGATATTTAAATTCATCATTCAAACATCTGCCCGGCCGGGAATCGATCCCGGGACCTCTGGCTTATAAGGCACTATCGCTGAGCCAAACAGGCCGACAATGTTGATCACAAATGATGCATTTCTGTTTCCGCTAAAACAACAAATACTTAAAAAACAGAATAAAATAAATATTTAAGGGTCCATACAACAAACCTAATTTTTTGTCGGTTTTATAGAGAACGGTACGGAACCCTTCGTACGCGAGTCCGACTCGCACTTGTCCGGTTTTTCACATGATGTTACGCTACAGGCATTTGGGACAGATATTTGTATTATATGAACAAGTGAAACTAAACAGCGCGTCTGCAGAGGTCAAGGTTGCTATGACAGGCGCGTCCAAAATCGGGGTCGAGTGGGGCCACTGCGACACTCGCTTTTTCACTACTACTCGCTGTTTCTTTAAAAGAAACTACACAACAAGACTAGTAGCACAACAGTAAACATATTACACATAACACAGTGACACAATAAAAAAAAATAGTTTAAAAAACTAAAAAACACGCATTGTCATCGGTCTTTGACAGGTGTGCAAAGTTTGAATTAAATCTGATCGTTCAAAGTAGGGCAAAATCGAGTCCAAATCGGTTACACTTACAAACATACAGGTGAAACTAATAAAAGCGTGTTAAAAAAACGTTTCACGCTCACAGTCACTAGGATACCCTGTGTCGGGGATGCATGCACACAAAGACAAGGACAACTAACGTCCAGACCCAGGACAGATATTTAAATTCATCATTCAAGCATCTGCCCGTCTGGGAATCGAACTCGGGACCTCTGGCTCATGAGGCGCGTAAAAGTGAAAGAGGTATGGCAGTGCCCCAGGTCGTGCTCCGTTATTTTAGGGAGCTCGTTTGGTTTTGGTTTGGGGCTGGCAGTTGGGGGGCAATGCAACCCAAGCGGGACGTCGGTGCAGGTCGTATCAACCCCACTTATAATTACAATAGAATTAGATTAGTATCTTTAGGCTTTTACCCGACTGCCCAAGAAAGTAGAGCTGACATCCCGGCAGTAGGATGTTTAGATGTTGCGTTGAGTAGCTTTTTGGCGAAGGAAAACATCGTGAGGAAACTTGCATACGTCCGGGGAAATTTAATGGAGTACACACAGGATGTGGCGTAAAAAGTGGATAATCCTTTACCTACAGCTGGGGGACATCACGACTGTTCGGAAAAAGTCAATTTGTATTCAATAAAAATGTCACGGGTTTCGAGTTATTGGACATTTTAAAGTCTAATTTTCTTCAAATTTTCAAAAAAGTCCAATTTTAACTCGCGTTAATTATAAGAATTCTTTTTTTTCGTTTTTTTTTTTATTAATTTTATTCAGTTTCCTTTTTTTTCCTGCTCTCCTTTCTCGAGCAGTCGGGTAGCCCGCTCCGCAACGAAACAGTACTAATCAGACCAGTTAGCGCGTCCATTAATTAACATTGTTATCGTGTATGACTGTTTGTGTGTTCTCGTGTTACTTGACCTGATGTTGGCCAATCGTTAATTTTATCTGAATAATGTGGCACGATTTTTTAGGTGGAATTTTTTAACACTTTGACTGCGGCTAATAATCACACGCGCCTGCCTTAAGTGCGGCTAATAGTCAAATGCGTTGTTTTACGCGCCTGGTGTGTGTAGCCGCACTCGCGTCGAACAAAGGAAAACACAAGGTATGTGTTTTTCAGTGTGTCAGTCAAAGTGTTAAATGAAGTTTTAGGATATTTGAGTAAATAGTAATACTTTTTATCCCAAAAAAAATCTGCAAGATTTAAAAAAATAAATAAATGATTATTCACAGAAATTATTACAAAAAAACAAGGACAACATACAGGGTTATACAGAAAGGGTAGGCTAAGCCGAAAAGCCCGGAATTCGCGAAAAAAAACAGCCGTTTAATACATTCTGTCGAGTGTCGTGGTCATTTTTCTATGGAACAGCAGATTTTTTTTCGCAAATTCCGAGCTGGTCCCTTAATAAAAGTATAAAAGTTGTTTATAACTATGAGTACTATGAGCCCTTTTCGGCTTAGCATACCCTTTCTATATAGCCCTGTACGTATCAAATGAAACAGCAGTACAGAGCTAGTTACGGTTCCAAATATTTGTAAACCAGACTATCAAGAGTCGTAAATCGTGAATGCGCAAACATTCTTTGATTTCGTCAGTTTACAGACACAATAAAATTTTAAAGCATTTTTAGCTATCTTAGATCTACTTTAGTACTGTTGTTGTAATTCTAGTGAATTGTGAAGTGATTAGCACATCTTCCGTTTTTAGTATCATACATAGGTATAGCCAAACCGTTTACCTTAAGGGCCCCATACACGGTAAGATTTATCTGTACGATCCGTCGCATCAAACCGATCGAAACGACGAATCGATGGTGTATGTCAAGATCGTTAACGATTTACTTAATCGAAGACGATGTCGGAAATCGCAAAAAAAACCCATGCAATCATGAATATCGTAACGATGAATTTAATTATTGACGTCCTTATCCTTCAGCTTCAAACAAGTAAAATGATCGATCGTTAGGCCCCATTTAGACGGCCCGCGCGGTTGTGTTCATTCAAAACTAATGTAAACTCTATCTACTAAGCCATAATGTTCAATTCTCGCATCGCGCCCCAACCGCGCGGCGACCGCGCGGTCGTATATCAATTGTTCCGCAACGCCCCAACCGCGCGGCGACTGCGCGGTCGTATAAACGCGCCCTTACGACTCGACCAGTCGTTTCGTGTATGAGCGACATTTTTGATGCGATCAATCGTCACGATTTTCATCAGATCGATCGTATAGACGAATCGTACCGTGTATGGGGCCCTTTAGTCCTCGCATGTGCGGTAGTGCGCGCCCCCCCCCTCAGTCCCCCGCGCCGTCATACCCCCGCGCCTCTGTACCGCGCAGGCGAGGACTAAGATAAACGGTTTGGCTATAGACTAGCTGCGCTCCGCAGTTTCACTCGCGTTTTCCGGGAAAAAATAAAATATGGTAATCCAGAGTATAAGATTTTGTGCCAAATTTCAGCCGAATCGGTTCAGCCATTTTAGCGAAATGGAGTAACAAACATACTCACAAACTTTCACTTTTCAAATATTCATGATATTATTGACCGAAGAAGTGAGGTCTCACAGTCTAGGGGAACAAATCGTGCCCGTCGGGGCTGCGGGTCGTTCAGAAGTAACCGCGGCCTCGGCGGCACAAGGGCGTAGAAGGAACATGGGTGGTTTTTAGTCAGTAGAAGTTTGACACTCCCTTCCGCTCTGCCCAAGAGTGGGAGGGGTCATTTGATGATTTCCAACCCCCCAAAAAAAAAGGGGGAACAAATCGTCATCGTCGTTGCTTGTATGTATGTATGTATGTTTGTACGACGATAACTTGAGTATGGTTGATCCGATCTTGATAACATTTTGCGAGCAAGTACTTCATTTTAATACAATTGTTAAGTTCAAATACGAGCGAAATCGGTCGTGAGGTTGGGGAGATTTAGGCGCTGTGAGGTCTCAGTTCGCCACGAACTACTAGTTTATCTATTTGATGATAGGCGAGCCGCATAAGCTGATGTTCCTATATCTTGCAGTGTCGTTTATACATTATCACTCAATATTTATCCATCAGCTCAATTTCCTCTTTTTTAACCCACAAGTCTAATTTAAATTTTCGTTTTTTTCGTCGAACTAATACACAAACTCACATTGAAATTCCGATATGTTCCGACACACTACACATCTCACACACACCTTACTCTGTCCACTGAAATATTATATTTACAAGCCAGTTTCTATGACACATTCCTACGAGATATGACAATCTTGTCATTAAATTTTTATCAATAAACATGAATCACCTAGCGATGCTTATTGTGATCCAGTTTTGATTTTAAAAGCTCTGATATCATCTAAGATAAGGCCCAATAGTCAACTAGTGTGGGGCAAACTAAATTAATCCCACTTCTGAAAATGGCGATCTGCACTCTTACATTAGTATAGTAGATACTAGTTCAGTTATATCATCAGCATATTGAAAGAAGTAATAAGCACTGTGACGGAGGCTAAAAAATCACATGCGCTTGCCTTAGGTGCGGCAAAAGTTGCGGAAAAGAGCCCGCTCACCAAGTACCTTAGGTGCGGCAAATACTCAAAAGCGTTGTTTTACGCGACTGGCGTGTGCAGGAAAACACAAGGTATGTGTTTTCCGCAGTCAAGGTGTTAATGACTTCATTAACTGCAAAAAATTACTAACTGCTCTACTATGAAAACTAACATAGTTATAACACTTTAGTTTTTGTAGTGGTAGGGCTCTTTTGCAGAGCCCGCCTGGGGAAGTACCACACCTTTGCCGGTTATTCCACCGCCAAGCAGTAATGTGCTAACATTACTGTGTTCCGGTTGGAAGGGCATTGTTTCCAGTGAAATTACAGGGCAAATGGGAGATTAAACAACTTATATCTCAGGGTGACGAGCGCAGTGCTGTGCCGCGCAGGGTCTTGAATTCTGCGAGTTCAAAATTCTGGGTGGTGCAGACGTGTTATGGGCAAACGTGACGTTTAATATCAGGCGAGCGATTTGCTCGTCTCGTCACTCAATTACATAAAAAAAAAAAAACTTTTTTGTTCATAATTAACCTTAGTATGCTCACGTTTTATTGGTTCTGATGCTAACTGTTTTGATTGCATTCCGTGATCTTCTTCGAGAAGTAATTACAAGTGTGATGCGCTTGACACGTGAGAATGGCTTCTCGCAATAAGCCGAGGACTTGTTTTAAGAATAATGTTTCATGACCCTGGCTAGCCAATATCTCTACAACACCTAAACCGATTTTGTTCATATTTGAACTTAAATTACTATTGATATGGGCTACTTGGCTGCAAAATTTCATAAAGATTGGAATAATGATGCTTATTTTACCATCATCATCATCTGCCTACCCTGACCCCACCTACGTGGGGTCGGTACAGTATGTACACTTCTTCCATTCATCTCTATCATTCGTCATATCTGAATACACTCCCTTCTTTTTCATATCATCTTTCACACAGTTCATCCATACTTTCTTTGGTCGTCCTCTATAGCTATACCCATTCACACTCAAGTTCATCGTCTTTTTTGTGATGTGGTCCTCCTCTCTTCGCATAATGATGCTCATTTTATCATCTGACAAATATATTAACATACACACGCCGATTAGTTCCTCAAGGCTCCGAGACCTCACTTCACTCAGTCAATATATAGAAGTTAATAGTTAGTTATTAGTTTAATAAGTTATTTTTAACAGACTTCAAAAAAGGAGGAAGTTCTCAATTCTGCTGTGTTTTTATATATTTTTTTTTTAGCTTTTTTAGCTACTAGCTAAATGAAGGGTTATATTTGGGTGTATGAAAGAAAGTATCTGTTTACATATGTCATCTACCGTAAATAACTTGACTAATCTCAAAATCTAGCAGTTTAAAAAAAAAGATAAAGAGAGGGCTCTTTTTCCGCAACTAGGCCGGTAATCGGCCCTTTTTCCGTGACATATGCGGGTTTCCTCACGATGTTTTCCTTCACCGAAAAGCCAGTGATATGTAAATTCGTACATAAGTCCTAAAGAACTCATTGGTACGAGTCGGGGTTTGAACCCGCCACCTCAAGAATGCGAAGCGTCGGTTCTTCCACTGAGCTACCACGGCTATAAAAATCTAGCAGTTTGCGGCGAACTGATCTCCACAACCATTTTATGAATTTCGCTCATTTTTTAACTTTAAGATTGCATTGAAATCAACTATTTGCCTGCAAAATTTCATGAAGATTGGATAAACGATACTCAAGTTATCATCGGCCAAATACACAAGCACCATTTTGTTACTCTACACTCTGAGACCTCACTTTGCTTGGTCAATTAAAAATTATAAAAGATTTGGTCTTAACTTACCTAACATCATCACCTAACATCATAAGCATAAGTAATATACTTTAAAGCAATAAAAGAAATATAACACACACAAATTGGAATAAACCTTTAATGTTTGGCATTGAACCAAGTTAGATATGAGCACAACACAAATTAATTATTGAGGTAAAATCATGTTCAAAATAGTTTCAAATGAAAAACAATAGTAATGCTCGTGTAAAAACCCTGAAACACTATTTCTTTCATGACAGCATGGAGTTCACACTTCATTATGTGACCTAATATTACCTCACTGTAATTGGATTAACACTAACTCACACAACTCATTTGAACTGAATATAAGATTTAACATGTAATATAGAGTTTAGTATAATATCAGGAGTGATTTTGGTGGTAAAAAAATGATCGAAAAAAATATCGCATCATTATTGTCATCTCTACTAATTCAATAAAGTGGTATATTTGTTTTTGATATAGTCAGATTTCAGTCGATTTTTTGCAATATGTTCTTATTAGAATCTTTTAATTGGTTATTTTTATTTATTAGAAAAACAATACTTACAGTCAGGAGTCTCTTCGATCATGAAAACAGCATTATTTGGAAGTTCTTTCAAAAAATGAGAACTCGCGTCTCGTAGAGCATTTGCAATGAAAATGTAGAGCGCAAAAGTCTGCAATTGTCGTGTAAATAAACTACAACTGTATCCAAATACTTAATTAAAGGTCTTTTAATGAAAAAACTGATTCTTCTGCCGCAAAATAATATTGACCGAAATTCCGATAATAGTGACCATACGCACACAGTAACGTTTTATATAGCACGCGCACTATTTATTTCCTTTAATTAATTTTGTAGTATTATTTTCGTGTATTGAAACAGAGTTTTAATTGGAATTGAATGCTTGAAGCACAAAAACTGTCTTTTTTCCGATTCTGACGTGACGTGTAGTGATGTGCGTTGAAATGGAATGAAGATTTTCATCGCATTCTGACTATCGAGTGAAATCGATCGAAAATATTTTGACGTAAGATTTTCGTTGTATGCAGAAAGGTATTATAATATTTTATTAGAAAAATTGTTACTAGACGAGAACTGAGTTTTCGAATGTTAAATTACAAGGTGTGTAAATTGCAAATTACAATTCGAATGTTATTTGAACAAGTCCGTCGCAAATATTTTTAATGTCAATACGTTTAATATAGTTATGTAGGTATGACATCTATTTTATCGTAGTTAATTTTATTTACAGTGGGCACGACATTCAAAAAATTCGTTGCACGTCATGTTGTAACGAGCTTTAATCGATTCATAATCTATTCTAATCATTTATTTACGCTGCCCTGAACAATCGCAATATCATAGACAAGAAGACTATCGCTTCCATTGCTAATAAACATTCGTTCGTAAAAACTATGCGCACCTATTTTAATGAAATGAAATACAACAGAATCGAAATCGGATAGCATTATGTACTTACAATCTCTCTAGGTCTTACAATCATAATATTGTAATTTCAAATTATAAATTAGCTTTCCTGAGTAGTTTTTAGTAAAAATAAAAAATAAATAAAGTAAAAATAAGACAATAAAAATAAAAAAACCGAACCTCTTTCGCAAAGTTACTAAATTTTGAACGAAGTTAGTCATAATGTCAGCCCCATGTCAGCTGTCACAAGACACAAATGTCAAAAAGTCATCAAAAGTCAAAACGAAAATCAAGATGCTTGTTTGTTTACTTTTGTGTTTACTGAGTTTACTCTCATCTAGCCTTCAAGTAAATTATTTTATTTTCCCATGATACATTAACCTGCCAAATAAAAATCCAAACGTGAAATATGTCCTCTTTCTTGTGTTTCGTGTGCCACAGTACAGTTAATGCAGACACCAACGAGGAAACGCGAGAAAAGTACAGAGAAGTTATTGGGATGCACGTAAGCTCATTCTAGACCAATAATGACTTATTTTTACTTATTTATCTGCATATTTAACAGTTCTTATTCTATGACACCAATAAACCAAGTCACAAACATTTCAATGACTTATTGAAAACCCACTGAAAACGAAAACCACGGCACACTGCATATTTTAAAGCCCATATTTTATTTTTCAATTTGTAATTCTTTTCAGCTATGTCCCGACTCTCACCTGTGTTACATCTGCTGCTATTTTCTAAACAAAATGTGTATGTTCAAATCCATCTGCCTAAAACGGAGTCTGGAATATCCAGTGCTATTCAGGTAAGCCTATTATATCTAAACACATTCTAAATTAATATTAGCACTTGGTGATTCTACATTTAACATGGTTTACATTCTCATAAAGTACCTACCACTCCATTTCTAAAGGACATTGGGCAAAAATGTATGGGGCTTGGCCTTACTGTCCACGATTAAAAACACACCACAAAATCACAACTTTTAGGCAATTTAGATCTGTCTAAAAATGATAGAGATAGTGTGTCGATCAGCCTGTGTGTTTTTATGTCGGTCTGTGTTTGCTTTGCAAGTGTGTGTCTATCACCTTGGCTATAATATTAAATCAAAATAAATATAAAATTTTTTCAGTGAAAGAGGCACAATAAACTTGCATAGAAGCGAGACATCCGTCTCCATCCTCTGCCCAGAGGACATCTGCCTCCAACATCTCAACACCCGCTACCACTACTACAACAACAACGAAAATTCCCAATCAGACTTTGACGACAACAACTATTGCGAACTCCAAGACGACAGAAACTTTGACATCAACGATACATTACTAAAAACAGAAAATAACATAAATGTAGAAAATAACATAAATGACAATATACCCAACGAAAATGACAATGTACTCAACGTAAATGACAATGTACCCAATGTAAATGACAATGCGTCAAACATAAATGATTTAACAAATAGAAATGAAAGCATACCAAATATAAATGAAAATTTAACAAATTTAAATGACATTGTAACAAATATTAATAAGAATATTACCAATACAAATTATGGACTCAACATAAATGACAATATGAGCAACATTCATGAAAATATATCCAATTTAGATGAAAATATGTCTGGCATAAATGACAATGGAACTAACACAAATGACAATGCTACAAACATAAATGGCAATGTATCAAACATAAATGACAATATACCAGATAAAAATGAAACTACACCAAACAATGATCTCAGTGAAGAAGAAACCTCATCCGAAACAGACAATCCTTCCGATGTTGATGATAATGACAAATCAACGGACAATCAACCAAAATCGAAACCAAGCCAAAAGGAGTTGTTCGAAAAGATAGTTCTCACTTTAGAAGAGCAGAAGATGGAGTTGGAGAAAGGCAGAAAAGAAGAGAAGTACATAGCAGCTAGTTATAAGTGTCACAGCTGTGCAATGTACTTTCATTTTAAGGATACTTATCAGACTCACATGATGAGACATGAAGAAGTGAGTATTTGAAACCTTTTTCCGTTGATTGTTTTCACAAAGAGGAAAACTATAAAATAGTAGATAATAGAATTGAAAAGAAAGTGCAGTAAGGATGAACCACCTTCTTTTACTATGGGGCAAACCTAAAAATCACAAAAAGAACACCAAATTTGGAACCCCTTCCAGAGGGTTCTTTTGCAAAGCCCGCTTGGGGAAGTACCACACCGTTGCCAATTATTCTACCGCCAAGCAGTAATGCGCAAACATAACGTTACCAGTGAAATTTCTGGGCAAATAGGAGATTAAACATCTTATAACTCAGAATTGTGCCGCGCAGGGTCTTGAACTGTAAAAGTTCAAAATTCTGGGTGGTGCAGACCTGATAAAGACAAACATGATGTTTAACATCAGGCAAGCGATTTGCTTGTCTCGTCAATTCTATGTGTATAGTATCAAAAAAGGTCCGATTGACATTGCAATAATATCTAGGTTTTGAAAAAAAAAAATTGATAACATATTATTTTAATCTCGAATCTCTTCTTCCAGTCAAATGGCGAGCATTTCTGCTCAATCTGCTCGCTTCGCTTCGCCAATCCCGCAGTGCTTCGTTCGCACACAGCCAATCACAGCATGCGGTTCAAATGCCGGCTCTGTTCCGATACAGTGCGAGCGAGACAGCGGCCGACGCACGCGCGGCTCTGCACGGGGAAGCGGGATAGCGTTAACTGTCATTTATGTGGACGAGTGTTTCAGTGAGTTGCACTTTTTAAAAGCTTTTATTGAACTTGCAATGTATTCGTATGTATGTAAGTATGTTTGTTCGGGTGGAATCTTGCAACTCAATTTTGAACCGTCCGGATGTCCAATTGAGCTGAAAAGCGGCGGCCTTACCCATTGCGAGGCCCCTGGCAGCAGGAGGTCTTTGCGAGGCCCTTTGTCCTTGGTGAAAGTATGTGATGCGGAAGTAGGTCTGGTGGTTTGGTTTAGGTATATTTGTCATGTTTAACGAGAAATACTAGTTATATAATACAATTTAAAAAAATAATAAAATTTGAGTTTTAAAATATTTTACAATGAAAGAGTTACAAAGTTAACAAATACAGATAATGATAAAATTTTAAAATTGATGTTTGCGGGTTTTCCTAAGACTAAAAAAAGACAGTAAAAAAATCCTTATTTTTTTAAATTTGCTTTGGTTGTTGCGCGAGGCCCCTGCAAGAGAGAGGCCCCGGGCGCTTGCCCTGTTCGCCACCCTCTACGGCCGCCGCTGGCAGAAACTCAATATACTTCCTTGAACTCTGCAGTCAATTTTTTTACAACCCCGCAAAAAAGTTACCGTGTGTGTATGTATCTGTCTGTGGCATCGTAGCTCCCGAACAGATGTACCGATTTTGATTTTGTTTATTTTTTTGTTGAAAAGGAGAATTAGCTTTGGTGAAAATCGGTTTAGCGCTTTAAACGTTCGGGTATTTTAACCGACTTCCAAAAAGGAGGAGGTTCTCAATTCGGATGTTTGTATTATTTTTTTTAATTTCAAATTTAATATATGTTCTGTTTCCAATTTGTTTAGGTCGGTGCAACATTTCCAACAACACGTCAGGCGTTACCACGGCTCACGATCGCGCCGCTACCTGTGCAACGTGTGTGGACGAAGCTGCGAATCCAGGCCGCGGCTGCGGACGCATATCATGTGAGTATGTGAGATACACTGGCTTGCAAATATGTAGCCTCCGGGATTGTGGAGCTTTCTGTCGGTGAAAGAATTTTTAAAATCGTGAGAGCTGATTTATTGCATCCAGGGGTTTTTGAGGTCCCTGAATCCATTATATGACGCTTATTACATGGTCTCAAAAAGGAGGTTTAAGTTACTTTAACGAAAACTTAACACTTTGACTGCCGAAAACACATTCCTTGTGTTTCCTATATGCAACGCAAATGCGGCTACACGCGCCAGGCGCGTAAAACAACGCATTTGACTATTAGCCGCACTTACGGCAAGCGCATGTAATTATTAGCCGCAGTCGAAGTGCTAAACGGTTTCTGAGGGATAGTCCACGCGGGCGAAGCCGTGAGCAGAAGCTAGTTAACACATATATGTTGCCATGCTTGAGTGTCAGAAAACTACCCACTAACAGCAGTATTTTTTCCAGTACCCACATAAACCGCAAATTCGACTGCGACCAATGCGCCTCAACCTTCAGCAGTCCCTACACACTAAACCAGCATAAGAAAAGTAAGCACCAGCCGAGGGAGCCACAAGTGCACCGCTGCGAGACTTGCGACCTCACTTACAGCTCGAGGAAGAATCTGTTGGCTCACCTGAGGAATGCGCTGGCTCATAAGCAGAGTGTGTAAGTAGCTTTGGCCGTCCTGGCGATGATTGCCAGCAGGTTGGACTGTCCGTATATCCGGCATGGCTGCGATAGGCATGTCGCTGTCCCGATGCCGGATAGAAAATTGTAAAATTGTATGTGTATTTATTTTTGACATTTTGATTCTTTTATTTTTTGTACCTATATATATATATATATTTTTTTTGTATTATTATTTGACATTTTTTTTATTGTTTAATTTAATTTCAATTTTATTTTATTTGATTACAATGTTTAGTGTGTGTGTGGCTGTAATTGCCTGAATAAATGAATGATTATATTATATTATATTATTATAAGCTTTGACTGGGGAATAGAATAGAATATGTTTATTGTTTAAAACTGTGTGGATACAAAACAATATTGTGGTCTTAAAAATTAAAAAAGGTCCAACAGCCTGTCCATCTCGAACATACAATAATTATTTTAAACATATAGCTTGTGTTTTACCTTTGTGCGACAAAATGCGGCTGAACACGCCTGGCGCGAAAAACAACGCATTTGACTGTTAGCCGCACTTAAGGCAAGCGCATGTGATTATTAGCCGCAGTCAAAGTGTTAGACAAGCTTTTATTTACAAATAACCAACTTTTTTTTACATCTGAGTAGGCATGCGTTTGACCACAATCTCACCTGATGGGAAGCGACGATGTGGTCGAAGATGTAGCACGCTGGCCTAGGAAAAATCTATTCACTCTAATTTTGAACAACCCCGGGTTGTACTTTCTAGGAAAAGCAGACGCGGGTTGTGAGCTCTTTTATGAATAACCCTGCATTGGTATATTCTTGAAGTCTTATAAAAATTAACTTTTAATATTTTCTTGCCCCCAGATATAAGTGTGGGGTGTGTGGACGCACATGCCCCTCTTTGGGGGCGTTAGAGGGGCATACAGCGGCCGTACACACTCGCTCGCGGCATCTGGCTTGCAAAGTCTGTCAGAAACGATATTCTACCACCAGAGTACGTATCATAGACAAGAAATCTTCATAAATAATTATTTTTACAAAACAAAAAAAACAAAAACCGACTATTGAGTTATTCATCTATTTGTCGCGCACGTACTTAAAGACTTATATGGTTTTCTCATGAATACCATTATCAGAACTGGACTAAATTCAAATGGAAAGCGTCAGCTTTCTAATAAAAAAGAATCATCAAAATCGATTCACCCAGTCAAAAGTTATGAGGTAACAAACATTAAAAAAACAGTCGAATTGATAACCTCCTCCTTTTTTGAAGTCGGTTAAAAATGGCCGAGCCGGACTCGCACGAAGGGTTCCGTACCATTATCTATAAAAACTGCAAAAAACACGTTTCTTGTATGGGAGCGTTAAATATTTATTTTATTCTCTTTTTTAGTATTTATTGTTAAAGCGATAACAGAAATACATCTATGAAAATTTCAACTGTCCAACTATCACGGTTCATGAGACACAGCCTGGTGACAGACGGACAGCGGAGTCTTAGTAATAGGGTCCCGTTTTACCCTTTGGTTATGGAACCCTAAAAATGAATCTCTATTTCCCTTGGTCATCGCAAACCTGAGGCGCAGATAGTTAAAAAATAAAAATCTAAACGAGCTGATAATCTTTAAATGGCTGAAGAACATTTCTTGATTCTTGATAGCTATAGTTAATTCTAGAAAGCCAGATTCTTATAAGCCAGAGATCCCGGGTTCGATTCCCGGCCGAGCGGATGTCTGAATGATGAATTTAAATATCTGTTCTGGGTCTGGGTGTTAGTTGTCCTTGTCTTTGTCCATGGCATCCGACACAGGGTATCCTAGTAGGGAGCTGTGAGTGAAACGTTTATTATTCATTTTTCAGTCATTGATGAAACATATGGCCAGCCATAAAGAAGATAGACCGGTGCCACTGTGCCACTCTTGTGGGGCTACATTCAAGGTAAGGATTTCTTATAATTTATTTATTTAATATTAAATACCTGCCGCACTTACAGCAATGCCGAGGCGTGCGAAAGGTCAGACACAAACAATAGTAAAATAAAAATAGAAATAAAAAAATTACATGTCATAAAAATTAAAATAGATTAAATTGAATCAAAAGATGATAAAAATTAAATAAAATGTCAAAATTAACTTCAAAAAGACTACCAACTTAAATAATCTAGACACGCGGTAGCGAGTCAAGCCAAGTTCAAGTGACAGAACTGGCGAGCAGCACCGTGTGTAATATTACACGAACCATTTGGAGACAGTTTTGACCTCCTCATAACTCAAAAACTATTTCACATAAACGTATCAAATTTAGGTAACTAGATGAATCCGGCGGTTTCACTCGCTGTTTTTTTACTTTAAAACCTTCCCTGTATCAGAGCAAACAAAACAAAAAAAAGAAATATTCAAATCGGTCCAGCCCTTCCCGAGTTTTAGCCAGACAAACGAACAGCGATTCATTTTTATAAATAACAAGAAACAAAAAAATAAGTGTCTGATGCAATTTAATTTTCCTCAGCTTAGTATATTTGCAAAGTTTCATAAACACAGCATCAAAAAATGTTTTTCCATACAAACTTTAATACCCCTTTAAGAGTTGATTTTTCAAAAATAATGAAATAAGTGTCAATTATTGTTAAGTTAATTAATCTTAAGTTTGGTATATTTGCAAAGTTACAAAATTGTAGGATTAAGAAAAAAACTTTTTTCATATAAACTTAAACACCCCTTTTCACCCTTTTAGGGGTTGAATTGGGCAAATCCCTTTCTTACTGTGCGTCCGCTTTTGGATATAAAACTTTTGTCCAAATTTGACGTTTGTAGCTTAAGCGGTTTAGGCTGTGCGTTGATTTGTCAGTCAGTCACGACATTCACTTTTATATATTGAAGAATAAGATACGGAAAGGGTATGCTAATCCGGGAAGGGCTCATAGTACTCATCATTAGTAATGAAATCTAATAATTTTCTCCTGTATTTTTCAGAGCATCACCATTTTGAAGAGGCATCTGAAGAACGTATGCGAGAAGGATACTCGAAAATGTCAAATTATTGATGAGGAATTACTTCAAGTGCCTTTCTTTGAATAGAATATTCATGGCCATTGTCGCTACGGACGATTTAAGTGCTCACTGGTTTACTTACTAACTCTGGCGCAAAGACTTAAAATGGATCTTGGCTGACACCAGAGAACGCCACTGATCTCAGTCCAGCGCTTGTACCCAAAGTGAGTCTTGGCCGACACCAGAGAACGCCACTGATCTCAGTCTAGCGTACCCAAAGTGGGTCTTGGAGACCAGAAAACGCCACTGATCTCAGTCTAGCGTACCCAAAGTGGGTCTTGGAGACCAGAAAACGCCACTGATCTCAGTCTAACGTACCCAAAGTGGGTCTTGGCCGACACCAGAGAACGCCACTGATCTCAGTCTAACGTACCCAAAGTGGGTCTTGGCCGACACCAGAGAACGCCACTGATCTCAGTCTAACGTACCCAAAGTGGGTCTTGGCCGACACCAGAGAACGCCACTGATCTCAGTCTAACGTACCCAAAGTGGGTCTTGGCCGACACCAGAGAACGCCACTGATCTCAGTCTAACGTACCCAAAGTGGGTCTTGGCCGACACCAGAGAACGCCACTGATCTCAGTCTAACGTACCCAAAGTGGGTCTTGGCCGACACCAGAGAACGCCACTGATCTCAGTCTAACGTACCCAAAGTGGGTCTTGGCCGACACCAGAGAACGCCACTGATCTCAGTCTAACGTACCCAAAGTGGGTCTTGGCCGACACCAGAGAACGCCACTGATCTCAGTCTAACGTACCCAAAGTGGGTCTTGGCCGACACCAGAGAACGCCACTGATCTCAGTCTAGCGTACCCAAAGTGGGTCTTGGAGACCAGAAAACGCCACTGATCTCAGTCTAACGTACCCAAAGTGAGTCTTGGTCGACATCAGAGAACGCCAATGATCTAAGTCTTGCAAAGAATCTAAGATAAATATGTTACCAAATGTATTACCTTGGCTATAAAATAAAAGACTGCAATATATTTGTTTATTTATTATTTACAATATTCACAACTTCACCATAATAACGAAATTTAGTTTAAAACTGTATGCCTCTCCAATGTTTCACTTGCAAAGTACAAATGTATATCGTCGGCTTAGTGCAAGAAGTCATTAAGTCACTGTTTCACTATCAGAACTAACGTAGTTTTGACACTTTTTCGATCATAATTTACACGGGAATGCTCACGTTTTATTGAGTCTGATACTACGACTAGTTTCGATAACATTCGGTGATCTTTTTCGAGGAGTAATTACAAGCGTGATGCGCTTGAAGTTGCGTCTTTGGCACTGATTTTGCAGTTAATGACTTCTTGCAGGAAGCCGACGCTAAAGCATTCCTACTAAAATTATAAACGCGAAAACGGCTGAACGGATTTACATGAAATTTGGAATGAAGGTTGTTAATGGTCTGGATTAACACATAGGCTACTTTTTATCCCGGAAAACGCGGGTGAAACCGCGGGGCACAGCTAGTATAACATAAATTGTTCGTCATTGGTCCTTCAGTCGCACGCACACAAGTAAAGTTTTTGAGTGGAGGGGCGCTCATTTTAAAATTAGATTATTTCTTTATTTCAACTTCAACTCTTGTTTGTGAGCCTATGTGATCTCAAAATGAAATAAAATTTCAATTTGTTGTTATTTTTTTTTTATTGTTAAGTTTGCATCATATTAAAACATTTTAATGCATAATAAGATATTAAACTATACCCTTCCATACAACCCACTATTAATTTATTCAAAACGGAGCTACAATTGCTCAAAACACATTTTTTTTCTTGACTACCCTCAATTTCGATTTCTTTATAATTTGGATTCCACTTTTTTCTCCATATGTCCATTATGTTGCTTTTTTTCAACGATTTCTCGTCTTCTTGAGTGTTTTGACTCAAACTTTGAGTGTTCTGACTCAAATTTTCGGTACTTTGAGTGTTTTGACTCAAATTCTGGCTCGTTTTATTGTATTTTTGTAAAATTATTTCTAGTAAGTGAAATATGTAGCAGACGTTTTCTATTTGGCTTATATTTTGCATTTCAAAAGATTCGTTGGTCGTTAACTCAGTGTGTAAAGTTTCGAGTGTGTGAGTGATTTTTTCTATGGTATATTTTTGTATGTGAATTGACTTGTTTAGAAGAATTATTCGGTTAATGGACTCGTCTTTTGTCGTTAACTGTAAACAATAAAAAATGCATTATTTTCTGTCAATTTCTTGGAACTATGAAAACGTTTGAATATGACATGTTATACAGGGTTCTGAGGAAAGGGTATGCTAAGCTGAAAAGGGCTCGTAATACTCATCATTATGAACAACTTTTACTATGGGACCAACACGGAATTCGCAAAATAAAAATCAGCTGTTCCATACATTTTGTCAATTGACATTTTTCTATGGGACAGCAGATTTTCTCCGCTAATTCCAGGTTGGTCCCATAGTAAAAGTTGTTCATAATGATGACAGCTATGAGCCCTTTTCGGTTTAGCATACCCTTTTCGTATAACTCCGTGTTCTTACCATATTTTCTTCGCCGTTATCTTGATAAATCTCTCCCAGCAACTGTTGTATAGAAAGTAGCATTTCTTCTAAAAACGACGGGTACCTTTCTTCTTCGTGCAATTTATCTATTAATTCGCCTAAAACCTGGAAATTTCATCATTATCATCAGACACAATCATGGGCGTACCCATGGGCGAAGGAGGCAGCTGCCCCCTGGCTTTCACGGAAAACGTGATAAACCGTTTTACCGAGAACCCTCGAAAGTTACTTTTTAAATAGACTTTATTGCATAATAAAGAACTTATATAAAAATTAAATTTAAAAATTATTTGACTAGGTAATTAAAATATCAGATTCGTCCCCCCCCCCCCCCATCCGGGCCAGGAAGAGGGGGGGGGGCCTCTTCCTGGCCCGGAACCTGGGTATGGGTACGCCCAAACTTAAATTTAAATTGGCCAGCGCAGGCGTAAAGGTGACCCAACAATTGAAGCACTTTACGTTGATTTATTGATGTTTACAGGTGGTGGGGTCACAGTGCAGGGCAAACTACTAATAACCTCTTTTATGTAGTCCAAAATAAAAAAATATTCAGACATTTATAAACAAACATCGTAGACCCCGTCATAGCATCAGGTGAGATGGCGGTCAAACGAAAGCCTAAAGCAATAAAAAAATAAAACTTATTTCGGATTACGTACTTTTAATTTTTTCGATTTCTTAATAATTGTAAAATGAAATGATTGTAAAATCAGATTAAAAGGTTTGGAACGTGATAAATGTAAAATGGTCCGTGTTAAAACGCTCAATAGAAGATACAGGAACGCGAGGCACAGTTCGGGGCGAACTAGTCCGGCCGCGCAGATGTTTGAATGATGAATTTAAATATCTGTTCTGGGTCTGGGTGTTAGTTGTCCTTGTCTTTGTTCATGGCATCCGACACAGGGTATCCTAGTGGGGAGCTGTGAGTGTGAATTTTATTATTTCAATACTTACGAGTGAAATCTCTTCAGTAATATCTTTTGTGGAAGAAATTAATGGACATTCGGATATGTAGTTGAATAAACTGTGAGCCGACTGATCTATTCCACTTGTAGATGTTTGAGACACTGAAATATTGCAAAATAATACTAGGTTTTATGTAAGGGTATGCTAATCCGAAAAGGGCTCCCAGTACTCATCATTATGAATAACTTTTACTATGAGACCAACCCTGAAATCACGAAAAAGTGTCATTGACATTTTTCTATGGAACAGCTGATTTTTTGGCGATTCCAGTACCTATTGGGTACGTCGGTACATCTTTTTTCGCAAATTCCGAGTTGGTCCCATAGTAAAAGTTGTTCATAATGATGAGTACTATGAGCCCTTTTCGGATTAGCATATGTACCTTTCCTTACGAGTTTAATACAATTTTTAGTTTAAATTACCTCTATAGTTTAAAAAACTAAAAAACACGCATTGTCATCGGTCTTAGACAGGTGTGCAAAGTTTGAATTAAATCTGATGGTTCAAAGTAGGGCGAAATCGAGTCCAAAAGAATCGGTTACAAACATACAGGTGAAACTAATAAAAGCGTGTTAATTCAGTATGAGCAAAAGCGGGCAAGAGTTATTAAATTGGGTCGTAAGGTTTGGGGCAAACAACTAGTTCAAAAACTTACATTTTAATGAGTTCCTGGAGCTACAGTCGCTTCTATAGCCTGTATCACTCGAATACCCTTTTGAACTAAAATTCTTATCATTTCGCTTATTCAAAAATAATTTCACTTTATTCAGTTCTTCAATGATTTTAAAAGGTATCTTTTCTGCTTCCGAGTCTGTAAGCTCTTCTAAATTATCATCGGAATTGGTACAGCTTTCGGTTTGTTTGTTTTTGTGTTCTGTTGTTTCTACGCTTTCGAAGTTTTCCAAAATGGTGTTGCTTTTTTGGATTTCTGGGATGTCGTTTTCGTTATTTTTTGTATCAAAATTGGTTCTCAATTCGTCAGTGAGCGTGTCTAAAGTCTTATCAAAAGTAGCGCAGCTTTTGCTTTTAGTTTCTTTATCTGTTTTATAGTGTTTTGTTCCAAAATTGTACGAAAAGCCGAGACTATCGTCAGAAATATAGTTTTGAAAATCTGTTGATGAAAAATTCGTAAACTGTGATTCATCAGAAAACAGATCTTTGTCAATATGCTTTACTTTGCTTTTTGCGTTTTGGTTTTTAGCATTCACATTCATGCTATCTAGACCTTGTATGGTTTCGTTGAATTCTTTAGCATTAGCATTTAGCATGCTGTCGTTATATAACATGCTATTATTCGCGTTTTGTGTTTCATTGTTAGCATATACGTTTGAAATTGCGTTGTCTTGTATATTCTCAAAGGTGTTTTCGTTATTTTGAGTAAAACTTGTATTGCTATATGTTTGAAACGAAAAATTAGTCGTTTGCGATTCTTGCTGAATAGTGTATTTTACTGTTGTTTTAGTTTCAGCTTCATTTAACACTATTTTATTATCAGTTTTCAACTTTTGATCTATAACTGCTTTTTCGATTGATGCTTTTGGTAAATATATTTCTGGCAGAAAAGTATCTTCGTCATTGCTTATATCTTTCTGCTTAATGAAGTCTTTTTTACTATTTTGGATTAATTCATCTTCTAATACAATTACATCTTCTTTCTTCTTCTTTTTTGTTTCATTTACATCTTTGTTTTGTTTGTAGATGTTTCTTTTGGTGCCATAGATATATTTATCTTCTATGGGAATAATATCGGTGATTTGACTTTGGCTGTAATGAGTTTTACATGTGAAATCTTCTGTGGTATGTTTGTTTATTAACTGTGTATTAGCATCTTGTGAATTATTAACATCTTTCAATTTATCACAAGTTTTAGTATTAGAACTTTTCTCTCTTACATTGTCAGTGATATTCTCATTCTTTTTGTTATTAAAAATGTCTGCTACATTTTTGTAAATATTCTTAAAGGCCTTTGTATGTCTGTAATTTTTTAGATTTTGTGTTTTATTTTCTACATTTTTCAGTCGGTTTTCAAGATCTGATCTGTTTTCTTTTGACGGATTTTGATATTTTGCCCCAACGTTGCTTTCAAAACTATGACATTCTACATTAATACTAGTTTCCATCTTTTTGGCGTTTCTTTTCTTAAAATCTAGATCTAATTTCGTACGTTCATTAGCTTCTTGTTCTTTATTGGACGTAACACTTTGGTTTTCGCCATTGAAATTGTAGCTACACTTTTGACTTAGAATGTTTTCGTCTACGGCTTCTACAACATCTAAACTTTCGCATAGTGTTGCATCAATATCAGTCAAGCATTGAGTATCGTCTATCCTTTCCGATGGTTGTGTCAGCAAGATTTCCTGAGTTGATTCTGTCGGAACTTTGTTTGAGACAGCCTGCAAATGAATGAAACATTAAAAACCATTGTTTAGGTCTTTGGCTCGTCATAATTTGTTTTAAAAGATCAGTACTAAAGTTAAGCAGCGTTTAAAAGTCAGACCCAAGGTTTATAGATGTAATCAACCACTTACTTTGTCTCTGGTTGTCATATTATCATCAATCCCCCTCAACACATCAATAACATAATCAAAACTATTTCTTTCTTTTCCTACTGTATAATTAATCTCATCCAATTCATTAGGAACGTCAAAGTTTTCTAAAATCGTTATACTATCATTTAAAAATTCCGTATCAATCATTTCGACATTATTTGCATCATTTTGCTGATCGATTCCGTTATTTTCTGATTCGGTAACCGGAGTTCTTTCATTATCTTCACGTATGTTAGTGCTTATATCTTGTGTATTATTGTTTTCCACTGTAAGTATGGTAGAATAATCATTTTCATCTGTCATTTGAGCGAATGGATCATCATTTCTATCATTATTGTCAATATTCATGTCGAAATCATCGATGAAGAAATCGTCACTGCATACACTATGATTGTCTGCTTCTGTATCATCTCTTTTTATCATGTTTCTTATTTGTTGTATATGCTCTTCTACAGTGATGTCTTCGGGCTTGGTCTTAATAATCGCTATTGATATAGCCAGGCGATGTTTTTGAAGGATGTGGTTCACTGAAAAAAAAAATAGTATAAGTAAGTAAAAAAACTTGTACTAGGCACTCAGGTGTGTTGTGGTACAGAAAATATCCTACTAATTAGAATAATCCTGCTAAAAATATAATTGTCAAAGTTTAGATGTTTGTTAGTCAATCTCGCAAAATCGACTGGATTCGATTCGGATGAAATTTGTTATTATAGGTTGGTACCTTGGATTACCATATAGGCTACGTTTTAGCTCGGAAAACGCGGGTGAAACCGCGGGGCGCAGCTATTATTAAATAGGTCGAGATTGTGGTCAAACACGTATTTACCACAATAAAAGAGCAATGGTCAATAATAGTCACGATAAAAAAATACTGTGGAAAGACGGTAATTTTAGCATTGCATAAACGACCTTTACTACAGAATATCCACGACAAACAAACAAACAATTATTTTCTTACCCAAATGCATAAAATACATTCTTTCAAAGTTTCGTTAAGACTAAAAATTCCGAACCAGTTGCGGCATTATTTTAATTTACTTTTATCGCATTATTCCGGGATAGAAATCACGACAATCAGGCAACGGATCCCGAAATATAAACAAACAACTCGTAAATACATTTTTTAGTTGATAAGGCTTACAAATACTTAAGTAGATTAGTTTCGGAGTTATAACTTAGTTCGATAAAAAACAATGAAACTATATCCAAGAAATCATCGTATTATTACTTACCGTAAGCCTCGTAACTCATTTCGTTATAATTAAGTAAAACAAATTTTAATTACCACTATAAACGATTAACTGATAAAAACATACTTTTAAAAATGATTCACTTCATATAATACAATTTTTAAAACTTTTGCTTTGTGTTATGTTTCGCGCCACAACTTTTCTCAAAGTTTTAGGTTCTTTGTAGATGTTGAACATGTCATTTTAATCAACGAGGTTTTAGACTGAAGGTGTTTTTTCTTAAAATAAGGTTCTAGTTCTAATGGCGTCACCAAAGAAGTTTATTTCTTTTTTTGTCAAATTTCAGTTCGGCATTTTTGACTTATCCCGTCAAAATATTCAGCCCAAGATTTTTCAATTAATTTAAAAAAATCTCCATGAAATTATTTTAAAATGATATCCAACGTGATCTGCTCTCGAAATGGCGCTATACACAATACTGTTTGGTCTAAGCATATTCATGATAGCATTAGTGATAGCTATTATAAAGAAAATGTTCTTTCATTGGAAAGAGGAGCACAAAACCGAATTGATGCGGAAAGCATCAGTGGAACACCCTAGTAAGTTTCTATAATAGCTTAGGTGAGTAGGTATAGAAAACTATAGCTCTACTCTGCGGCTTCGCCCGTGATTTTAGTTTTATAAATCCTTCACCTGTAGGTACCTGCAATGTACGCTACTTAAATAGTTTGCTAAATTTCATAAAGATTAGTTCAGTTGTCTAGTCTTAAACAGAGTAAATCTAAACATAGATAGTTACCTATTTTTACCCAACTGCCCAGAAAAAGGGTAAGGTTTTTTGGGTGTATTTACGTCTGTGTGTTCGTATAGTCGGGTTCTTTAGCCCAAAGTATGGTCCCGACCAGCAGAAAGCATGTAGCTTTCATGTATGTACTTTGTACTTGAATGTTGCAGTAGAAACACCTCGAGAGGTGTTTCTACTGCAACATTGCAACTTTGCAACTTTCGCTTCTTTCTCCCCTTTTTGGTGACCTAAAATATTATACTTTATGTATGTACTATTGTTTCCATCAATTTTTTTTTTTGGTTTTTTTTTATTCAGTAATAGGCTTGCATTTGTCCGCCATCTTGCCTGAAGGTAAGCAACGATACGGTTTACGATGGAGCATGCTTGTCTAGAAGAAACCGATTCACTCGCGACTTGAAGACACCTAGATCATATCTATCGGGAAACACTCACTCAGGCAAAGCGTTCCACACCCTAGTGGTTCGCACAATAAAGGTGGAATCAAAGCGTTTCGTACGAGTTTTCGGTATATCAACCATAAAACGGTGACGCTTTTTAGTGCCCTTGTCATTATCATTACCAAAGGTGAATCGTGAAATTACGGGACGTAGCAGTTGATACAATAATAATTACTTCTTTCCAGCGGTCAGCATCATGATATACAACGAAAAATGCGTCGTTCGAAAGAGGTCTTATAGCGAAGGTCTGCACGTCTACGATATCATCAGCAAAAGCGACATCCAACTCACAGAGAAGAATGAAGAGTTTGTAGAATCATAGGTTAGAATACTTAGAATCATTTTATTTGCTAACTAGCGAACTGCCCCGGCTTCGCACGGGTTTAGAATATAGTCTTTGTTATGTTACTCAGGTGTAACTTTATACTGGTGAAATTTTTTTCTTAATTGGTCCAGTAGTTTTTGAGTTCCTTCGGTACAAACGTTCAAAAATACAAATCTTTTCGCTTTATAATATTAGTGTAGATAGATTGATTACAGGTAACGAGTACAGTGGCGAAACAGTAAATGGGCCCATTCGGCCGAGCAAACAAATTATGGTTCTAGTGACTGTCTCGCCTTGTCAAACTGTTTATACAAACCGAGTCCTCGACCGAGGGCACTGTCTCGCCGCTGCACTTGTTACGTGTAGTCAACCCATTAAGTTTTTTTGATATTTAATAAATTGTTAATCGAATCAGATATAGCTCTTTTCGTTGGTTTAAGTTTGTCCATGCCAAGCGTAGATGGGTATTTTTTAAAAATACTTTAAATCTATAAAACTACATTTATTTCTGTCATAAAACGTCCAATAAAAAGAAACTAATATTCTTTATTTTTCATTTTGGCTTATGCAGGGTCCCGTTATTTCGCCCGGGGTTGCCAGCTTTCGCCCGCATCCGCTTGAAGCACTCTATGCCATAGACGCTGTTTATCTTCATAATATCGATATCGGAGAGAACCTTCTCATTTTGACCAAGAGAATTCATGATGGCGCCGCTGGGGTCCTAAAAAATAAATTTAATAATTGCTTTAGAACCTAACTAAAATCAAAATAATCTACACTACAATTATAAATAAAAGACTAGCTGCGCCCCGCGGTTTCACTCGCGTTTTTCGGGATAAAAAGTAGCCTATGTGTTAATCCAGACCATGGACTACCTTCATTCCAAATTTCGTGTAAATCTGTTCAGCCGTCTTTGCGTGAAAGAGTAACGAACATACATACATACATACATTCTTACAAACTTTCGCGTTTATAATATTTAGTAGGTAGGATAGTAGAATAGTAGGAAGTAGGATAGGATAGTAGTTTCTTAGTAAAGTAAACAAGCTAGATAGATAGATAAACTCTTTATTGTTCACACCATAAATTACAAACAAAAGGATTAAAACACCTAAAACTAATGCGATAACTGGCGGCCTTATCGCTAAGAGCGATCTCTTTAAGGCAACCTTAGGATAGAGAGGATAGATAAAAAAAAGAAAAACGGGGTGTGCAATATTGAAGAAAAGCTAGCTTACGTGTTCTTTAAAAGTGGCAACAGTCGAAATGCCAGTTCTTCCAATTTGGCGCCAGAACTGCCAGGCGGGGTGCGTGGCGCTCGCGTAGTCGTATGGCAGAGGTAGCGTGGCGTCGGATCGGATCAGTTCGAAATGGTGCAGTTTATCTGAAAACAAATAAAAAAGTTTTTTTAGCAAGCTTTTATTGCATTGTCATCGGAGTTACACAGGTATGCAAGTTTCAGCTCAATCGGACATCGGGAAGTGGTTCGTTCTGAATAGAGTTGCAAGATTTGACCTAAACAAACTAACAGACATAGCAAATTGAATAAAAACCCGTAAAAAAATAAAAAATACTGTGTCACGGACACCGAGTCTCGGGGCAATCCCGCGTGTGGAGGCGAGTGATCTGAAACTCGTGTCCGTAAGCGATGTCTCTGTCTCTCTGTGCGATGGTAGTAAAACATACGTGAGCTTTAGGTACTTCTGTTTTATATCTATATTATGTTTTGTGCTTCGAGGTCCGTAATGGCCCGTTTCGACGATGCTACTAACTTACTAAGTCACTAACCAGGTCTAACATGCCGCATATGCACCCGGATGTACTTGGCCCGGTCATGGCGCGACACCTCGAAGTAGAACCCGAGCATGGCCATCACCATCATGGCCGCGTGCTGGCGGTGCTGGCCGCCGCGGAACAACTCGATGCTGCCGAATTTCTGAAGACAATTAAAATAAATTAAAAATAAGAAATAATTTTAGAGCAACTCAAAACATAAGTCCTGTTTGGTTCAGCGGTAGTGTATCCGCCTTATAAGCCAGAGGTCTCGGGTTCGATTCCCGGCCGGGCAGGTGGTTGACTGATTAATTTAAATATTGCTGGCTGCTCTGGGTCTGGTTGTTAGTTGTCCTTGTCTTTGTGTTCCATGGCATCCGACACAAGATATCCTAGTGGGGGAGCTATGAGTGTGAAACGTTTATTATGACGTTATTATGTGAAAAAAATATAATTCAAACTGCTGAGCATTTTCTCTTGAACCATAAATCTTGAATCAGCTAAGAACACTCTCGATCAAGACACCTTTGAAACGAAATCAAAATCGGTTCAGCCGTTTGTGAGCTACGATGCCACAGAAATAAGCACGTTAAACTAATAGGTAGTTATACCGCCTGAACCCGAACCTAACCCTGTATTCGTAATCTCATAAATATTGTTATAAGAATTATAAGAAAGAGTATGTTATGAAATGTCAGCATGCGATAAGCACATCCTGCCCACAATTCCAAGTAACCAATCACGCCACCCAAGCTTTCGTTAAACATAAGTTAGAGAATAAGTTTAGTCATAATTTGTCATCAACTGAATAAAGACGTAATTAAAATATTAATTCGCTTTTTAAAAAGTTCTTCCTGCGTCGCCCGTCTATGTCTGGCGCAGCCTAACGGATCTTTCAAAAAACGCGAAAGTCGGTCTACGCGATTTTTCAAAAATCAAAAATCAAGTGTAAAGACTTTCGGTTCAACTGAGAGAAGAACCTAAACAAATAAATAAGACTCCCCGACGTTCGGCGCAGCATCAACGACAATTGACTCCTGTGGACAATGCGGACCAGCAGCTTGCAGTGAGTAAACACTTTCACTATACTGTGTCGTTCCCATCTGTCCATAGTCCCCACCGATCAACTTAATCGGGTAATTTAATTATTCCATCGCGGAAACTAATTAAATTATAATTTTTATTAGATTTATCTGATTTTGGTGCATTTATGTAAATTAAAATTATTACATGTGTATTAAATATTAGATAAGTAAGTACCTAATTGATTCGGTCAAAAATCGCCCAATCGATAGTTATAAGATTTGATATTTACGAAATCGAGATATCAATAACTGTAATTAAAACGTTAATTAAGTGTGCTAAGTCTCTTTAGTGTCGTTTTAGATTTGCATAGAAATAGTAAGTAGATTTAAACTAAACGTTGAAATGGCGGAAATCCGGATTGTATCAAAGGAATTCGTTTCCCTAATCCCTCGTTATGAAGGTGACGAAAGTCAGCTAAACCTGTTTTTATCCAAATGCGACTACGTGATTGCAAACAGCCGTATCACCGGCAATTTAAGCCAGGAAACTTACCTGTTTCATGTCATCACAAGTAGACTCACGGGTAAAGCTGCGTCACTACTAAGTGACCGCCCAAATGTAGTATCATACGAGGCGTTAAAAGAACTATTGACGCAACATTTCGGAGACCCTCGTTCAGAGGAATGTATAGCGATAGAGCTAGAGTCCCTGAAAATCAAACAACACGAGACGTATATCCAGTTTTGCCAACGAATCCAACAATCGAGAAGTTCGTTATTTGCAAAGGTGAATAGACTTACAGATGAAGGAATAAAAGCAGCGAAAATGATCGTATACAACAACATGGCGTTAAATGTGTTTTTGTATAACTTGCCTGAAGATATGATTAGGATTGTAAGACTTAAAGGTTGTCCGTCACTCGAGGATGCCTTAAGCGTCGTGACAGAAGAGGTCAATTTCAAATACCAATATGACGCGAAAAACAAATTAAATAGAACCTCACAACCACATACGCAAAGTTCATTTAAACCACCTAATGTAACAAACTCATTTGGTTTCAAATCAGCGCTCGTTCCTACACAACCACCGAATTTCAAGTTCGGCATACCTCAAAATAACAATTTTAGATTCGGGAACAACCCCACTCAAAACGCGACGCAACAGCAATTTGGTTATAGACCTAATTTCACAAATAACCAACCACGACAGACTATGCCAGTATTCGGTTATAGACCTCCATTCCAACAGCAGAGGCAGTTCCAACCTCAGCGACCATTCCAAGCACAACGTGCGCCATTCCAAAACAATGGATATAAATTTGGAATCCCGACTAACCAACAAAATAGACCGGTACAAAACCAACCGATAAGACCATTACCAGACTCAGACGTTACTATGAGAACAGCACCTTTCAGACAAAACATGCTGACTGACGATTCTTACTTTGACGAGACAAACCAAGAAAATGGATACGACGAGACCGATTACGCAGGTTATTACGGACAAGAATTTGACGAACAAGAATTCGCTTACCAAACTGAACAATACCCTGACTATTCTTACGAAAACACTTGCGAACAAGAACAAAATTTTCACACAGCTCCGACAAATGCAACGGTGAAATAATACAACTCAATCATCTTGATAACATATTAAAATTGCCGCACATTATAATCCCGGAAATAAACAGTAAATTCTTTATAGACACCGGTAGTAGCAGATCATTCATAAGCCCAGCAAAAGCCGACGAGTTCTTTAACAACTATAAATCCTACGAACCGTTTACAGTGGTCAGTACACATGCACAAAGTACGCATGACGAAGTAGTTGCAATTCCATTACCTAATACATTCAAAGGCAAAATGATACAAAAGTTTTACGTGTATGAAGTAGACAAACGTTATGATGGAGTAATAGGTGTCGACCTCCTAAAAAGATTAGGTGCAAAGATAGATATGGATAAGCAAGTCCTTCAGACTCGCAATGCGCGTATACCCATTTTATACAGCCCACCGTATGAGGTAGAGATACCAGCGCGTTCCGAAACTAGGGTTCGAATCCCTACACAATTACAAAATGGCGAAGCTATTTTAGAGTACTTACAGTTCACCGAAGGCGTCAGAATGCCTACCGCACTAGTAAAATGCGAAAGCTATTTTGCAGAAACGGTAATTCAAAACACAAACGATCGAGATATAACAATCGAAATTAAAGAACCATTCGACGTAACAATGTGTAAGTTGGAGGAATGTGAGATAAATTGCATGAAAGAGGAAAGCATGAATGACAACTTGTTAGTTGAAAACTTACAAAAATTAAGACTCGAACATACGAACACGCAAGAACGCGATAGTATCTACAATCTGTGCCACGAATACCGCGACATTTTCTATGCCGAAGACATACCATTGACGTTCACTAATCAAGTAAAACACAACATACGAACGACCAACGAAGATCCGATCTATATAAGACCTTATAGACAACCGCCAGTCGTAAACCAGGAAATTCAGAAACAGGTCGATAAATTGTTGAAGGACAACGTTATCACAGAGTCACACTCACCCTGGAGTGCACCTGTCCACCTGGTGCCAAAAAAAATTGGACGCGTCAGGAGAACGAAAGTTTAGGATGGTAATAGATTACCGTCGCTTGAACGAAATTACGGTAGACGACAAATACCCTCTGCCTAATATAACTGATCTTTTTGATAAAATCGGGAAGTCCCAGTACTTCAGCACAATCGATTTAGCCAGTGGGTATCACCAAATTGAAGTCAACGAAGCGGATAGAGCCAAGACCGCGTTTACCACACAAGCAGGTCATTTCGAATTCAAGAGAATGCCTTTCGGTCTAAAAACCGCACCAGCTACTTTCCAGAGAGCTATGGACAATGTGCTTAGAGGCCTCCAAGGTATGCATTGTCTAGTTTACCTCGATGACATCATAGTCTTTTCCACCAGCCTAGAAGAACACATAGAGAAGTTACGGAAAGTGTTTGATCGTCTCAGACAAACGAACCTTAAAGTAACGCTCGACAAATGTGAATTTCTACGGAAAGAAGTACTTTACCTTGGTCATACGATCACCAGGGAAGGTCTAATGCCTAACAACGATAAAATAAAGACAGTCCAAAACTTCCCACTTCCGCGAACACCGACGGAAATAAAAAGCTTTATCGGCTTAGTAGGATATTACCGAAAGTTCATAAAAGACTTCGCGAAACTTACTCAGCCTATGACATCATGCTTGAAAAAAGGAAAAAAAATTGACGTGACAAATCGTGAATACGTAGAAGCATTCGAAAAATGTAAGGAGCTTTTAACACACGCACCGCTCTTACAATTCCCTGATTTTGACAAACCTTTTGTCCTCACGACAGACGCCTCAAATTATGCGGTAGGCGCCGTCCTCTCTCAAGGACCTATTGGCGGCGACAAACCCGTAGCATATGCAAGTCGTGCGTTAAACGACGCCGAAACCCGCTATAGCACAATCGAAAAAGAATTGCTAGCCATCGTTTGGGCAACCAAACATTTCCGACCGTACTTATATGGTAGGAAATTCACGATTTATACCGATCATAGACCATTAATTTGGGCCAAATCAATAAACGAACCAAATAGCAAGCTGACGAGATGGAAATTGCGTCTCTCAGAATTCGACTATGACATAAAACACAAAGAAGGCAAGAAAAACTGCAATGCCGACGCATTGTCGCGTATAAAAGTGAACGCCTTAACCGACGACGATGTATCGATGAAAGTTAACGTCGATAAAAAGGGTAAACGACCAAAACGTCAGACCGCCGAGGCTTCGACAAGTGAACGATCAGAATCGCCTATTGTCATCTCATCCGATTCTGAGAAAACCGTATCTCTACACAGCGAAAGAGGTAGACGTTCACCATACTCAGTACCATCAATAAGTAGCGACACCGCGACCGCATCCGAAGGCCGTGACGACAATGACTCTATAAATACCGTACACTCAGCACAAGATCTTGACACCGACGGTATGCTAATACTGAACGAGGCTATCGATACCAAGCCCAATCAAATACTCGTACATACATGGCCAAGAAATGAATTAACGGTTAAAGATTTATCCCGAGACAAACAAAAGGTTCTGGAAGTCCACTTACCTGAAAACAATCCTGAACTAGTAAAACGATTCCTGAAAAACTACATTCGACCCAAGATTAAATATTTCTTCTACTTCGAAAGCGACATACACCGCAAACAATTTTCGGAAGCAACGATTTTCCTTTTCCAAAAAGGAACTGTAAAATTCTATGAATGTAAAAACCGAGTAATTTACATAGAAGACGAAAAAGAACAACGCGAAATCATACTTAAATACCACGACGGTAAGAACAGCCACAGAGGGATAAAAGAAACACTCGTGCACTTAAGACGAACTTATTACTGGAAAAACATGGAACAAACAGTATCAAGCGTTATTAACGCATGCGAAACGTGTAAAAAATTGAAATATGATAGAAAACCGCTAAAACCCGAGCTTCAGCTCACGCAAACGCAGATACGACCATTTCAAGAACTCTTTATAGATACATTCACAATAGATGGCAAAAGCTACTTAACGATAGTCGATGCTTTTAGTAAATTAGGCCAAGCGTTCGAAATTCAGACAAAATCAACTCCCGAAGTACTTAGAGCTTTGATAAAGTACTTCTCACTATATGGTACCCCGAATCGAATCAGCTCAGACCCAGGTTCCGAGTTTAACAACACGTTGATGAAAGAAATGCTATCATTTTACAAAATTGAACTTCACATAGGCACACCACATAATCCAAACTCCATGGGAGTAGTTGAAAGATTTCATTCGACCCTCATTGAAATCTACAGGATAGCAAAGTACGAACAAAAGACAACAGACGCAGCCTCAGTTATGTGCTACGCTATAATGTCATACAACCACACAATACACTCTACCACGGGACTAACACCTTTCGAGGTAGTTTTCGGACACACTGAATCAAATAGCACGTTCCACACAGATTTTAACAAGCAATTTACGCAGCAATTGGTAAAAGAACACGCGAAGCGAACTAAACATCTATACGAATACTTAACTGACAGAATTATCGACAAAAAGAGAGCCGAAATTAAAAGGCGAGGTGGCGAAACCGAATTCGACATTGACACCGGCGATACGATTTTTATAAAAGGCGTAAACGTTAGGCGAGGTAAGGACAAACCACGGTATCAAAAAGCTCAAGTGGCTGGAGTGACAAATAGGAACGTAGTACCGGTAGTCACTAAGAACCGACCAACTAAAGTCCCTATTAAAGACGTAAAACGTCCTCCGCAGGTTTATCCTCCTGGTGGCCCACGCGGCAACCCTTCAGCTCCAGCGGATTGACAAGAACCCAGGCCTGTTACCTATAAAGGAAGGTCAAGCCATAGTAAGCCATAACTCGTGGACCGTAATTAAGATATTAGATTTAAAATTATTATACCAGCAACTAGACATTAATATAAATAGTTATTTAGGGTTAAAGGAACAAGTCAAAGTTAACTTTCTCAACAAAACCATCAAGTATGATTTAATCGAAGTAGAATCACAGGCCGACTACAGTATGAACATAACCATTGAAAAGTATAGAGAACTAATCCCATCTGTAAGATCTAGGCGCGGTTTAATCAACCCACTTGGATCGCTTGTCAAAGCAATTACTGGCAATCTGGATAACGATGACGCAATAAAATATGACGAATTAATCAGAAAAGTTAAAGTCAAACAAGACCAATTAAATTATAAAATCACGGTAGTCTCTGAAATGTTGACGGCATTCACGAAAATCGCTAACTCTACCAAAAGCAATTTTGAAATATTTCAACAAAATATGCAGGATATATACTCGAGCTTAAATGAAACCAAGATACTTCAGCTTAACAATCAGATTATAAATATGTATCATGCATATATACATAATTTTCAAACGCTTTTTACAAGATTAAGTGAAATTGAGACAGCCATTGCTTTTGCTAAAGTTAATCAGTTACACCAATCGATCATAGACACCGACGAACTGATACAATTGTTGAAGAAAATTGAAAAGACCGATAACCTTGTATTCCCTGTAACTTTAGAAAACATTGTCAAAATCGAACAAAGTATGGAGATAAAAGCTTACATGAAACAAAATCAGATAAAACTAATTACGCAGATTTCTTTGATTCACGACGAAACGTTTAATTATTACAAGTTGATCCCATTACCTATCTACCACAAGTCCTATGGCCTCACCTCTACCATCATTCCCAAATATCCCTACCTCCTAGTGAAAGGGTTGAAAACGCAACTGCTATCCCAGCCATGCAGCGAGATAGACGAGGATCGCTTCCTATGTTACGAGAGCGACGCATCATCACTAATCGAAGATAACTGTATCACCGAGTTGATAAACTTCAAGAGCAACATCACGAGCTGCAACTCAGTTCCAGTAATTATCGACGACGTCAAGGCTTTCAATCTCCAACCGAACTATTGGATCCTGTATTCTAAAGTGGAAACAACTCTCATTGAAAACTGTGAAGATGAAGTAAAGCATCACATCGTTTTCGGCACGTACATTTTAATTGCAGATAATAACTGTGAAATCAAAATCAAGAATCTCAAGATTAGGCAGCATCAAGAAACTCAATGGAAAGACGTGGTTAACAGTTTTCACGTAATCAACTTGCCTGCAACACTGACGGACACGGCAGCCTGTATGCAGCGAAAACCTGTTGACCTTAATAGTATCGATTTGACTGAGACGCGGTTCCTTAATTTTTTATTGCAGAAAAGTGGAAGTAAGATTAGTGATAAGAATTATGTTAACCTTCTGCTTTATATTATATATGTTTAGGAATAAGATTAAAAAAATATGTTGTAAGGTCCGAAATCATCCCGAAATAATGGATAATTTCGAACTCACGGAGGGAGGAGTTATACCGCCTGAACCCGAACCTAACCCTGTATTCGTAATCTCATAAATATTGTTATAAGAATTATAAGAAAGAGTATGTTATGAAATGTCAGCATGCGATAAGCACATCCTGCCCACAATTCCAAGTAACCAATCACGCCACCCAAGCTTTCGTTAAACATAAGTTAGAGAATAAGTTTAGTCATAATTTGTCATCAACTGAATAAAGACGTAATTAAAATATTAATTCGCTTTTTAAAAAGTTCTTCCTGCGTCGCCCGTCTATGTCTAGGTACTCCTCTGTTAGCGTCGGGGGTTCATAACAAAACAATAATTGCAGTGCCAGAATATTCCAGAGAGCTTCAAAACAAAGTAAGAATTGCTATCCTAGAATGTTCCAGAATCATTTCGAAATAAAACTACTGAATACTTTGTAAACTTATATTTATTTATGACACAGCTATGACTAAATGTATGGTAACGAAATTCAAACACAAAACCTTCAGTTAGCATTGATGTCTTGATGAAGAATTCATAAAACAGGACACCTACACAAAAACGATCTCGTATAAGCCGAGTGTCAAAGTTCTACAATAGCACCAGACGCACGAAAAGGAGGCGACGTAACTGCAAAATTCCACGTAACTGCAATAAGCGTGTTCGATCGCCTTTTTTGATCCGAACAGCAGGTATGGAACTCACTACCTGCGTCTGTTTTCCGAGGTTCCGAGGTTATCTTGGTCAATCTCATGACGTTTCTGATGAGAGTGACAGGGACCGCTATATCTCACTCGCTAGAATATAGCCTACAATTTACGTGTCATCAACCACGCTGAAATGAAGTTTGGTAATATCAGTCTTGATCAGCAGAATCTTCTTCTGTCACGTCCAATTCTTCTTGATCCACGGCGTCCATACTGCGTTGTCTCTTCGCTAGGTGTCCCCATGGGTTGTGCATCTTCTTCAAAATCCCGGACCATTTCTGCATCAGCTCAGTCTGCTTCCATTCAAACTCTTCACGAAGACTGTCTCTGTTTTCTTCTAACCATTCTGTTGCGTTTTCAAACTGCTCTAACATGTATGATTTCTCTTTCGCAGAGATAGCGTCACCTTTGTCTTTAACGGCGTGTTTGACCCCAAAGATGAAAGATTCGAGTTGATTCTGTGCTTCTAACCGGCGTTTGTTCTCTCTGTCGTCAAGGCGGAAAGTTTCAGCTTTTGCCAGCATTTTTTCAATCTCGCTATTCTTCAGTCGGTTCTCGTTCCTTATTGTCATGGATTCTGTGTTTCCTGTGATACGATCTCGCGCTGTTACGTTTAGGATTCCATTGAAATCCACGTCAAAGGTGACGTCAACTTTCGCAACGCCTCTTGGAGCTGGTGGTATGCCGTTTAAGTTGAAACTTCCGAGTAAATTGTTGTCTTTAGTCAGGCTTCTTTCTCCCTCAAAGATTTCAATGGTCATGCTGCTTTGGTAGTCTTCCAAAGTGGTAAGTTCTTTGGTCCTCTTGCAGGGTATTGTCATGTTTCTTTCGATGACTTTGAACATGACTCCTCTAGCTGTTTCAACTCCTAAAGACAGCGGGACGACTTCGATCAGCTGCAAGTCTTTTATGTTTTGGTGTGTTTGCCCGCTTAGGATTGCAGCTTGAATCGCTGCTCCGCAAGCTACCGCTTCGTCTGGGTTGACGGAATCTGTTAAAGGCACTCCTTTGAAGAATTCACGCAGCATAGATTGCACCTTCGGGATTCTTGTACTACCCCCAACGAGCACCACCTGTTTGATATCAGTCTTTCGCAATTTTGACTCGTTTAAAACCTGCTGCACTGGGCCGAGTGTGTCTGTAAACAAATCCGAACACAAATCCTCGAAGATTTCTCTCGTCATTTTGCCAGAATAATCGATCCCGTTGAAAAGCGACTCCACAGAGACGATCGCTTCAGTGGCAGATGTTAGATACTTCTTCACTTTTTCGGAAACTGCCTTTAACCGCCTCAAAGATCGGACATTGCCAGTGATATCCATGTGAAATCTTTTTCGGAAATCTTCGGCGAAATACGCCACCATTCTGTTATCGAAGTCTTCGCCTCCCAACCTTGTGTTCCCAGCAGTTGATTTGACCTGGTACAGCGAATTTCCAATGCTCAACACCGAAGCATCAAAAGTTCCTCCACCCAAATCGTAAATCAACACGTGCTTGTTTGCGATTTGTTTATCGAGGCCGTAAGCCAATGCTGCGGCAGTTGGCTCGTTGGTGATCCTTAGGACTTTCAAGCCAGCAATGGTTCCTGCTGCTCTGGTGGCTTGCCGCTGACTGTCGTTAAAGTAAGCCGGTACAGTAATGACAGCTTGCTCCACTCTTGTCTTCAGAAACGCCTCAGCCACCTCCTTCATCCTGAAAAGTATCATACCGCTTATTTCTTCGGGAGCCAATCGAATACGCTCACCTTTGTGTTGAACAGCTACTACTGGCTTGCCATTGTCGTTTAGGATTTTGAACGGCCAATAGCGGAGGTCCATTTGGAAGCCGACGTCGTCATAGCGTCGACCGATGAGGCGTTTCGCGCCAAAAACTGTGTTTGACGGATTGATGGCGGCTTGGTTTTGCGCGGGTTCGCCGATTAGTCGCTTCGTTTCGGTAAAAGCGACGTACGAAGGAGTAGTACGCCCACCTTGCTCGTTTGCAATCACATCAACCTTACCCTGTCTCCAAACAGCCACACAAGAGCTCGTAGTTCCTAAATCGATACCGATCGCCACCATTTCTATAAACAAAACTTCAAACTTTCAAACTTCACTTTCTTCGCACGTTCACGTTCGAAATACTGAGAATTCCCGCGTTCCCGCTGCGTATATATACTCGGCCAATGAGAGTCTGGAAAGTTCGATTGCGCGAAGGTTTCGACCAATCAGAGCAGCGTGTTACGTGACGTTTCTAGAACTGAGTTGCCATTGTCAGAACATTATTTTTACCATGATTTTCTCGGTTATTTGGGAATTGGGACTTGTCATTTTGTAATGTTTTGAAGGTGTAAGTTTGTATCTAGATTTTTGATGTGAAACATCTATTGGCGCACGTAAAACCGATTTCTGGCGTGGCGACGCATGCCGTGGCGACGCGTCGCCACGGCGTGCAGTATTCAAGCAAATAAATAAATGACGACGCGCGTACCTAATTGAGTTTCAATTTTCGAACGGTTTTGTGTTCTGCATATTACTTTCAAAATAATGTCGATGTTTCACATCTGCCAGGCGTCCCGTGACGGCTCACATTTTTTTTTTGTTCTACAATAGATAGTGTGAGACCAAATGCTCATTAAATGCTTCATCATCATAATTTTAATAAAAAAGCAGAAAAATCACATAATGCTAATTTTTTTTATGCATAAAAGTGTACTTAGACAATGCGTCATTTTGACTTTTAATTCATTTGATTTTTAACAACATCAAATTGTAAAACTTGTTGATTTATTTTTGCAAGTTTTATTTAACCATCAGAAATAAATTATTTTGGTATTAGAACAGTTATTCTGGTGACAAAACTTATTGCAATAACATAGGTAATATTTTGCTTTATTTTACTTGCCTTTATCACTATATGCTAAGTTCGTACCAAACTAAAATCACATAGACACGAAGTTTCGAAATTTGCCCCTAAATATAGTAAATTTTATACGCATGGCAACCCATTTGGACCCTTGGATTTGACGTCACGTTTCACAAGCATGTTTCGTCCTTTACACACCTACTGCATTGGCTATCTTCTATCTCACTTACTCCAATAGTGTTCCATGAAGTGAAAAATAATAGGGTCGGGTATTTTTTTTATCAGAACTAAAAACACAATAGCAGGTAGAATTCAACAGTACGACCAGCTTATCTATGCAAAAGAATGATGGCGCCACCGTCGTATTTTCTGACCAAAATTGTCAACCATTTGTGGTAAAATTTTAGTTCCATCAGTTCGCCATTTATATAGGACAGTAATCTGTTGGTCTAATCCCGACGAAAGCGAACAAAAGCCAACGATGCACTGTCTCGCTGTCTCGTTTTATTATATTGAAATGAAACGAGATAAACTGCATGCCCTATTAAATAGTAGCCGAGTAGTTTCGATCACATTTGGTAATACTGGGTTATTTATAAAGGGTATCCTAAGCCGAAAAGGGCTCATAGTACTCATCATTAATTCATTATGATCCACTTTTACTATGGGACCAACAAAGAATTCACGAAAAAATATTCAGCTGTTCCAAACACTTTGTCGAGTGTCATTGACATCTTTCTATGGAACAGCTGTAGTTTTTCGCGAATTTCGTGTTGGTCCCATAGTAAAAGTTGTTCATAATGATGGGTACTATGAGCCCTTTCGGCTTAGCATACTCTTTATGAATAACCCTGTATTTTTCGAGGAGTAATTACAAGCGTGATGCGCTTGAAGTCGCGTCCAGCCTGATATTGATTTTCCGTTAATAGCTTCTTGCAGAAAGTCGACGATTTACTCAGATAAAGAAAGGCGTCTAAAAAAATATTTTCCCTCTTTACACCGTTCTCAACCCACGTAAAAGAGACAAACGTATCCCTCTTCTAAATTCGGTGGAAATACAATTTATCCCCAGCTTTTCTGGGCTTGCTGAACATTCCTGTTGCCACTGGAGCAGTCGTGCCAGCGGCCCAGAGCCTCGCTCCGTTATTTTAAGGTGGGTTGGCTCGGGTGGTAGCTGGCAAGGGGGAAACGCACAATGCACCCCTTGCGGGACCTATCGCCCCCATCCCTTATCCTATCTCACTATATATATCCTACTAAATATTATAAACGTGAAAGTTTGTAAGAATGTATGTTTGTTATTCTTTCGCGCAAAAACGGCTGAACGGATTTACAAGAAATTTGGAATGAAGGTTCATGGTCTGGATTTACACAGGCTACTTTTTATCCCGAAAAAAGCGGGTGAAACCGCAGGGCGCAGCTAGTAAGGAATAGAGTTCTCACCTGTTTCCCCCCGACTCTACCAGTCACGTAATCAGGACTGCTGTCGATTACGATGTAGTCATCATACTTGTTGACCTCCCCCGGTTCTATCTCCTTTAGTTTGACGCAGGTTTTCTCTCTCAAAATGTCTCGAACCTCCGCTAGCCGACGCCGCATGTCGGTCAAGTCATCTGGAAAAAAAGTTAGTAAAAGATGTTTTTACGAGTAATTGTCCTAAACTTTTTACTTATTTCTCCTATTGTAGAAAACAATACTAAACTTGTACTCTTGGGAGCTATGAGTGTGAAACATTTATTTTTTAAAACGCTTTTATTAGCTTCACCTGTATGTTTGTATGTATGTTTGTAACCGACTCCTTTGAGCGCGTTTTTGACCCACTTTAAACGGTCAGATTTCTTTCAAACTTTGTAGATATATCGAGGACCGATGACAATACACTAAACAAATCGTGTTTTTTAGTTTTTTAACTATTAATTTTTTTAACACGCTTTTTCTATAAAGTTTCTTTAACTTTTAATACCGTTTAACTTACAAATGGTAATTTCGTCATTCGTGTCAGAGAACAGAGTAGCGCAGTGGAAGCGTGCTGGGCTCATAACCCAGAGGTCCCTGGATCGAAACCACGCGCTAGAAATCTTTTTGCTCAATATTTTTTGTTACGCATCAATTTTATTTTATGAGGTCTGAGGATCGAAACTACGCGGCTACAAATCTTTTTGCTCAATATTTTTTGTTACGCATCAATTTTATTTTTAATTTGCTTGAGCAGACGGCCAAAATCGGATAACACCAACACATTTGTACATATTAATAATGGTTAATAGTTAGCAAATCGAACTAAATAGCGAAAAATAAATAATAGTTAAAAAAAAACTAAAAAAACACGCTTTTTATAAAAAACCGAACTAAAAAAATAGAAAATAAAATTTTATGAATTTAAATTAAGAATAGGGTTGAAAATTTCAATAAATATAAATTAATAATAGTGTAAATAAATAAATATATGTATTTTATTTTTAAAAAAAGCGTGGGGTGCTTTCTAAGATATTATCAAAATGCTAATCACTCTACTCATGTCTGTCAATACAAAATGTATCTACAAAATATATAATATCTATTGAACCATGCACCCCACGCTTTTTAAAAATAAAATACATATATTTATTTATTTACACTATTATTAATTTATATTTATTGAAATTTTCAACCCTATTCTTAATTTAAATTCATAAAATTTTATTTTCTATTTTTTTAGTTCGGTTTTTTATAAAAAGCGTGTTTTTTTAGTTTTTTTTTAACTATTATTTTTTAACACGCTTTTATTAGCTTCACCTGTATGTTTGTATGTATGTTTGTAACCGACTCCTTTGAGCGCGTTTTTGACCCACTTTAAACGGTCAGATTTCTTTCAAACTTTGTAGATATATCGAGGACCGATGACAATACACTAAACAAATCGTGTTTTTTAGTTTTTTTAACTATTAATTTTTTTAACAGGCTTTTTCTATAAAGTTTCTCGTTTAATTTACAAATTGTAATTTCGTCAATCGTGTCAGAGAGCAGAGTGGCGCAGTGGAAGCGTGCTAGGCCCGTAACCCTGAGGTCCTTGGATCGAAACCACGCGCTAGAAATCTTTTTGCTCAATATTTTTGTGGATGCGTGCTGGGCCCATAACCCAGAGGTCTGAGGATCGAAACCACGCGGCTACAAATCTTTTTGCTCAATATTTTTTGTTACGCATCAATTTTATTTTTAATTTGTTTGAGCAGACGGCCAAAATCGGATAACACCAACACATTTGTACATATTAAGGATGGTTAATAGTTAGCAAATCGAACTAAAAAGCGAAAAATAAATAATAGGAAAAAAAAAACTAAAAAAACACGCTTTTTATAAAAAACCGAACTAAAAAAATAGAAAATAAAATTTTATAAATTTAAATTAAGAATAGGGTTGAAAATTTCAATAAATATAAATTAATAATAGTGTAAATAAATAAATATATGTATTTTATTTTTAAAAAAGCGTTTCTTCTAAGATATTATCAAAATGCTAATCACTCTACTCATGTCTGTCAATACAAAATGTATCTACAAAATATATAATATCTATTGACCCATGCACCCCACGCTTTTTAAAAATAAAATACATATATATTTATTTATTGTACTTACAGCTAGTATCAAGTTGTATCGTATACACCAACTCTCCGTGAGGCCAGCGTCTCTCATCGTAGAACTCTCTATTCTTCTTCGATAACACAACTGTTCTGGGAAGTCTGGCGTGCGTCTCTGGCTTCGGCCTCTTTTTCTGCTTCGGCCTTTTTGTTGTCCTTGAAAAGAGGATAAATATTTGAGTCTAATTTCAAAAGTTGTTGTTTATTCTATTAAAAGTTTGTCATTTCTGTTTGTACCAAAAGTTATGCTTTGGTTGTCTGAATCCGATTAAGGCTAATGCGAGGACAGAGGCGGGTTTCGAGTACTCTGTTTGTATAAACAGTTTGACGAGGCGAGACAGTCACTAGAACCATATTTTTTTTGCTTAGCCGAGTGTGTCCGTTTACTGTCTCGCCACTGTACTCGTTACGTGTAATCAACCCATAAGCGTAAGCGCAGGTGACGCAGCACAGATCAGATTTTGCAGGGCAGAGCAAGCGAGACAGACATATGGCGCAGAGCAGGACAGACATATCTGCGTCGCACGTGCCTACACCGCAGTACGCAGCTCTCAGTACGTTCATGCATTAAGCCGGGTATCCACTTAGGTTCGCTGTGGTTTGCGAACACTCCCCGCTCCGCGAACCTGAACATCTACAGTGTATACACCTAGGCTGCAACGTCCGCTCGCGTCCACGAACACACTACGCTCCCCCTTGAGTTCGCGCAAAAAACCGCTTCCAGAGCGCTCCGCCGTGAACCGATCGCGCTCCAGTTGCGCTCCGCGAACACGACGTATCCACTAGGTTTGGTTTGCGGAGCGGACGCGTTCGCGAACCACGGCGAACCTAAGTGGATACCCGGCTTTACAAACCTTGTCCTGCGCTGTGAGGATCTGCGTCAACTGCGTCTTAGAATACGCTTAGACTTTTAACGCGGGAGCGAGACATATGGCACAGTAAGAGCGAGATAGTGAGATAAAGAAGGCTGCGGATGATGGTGATGATTACAAAGGATATTTATTGACCGAGCGAGAAAAGTATGGAAAAGTGGCAGCTTTCATCTTTTCGTATTTTTAGGAACGAATGTAACGAAGCGGTGCTAATCGAGTCATCTCTTTCGCACAATTGAGCAATATTCCTAGTGCGAGTGAGACAACATGATTAATGCTGCTTCGTTTAGATTAGTTTCTTACTACCTCTCTTCAACTTCAGATTCTTCCATAACGGTTTCTTCCGAAAGACTCTCATATGGTTGAATCTTCTTTTGTCTAATTTTTCTTTCTCCAATTTCTTCAGGCTCTTCGTTTTCTTTTTCATGGTAAACTTCTTTACTTATTTCTGGGGAATTAAAGAAATTATGTTCATTGCACAGTATAATAATTTCATACTTTTCACATAAAATTGGTGTAAAATTATTTGCGATTTTGCGATGGACAACGAAAATGTTTGGTACCCAAAAAAATAATTACCGCGGTCAATATATTCTTCTCGGCTGATTTCGCTTTCGTCGTTTTTGACAAAAGCTTCTATTGGCACAGAAATGTGTTTGTCAATCTTCTTGTGACTTCTCTTCTTTCCTTCAACTTTAAAAGGCATCAATTCTACATCCACGTTTGCATCTTTAAAGTGTATCTGGTTTCTTTTCTTCTTTCTGTGATTATTTTGTATGATATGCTTCTTTTCTATGATCTTTTTAGCTATACGAGTGTCCAGATTATCTTTATCTTCTGGGGATGCGTCGGAATATTCGCTAAAAATAAATTCTCAGCCAGAAATTATTGAAAGCAAAATTTAAATATTGGGTTTAAATTCTTTAGAATAGATCTCAGAACTATTTATTTTATCTTTTTAACCGACTTCAAAAAAGAGGAGGTTCTAAATTCGACGGTATGTTTTTTTTTATGTTTGTTACCTCATAACTTTTGACTGGGTGAATCGATTTTGATGATTCTTTTTTTATTATAAAGCTGACGCTTCCCATTTGGTCCCATTTCAATTTAGTCCAGTTCTGATAATGGTATCCATGAGAAAACCATATAAGTCTAAAATTTGCATTAGGTACGTGCGCGGCAAATAGATAAATAACTCAATAGTCAGTCTCTTGAAGTCGGTTTTTGTTTTTTTTTTTGTAAAAATAATTATTAAATTATACATACCGGAAATACCGGTCAAACGCGAGCCTAGCAATGAATATTTTGTAAAAGATGGTTGCGGCGGCGTATAACTAACTATATTTTGGCTTTAGCCAGTGTTTTATACCCCAAACTAATATAATAAATTTTATATAAAAATCTGTTTTAGGTCTTATAATCCTTTTGTTTGTAATTTATGATGTGAACAATAAAGAGTTTATCTATCTATCTAATATCTATATTTTATAATACAGAACTATGCAGTATGCTAAGCCGAAAAAAACAGCTGTTCCATACATTTTGTCGAGTGTTGTTGTCATTTTTCTATGAAACAGCTGTTTTTTTCGCGAATTCCCGGTTGTCTCATAGTAAAAGTTGCTCATAATGATGAGTACTATGAGCCCTTTTCAGCTTTGCATCGAGCTGCCAATCACCCCGTATAATTTAATTAAAATCAGTACAATCTATCTGTAAGTAAAAACTAAGATAGTTTTTTCTTTCCTGAAAAATAGCAAATTTATTCACGACAATTTGGCATGATGCTCTTTGATATGTAATTTTGAAGGCGCTTTTTACACAAATGAAAGAAACTATTACACAAGGTAAAACTTTTATTTCAAAATATACTTCTTACCTATCTCCATGCGCTCTGCGATTCTTACGGCTCCTGTCCATAGGTATACTGGTTCTAAATCTGAGATTTGGTTTGTCGTTAGCAGTTAATTTCTCCTCGGATTTAGCTTTTATATCATCTGTATCAGCTTTAATAGCTTTCGATTTATCATCTTCAATTGTCTTTTCTTTATGTTCAGCTGATCCATCTTTGCTATCTTTATTTGTTTTAGCTTTTTCGCTGTCATTAGTAGCGTCTTTCTTTTCTGTCACAACTTTTATGTCAGCTTCTGATGCTTTCGACAGTGATTCTTCTACAGGGCTGTTTTGGTCTGCTGTCTTTGATTTGTGTTCATTTTGATTGTCTGGTATTAAGTCTCTCTTTTTTCTAGCAGGATTTGTGGGTTCTTTATCATCTGTTGCATTTCCTTGTCTCGCAAAACTGTGTGGTTTTCTACCACCAACATGCTTGGTATATTGCGCCATGATAGGTCTATGTTTTGTCGAATAGCGAACTCCCCCAGATTTAGTAGATCTGTATATGTTTCTACATCTAGGGTCTCTAAAACCGAAGTTGCAACTGTATCTTTGATAACTTTCTAACGCTCCGGAATTCTCACAGAACTTCGTTAGATTTTGAATGGCGTGATCAACCATGCCTTTAGCGAAATCGGCTACAAGTTCGATTATGCCTAGTATGTCAGAACTATTCTTTCCTTTTTGATCTTCACCTTCTCTTCCAATTTTAACATCTGATTTATCATTGGAGTTATTGCAGTATTTTGCTCTAGCATTTTTCAAAGCTAGAGAAGATACTTTATATACTTGATCTACGATATCATCGACTGCTTCGTCAATACCCAATTCTTTCAAAGTATTAGTTATGTATTCAGTTTTGTTAACAAGTGGTGGTGCAGTGATGTCAGGATTGACTCTCAGACTTTTAGTAACCATGTCATCTGGATCTATCTCTCGTTTTTTTCGTTCGACAGGTTCTAGAGTAGGTTCTGTCTCTCCTAGAGCGTTATCATCATCTTCTGCGTGTCTCTTTCTTCTAGCAACTCCAGGGTAAGACTGGCAAAGCTCTATCTTCTCCTGCCGATCTCTTGCTCTACATTCAGGGCCGTAAACTATTTCTATCTTCTTCATATCTGTTTCAGTCAAACCGACGCGGTTTTGCTTAACATTGGAGTCCTATAAAAAGAGTGTTGTGTCTACCAAAGTTATATAGATTAGAAAAATTAGTTGTGTTCTAAAAAAAAAACATAAATTCTTGTAACTGCTTTAGAAACTAGATACGGTTTTTCTATGCGCCTATACAGGGTTATACAGAAAAGGTATACTAAGCCGAAAAGGGTTCATAGTACATCATCACAATGTATCAGTTGTTCAATAAATATTTCTGAATCTGAATCATTATGAACAACTTTTACTACGGGACAAACCCGGAAATAACGAAAAAAATCAGCTGTTCCATAGAAAAATGGAACAGCTAGTGGTATCAGCCCTTATCGGCTTAGCATACGCTTTCTGTATATACATGTGTATTTCCAATTTCTCGATTTTGCTTTTATTCGAATATGAAAATTGTATTGATATGAACTAATTGCCTGCCTTCATTTATATCTCATTACCCGTAGGCCCGTAGGTAAACATACGGTCAATGTAAAGTTAGTTACTGCTTAAATTAACTTTAAGCAAACTCTATAAATAAGGACCTTACCTTAAAGATGATAGTCCTATGCCCGTTTTTGCTAAAGTCGCGGTTTCCGAAGTGCATGACGCTGTTCAGGTCGTAAGGGAGAAACCTCAGCTCCAGCGGCAGGATGTCCTCCTTTGTGAACATCTCCACGTTACCTTAGCAAAAGTTAATTTAAATAATATTTTTAAAACAAGCTTTTATTGCATTGTCATCGGAGTTGAACACGTGTACCAAATTTCAGCTCAATCAGACATCGGGAAGTGGTTCAAAATTGAGTTGCAAGATTCCACCCGAACAAACATAGTTACATACGAGTAAATTGCAAGTTAATTAGAAGTTTAAAAAAGTATTTAAAACAAACTTTACGATTTAAACGAATCTAAATGTTATTTAGTTACTTATTATTACAGTTATTATAGTCTAGTCAATTTAGACATTCGAGGGTACAGTAATTCCCACCCAGCTGAAAATTGGTAGGATTGTTAAAAACACCATCATAAATGAAACCTAAAAAGTAATCATCCATCCGATACGTGCAAAAATTTTTACTCCGGGTAGAAGGTCACCAAAACGGGTTTTTGCGACTTTCTCAAAAACAGTTCAAGCTACTAAGAAACTGTTCAAGACAAGTATGTTCTCTATAACATTCTCTACAGTATTGCCTTTAAATGCATGATAATAGGACTTATGATTTTTGAGAAATGTTAATTTTCATTTCAGACCAGGCCAAAAAAATGACAATTTTTCTTAAGAGGCCTCGGTCAGCAGTAGATCATATCACAAGTTTGTAATTGAGTTTTGCCGAAATTGTCAACATCGCTAAATTCGATAATCTCCAAAATAACTTGGGAAAAAATTACTCCTTGTGGCTCAAATCGGATAAATGATGATGATGGCTGACGAAAAACCTCTCGTATCTCGGAAACGGTAAGAGATAGAGGGGTACTTACACCTTACTTTTGAAATGTGGATCAAGTATGGACCTTTTTGGAGAAATTATAAAAGAAAAATAGCCGCCGTTTGAAAGCCATTTCCAGACCCTCTCGAGCGACACGTGATTTATGGACGATCCCTTACGGTTGTAGTCTTGTAGTTAAAGGACAAACAACATCAACTTTTTCCTGTCTGCGAAGGCAATGGTATTTTACATTAAACTTTGTTAGGCCCTCTACAGATGGTAAGATGAATTTTTGTCCCATGCGTTTTACCTTAAGCCTTTCTTTTTTAACACGCTTTTATTAGCTTCACCTGTATGTTTGTATGTTTGTATGTTTGTATGTTTGTATGTTTGTATGTTTGTATGTTTGTATGTTTGTATGTAACCGACTCCTTTGAGCGCGTTTTTGACCCACTTTAAACGGTCAGATTTCTTTCAAACTTTGTAGATATATCGAGGACCGATGACAATACACTAAACAAATCGTGTTTTTTAGTTTTTTTAACTATTAATTTGTTTATCACGCTTTTTCTATAAAGTTTCTTTAACTTTTAATACCGTTTAACTTACAAATGGTAATTTCGTCATTCGTGTCAGAGAACAGAGTGGCGCAGTGGAAGCGTGCTGGGCTCATAACCCAGAGGTCCCTGGATCGAAACCACGCGCTAGAAATCTTTTTGCTCAATATTTTTTTGTTACGCATCAATTTTATTTTATGAGGTCTGAGGATCGAAACCACGCGGCTACAAATCTTTTTGCTCAATATTTTTTGTTACGCATCAATTTTATTTTTAATTTGCTTGAGCAGACGGCCAAAATCGGATAACACCAACACATTTGTACATATTAATAATGGTTAATAGTTAGCAAATCGAACTAAAAAGCGAAAAATAAATAATAGTTAAAAAAACTAAAAAAACACGCTTTTTAAAAAAAACCGAACTAAAAAAATAGAAAATAAAATTTTATAAATTTAAATTAAGAATAGGGTTGAAAATTTCAATAAATATAAATTAATAATAGTGTAAATAAATAAATATATGTATTTTATTTTTAAAAAAGCGTGGGGTGCTTTCTAAGATATTATCAAAATGCTAATCACTCTACTCATGTCTGTCAATACAAAATGTATCTACAAAATATATAATATCTATTGACCCATGCACCCCACGCTTTTTAAAAATAAAATACATATATTTATTTATTTACACTATTATTAATTTATATTTATTGAAATTTTCAACCCTATTCTTAATTTAAATTTATAAAATTTTATTTTCTATTTTTTTAGTTCGGTTTTTTATAAAAAGCGTGTTTTTTTAGTTTTTTTTAACTATTATTTTTTAATTCTCAGTGGGGTGATACGTCCTGAGCTGAACTGCGAGCTCTTAGCGAGAGTCTAAACTGGCTTTCATCTCGCTCTGCCAGCAGAGCGAGAGAAAAAACGAGACAAAATTCAACACGATTTAGTTTACACTTATTATGCAGGTCATTATGTTGATGTCTAGGATTGGCCGGATCGAAGTACCGGCCAATCATGGACGATAGGTTATGCTGTCCCTAGGATAGGATTGTGATGACCCTGGAGCCGGGTCTAAGAATACGGCTTCGGAATCCCCTGCCTTCAGTAAGAGCTGATTAAAAAGGACCGTTGGGCTTGCGGGTGTTTAAATTTGGGGATCTGACTTCCCAATCAAGCGAGCCCAGTGAAACGAAGGCGATGTGCCCGTGCCGTTGTAAAAAGAGCAAGGGAAATACTCGTAATGCATTTCCAGGGAGGTAACGTGCTACAAGGGCGGTACGAGTTCTTACTACCGCTAAGCCGAGCAGGTTGTCAATATGGATATTTAAATTCATCATTCAATCATCTGCCCGGTCGGGAATCGAGCCCGGGTACTTTTGGGTGACGAATCAACATCGAGCTGTGCTGCGCTGTACTGCGCTGTGCTATGTTTGGTCAACTCGCTCGTCTAATATTTCAATGAGGATAGAAACAAACCATGCTGTGCTGCGCTGTGTGAGGCTTCAGGCTACGCTCTGTTTAAAAACGCAGCAGTCTCGAGCGAGGCGCGCTACCCGCCGTGCTGAGCCGCGCTGTGCCGAACTGTGCTATGTTTTTTATGTGCTGACTAGCTGACCCCCGGCGGTTTAACCCGCTTTTTTTTTACTTTTAAACCATCCCTGTAGTAGAGCAAACAAAACAAAAAAAAAAAAACCAACAAAGCAGACCAAAAAGATCGGACCAATTTCTGAACACACCTATAAATTTTGACAACCAATTGACACTATTTTTATTTCTAAAAAGACAAAAGAGATCGGACATCCCGAGTTTACCGTACCGATAGGACGAACTTCAAATGTTTCACAGGTAGAAACAGTTTGTATTGGAAAATTAAATTGTCGATTTTAGTATTTTTTTTTTACTTATTATTCATGTTTCTCACCGTTTAAACCTTCCCAAACTTTTACAAATATTTCAAGATCAAAATTAGCAAAATCGGTCCAGCCGTTCTCGAGTTTTAGCGAGACTAACGAACAGCGATTCATTTTTATCTATATGAGATTACTTTTTTGGTGGACGGACAACGTAGTTCTAGTTTAGCTTAGCTTAGTTCAGTGAGTTTAGTTTTCATTTAGTTTAGCCGGCGGTGGACGTTCGGCTTTATACTGAGCTAAGCAAAGCGCAGCACAGCTTGATGTTGATTCTTAAAAAAACGTAGCTTAAGAAACACAGCACAGCACAGCTCAGCACAGCGCAGCACAGCTCGATGTTGATTCGTCACCCTTATAAGGCGGTTGTCCTACCGCTCAAGATGGTTATCAGTGTGGTGGTATATGAGAGCTGGTAACCCACATTCATCGCACAATCTGTGGAGGGCCTTAGCTTCACAAGCACAGATTAAGGTCAATGAGGTCAAGTAATTCAATTACAAAGACTGTATTAGATATTACAAGGCATAGATATATTACCTAAAGATAGAACCAAAGTGTAACCGCACATGCGACAGCTATATTCTTGAAATGGATGCCAGGATAGGAAAGCTTCCCCCATTTTAGAGAAAAAAAAATCATAAAATATTCCTAATCTTTATACTTCACAAAATAAAACATTGTTATACAGGGTTATAAGGAAAGGATATACAAGCCACAAATTGCTCATAGTAGGAAAAAGTCTAATAGTAGGAAAATAACTACTAGTACACTAATCTACTCATAAATATGAACATCTTTTATTAAATAGGCAATCTTGCGATTGCGAAAATAATGTACCTTATCTTAGTTTTGGGTCAGCGGGAAATATGAAATAGTCCAATAAATTAATTATTTATTAATTTATTGGGTACAATCCTGGGCAAACATAATTCACAACCTGGCAGCTACAAATCGTAGACGGCTCACGTAGTAACTATTATTCCTAATCTATGGTTTGCCCACCTTGGCACGATTACAGCGACGGGGACAAAAAGTGAAATGTCTGTCTCTCTTTTTCAACCGTGTTTGGCACTTGCCATCTTGCTCTTTTTTACAAAGTACATAGCAATTATGGTTCTATCTGTTAATCTGAGTTACAAGGTATCAATTGAGTATTTACTAGTTTTTATGTGGCTACTTTATTTCTTAGTTGTACGAGATTTCTTTTTAATTTAAATCTTTTTTAAATTCTTCAAATTCTTGTGACGTAATTCTTGGACCCAAACCAAACACGTAAATAACATTAATTAAGTACATACATACCTAATCTTGATTATCAATCGAACATTAAAAAATAAAATTTATCATTCCTTTATCTTAATCTGACTCTGGACTTTAATTTCGCAATATTGATACAAAAATTACGAAAAGTACATACTCGTACTTCACAACAATCGAGAGATTATGTCGAAATCCTGCTTCTACAGGGTTATTCAGAAAGGGTATGCTAAGCGGAAAAGGGCTCATAGTACTCATCATTATGAACAACTTTTACTATGGAACAAACACGGAATTCGCGAAAAAAAAATCAGCTGTTCGATAGAAACATGTCAATGACACTCGACGAAATGTATGGAACAGCTGATTTTATTTTTCGCGAATTCTGGTTTGGTTTCATAGTAAAAGTTGTTCATAATGATGAGTACTATGAGCCCTTTTCGGCTTAGCATACCCTTTACTTATAACTCTGTATGAAATAAAGAAAGAATGAAGAATAGAAGAAATGTACCAAATCACACGGCACGTGTCTAGAATTTATATAAATTATGATTAATTAAGAGTAAATTAATAGGTAATAGGTAGAACAGAGACTATTAACACAGGCATTGTTTGCCTAATAAAGAGTTCCTGAACGCAATATTTATAAGATCAATCTTAATATATATAAATCTCGTGTCACAATGTTTGTCCTCAATGGACTCCTAAACCACTTAACCGATTATAATAAAATTCGCACACCATGTGCAGTTCGATCCAACTTGAGAGATAGGATAGTTTAAATCTCAAATTATAGTCGCAATTTTAATTTATTGCAAATTATATGTATACTGATAATTTTTACTATAAATTGACAAGTTAGCATCAACATACTACGGTTGCTATAGTTACGCAATGGCTTTTGACAGGACAACGTCTGTCGAGTCAGCTAGTCTTTTAAATAAAATTCTCGTGTCACAATGTTAGTTACCATACTCCTCCGAAACCGCTGGACCGATTTTTATGAAATTTTATATGCATATTCAGTAGGTCTGAGAATCGGCTACTATATACTTTCCATTTCCAAACCGCTCAGTGATAAGGGTTGTCCACCCCTAACATTTATTGTCATGCGGGGCTAATAACCCCGCAGACGTAATAGCCCCGCATGACTATATTTTTATTTTTTGGACAACATTTTTATTTTTTCATAATGTGACTTATGTGGCATTAAAAATACATACAACCCTAAATTTTCACCATTCTATCACCAACCCCATCACTTATAACTATCATATATATCTATATATATCTTATCATGATACTTATTATACTTGCGGTATAAATAATACTTACAACTGATACCAAAATAATGAAGTAAGTAGTTTAATTTCACTATACATTATAATACATTTATGTAATACAATTTCATACCGAATGTAAACAAAACGAGGCTACATCTCAGACTTAATAAGGTATAGGGAACAATAACAATGGAAAGATAATTATTTATTACGTAATTTCTACTTATATAAACAAAGAGAGACAGATGGATCATTGTGTAAAACTTAGGTGAAGCCATGAACTCTTTGGGGTCGTCCATCAATCACGTGATGATTTTTAGCAACTTTTTCAACCTCTCTCCCCTGGTGATACATGGTGAGGTTATAAATAACCCCCCTCCCCTCAATATCATGTGTATTTTTTATATCTTAAAAAATTATCTTAAAAATCTAAAGGAAAAAATTAATACACGTGATATTTGCCTAGACCCCCCTCCCCCTCGTGACATTTCTTGATGATGTTTCCTCCCCCCCCTTTCGAGTCTCACATGGTTAATGGATGATCCCTTTCGCGCGTACACACAAGACACACACATTGACATATCAATATACCTCTACTTGCACCGAGAGAGCTCGTCTACGTACGTAAAGTAAAGTTATTGGCTTTATATCTACCATAGTGCCTCATCTTTCTCTAAAGGCTCATCTGAGACAACAAAATGGCTTATCAAACAAAACAGTCATCAAAAAACTCATCATCGAAACAATTAAGTATTAAATTCTCACTAAAACAATTACCTAATACATTAAGACGTATTTATTTGCATATACATAGGCTTGAGAACAGGTTTTAGAGTTTAATTAATGCGTTAACGCGTAAAAAATAAAAATAAAAATAAAAAACATTTGAATGAAAAGCTCTAAAGATATTTAAAAAGTACTCGTCAAGACGAATCAAACGAGCCCAAACTCGATGGGGTTGCGGTGTTTTATTGCAGAGTTCCCATGACCTTCGGACTCCATCATCAGAACAACTCCATGCCATAATAGAATTGCATCATCATCTATTATATTTATTTATATTTGGATGCAAAATTACAGCTCAATCGGAAAAAGGAAGATGGGTCTTTAACTTGCAAGATTAAACAGACTGACCCCGAGACAGATAAAAAACTCGTAAAAAAACACGCTGCAATCTTTCTCTGAATCGATGATGAGTTTACCAAGTTCTGGTGCTAGTTATATCGTCATGACCTTGTGGACGTAGCACAGGGACAGAAGTGGCTCAGCTGTTGGCTCACTTGGCGGCATGCCAGCTGCTCCAGCGATATCCAAATGAGTATACTTTACGTTCTTGTCTTCCAACCCCCCAACTCTAATCAGGAACCCAGCTGCCAGCTGATGGTTACGACAGTTGGCATCAGTATCATACTGCACCAAGTCATCGCCTTTGCATTTGCCGTTGTTAACCGTCATATCCTCAGGCCTGACTGTGGAGATTTCAACACCTTCTGACATCCTTGAAGCACTGGACTGCAGACGACCAGAGTGGTTGGCCGCTTTAGCGCTGTAATTGTCCATTGCGGCGGTGTAGTTTCCATAGCACGCTCTGGCATGTCCTGTCAGCGTTGCCAGGGTATAGATGTGAGGGTTGAGCTCGTTCAAAGCAATCTCTGAGGCTTTGTACAAAGCGTCTGCCATGGCAAGTCTGCCTTCAGCATCCGTGTTGGTGACTCTAACGGTCTTCCCGCCTCTGGATAGCAACAGCTCGTCTGACACGTAGGCATCGGATCCGACAGAGTTTCTGCAGAGGCAGAGAACGCCGATGACCTTCAAATGAGGAGGCTTGAGGATGGAGCAGGCTTTGAGGAAACCAGCGACGGCGGCGGCTCCACACTTGTCTCGAGACATGCCAGCCATCTTGCCCGAAATCTTGATATCAGCACCACCGGTGTCATACGTCACTCCTTTGCCAACCAGCAAGAGAGTTTCTGTAATCCTTGCTATATCGGAAGGATGGTATTCAATTTCGACGACTCTAGGTTTGTGGCGGTCTACATGAGTCGAAGATCTGGCCACAGCTGCCAGCAAAGGATACTCTTTAGCCAAGATCTGATCATCAGCGATCACGTTAACGGTTATATTGCTGTCTCCATTGAAAGACTCTTTGACATACTCCACGATTTTTTGTGGGCACATCCTCTCTGGATCGCCTCCGCCGATGTCTCTGGTAAAAACTCTCGCTCTTTCTAACGCAATAGCATTCCTCACAACCCTTTCGAAAGCTTCCGTCTTCTTCTCTTCAGCATGAAGTCCTATACGCAGAAAGTTCTTGGGATTTTCCTTCTCTCTAAACTGCAGGGGTACGTATAGCGCTTCCAATGCTCCAAGGATACTCACCAGCTGTCCATCAGGGAAGGCCACGACGTTCTGGACGACGAGCAGCGGTTTCTTAGCTCCAGAATCTAGGGCTCTCACCATACCTTTGTGGGCAGCTTCTTTCAGCACTCTCGCATCGTGGTACGGGGTGATTTTTCCAGTTGGCGCTAGAATTATTCGTCCGCCGGACACATAGTCACAGTTCCAAACGGTAGCGACTTTGTGGATATGCTTGTCCAATTTAGAAATCTTCTCAATAAAACTGCTGATATGTTTCGGCAAGGGCACATTGAGTTCATCAGGATAAAGAATCAGTATAACAGCGTCATAATCATTCGACTGTAGGTTAGTTTCGATGAAAATGTTCTCGTACAGTTTGAATTCCATTGTTTAGAGTTCTTTGTTCACTTGTTTTGCATTTATTTGTATTTACGTCATCACTCGCGGACGACCGATTTGATACTGTCAAGACGCTAACAAAAAGATCACTTATGAACCGTTATGCTATAATTATTATTTGTTGTGTTTATCAGTGTCTGTTTCGTTATCTCAGTAATTTATAGATTGTTTGTTGCTCGCTGATACAATGTAGAATGTTGCTACGTGTTTTTATTTGATTTGAATTTCAATGTTTTAGATAATATAGAATAACAAAGAGATTAAAACATTTTAGAAACAAGCTTTTATTGCATCGTCATTGGAGTTACACAGGTATAAACAACTCAATCGAACGTCAGGAAGTTCTAATTTTGCTTTCAAGGTTTTTGACCCACACAGACACTGAAAGTTCAATAAAACCTTATAATCATTGGAATTAGATATATAGATGGATACACTCTTTATTGTTCACACTCGATATCACAAACAAAATGATAATAACACTGAAAACTAGTGCAACATCAAATCAACGAGTTCAATTCAATACAAAATGTTATTAACCTCAAAATACTAATTCGGGTATGTAGTGTCGACCGGTTGGCTGGCCTTGAGTTTTTAGGCCGCGTTTAGGCACGGCTTTACAGCTGTCGCTGTCAATAATTATTTTTCGTGTAATCCGAATTACAATAGCGTTTTAAAAACCATTAGCGGAACTACAATTGTAAATACCGGTCACCCATCCGAAGACGGACCGTGTCGTCCGTTCAGGAATATTGATACAAAGTTAAGCTTACGTAATGAATTCTAAATTGAGGTTGTCCTATAAATTATTGTGACTAAAATAAGCTTGTGCTTGAGAAATATCAACTCCCGCAGCGTTGACTAGATTAATATAAATTGACGATTTACGTAGGTACATTAAAAAGTTAAATAATCTTTGGCTTATCAGGTAAAAAGAAATGAAGATAAAATTAATGCGAATTATTCAAAATCTGTCATAAATCGTATCTTTACAAGATAATGAAGTACCTACCTAAATACTTTTTCAAATAACACAAATTATTTAATGCGAATTATTCAAAATCTGTCTTAAATCGTATCTTTACAAGATAATGAAGTACCTACCTAAATACTTTTTCAAATAACACAAATAGTATGTTATGTAAGTATGTTGGTTTGTTATCTATTGTTTGGATCAAATCTTTTAACTGAATTTTGAGCCACTTCTCGATACTTGTCGTCTGTCTATATTTAATTAGTTTATCATTTTCGACAATACTAGTGACCTGCTCCGGCTTCGCACGGGTATGAAATATAGTTTATCTTATACTCGCTAATAATGTAGCTTTATATTGGTGAAGGAATTACCTATTAAAATCGGTCGAGTAGTTTCTGAGTTTATTAATTACGAGCATACGAATCATTTCTCTTTATGATATTAGTGTAGAAAGTGTGTGAGTGTGTGTGTGTGTGTGTGTGTGAGTGTGTGTAAGTGTGTGTGTGTGTGTGTGTGTAAAAGTGATCAAAAATAAAAAGACCTAGTTATAAACTGTTTTGAAAGCCTAACAAAAGCCAAAAGCCTGATAGTATCGTTTCGGCAATTGACAACCTGACGTGTAACATTCACCTTCTACGCCAGGCGTTTTATGAGAATTTAACCATTCCTGCAGAATGGCAGGTGAAACTGCGGGGCGCAGCTAGTTTGCAATACCTAATATGAGTCTCTATTAGTCTGTATGGATGTCCTTTTCGCTGAAAGACAAATCCAGTTCAATGGTCTTGATATCAAAACGCCATACGTAGTTACTAAATGGCAGTTCTTACCCACCGTCCACCTCCTGAGACCACCTGGGTGAACCGTTCTAGTAGCAAAACGTCTGAAAAATCGCTCGTCTGTTGTTTTACGTACATCGAGTTTGCTCAAAACTGGTCTGCGCCACTCAGAATTTTATAATCTTAGAATTCAAGCCCCTGCGCGGCATAGCACTGCACTCGTCACCCTGAGATATAAGATGTTTAACCTCCTTAGTATTTGCCCTGTAATTTCTCTGGAAACAATGCCCTTCCAACCGAAACACAGTAATGTTTGCACACTGCTTGGCGGAAGAATAACTAGCAAAGGTGTGGTGCTTCCCTAGGTGGCCTCTGCAAAAGAGCCCTACCACTACAGAAAGAGATATAAGATGTTAAATCTCCAATTTGCCCAGACTTACCAGGCTCGATGTTTTCGTTCAGCACCTCAATGTAGAGGTCTCTGGAGTCCCGGTTGTGCTCGAAGGGAAATCCCAGGGCTCGCATCACCATCATGTCAATTTCAGGCGATTTTAAACAGTCATAGCCGAGTTTCACGAACTAGAACCATAAATACAGTGTATAAGAAATGGGTATTATTGTGTGATTAGCTAGTATGGTGTGGCATGATGAAGTATCGATTTCCCTTTAAAATTAAGAATAAAAAAAAGAAAAACAAAGTGGATATGGTAAGCTGAAAAATGCTCATAGTACTCATCATTATGAACAACTTTTACTATGGGACCAACCCTGACATCGCGAAAAAAATCAGCTGTTAATAAATAATATAAATTTGTTTATTTGTCAGAAAAAGATGTTACAATTGTGTATGAACCCTGAATCTTGCACTAGGTGAGTCCTGTGTCGCAAGATTCAGTGTTTTCCATGGTTGATGAAGTTATTAAATCTAGACAGGATAAACAATCGGTTCTATAGAAAACGTCAATGACAGTCGATTAAATGTATGGAACACTAGATTCTTTTTTCGCGATTTCAGGATTGGTGCTATAGTAAAAGTTGTTCATAATGATGAGTTAAAAGCATGCTATTATTGCATTGTCATCGGAGTTACACAGGTATACCAAATTTCAGCTCAATCGGACATCGGGAAGTGGTTCAAAATTCAGTTTTAAGATTTGACCCAAACTAACAGTGCCAGTTAAATAAAAGCTTGTTGAATGGGTAAATTCCCTGGTTGGGAATTTACCCAGTCACACCCAAACGTGTCATAGTGTTACTCGTTGGGAAACTTTTTACGGCTAGCAGAGCGACTCAATACGCAATTCATGTTAATTTCAATGGAATGGGAGAATAGGAAGTATTCTCATTTGTCCCCTTTTGTAACGAGTGACAGGAAGCGTAGACTATACTCGTATAAACTTTGTCTGAAAATTTAAAGTCAGGTTAATTTAGGTATTGTGTCGCAATTGCCATAATACTTAGTGACCCAAATTATGTCTCAGCCACCCTTCTCCATCTTAAAAACTCTTCTCTCTATTCTTTAATATACTCTTGTTTTGAATTACAGATAGAAAACTTACATGCGGGTTGAAAATGGAGTGTCCTCTAGGGGCAAATTGACACCTCTTCGTTCCTTCAGGGTTTATAAACACCATGACTTCATCAGTTGGATAAGGACGAGCCATCACCGGCTTGAATTTAATGCATGTCTTGAACGCAAACATGGATAGAGTAGAAAGGATAGCCAGGGTCTGTTCATGGTCTGTGGGTATTTGGGAAAAATATATACATTTTCCCATTTGCCCCGAAGGGTTTTTTGGGATATCTAGAAAAAAATCTTTAGGAAAATCTTACCAAAATGCGCAGGGTTCACGTAGAAGGGCACGGTAGCGTTTCGCCATATAGCGAGAGTTTTTGTTGTTATAGCTGTTCAAACAAAATAATATATTTGGATAAACTAGGCTTATTGTCAACTCTGGCTCATCAGATTGCGGGACAAGGTAAGTACAGTACCCGGCGATAAATATTGCACATCGACTTTTGGAAAGAGACGATTGCTTTGTAGAGCATTAACTCTGTCGCACGAAATACAAACAGTCTAGTATCTATTAGGAGATAGTGTGCGACAGAGATAATGCTCTACGAAGCCGAAATTAGCCGATTGTCTCTTTCCAAAGGTCGATGTGCAATATTTATCGCAGGGTACTGTACCTACCTAAACGCGCTTACGTCCAGTCGGGGACAAAAGTCACTGCGCTAGCATTAACCACGTCGAAGTTCCGACCAATCATAGACGACCTATTCCTGCAGCTGAGACTTTCAGTCGCATTGTGTGCCTCAGGACCTTTTGACATTGACATTTTTGACGTTTAGTATGGTGATGATGGCGAATGTGATCCAAATCGTTGTATGCATTATCGCTAATCTTGGACACCTTTTTTACATTTACCATTTCAACTGCCCGCATTTAAACTGTAACTGTTATTTATTAATAGGAGGTGCATGGGGGCATTTGGGAATTACCCCAAAATCCATATTTTTTTTACAACATGTTTCTCTTTTTACGGCAGTCGGATATATAGCTTACCAGTTTCGCTCTTATAATTTGATTCATATTTTGACAATACTATATTAAGAACATTTAAAAATAATATAAAAACCAGGCACGGTTGCAACATTTTGGTTACAACACTAAAAATGAACTCAATTTTATATTAATATTTCAGTTATTTTATGGTTACGATTTTTATTGGGGTATAACAAAACAGAATCCAATTTCCGTCTAAGGTAGTACATTTTCTTCTGACTTTGCCTGTATCGATACAATAGGGCCAAGTTTGAAGGCATTTTAAGACAGATCTAAACTAACTAAAAATATAATTATTATCTGTCTTTATCATTGCAAGCCATTAGACAAGGATGCCAATAGTTTTAGAAAATTTAGATCTGTCTTAAAAAGCCTTCAAACTTGGGCCTAATGAGTTACTATGTTAGTTTAAATAAATATAAACCAGTAAATAAAGATTAAATTTAAATTTTAAAAAACCTGTGTTGTCACGGTTGAACCAATTATGATAAAACATGTCTAAAAACAAGATTCACCACAACAAAACCTGCTTTCACATTAGGAAACCGTTTCCTAATTAGTTCACTTGTTTGTTTATGATGTCACAGACAAACATACACAACGGTTAAACTCTTTTTTCGTTGGGGGTTGGTTATAAATATATCTATGGTTGGGTTTATACAATATTTGTCTATGATAAATAGTTTTTACTGTCAATGCATAATCCAATATTGTAGGTATTTTAAAATGCGAAAAAAACCAGGTTTTCTACTGAATAAATACTTCAGAAACTTTCTCAGGGGCACTAATAAACAGGGTTATTCGTAAAGGGTATGCTAAGCCGAAAAGGGCTCATAGTACTTTCATCATTATCATTATGAACAACTTTTACTATGGGACCGATCCAGAATTCGCAAAAAAAATTAGCTGTTCCATACAGCTGTCCTGTAATGGACAAACGTGACGTTTAACATCAGGCGAGCGATTTGCTCGTCTCGTCACTAAATTACATTAAAAAAAAAAAAAAAAACATTTTTCTACAAACAACAAACGAACATGAAATTCGCGAAAAAAAAATCAGCTCTTCCATAGAAAAATGTCAATGACACTTGACAAAATGTATGGAACAGCTGATTTTTTTTTCGCGAATTCTGGGTTGGTCCCATAGAAAAAGTTCTTCATAATGATGAGTACTATAAGCCCTTTTCGGCTTAGCATACCCGTTATGAATAACCCTATATAGTAACATAGGTGTATTAAAATGTTAAAAGATACAGATTTTCTACTGAATAAATACACTTTAGAAAGTATTTCAGGCTCATCAATAACTACTTTATTTTACTTGCAACTTTTAGATTATTTTGCTAAGCTATAAGGTCCTGTAGTTGCCTGGCACAGATTACACTTAGATATTTATATGACCGCCTTACTTTTGCACTAGCTGTAAGTATATTTCCAATTTCTGAATTTATTCAGTTATAAGCAAACAAAAAAAATTACATTCTAATTACATTTATTTACATAATCTACAGTTTTTTCTCCGGCAGCCCTAGGAGCTTCCTTACTGCTGTATCATAATATTTCAGCGTGGCATCATTCTCACCGTCATTGAAAAGGCTTGACACTGCTTTCTTGTAGTCATCTGAATTCGGTATCTGGCTTTCATCAAAGTTTTTGTATTCGTCATCAGTTAGGGTTTTTGAATCGTTACTGCATTTCAAATGCCAGTTGATTAAAGATTTCTTTGATGTGTTATTGTTCCAATCGTAATACTCCATGTCTTCTTCGGATTTGTCCTTTTCCCAATCTTCGAGATTCCACGCTTCGTGATAGCAAGCCGTTAGTAGATAGTTAACGTAGTCCTGATTCTGCCCTCTAACGGGGCAGCGATCTGCGGTTATCGTTACCAAATCAGTTTCTTTGTTGTACCGTTCGCCAACTAACCTTAAAAACTTGTCTTTGGAGTGTTTATCAAGGTTAAGTGTGGACACCTTGATGCGTAAAGTCACTATTCTAGCCAAAGGGTTACGTATAGTCGGACTCGCATGACAATAGTCCGATGTTATGACTTCGACTGGGTAGTGTTTTTCAATAGCTTCTTCGGAGTTTAACAGCTTCGGCCATTCAGTACAGAACTGTTTGATCGCTTCACATTGGCGCTGGATGACAGGTGGAGTCAGGTGCAAGAAGTTTGGTATCTTCATGAGTTCCGCATTGGCCTTTTTGCCGGGGGGTGCTTGGCCTCTCGGGACATATCCTTGGCGAATTGGGAGAGGCACGGACGACGGGTGGAAGGATTTTGGGCCCGGCCAGACGTTACCCCAGTTCTGAAAATTTTGTAAGAATAAACATAAGTACCACTAGAATGATTTTGTATCGAAAGTTGTAAATACTTGTAATAAAACAGCTAGTTCGTAAAAACTAGTGAATCTACTTAATGGAGTAAGAAGGAAGGGCAATTGTATTGAATACCTTTCTTTTCTATGCTTTTCTAGTCTCAGTAAAATTGCGAAGAACTAATAATGAAATGACGACGGTGACAATGTTATTTTGCGAATATGAGGACTCTAACCTGGTCTGTCGGCATCATATCAGCTCTATCGGGCTGTACGTCAGCTCTCCGAGCCACTCTACGCTGTTGCCTGGTTCTCGTCTTCATTATATCAAGAACTCTAAACTCTTCGTCTTCATCATTTTTGTTTTGCTTCGTATCAGCTGTGGTGGAGTTTAGACGCCATAGCTTCACGTTGTAAGCTGGCGCAAAGCTCCCAGGACGGCAGTGCTTGATAAATATACTCATTTTATAATATTTCAATCAGAAATTCAATGTTTTGAAATCTCTCGGTTCATTTCATTTTTGTTTGAAATGTTTGAGGTTAGGTTTTATTTTTAATCGAATACCTACTACAGATAAAAAAGGTAAGAATCGTCATCTGTGATTTACGTTTCACAACACGCAAAACACGAATAATAAAAAATAATCTATGAATAGATGAAACTTAACGAAACACAAATGTAAAAATAATAATTTATATGTGCTTGTGGATACTACACTTTTAGCATCTGTATTTCTTTACTTTTATGGATAAACTCTAATGTAAGCTGCGTAACCGGTACGCTTTTATCACCTCTTCTTGAGTATTTAATTAAATAGTTTAAACTTAGGTAGAAAAGATTAACATGTAATTCCTCATCAACTATTTCTCATGGCCCTTATTGTTAATAATTTATTAATACGCAGAGCGGAAAGGGTTTCAAAATATAGTACCAAAAAAAATTTTGTTAAATGTAGCGTAAAATTCTTTCACACCGGCTTCCGCGCGCGGGACCAATCTCGGCTCGCGACTACCCGCCCTTCAAGTATTATACGACCAAATTTAAAGGCATCCTAGAGATACGTCAAAATCCGTTAAATATGAAACAAATAACCACAAACGTTACAAGTTAGAAAGAGAGATCCTAATTGAAACGTCAAATATGAGGATTTACTAAAAACTACTCGATTTCCGGTAATGTAGAGTTCGTCCATTTTCGCTTTTCATTCATTTTATTTTACTACTCTGTGAATGGAATGTGTGATTTTTGTATTACTGCGATGTACCTACCTGCAATAATTTAACTTTGTTTTTAAAAGTGTTGTGAATACAGTGATGTGATAGCGTTGTAAAAATGTCTGACATCAAAAAGGGAAGAAGAAAGTCCAAGCTAGAAGTGCGCAATGATAATGACAATGGAAAAACAGAAAAAACTATTTTGCAGGTAGGTAAACCACCATCTTGTGTGTACTGTTTCTTTACTCTAATGTAAAAGTTAAAACTGCAAAAAACTTGTAAGTAAGGCTTTTATAGGTCATGTTATCACTTTAAATCGAGGTTAAAGTACATATTAAGTTTGTTGCTAAAGTATTGCAATAGCAAGTTCAAAATAGCGAGCATTGGAATGGACGATGCGCGCGCATCAGAAAAAAGCAGAGGGTAGGAAAATTTCGTTAGGTTCTCTCATAGGTACTCTCCAAAAATAGGTACCCTCAAAACAAAACTAAACATATTATCAACATACTCTGTTTACAACAGTTTTCTAGCTCATAAGTTTGGTTGATAAAGCTTACCATATCTGTCAAATTGCATACAAATCTACTCGAAATTTTCATTAAGATTATTTCAGTTTCGGATATTCTATGAAAGACAACATCTTAGATATTATTGATCTCGGAAAATATATCTAAACTGAAGAAGGTAGTAAGTATAAAGTAAATAGAAAAATCATGACTCACAAAGAAGGTTAGAATTTATCTTACAAAAAATTTATTCAATTCATTTATTTTAGTCATTGAATGAAGAGTTGAAAGAAATAGTGGTAAGTGATGAATTCATTTACAAATAGTCTCATCACATGTTATTCTAAATTTCTAAATGTCTAACTAAAGGTAAAGAAAGGTAAAGAGCGGGCTCTTTTTCCGCAACTAGGCCGGTAATCGGCCCTTTTTGCGTGACATATGCGGGTTTTCCTCACGATGTTTTCCTTCACCGAAAAGCCAGTGGTATGTAAATTCGTACATAAGTCCTAAAGAACTCATTGGTACGAGTCGGGGTTTGAACCCGCCACCTCAAGAATGCGAAGCGTCGGTTCTCCCACTGAGCTACCACGGCTCAAATGTCTAACTACTTAATATAACAGCCTGAGGGTTGGTGAAAATGAATGTGCGCTGAGCAAAATCAGTTTACTTCAAAAATGAAAATAAACATACAAAACTCTGTAGTTTAGTACCTCAGATCAAGTAGAAAGCCTGAAAACTAAAAAAACTGAAGCTTAAAAACTACCCTACTGCTTTTGGCTTTCTCTGAGCAACTGATCTAAGAATTGACAATTGATTCGGCTAGTTTTGACGTGACAACGTCTTATAATTCCATGGAGCCTTATAATAGCATCGGTCCGCTAGTGCAGCGATTGTAGGTTATGCTATAATTGACAAAACTATAACAATAAGTTAACAGAACTATTTCACGATGAGTAAAAAATCAATTGCTTTACTATTCGATCGAAGTAATTATCGAGCGTAGCTATGATTTCAAAAAATTAAAATAAATGTTAAATCTTTCACATAAAATAACAACGTGTCTGAAATGACAGGTTGGACTAGCCAGGGAACAATTTTCTCCTATATCAAACACATTAAGGCGGGCTTTTTAAAAGCTAGAGTTACAAAAATTTTAATGATGTTTCCAAATTTTAAATTTATGATTTATGAACAATTATAATTTCATCAAAGTTTATTCTTATAATAAATTATTTATTTTAAATTATTACTTTTTTACAACAAATTACAATTAAATTTGCAAAAAAAAAAATTAAGTAACTAATTACAACTTTTATTCAGTTTACTTGCTGAAAGAAATAATGTCAATACAAAATTTATTGATATGAAATAATAAAATCAAAAATTAAATTTTAAGTCTAGAAGAAATTTAAACAATACATTGAAGTATTTTGTAAATTGAAATTTTTCTGAATGAAGAATTTTATGAAAAAAAATTCTAAATTGTTTCGAACAACGATTCATTTTGCAGAGCTTACAATCGCACCATGGAGAAACAATCTGACGATCCAGAGGATTTCACTAATGAGCCACTACCTTCGATGAGTGAACCCATAAAGGTTGAAGATGCTGTAGCATCTACTTTAACAACACCATTCGTGCCAATAATCCCTTCTTCAAAATCGAAAGCACAAAAACAACGTGAATACAGACAGCGTATCGCAGCATCTAGAACTCCTGCTCAGGCGGCTGCTGCAAGAAAATCAAAAACCGAAAGACAACGCAACAACAGATTACGCCAAGCTGCTAACTTGGCTATTGCCAATGGTTTTCTTGAAGTGACAATATCATCTTCATCTCGTTCAGGGGAAGAGTCGAACAATGTCCAACAACAATCTACCACCACTGCAGATCAACCTGATGAGCATGTCAATCTCACAAATGAGCCACTCTTTCCGGCAATTCCCGTTCCCATGGAGGTTCAAGAAGCTGTTGCATTGCAAGCCTCAGCTCCAAAAACAAGGGCACAAATACAACGTGACTACAGACAGCGGATTGCTGCATCCAAAACTCCTGCACAGGCAGCAGCTGCAAGAAAAGCACGTAATGTAAGAGATCGAAACCACAGATTATGCCAAGCTGCTAACTTGGCTTTTGCCGGTGGTTCTCTAGAAGCGACAACTACATCCTCATCTCGTTCAGGGCAAAGGTTAAACACCGTCCATATTGATGCCGTCCAACAATTTACCGACCAACAACTTCAAACTACAGAACCAGCAGAAACTACTGTACAACCAAGTACTTCTTCAGATCAAATTGAAGTTCAAGCACAATCTATTTGGAACACTAAATGGGCATCATCAAGCATGAGATTCAAATCCACTTTCTTGGACAACGATTCTGGCTACACTTGCTCGGTCGGCGACAGACTTTCGTTTGGAAACGACCTTAAACCCATCACTGCAGCACAGCAGGTAATTTCGGAGCAATTCAATTTCCATTTACCTCCTTCTCTACAAAATATCTATCAAACAAATAAAATTAAAATTTTCTTTTGAAAAATGAAACCATTCCGTCAGTATTATCTTATGACGTTGTCACGTTCAACTATCGTCAGTAAACCGACTTTACAGACAACCGATTTTTTATGCGTCAATATGTGCTTGAAGTATACATACACGGGAAGTAAGGGTCGGTACATATCTGAAGGAAAATGCGTCGCGTATTATCGGTCGCGAAACGCCAGAACAGAGAAATGTATAATAAAACATTAACGATGGATGTTTTACCCGCGCGACCGATAATACGCGACGCATTTTCCGTCAGATATGTACCGACCCTAAGGCAGTTGAATCTATACACTAAATCCACTTTCTACTTGACCTGAGTTTAATACAAAATAATAAAATGTAATGTATTTCTGATATAATACAAATCTTACAATCATGGCAAACTTAATAAACTTCAAAAAAATTGGAAAGTAAGGACAAAATGTGTGAAAAATGATAAACAAAAAAGGGGGCCTTTTTAGATATGGTGAATGATACAGCAGAAATGTCAAAACAAACCCACATAATAATAATATTTCATTTATTTCAGGCAATATAACTTGCATACAATACGCCCATAGAAAATAAATAGCTTACTCACTAACATATAATACATAAAAATAAAATATAAACTTGAAATTATTGTCAACTAGCTGTCCCGACAGACGTAGTCCTGTCTTAACTAAATCTTTATTTTCTAATGTTCCGCTCAACTTCCTTAATTTTTTCTTTCTAAGAACCTTCTCCTGACAATAATTAACACATCAAACAAATAGTTAGCGAATTTGTTCCATCCGTTCACGCGTGATGCGTTGACCAAGGGAAATAGAGATTTATTTTTATAAATAAAGATTATTGTACCATAGTAGTATACAATATGTCCGGTTTCCGATGTCCGATACTTTAAGGGGTTAAAATGCAATTAATTTTATCGACAAATCACGGATTTTTTTTTATTTTTCTCTTTATCAATTATTTTATTTTTTTTGTTTTATTTCATTTGCTGGGGTATGCGCGCTTTTCAAGTACGTATGTTTACACTGTCATAGCTCCTAAACTATTTAACTCACAGTTAAGATTTAATTAAATGTACATTTATAGCAAATATCCTGTATTATTAAAAAAATAAATAAAAATAAAATTGGTTAACACATTGGTTTTTTTTTTTAAAACTAATAATCTGAAAAAAACATCAATTTGTTGTCCAATTTATTTTTTTCAAAAATTATTTTAAAAAAATTAAAATTTGAATCTAGATTTATTGTCTACACTATTAACTAACATTTGAGACCACTTTTGTGTTTGTAAGTCTTCTACTTGGGTAGATATTGTTAAATTAATACAAGCACCTATGCTTCGCTAACAATTTTTTTTAAAGTGCTGCCATTTTTTTATTGATGGAGAAAAATAAAAAAAATCCGTGATTTGTCGATAAAATTAATTGCATTTTAACCCCTTAAAGTATCGGACATCGGAAACCGGACATATTGTATAAGTATGATGCCTCACGACGCCCTGGGATAATACCGTAGCACCCCAGGGCGTCGCGACGCACAGTTAGGGAAGCCCTGCACTATAGGTTGTCTGGCAGAAATCGCTTTAGGTGATAAGGCTTTCCTTATACTATTGTTTGTAATTCTACTCAGTCTAAGGTTTTTTTGTAATTTGTTTGTGTTGTGATAAAGCTATATTCTATTCTATTTTACTGTGAAACCAAAGAGTTTTTATTTATTCATGAAAACTTTTCAAAATTCTTTTCAAATGTTTCAAACACTGACAGTTGTCAACCAGAACTAATAATAAGACAAGAACATTATTTTTACAAAACAAAAAACAAAAACCGACTTCAAAAGACCGACTATTGAGTTATTCATCTATTTGTCGCGCACGTACTTAATGCAAATTTAAGACTTATATGGTTTTATTACCAGAACAATTATCAGACCTGGACTAAATTGAAATGGGACCAAATGGGAAGCGTCAGCTTTCTAATAAACAAAGAATAATCAAAATCGATTCACCCAGTCAAAAGTTATGAGGTAACGAACATAAAAAAAACAAAAAAACACACAGTCGAATTGATAACCTCCTCCTTTTTTGAAGTCGGTTAATAATAATAATTAACATTTTCTAATTATATTTTTAATTCAATGCATAATGGCAAATAACTTTAATTAAATGTCAATCAATTCCGAATTTAACTAAAACAAACTTTACAATTTTGAATTTAAACATTTTTTTTTTTTATGTTTGTTACCTCATAACTTTTGAGTGGGTGAATCGATTTTGATGATTCTTTTTTTATTAGAAAGCTGACGCTTCCCGTGTGGTCCCATTTCAATTTAGTCCAGTTCTGATAATGGTATCCATGAGAAAACCATAAAATTAATTATAAGTCTTAAATTTTCATTAAGTACGTGCGCGACAAATAGATGAATAACTCAATAGTCGGTCTTTTGAAGTCGGTTTTTGTTTTGTAAAAATAATTAAAAAATTTGCTGTGCTAAAAATAACTGCTTACATCTGTACTATTTTATTTATGATCATTTTAAGTATATTTAAATTTAAATTATTGTAAGGTGTTAATAGTGTATCCTGCCACTTATGACACGGTTCATAAAACATTTTGTTTTTTAATTAACACCGGAATACTCATTTATACTCATTTACCACAACTATAGTCTATTTCAACTAGAGAGCGAAAAACGTACGTTCACGCCACGGTACCACGAGAGCACCGAAAACAAACGATGCGTATCGTTATCCATACATTTATGTATCGTTTCCCTGTCGCTTACGCATTTACCGTGTTTCGTGGTACCGGGCGAGGCGAGCGACAAGGTCCATCAGATATTGCAAACCTGTTTTGACATTTTTCGGTAAGATATGGCTGGGGCCACATTCCGCTCTGGAATACGCTTGGATTCGGATTGTTTTAGTGTGCTATTTGAATGTTTGGTTGTTAATTGTTATTTTTTGTTGAGTTAAATTAGTTATATCTGTTTTTGTTAGGACATATATTTGTTTTGTGTTGTTTTTTGTTTGTGAGTGATAATGGAATCATCGGAGTCGTCTTCCTCGTCATGTAAAAAAGCTACTCCATGAAGCGCTAAGCCACATTACCCCCGAAAAATGGCAAAACTGTATAAGCCATGTAAAAAAAGAAGAAGAAAAATTAGCCTCATTAGACCAGGAAGTGGATAAAACTGTGGATTCATTTATCATAAACGTAACAGGCGAAACATCAGACAGCAGCTCGTCAGACGATAGTAATTCTGATTCAGATTTAATATAATGTAATTTTTTTATTCGTTTGATTTTATTTTCATAATCGTTTCCTATAAATAGGTAATAATAATTATAAATAGTTTATTTGGCACACACTTAAATCTTAAACTAATTACACCTGCCAATGTCAGATGATTAATTTACTAATGTGTAGGTAGATAGTTACACGAAAAACTTGATCTACAGTTTTGAGTTAAATAGTGATAATAGTAATGTAATGATAATTGTTAGGTAAAAACTGAAAACCTGAATTTTGATAGTGACAAAATAGTTGCTAACTATTAAAACAATTTATTGATGCAAAGAAGGTTGGTCTTCCCTGCGCAACACTAAAAGGTCAATGTCCGTTTTTCGCTCTCTATTTGAAATAGACTATAGTTTCAACCACATTCGGTTACTTTCACCAAACAACAATAACTAACATAAAACAAACCAAACAAAAAACAACAAAAACAAAATTAAAAAAAATATATTTTAATTTGGTAATTATAACAAATTGTCGAAAAACCATGTTAGTTTCCATTGCATAAAACAGAGCCGTAATGATTTAACAATGTCCTTAACTATTTTTTTTCTTTCATTTTCAGAAGCTATTACAGTCACCAGAGCCCGAGCAACCCTCGTCCACTCAGCAGCCTTCCACTCCACCATTCCACTTACTCGACCACACATATGCCAGCCTCCATGAGGAACCTGCTTCAACATCATCAAGTCTTCATATCTCCGTCAAGGTTGAAGTTGAAGAATTTGATGAATCAATCATAAACGAACCCGTATCCTCGGTGCCAGTTCCCTTAACACCACAAATCATAGACCACAAACGAAAAACAGTGTCCGCTTTCAAAATCGATCTTGAGAAAATGTATAAAATATCAGAACACATCAACTGGAGTTCAACGAATTTAGCAGACAAATTTCTTAGTACGGAGTTGAAGAATATATGGGGACGTGTCCTTAAACCAGATGATGATAACGATCCTTATAACATAGCAATACAGATGGCATTGAGTGGTTGGGGCCGCAGCTTATTGCATGGTGGCCACAAATTAGGAAGAGAAAGTCCGTTGTTCTACCAGTGTCTAATATGTAATATGGCTTGGTGGTACCTCTCACCGTTCAGAGACCACATACGTACCCACGACCACAGAGAAATCGTAATTAGTCACGTACTAAACGAACATGAATCCAACATCGTTGCAAGCCACGTAGATGTGACTAAACCGATCTATATACCTTGTGAAGGAGACTGCTACCGTTGTGGCAATCCGTTCAGTTTCCACGTAAAGCCATTTAAAATGATGTACCACTGCAAGAAATGTCTCCAAGGAATGGAAACTTGTACAATGGTACGGCAACACGACTTAGTATGCAGAAAGGGTATCAACATGCGCATAGGAGAAAATGTATGCCAATGCCATCTCTGCCTCTCCTTATTCTATTCGAACCAAGCTCTGGACATGCACATGGTGAAGTCTCACCGGGTACGATCAGACATACCCACACCGTTTGCATTTAAGACTTGTAACGTCTGTGAAAAGAAATACCACTACTTCCTGACGCATATGTGTAAAAAAAGTAGCCTAAACGCGGCCTGCACGTATTGCTACAGGAAATTCCCAACGAAGACTCTGCAACAGGCACATTGTGAAATCGGTAACAATGGAATGTATAAATGTAGGATATGTGATAAAGTGTTGGCAGCGATTTGTATGGAAACGGAACATATGGTGTCACATACAGATAACTACCGTATGGCATACAAGTGCATCAACTATGCCTGCCCCCCAATCATACTGTTCCCCGATGAGCGGAGCATCAAACTGCACAAAGTGATGTATCATTTCCAGAAGCACGATAAAAGGAGGACGTACTTTGAGAAGGTATGGGTATGCCAAGCCGAAAAGGGCTCATAGTACTCATCATTATGAACAACTTTTAATATGGGACCAACCCAGAATTCGGGAAAACACCCCTAACATTTTTGTTATTTTTTTGGACAAAATTTTTATTTTTTTATAATGTGGCTTATGTGGCATTAAAAAATACATACAACCCTAAATTTTCACCCTGCTATCACCAACCCCTATTTTTTAATAGGCACTAGAAATAATTTATATGGCAAAACAACGTTTGCCGGGTCAGCTAGTATTTATATAAAAATGAATCGCTGTTCGTTTATCTGACTAAAACTTGAGAATGGTTGGTCCTATTTCGCTAATTTTGATCTTGAAATATTTGTGAAAGTTCAGGGAAGGTTTAAAAGTTAAAAAAACAGCGGATGAAACCGCCGCGCCGGGCGCAGCCAAATATATTTAATTGTTAAGCAAAAGTATACCTTATTTACCTACCGCCTAACATTCACTTTCCAGGTGCTGGTGCCGCAGCAGTGCGTAAAATTAGACTATGAACAAGTAATGAACCGCCTCGGAGAAGTTGGAGGTAATATCCTTTGTATTGGCTGTGTTGGGTACACGTAACGAGTACAGTGGCGAGACAGTAAATGGCACACTCGGCCGAGCAAACAAATCATGGTTCTAGTCTGTCTCGCCTCGAACTAAGTGAAATTCAGTGAAATCCTTCCAGTGAAATTACAGGGCAAATGGGAGATTAAACAACTTATATCTCAGGTTGACGAGCGCAGTGCTGTGCCGCGCGGGGGCTTGATTTCTAAGAGTTCAAAATTCTGGGTGGCGCAGATCTATTATGGGCAAACGTGACGTTAAATATCAGGCGAGCGATTTGCTCGTCTCGTCACTCAATTACATTAAAAAAAATTTATACTAACCGAATACTCGGTCTAGGGCACCTGTCTCGCCACTGTACTCGTTACGTGTATTCAATCTATTAGTTAGTAAGCTCGTAAAGCCTGTTGTTAGTTTTTAGGCCGCCCAAAGGCCTCTGGCATGTCTAACGGTTGCTGTAGGACAAACAACCGGGACCTACATTCCGCCCGACCGGTTTTCCGATTTGTCGACCTGTTTGGCTCAGCGGTAGTGTGTTCGCCTTAAAAGCCAGAGGTCCCGGGTTTGATTCCCGGCCGGGCAGGTCGTGCGAAGCTGGGGCAGGTCCCTGATTTGATGTGTTATATCTGATGTATCATTCTAGGTATTACAAAGTTTGTAATATTAGTACTAAATCGTAATTTGTGTTATTTCCAGGCATCGAATTAAGGAAAGTCCCAGTTTCACAAGGACCATCGATTATTGACTGGTGCGCACCATCTGCTGGCAAACAAACAAACAAACAGGCGGATAACGATAATCTTATTATTATGCGACAGGTAAACAAAAGAGGCCCCCCTTTATATAGGGTTATTCATTAAGGGTATGCTAAGCCGAAAAGGACTTATAGTACTCATCATTATGAACAACTTTTACTATAGGCCTAAACCGATTTAAATAAAATCTGGAATAGAGATAGCTCAAGCTTTGAATTAACAAATAGGCTTTTCATCATCAGCATTTTTCATCACCGCGCGGAGAAACCGCGGTCCAAAGCAAGTTTATAATACAGGGTTATTCATAAAGGGTATGCTAAGCCAGAAAGGGCTGATAGTACTCATCATTATGAACAACTTTTACAATGAGACCAACCCGAAATTCGTGAAAAAAAAACAGCTGTTACATAGAAAAATGTCAAAGACACTTGATAAAATATATGGAACAGCTGATTTTTCTTTCGCGAATTTCGGGTTGGTCCCATAGTAAAAGTTGTTCATAATGATGAGTACTATCAGCCCTTTTTGGCTTAGCATACCCTTTATTAATAACCCTGTATTAGCATTACTAGCTGCTACCCGGGACTTAGCACTCGGTGCGAAGCTGCTCGGCCATCAGCTGTGTATTTGAATAAAAAAGTTAAGTGAAACAATAAAAAAAAGAAGTTAAATTATACACAGTAAAGTGTAGCTTTCCAATAGTGAAAGAATTTTTAAACCAATAATTCCGGCAATTAATTACAAACAAACTTACATACAAATGTAATCTCTTTTTGATATTAGTAAAATGTAATAAAAAGCATGGTTTTGAAAATAAAATGAATAATGTAATGAAATGCATTAATCAATTCAATTTTTGCATTTTCCAGGAGTTAAACGAGCCCGTGGTGATTGACTGTCGAGACAACAGTCAGAATGACAGTCAAGTCAACAGTCAGAACAGTCAAAACCACAGTCAGGATGACAGTCAAGTCAACAGTCAGAACAGTCAAAACCACAGTCAGGATGACAAACAAGTTAACAGTCAGAACAGTCAAGTCATCAGCCAAGTCAACAGTCAGAGCAGTCAAGACAACAGTCAGGATGACAGTCGATGCGGTCCAATGGACTATGCAGAAATGTTGTCGAAAGTGTTCAAAATGGCCGTCGCGGAGCACCGGCCGCGCCGCGCGGGCCTGGGACGTGAGTTTCAATTACTTTGAAAATTATGTAAATTTGGTTTTAAGTAAAGTGTCATAAATAGGCCGGATTATACCCCGTTTTCAGCGATAATTGTATATTTTTAACCGACTTCAAAAAAGGAGGAGGTTATCAATTCGTCTGTATGTTTTTTTTTTTATGTTTGTTACCTCATAACTTTTGACTGGGTGAATCGATTTTGATGATTCTTTTTTTATTAGAAAGCTGACGCTTCCCATTTGGTCCCATTTCAATTTAGTCCAGTTCTGATAATGGTATCCATGAGAAAACCATAGGTATAAGTCTTATAGCATCAGGTACGTGCGCGACAAATAGATGAATAACTCAATAGTCGGTCTTTTGAAGTCGGTTTTTGTTTTTTGTTTTGTAAAAATAATGTTCTTGTGTCTAAAATCTACTAGTGATGCATTTTTTCGGTAGGTTACCCTATGGATAAGTGTAAAATTAACTGTAACAAAAACTTTCTCCTTATACACTAATATGCTGTCGGTATTTGTCGGCCTGTTTAGCTCGGCGGTAGTGTATCCGCCTTATAAGCCAGAGGTCCTGGGTTCGATTCCCGGTCGGGCAGATGTTTGAATGATGAATTTAAATATCTGTTCTGGGTCTGGGTGTTAGTTGTCCTTGTCTTGTGTGTGTTCCATGGTATCCCCGACACAGGATTTATTCCTAGTGGGGAGCTAATGAGTCTGAAACGTTTATTTATTTATCATTATATATTTATATAAATTACGTTATTCCCAAAAATTTTGCGACAATACATATTTAAACCGCGCGGTATGTAAAGCGCGCTGTTTTGAAGTAATAATACAATTGAATATACAGCATTTTTTTTCCCTTTTACTTTTCTAAACCTCGTCATTAATGTTGCAAAACCAGTTTTCGTCCATATTTTTAAACGGGAAAGTCTATAAGGGTCTTATTGCCTAAGAAATAAGACTTCCACTGTTGAAACTTCTCAAAATTTGTTAAAAATACTGTAAATATGTATAAATATGTACTGTAGGGTCAATCAAATTAACGATACGCTTCCTCTGCCCAGCTGGCCCGAGCACCCCCCCGGCGCGGGGCTCGGTGGCTGGAGGCGCCGGAGATGCGCTGCCGACGCGGGAAGGCGGGAATGGTCGTCCCGGTATGTTGCACCCCAAATGGGTCTCACTGATTTTATTTATTAAAATTAATCATCTTAATATATATAAATCTCGTGTCACAATGTTTGTCCTCAATGGACTCCTAAAACAACTTAACCGATTATAATAAAATTCGCACACCATGTGCAGTTCGATCCAACTTGAGAGATAGGATAGTTTAAATCTTAAATTATAGTCGCAATTTTAATTTATTGCAAATTATATATATACTGATAATTTTTACTATAAATTGACAAGTTAGCATCAACATACTACGGTTGATATAGTATAGTAGTTACGCAATAGACGCAATGGCTTTTGACAGGACAACGTCTGTCGAGTCAGCTAGTTAAATTATATATAAATTACGTGTCACGTTGTTTGTCCGCTATAGACTCCTAAACTACTTAATCGATTTCAATCAAATTTGCACACCGGGTGCAGTTCGATCTAACTTAGGAGATAGGATAGCTCACATCTCAATTTATAGTAAAAAAACATGAAAAATTAGAAAATTTAAAAATACTTAAACCATATAGTGCTTTGGACAATGTAAACTTTTTTAATGTAACTTTTGACATTTGACATATAATTGACGCAATGGCTTTTGACAGGACAACGTCTGTCGAGTCAGCTAGTTAACTGTAAAATCTTAATTAAAATTATGGCGCCACGCTTAAAAATAGTTTACACCAGAAAATTGAAAGGCGAGCGTGTGCCCTGCGTGCGGAGAATATGCATTTTGGTAGTCTATAGATGGACTAAGGCTACTAATAAATATTTTTAAATTACGGTATCGTAAAAGTTACAATTTCACCAATTTTCATGCAAATTTTGCCAATTTTCCTGCACTATTTACCCATTTATCATGCATATTTCAAGCTATTTAAGTTGCATATAATTCAGTCCTTAGTCATTAAATTCTACTTATTCACAGAAATCCACACCCAAATCAAATACGAGCCTTTGGACGTTGATCATGAGAGTCTTATCGATATCAAAGAACATCCCATCATCATTAAGCAGGAACCCGGCGAATATTATCAAACTGATAGCTGTCAAAATGACAGTCAAAGTGACACCTGCGAAACATACAACAGTCTAGAAGACATCCTTCAAACTGATACCAGCCAAATTGATAGCTGTCAAAATATTACGAGTCTAACAGAAACTGATAGTATCCGCCTGACGGCGCACCGACCAGTATCTGGTCGATAAAAAAAGACCGCATCGGCGGAGCGGCCAGGAACTGGCCGATTCGTCGCATTCTATAGATTTGCTATTTTTATTAGTGAAACGTGAATAGATCCGGTTGTATTATCTGTGATTGTTCGTTCAAAGACAAGGAATGCTCTAGGTAGTGTTCCAAGTATCTCCCAAACAAACTTTTATCGAAATTTGGCGCCAGTTGTGATCCGTTCGCGCGAGTGAGTGGGTGTGTGTACAGAAGCAATTTTAAAGTGTTTAATCTTAGTGTTTTAGTGTTTCTAGGCTATTTTGGACATCATACGACATGGACAGGTAAGTTATTAACAGCACTAGACTGATATTTTGTTTATTTGGTCGATATTTTTGTAGAAATGTCATAATTCATCCAAAATGACCCAGCCCGCTTGCCGGCTGCCGTCATGTTTGGACTTATTTTTCAAGAAATTTCCACTAAATTGAGCAAATTTACAATATTAGCATCTATAGAATACATTATTTAATGTATATCAAGTGTTCAATTAGTAACTTTCGTCATTAATCAACAAAATAAAGGTAACTTTATAAAAGCCGTCAGTGTTTTGCGCGCCAGGTCAATGACCCGACTGGCCAGCTATTGCTTCACGTTTGGACTTATATTTCAAGAAATTTTCACTAAATTGAGCAAATTTACAATATTAGCATCTATAAAAAACATTATTTAATGCATATCAAGTGTTCAATTAGTTAACTTTCGTCATTATTCAACCAAATAAAGATAACTTTAAAAAAGCCGTTACCGTTTTGTAGCCAAGGTCAACGACTTGACTCGAATCGGCTGTTTTGAAGTGGCTCGTGTTACGATAACCTAAACACTTGTCATAGCTGAACCTTTGTGTGGGATAAGTATTTGAACCGAACTTGTAAACAAATGTAAAACACAAAGCATTTGACTCATACTTTTCTCAGAATTCAATCATAAACATTGCCCTATTTTTTGTTTGACGCTCGGGTTGCGTTTTATGAGGTATGGTTTTGAAAGCTTGTTGTGTGAAAAAAATGTATTGAAAGGTGCGACGATTCGTTTGAATAATGTATATTGGGGTATAATCATGTAAATAAAGCAATAATGTTCTTAAAAATAGCTTCATTTTTTTTTATTTTCAGACTTATGTATGAGGAATGGGCAAAAATTCGCTCTCTCTACTTTTAAGCATAGACTGACAATACATATGGCTACAAAATTGCATTAAATGTTTTAGAATCTGATAGCTGCATTCAGGACGATTCCAATGCTATAAGCTTCATAGGTAGTTTCATCCAAAACCATGTAGAAATATTGATTTTAGTGACACGCGGCGACGTCGTGCAAAAATTTTTTTTGCGCGCTCCCCCCCCCCTCGCCACCTTAGAGACTATGCAAAATGGCGCTTCCCTGTCAAGGGGGTATGCTGGATGGCATAACGGTCAAGACAGAGCCGCAAGATTTCGAAATTGACACCGTTTTCGAGACTGACTTTACCGCTGTCAAAATTGAGCCCGAAGACGTTAAACAAGAGTTTTTAGAATTTACTGAAGTGGACGAATACGCGGACGGTAATTTTATCACCGCAGAAGCCATTCTCGGTACCCCTGAAACGACTAACGCGAAAACAGTTGAAAATAACCCAAATTCCTTGTTAAAGAATACACAACAAGGAAACATATTTGCATCTCATTCCACTTACCTTCTCAAGCCAAATGACGCGAGCACCCAACAAACTAAACTAAACCCAAGAGCGAGACTTAAATCAATTTTAAAAAGAACTAAGACAGATGACACAAACGGGTCGCCCAAAACGAAAATGGCGAAATTTGACGCGAATGGCATAAGAATCCGCAAATTATACACCTGCGGAAAATGCGGGTACACGGAAAATCATAAGCTCTTCCGCATGCACCAGAAATCTTCCTGTGATCTTGATATATATGACACTCCTCAAAGAAACGAGAAATATATGTGCACAAAATGTGACACGTCCTTTTGTTCGTTGAAGTCGTATGTGGTGCATTTCACATTGCATGGCTATGAGGTGCTACAATGTCCATGTTGTAATATGAAATTTGAAATGATGAAGGATTTGTTGCCGCACTTCCATAAGCATGTGAAAATGAATTACGTGAACTGCTGGACGATAAATGAAAAGATGGAAACGACGAAGAAGCAAAATCGGTAAGTAGTACTTTTATACACTTTTAACACTTTACCTGCTGCAGACACATACCGTGTGTTTTCCTTGTGGCAACGCGAACGCGGCTACACACGCCAGGCGCGTAAAACAAACGCATGTGACTATTAGCAGCAGTTAAAGCAAACGCAAGTGCTTATTAGCAACAGCTAAAGTGTTAAACTCACCCCTTGACTCGGAATGCGTACACATTTGTACGTTGACCGTTATTCATTTTGAAAAAATTACGCCCATTCGATTAAAAAAAGAACGTTTTAGAGACCTTTTCAAAATGGTGCGTGTCCGTACACATGAATTATTATTATTATTATACCACATATTTATTTATTTTCATATTTTTTAATTTTTTTACAATATACATAGAATATCAAAAACAATATATTATAAAAAACTTAAAAACTAGGTTGCCGCCGGCAGCGGGGCAGGGCCCAAGCATACCGGTGGTTAAGGCTGCAGAGTGAGGGACCTCACTCTGCAGCCTCATAATAGGTGTGCATGCAGTTGTCCTTTATTATTATTTTATTATTATTATTCAGATATTCATTTATTTTTCTTAGCTTTTAAATTTTTTACAATATAGTATAAAAAAACAAGAATACATTATAAAAAACTTAAAAACTAGGTTGCCGCCGGCAGCGGGGCAGGGCCCAAGCTATGGTTAAGGCTGCAGAGTGAGGAACCTCCTGACAATGCGGGCCGTGTCAAGAATGACCGCCTTTTGTATCTGACTCTTGACCCAACCGTCTGAACGGTCATGGTCGGTTCAAGGGCCTGAAACAAAGGCAGCATCCTAACACGGTACGCCGTCAGGTTAATTCCCCCCTCTGTAGCCTCATAACCTGGTCAAGCTTAACTCTGGCGATTTATTCTACTACAAGGGTCCAGAAGACATCACCTATGGAGGCGTAGGATTTCTTATAAAGAAAGAAATCACATCGGACATCCTAAACTTAAAGAGTATTTCCACCCGAGTTTGCTTCATAACACTTAAACTGAACAAACGGTACTCACTTAAAATTATTCAGGTGTACGCACCAACGTCATCCCACCCAGACGCAGAAGTAGATGAATTCTACGACGACATAGAAAAAGCCTTCGATGATACCCCATGCCACTTTACAACGGTCATTGGCGACTTCAACGCCAATATCGGTACGCCACTCTCAAACGAAAAATCTGTAGGCCCCTTTGGATTAGGAAAGCGCAACGACCGCGGACAAACCCTTGTTAACTTCCTCCAAAAAAAACATCTCTTCGCAATGAATACGTTCTTCCAAAAGCGACCAACAAGGAAGTGGACATGGGTAAGCCCTGACGGTAAAACTAAGAACGAAATAGAATTTATTGTTAGCTCCCACAAATATGTAGTTCAAGATGTGACAGTTCTTAGTCGCTTTAAAACGGGTAGTGATCACAGAATGATTAGGGCAACACTCAAATTTGACTTGAATAAGGAACGGACAAAACTGATAACAAACGGACAAACACGGTACGAAACACAAGAACTTGCTTCGCTTGGAGATCAGTTTCAGATTGATCTAAAAAACCAGTTCGACGGCTTAGAAGAGTCAAGTTTGGATGTTGACCAGATCAACCGAAAACTTTGCAATGTGATACTAGATACCACTAAAAAACATTTAGGCCGCGTGAATAGAAAGAAGTGTAAGCTTTCAGCAGAAACACAGAAATTAATTGAAGAAAGAAGAAATATGAAACACAATACACCTTCGGAATATAGATTAATCCTAGCTACCAATAAGAAAATCAATAAAGCCATTAAAACAGATTTGAGAAAGTACAATACAGACATAGTTATTAAAACGATTGAAAGATTCCGAGGCCCAAAAGTATTTCAGAGAAAATTAAAAACTGGTACAAAACAAATTCTAAAGTTAAAAGATGGAAACGGTGACATGGTTACGGATCGGCAGAAAATACTATCTGTCGTTGAAGAGTTTTACGACGATCTATACGCAACTCGATCTACTGAGCCTGACATGCAAAATAATGATCCCAGAGCCTTAGCTGTAGAAAACCGAAACGCAGAAGAGCTACCGCATATATTATCCTGCGAAGTACAAAAAGCCCTTGCCCATATGAAAAGCGAGAAATCGCCTGGGCAAGACGGTTTAACTGCTGAGATGCTCCGTGCAGGTGGAAAACCAGTACTAAAGGTTCTCGTTAAACTCTTCAACGACGTGTTGCTAAAAGCTCACACACCTGAGTCTTGGAAAAATGCCATCGTTACCATCATCCACAAAAAAGGAGACATATCAAAATTAAATAACTATAGACCCATAAGTCTCTTATCACAAGTATATAAACTATTCGCTAAGGTCCTTTGCAATAGACTTACACGCCAGCTTGATGAATGCCAACCTATCGAACAGGCCGGCTTTAGGAGCGGATTTTCCACTATCGACCATATCCACACGGTTAAGCAGCTGATGGAGAAGAGTCAAGAATATAACCGGCCCTTGTGTATGGCCTTTGTCGACTACGAAAAGGCCTTCGACAGTGTCGAACACTGGGCCGTGTTTAACTCTCTCCATCGCTGCTCGATCGACGCACGATATGTGGATGTGCTCCGAGAGCTGTATACATTGGCAACAATGCAAGTGAAGCTGCACGACTCTACCAACCCCATTTCCATCAACAGGGGGGTGAGACAGGGAGACACTATTTCACCCAAGCTTTTTACGGCGGTCTTAGATGACGTCTTAAAAATGCTTGAATGGGATTCCCACGGAATTAACATCAACGGTGTATACCTGTCTCATCTTAGGTTTGCAGACGATCTTGTACTTTTTGCTGAAAGCCTGGACGATCTCCACAATATGATCCAAGACCTTTCGGATGCTTCTTTGCAGGTGGGCCTAAAGATGAATATGACCAAGACCAAAGTGATGTCGAACGTTTCTGGGACTTCGAACCCAATAATGATTGGGAACGAGAGCCTAGAGACGGTGGATAGTTACGTGTATCTTGGCCATACTCTATCTTTTGGCATAGAACATCAAAAGAAAGAGATCGCCAGGCGTATACAGCTTGGATGGGCGGCTTTCAAAAAGCTAGATGACATCCTCAAGTCACGCCATATTCCACAGTGTCTCAAGACTCGCCTCTTTAACCAGTGTGTCCTGCCCACCATGACTTACGGTGCCGAGACATGGACGCTCACTCATGAGGCTGTGAACAAAATCAAAGTTGCACAGAGAGCCATGGAGAGGTCCATGCTCGGCATTAAACTACAAGATCGAGTTCGAAACACGGAAATCCGACGAAGAACCAAAGTTCGGGACGTCGGAACCGTAGTTATGAACCTTAAGTGGAGTTGGGCGGGACACGTGGCTAGGAGAGAAGATGGCAGGTGGAGTAAGGCAGTCACCGAGTGGTGGCCGAAGCTAGGCAGGCGAAGTGTTGGTCGTCCGCCGGCGAGATGGGCCGACGACATTTTCAAAGTCGCGGGTCGAACCTGGATCCGATTGGCACAGGACCGAGGCAGATGGCACAGTGAGAGAGAGGCCTATACCCAGCAGTGGGATAAAGAAGGCTGTGGATGATGATGATGATGATGTAGCCTCATAATAGGCGCGCATGCAGTTCTCATTTATTGTTCGAGTCCATCGCATGCGACGCACTACATTATTATTATTATTATTACCATGTATAGGTTCCGTTCCGAGCCTACTGTTACCACGTGACCACGTGACGTTTCCGAGTCAAAGGGTAAAGTGTTAAACTCAAATTGAAAGTCATTTATTGTCTATTTGTCAGCCATGTCAGAGGCCTTCGGGAGGCCTTAGAACTCGTGACTAGCCATTCGGCCTACACGAACTTATTTTATCTAATCGCCCTTCGAGGGTAAACCTGTATTCCAGAAGTGGGAGGATTTAAGGTTAATGACAACTTATTAATACTGACATGTGTCAAATACTTCTCTTTTATTGACAGGTGTAAAATGACTCGCTTACTTTTATTGTTAGGTGTCAAATGTCTCGCTTACTATGTTAGGTTTTTTTTTATGTGTTTGTTTTTATTTACAATAAAGTTTAAAAAAAACTAAAGCTAATTTAAATTAAACTAATCATGAAGTTGTTGTCAGTGTGGCTACTTACCTACCTAATTGACAGGTGTCAAATGTGCCGGCAGATAGTCTCACTTATTTTTATTGGTAGGTGTCAATTGTGCCGTCAGATTCACTATAATTGACAGGTATCAAATACCTCGCTTACTTTTATTGACGGTATCAAATACCTCGCTTACTTTTATTGACAGCTGTCAAATGCCTCACTCCTATCGACAGGTGTCAGATGTGCCGTGAGATCGTCGACCCGGAGTGGTTCTTCACTCACTGGGAGAGGCATCTGGAGATCAAAGTGGAGAATGCGGAGACTGCGGCGCCGATGATCGCTGATAAGAAGATAACCACCACAAACAAGCAAACTCTACCGCCGGCGACACTGCATTTAGCTTTACGTGAGTTTGAATGGAAATAAAAAAAAACAAAATTGGTGTCTGTAGTCGGTTTACGGACGATAATTTAACGTGACAACGTCATAACAAAACATTGATGAAATGATTGCATACTGTTCTCGCTCCGATCGTGACGTCACAATGAGCGTAACGGGACACTTTTCGTGCGTGCAGCCGGCGGTCAGCGATTTTTAACACGGTCACGTCACGTCAAATCCATGGAATCGACATGGAATGGTATTCCATATGCCAATGTCAAAATTTAAAACGCGACGACAGTTGTAACGCGCTCGTTTTCTTAACGCGTAGCGATCTCCCGCGTTTAGATGCACGTTTTGATTTCATTTGACATTAGACCGGTGCCGCTTGGTTAGAATGTTTGGTTTTTTAGTGAAAAATAAGGTAATTAATGACGATTTGTTAATATATACGTACCAAGGTTATTTAAAAAAAATCATTGTGTAGTATTGTAATGAAACGATAGATTTATGTGAATTATTACAATTGCGCAATGTACTAACCCAAATCGTTATATATGCCTTTATTTCTAGTAAAAATGCAACAAAACAACAGCGCCAGAACGAAAGCTTGCCCAGCCCAGATAAGCTATTTGGCTGAGTACATGAGGAGCCATCCCAGTATGGCTTCAGGAATACAAGAACGGGCCAATCTGGAGTCTAGCTGGGTTGAGCTTGCAACTAAGCTAAATTCGCTGGGGCCTATTAAAACGGTGTCCAAATGGAAACAGGTAAATAGTGTTCTTGTACCATACATATCTGTTGTATTAACTTATTCTCAGTTCTCCATGTAAAAATAATACAAAACATCTTCTTTTAAAAAAAATTTAGGCTTGGCGTGACCTTAAGAGCAACGTGAAAAAAAAAGCTGCACACAACAAAAACGAGTTCCGAGGGTATGGTCCAGGGAGCACAGGCAATGGTCCCCCGACGCGGCACAACCTTACAGCCACCGGGGGACAGGTGCTGACTGTGGTGGGCCCTGTTGCTGTTTATGGGATGGAGCATATTGCCTCCACTGAGGTGTGTTCTAGTGTAAGTACCTATTCTAGCGTTTGATTCAAAAAACAATTTGGATATCTAGTCTGATGAGAAAACCGAAGTCTAGAACTATAAGAGGATTTTATTGTTTTTTATAATAAGCGAGGTATTATTATTCGTTTTGAGGGTGGTGAATCCTGCAGATGTCCTGTGACAGACACCTAAATCACTATTATTTCTTTTGTGCAGCCTATCATCGTGATAGAAATCCCTCAGAGCAGTGCCCATCCGGAGCCCAAAAAAGAGGATCTCCCTGGACCAACACCACGTCCACCAACAACACCTGCAGCTCTGCCATCAAAAAAGCGCAATCGTGTTGTAGCCAGACATGGTAAGAACAGACATGCAAAGCTTTCTATCATAGGTGCCTACTTGTACGACTTTACCATAAATTATTGCCTACTTTCAGATAGCTTTGATGTAAAGCTTCTACAATTAGAAGAGGAGAAGTTAAAAGTCGAAAAGGAGCGCAACATCATCGCCCAAGAAAGAAATGAAATTTTGAAAAGGTAATATTTGTGAAGTGGTCATAATGATTGCTCTGCCATTATTACAGTTAATGTAATTATCTAAAACAAACTAGGGACAAGTTTTTGTCTCGGATACAATAAGAATATCTTTGATTGGTTTCTCCTTAGCAGGACATCTAGGGTGCACTGCCTCCTAATAGAACAAGAAGAACAAGATCGTCCAGCGGTGCAATTACATTTACTTATGAAGAACAGGCATCTTCATTGGTGCAGCCTTCGAGAAATATAGGGAGAGGCAATTTACATAACTAAACTTTTTTTAAACAGCATGAGTGGCTTTGAATCAATAGAAACAGAATAGGCTATTTGACACTATTAAAAATATGCTACGAAATGTGGTCATTCTATTAGGTAATAACATAAAAAAACATATTTATCTCTGTTTTATCCAAAAATATTTATAGATTTTTCAAAATAAACAAAATAAATTCAAATTATTTTTTAAAATTCTTCAGCCACAAGAACGCTCTGTGATTGGCTACGCCTCGCGTGACGTCACACGCAAGTAAACATTGTTTAATGCTAAGACACTTTGTGTGATTTTATAATGTACACTTTGGTACAAGTTTGACGTTTGTCAAAGAATAAAGTTTGCTTACTTGCCTGTGACGTCACGCAAATCACATGTCGTCCGCCATTACCGAAACAGCGTTTTTAGCGCGAATATTGTAATTTAAATTTTAACACAGTATTTTACGAAAAATACTGCAAATTTCGCAGAAATATACATGTGGTGTATTAATCATATGCCAACGAATAATTTAAAACAGTTTTTCAAAATCAGTCAAATAGCCTATTATGTTGCTTTGCTTCGTGTCGTCCCTACCAATCATAATAATCAGACTGGGCTGACAAACTTAACATAAAATCTGCATGAGGGAGGTGTGTGTGTGACTATTTATGGGAGCTTAATTGCATTATATTTTAACTAATACCTGCTTCATGCAGTGTACAATACAATATATGCACAACTAACTAAGCCTGCCTGCCTGACTGCATGTCTTGCGGCTTGTTGGGGCTGTACTTGAGCACTGATAATGAATCATAGTGATCAAATTATGTTCCTTTACAGGATGGTGAATGTGTTGGCCGACATTTCTAACAAATTTGTAGAGACTGGTGATAAAAATAAATAATATTATGGACTAAAATTGTTTAATTTTATTTTCTCTGTGATTGGAATCATGCACATTGGAAAGAATACCATTTTGTATAGGTTCAATTTATTAACAAACATTGATTACACTAGTAGGGTAAAGAATAAAAAAACATTAAAAAACTATGTAGGTAACTTTAAATGATTTATCCATGTTCATTCTCAAGATAAATACTAATTTACTATTATTAATATCAGCTTTACAAAAAGCAACAAAACAATAAAAATGTAATCTTGAAATATTTGTGAAAGGTCAGGAAAGGTTAAAAGTAAAAAAAACTACTGGTGAATCCGCGGGGTGCAGCTAGTACCTTATAAACGAGCTTGATGATTCTGCCACAAAATCTGAATCAATTGCTCTCTGGCATGCTCATCAGCAAAATATGCAGATGGTATAGAACTAATTGGATCATCACTTGAGACATCACAATCAATATCAATTGTGACACCATCGTTCAGACATAAATTATGCAACACCGCACAGGCATTGATAATTTTTGCACACTTTGTGGGCTCATAATGTAAAACTCGGTGCCGCAATAAACATCGCCACCGAGTAGGGATTGCAATCCAGCGGCGTTTTCAATCCAGCGGAATTTTTGCTGGATTGACCTGAATCCAGCTGGATCCAGCGCGGATCCAGCAAAACGTGGAACGAAAATAAAAAGACGACATTTTTAAGACTTTTTTTATTAATTTGTACTTCTTACGATAATCTTTGAAATCTTCCACTCATTTGGTGATATCTTATATTAATTTGCTTTGGTTTTTTAATAATTTGAGATCAAAATAATCAACATAAAATTAAATAACAAACAAATAACCTTATATTCATATAACATTTAAGATAATGTTTCTAAGTAAGCACTATCTTATTAATTACGCTTATGTTTAATGATAGGACGGCTAATCAGTAGCAATCAGTCTCACAAATTCTTTTAAAATTAACTTAATTAACATTCTTTTAAAAAAGGACCGTAACAATAACACTATTTTAATTTTCAATAGTATTTTTGTATCAAACAAAAAAAGCTTTGAAATAATCTTCTCTCCGCTCGTTAATTCTTAATAATTAAGCAGTTTAAAGTCTGACGATAAGAGACTACTTCTTTTTTTGAATTCTCTGAAAGTAAGACCTTAGAAAACAAAACAAAACGACTTGCCGGCTACTGCTTCACGTTTGGACTTATATTTCAAGAAATTTACACTAAATTGAGCAAATTTACAATATTAGCATCTATAAAATATATTATTTAATGCATATCAAGTGTTCAATTAGTTAACTTTCGTCATTATTCAACAAAATAAAGATAATTTTTTTAAAAAGAAGAAAATTGCGCATTTTAGCAATCTTGTTTAATAGCAACAATACTCACACACATACACACACACACAAAGTTCTAAATAACTAAATAGTCCACTGTAGGATATGTACCTACTTCCTGCAATTAAAGGTAGGTAATAAAATAAGATCGGTTTAAATAAGAAAACAAAAACAAAAAGATTTCGCGATGTGTTGACGAACCTCACCAAACGTGTCTTCCTTTTCCTTCTTCGAGAAAGTAAGAGACATGAATCAAATCAACATTAATACTAAAATTAAAAATAAACACTTTACTTTACTTACAGTCTCTCAAACAACAACCAACACGCACTTCATATGCACTTTAGTGACACAAAGACACTTTCTATCGAGACGAGAGCAGTTATTCAACTCATCAACTGTCTTTGATTTATAAAATAAACAAACATAAGCGGTACAGTTGGTAAGGGGAAAGGGGGCGGGCGGCGTTGCCTTTCATGCGGCACGTGCTATGGTGACAGAACGGCAACGTTGCCGCGCCGATTCGAAAATGGCGGCAACTCAAAACTAAACAATAGAAATTGATACGTTTGCGGATCCGCATCGCTGGATCAAGATGTATGCTGGATCCAGCATGTTTAAAAAGGCGCTGGATCCAGCTGGATTGCTGTATGCTGGATCCAGCAATTGCAATCCCTACCACCGAGCTTTCAAGAGTCCTATGCACTGTTCGACACAGACCCGTGTACGAACATGCTTGTTAGTGTAGTAGGCTTCAGGGGTATGTACTGCAAATGAGTAAAAAGTAAGACAGTATTTTTTCTCCTGAAAAGTAGCAAAATTCAACCTAGAGATTTCTCTACCACGCTGCCTTCTCTATGTGAAGAAATATCTTAAGGGCCCCATACACGGTACGATTCGTCTATACGATCGATCTGATGAAAATCGTGACGATTGATCGCATCAAAAATGTCGCTCATACACGAAACGACTGGTCGTAACGATTGATCATTTACTTGTTTGAAGCTGAAGGAAAAGGACGTGAATAATTAAATTCATCGTTACGATATTCATGATTGCATGGGTTTTTGTTGCGATTTCCGACATCGTCTTCGATTAAGTAAATCGTTAACGATCTTGATATACACCATCGATTCGTCGTTTCGATCGGTTTGATGCGACGGATCGTACAGATAAATCTTACCGTGTATGGGCCCTTTACGAGCCAATAATGAAGAAGGTTCCATAATTAAAGTCATGCATACTTAAATAAATTATTCCAAATTTAATTGCAAACACGTTAGGCCCCGCCCTATCCCAATATACTGAAACCTTGCCAGCCAGTACCCATTAAAAAGCTACCGAATGTCATATTAGATTACTTTTTTATTATTCCAGCCAGCATACTTTTCTGTCATAGGTGGATAAATGGAGGAACTATTTTTTTTTAAGAAAGACTGTCATTTTTGTTTTGGAAGTGCAATAGTGGCGCCTCCATTGAACTATTTTTTGACTTCGGTGGGGGGTGTTAGGTTTTTTTGGAACGGAATTTCTGCATTCCACGCTCAAGGCCCGCGATAAAATCTATGCAATAGCTTAAAACGTGAGTTCTTCTTCACTCCTTTCTTTTTGATATTTCCCATTTTTTCGTGTCTAACTATTTGACACTTTAACTGCTGAAAACACATACCTTGTGCAACGCGAATGCGGCTACACACGCCAGGCGCGTAGCATCCACTTTCAATACAACTGTGCGATAAAACAAACGCATGTGATTATTAGCAGCACTTAAAGTGTTAAATACATATACCAGCGCGTAAATAATTGTATTTATTTCCTCAGAACAACTCCGCTCAGTGACGCGCGACAAAGATTGCGAAGTTTGTGGTCGCAAGTTCAACCGGCGGTACGACGTCAAGCGACATCTCATCGAACATCTACTGTTGGACGCATATACGAAGAAGGACAAAACGCCGAGTATGCAGTTGAGGTTAGTTTTTTTAATGTAATTGAGTGACGAGACGAGCAAATCGCTCGCCTGACGTTAAACGTCACGTTTGCCCTTAACAGGTCTGCGCGACCCAGAATGTTGAACTCGCAGAATTCAAGAACTTGGGGCACAGCACTGCGCTCGTCACCCTGAGATATAAGATGTTAAATCTCCTATTTGCCCTGAAATTTCACTGGAAACAATGTCCTTCCAACCGGAACACAGTAATGTTTGCACATTACTGCTTGGCGGTGGAATAACTGGCAAAGGTGTGGTACTTCCCCAGGCGGGCTCTGCAAAAGAGCCCTACCACTACAAAAGTTTATTTGGTTCTCCCTTGTTTCTAATAACAACTTTTAATAGTCCTCTTTGTATATGTTCTTTATATCAATGAAAAGAAAATACAGTTGTTAGGGTCGGGCCAATAGTAAATAATTTTCTTTTTTTAAAAACAAGATTTTTTTGCTTTGTCTTCGAAGTTACACACGCATACCAAATTTCAGCTCAATCGGACATCGGGAAGAGGTTCAAAGTTGAGTAGCAGGATTCCACCCGAACAAACATAGTTACATACATTACAAGTTAAATAAAAGCGTTTAAAATTGTTCTGAATTATGAGTAACTTTCTCCTGCTTATATCCTAAGCCGAAATACAACGGATTTTACTATTAGCCGCGCCTGGGGCTAGCGCATGTGATTAGTGACCGCAGCCAAAGTGTTAACCAAGTACATTATATCCAGATGCCAGATCTGCCTCTCGGAGTTCCCCCGCAACGAGCAGTACAAGTTCCACATGCGCGAGCACGGCGCGCTGCCCGTGTACCGCTGCGAGCTGTGCGACAAGACCTTCAGCGACTCCAGCAACTTCGCCAAGCACAAGAAGATACACAACATGCGGGTGCGTACTGTGACACATACACAGCAAGCGGGGGCGTACTGTGACACATACACAACAAGCGGGGGCGTACTGCCACACATACACAACAAGCGGGGGCGTCCTGTGACACATACACAACAAGCGGGGGCGTACTGTTACACATACACACCAAGCGGGGGCGTACTGTACTACATACACAACAAGCGGGGGCGTACTGTGACACATACACAGCAAGCGGGGGCGTACTGTTACACATACACAGCAAGCGGGGGCGTACTGTTACACATACACACATAACACGATTACAATATTTTATTTTTACATTGAAATGTAAAAAATGTTAATGTAAAATGTTATTTCAGGTGCTGATTTGTGATACTTGCCAGAAGAAGTTTCACACGAAATTTTCGTTGGAAAAACATATAAAGGTGAGTTTACTACTAAAAATACCGGGCTATAAGAAAAGGGTACGCTAAGCAAAAAGGGCGCATAGTACTCATCATTATAAACAACTTTTACGATGGGATGAACCTGGAATTAGATTTTGGTTTTGTCATTTTTGTTGGAAAGGTGAATTAGTCGGGAGTGTTTCTTAGCTATGTTTGATGAAAATGGGTTTAGCCGTTTGAACGTTTTTTTAACACGTTGACTCGCGAACGTACACATTTGTACGTTGACCGTTGGTCACAGTAGGCTCGGAAACGTACACATGTGTACGTTTCCGAGCCACCATTTTGAAAAGGTTACGCCCATTCGATTCTCATTCGATTCTCATTCGACCTTTTCAAAATGGTGCGTGTCCGTACACATGTGTACGTTTCCAAGCCTACTGAAATTTAAATTTAAATTTAAATTTTAACGTCTCGCGAGTCAAAGGGTAGTTTATTGAATTATTTGAAATGGTGTTATTTTTTTCCAGATGCACATGACGACTGAGCCTATAAAATGCGATCTGTGCGACAAACAGTTCTACGCAGCGTCGCAGTACAACAAACATCTAAATGTAAGATACACATTACACATACCACTTTATCACAGCACACTACTGGGTTATTCATAAAGGGTATGCTAAGCCGAAAAGGGCTCATAGTACTCATCATTATGAACAACTTTTACTAAGGGACCAACCCGGAATTCGCGAAAAAAACTCAGCTGTTCCATACATTTTGTCGAGTTTCATTGACATTTTTCTATGGAACAGCTGATTTTTTTTCGCGAATTCTGGGTTGATCCCATAGTAAAAGTTGTTCATAATGATGGGTACTATGAGCCCTTTTCGGCTTAGCATACCCTTTACGAATAACCCTATATAATACAGGGTTTCACACTCATAGCTCCCCACTAGGATACCCTGTGTCGGATGCCATGGAACACAGAGACAAGGACAACTAACACCCAGACCCAGAGCAGATATTTAAATTCATCTTTCAAACATCTGCCCGGCCGGGAATCGAACCTGAGACCTCTGGCTTATAAAGACGATTGATTCGAGTAGTTTTTTTACGTACACTGGCAGTAGGGTAGTTTTGGCTTCACCTGGATCTAAGGCAGCACTATTATCTGCTTTTTACTTGATTCGAGTCTCAAATTTGTTAAAAAGAAATTGGTCGTCTGTAAAGTCGGTTTACGGACGATAGTTTAACGTGACAACGTCATAACAAAACATTGATGAAATGATTGCATACTGTTATCGCTCCGATCGTGACGTCACAATGAGCGTAACGGGACACTTCGTGCGTGGAGCCGGCGGTCAGCGATTTATTAAACGTCACGTCAATAATTAAAAATATATTTGCAGGTTCGTCACAAGCGTTCAATAAAGTTCCGCTGCGTTGTCTGCGATATCGCCTTTGACTCGCTCCGCGCAAAGTGGGACCACGCGTGGGCAGTTCATAAAGAAAGGAAGCAGCAGGCAGACTGTCCGATATGCTATACAAAATTCAGGTAAACAAATAAATACTAAAATTAAAAAAACGCAGTAAAAAAAATTTGATCATGATTATAATTTTTAACACTTTCACTGCTGAAAACACATACCTTGTTTTCCTTTGTGCAACGCGAATGCGGCTACACACGCGAGGCGCGTGAAACAACGCATTTTATTATTAGCCGCAGTGCAAACGCATGTGATTACTAGCAGCAGTTAAAGTGTTAATATACGAACGAAATCGATAGATAAATGTATGCAAAATGGAACAGCCCCTGTCGGGCGTAAATGTTGTTCATACATTTGTCTTTGAAATACTTGCGAAGTATGTATGTCAAAATTTGTGCTAGGTATATAGGGTCCCCGTCGGGGCTGCGGGTAGAAGTTACCGCGGCCTCGGCGTCACAAGGGCGTAGAAGGAACATGGGTGGTTTTTGGTCAGTAGAAGTCTGACACTCCCTTCCGCTCTGCCCAAAGAGTGGGAGGGGTCATTTGATGATTTCCCACCCCCCAAAAAAAAAAAAAAAAAAAAAAGGTATATAGGGTCATTCATAAAGGGTATGCTAAGCCGAAAAGGGCTAATAGAACTCATCATTATGAACAACTTTTACTATGGGACCAACTCAAAATTCGCGAAAAAAAATCAGCTGTTCCATACATTTTGTCGAGTGTCATTGACATTTTTCTATGAAACAGCTGTTTTTTTTTTCGCAATTTTCGGGTTGGTCCCATAGTAAAAGTTGTTCAAAATGATGAGTACTATGAGCCCTTTTCGGCTTAGCATACCCTTTATGAATAACCCTGTATAGTAGGGCTAGCATATTCTGACGTAAAATACGTAGCGAGTTTTAGATAGAAATCTGAACTATCGAATTGTCGCTACGTATACGCGTCAGATGTTATGCTAATTTCCTTCCTGCCTGTTCTACAATTTTAGAAAAGTCACAAAAAATCAGCTGTTCTATACAAAGAGTTCATTGGCTTTGGACAAAATGTATGGAACTGCTATTCCTTTGTTCTTTCAAAAGTTGCTTGGATTAATGCCACCTTCAAAAGGTCTTCAGTGCTTTAGTTTTTGAGTATATTAATAAGTAAGTCAGGGAATGCCTTTTCTACAGGGTTATACGGAAGGGGTATGCTAAGCCGATAAAAACCCATAGAACTCATCATTGTGAACAACTTTTACTATGGGACCAACCCGAAATTCGCGAAAAAAAAAACCAGCTGTTACATACATTTTATTGAGTTTCATTGACGTTTTTCTTTGGAACAGCTGATTTTTTTTTCATTTCCGCTTTGGCCCTTTAGTAAAAGTTGTTCATATCATTATGAACAACGAGTATTATTAACTTAAAAATGTAATCGAGAATAACTTTCATCAGACCCAAATCGACTAATATTTCGATGGCGTTATGTTTACAAATACCTTAGCTTATTGTATGACATCTACGATCTATTTATTTCGACTACCACCTATCGCTACAGGCGTCTATTGTAAAACGGCGGAAGCAACGCAGTATCTATTTCTAAAATATATTTCTATTTCTATAAATAAATCTAGTAAGTTACATTTTTAAGTACCTCTGGACAACAATGAGTACTGTGAGACCTTTTCGGCTTAGTTTACTCTTTTCTTGTATTAATATGATGTGTGGTATAGTCGTCACAAAATAAGAAGCCCGTTTGGACGTTTGTCATTGCGACGTAACTAGTGATGTAACCATACGACTCGGTACTCGATACTCACGATAAATCAATTGAAGTTTGTATGAGTATTTGATCGATTTCATTATGTATTGTAAGTTCATTGGATTAAGGTTTTGATAAGTAGATTTAACTTAAACTTTAGTATTGTAGGTATTTAGAAATGATACAATGGTACGAAAGGTCAATTTGTTATTAATTTAATATTTTTAGTTATAATAACATTCATTCAATCACAAAAAAAAACAAGAAAAAACGAAAGTGATTGAATCTTCATTCAATAATTTTCTTCGGATGATGAGCCAAAATCGTCAGTTGAGCTATCGTCAATTCAATAATTAATTGGTTACAAGTTACAACACTAATAATTGAAAAAAGAAGACTGAGAACGTAACTGTTTTTGAGAGTTTCGTTATAATTTGACATTACATGCTACCTTATAGTATGCGTGAAAAGCGTTCCAAGTTACATTCTACGGTCTTTCTCAAGTGTCCAAACGGGCCTCTTATTTTGTGACAACTATAGCGTATAGACGAAATTCAATTTTATAATTATCTTTTCAGAAAATACCAAGACGTCAAATACCACGCGAGAAAAGATCACAAAGTGGAGCTGTCCTTCTTTAACATCAAGTCGGAGACCGGCGTCATGAACAGCGTTAATACCATCTGCAAAATTAAGAAAAGGAAGAAGAATACAAGCATCGTTTCTAAATACCCTCAAAAGAACCAATAACAATTGGTTGTCTGTAGTCGGTTTACGGACAATAGTTTAACGTGACGTCATAACGAAACATTGATGAAATGATTGCATACTGTTCTCGCTCCGATCGTGACGTCACAATGAGCGTAACGGGACACTTTCGTGCGTGCAGCCGGCGGTCAGCGATTTATTGACGTCACGTCAAAAACATTTTGTATAATTAACAAGGGAATACTCACGTGAAAATTAAGTCGTCTACTTCGACTAGTTTCGGTCACATTCGGTGACCTTCATCAAGCGTGACGCACTCGCGATTGCATCTCGCATGTGATAAAGTCTCATTACGAAAATTGTATTTAGACTGTAATAGTAATACTTGACTGATTATACCTACTATTGTAGTTATTTTATGCATTGATTTTTTGACATTGCAATTATTTTATATAATTTTTTGACATTCTAATAAAATTATTTTCTTTGACATTTAATTTATTGTGTATTAATTTATTCATAAAAATTGTATTTGACATTCTTAAGTGTACATTGATGTACCCATATTTGAATAAATTATTTTGAATTTTTGCTTGGTTTGTTAGACGACTTAATTTTGACGTGAGCATTCCCGTGTTAATAATAGCAAAACGTGTGAAAACCACGTTAGTTTCCATAATAAAATACCAATAATTAAGAAAACCAATGTAAACTGAGTTCTAAAAAAAGCGTAAATGTGATATTACATTTTTACAAGCTTTTATTTAGCGTGCCCTGAGTGCCTAGTGCGAGTTTTTTCACTAATGATCGCGTAACGTAAACTACAATTTGTATGGAATAACAACCGCGCCACCTAGTGTTCATAATATGAACTACAACTAGTTCCATACAAACTGTAGTTTACGTTAACGCGATCAAATAGAGAAAAAAAATCGCGCCAGCCGCTCTGTTTGTATTAGTTTTTACACGCTTTATATTAGCTTCACTTGTAAGAGTATATGTTTGTTTGTAACCGACTCCTTTGGGCGCGTTTTTGACTCACTTTAAACGGCCAGATTTCGTTCAAACTTTGTAGATATCGAGGACCGATGACAATACACTAAACAAAGCGTGTTTTTTAGTTTTTTTGAACTATTAATTTTATTTTGGGTCAAATATTGAACTGAATTTTGACTTCCCGATGTCCGATTGAACTGAATTTGATGTGCCTGTGTAACTCTGTTGTCAATGTAATACAGCCTTGTTATAAAATACTTGTTTAAAGTATCAAAGATATTTACACATGTTTTAACGTTCAAATGTTTAACGTTAAATTTTTAATATTTGTATCATTTTCGAAGTGGATGGTCGGGTTTCCCCTTTTTTATACAATTGATTTTATAAACGCTTCTTAAAGTTAATCACTGCTCAATGCTCTGCCAATTGTTCGCTGACGTGGACGTCACTTGCGAAAACAAGACGGAATCATTATCACTGATTTTAATAGATTTAACACTTTAACTGCTGAAAACACATACCTTGTGTTTTCCTTTGTGCAACGCGAATGCGGCTACACACGCCAGGCGCGTAAAACAACGCATGTGATTATTAGCAGCAGTTAAAGTGTTAAGCAACGTTTAGAAGAAGCCTTTTTTGTTTAATTAAGCCTTTATATGAAGTTCCAATAATAATAATGGTTGTTTCTTATAAAAGCAAATATAAATAATGTTTGCATGTGTTTGTATATGTATTAGGTTAATGAAATGTTATTAACAAATAATGAAATCTAGATAAATGACTTTTATATTATTTGAAATGTTTTTTATTTCATCAACTATTAATATTTAGGTCAAAGTTTGATATAACTGAATTATTTATAGAGGAGCTATAGGTTTTGAACCTCTCGGGGAAAAATCCAGGCGAGACTTCGGCGTCTGTCTGTCCGTATATCAGCCAATTATTTGCACCCTATTGACCGTTCCGGACAAGGTTTACCACAGGATTTAGTAAATCTCAAAATGTTCAATACAATACGTACTTATAGTAGGTTTTAGTGTATGCAAATTTCAATTGAACCTACTCCAATATAAGGACCGAGTCGTTTGTTCTATAGTCAGGCCATAGGCCACATTTGCCGTCTGTCAGTTTTATCTTCATAGTGAGGTGACCTGCTTAAAAACATCGATTTTAAAGTGAATGAATCAATACAGACTTGAAACATAATTACTTATGTGAATTTTAAAAATCATCAGGCGATTTCCTGTCCCATTATTATTTTTTGTTTCGTAAATTTAATGAGCAAAATAAGACAAGGACATAATTTAACAAAAAAATGCATTTATTCCCGTGAACTATCAGAACTGTTTCATCACTGCTGTCAGCACTATGTCACGTGGTTATTAATTTATGGTGATATTTCTTCACAATTAATCATTGCGTTCGATTCAACTTATCAGCTTTCGATTGTTAGAGTAACGTTAGTGTTTAAAAAGAAAAAGGGTTGACTGACGCAACATTGTAACGACGTTCAGTTCTTTAGATCAGAAATTGTTTATTATGTTTAGAATGGTTTATTAAAAAAGCAAATCGTAAAATTACTCGTATCGGTTATTATTACAATAAATATGTAATCGTAATTAAAAAAAGTTAAGCAATTGTGAAGTTCTAACAAAACGAAAAATATATCTATTATTTTATGCCCGCCGTTACAAGGTTACATTGTTAAATTTTGATGAATTGTCAAATGTAACCTATTAAAATGGCCCGACTATAGTTCAATAATTGTGTATACTGCCCTCATACGAGCCAAGGAGTGGTATCTCAAAAAAAATGTTTTTTCTTGCGTCTGATCGCTTGAAAAATTACGCATCTGATGCGTGAAAAAACATTTTTTTTAGATACCGCTCTTGGGGATTATGACGGCAGTATTGGAATAAAACGTCCCTCCGACACACCTAGTTGGGTATACTTGTAGTTGTTCCGCAGCGCCCTTTACTTTCATGATCGGTTGAGTTGTTAGGGCGTGAGACTTGGAAAATTCGCCTCGTGTATTCTGGGCATTACATTACACCTAGCACAGAACGAACGGACTACCGGTTTACCTCAGTAGTAGCATGTATGCCCTATAAGGCCAGAGGTCCTGGGTCGACTCCCGGCTGGGCAGGTGCTTGAATTTGAAGTATCTGGTCCGGGTCTAGGTGTTAATTGTCCTTGTTTGAGTGTATCATGGCTTCCCCGACACGGAAACCTAGTGGGGAGCTATGAGTGTGAATTGTCTTGAATCGTCCTATATGCTACTTCCTAGGAACCTATTTATTGACGATCTGTTTGGCTCAGTGGTAGTATATCAGCCTTATAAGCCAGAGGTCTCGGGTCCGATTCCCGGCCGGGCAGATGTTTAAATGATGAATTTAAATATCTGTTCTGGGTCTGGGTTTTAGTTGTCCTTGTCTTTGTGTTCCATGGCATCCTAACACAGGGTATCCTAGTGGGGAGCTATGAGTGTGAAACATTATTAATTTATTCTAAAGGCCAATAAATAAAAACCAGCATCCGTTTTATTATTAATTTATTTATCAATATAATAATATGTATAGTTATTATAATAATGTTTACTTACAGCCATAAGGGACGTCTGCGGGGGCTAGAACTGTGCTCATTGCAATCGTTGATCAAAAAAAACTTTTGGAACATTTTGGAAAAAAATTACACCTCTTTGATTTTACACAAAAAAAATTGAAAATTTCCCCCGCAGGCGGTAGCAAGCAACCATACAAAAAACATATTCTTAATTTTACTTCACTTCTCAAAGAGTATACCTACCGTACTGACTATTTGTCTACGCATTTTAATATACAACCAATTTTTTTTTCAAAATTTATAAATGAAAGACGCAAATTACAACAATCGCAAAATTTCAACACTGGAGTTACCGATATTTTTAATCGAAGAAAAGAAAACCTTAAATTTATAACGCTTAACTTAATAGCAAACTTTTTTTTGTATATTTTTTTTCGTTATCATATGTATGCGGTAAAATCTAGATTTTCTTAGCACTTGTCTTCTCCTTTGGCGTACTTACGAATAGAAAAAAAATTGCAACAATTTTTTTTTTCAATGATAGTTACTTAAAAAAAACTTAACTATACGAAACCTCATAAGACGTCATCTCCGTGACGTCACACTTTTATATATTTTTGAGTTAATATTATCAGAAATTTATTTTTAGGCATGTTCACACCAAACAATTAAAATCATCTTTAGACATTGACTTTTTAAAATTGATTTGAATAAAATTAAGCAAAAAAAAACAGATACAAAAAATGCAAGTTTCTATGTAATGTTTGTTTAATTTTATTTTCAGTTTGATTTTTTTCATTGAAATATTACTTTATTTATTATCGTTTTGAGTACATTATTGCTTTTGCGAATTTTATTGCCAGTTAATCAGGAGCCAACGCATTGCAACTCCACTGCCGTTCGTACACACTACGGCAGAAATGAACGTTTATATATAACCTATGTATACCTCAAATACGATAAAATAAAGTACATACACGATACAGCACATAGATATAAATATATTTGCATTTTTTTTATATTTTTGAGGGTAGTTCGATAAAAGTGTGACGTCACGCCAAGCCATCGATCGCTTCTCACAAAATATCTCCAAACCGTCTCATGGTGAACTCCACGAAATGCATCTAAAATCTAGTAAGTTATATGGGACGGGCCGTATCCGTAAAGAAACAGGGTCGTTTTTGGCACAGAAATCGAACTATGACAGAATCTGTATTTACTTGATGAGTTTGTATGTATGTTTGTAGACATACGGTGTGATTATAAAAATCATTTCACTGATAGAAAGCTACACTATCCCTGAGTGCTATAGGCTATATCTGTAGCCCCAAACCTGTGAGAAGCACCGGACAGAGTCCCGAGCATCAGTTTTCTATATAAAAGAATCAACTGACGTTCTAGTCTTGCAAAAACTCGCAAAAGACTCGATTTGTATTTTTCGTTTGTTTTGTTTGCCTCAATAGTGGTTTAGAAAAACTCGAAGGACCAACCGAAAACATCGAAATATCAACTTGAAGTCATACGAGGATTCCGGGTCATCTAGTTATAGAAATCATGTTCATTGCTAGAAACATCACTTGAGAATTGACCCGTTGAGTCCTATAACCGCCGAACCATGTCAGAGGCCATTAAGCGGCCTAAAACCTGATACCAACGCCGCTCAGCCTATACAATCTTACTTTCAGAGGCCTAAACCCAGCAGCACTGTACCCTTAGTACGAGTTTTGGTAGTTTTCGAAACGATCAAACGTTTTGTAAGGCTCCATACATTACAGTAAAGCGCCCCTGGCGGAAGCGTGGAGGAACTATTATAATGTATGGAACTTTACGAAACAATTGATCGTTTTCGAAAACTATCAAAACTCATACTAAGGGTGCAGGTCTCTAAAAAGTCCAGCAGACTGATTGAGCTATCCGAACAATTCAATTCAGAAAGAATTCGAATTTATATGTCAAATCTCGGAAAGATTTGACATATTCTTTCCGAAGGCGGAAGGCTTTTCGATGTTCGGATAGCTGAATCAGCCTGCAGGCTGGCTAAACTCAGGCCGTTCAGAAAATATATCCCAAAAATGTGTTTCGATTTCTGTGCCACGAATTATCAAAAAAATAATAATACACGATAAAAATAACCCACAATTCGTTTAAAATAATCAATTACGACGTAGGAACTATCGGTAAGTTTATACTCGAAGCGATCTAAGCACTATGTTTAAGACGTTTTTTTTTATACTTTTTATTTATTTATGACTAATAGTTACGAAATATTTATAAAAAGCAGCGCAGTCGGAAGGAGCACAGCAAAAATGCTTGAAAATAAAAAAGTAGTTATTACAATTTTGTTAAATAATTATTTCCAAATAGCTAAAATGTCGCGTAAATTACAAATTTGCTAAAATGTTACGTAAATATTAAATTTACTAAAATGTCACGTAAATTTCAAATTTGCTAAAATGTTACGTAAATATTAAATTTACTAAAATGTCACGTAAATTTCAAATTTGCTGACACTGCGTAAATTTGAAATTACCTGATAAAGGCACTCTAGCTCTAGCCGTCCTTTTGGCTGTCTAATTTTAGTCTATAAATTTACCTAATTCAGCGTCTATTCTGCTAGAAAAGGATGGACAAAATTAGTGGCAATTCTGAGCCCGTTTTCCAGAACTAAACTTAGCAGCAGCAAAAGTTTCAAATCTCTCTACATTTAAATATTTATTGAGTCTTGACTTTAATATTAGCAAACGCTCGATTAGCCAACACATTCCTTCCTGACATTTGTCGTCTTGTTCTGACGTATCACTTCTCATAGACTAGTTGAGATATTCACATAGATTAGCTCACCAAGCGTTCGCGCTTGAAAGTGTCACAATTTTGACACCTGTCAAATTTAAAACAAAAGCCGTCAAAGTTTAAAACAAAAAAGGTAATTTACTGAACAGAGCCGGCCGGCGGCGTTATTAGCTAATTTACTTGTAATCGTAGTCGTATTCATTTTGACATTTGGAACTTCGATTTTGCCTTCAGCTAAGCTATTTGACAAGAAGCCCGCGGGTCTCATTCACGACTAAATTTCTTGTTCCAACTTTGACAGCCATTTTGTTTTTTGCTCTAAATCTTGACAGCTGTCAAAAGCTTTTTGTGATTTAAATTTGCGATCTGTCAAATTTGACGTATTCTAAATGCCAGTGCCCCGACCGCGCCACTCTTGCGACAAAATAAAAGCACACTTACACACTAAAAACAAAATTAAAAAGAAGTCAAATTTCACAATATGCTCGAACACCCTAAGTTGTCGTATATATTTTTTTATATTTAACATTAGTGCAATAATCAGTTTTACAATTAATAAAATGTTTCGGTGAGGCGTTTAGGATAAACACTGCTTAAAGTTAAGCATTGCTTAAAATACTCTGACAACTTTTCGCTGACGTGAAATGTCACGTGCGAAAAGACAGAGAATTTTAAGCAGTGATTAAGTTTAAGCACAGTTTATAAGTAAGATGCTTTGTTAAAAACACTAGTGAACTTCCCTTATTATGTCGTTTCTTTAAGAATTCCTTAATCATTGTTATTTAAGATCTTATTGATAAAATAACAAAAGACAAGACCCTATTTTAGTTGACGTTAGTCATTATGGTACCGATTCTTTTGTGCTCATTCTTTAAACTAAACAAGATATTGGTTTATCGTACTTCAGAACAACTGAATTCACACCAGTATAGTCAATACTAAGACAACTTTAGAATTGAAGCCAGCTCTTTCAAAGAAATTAGTAAAAGAGACAATATCCAATTAAGTCTAAAAAAAAGTACAACAAAATCGATACCACGACTAAAATCATTTGCTCTAAAATAGTTTTCCATCAAAGTTTTCACGAGAAAAGATTTTACAATTTCACTAGTTTTTCAAACTCTTCCCCTTAACACCTCGTGTCATATTTATACACGCAACATACACTTAACAAGGAAAAACGAAATTATTGAGCAAGTTAGTGCTAACCCCGCTATGCATAAACATTCTATAACCTAATTTATTCTATAAACTGATCTGTCAACTTTCCGCTTATGCGTTTCACGAAATAAGCATCTGTCAAAAAAGAGCTAAATGGGCCAAACGCCCGAAGCCTTTCCCAAACGCTTAAACGAAGGGAAATGGAAGATCATTGTGAGAAAGTTAAACAAAGGCTCAATACATAGCTATAAATAAAAGGTATGCTAAGCCAGAAAAAAACAGCTGTTCCTAAAATGTCAAGGACACTCGACAAAGTGTATGGAACAGCTGATTTTATTCGACCTATAGTAAAAATTTAAGAGTACTAAGAGCCCTTTTCGGCTTAGCACACACTTTCCAAAAGCCTTAAACATAGTATGGGTTAATGGGCCAAACGCCTACAGCATTTCCCAACTACCCTCAGAACGGAAGATTGGAAGATTCAACGACATAACACTAGAAAAGAAGACTTAAGAGGACTGTTTAAATTACCAACCGTTTATGCATAGAAGAGTAATATTACTTACGATTCTTACAATTAATTCCACCGACTTTGAAATAACTTTTAAAACGATCCAAATGATAATTTCAAATATAATTAAAAGCTTTAGTTTAAAGATCTAAAATTACTAAAACCAACTGTTATTTTAGTCTATTGGACGATGACAGTAACATACTTAATCAATTGAAATCTGTACTAAAACGTTTAGAATTAGCTACATAGTCGCCGATTTTATTGCAAACACTGGCTGAACTAAAATTATCCACCTTGTTTTTTTTCAATAACTATGCCAGAAAGAAATAGCTACGATTTTAGAACAGTCAAATTTATCATGGTAAAACTGAATCGGAACCATAATTTCATATCATTATAGATAGTTTTACAAAATTTCATTTTCAAAGTTGATGAAATCAATTTTCCAACTTTTATACAAAACATTTACAATTTTTATCCCATCATTTATCCATGATATTGCTATAAAAAGCATATTATTATAAAATTGACCGAGTGAAGCGGGTCTTCGAAACTAAATCAGATACTAAATTCTGAATGTATGTTTGTTTGTTTTAGACATACAGCGTACTGTTCCGATTTTCACAATATTTTTAACATACGTAGTTCATGCATTTGATTTCGAATATGAGCAAAACCGGTCGAGGATTTAATCGTAGAAATTTAAGAAAGAAATTGTAAACTGTTTTATATATAAGAGAGAAAATGCGAAAAAATATACATGTGTGCAGCATTTGTGTTTATTATTTAATACATATACAATGTGGCAGTATGTAAAAGCAAACCCGAAAGCAATTTCATTAGATACCCTTTTGATTGCGACCAATTTAACTGTAAAGCTTGGCGGTGGCGCCACCATCGCTTTTCTGAAACAAACCTGACAGTTTTGTTTGACATCTTTTAGTTCCCCACTCGCTCGACTCTACAGCCATGTTGGCGCTTTGCAAAGTGACATGTGTCAATGTCAAAGTGACAAGTATCGGTGACTTATTACAGAGGAAGACCGTATTTTTGAACAACCGTAAATACATTTGTTTGCATCGTAAGCTCAGCTGCGAATATTAATTACAAAAATATATTAGGAAAAATAAAAACTGAAACTATGATATGCACAAACACACGTTCTTAGTTGTGTTTAAGTCGCGTGTATACGTGCACGTGTGTGCCAGTGCTTCACCACACACACTACCGCAACACTCATATACACACCAAAACACGCCTACAACTAATTAACTATAGGTCTCGCGCAAGAACTGCAAGCAACATACACATTTTGACACTACGAAATGTCACTGACAGCTGTCACTTTGACAGCGACAGCCCGCCACCGAACAACCCAGCCGCCGTTCGATTCACGCGTCGCCTAAACTATTCAGTGTACCGGTTATTTACATCGGCATTACTTAAAAACTATTTTTTCTTTTTTTTTAATATATATCAATACGTAATAGCTGACATATATTGAAGTTTTTTTTCTACTAGGGCTAAGCTTAAAGAAACAAAAAAAAAACAAAGTTAAAATTAATAATTAAAATCAATGAAAGGATTATTACTAACTGACAGATATGCAAATGTTGACAACTTATTATTTGACATTTCAAAGAAAAACAAAGCACGCCGACTGCTTTTCAGCCATAGGCACTCCCGAGTTCATTTATCGATAAACATCGCATGTTTTTATTGATAAATAACCGGTTACATGTCTTAATATCGATAAATAAGTTTTAGTTTTAGTTTTACACACATTGTTATAACATGACCAATACATCCGAAAAATTGAAAAAGACATCGATCCTGTCGTATTACCTACTGATTCAAAATTGATCGAACCAAAACCATCTGCGTCTCTTTCATTCCATATACATGTGAAAAGGATGGCAACAATTTGAGAGCTGTCAAAATTTAGCAAATGTCACAACAGAATCGCCCATCGTGCTGTCAAACTATTTACAAAAAAAACCTTCCTGAGTCTGCGAACCGTAATCCATGCAAATAGCACACAAAAATTTGTCGTATCCTTTTTTTAAAATTTAAATTTCACTTAACTCATTTTTACATATTTTTCATGCAGTCTTTTTTAAGACTTAATTTTTTAACCTTTTTTCGTTAATATCAATTCGATTATCATAGTTTTATCAACATTTGTACAGCTTTACATATCAAATGGGAAAATTTCGAGATCCGAGAACTAATCTATAGAAAGTGAGGGGTGGTAGCGTCCACAGATTACTTTACAGATGCCGCATTACCAGAGTCACTGAATTTGAAAGGTCCCGAAGACTTATTAATTGCGAGGTTGCACTCCGAACAAATCCAAGTGATTTTTTACCGATGCTTAGTTTATTTCGTCAAAATGCGGCATCTACAGCAGTAATCCGTGGTAACCACGTGAAGGCAAGATTAAAAAAACACCAGATTTTTCAAAACTTCGACAAAAATCATTCAAGTTAAAAACTAAGAAAGAAAAACAAATCGTTAAATTCCCCAAATACTAAAATTACCACTAACTTTACGATATATATAAATTTTATTATTTTTATTTTTTATTTCATGACCGCGTTACCTTAGTTACATCTCCCGTGCCGCGATGTTGGTTTCTTGTCGTTTTTCGTTTTTTTAATTTATTTTTTTTGGGCTGATGTTCCTCCAGCTTTTACTTAATCCATCCTAGTTCAACTATGAAAATAATTCTGTAATTTATTTACTTTATATTACCAGATTTAACTTAACATTTCACTAATTTTAACAATTTTGTCATTTGATTAAATTAAATGTTCGATGTTCGAGAAAAGCACTGATTTTTTAAAGAAAATTTGGCGTAACAACTCCATACTATTGAATAATTTAAAAAAAAACAAAACTTTAAACTATATTTTTTTGGATAAAAAGGAAATACTATGTAGTTATTTCGTAACTTCGATAAAATCTCATGGAAACATCGATAGAACATCATCGAAACATCGATAAAACCTCATCGAAACATCGACCAAACTTCATCGAAATATCGATAAAATATCATTGAAACATCGATAAAACTTCATCGAAAGATCGATAAAATATCATCGAAACATCGATAAAACGTAAAAAACCAACACCGCGGCGCGAGATATAAAGGGCCTAGAATGTCCTATGATACAATGTCAAAAATATATATAGTTACAGGTATATAGCGTTACGCTCGTACAACTAGAAGCTAACGTGTCCTTCGACCTGGAACTGCCCGCAGCGTTGCATTATTGTCGTTGCGTACAAGCTGCAACAACAGAAACAACCAAAATTATAAAAACAACACATAAAAGCTAAAAAAAAAAATGACAATTCCGACTTTGGAAAAAGATATATTTAGGCTCAAAAAATCCGCCATTTCGTTTTCTTTTGTAATTTCAATATACCCAGTGAGACTTGCGCAATAAAGACGCATCTAACGGCATGTCATTCATCAAAATCGGTTCAGCCCATTAGTAGTCGTCGGCTTCTGTTACGCTTATTTCTTGACTAAGCCAAGGCGATCCAGTTTAGGTTCGCGCTAAGAGATCTTGCGCTTAATTTTCGACCACATCGCTTACCAACAGGCGAGTTGGTGGTCAAACGCAGACTTACTCGCGATTACAAAATCTTACCAAATACAAGAACATTATTTTACAAAACAAAAAACAAAAACCGACTTCAAGAGACCGACTATTGAGTTATTCATCTATTTGTCGATCTATTTTAATGCAAATTTAAGACTTATATGGTTTTCTCATGGATACCATTATCAGAACTGGACTAAATTGAAATGGGACCAAATGGGAAGCGTCAGCTTTCTAATAAAAAAAGAATCATCAAAATCGATTCACCCAGTCAAAAGTTATGAGGTAACAAACATAAAAAAAATAAAAATAAAAAAAAACATACAGACGAATTGATAACCTCCTCCTTTTTTGAAGTCGGTTAAAAAGGTTAAAACATATACATACAGGGTTGTTCCTGAAGGGAAAAGCCGAAAAGGGCTCATGGTACTCATCATAATGAACAACTTTTTCTGAAACCAACCTGCAATTCGCGAAAAAAAATCAGCTGTTCCATAGAAAAATGCCAATGACACTCGACAAAATGTATGGAACAGCTGATTTTTTTTTGCGAATTTCGGGTTGGTTTCATAGTAAAAGTTGTTCATAATGATGAGTACTATGAGCCCTTTTCGGCTTAGCATACCCTTTATGAAATCCTGTATTAAGTTGTTCATGATAAGTGCCTTTAGAACAAACACACACACATCCACCTTTATCCTAGAAATATTCACAGAAATACACACCTAGACTCCATAAGTATCCGTCCAACATCCCAGCCGCCATTCCTCCAACCACTTTATCCCAGTTGACAACACTTCCATTCTACAAGTTTTAGGGTTTATTTTATATAAAAAAATGCATTTATTTCTACGTTAACATTAAGTAGCACACTGAAATGTCATAGATTTTGTTTTCGCTATATTTACACTAGATGTCGCGTGTTTTTGGTTGCTTGTTTAAGACTGCGTTTTCGTCTTCTGATCGGGCGCGGCGGCGTCTGGCTTCTTCGATTTACCTGGGGAGGGTTTAGAATTGTTAAAAAAAAAATAAAATTCTTTTATCGGAGGCGGGCGTTGCTACACGCGACACAGTTTTCTAACTACTGTGGGTAGCATCGTTTTTTCTTGTTTTGAGCCATTAAGTTTAATAAACAATGCAAGTTTTTATGATAAGTTTATCGAATTTGAATATAACTGTGAAATAACGCTTTATCGACCTCTCGAAAAAAAAAAAAAAAGAAGTACTTAAATGGATGTCTAATCGTGTTTTAGTAATAAACGTCAGACAGTTTTATTATAGACTAGCCGACCCGACAGACGTTGTCCTGTTTTATTATAGACTAGCCGACCCGACAGACGTTGTCCTGTTTTATTATAGACTAGCCGACCCGACAGACGTTGTCCTGTTTTATTATAAACTAGCCGACCCGACAGACGTTGTCCTGTTTTATTATAGACTAGCCGACCCGACAGACGTTGTCCTGTTTTATTATAGACTAGATGACCCGACAGACGTTGTCCTGTTTTAACTACGTCTTAATTTTCCAATGTTCCGCTCAACTTTGATATTTTCTTTCATGAGAACCTTCTCCAACGTAAAGGTCTAGGTCTAGGTAGTAAAAGTTGTTCATAATGCAGAGTACTATGAGCCCTTTTCGGCTTAGCATATCCTTTATGAATAACTCTATATAGCTTTCTATATCTCTATATATGAATCTCACAACTATATGGAATAATGTTGTCTATTATATTATTATTTTTTTCTTTTTAATAAATAGCAATAGTGCTGACCCCTAGGAGTGGCGCTGGCCACGACACTCTGCGCCCCGCACGAGCCGGCGCGGCCGCGGTTGTCCCCGCCGACCGCGGCCGCGCTCGGGCCGCCGGCGCCGGCTGCGGGGAACGGGGCTGCGGCCCGGCTGCAAAAACACGGACAATTATAAAGATTAGTACATACACAAATATACAACATAACTAGTAGTACATCTTTATTTTATTTATTTAATACAATTAGTACTGTTTACACGAGTCACACTGATTTGATTTTAGAAATTCTTTATTAACATGAGAAATAACACTCCACAAATCGAAAAAAAACTAGTAGCACCAGTATTTACGGTGAAAACCATAATGATAGTTGTCACAGTAAAAACTGGTACTTTTTGTGATATCAGTATGCTCCGTACTTTTTTTTTTGGGAGGGGGAGGGGGGGTTGGGAAATCATCAGATGACCCCTCCCACTCTTGGGGGGGGGGGGGATCATCAGATGACCCCTCCCACTCTTGGGCAGAGCGGAAGGGAGTGTCAGACTTCTACTGACTAAAAACCATTCCTTCTACGCCCTTGTGACGCCGAGGCCGCGGTAACTTGTACCCGCAGCCATGCTCCGTACTTAGCTCGTTACCTGAACCTCTGGTAGCCGGCGGCGTGCGCGCGGTCCGACTCGGACACGGAGCGGTGCCGCTCGTAGGCCCGCGCGTGCGGCCCGCGGCCCGGCGCGCGCGGCCCGCGGGCTGCCAGCAACTCGTTTAGCTGCGGCTGCGGAGGGAAACAGTACTGTTAACCGCTAGCGCAGGGATGGCGAACTAATGGCATTGATTTTGCATAATGATAAATTATTGCATGCCATTGAGGGCAATTTATAAAATCATATTCGTACAAAACGGTTCGAGTCCACGTTTCTGATCCGTACAGCCCACGAATGGAACAGACTTCTGGCTTCCTTGTTCTCCAAGAGATATAATCTTAGACTGTTCAAGGTCAGAGTGAATAGGTATCTTCTAAGTCTGCGTGCTTCATCTTCGACCACATCGTCGCTTACCAAGGCGAGTTGGTAGTCAAATGCGACCACATTCGCAATAAAATAACAGAAAAAATAAAATAATAGGCAAAAACAGGTCACCTCGAGCACGCGGAAGTCCTCGATAGCTTTAAACTTGTCCAAATGATGCTGCAGGGCGGGCTCCACCTGCAGCGCGGCGGCGTGCTTGTAGTACTTCATGAACGCCCAGAACTTCTCCAGCCCGTACAGCTGACCTGGGAATAAAACAACGTTTTACTATGGAAACCAACGTTTTAATCTACATTAATAATCTTCAAATTCAAGTTTGAACAGACTTATTCTTATTATTCGAAATGGGGGCAATAACACCCGCATTGGCGTCCCGCAAAGGGTGCATTGTACGTTTCCCCCTTGTCAGCGATCACCCGAGCCAACTCAGCTTCTTCAAATAACGGAGCGAGACTCGGGGCCGCCGGCACAACTGTTCAAATGGTGTACTGTAGCTGTGTCTTGAACGTTTCGAGAATAGTTTATGAAACTGTAGCATAATGAGGGGTATAAAAACACGAGAGACACGATATGAGAGTAGATAAAGAATTAAACGTGACGATTTCAAGAAAAACATAGAAGAGAGATTGGATGTTTCATTGTCATGATAAATGTTTATTTGACGCTAGCGGCTCGTTCCGGCTTCGCACGGGTGGACACTATTGAAATTTTAGTAAGGATCCCTAATTTTTTCAGGTAATAAATATAGCCTATGTCACTTTGGGATAATGTAGCATTCGAATGGTGAAAGAATTATTGAAATCGGTCCAGTAGTTTTTGAGTTTATTCCACACAAACATCCAAAAATACAAATCTTTCCTCTTTTTAATATTAGTACAGATGAAGAAAAGGAAATGTACAAGAAACACAGTCATCATCATCGTCATCACAACAGCTCGACTGTGGCTTAACACCAATCACACCATTTTTGCCACTGGAGCAGTTGTGCAGCGGCCGTTATTTTAAGGAGCTGGGTTGGCTCGGGTAATCGCTGGCAAGGGGGAAACGTACAATGCACCCCTTTGCGGGACAGCGGGACTTATCAACCCCATTTCGAATAAGAAGAAATACATTGATTTATTTGACGCAAAAAGGTACCCGCTATTCAAATACCGTTCGATAAACCCTCATAACAAAACCTGTCGAAACAACATCAATTTCCCAGCATACAGTAGCGCCACAAGTCGCTCACCCTTCTCGTAGTCGGCCAGCGTCTCGAGCTGGAAGTGGTGGTAGAGCTCGGGCCGGAACTTGCGCTCCAGTCCGTACGAGTAGAAGCGGAACAGGCACTCCAGCCCGTAGCGGAACCCGGCGCCCGCGTCCTCGTTGGCCAGCGACCTGCGGGAGCGAGACGGAGAGACACGTGTTAACAATACGCGGGGTACACGGGTGGGCAATTCTAGCATTTACAGAAATACCAACCATCAGTACAAGTAATCAACTATCTAGGAAAAAATATAGATAGAAATAAATCAATTTAACACAGTTAACTCTATTATTTCATACTAATCAGCGATTTGGGAAGAAAAGGGACAGATAGATAAGTATCAACACTACACGGGCTACACGGGTGGTCAATCCGCTAGGATAATAGGATAGGAGGAGATTTATCCACCTATATCTTAACAACCCCTTGATCGATTTTGTTCAAGTTCTAACTTAACAATTGTATTAGTATAAACTACTATTCTGCTAAATTTCAAAATTGATGGGATTAATGAAATTCAAGTTATCGTTAATCAAATAAATATACAATTGCCGATTTGTTCTCCTATACTCTAAAACCACACTTAGCTAGGTCAAAAAAACCCAGAATCAAAATCGGTTCGACGGTTTGGTAGCTACGATGCCACAGACAAACAGACCCACGGTATACTTACAACACTCCACTCTTAATCTCTTTTTCTTATTTTTCACTCTTCTAATTGTCTGAGGTTAAAAAACAATAGCAAAAAGTGTTACATACCTGAATTCGTTATACATGGTGCGGTTGAAGTGGTCCCTGAGGAAGAACGACCAGAATCTGAACAGGGTGTTCATTTCCTGCGACTGCCCGATGCCGAGCTTCTTGCGCTCTGTGGAAGAAGGGACACAAATTTTACACGATTTTTTCATGTTTGTAATACACGTCATTTTATAACAAAACAAGTAGAGGTAAGAGCGTATAGGACAATTGGCTGGCCCTGGTCTCAGAGTTTTTAGGCCGCCTCTGAAATGGCCCGACTATAACAACGATAAAAAAAGTGAATTATTACTTTCAAAAATGTATTAAAAATAGCCACAAATGTCAAATTTAAAATTTTTTATTTAATAATATCTAATATATGTTACCGGCGAAACCCGATTTTAGGATAAACTAGTTTTGCCTGCTTAACTACTTCTTCCTATACGCGATAGGATTAACTAGTATAGCCTAGTCCAAACTAGTTTGTCCTAAGCCCGATAGGATAAACCAGTTAAGCCTAGGCCAAACTAGTTGATTCTGATGTAAATACGCACACTCTAGGATAAAAAAGTAACTAACCTAACAAAGGTCCCCGATAAAGTTGGGGGTATATAGGTGGAAGAGGACGGCTAAAAAAAAACACCTAACAAACCTAACCTAGACAAGGACAAACTAGTTTAGCCTAGGCTAAACTAGTTTGTCCTAAAATCAGATTTGGCCGGTAACATATATATCTATATAAATCTATTCACAAATTTATTTGTTATAAAATACGTTATTTTAGCCACTTTTTCAGATAAATTTTGAACTGTTTATTACATGGTACGTCCGTTATATTTGTATGGAACTGTAGTTCATCTCATGAACACTAGGTGGCGCGGTTTTTATTCCATACAATTGTAGTTTACGTTAACGCGATTGTTAAAGTAAACTAATCGAAAAAAAGTCGCACTAGTTTTTTTTTTTTTTTACTCCCTTTCCCTTCGATTTTAAAACTAGACTCACCTTTAAGACAGCGCGAGTGGTACTTATGATAAGCCTGCTGAGTGAAGTGGTTCTCCCGGAGCAGGCCATGGCTCGGGTGGTGGAACGTGGGCAGCGACGCCGGCATCGAGCCGCAAGACGAGCCCAGCGTTGGGGACGTGCCCACCGACGACCTGGGGGGACAGGGGAGTTAGCATTGTCTCAAAATAAAGGGGTAAGAAAACAAGAGTTGATTATTTGAAGACCGTAAAGATGGCGCTAAGATTATGTTAGGACCTAGATTTATGTGAAAGTTCTGGAAAGTTTGTGTGTAATATTATAGTTTGTATGTATTGGGGAGTTTGTTTTAGGATGTTTTAGGAAGTTTGTGTTATATTTAAGATTTATATATATAGATAATTTGTTCATGATTTTTTGTTAAACTCTGTATATATATCTAGATATTTTAGAAAGTTTGTGTTGATGGTTGACAATTTTTTTAAATTCTTTTATTTTGTGTGTGTAGGTTCTCTCTCTCTCTCTCTCTTTGTGTGTGTGTGCGTGCTCACCCCGTGCCGGTGGTCCGCGGACGGTGCTCGCGGACGTGCTTGATCCAGCCGACGTTACTTTTGTCATCATACGTTTGGAATATTTATTTATTTATTTATATAGCACAGCCACATCACACACATTGACACATATTTATATGAGTATTGACAAGGTACAATTCTGATGTGTACGACAAGTACGGCGTACATAACATTCACCGTGGGTGCTCGATGAGCAAAAAAACAAATTTTAATATAAGTAGTTTAAAAAGAATAATAAAACAAATAAGAAAATAAGAAAGAAAAAATACAAAACTCTTGAATTTTTGAAAATTACAAATAAAAAGAAAAATTTAAACTTAAATTAAACATTTGTCTTCTGGAGGTCTTTGTAAGTATGGACTGAAATGGGTTAGAACTTTGCGCTTGAAGCTAGGTAGAGAGTCATGGAAAACATCGAGATCAGGTAATTTATTGGCTAGTTCATTGTATTCGTTGCAGATACGATAGTAGGAAGAGCATGTGTGTAACGTCCAAAATACGAAACAAGGAGTATATTTGCGAGGGTATATTATGTAAATGTTTGTGTACGACGCGGTCACATTAACTAGACGCTTGACCTTGTGACGTCATATTGGCCCTCAAGTATGGTGTACAAAAAAAAATCGAGTAAAATATATAAAGTAAAAAAAAATCGAGTAAATATTAAGATCGAGTAAAAATTGCTTAAAAATTAAATTTGTTAAATGAATATAAAATATTTATTTATTTCGAAAGGTAATATCCAACTACATAATTATTCTGTGAAAATTTAAGGTGTCTACCTGTTACCGTTATTGATATTGAGCAAAAAAATAGGAAAAAAAAAACACATTTGTTGTATGGCTACCCAATTAATATTTATTCATTTAGTATTTTTCGACAGGAATGTAGTCGATTTTCGTCGTTCGATTATCGACGCGTCTATCGATACAAAGATGCTGACCGTACTGACACTTGCCGGACGAGAAAAGAAGCGGGCGGGGACCCGCATTCCAGCGATGCGTCGAGTTAATGTGACCGCGATATAAGTATGTGTGTGTCTGTATAGGATGGTAAAGTTCAACAGGCGAGACAGAGTATGTTTAGATAGCGTGTAACGCATGTGCCCACGTGTGTGTGTGTGCTCACCCGGTGCTGGTGGTCCGCGGGCGGTGCTCGCGCACGTCCATGATCCAGCCCACGTGGTGCTCCACGGGCGGGTTGAGGCTGTGCCGACTCTTCTGCTTCCTGCTGCTACTGCAAGGGGGGAAAGAGGGGGTGTTAATCACATTCTCAGATATAATAATCTGGGTGTCTTCAAGTCGCGAGTGACTCGGTTCTGTCTAGGCGCGCGTGGTCTATCGTAGGCCGCAGCATTGAGATTTGTGAGCCAGCAGGCGAGATGGCGGTCAAATGCAAACATATCAATGAAGTAAAGAAGAAAAAACCTAGCCTGAAGTGTCCTAGTGGGGAGCGATGTGTGTGAAACGTTTTTTTTTTTTAAGTAAACCTGTCTACCACTGGTTCAGAACCCTTATATTGAGTAGGTCGTTCGTCTGATAGTAAGCACCCACCACTAGTTGAGCCCATTGTTTTCTACTACTCTGGTTCGGGCCTGATAATGAGCAGGTCGTTCGTCTGATAGCAAACGCCCTCAACACTAAATAAAGTATTTTTCTACAACACTATTTTTTCTTCTTTTTTCTACACTCTGGTTCGGCCCTAATAATGAGCGAGCGAATCTTTCGTGCACTCTGGTCCGAGACTTCGGGACCCTAACAATGAGCGTGTCGCCGGTCAGCCAGTGAGCGCTCCACACACTCACATGACGTCCGTGGCGTGCGGGTCCTTGCTGGCCGCGTAGAAGCGCGCGGTGCGGCGCGGCCGCTTCGCTTTGCTGCCGCCGTCCGACACGTGCTCCAACTGAGAACAAAAAAAAACAACATAAAAATACATAAGTTAAATTTTAAATACAATATTTCATTGATGTCATCGGAGTTGCACTCGTATACCAAATTTCAGCTCAATCGGACATCGGGAAGTGGTTCAAAATTGAGTTTGACTCTCGTACATAAAATGCGGATAACAAACTTCAAAACGAATTTATATTGACATACTTTTTAAATACAACACCAAAATTTATACACAACTAGCTGACTCGACAGACGTTGTCCTGTCAAAAGCCATTGCGTCTATTGCGTAACTATAGCAACCGTAGTATGTTGATGCTAACTTGTCAATTTATAGTAAAAATTATCAGTATATATATAATTTGCAATAAATTAAAATTGCGACTATAATTTGAGATTTAAACTATCCTATCTCTCAAGTTGGATCGAACTGCACATGGTGTGCGAATTTTATTATAATCGGTTAAGTGGTTTACGAGTCCATTGAGGACAAACATTGTGACACGAGATTTATATATTATATTAAGATTATTATTTTTAACCTATTTTTGATACTTTAGTATCCACGGACGGAGTACTCACCCGGGGCGGCGGAGGCGGCGGCTCGGCCGGGTTCGAGTGCTTCTCGCTCGGAACGGTCGCCTCGAACTGTTCGCGAGTGATCAGGGACACTGTCCGGTACTGAGTGTGGCTGTGGCTGCCGTATGACTGTGGGAAGGGAATCGAGTCAATTACAGACATAGCTATCTTACTAATATTATAAAGGTGAAAGTATGTATGTTTGTAACTAATGAACGCTGACACCGCTGAACGGATTTAGATTAAATTTCGATGAAGGTCTTCTATGGGCTGGATTAACACATTTTACTACTTTTATCCCGGAAAACGCGGATGAAACCGAGGGGCGCAGCTTGTTAGACAAGATACAGAGTTATAAGGAAAGGCTATACTAAGCCGAAACAGGCTCATATTACTCATCAAAATAAACAACTTTTATGGACCAACCTTGAAATCGCGAAAAAATCAGCTGTTCCATACATTTTGTCGAGAGTAATTGACAGCTGATTTTTTCGCGATTTCAGGGTTGGTTCCACAGTAAAAGTTGTTCATAATGATGAGTACTATGAGCCCTTTTCGGCTTAGCATACCCTTTCATTATACAGCCGTGTATTGCTTAAGCGTCAAAACCCCAAGAATAACGTTACGAATCTGTTTCCGATTCGCACGACCAGGGAATGGAACCGACTGTCGGCTTCCTTGTTTCCTAAGATATAATCTTGAGCTTTTCAAGGTCAGACTCAATAGGTATCTTGTAAATCTGCGTGCTTCATCTTCGGCCGCATCGTCGCTTACCAACAGGCGAGTCGGTCAAACGCAGACTAATCCGCGTTTAAAAAAACACAATAAATCCTCGGCTTACTGCAGCCATTAATTGCAAAATCAGTTCCAGGCTGGACGCGACTTTAAGCGCATCACGCTTGTAATTACTCCTCGAAAAAGATCACCGAATGTGATCGACACTAGCCGGAGTATCAGACTCAATAAAACGTGATCATTTTATAGTTAATTTTGAACAATAAAGTGACATAACTCGTTAGTTCTCATAGTGAAACAGTTGACTTCTTGCACTAAGCCGCAAATATTCCTGATGATGAAAACTATAGAAAGTAATTACTAACCGAAGGGTAATCAGTATCGTTCCATAGGTCCTCCTCGTAGCGTCTGAGACCATCAGTGATCACCTGAAATCAATACAACACCAATATTAGAATAATTCATATGATATCTACTCTTATCTGAAAAACTTTACCATGACGATGATTTGCTCCGCAGATTTTTCCAAGGCATTTGACACGGTCGCACGTGAATATCTTTAGAAAATATTATATTAAATGGGTGTTCTACCTGTTTTCATTAAGGTGATATTGTAACTCTAGAAGGAGAGCACCGCAGCTATTCATATGAATAATATTTTCACGCATAAGTTTCAAACTAGATCGGCGTTCTACAAGGTAGTATACTTTCGCCACTACTGTTGAACTCATATACGAAATGCATGTATGTTTGTGTTAGTAAAAAGCCATGGTAGCTCAGTGGGAGAACAGCCGCTTCTCATTCTTAAGGTGGCAGGTTCAGACCCCGGCTCGTACCTACGAGTATTTCGAACTTATGTACGAATTTATATACCACTGGCTTTTCGGTGAAGGAAAACATCGTGAGGAAACCTACATACGTCCGGAGAAGAAATTCAATGGCGTATGTGAATCCACCCGCACTTGGCAGCGTGGTGGAATACGGCCTAATCACCCTTCGAGGGTAGACCTGTATCCCAGCAGTGGGAGGATTAAAGGTTGAGACCGATGTGTTAGTAATGTTGGCAACCAGTTATCAGTTCCATTTCACCAGAAGTTAGTACTTAAACATCAAAACTTATTCTAGAATTTTACCTTGATTATCTTAAAATATGTCCTCAGAAATTAAAATTTTTGTTACTCTGCTTATTACCTTTCAATTTTTGGTATTTTTATTAACCAGATTTCAAAATAAAGAGGTGTATTTTTGTTTGTTACCTCTACAGCCAATTCTCATTAAAAAGTAAAGCAACGAAAAAATTTTGTCTTTGAAATCTGCTTGTGAAACTAACTATGTAGTACCAAAATCAAAGTTGTTTTATTATATAATTTGATTTGGTACTACGAGAACTCTTTTATCATTCAATTAAACCATTGTGTGTTTAGATCAATCTTTATTGAAAATCTCAGTTGCATCCAGAACATTTGTTTTCTTATCTACGTCTCAGATCAAGTAGAAAGGCAGATAGAGTCCCGCCTTAGATACGGATGAAGCCAAAAAAACTACGCTACTGCCCGTGTTTTTTTTTTTTTTTTTTTTTTTTATGTAATTGAGTGACGAGACGAGCAAATCGCTCGCCTGATGTTAAACGTCACGTTTGCCCATAACAGGTCTGCGTCACCCAGAATTTTGAACTCGCAGAATTCAAAATCCTGCGCGGCACAGCACTGCGCTCGTCACCCTGAGATATAAGTTGTTTAATCTCCCATTTCCCCTGTAATTTCACTGGAAACAATGCCCTTCCAACCGGAACACAGTAACGTTTGCACATTACTGCTTGGCGGTGGAATAACTGGCAAAGGTGTGGTACTTCCCCAGGCGGGCTCTGCAAAAGAGTACGTATACTTCAAGCACACATTGACGCATAAAAACTACCCGAATCAATCGTCAATTCTCACGTCAGTTGCTCAGAGAACGTGGACAAGAAAAATAAGTAGTAATGAGGGTAGTTTTTATACGTCAATATGTGCTTGTAGTATACGAGTACTTACACGGGCAGTAGGGTAGTTCTTTTGGCTCCACCTGTATCTAAGGCGAGACTCTGCCTTTCTACTTGATCTGAGATCTACGTTTAAAGATATCAAAAACTTTATTAACACGAACAATGACTACACTATAACTGTAACTGTTTCACAAATAAACGACAAATCACAAAAGCCAAACACATTTAAACTCCTGAACCTCATCACTCAAATGCGTGACTGTTAGTAGTACTTTTTAGCTACGTAAGCACTACATATCGATGCCGTTTTAGCGAATAAACATCGAATCGTCGTCTAGTCGACTAAACACAACATCACTTCACTATAACATATTTCCTAGTTGATCAGATCATATTTCATTTCAATTCAATTTCAATTTTTGATAATGGCTTCTGCATCATATTTCATACTAGCTGACTCGACAGACGTTGTCCTGTCAAAAGCCATTGCGTCAATTCTATGTCAAATGTCAAAAGTTACATTAAAAAAGTTTACATTGTCCAAAGCGCTATATGGTTTAAGTATTTTTAAAAATTTCTAATTTTTCATGTTTTTTTACTATAAATTGAGATGTGAGCTATCCTACGAGTATGTCCTAAGTTAGATCGAACTGCACCCGGTGTGCAAATTTGATTGAAATCGGTTAAGTAGTTTAGGAGTCTATAGCGGACAAACAACGTGACACGTAATTTATATATATTAAGATTACATATTCTTGATGCAAAGCAGTTTTAGTCCATCTACCAAGCAAGCAGCAAGCAACTATACCTGTTCCAGATCCTGAGTGATCTTGGTCCGCGTGGTGAAGTCTCCCTGGCGGTCGTAGCCGTCGTGTTTGGGGGCGCGGCTCTGCGTCTGTCCAACCATTCATCCACACAACTGTTACTACTGTGCTACGGTAATTTAAACCTTACAGCTTTACTTTACAGTATAAATTACAAAAACACACTACAGTTCTTTGATTCATTTACGAGTATGTCTCTTATTGTCCCGTTCTCCTTTAGCAACTGTTTCAGATTTTCTTCAATTTCTTTTCATGTAGTTACTAGTTCTGACGATTACTAATTTGGTACAAAACATCACATCACACTAATATTATTAATTTAAAAATTTATGTGCGTGGGTTTGTGTACAATATAGTTGTCTAAAACGGCTCAATGGGCAAGTGAAATTTGAAAAGACGATATAGCATGCATCAGATACACAAGCTACATTTTAACACTTTGACTGCGGCTAATAATCACATGCGCCTGCCTTAAGTGCGGCTAATAGTCAAATGCGTTGTTTTACGCGCCTGGCTGTGTAGCCGAACTCGCGTCGCACAAAGGAAAACACATACTTGTGTTTTCCGCAGTCAAAGTGCCAACCAGGAAAATTTAACACTGTAAAGTAGCGAGTGCAATCGCGGGCACAATTATATTACGTTCTATTTTGTATTACAAAAGATGTCTGTATTAACATACAGTCAGTAAACATACCTTACACAGATCCTGTTTTCAGCTTTAACACATTTCTATGCGTTTAAACAGGGTTGGCCCACGGCGATCGTGGCCGTCATATTTAGCTACATCCGCAGCCGATCTACGTCACTCCTAGCCCTAACCAAACCTCCCTCAACGACCTCCTCCCCCCCCCCCCACACTACCTGCTCCAGCTCCTGCGTGCTCCTGGTCCTGGTGGCCGCGTCCCCCCCCCGCTCGGTCGCGGCGCGCGCCGGGGTCTGCGTCACGATGAGCAGGCGGCCGACATCGCGGTCGGTGAATTCCAAGTCGGATTCCTCGTCCGACCTGAAGGGAGGAAACGTAAAAATTATTATCATCTTCGGATCCATCTTTTTTTTAAACGAGCGATGTGAGGTTTGTCTAGGTGAACCAATTGGCGTTTGTACGTTTGGCTGTTGATAGCGCGATGGGTCAGCTAAGATAGATTCTATCACTAGAGAAGTCGGTGTAAGACTTAAGGTCATTTTGTTATAATTAACATGGAAATGTTGGTTTATTGGTCCCGTCTCGAAAAATAACACCGGCGTCCCGCAAGGGATGCTTTGAACGTTTCCGGCTTGCCATCGGTAACTTGTGCCACTCCAGCTGCTTGAAATACCGGAGCGAGGCTCGGGGCTGCTGGCACAACTGCTTCAGACATCCTCCCTCGCCTGAGAGCTCGCTCACCATGCGTCAGTGAAGGTGTTCTGCCTCGGCGGCGGCAGGTCGAGCTCCTCATCGAGCTGGAAGTGCAGCTCCTCGCGGGGCTCCTCCGCGGGCGCTCCGCCCCCGGCGCCGCGCTCGCGGGAACCGGCCTTCGTGCGCCGTTTCACCTGGAAGATTGAAGGAAAAATAGATATTTGACACGATAACAGATACAGTGGGCGAGTTAAAGTAAAAGACCAATATAGCTCTTAGGGATAAGGCCGCCAGTTGTTGCACTAGTTTGTAATTTTTTCAGAGCATGGAATCGAGAACGATAGCATTTATATACGACTTTTTTTAGGATCGCTTATAAAGTATGGACTTATCCAAACACAAGAACATTATTTTTACAAAACAAAAAACAAAAGACCGACTATTGAGTTATTCATCTATTTGTCGCGCACGTACTTAATGCAAATTTAAGACTTATATGGTTTTCTCATGGATACCATTATCAGAACTGGACTAAATTGAAATGGGACCAAATGGGAAGCGTCAGCTTTCTAATAAAAAAAGAATCATCAAAATCGATTCACCCAATCAAAAGTTATGAGGTAACAAACATAAAAAAAAACATAGTCGAATTGATAACCTCCTCCTTTTTTGAAGTCGGTTAAAAAGAAATAAACAACTTTATTTATATTTTTACCTCTGTCCATGCATCAGGAGTTCCTGGCGCGTTGGGGCTGATCGCTGGTTGAACTGGTTCGGCACCCTCGTTTGATACATCGACCGTTTCTTCTGGAAAAGCAAGAATCATTATTAGCAGGGAAAAAACTAAATATAACGAATATAAGAGAGGGCCATACCAGCTACGGGAAATATCCAAATAAATGATTAATTAAAACATAGCTACCCTGATAATGACACAAATGATCAAATTGATTTCTTGGATTGCTCTATAATTTCATAATCTGAAATAAAAAAGGAGGTCTGTATTCCGGTTGGAAGGGCATTGTTTCCAGTGATATTTCAGGGCAAATGGCAGATTAAACATCTTAAATCTCAGGATGACGATCGCAGTGCTGTGCCGCGCAGGGGCTTGAATTCTGCGAGTTCAAAATTCTGGGTGGTGCAGACCTGTTATGAGCAAACGTAATGTTTAACACCATTCGTCATTCAACTATTACTAAAAAAAATTGGTGGGTCCCCAAAAAAACACTAGGGGTTCGCACAGTAATATTCAATGATTGTCTACGATCTACTAGGTTGCAGTACTGACCCAGTCTCCTGGCTTGCGGCACAAACTCCGGCACGTCCGGGTTCAGAGAGTCGTGGTGACCGCTGCTCGGGCCGCGGGATGTTCGGAACATTCTGCAATTTAAAACAACATTTTTTTATAAAAAAATATAATTTTATCAAAAAACGTAACTTATAATATAACTACTAATCAAAAATAAATAATCATAAATAGAATATTACAGATAAAATGCAGAGGTTAAGTCGGAAAATGTACAATTGATACTGGCACTAGTTCTAAGTGTATTTGGGATATTATTTCCGTGTCTTTGGGAACAGTTTCTTCCTCGGGCCAAATTTTTAAGTTGTGTACTACAAACTAGAAATGCCTGAGATAGAATTTGAAAAGAATATACTCTTAATGTTCCTACAATAAGAGTACATTATAAAAAAAAATAACAAACCAGTAAGTTATAATCAACAGTTTTTTGCCATTTCTGTTTTTCGCGATTTTTGAGCAAAACTTAGGCATTTTAGAAAACACTGGAGATTTTTGATACGATTTTCAGTTTTACAGTTTTGTTTACAATTTTTCTCTTGGACAGGGTTGGCAACACTGGTTCCACAGAGTTCTTCTACGTTATAAGGTACCACTCTTACCTAGGCAGTGGCGGCGGCGGCACGGCTCTCAGCAGGCTGGAGACAGGCGCCACCAGCGGCCCTCCCATCGTGGCCAGTGGGAATATGCCCACCATTTGCTTCTTACGCCTGGAAGAGAACAACGTTGTTAATATTTAAAAGTGTACAAAACTATAGTAATTATTTAGTAATCTGTACATATGACAAAGTACTGATTGCAAAATTGAGCACTGTTTTAATAGATTTATAGTATAGTTGACCGTTGAACGAAGTGAGGTCTCAGAGTGTAGGGGAACAAATCGGCGCTTGTATGTATGTATGTTTGTCCGACGATAACTTGAGTACGGTTGATCCGATCTTGATAACATTTTGCAAGCAAGTATCGTCGGACAAACATACAAACATACAAACGCCAAGTTGCACTAGACTGAGTAAATAACGAATCAATTAACACATCATTCATCCAAATTGAATGAGTAGTTAAGAGCTACGATGAAACATACATATTATAAATACAAACACTCATACATAGACTGCCAAATAATGTGACTGAATGTATTTAATTGTTATTATGAATCTAAAACATTCGAAATAACTGAAATTAATACAATTCATAATACCTCCCTTTTAAAACTCTAAGGCCCACTTGCAGAAGATACAGAGTTAAATTCCTAAACCCAGAGTTAATTAACTCAGAGTTAAAATGTTATAAATATAACCCTAATATTGTGTTGCGCCATTAAAAATTAACACAGAGTTTGCTAACCCTTGGCTAACCCGACAATTCTATATTTTACGCTGGCAATTTTAAAAAACAATCTTCGCCATATTGTTGAGTAATAACCCGACAAAATATGGATTACCGAACGAGTGAACGACAACATATACCCATCTCTTTTGCTCTAGTGCACTTGGCGTAAGACTATTGCATGTGTTTTAACGTCTAAATGACATTATGTTTAGATCGCTTGATATTTACATTATTCATTCAATTCAAAATCAAAACTTCATAAACTTCAACTGTTATCCGTGCGTGTTAATTAAAGTTTTTTTGTGAAAAGGTACTTGGTACTTATAATGCACAATAACTTGAGAACTGAGGACTTCAGTATTGTCTCGTATACTTGACTACTGCACTTTATCATAGGAAGGTAAAGAAAATAAAACTAAGTAGGTATTAGATCTTACCTGTGTGTGCACTGTAACCTATGTTTAATTTTATTCAATAAAAACATTACACTTTCTTTTTGGAGTCGAAATCTTCTGTGAAATGCTTTATCTCTTTGTGAGTTGTAATGATCAGTCCGTTCTGCAATTCTTCTATCATAAAAATCTGAACTAACATATTCAATAAACTTCTTCATCGTCATCAGAAAACAATAATTCATTTAGCATTGTTTATTCACAGTAACACAAAACGGTTTACCTATTTTTAAAGTTTAATCTCAGATCGTATTATCTCGTCAAACTCAACTTCACAATGAATTTTGCCATTATTGATAGAGGGTTAGTGACTTAACCCTCTAATTTTGGTGGGTTAAATATTTACAGGTTTAACTCAAGGTTAGCTCCTAACTCTTGGTTGCGCAAGACGATTTATCAGTTTAACCCGAGATGAGCAGTTAACTCTGGGTTAAAAAGATAACCCAAGCTTCTGCAAGTGGCCCTAACTCTAATAAACTCTTTGTAGCGAACTTTATGAGCCCCAGAGCGATTTCACTAAGGAGTTCGGTTAGCTCGCGTCTATGTTACCCCGTTACAAATATCGTAGAGTACAGAACTAAACGACATACTTTACGAGGTACCGTGCAAAATTGGAAGTGACACGGGATTCGAACCCGGGACGTGCGGATCGGTAAGCGGTAATGATCCGACTGAGCTAGCGTCGACACAAATGTATGTGTCCAAATTATGTATTGTTTGGATGTATGAGACTGGCCGGTTAAGTACGGCCTTAGTTACCATTCTATGATAGATTTAATATTTAATATTAATACAGAAATGTCATTCTCATATATTATCTTAGTTTTCTAGAGGGAAGAAAGGAGGGTTTCTAGAGGGTTATAAGAAGAAGGTAAGCTAAGCCGAAAAGGGCTCATAGTACTCATCATTAAAAACAACTTTTACAACGGGACCAACTCGAAATTCGCGAAAAACTTTCAGCTGTTCCATACATTTCGTCGGCAGTCTTTGACATTTTGCTATGGAACGGCTGATTTTTTTTCGCGATTTCCGGTTGGTCCCATAGTAAATATTGTTCATAATGATAAGTACTATGATCCCTTTTCGGATTGGCATACCCTCTGTATAACCCTGTAGTACTGTTTTAGATGGATCAGTGACCACACTAAAGAGGGACTGACCGTTTCTCGCCGGGCTTGTCTTCAGTCTCGGCCTGTAGCGGCGGGTCGTCGCTCGATTCGCGGGGCTTCTTCTCTTCACCGCTTTCTGCTTTTGGCTGTTGAAGATAACCAAACAAAAATGTAACAAAAGTGGAAATAATGTCAGTTTTTTTTAATTTTAAAATTTCGTTGATAAGCTTGAGTTTTACCGCCACCTCCGCCCAATTTGCTGCAGTCTACGATAATGCTGGGCTTCTCAAGGTCAGAGTGAATTATCTTCTAAGACTGCGTGCTTCATCTTTGACCACATCGTCGCTTACAAACAGGCGAGTTGGTGGTCAAACGGAGACTTAATCGCGATAAAAAAATAAAAATTTACGTTTGGTAGATTTTTTTTTTTAATATCTTTTGTCTATTGGCTTTCTGACATGTTTTACAGACAAAGGCGATAGATGGCGCTGTTTTCTCCATCGATCGTAGTCAGTTTTGGTTTCTCCCCAGCCAGCTCTGTATACCCTTCACATGTATACCCTGTATTCCCTTCGTCTACTATATAATATATTTGACAGCTTACCTCATCTTTCTGAGCCTCCTTAGCGTCCCCCGAATTTTTCCCACTCGTCTCCTCCTTCTTCCCAACAGATGGCGCTGTTTCCACTTTAGGAAGTTGTGTCTGCGAAGTGGATGGCTTCAGACTCTCTAAAGCCGGCTCTATACTGAGCGCCTCGTCTTTGGCCTGTTTTTCGTCGGCATTGCTTTCGGTTTTGGCGGCATCTGAAGAAATACAATAGGTGAATTAATCGACATTTTTATTTGAATGTCCTAATAAGTTAATTTTAAAGATATTTTTAGTAAAATTACAAAAAAAAACCGACTTCAAGACTATTAGTAAAAACTTCAACTAAAAAGTAGAAAATAATACTTTAATTATAATATAATAGTTTAAAGCAAAGAGCATTAAATGACAACCGAAGAAATTCAGTTATCAATCAGTTATTTTTAAAGTGGGTGCCAGCCAGCGATAGTTTTGCTGATTTTACTTGGACTGGTGTTGACTTTGACAGTCTGGTTGATGTCACTTTGAAAACAAACAGTCAAATTGAGAACTATAGTCGGGGCCACTTTATTAGGTCACATTTGACAATTCATCGAAATTCAACAACGTAACCTTGTAACGGCGGGCATAAAATATATATTTTTTCGTTTTGTTAGAACTGCACAATTGCTTAACTTTTTTCAATTACTATTACATATTTATTGTAATATTGACCGATACGAGTTATTTTATGATTTGTTTTTTTAATAAACCATTTTTAACATAATAAACAATTACTGATCTACGAGATAAGGAAGTGGTTCAAAATTGAGTTGCAAGATTCCACCCGAACAAACATAGTTACATACATTGCAAGTTAAATAAAAGCTTTAAAAATAACAGTATGATTGTGTAAATGTACCTGTTGTGCCCTTCTCAGCTACCGTTGGCTCCGGGGCCTTTTTCTCTGGAACCTTGTTCTCCGGAGCAATATTTTCTGGAACTTTAGTTTCAGAAGCTTTATTCTTCGGAACAGGAACCTCTGAAGTATTGTCTTTGACAATATTCTCTGAAGAACTTATTTCTGTGCCGGTCTTCTCTGGGACGCTACTCTCTCCCTCGGTTTCGGTTTCGGCCTGCCTCGGCCTATCCTCGGCCGGTTTCGCCCTATCGCTGTCGTCGGCGAGGTCTAGGATCGGCCATTTCAGCGGTTCGATTGCTGTGCGGATCTGGAAAATGATTGAATTTATTGATCGAGCGAAGCGAAGGTTTAGATTCTGTGTCGAAATGCACAGCGTAATATCTAGCCAGGTGTCGGGACTGGAGTACTCAGAGACCTACAAGTATCTTACCGTAAAGCCTGCAGCTTGCCTCTCACCTTGAACACATGTATCACTTGCAGCTTGCATCTTATTTCACCTCGAACCCCTGTATTTGATCTCACCTTGAACTCCTGTACGAGTATAAGCTACAGCTTGTATCCTATCCTATCTTACCTTTGTCACAGCCAATTATCTCAGGACCTATAAAAGCTAGCGACCTGAAATTTGTTCTGAGCTGTGTCTCTTACCTTAAATCCCTGTGTGGGTTTATCCTTGAACACAGGCATCTCATCTCACTTTGAACCTCCGTATTACTGCAGTTTTTCTCTCACTTCGAACCCCTGTATCACCTGCAGTTTGTCATTCACCTTGAACCCCTGAGGAACAAGTCTCTTGCCAGGTTGTCGGAGCTGCAGTAACACTTAAGAGTCCACCAAGTATCTTACCTTGAAGCTTGCAGCTTGCCTCTCATCTCGAACCCCTGTATCAATCGCAGCTTGTATCTTAATCTCAGCTTGAACTCTTTTATTTCATCTCACCTTGAACGCCTGTATTTCATCTCACCTCGAACCCCTGTATCATCTGCAGTTTTTCACTCACCTTGAACCCCTGTATCAGCTCCAGTTTATCCGAGTCCTTGATGCTGTCCAAGACGATCTGCACGTCGGAGGTGAGCGCACGCATGCGGTGGAAGGACACGATGAGGGTGACGGGGATCGTTCCATCCGCGTCCATCTTGCGGCGGAGGAAGAAGTCTCTTGCCAGGTTGTCGGGGCTGAAGTAGTATTCGCTGGGGAGAAAGGAAATAGTCTTAAAAACGTGAACGGATACAAAAATCAGAGACAACTGATTTACCTTTTTTGTTTTTTTGCCACAACAACAAAAATGTATAAAATATTTAAAAAAAACACACAGTACACACTTCACACACACACTTTTTGTTGTAAAATATTTTACAACAAAAATGTGTGAAAACCACGATAATTTCCATAGTGATATGCCTTTGTTCGCATAAGATTCAAAGTAGTAGCTCCGCGAACAGTAGACCTCGCGAGAGTCCGGATGTTTGTATGTTGGTACTCGCGTGGTGTCGTTACTCAACTAATCTCAACGAAACTTGGTATACACATATAGGTAAAGTAAAGTAAAGTAAAGTGAAGTAAAGTGATTTATTGGCCTTATAACAGATTGTTACACTGGGCAAGTCATTAGACATAGTACAAATTCATCATAAAATAAAAAATTAAAAGAAGAAAAATTAACAATAGGTAGTCATAAAGTTACATAAAATAATTTCAATACTTTTAACTAACACAAGAATGAAGATTCAGTTAGACGCAGTCTCATAAACTCATTCAGGGAGTAAAAAGGGTTGGACTCGAAGAATTGTTTCATTTTTCTTTTGAATTCTATAGCATGTAGGTTCGTGACACTGAGCGGTAGCTTGTTGAACATGCAGATCTTATTATAAATACCTTGCTTTTGCACTTTGGTCAATCTGTTTGGTGGTTTCCGTAGTTGCTCATAATTGCTACACTTACGTATGAGCCTAGTTTTAGTCTTAGTCAGCTCATCTTTCTTAGGTTCGACAATTTAATAGAATATTTTGATGTCGTTGGCCGTCGCCTCGTAGTAGTCGGCCTGCGCCAGCGGAGGCGCCAACGGCTGCTGGTTTAACGGGCCTACAGTGAAAAACTAAATAAAAGACTTACATTTGCTTCTTTATTAGGTCTTTCAACGTGACCTGGTCCAGCCCCATCCCATAGGGCGCCGCATTCGCCGTCGCAGCCCCGTAGTAGTAGGCCTGCGCCATCGGAGGCGCCAACGGCAGCTGAGGCATCTGGTTGTAAGGCAGCATCACCTGCGGGAGCGCCGGTTGAGCCACGCGCAGCTGCGGCGGGGCGGGGGAGACGGAGGATGAGGGTGAGGATGATGCTGTCATGACCACTAGGACGAGTCTTGTAGATAGATACATAGACAAATGCTATGCTATCAATAAAAATTTGACAAAAAATCAAATTCAAATCCTACTAATATTATAAACGCGAAAGTTTGTAAGTATGTCTGTTGCTTTTTCACGGAAAAACGGCTAGACGAATTTACATGACATTTGGAATGAAGGTCGTTCGTGGTCTGGATTAACACATAGGCTACTTTTTATCCCGGAAAACGCGGGTGAAACCGCGGGGCGCAGCTAGTTTAAAATAATTTATTCAAATATGGGTACATCAATGTACACTTACAAAAATGCCAAATTCAATTTTTTACGAAATAATTAAAAAAAAATCAAATATTGTTAAATTTTGATTTGATTCAATTTTTTTTTTAATTTCGACAGAGTGCACACTGTAATTTATAAGTCCTCGTAGGTGTGCTGTGGTAGACCACCTAGCCTGTTCCTCGTTTCTAGTGATCATGACTCGTCCAAAAGATGGTAAAGCGGTATTGTGGTGTGGTGAGAAATAAGATTCTACAATAGGCGTGACGAAAGATTTTAAAATCCTCTTCCATAATGTGAGTACACATTTACTATTTACAAAAAAGCCTTTATTTCGGTAATAAACTTAAGTTTAACGAAGTTTGAAGCCATTTTTCACATATTTTTTCAACAGTGCCCGAAAACAGCTTGCTTGTGTCATGGCGTCGATTTGACGTCACGGCTAGTAAACATGTCATTGTGTCTATGCGTGATGAGCGGCGGATGACCCGAGTTCACTGAAGCGTGACGTCATACGCTGTGATCGTTGTTTCTGACAAGATGGCCGATTGCTGTATTTTAATGTTTTAATTTATTGAAAATCTTAATAATCTGTTTTTTAAAAATAAAACTAAACATGTGTTTTAAATTTTTTTATCTGGCTAGTCCCCTGAAAGCATTGAATCGGCGATTTTTTAATAATGTCGTCATGCCTATTTGCCTCGATATTATTTTTTCTACACAAGTAGATTTTGTACTTATTATATTTCATTCATTTTGAACCACTGATCCGACTTCAAAAATTGTTTCACTAATCGAAAGCTACCATCTTTGTCGGCAGTTCAGTATAAACAGATTGTCAGCTGATTTTTTTCGCGAATTCCCGGTTGGTCCCATAGTAAAAGTTGTTCATAATGATGAGTACTATCAGCCCTTTTCGGCCTAGCATACCCTTTATGAATAACCCTGTACATATATAAAAATGAATCGCTATTCGCTAAAGTTCAAGAACGGCTGGACCGATTGAAATATTTATTTTTTCGTTTTGTTCGCTCTGTTACCGGAAAGTTTAAAAAGTAAAAAAAACAGCGGGTGAAGCCGCCGGGTGCAGCTAGTGCCTAATATACGTGTAGAGTACGTCCATCTTTATTTACACAGCTCAACAAAACAGCTGCTCTTTTATATTCTCACCAAAACCACGCAACCATTAACCAAACAAAGCAAATAAAATATAAATAAAACCATAATTAAAGTATAAAATAAAAATACATATGTATAAATAAAACGTATTGTCCCATGATATAATAAACCAAAAATAAATAAGCGTTTTTGATGCATTTTGAGTACCATCGTGATAATGATTACAGCCAAACCGTTTATGTTAGTCCTCGCCTGCGCGGTACAGAGGCGCGGGGTATGACTCGCAGTCCCCCGCGCCTCTGTACCGCGCAGGCGAGGACTACGATAAACGGTTTGGCTATACTTATGAAGGTGATGATGATTTTCTTTAAGATGACATTTAGAATATAAAAAGCGAAATAATTAAATCCTACTAAATATTATAAACGCGAAAGTTTGTTAGAATGTATGGATGTATGTTTTGTTACTCTTTCACGCAAAAACGGCTGAACGGATATATATGAAATTTGGAATGAAGGTCGTTCATGGTCTGGATTAACACATAGGCTACTTTTTATTCCGGAAAACGCGGGTGAAACAGCGGGGCGCAGCTAGTGTGCCATATATTTATTTCAAAATAGCTGTTCCCTGCCACGCTTCGCTGTGGATAAAAAAAAAATAAAAAAAAATATAGCCTATGTCACTTTGGGATAATGTAGCATTCGAATGGTGAAAGAATATTTGAAATCGGTCCAGTAGTTTTTTAGTTTATTCCACACAAACATCCAAAAATACAAAAATACAAATCTTTCCTCTTTATAATATTAGTATAGATTAAATCAATGACAAAATGAAAGAACCTACTGACTACTGTGTCTCAAGCCATGAAAAATTCATAAAATTATTTCCTTTTCATGAAAATTATGTGATAATACAAGGTAATAAGAAATAGGCACATCCTTTCCTTAAAATACATATACATCGGTCATAATGTACTTCTATCAGCATTTATTTTAAGCAGGGATTTAATTTAACCAGGCTTTATTAGTGAGGCCCTAAATTTTTGTATTGCGCAGTAGTTAAATGACAATCTCTCACAAGCTCGGTAATTAATTAATTAATTTTTGCACACACACTAACACAATACACGTCGTCTCTGCAAGAACACACACACTTCATGTAAAGTACCTTTATCATTATCATTACTTATTATTATTACTTATTACTTACTCAATTTATCAATTAGAATAGTATGTATATAGTAGATGTCAAATTTATGTATTAGATTTAGATATAAGTAAGTAATCATTTTAGGCCTCATTTTTTAAATTTTTAGATTCAATTTACATAATTATAAGTGATATAAATGCTATAGATTACAAGAAATAAATAAATAATTTAAGCAATTGCTAAGTAAATGTTATAAAGCCCTTAATGCCCATGACTTGTGTTTGTGACTTGACTTGTGGAAGCTAAATGAAACGAATGGTACTCAAAAACCCAACGGTAAATGTAAACCAAATGATTTCAGGAAATTTTGGGGGACTGTGTAGCTAACTTAAGGGCATGGTAACACTTGGCCAAACTATCTGCAGCTAACGCATCTCACCAACAAATGACGTAACATAATAAAAAAAAATCGTCAAAGGTTTTACTGCAAAAAGTTTGGATGGCGAAACCAAATCCTGGTAAGTAAGCTACGAGCTATATTAAAACTAAATATTAGCATAATTACACACACATTGAAAATACCAGCCTACAAAAAAAATTACGAAATAATTTCATCATCATCTGCCCACCCTTATCCCACCTACGCGGGGTCGGTACAGTATGCACACTTCCATTCATCTCTATCACTCGTCATATCTGCATTCACTCCCTTCTTTTTATATCATCTTTCACACAGTTCATCCATACTTTCTCTGGCCTTCCTCTACCGCTCTACCCATTCACACTCAAGAATATATTAAGAAAATATAAGAAATTAATTAATTCACATATTCATAATATTAAGAAAATATTTAGTTTTAAAATTACCACTGTATGTATTATGTTTTATCTGAATCACTGGAAAATCATTCATTAATCGAATTCCGCGACTCTATACATAGGATGGCGAGACGTGTTTCTTTCTTCAGCAAAACTGTCCTCACCACTTTCTATTCACAATGACCACTTGATCATCACTCCATCCCTCACTATCACTTCACCACTCGCTCGCTACCATCACTCACCCACCTTCACTAATAATCTCAATACTAGTGCCCACATACCGAAAATTCAAAATTCAATTTATTAAACTTGTGGACCTGGGTTAGAAAGTTGGTACACATGTAAATATAAGTTCTCCAGACCCCGTCAGTCAGCGTGCAAGCGGCTAGGTACTTAGGGGGCGTCCATAAAATACGTGAGATGTTTAAGGGGGGGCGGGGGTCGAGTCAAATGTCATCTAATCTTACGTTGGAGAGAGGGTCTCGGCAAATATGACGCAATTTTTTTCTGATTGAAACAAAAAAAAAATTACTATTTTGCAATTTTTTTTTCTTTTTGCTATAACAATCCAACGCGTTTACGTAAGAAACCCACATTTTGAAAAATCTAACGTGAGATTGGGGGATGGGGGGGGGGGGGGTTGAATAAAATCTCACCAGGGGGGAGGGAGGGAGGGACAGAAAATTTTAAAAAACACGTCACGTAATTTATGGACGCCCCCTTACCGGATCATTCAAATCTAGATGGTTTACTAATTCCACGACCCTATATGTAACATGGGATGATGCGGCTCGTTGACCGACGGCATGGCTCACAGCATCCCTCACTATCACTGCTCATTCCACTCGCTATCACCTCTCACCCTCCATCACATCTAATCTGTCCACATACCTAGTACAAGCCGGAATGGTGGACAAATTCTGCGACTCTATCCATAGGATGATGAGGCGTGTTTCTTTATCCAGCACACCTGTCTTCACCACCTTACTCACACTGACCACTTGATCATCACTCCATCCCTCACTATCACTTCACCACTCGCTTGCCATCACTCACCCACTATCAGTAAACTGTCCACTAACCTGGTTCAAATCTGGGTGGTGTACGAATTCCGCGACCCTATACATGGGATGGTGGGGCGCGTTCAGCGAAGGCATGGCGGAGGCGGGTCGCACCGTGCTGCGGCGCGCGGTGCCGCGACCGCGGGCCGAGCCGCCGCGCGGCCGCGACCCTCCCCGGCGGGCCTCGTCGCCGTTCAACGAGTGTGTGTCTGAAAGGGACAGATAATAACGTTTCACACTCGTAGCTCTCCTCTAGGATAACCTGTGTCGGAGATGCCATGGAACACACACAAAGACAAGGACTACTACCCAGACCTGATATTTAAATTCATCGTTCAAAAATCTGCCCGGCCGGGAATCGAAACCGAGACCTCAGGCTTATAAGGCGGATATCCTACCGCTGAGCCAAACCAGTCGTCAAATGCAGTAGATGATTTTACACTGATGGGTTCTAGGAATTCTTATGTCCATGGCATACAAGGACTGCAGAGAAGACAAAGACAACTAACAACTAGACTCAAAGCCGATATATAAATTCACCATTCTAACATCTGCTCGGGTCAGTCTTTTAACTACACTTTATAATCATACAGACCTTCAATCATGCCGTTCTCCTGGCGGCCCACGTGCTGCGGGCCGTGCTTCCCCGGGCGGGCCGCTTTCACATCGATATCCAGCGGAACCCACTTGTGCCTGGCGGACTTGCTGCCGCTTTTGCCTGCGCCTCCTGGATAGTCAAAATTAATAAATTAATAGCGTTTCACACTCACAGCTCCCACTAAGAATCCCTGTGTCGGAGATACCATAGGATATGACATGCTCCTTCTTCTCCTTTCGAGTTCCGCTCATGTTGGACAACATTAGTCATCTGGACTCTTGAGGCCGCCGCTCTCAAGAGGGAGGTGGTACAGCCAAACCATTCCAACAGGTTTCTTACCCAAGAGTGCCGCCTCCTGCCGGCACTCTATTGCTACATTAGCTTCATACTACTATAACGTCACACGCCAGCAAGTGACACGACGACACCCAGATGAAACGTCTAAAACGTAGCCATAGCGTAGCGTATTTTGGTGAGTGCGATGTATCAAAAACTCATAGAAAACGCTTTGATTTCACCTTTATTGTGCGAATCGCTAGAGTGTGGAATGCTCTGCCCGGGGGGTGTTTCCCGATAGATATAATCTGGGTGTCTTCAAATCGCGAGTGACTCGGTTTCTTCTAGGCAAGCGTGCTCCATCGTAGACCGCATCGTTGCTTACTATCAGGCGAGATGGCGGTCAAACGCAAGCCTATTATTGAATAAAAAAATAAAAATCCAGCAAGTGACACGAAGACACCCAGCTGAAACGCCTAAAACCTAATGAAGTGACGAAGACACTCACCAGGCTGCTTGTTCTTGTCGTGATTCCTGTCGAGAGGATAGTTGTTGTGGAACTCAGCCGGCTTGGCGGCCGGGGGCGGCTGCGCCTCCAGCGGCACGCGTTCCGCTTGCTCCTGGAAAATTGGAAATGACGGTTTCAGTTTATGATTTATCTACAGTACTGTACTGTGTTCTTTTTACCCACGACGGAACGAGGAAGGTTATGCTTTTGCGGTGAGAGATCGTTTATTCGTTTATTACACTACTAAGGTTATAATACTGTCTGGGCCTATATTTACGCACTGTAACGAACATTGCGGTTTTGGAACCATGCAAACGCCTAAGACGTCTCATAGCCAGTTGAAAACCCACCCATTCAAGGCACGTAAGCTCCGCCTACTCGTAGATCAAAACGGTGGAAAGACAATCTGCCCCCAGCCATACTGCCGTCATAAGCCAAAGAGAGGTATCTTAAAAAAAAGTGATTTGTTTTCTCACGCATCAGATGCGTGAAAAAAACAGATTTTTGTTTTTTGAGATACCGCTCTTGGGCTTAGGACGGCAGCACAGCCGATGCTAAGCCATCAGCAGGTAACGTCGGTGTACTCACTGTGTTCCCATTATGGTGCGAGCAGTCGGCGTCGGTCGGCGGCGGCGTCGAGTGGCACCGAGCGCCGCTGGTCACCGCCGCGCCGAGCGTCGGCCAATCGCCGATGTCGGTGAAGTCTGATGCCTGGAGACGAGGAGAAGAACGGGGTTAGACATTGTGAGATAGAGAGATACGTTTTTCGAGAACCAAGAGCCAAGGAGAAAGGAAGATAGATCGTAAGAAAAGTCGATTCCACCAGGATCTAGGCCGAACCGTGAACTCTAGCGGTAGACTGAACTGAATCGTGCTGGTTTCTTTTTGCGATCATTTCTAGACTTGCGCTAGAAGTTCGTGGTTCGGCTCCTAGGGCACAAAGGCGGTGGAGTCAGTGCATGTTCTTTTCACTAAGCCAGGGGACAAATAAAGATTGAGCCTGACGATGAGCCCTTCTATGGTGGGTTCTAGAGTGGAGACCACGACTCGGCAAACGTTAAGTAGGGCGCCCTGCGGCCAGGTGGAGCTTCGACCTGCATAAGGCTGCAGGTAGCAAGTGAGGAGAAGAGGCTTATGTCCAGCAGTGGACAAACATTAGGTTGGCTGATGAGGCCTTTACCTGTCCATCAGTCTCGACTTTCGCCCAGCTCCGCCGAGACCGCGACTTCCTTTTGACGGCAACACCCGCCGTCATGCTACAGTCCGACACTTTTGACACTATTGACACTTACAGTGACATTTTACAAGTTTGACACTTATTGCGCCCTTTTTGACATCACTTTCACAGTTTTTGCTATGGAGATTTCGGGGTTTATTCACCGCTAAACGATCATTTTAGAGATTATAAAGTTTGTTCTGATGATACAAAGTGCTGCAATATCTTAGATATATTATTGTTTAAACAATATCTAACTGATTTTGTTCAGAAGCGTTCTTATAGGCCTGCTTTATATTAACCTGAAGCCAGGGTCTCCGAATGCGGTTTAAGTACCTCTTGCTTATCATTAGAGCTGGATAAAAGGAGGACCTTTGGGCTTGGGGATGGTCGGAGATCTAATCATTTATGGGAGCCTACAGAACAACGACGCGGTGGACTCATACTTTTATGGAAACATAGAATTATGGAGCATTTCGATTCTATTATGTAACCACGGATTTACATAATCTATCATATTATGAGCAGCCATAGCAACCGTGCTTTATACTCGAAGATCGACCCTAGATTACCACCGCGAGTACTGATTGGTATCGATCGACAAACTTAACATTTACAATGATCAAAACAATATATTTGTCGACTAAAAACGTCAAGTATGACATTCAAGACTTTGCATAACGAACTTTATCGACTGCAAATGTCAAATTAACACGACAGTCGATAAAATACCGAACTTGCACAGCTGTCCAGGTAGGAAGACGTTAAGACTCGACAAAATGATTTTATTGACTGCAAATGTCATACTGGCATGTCGATCGATACATATCGCACCAGTGGCCTATTCGTGCGAGTGAGATATTATATCGGTCACTGTCGCTCTCATTAGAAACGTCATGGAGGTAGAGTGACGGAGATAATCTCGAGCGTTTAAGAATAGGGTCCCAGCCTCAGACTAAGTAGAATCGGGTAGTCTTTATGCGTCAATATGTGCTAGAGGTATGCTAGAGGTACACGGGCAGTAGGGTAGATTTTGGATTCATTTGGATCTAAGGCAACACTATATCTGCTTTTTACTTGATGTGAGGTCCCAGCTAGGGTTAAAATTTGTCCGGCTTTTTAAGTTAACATGGAATACGAGTACCTACTACTAAAACTTAAACAAGCAGTATCAAATCAGTCTATCCCCGTTCGCGTAATGTGGCTGCGCAGTGCGCGATTTTTAGGCGAAATAAAGTTGTCGACATTAAGGGGTCGCGAGTCCAATGTCCGGACTTTTATTGATGTGTCCGGCTTTTTGCCCGGACTTTTCAAATTTTCATATGGCAACCCTAGTCCCAGATCTGGGTAGATAAGATTGCATGCTTCACAGCCATTCAGTTGCCGCTGACCCCGGCCCGCTGTGGGTCGTGTGAGATAATCCTAATTTGCAAGTATCATGGACATTAGCCACGTAAGCCACATGTTTCCACATAACTTGCAGAAGATGACTTTCGCAAGCCACTTCATTTAAAATTAGCATTTTTTTAATCTAGCTGTTTTTTTGTATTAACAGTTGACTGACGTAGAGATCGATGTGGGAGACCTTTGACCAGCAGTAAAAAAAGAAATAAAAAAACAGTATTCGCAGATCTTTAAAGAACAGTAAAAAACTTACACCCCCAAAACTTGCAAGTCGTACGTGCAATAACTTGCATAAAGTTCTATCTACTTGCATATCCGCCCCACTAACATTAATCAGTTTCTTCTATTCTTCTAGGCGCGCGTGCTCCATCCTAGACCGCATCGTAGCTTACCATCAGACGAGATGGCGGTCAAGCGCAAGCCTATCATTCAATAAAAAAAAAATATAAAAAAAACCTCATAAACTACATCAATACGAGTACATACAGGAATCGTAAATTCCTCAAACTTGGACACTCCTCCGCTACCCTGACATTGCAATGTCAGTGTTGGTGTTGCCACATCTGTCATAAATGTCAGACAAATGTCACCTGATCACATCCGGCTGGCGATTCAGTGTATTTTAGGAGACATTAATCCAAATAGGAGCTCTAGTGACATATTAATGAAACCAAACCTGTTTCGGAACGGTCATAAAAAACTCGAGAGGTAGTTTTTTATATTATTTTTTTATTTAATTGAGTGAGGTGACGAGCAAATCGCTCGCCTGATTTTAAACGTCACTTTTGCCCACAGGTCTGCGTCACCCAGAATTTTCTACAATTCAAGCCCCTGCGCGGCACAGCACTGCGCTCGACACTCTGAGATAAAAGATGTTTAATCTCCCATTTGCCCTGAAATTTTAGATAAAATTGCAGATAAACTGAGAGCAGATTTTTTTCGCGGATTTTTTGGGTTACGTTCCCATCAGGTAGTAACGCTTATTTAATGATCGACTAGCGACCTGCCCCGGCATACCACGGCTATGAAATATAGTCTGTTACTCGCTAATGATGTAGCTTTATATTGGTGACAGAATTTTTAAAATCGGTCCAGTAGTTTTTGAATTCTTTACAAACATCCAAAAATACAAATCTTTCCTCTTTATAATATTGGTGTAGATCGTACACCATCTCGACTAACGGTGAGCAATGCGGTCTATGACGCAGCACGCGTCTAAAAGAAACCGATTCACTCACGACTTGACGACACCCAGATTATATCTATCGACCGGGGAACCTTTAGAAAATCCCCCCTCCCTTCCCAGTTAACAAAAAAAAAAGGCCCAGATCAAACATGTCCTATAAACGTCTGATAATTAAAACGAGCTGTGACATTTATACAAATTAAGGAAGCTATTTTGGACCGGTTTGATTTTTAGGGTTCCATACCAATACGATAAATAGGAGGGACTTGGTTTCATTGGACGTCACTCTTGATTATGTTTGCAAGCCACGACCGATCAGCTAGTGCGATTTACAATGACTCCTGCCCTCTTAATATATCTAATGTTTACAGGCTAAATCAACAGAACTGATCCATACTGATAAGATATTAGGATGTTCCCAACCAGTAACACCTAACAAGTCACAGTTACTGGACCGTACGCCAAAAAACACGAAAATTGAGAAGTTAAAGATAAATAAAAACAAGACAACAATCCTTAAACATAAATAACTTAATGAATTGAGTTCTTTATTGCATATACGACAAAGTACAGATAAATTGTCACGGAACCTTCACCAGCAAGTCTTCACTCAGCCCGATTTATGTTTTACTTCTTTTTCTTCTTGGACATGATTTCGATTTCGTTTTTGAGGTCGAACGGCGGAAAGCCCTAGTGATAGGGCCCTTTCACATTTCGGCTGCGCACGCATTCACCGTGCGTACGTGCGCTTTTCGAGGCAAACTAGAAAACTGTCCGCAAATAGAGAACAAACGAATATGGGTACGTTTATTTGTTTTACGAGCTAATTCTACTTTCTCAACGAGTTACTTTAAATTAAAAATAAGTTAATTTTGAAAATATATTTTTAACAACAAACAAGCTTTCATTGCATTGTCATCGGAGTTACACACGTATACCAAATTTCATCTCAATCGGACATCGGGAAGTGGTTCAAAATTGAGTTGCAAGATTCCACCCGAACAAACATGGTTACATACAAGTTAAATAAAAGCTTTTCGATTTCACCCCCGTTTTCCTGAACAAAAGGTAGCTTATATTGTTAATCCAGGAAATAAGCTAGTCATAAGTCATTTAAAAAAAAAAACATCCAAAATTCGACATAAATATTAGTAGGATAATACGATTAAACTTAAAACGGCTCTTCAAATACATAAGTAGAAAGAATTTCACATAATCAACAATTTGTTTTGCATCGCAATCGTTAATCGTTATCTACCTATGTTTTTACAATAAACTGTTATCACCAATTTGTGCTACAACTTGACACTGTTGCTACCTACTTAGTATATATCGTGCTATCGCGCCGTTAATTTTACCCGTTAAATATACCCGACCTGTTTGGCTCAGCGTTAAATCCGCCTTATAAGCTAAAGGTAGGGTCTGATTCCCGGCCAGGCAGATGAATGAATGATGAATTTAAATATATATGTGCTCTAGGTCTGGGTGTTAGTTGTCCTTGTCTTTGTGTTCCATGACATCTCCGGCACAGGGTCCCCTAGTGGGCTAGCTACCCCTAGCTACCAGTATGAGTGTGAAACGTTTGTTTATTGATTCTTTTGTTGTGTTAATTATTGTCACGAGAACGTTCTGAAATAATAAATTAAGTACGTTGAGCGAAACATTACATAATTTAAGACTATTCGAATTCAATATTCATAGTTAGGACAGGACGTCTGTCGGGTCAGCTAGTTGAACATAAAAAGCTATCCTAGAGGACAAATCTGGCTTTTCGAGTGTATGTATGTATGACTCTGCGCCTTGCTCGAGTGTATGTATGTATGACTCTGCGCCTTGCGGTAAAAACCGCTATCCTACAGAAAATCGTATTTTTACCGGAATAAAAAGGAGTCTACATGTTAATCCAGGGTTACAAGCTACCATACCAAATTTAGTCCAAATCCGTTGAGCCGTTTCAGCTTGAAGAAGCAATCAACACAGACACTCACAAACTTTCACATTTATGTTGAAAATAACAAGATACTTCAAAGAATATTGTAACAAACATGCTTTCATTGCATTGTCATCGGAGTTACACAGGTATACCAAATTTCAGCTCAATCGGACATCGGGAAGTGGTTCAAAATTCAGCTGCAAGATTTGACCCACCACACGGCAAGTTTAACAAAAGCTTGTTAAGTAGAATTTTACAAATATTGGAATGTGCTAAGTTTTTAGATCTAAGAGATAACGAGATAGCTCGAGCATTACTCTAATTATGTTCCTAATCTTATCGCATAATACTCTAATCCTTTGCACGAATAAACTCTTGATAAACCACTTTTGTTTTTTGTCTCGCTTTCACACGTGGCACTTCGCGTTAGAGAAAAGTTGACAGATATTGGCGTGTTTTTCGACGCGTGGGTCCAGACGTCGCGACCCAAAATCTCTACAGAGTTGAGGAAAAGCTATGCTTAATCGAAAAGGGCTCATAGTACTCATCATTATGAACAACTTTTACTGTCTGACCAACCCTCAAATCCAAAAAAAAAATCAAAAAAGATATAAACTTTATTACAATTTTATGGTTATAATTTTAAAATTTCTTAAACCCCCTAAAGGTTATTTAAAGTTAAATACAAAAAAAAAACTACTTTCAAAAAATAATGTACTTTATTTCTTAAGAAAATGTAAATCATAAAAGAAGTCAAAAAATAAAAACAGAAAAGAAGTACATATAACTTTTTTTTTTCACGGAAAAAATTAAGTTAATTATGAGGGGGTTGCGTCTTGAAAGAGGATAAACTAGACTTCCCCCCGAATGGGTTCCCGCCTTTCCGTGGCGGGGGGGATAAGTAGCCGTGGCACTGAGCCCGGTGAAACGAAGAGGAACCCGAGGTGGGGCCTTCCGCGTGTCCCTCTGGCAGCAGAGGGCTGATTAGCAGAGGGCACAGCGGATGAGCCGGGGTCTGAGCGAGGGCTCGGACCACCAGGGGGGTTTTCCTTGTGCTCCTCGCCGCGTGTGGGTCGCGGTCGGGAGTGCAAGGAAAGGAGGAGGGTCTGAGTGTGGTGGACGCCGGGGGATGCGGCGCTCCACACTTGGACGGTGGCATTGCTGCCACCGGTGACGAGTGTGGTGGACGCTGGAGGAAACGGCGCTCCACGCTCGGGCGGTGACAGCGGTGCCACCAGGAGGGTTTTCCTTGTGCTCCTCGCCGCGTGTGGGTCGCGGTCGGGAGTGCAAGGGAAAGAGGAGGGTTCCTTTTGCACCTCGCCGCGTGAGGTTTGCGGCCGGGTGTGAAAGGAACGTGGGCTTAAGGCGGGGTGGGTGGTGCTAACCACACTGCCCACCACGTGCGAGCGAGCGGGGCTGGGGAGCGAGAGGGCGGTTCGCCCGTCTCCTTGCTCCTCGGCAGTGGGGTTGCCGGTAGAGTCGGGGGACTCTCCCGGCCTGCACGACCCCACACTGTCTGGGGGGTGATCCTGGGGAACAGGGTCACCCCGCCATGGATTTCCACTGGGTAAACAAAAAAAAAAAAAGACTTAGGTATTTTTTGCAACCGCGAAATGTAACCCCTTAGTACAAGCTCTAATTTAACTTACAATATATTTGTTACCTACTTTATTAGTTTTGATCAAAACTTGCAACTGAATTTTGAACCACTTCCCGATGTCCGATTGAGCTGAAATTTGGTATACCTGTGTAACTCCGATGACAATGCAACAAAAGCTTGTTTTTAATGTTTCCTTTTCACCACGTTTATATTAAATCTTCGTTGTCTGCCTGTCATTTTTTTAATTTGTCTGAACTGTACAAAACTTACAATTAATTTTTAACTTTTCAAAAAACTAGAGACTTTAAACTTTTAAATACTTGACAACTAAACAATAATTGTTTCATCAAAAGTTTAAGTGATAATTTCTAAATGACAAACCGTTTAATCGAAATAAATCAAGAAAAATATCGTCCGACCGCAATCTAATGACATAACCTTAAAATTCAACACCGAAACGTGGTCCCCACGTTGCGCGAACGCCGGGTATCCCCGTCCTTGTCTGACACACGGCCCCTGTGCACCCATCTCGCTTGCTACCGTTGTATTCTTTGTCTCGCTCGAACACGTGCAAGTTAGCTTCGTCTTTCTCTATACCGTTCACCGTTCAAGGCCGAACGATATCACATTTTACAATGTAACCATTTTTATGATAATAAATCGAATGTAAGGAAAAATAGTGGTCCTAATAATCACCCCTGCGGGAGATATTTGCGATTTCGTGCGATTGGCTGACGTACGGCCGTTTGCATGACGGTAAGTGCCGTCTAAGGAACTTTATACAGAGTTTACAGAGTACTTGGTTTACTTGATAAAGTTTGTATGCTGCCTGGTAGAGATCTCTCTTAGCGAAAAGGCCGTCAGTTGTTACACTAATTTTAAGTATCCTTTTGTTGGAATTTTGGGGTGAACAATAAAGAGTTTATCTATGTTTGTAGAGGGTTATATCCGGAACTGCTGTTTTGTTCGCTCTAATACAGGGGTGGTTTAAAAGATAAATAAAAACGGGTGAAACTGTGGGGTGCAGCTAGTATCTAATATTTTAAACCCTGAGACGCACAGAGGGTTGTTTTAAGTTTACCGTATCTTATATGTGACATACGAGTACATCTAGTTTTAAAATCGAGTCAAGGAATTATAAAATAGTTAAACTAAAAAACACGCATTGTTATCGGTCTTTGCCAGGTGAGCAAAGCTTGAATTAAATCTAATCGTTCAAAGTAGGGCGAAATCGAGCTCAAAAGGGTAGGTAGGCTACAAACATGCAGGCGAAACTAATGAAAGCGTGTTAAAAAGGAAAAAAAAAAACCAAGATATACAATCTTGGGCTTTTAGAGGTCAAAGTGTTTATGTATCTACAAGTTCGCGTGCTTCATCTTCGGCCACATCGTCGCTTATCAACAGGCGAAGTGGTTAATAGTGGATTATCCGCGAAAAAAAAATTGTATGGGGGTCACTAGGTCACAGTTCCGAACGAGTTGCAAAGCCCGCCTGGGGAAGTACCACACCTTTGCCAGTTATTCCACCGCCAAGCAGTAATGTGCAAACATTACTGTGTTCCGGTTGGAAGGGCATTGTTTGCAGTCAAACAGGGCAAATAGGAGATTAAACATCTTATATCTCAGGGTGACAAGCGCAGTGCTGTGCCACACAGGGTCTTGAATTCTAAGAATTCAAAATTCTGAGTGCCGTCGACCTGTTACGGGCAAACGTGACGTTTAACATCAGGCGAGCGATTTGCTCGTCTCGTGTCCCGTTTTCATTTAAAAAAAACGAAGTACTAATACCTACACCTTTTACATAACTTTTTAGGTTAATGTGATTCTTAAAAGTAGCCAGTTTAAATTATCACATGGAAACTAAAATACCGAGATAAAAATTATGATTGATGACACGTAACACATTTATCATCGGAGCTGATTAGCGTAAAATTATACACACAGTGTTATGTGTTTATGTATGTTACTTGTACTGGGTGTTATCATTTTAGATGTGACCAAGGTCGCGGTGATCACACGTTAAATTGAGAGGGGACTGGAAGAGATCGCTTTCTGAAGAAAACTGTTTATTTTTTTATAAAACTAGCTGTTCCCTGCCACGCTTCGCTGTGGATAAAAAAAATAGATAAAAACAATCCTTGATGCGGATTATAATATATATCATGCTAAAATTTCAGCTCGATCGGTGCAAAACTTTTTGAGTTTTAGAAGCGTACACAAACCAACATAACATTTTATATATACATATTATATAGACTAGCCCCGGCGGTTTTTTTTAATAATATTTTTTTCTTTACGTTTAAACCTTTCCTGAACTTTCACAAATATTTCAAGATCAAAATTAGCGAAATTGGTCCAGCCGTTCTAGAGTTACAGCGAGCCAAACGAACAGCGATTCATTTTTATATGTAGATAATAAGTGGCAAACTGGCGCCAAGTACTTTGACCCCTTTTCGGCTTAGCTTACCCTTTCTGAATAACCCAGTAGTGCGAATTCGCGCTTTAGCGGATTTATTTTATGCTATAGGAGGCAAACGAGCCGACGGGCCGCCAGATGGTAAGCGATCACCGTCCCCTATCGACATCTTTCATTGTTTAGGCTGTACTTTATCTGTCAGTCAATCACACAATCCGACCATCCTATGAAATATTATAAACGCCAATAAGTAAGAATGTATGGATGTATGTTCGTTACTCTTTCACGCAAAAACGGCTGACCGGATTTTCATGAAATTTGGAATGAAGGTCGTTCATGGTCTGGATTAACACATAGGCCACTTTTTACCCCGTAAACGCGGGTGAAACCGCAGGCGCCGCTAGTTTTATAACATAGATGTTTCGGATAACTGTGCCACCCACGAGCCTGTTTACACCGCCCAGATTATAAAACTATAAATAATTTCTAAACTACATAATATTACGCTCGTGGCCAAGGTTGCGTATTGCGCAACACGTAATCATGACAATCATACAACACCATACATCATACAAACGATCTTTAGCGTGTAAATCATACATTTACATGGAATTTATTGACCGAGCCAAGCATAGGTCTAATGTCGGAGGGTAATAGGAAAATAAGTTAATATAAAAAAATATTTTTAAATACAAGCTTTTATTGCTTTGTCATCGGAGTTACACACGTGTACCAAATTTCAGCTCAATCGGACATCGGGAAGTGGTTCAAAATTCAGTTGCAAGATTCCACCCGAACTAACAAACATTCATACATTGCAAGTTAAATAAAAGCTTTTAAAATCTGTATATAATAATTACTAGTTGCACCCGGCGGTTTCACCCGCCGTTTTTTTTTTTGTTCACAGCAGAAATTAAACGGAACAACTAAAAGGAACATAGCACTCAAAACTAGTGCAACAACTGGCTTCCTTATCGCTAAGCGATATATTCCAGTTGCGAGCACTGTTGCTCTTTCAGAACGGGTTTCTTGAGAGGAGTGACGAGGTCCCAGATCGGGGCTTACTACTAATTCACTGGAAGTTTTAAGACACACATAGAACATCCGACTAATATTATAAACGCGAAAGTTTGTAAGAATGTATGTTTGTTACTCTTTCACGCAAAAACGGCAGAACGGATTTACATGACATTTGGAGTGAAGATTGTCCATGGTCTGGATTAACACATAGGCTACTTTTTATCCCGGAAAACGCGGGTGAAACCGCGGGACGCAGCTAGTATATTATAATAGTGCGTTAATTTACTGCGCCAATAAATTGACCGCGCAAAGCGAAGGTCACCGAGTCTAATGGGAGTAGTCGTTTTGTATCTTTATTATTTCAAAGAGGTACATTTTTATATCCATGTATGTTTGTATGTTTGTGGATTTAGACTTTTATATTTACATCTTAAATTAATAAAAGGTTAAATATCAAACTAAAACAAAGAAATTTACAAAGCTAAAAATCCAAAAGTAAGTTTGGCTCGTGTGGCAAGGTACCAAGAACTAGATTGTAGAGGTAATTTAGACTTGTAGAAGTTTTTCCGCAACTACAGACCCCTTAGCCAAGTCGCAATTCCATAATCGAAACGACGGACGACGAAATAACTTCTTTTCGAAGAAAGTCGTCAAGGTTATAAACTGAAAAATCAGTGCCAGGCTGGACGCAACTTCGAGCGCATCACGCTTGTTATCATTCCTTGAAAACGATCACCGAACGTGATCGAAACTAGTCGCAGTATCATGAACAACCCTCATTCCAAATTTCATGTAAATCCGTTCAGCCGTTATTGCGTGAAAGAGCAACAAACTTTCGCGTTTATATTAGTAGGATCGAATTCTAAACAAGAATCAGTCAATAGTTTGTCAAGGTAATCGATTGTGATTCTCACAAAAAAGTTCTCGCGAGGTTTACTTTTCGCAGAACTAGGTACCTACTAGTTAATATGAATTTCGCGCAAGCCAGAGCGACTCCGCCATATTACAAAATTTCACGATCGACCGAAAATGCAAAACGCTTGGCGCGTCGCCAAATACTCGCAGACAATATGGAATACCACGTTTCTAGGGTTCCCGGTTTGTACCTACCTACCAATATTGTAAGGAGGTAGATTTTAAAGGGCAATGACCTGGTACTGGTATTAGGGCGATTCTAAAGGTGCTGATAAACTTGATCATTCACTTGTAATGAGCATTTGTGCGAATGCTCCATCACAGAAAAATACGAGAACATTTTAGCGAGCATTCTTATCGAGCGTTCTGGCGAGCATTCTAGCGAGCATTACTTCGAGCTTTTTACCGAGCCGTCACACGCGACCGTCAAGTCTGACATCTTCGTGAAGAATATTTTTTGACGAGCATCGACTAGAGCATTCACTAGAATGCTCATGGAAATGTTCATAGCAATGTTTGGCTCTATGCTTGGCTCGGCTCGTTGTTCAGTTCGACAAATATAAAAACGGCGAATGCTCGATGTTCTGTTACAAGTGAATGCGCAAGTCTATCAGCACCTTAAAGAGAATCTTGTTAAAAGTTGAACTGTCCTTGAGCGCTATAGGCTAGCTAAACTAATATTATAAAAAGGAAGGATTTGTATTTTTTAATATTTGTAACGATAACTCAAAAACTACTGGACCGATTTCAAAAATTCTTTCACCAATATAAAGCTACATCATTAGCGAGTAACATCCCTACTAATATTATAAATGTGAATGTAAGTTTGTTTGTTACGCTTTCACGCGAAAACTACTTAACCGAGCATCATGAAACTTTGCACATATATCCTTGGAGGTATTAGAAGTAACATAGCACACTTTTTATTTAAAAAAATCAATGCGATCGAAGCCGCAGGTGAAAGCTAGTCTATACTAATATTATAAAGAAGTAAAGTTTGTGTGTTTGTATATTTGTTAAATTGTAAGGGGTAATCTCGGGATCTACTGAACCGATTTTAAAAATTCTTTCACCAATAGAAAGCCACATTATTGCTGAGTGTCATAGGTTATATAAAAAACCGAAAAATAAAAAGGCTTTTACGTGGTAGTCCGTTTTGCAAAGTGAATCGGAGAAAAAACGGTCCGGACGGCGCGCGATGGCTTCGGGTTTAATTAACATTATGCCCAACGAAGTGGGCACGGGTCAGCTAGTAATATTATAAAGAGGAAAGTTTTGTATTTTTGGATGTTTTTAACGATAACTCAAAAACTATTGGATCAATTTCAAAAATTCTTTCACCGGTCTAAAGCTATATCATTAGAGAGTAACATAGACCATATTTCATACCCGAGCGAAGCCGGGGCAGGTCGCTAGTACTTTATAAAAGACGAAGGCTGAGCGGCACTGGGCACGAAGTCCAGTCTGGTAAAATATAAAATACAGCATAGGTATTTAAAAATTGGAGTAAATTCACAAATGCCATTTGACTCTAGGCTTTTTTGAGCATAATATTTTCGTAAGAGAAGAATAGATGCGATCTACTGGTTACATTGTCTGTGCTCAAAACTACTGACTCAAACATCCCTTTGTATAAGTGTCTATGGTACATACAATATAACAGTCAACTCGACTCCAATAAAGAAACCATTATACTACATTTTCGAGGCATCCAAAAAGCTTCCCTTTTCATATAAATGACATACTTTGAAAACCCGAAGCGTCCGTTATGAAAAGAACCCTTTTTGCTCCACTTTTGTTACTTTTAGAACCGTATTGAAATAAATCTTTTTACGAAAATCTGGTCAAGCATGTACCACGCATTGTGTTGGTTCCGTAGTGAATTACTATTTGTTTTCAAGCGGTTTGAGATGGCAAGAGTCTCGAGTATTTACACCAGAGGCATTATCGCTAAAAGCGATCTCTTTCAGGCAACAAGGCAGGTTTTTGAATGATCGAGCGAAACGAGGATCACGATATATGTACTTTGAAACTTTATTTTCTCTCTATCAGGAAAATGGCACAATTTAGTTTTTCAACTTTTTAAAAGATTTAATTTTACTCTTTTTAGTTTGAACGGTGTCTTGATCGAATTTGTTTTTAGGTACGAGTGAAACAAATCTGTTCTTTTTTTTTAATCGATTACTTTGTCATAAACAGTGGAACCCTAAAAACCTACCCCCTAGTCGAAATTTCCCTCAAATTTTAATTTACTTATAATAACTTTACTTTATTACTTGTTACAACCAGCGGAACCCTAAAAAGCTAGTAAAAGCCGTCTATAGCTGATATAAAGCTGCGATGTTGGTAGACCAGTCGGCCCTGACCTTTGCCTTGTCTAAGTCTGGCCGTACTTTGGCAATTTCGTTCGGCCATACCTTTATCGATTGGATGTTATTCGGGAGTGTCTGATAAGGAAACGACTACTGCTAGAGTATCGAAACTACAAAATCACGCTTTATTTTTTCAGTAAACCAATTATGCAAATATTTAATGTGTATTTCTATGTACTCGTATTTACTAGCTGACTCGACTAACGATGACTATTTAATTCGAATTGGTAAAAAAAGCCATTGCGTCAATTCTATGTCAAATGTCAAAAGTTACATTAAAAAAATCGGTTAAGTAGTTTAGGAGTCTATAGCGGACAAACAACGTGACACGTAATTTATATATATTAAGAAGATGTGTATTTGATGACCTGCGTTAGTATATCCGCCTTATAAGCCAGAGGTCCCGGGTTCGATTCCCAGCCGGGCAGATGCTTGAATGATGAATTTAAATATCTGCTCTGGGTCTGGGTTTAGTTGTCCTTGTCTCTGTGTTCCATGGCATCCGACACAGGGTATCCTAGGTAGTAGACATGGTGTGTAATAAAGCCATATTATATTCTAATGTAAAACATACAGCAGACATTTATCCCCCCCCCCCCCCCCCATCTCACCATCCAAACCGGCCACATGCCCATCTATGAATACAAATGAACTTTTGATTATTTTTCTCTATGACCAGACACGGAAGCCGTTTCGGTCAGTGAAAGTGGTCATTTGGTTCCGCATAATTTGTTATGTATATACGTCTGGTTTGGGCACGGGTTGGGCTTGGTGTGACTTACAGTAACAGATACTCCTATAATAATTAACAGACACATATCAATTAACTTCTAGGCATTCATAATTCTGGGTGTCGCAGACCTGTTATGGGCAAACGTGACGTTTAGCATCAGGCGAGCGATCCGTCTCGTCATCAATGGAAAAAAATCGAACCTCGAGCTTCGCAATTTTTTTTTATTCATTTATATTATAGGCTTGCATTTGACCGCCATCTTGCCTGATAGTAAGCAACGATACGGAGCATGCTTGCCTAGAAGAAACCGATTCACCCGCGACTTGAAGACACCTAGATTATATCTATCGCGAAACATCCACTCAGGCAAAGCGTTTCACACCCTAGCGGTTCGCACAATAAAGGTGGAATCAAAGCGTTTTAATTTAGTCGATAGGGCCGCTGATATTCACCAATGTATTTCATAATGCATATTTTACGCCTCAAATCAGATTAGCTATTCAGTTCACGATTGCGCAACGACACGAGAGCAACGACCTTAAAAGGACGCAGGTTTTCTGTACCTTCCTTTACGAATAGGATTTTAGCTGTTTACGAAACTACGACAAAGTCAAAGGAAAATCACGATAATTAAGTTAATTATAATACTAATACATACAAATACAGACTTTAAATATTGTAGAGGACGACTAAAGAAAGTATGGATGAACTGTGTGAAAGATGATATGAAAAAGAAGGGAGTGTATTCAGATATGACGAGTGTAGAGATGAATGGAAGAAGTGTATATACTGTACCGACCCCACGGTCAGGGTAGGCAGATGATGATGACTTACAGACTGTTATTAAATAAAGGTTTTTCAAATAATTTTAAAATAAGTTTTAATTCCATTTATTTACATCAATTTCTCAAACACTGTTATTAAGTCTTACATTGTCAGCGGAGTTACACAGGAATATCAAATAACATCGAACATCGGCGGTCCAAAATGCAGTTACAAGATTATTTTTTTATAAATACATGCAAACGTTGCACGTTAAATAATAGTTGTAAAAAATCAATTTTTCGTGAGCCATTGGCATATTTCTATGAAACAGTTGATTTCTTTTCCGCGATCAGCGGTAGCCCCATACTAAAAATGGTTCATATTGATTACTATTATTTGATTGATTCCGGCTTAGCATACATTTTCCTCACTACCCCGTACATAGTAAAGCGTGCAGTCCTCGTATAATGGCCATTGTACACCCGCGCAAATATTTCCACGTTATTATATCAACAGAGCTGACAATGTGCCATTCAGGCGTGTAAACAGCCCCCGGCGCTGAGGCAGAGCGGTGTGAGTTTTAGACCAGCAGGCTGCTTCAGCTATCCTAACATCGAGTGTATTCGACGATTATCTTCGAAAAGTCTTCCGCCTTAGGAAAGAATATGTCAACGAATTCGAATTTACATGTCAAATCTTTCCGACATTTGACATATAAATTCGAATTCGTTCGGAAAGCGGAAGACTTTTCGAAGATAATCGTCGAATACATTCGATGTTCGGATAGCTGAATCAGCCTGCTGGGGCCCTGTTCTAGGGCGCTCGAGATTATTTCCGTCATTGCCACTGTTTTTACGACCGGGAATCGAACCTGGGACCTCTGGCTTATAAGGCGGATATGCTACCACTGAGCCAAACAGGTCGTCAGTCTATAGAGTGACTCGTTCTCTTATAGCTCATAATAAAGCCACTTATCTCGACCGATCTCGACAACTCATCAAGTATGTAACATTAACCGCAATCAATATTCAATACAAGAACATTATCGATATCGTCCACTCAGATCCTGTTACCAACTCGCCGAACGAGGAAACCCGTTCCGCATCCTTATACGGGAAAATGTCAAAGCGAACTGGCGAGTTACTTTACCAGAAAAATGGTAAAAAAACGAAATGGCAACACCGGTCGGTTGGTATAGCTTAATCTGTGACAGTGGCAGTGATGATATTAAATTTTTAAATTAAGAATGCACTTTGTTCGTAACCGTTAACGGAAGGGTCTGCGTAGACGGTGGATATTTGTTGGGAAGCGTCAAGGATACTAACAGTCCGACAAACACATAAAGGAACGCTAAGCTAAGCCAAAAAGAGCTCACAGTAGTCAACATTATGAACAATTTTTACTATAATAGTACCAACCCTGAAATCGCGGAATAAAATTAGCAGCTTTTAGGTTATTTAAGAGGTTGTGATTAATGCAAAGGAGAGCTCGTCTTAAACGCAAAAAAGTCTGCTGTTCGCAGAACTACAGTACTAGTATTAGTTTCCCGGACTACTAAAGTTATATTGCGGCAAGAGTTTACAATATACATACACCCCGTTATGTAATTCAGAGACGTAATAATTCTACTCGAATAAAGTCAAGACAGACAAAAGTCCGCAGACAAATCCGTCATCTGCGCAAGCCGTAACTGCATTCAATTTGTTGCTATGCGATATTAAAGACTTCTTTAGTTTCCATACCCGTTGTTACACGTGGCCGTGACGTAGTAACCGGTGCGGTATATCCGTCTTTGTCTACCGCGTCGTTTTCACGCAGTCCTTCTCATTTTAATTTTGAAACCCCGACTAAGACAGACCGGTCTATTGAACAAGTCTTTGTATGAATAATAAATTAAAAGTACCCAAATAGAAGTTTTACAACTTTTTCGTAGCCGTAAAATGTAGTCGTAAAATATTTTTGAATTGTCCTTTTTAATGTCAAGTTTTATTATTATTTTTAGCGAGACTGTAAAAGTAAAAGTGATAATAGGGGGTCATACATTAACGTTCCATTCTCGCTAGATTTAGTACAAAGAGAAAGCATGGTAATATTCCCAACGCCCCCATTGATTTCCCCACCAATGGGCACACTACCGCACTTACTTTGACATTAAATGCAATGAAAATAATTAATAGTTAAAAAAAACTAAAAAACACGCTTTGTTTAGTGTATTGTCAACGGTCCTCGATATACCTACTCGTATCTAGAGGTACAGGGTTTGAACGAAATCTGGCCGTTTAAAGTGGGTCAAAATCGCGCCCAAAGGAGTCGGTTACAAACATACAAGCAAACAAACATACGAGTGAAGCTAATATAAAAAAAATTTAAGTGGTCTAAAAACTGACACCAGGGCCACCACAGCCTCAGTTCGCCGCAGTCTGTAAGGTCGTCAACCGAACAGATCAAACCAACCCGCTATTGTGCAAGACTGGTCATAAACCAAAATGAATATCTTGCGCCACCTACGGGCCGTTGCGAAAACTACTTTAATGGCTCGCTCTGTAATTAATACATCGCCAGGTGGAATAGATGAATTATTGATAAGGCAAAAGAAGACCTAAGACTTCGAAAGATTCACGACTTGAAGGATTTCAAGTCGGGCGGAATCGGTTTCGGAATCTTTGAATCGTATATAGTAGTGGAAAGATAGATTGACCAATTTCTATTTTCACGAAGCCAGAATTTGTTTTTTTTTTATTGATAGGCTTGCGTTTGACCGCCATCTCGCCTGATGGTGAGCAATGATGCAGTCTACGATGCAGCACGCTTGCCTAGAAGGAACAGTCACTAGCGACTAGAAGACACCCAGATTATAGCTACCGGGAAATATCCACTCGGGCAGAGCATTCCACTCTCTAGCAGTACGCACAATAAAGGTGAAATCAAAGCGCTTTGTACAAGTTTTTGGTATATCAACCAAAAAACGATGACGCTTTTAACATAGGGGAAATTAGCAGATCGGCCTGCTGTGTTAGACTGTGCGACATTAGAGCGACCCAAACACGATCAATCTGTGTGTCTTCAAGTCGCGAGTAAATCGGTTTCTTCTAGGTTTTATAACCTTTTACTCGTATGCCACGTATGTTTGTTAAATTGAAATCTTGCAACTTCAAATTTTGACCCACTTCCCGATGTCCGATTGAGCTGAAATTTGGTATACTCGTAGACTCGTACGTGTGTAACTCGGATGACAAGAAAAAGTTGTTTTTATAAACACAAATTTTCAATTAACTTACTTACATGACATGACTGACTTTACATGACTTTGAGGGAGACCTTTGCCCAGCAGTGGGAAAGCATAGGTTGGGTAAAAAAAAAAAAAAACATGACTACGAGAACGACAAAAGTATTTTTAGATTTTGTATTTAAGTATGTTCTAGCACCTGAACTACTCATCCGTTTGCTGAATGAGATGTCAATCGATTCGTTATTATAGTCCGAGTGACATAGGCTATATTTCACGAGAACAAACACAAAACTTCAATCCTACGAACGACCGAAACTTCAGAGACCCACTTTTTGTACGTTACAGCGTCATATCGATTTTGTTCGTATACGTAAACAAACATTACCGCGCGACGTAGCTAGCTCTATCTATTCCTACATTGTGTGTTTTCGTGGCGGAGAGATTCAAGGCTCTGCCACAGGTTAGCTACCAGTTTGTATGGAAGATATACGTCATAGTCATAGATTATCAATTATTATCAGTTAGACCGCTCTGTCAAAGATAAGCTATGCAATTTTGTCTATGGTCTGGCTGAAATAACAATAGAGAAATCCTACTAATATTACTAGAGATCGCTCTTAGCGATAAGGCCGCCAATTGTCGCACTAGTTTTAAGAATTTTAAGTGTCCTTTTGTTTGTAATTTATGGTGTGAATAATAAAGAGTTTACCTATCTACCTATCTAGTAGTTAGCGGCGAACTGAACCTCGCGTACATATATCTCCACAGCCGTTCGATCGATTTCGCTCATATTCGAACTTAATAATTAAATTGAAATGAACTATTTGCCTGCAAATTTCATGAAGATCGGATAAACGATACTCAAGTTATCGTCGGACAAACATATATACATACATACAAGCGCCATTTTGTTCCCCTACACTCTGAGACCTCACTTCGCTCGGTCAATAAATGCGTAGTGTGGTTTATTACCACGTGTCTCCGAACTACTAAACCGATTTTGATGAAATTTGGAATGTAAATAGTTTTAGTTCTTGAACAACACATAGGCTACATCATCGTCAACGTTTTTCATCATCCCATGGGCAACCCGCGAGGTGCATCTTCATCATAGACGACCTGTTTGGATCAGCGGTAGTATATCCGCCTTATAAGCCAGAAGTCCCGGATTTGATTCCCGGCCGGGCAGATGTTTGTATTATATGATGAATTGAAATATCTGCTCTGGGTCTGAACGTTAATTGTCCTTGTCTTTGTGTTCCATGGCATCCGACACAGTGTATCCTAGTGGGGAGCTATGAGTGTGAAACGTTAATTAATTTATTATTTATCAACTTAAGACTTCTAGTCGTTTAAAAACCCTCGGGCCTCAACCACCTCCAAAACTCCACCCAAAAGCAAATAAAACACTGGAAACAATCGACGAAAACAAACGAAGTACTCATATTTATAGATATCAGTAATGCTGGGGCTACATTAGCGGGCGAAGATTCGTATCGTGTTGGCGCGACAAAAACATCGTGTTCGGGCATAGGCGATGTTCTTGTCTACATTAAGGCGGGCGAAGATTCCCGATATATATTATATAATATCCCCGATACATCGTATATACATATATACATCGTCTTCGCCCGAACACTACGCGATGACACGATGTACCCGGCCACACTCATCGCGTTAACGCGAATATTCGCCGTAGCCCGCTAATGTAGCCCCAGCATTACAATGTAAGCAACTTACGTACATTTCTATACATGGCTTTACCATAGTTTCTACACACACGTTCGTATCAAGGTCATTTTGTGTACAATCCCACAGAATACATAAACGGTACTAAACTAACCGATATTAGCGCAGACATCTCGCTCGCACGTTTCTTTTTACAGGGTTTTTTTTATGATAACGTTTCACACTCATAACCTGTGTCGGGGATGCCATGGAACACAGAGACAAGGACAACTAACACCCAGACCCAGAACGGACCTTAAAATCATTGAAACATCTGCCCAGCCGGGAATCGAACTCCGGATCTGGCTTATAAGGCGGATATTACAGCTGAGCCAAAAAGGTCGTCTCAGGCTTGCGTTAGACCGCCATATCGCCTGATGGTAAGCAACGATACGGTCTACGATGGAGCACGCGCCTAGAAGAAACCGAGTCACTCGCGACTTGAAGACACCCAGATTATATCTATCGGGAAACACCCACACGGGCAGAGCGGTCCTAGCGGTAATTGCATATTTTTTCTGACTAATCGAGTGTTTTCCATTTATTTATTCTATTACTTGTTAATTACAACTACGATTAGGTATTTCCAAGCCGCCCGAGCGTCTTTATCGAATTTATCACTAACTGTATGCACAAAAACAACCGGGTTAAAAATAACAGGAAAAAACCTGCTGGATAAGTCCTATACCTATATTAAGACTCTTAAGACCTTTACAATGTTGCTGAATTAATAAACTTGCTGTGCAATGTATAATTATTTTTACAAAAAAAAAAATAAAACAAAAAGCGACTTCAGTCTTCAAGAGACCGACTATTGAGTTATTCATCTATTTGTCGCGCACGTACTTAATGCAAATTTAAGACTTATATGGTTTTCTCATGGATACCATTATCAGAACTGGACTAAATTGAAATAGGACCAAATGGGAAGCGTCAGCTTTCTAATAAAAAAAGAATCATCAAAATCGATTCACCCAGTCAAAAGTTATGAGGTAACAAACATAAAAAAATTAAAAAAAAAAAACATACAGTCGAATTGATAACCTCCTCCTTTTTTGAAGTCGGTTAAAAAGTCAATGACACTCGACAAAATGTATGGAACAGCTGATTTTTTTCCCGAATTCCGAGTTGGTCTCACAGTAAAAGTTGTTCACAATGAGGTCTTTTCGGCTTAGCATACCCTTTCCTTATAGCCCTGTATTTGTATTTTATTAATAGCATTAGATATTTGTCCTGTTATTCGTAAATCAATTGCCATGAAGGTTATTCGTCTAAGCCGGTGAGACAACAAATGAAATAAATAAAGTCTGGGTCTCGAGTTGCGAAAAGGAAAAAAACACTGTTATTACAAAGTTTGTAAGTGTGTGTTTGTTACGTATCCTGCTATCCTACTAAATATTATAAACGAGAAAGTTTCTAGGAATGTAAAAACGTCTGAACGTATTTATGAGGAATGAAGGTTGTTCATGGTCTGGATTAACACACAGGCTACTTTTTATCCCGGAAAACGCGGGGCGCAGCTAGTTTACTACAAAACGGCTCGACAGATTATGATGGTGATAGCTTTTATCCTAGATTAGATTTGAGGGAAATACCCCCCAATCAAAAAATTCCAACGACAAATAAATTATCAAAAACCGTAGAACCTGAAAAATCAGCTGTTCTTGCCCAGCAGTGGGACAGCTTAGGTTAATTAAAAAAAAAAAAAAGTTCCATACATTTTGTCGAGTGTCATTGACATTTTTCTATTGAACAGCTCATTATTTATTCGCGAATTCTGGGTTGGTCCCATAGTAAAAGTTGTTCATAATGATGAGTACTATGAGCCCTTTTCGGCTTAGCATACCCTTTATGAATAGCCCTGTATAGTTGTCACCGTAAATCTAGTAGTAGCACCAGTTTTTAGGGTGACAATCACCGTAAAAACTGGCGCTAATCATATTTTTTGGTGACATCAGTATGCTCCGTACTTAACTTAAGGCGACTTCATCGGCATTCGCTCGCTCGCTCTAGAAAACGTCCCTCGAGTTGTCTGTCTGGATCTTTTGTAATATAAATTGATTAACAAGCTGTAACTCGTTGATAACATGTTGCATACAATGCCAAGTGTTTACTCGCGGGGAGTCGTCAACCGGGTATCTGTATTGTCCCTCTTTGCCTCGAGTCTTGTGAGACTAACTCTTGGTTTGTGATTTGAAAGTTTTATTACATACGGAGTGTAGAAGAGATGGCTTTTGGCAATTGGACCGAATTTTGTGCATAGATGGTTTTTAGACGGCTTTTGTGCATTTCTCGTATGTGGTTTACAGTTTACTATTTTGTTATTATTAACACGGAAATACTCACGTTAATATTAAACTACTTTTATTATTATTAACAATTTAATGTTTGAAACTCAAGTTAATTTCCTCAAGGCCACTACATGGCTTGGCGATTATTGTTATCGTAGAAAATGACAGTCTAAAATCGAAAAAACGGGTGAAAACGTTTGTATAAAAGTCCTGTTTTTAAACATACGGTTGTAAAAATTCGTATTTGGATAGTTCATTTAAAATAAAACATGGTATAAATATATTTTGTCCAGGATGACTTATGTCACCCCCTTAAGCCATCCCAGACAAAAAAAGTTTGTATACAAAAAAAATTGCCACAATATCACATTGTTTACTATAGGCTACGGGCAAATCCACGAGCACGATCCAGTCGCGAAAACAACACTCCTACCGATAACACTGCGCCTGACTAATCCCAATAAACGAGAAAAATTCAATAGGAAAATTTCGAGCAAAACAAATTGAATTGCACACACGTATCACCAGAACTAACATAAATACTCCACAGTTACACTAAATCCAAATCGTCGACACTTTCGTAGTTTTATCTCACGAAGAAACCGCTAGATAAACTCATAGACACAAGCTTTTGGAAATGGAACGCGGTTTTTTTCTAATTGGAAGCGTTCTGAATTCGAATGTGCGCGGGAAACGCGCGACCGTCCACGGCGCGACTGGTCGGACGACTGACGTAGTGATGCGAAATGCCAACTCGCTGACGTGACTCGAATCGGATTATGGCGATTAATTCGATACTCGTTTATTTTACACGGATCTGGGGCCTTATTCTGGCGAGTGAGATATTATTTCGGGCACTGTTGCTCGCATTAGAAATGTCATGGCAGAGAGTGACGGAGATAATCTCGAGCACCTGAGAATCCCTGTTTGATCCGAAAACGAAGATTTCTAAGCGATTATTATTCGGCACGCGTTTGACGTAAACCTTAGATCAATGTCTAGCCTAGTCAATCAACGGTTGTTTCCGTATTTTTTGTTAAAAAGTAAGCTAACAAAAACAAGCGAAAGTTTTTTTTTTCAAATACAATTTTGTAATGTAACATCCGTCATATTATTTTGTTCGTAATGTAATTTGTCATTCGGAAAATGATAACGAATCGATTGACACCTCGTTTATCAATAGGGAGAGTAGTTAAGACAAACATACAAAATCTGCCAAAAGCACTGCCCTACTAAAAAGACTATAAATAAAGTACAATAAATAACAAACATATGATAATTTACAACGCAGGACAGATCGTGTTGCGTTTCAGCCTTGAATACGTAATAAGATGCGTAATATTACAGTATGTAGCATTAATGTTATTAAAAATAATAGACTTGTATTTAAGAGAATACACGAAACTAGGAACTAATTTAAAAAAAATAATCAGCCTTGAAACTACTAAAGAATGTAAAAGATTAAAAATCGCCAAGCGCGAGTTTTACTTTCAGCATTTTGGTTTGGATCTCTAAAAATTAAGAGTTTTTGACTAATTTTGCAAATGAAGCGGTGCTGTATGGAAACAGAAATACTTTTTTTTAAATTAGTAGTCATGCGTCCATTTCGCCTGATAGTAAGCAACCAGCAGTCTACGATGGAACCCACTCCAATCACCTACAAATTCTATCACAAATCGATTACTCCATAACTCGATAACGCAAAAAATCGATGCGTTCCATCACTACTCGCTAAACAATAATAAACTCGACACGTAACCGAATGGAAACATGTTTTTGCGCAGCGACCGGCGCGGCGACCATGACGGCGGAAAATTGTGAGACAATGCGGAGATTGGCCGTTACGTAATAATATTTATCTCCTAATTATAAATGTCAAAGTTTGGATGTTTCCATGTTTATTGGTCAATCACGCAAAACGACAGAACTGATTTGGGTGAGATATGAAGGCAGGTTATGAAAAAAGTATCGATGTTTTTAACCGACGAAACAACGGAGGAAGCTTCTCAAGTCGACGCGTATTTTTTTGTATTTATTGCTCAAAAGATTTCCATTTCATTTTCGAAAAATAAGCCTAAAATTAATTATTTTTGAGCATCGGTTATTCCGGCACACTCACAGCTTGTCTCCCGACAAAAGCGAAATTTAAGGTAGGTTAGGTTACCGGAACAAATCGGCGTTCGTATGTTTGTATGTTTGTTCGACGATAACTTGAATATCGTTATTCATAAAACTTTGCAGGCAAGTAATTTAAGACGAAGTTGTGAGCATGATTTGACAACCGGTTTAGCTCAGAGGTAGCACGACTGCTTCTTAAGCCAGAGGTCCCCGGTTCGATCCCCGGCCGGGCAGATATTTAAATAACGAATTCAAATATTTTTTCTGGGTGTTTGTTGTCCTAGTCTAGGGGTGGCAAACCTTTCTTTGGGTGTGGTCTATTATGGTATCGCTTAATCCAATAGAAACATGTTTTTGGGAAGCGACCGACGCGGCGACCATGACTGTGGAAAATAACGAGACAATTCGAAGACTGGGCGTCATGTTATTATGCTAGTTGAGGCGTGAGTCTTTACAAACCCATAAATAGAAAAACCGGTAAAGTGCGAGTCTGACTCGCGCACGAAGGGTTCCGTATCTACATACAAAAACGGCAAAAAAAACACGTTTCCTGTATGGGAGCCCCTTAAATCTTTATTTTATTGTTTTTTAGTATTTGTAGTTATAGCGGCAACAGAAATACATCATCTGTTAAATTTTCAACTGTCTAACTATCACGGCTCATGAGATACAGCCTGGTGACAGACGGACAGCGAAGTCTTAGTAATAGGGTCCCGTTTTACCATTTGGGTATGGAACCCAAATAGTCGTAAGAATGAGGGTCCAGCAGCTCGCACTTGGCCAGCGTGGTTTAACTTGGCCGAATCAAATAATCACCCTTTGAGGGTAGACCTGGTATCGCAACAATGGGATGAGTAACGGAGTTGAGTTGTTATACCCATCTCGCTCTTGCAAAATAAAGTGTGTTATGATAAGAATGTTGATATCGTCTGAGCATTTTATTTTTATTATTTGAAGCGGGCTTTACCGGAACCGTGCCAAGCCAATTTAAATAATTGTGTCAGGGCTGTTTTAAGAGATATAGATTAAAATTGCTAAAACACATAATTTAACAAAACATTGCAGTTAATTCTGAAGAGTTGTTGTCTTCGTCTAATGGACCGTAGTGATAAAGACAGCTATATTTTAGTAAGTTAAGATCAGTCGACCAGTCTTTAGAACTTGGCTGTAATTTTAAACAAAAACTTCGACAGCAAAATAAAGCAAGATATCAATAAATACTGGTTAAACAAAAATCTTAGGTATTTTTAACTAAGATTTACTACTAGGATCTCTCTGGGTCTCTTCTGACTAGGATCTTTGTTTTTTTAACACGCTTTCATTAGTTTCACCTGTATGTTTGTAACCGACCCTTTTGGACTCGATTTCGTCCTACTTTGAACGATCAGATTTAATTCAAACTTAACACTCCTGTCAAAGACCGATGAAAATGCGTGTTTTTTAAACTATATTGTTAAATATATTTATTTGTTTTTCTTAGTTAGTTTTCATGGTTTCTTGTTATACAATATACACGCAAAAATAATACAACATTAAAAATAACCACACCAAATCTCTTCAACCCATGGTCACCCGAGCCCCGATTATACCGTCGCAGACTCCAATAAATCAAATTAAAACTTCGGAAGCGCACAAAAACACGCCTAAACGCCATACAAATAGCGCCCACAATACCGTGGCCAGCTCGACAATTTTCTATATTTTTATAACACGTGCAAAAATTATAAAATTTTACGCCAACTGCAGAAAAGCGAGTTTTCATTTGTTTTAAAACATGATTTAAAGTTATTAAATGAGCGCTACTGTGGGTCGGATGGCACTTTAAATTGGAGGTACCAAGCCAATAGTCCTCCAATAGTCCGCCAATAGTCCAAATTCTGACAGCTATCAGCGCTTACCATCAGGCTGCTTGTTTGCCACCTGTAGCATAATCAATAAAGTTTAAAACCCCCCATAAAACTAAAAACACCCCGACCGACTAATTCACCTTTCAAACAAAAAAAGAAAATCAAAATCGGTTCATCCGTTCGGAAGCTACGATCCTACAGACAGACACACACACACACATCAAACTTATAGCACCTCGTCATTTTTGCGTCGGGGGTTAAATACTCGCCACTAGGCCTGTGCGAATGCTACCGTGGTTCGGATGACACGTTAAAATGTACGACCCGGTCTCCCGGTTGTTTATCCTTTAAAACAACTGCCCAGCCATGTCAGTTCTTCAGACGGCTTGAAAACTCCGACACCAGGACTCACCACAAGGCTGTTGATGCTATTGAGTGACGAGACGAGCCCATCGCTCGCCTGATGTTAAACATCACTTTTGCCCATAACAGGTCTGCGCCACCCAGAATTTTGAACTCGCAGAATTCAAGACCCTGCGCGGCACAGCACTGCGCTCGTCACCCTGAGATATACCTCTATTATAAGTTGTTTAATCTCCCATTTGCCCTGAAATTTCACCTGCCTAACTACTCATCCAATTTTGATGAATGAGGTGGTTATAGGCTACTTACACGAACAAAATCAATATAACGGATGTTACGTCTCAATTTTTTTCCAAAGTTGGTTAGAGTTTTTAATACTTATTACTTGGAAACTTGTTGTTGTTTTTTGTGTTTCTAACTTTATTTTTAGGGTACCGTACCTAAAGGGTAAAACGGGACCCTATTACTGAGACTCCGCTATCCGTCCGTCCGTCTGTCTACCACCAGGCTGTATCTCATGAACCGTGATAGTTAGACAGTTGAATTTTTCACAGATGATTGTATTATACGAGATTTCTGTTGCCGCTATAACAACAAATACTAAAAAACAATAAAATTAACATTTAAGGCGTCTCCCATACAAGAAACGTAATTTTATTGCCGTTTTTATACATAACTAGCGACCTGCCCCGGCTTTGCACGGGTATAAAATATAGCCTATGTTACTCAGGGATAATGTAGCAATCTAATAATGGTGAAAGAATTTTTTGAAATCGGTCTAGTAGTTTTTGTGTTTTTTCAACACAAACATACAAGAATACAAATCTTTCCTCTTTATAATATTAGTATAGATAGTACGGAACCCCTCGTGCGCGAGTTCGACTCTCACTTGGCCAGTTGTTTCCGTAGTTGGATTAATTTTTCAAACTTTTTACTCGGAAACTTGTTTTCTTTTGTCACTTTATTTTTATTACAAGCCATGTCAGAACTCAGCTTTCTGGAACCTTATCCTTTGCGCTCGAGATTATCTCCGTCGCCCTCTTTCTCATGGCATTGCCTTTGAGAGCAACAGTGACGGATATATCTCACTCGCAAGAATAAGGCCTCAGAAGGATTAAAAAGTTTGTCATCAGGGCTGGCAAATAAGTTGCTTACCTTACTATAGCAAAGTTCCTCAACTTAGTTTTTCTCAAAATAATAAAAACATGAAAAACAAAAGGGTTCCCTAATTTTTATCTTTTCGTATTATTTTTTCGTGTGATTTGTGTGGTTTTGATGCGATTTGGTTCCGCGTTCGTTTAAAATACGTTCAGAACCCTTGACATGCGAGTTTTGCTTCGGCAGATTTATTTCGTCTAATCGACTTTTCGAGACACCTCCAATTTCCTGAAAGTCCACTAAATCAACCAGCAGCGTGCCATCAATCAATTGCACTCATAATTTGTCCACTACAAATTATGAGTGCAATTGATTGATGGCTCTTTTGCAGAGCCCGCCTGGGGAAGTACCACACCTTTGCCAGTTATTCCACCGCCAAGCAGTAATGTGCAAACATTACTGTGTTCCGGTTGCAAGGGCATTGTTTCCAGTGAAATTACAGGGCAAATGGGAGATTAAACATCTTATATCTCAAGGTGATGAGCGCAATGCTGTGCCGCGCAGGGTCTTGAGTTCAAAATTCTGGGTGGCGCAGACCTGTTATGGGCAAACGTGACGTTTAACATCAGGCGAGCGATTTGCTCGTCTCGTCACTCAATTACATAAAAAAAATTGCATCCAATCTTTCGTTGTTATGTAAAAGTTGTTACGGACAAGACAGACTACTTTCACAACATACCAGACACGAACGCGGACACCGAAGGTCGAAATGCAGTGAAAGCTCCAAGGTCTGCTGAATTCCTACATTACTGCAACGAAAGGTCTTTCCAAAACAACCACCTGACTAAGAGGTCGCTTGATCGGCGGAAAATTTCAAGATCGGATTAACCGTACTGAAGTTATCGTCAGACAAATATACACATACAAGCGCCAATTTTGTTCCCCTAAACTCTGAAACCTCACTTCCGTCGGTTAAGAAGGACAGTTTTTTTTTATTCGGGGCTTTGATCGGTCTCGATCCGTGATTTTGCGCGATGGTGTTTTTTATTTCAAGAGGGTTTTGTCAGTCACGACCAGGCCACCATCATTGGCCAAATCTTTAACTTAAAGCGATCTCAGAATGCACAGATTTATCATGATGAACAGCCTAGCCACCTCCGATAAGGGGTCAGCCAGAATGCTGTTGCACCTTCCAACATCCTTGCATTTATGTTGGTATGTTGAGGAAACTCACACCTTTCAGCTTCGGCCTGACCACATATCATCACATGATACACGTCCTCGACCACCCCAGACTCAGCAGTTTGGCAAGTCAGATTTATACGGTATATGATAAAGCCTAGAAAATATGAAGATTAACATACCTTAGCGTTAATTTTCGCGTTTTTCGGCGCCTTCACGAGGGCCGGTTTGAGCACCGGCGCTGGTGGCGGTTCTGTTGACAATATGCATCAGTTCATTACATGCTCATGGTGAATCACAGTCACAGGGCATCCTTGGTTCGTACCGCGAACGCTTAGCGCGAGCCTGAACTGGATCGTGTTAATTATTATCTAGCTGACGAAGCGAAACGAAAGCCAGGGCGATCGAGTTTAGGCTGTCGCTAAGAACTCATGGTCCGTCCCTTGCCTCTTCAACTTTGGTAAGTTTTGCTTTGTAAACACTAAACACAGACGCTGAAAAGACGGTAGACCGGTTTATCTGCTTTAAAAATCTGGGTAGCACAGACTGGCTGTAGTTTTTGAAGATCTAAACCAGGTAATTTATCAATAAAGTTAACTGGTAAAGAAAGGTACAAAGACCATTCTAACATTTTGGGAATAGAAATCTGCGCCATTTTGACACTTAGTGTCTTGAGTCTTGACACCAGTGACCAAAATTTTGTCTTGTTTTTGCTGACGTTTCAGCTTGTATTACCCCAACTTAGAATTAGAAGTAGGAGCTATTCTCACCTGGAACCGGTAGAGGCGGCGGCCTGACCAGCAGCTGCTGTGGCTGCTGCTGCGGCTGCAGAGGCGACCGCTTCTCTTCCAACGCTGGAGGCTGCGGCGGCGGCACACCCGTGCTGCCACCCCGTACCTGGAGAAAAATGAAGTGTTTAGTGGAAAGCTTTCAGAAGACCCGTGGGATTTGGGACACATTGAAACTTCTTAGTTAAGTCCTGGGGCTATACCGTGAATTCATAGCCGGAGCCATCTGTTCCAGAGTTCCAGGCAATCATTGTATGGTGTACAGTGGTAAAAGGGCGTTTTTGTAATTGTCCTGTATTGGAAAGGGGATGATAGAGTTGTAAAAGCCACCCGCGATCACCCATCCGAAGACAGACAGTGTCGTCCATTGCTTAACATCGATGATCGATTACGAAGTCGAGCTACGCTGAGCACTACAAAACTACAATCATATCTAAAGATGAAGAAATTCATCACAAGGGAGCAGGACGTGAGATATTTAAACAATGTAGCTTAGGTAGCTCTAGGTGGACTACTTCGTTAGATGAACGGTACGTTTTTTTATGCAATTGCGCGACGAGATGAGCATATCGCTCGCCTGATTTTAAACGTCACGTTTGCCCATAACAGATCTGCGCCAATCAGAATGTTCAACACTTAAAATTCAAGACCCTCGGCACAGCACTGCGCTCGTCACCCTGAGATATAAGATGATTAATCTCCTATTCTTCTATTTGCCCTCTTTCGCTACTTAACAGCTAAGTACAAACAATTAAATGGAATCAATTTGTTGATTTAACTTACGATTTAATACCAATTACTAACGGATAAAGTTCGATAAGCGGCATTTTTCCTTGGTTTTTTTGCGATGGCATAAATTGTGACATTTTCCTTTTATCCCCCATAATGCTGTCAATCTGCCGATCGGTTTAACAACTAGTTTATGCTGGCGTTGGGTTAGGGGAAGAACCTACTCTTTTTCTGCTGTGAGTTGTGTAACAAGTTGCAATTTTATAATCGAAATGCTATAGAAAACTAGGATTTTGTATGGGAATGACATTTCTGTCATAGAATATAGAATCTATAGATTACTAGCTGACCCGGCAAACGTTGTTTTGCCATAATAATATAAATTATTTCTAGTGACTATTAAAAAATAAGGGTTGGTGATAGAAGGGTGAAAATTTAGGGTTATATGTATTTTTTAATGCCACTTAAGCAACAATGTAAGAAATAAAAATTTTGTCCAAAAAATAAAAATAAATGTTTGGGGTGGACAACCCTTATCACTTAGGGGTATGAAAAATAGATGTTGGCCGATTCTCAGACCTACTCAATATGCTCACAAAATTTCATGAGAATCGGTCAAGCCGTTTCGGAGGAGTACGGGAACGAACATTGTAGTAGGGGAGCCCACGATGCTAAATGGGGATATCATCGAGCGTCATAGAGACCTATTGGGTTGCAAAGCTTAGATGATAAGAAGAAAAAATGTTAAGTGATATATACCTTTTCATCGCTGGGGGAAGCGGCTATAGATTTTTAAATATGTAAAAAAAACTGTTGCATGGGCATCTTCGAGCGCGTCAGATATTGATAGCATCAATGCCTTACGTATTTTTAATAACGTACGTATGTTAATCTGATCATTTGCATGATGCGGGTGGTTGTATGTAAGGGTTGAAAATGAAAAAAAAATAAAATTAATCGAGCGCGTCAGATTTTCTGAGGGAGTGTTAAGTGCACCAAAAAAAAGCTCTCATTCACTAATCTGACGATTTCGATGGGACGCAAACTCGCGGCCATTTTCATAATATGCAAAAAAAATTCGCCATTTTGAAATACTCAAGCGCGTCAGATTAAGATATATAGGGTTCATCTTTATGTTCTAAACGTACTGTTTCATAATCTGACGATTATCTAGAGGAATTCGCCTGATCTGACAAACAAAATTAGAAAAACGGTTCACCCTAAAGGCCATCCCTGCAACTTCCCGCTAATTCCATTCCTGGGCGTTTAAAATTGTACTTTTTGAGCTCAAAATATATTTTATGTGATATTTTGAGCTCGCTGAGTTCAAAGAAATAATATTTCTATGCATTTGAGCTCTTCCAGCTCAAAAGTCTGATAGAAGTTTCATAGAACACTATTTTTGGAATTTTCAAACCACAATAGCTTTTGAATGGATCAAGCAATTTTCACGCAGTTAGCGAACGAACGAACGACCGATTTTGACCAGCTTGGTGGCGATCGGCGTGGTTTTTTAAGCTCAAGAGCGGATTAGTTTTTGAAGTTGATCGATAAAGTCGTTTAAAAGTTATTCCAAAAACCACTTTCAAAAAAATAATCTTATTTTTTTGAGATTTTTCAAAATTTCTCAAAATCTATCGGTCCGAATAGGTTCAAATTCACAGGAAACCTAATTTTGTGGGAACTCTTTAGAACGCCGTTTAGTAGATTCCGATCAGTTTAGTCGTTCAAAAGTTATAAGCGAGTCACATAGTCACACACACACATATATACAGACATCGCGGAAACATCGAAACAGGAGCATGTGTTTCGGAGCTATTTCCCGAAACTTCCGGTGCATTGTCATGTTCCACTACACTTTGCTCTTGTAAAAGTCTCGCGGTATTTTAATTGCAGTAAATAATTTATAGCACTGTGCGTGATATAAATCATTTAATGATGATTCCATCGACAATTCGAGGTTATCAGAATATGTTCCTCGTGATTTTCGGAAAACCGGCTTGCTACGACGATTTTTCAAAATATTTACACATTTTTTAAATATTTCTACTGTAAATTTAATAGTTTTTTGTAAGGTACTTTCACCACAAAATACACATTTTAAAATAATATCACTCATATTAAATATTGATAAACTTTAATTCACATAAATAATATTACAATATTTAGCAAAAAAAGCCAAAACGTTGGAAACACGTTGTAAACAGTATGCCACGAACGAGTCTTTATGATCAGCTGTGATGGCGTCATGGCAGCAGAAACCAGAGTGGGGACGGAGTGAGAGAGTAATAGATAGAGAAAGAGTGAGAGAGGAATAGAAACGCGGAGAAGGAAATGTAGGCATCACGCAGCTCCACGCATTTAACTTTATCGACGAATTTTTGTTATTTCGGCTTGCGGAAATCATCAGATTATATGTTATTCGTTATTCTTGAATTATTTACTTTAAAATAAAATAAAATTTAGCTACGCTCGAGAATGTCGAGATGACGTTTTTTTTTTACAACTTTGCTGCCCTCCCCTTTCTTTACGTCACTCTCAAATTGTCAGATTAGTGAAATATACACTTTTTAGGATGTAATTAACTCTACCCTACCTTAATCTGACGCGCTGGAAAATTTCTGATGGTCAATTTTTTTTTACTAATCTGATCCTGCATTCTTCACGGGCGGCCTTATATTTGGGCCTCATGTTTGGTGGAGGTACTTAACCGGGTACAAGATATCCCCCTGTATATCAATCTGCCGCGCTTTAGCACAACACGAAATCCCCGCTTGGGCTCCCCTACTATTGTGACACGAGAATTTTATATATAGGATAGAAATGTCATTCCCAAACATCGTCCTACTTTTCTATAGCGTTTCGATTACAGAATTGCAACTTGACTAGGGGACAGGCTACATTGTAATTATACAAGTTCCACTATCAAACGGGGACGAGGCGAGACCAAGTAAATCAAGCATTAAAATATATCTTGCAAGATTATACTATTCTTGGCCGCTCGAGATTATCTCCGTCACTCTCAATCTTATGTCATTGCTAATGAGATCGACAGTGACCGAGGTAATATCTCATTAGCCAGAAAAGGGCCGCAGGTGGCCTTATTCTGGCATGGCAACGAGAACACGGCCGTGCATGGGCCAGCTGATCGAACTTGTTTAATTATAAGCGTCTAACTTAATACCTAACTTGTGATACGCTCAGATCAAGTAGAAAGGCAGAGTCCCGTCTTAGATACAGGTGAAGCCAAAACTACCCTACTGCCCGTGTACGTATACTTCAAGCACACATTGACGCAACCAAACTACCCGAATCAATCGTTAATTCTTACGTCAGTTGCTCAGAGAATGTGGCCAGCCAAAACTAAATAGTAATAAGGGTTTTTGTGCGTCAATATGTGATTGTAGTAAACGTACACGGGCAGTAGGGTAGTTTGTTTGGCTTCATCTGTATCTAAAGCGGGACTCTATCTGCCTACGTGATCTGAGGTGACACGTTGATATCTGGAGATAATTGGGGACATGTAATTAATTTTATCTACACTAATGTTATAACATTCTACTTATGTTTCCAATACTTGTGTTATAATGACTACTGTTATAGCACAGACAACATTTAAGCAATTTCACATGATGTTATAATATCCACATCGATGTCGTAATGAGTCATTATAACATCGCGCGCTCGCTCCTGATTGGCCGCCCTGCGCGCGCATGCGCGCTCGCTCCTGATTGCGCGCCAAGTTCACTGTGACAATACACGTTTTTATTAGTGAAGATAAACGTATTTTATCAAGTATTGGAAACATAAGTAGAATGTTACAGCATTAGTGTAGATAAAGTAGTGTATGCAACTGCATATAACACAGGTATTAAAACACTCGTTACTATTATGAAACTCGCTGCGCTCGTTTCATAAACACACTCGTGTTTTAATACCCTTCATTATATGACAGTTGCATAAACTACTATAAGAACATTTTTGAAACAAGCTTTTATTGCATTGTCATCGGAGTTACACAGGTAAACCAAATTTCAACTCAATCGGGAACATCGGGAAGTGATTCAAAATTGAGTTGCAAGATTCGCCCCGAACAAACATACTCGTAGTTAAATAAAAGCTTTAAAAACAACTAAACCTAAATTAAAGATTAGAAGCTACGATGCGTCAGACACAGATACACACAATAAACAACCACTCCTCTTTTCGCGTGGGAGTTAAAACACACATCATAGAATAAACATAAAAGTTTGACTTTCCGCTAAAAGGTTGAGAACCACTAACACAAAATGAGTGAAAGGTTTGACGTTCTCCCAAACACCCTCAAAGCGATGACATCATTCCATCTGACTCAAAGATTATTGGCAAAAAAACTTGCGGCAGATACCAGCAAAAACTTCGAACCGCAAAAACTTGCAACCGCAACTCAGACCGCAACCTCGCGTATACGCGGCTGATCTACTATAGTAGCAACTTCGTGATATTCAAAGACATCATGATCCTGCTAATACAGGGATATAAGGAAAGGGTACGCTAAGCCGAAAACGTTTTTTTTTTCATTCAGAAATAGGTTTGCGTTTGTCCGCCATCTTGCCTGATGGTAAGCAATGATGCGGTCTACGATAGAGCACGCGCGCCTAGAAGAAACCGATTTACTCTCGACTTGAAGACACACAGATTATAACCATCGGGGAACACCCATTCAGGCAGAACATTCCACACTCGTGCGGTTCGTAAAATGAATGTGGAGTCAAAGCGTTTCGTTCGGGTTTTTGGTATGTCAACCATAAAGCGATGACGCCTTTTTGTGCCCTTTGTGGTCCGCTAGAAGAACGGGCCAGAGGGTATAAGATCATGTCGATCAGAAAGCACACTCTCCGAAATGTATCCGATAAAAAGCTGACAAACTAGGGCTCATAGTACTCGTCATCATGAACTACGTTTATTGTGGGACCAACTCGAAAATCGCGAAAAAATAATAATCAGCTGTTCCATACATTTTGTCGAGTGTCATGGACATTTTTCTATGGAACTGCTGAAACTTTTTTCGCGATTTGTAGAGTGTTAAAAATGGACATTTGACAGTCATAAAAAACCTGCTTTTCATACGAAGATTTTATTGCACGTTACCTTACATAATCTATCAACTATAAGTCGTAATTAAAATCCAAATTAGCTTCCAAAGGAAGGCCCTTATCCGCAGCGTTTAGGATTAAATACAGCGGTACTTACGAAAAGTCAATTCCTGACTGGGCCAGCCGTGCGAGGCCCGCATCTGTCCCGCTCTGGCCGCCGAGCTTGTTACTTGCCAGAGCGGGACAGAAATAGGCTTATTAGGTAGTAATGAGCCTACAATTATGACAATCTATGGGTAATCGTGTGGAAACTAGACAGCTTCATGCATCGTTGCTTTGCATAATTACAGGGTTATACACAAAGGGTATGCTAAGCCAAAAAGGGCTCATGGTACTCATCATTATGTACAACATTTGCTATGGGACCACTCCTAGAATCGCAAAATAAATCAGCTGTTCCATAGGAAACTGGCAATAGCACCAAATGTATGGAACAGCTGATTTTTTTCGCGACTTCCGGGTCTGTTCCATAGTAAAAGTTGTTCATAATGATGAGTGCTATGAGCCCTTTTCGGCTTAGCATACCCTTTCCTTATAGCCCTGAGCTGGCGTTACTATTCTGGATAGTAAAATATTACCTCGGTCACTCGCTCTCACATTAAAAGTCATAAGAGTGAGACAGACGGAGATAATCTAGAGCTGCCGAGAATAGGGTCTCAGGTATTTACTATATCGTCGTACTGACTAACCCATCGACTTACTTTTGCCACAGAATTATGGGTTAATTACACGTAACGAGTACAGTGGCGAGACAGTAAATGGCACACTCGGCCGAGCAAACAAATCATGGTACTAGCGACTGTCTCGCCTCGTCAAACTGTTTATACAAACCGGGTACTCGGCTGGGAACATTGTCTCGCCACTGTACTCGTTACGTGTTATCAACCCATTAGATAAATAATAGTACAATCATTAGGCAAATTGTTTGTGTGATATGTGTGGGACTATCGCACATTATGAATTTCATGTACTTAGAAAGAAAGAGACAGATATATAAGGCGGCCCGTTTTTGTTGGACTCTCCGTTCGCTCGGCATTTCATAAAAAAGAGGCATTTTTTGTATGGACGACGTTTGGGCCACGAAACCGGCGAGAGTGATCTCATTTTTTTTGGGCCATAGAATTTGAGTGAGATAATTTTACTCAAAATTAACAGCAGCAGTCTTTAGGTCTAGAAATGAGAAATTTATGGACTTACAAAAGACTGCTTGAATCTACTAAATTATGACAAAAATTGGGAAAATTTAGCAAAATACGGGGAATTTCACCAAATTGGAAAAACGATTTGAATAAATATTGCTGACGTAAATACAAAAAAAAACACGGTTGGTGAGGGTATTTTGGTGCTTTCGTAATAATTGAATTGAAAATTTAAGGCACCAAAGCTGCCACAGGCATAACCTCTGGGGAACTTTTCGCTCCGAGCAGCACTTTTCAACGAAAGCCTTCAGAATTTCATGATATTTCGTACGAAACGCTTTGATTTCACTTTTATTGGGCGCACTGCCCGAGTGGGTGTTTCCCGCTATAGTCTATTTCAAATAGAGAGCGAAAAACGGACATTGACCTTTTAGTGTTGCGCAGGGAAGACCAACCTTCTTTGCATCAATAAATTGTTTTAATAGTTAACAACTATTTTGTCACTATCAAAATTCAGGTTTTCAGTTTTTACCTAACAATTATCATTACATTACTATTATCACTATTTAACTCAAAACTGTAGATCAAGTTTTTCGTGTAACTATCTACCTACACATTAGTAAATTAATCATCTGACATTGGCAGGTGTAATTAGTTTATGATTTAAGTGTGTGCCAAATAAACTATTTATAATTATTATTACCTATTTATAGGAAACGATTATGAAAATAAAATCAAACGAATAAAAAAATTACATTATATTAAATCTGAATCAGAATTACTATCGTCTGACGAGCTGCTGTCTGATGTTTCGCCTGTTACGTTTATGATAAATGAATCCACAGTTTTATCCACTTCCTGGTCTAATGAGGCTAATTTTTCTTCTTCTTTTTTTACATGGCTTATACAGTTTTGCCATTTTTCGGGGGTAATGTGGCTTAGCGCTTCATGGAGTAGCTTTTTTACATCCGCTAACTTGAATGTTGTATTTTTTCTTGATACGTATCCCTTGACATCTGCCCATATTAATTCAATAGGGTTAAATTCACAGTGGTATGGAGGTAATCTCAATACCTCCACACCAACTGCTTTAGCCATTTCGTCAATGACGTAACGCTCGTGATGTTTTTTTATATTTTTTACTTTTTCCAACAACTCTACTTTTGTTTCCTTTTCTTCGTATGAAATTTTTTTCGCCGACAGCCATGTTTGAATTTCATTTTTTTTCCAACTTGTTACTGGTACTTTCTCCTGGCGTCTTGAGTGGTAGCTGGCATTGTCCATTACTACAACAGCATTTGACTCCAGTCTCGGAAGCATTTTTTCAAACCACTGTTCAAATTTGGTTGCGTTCATTGACTCATGGTAGTCTCCTGTGTTTTTGCATTCAAACACAAGTTCGGACTCTGGGACAAATCCTTTGTCACTTCCTATGTGCAGCACAATTAACCGGTTTCCTTTCGAAACAGGGTTTTTAGCACCGGTGGACAGACCCTCCAAAAAAGCTTGTTTACGAGACTGTATAGTCGTGTCTTCCCAAACTTTACTTACAGTGTGTCCTGAAAAAAAAAAACCTATGTCAATTTTTCGTTTAACAAACAACATCACAATCATGTCAGATTAATGCCAATCGTTGTTTAAAGTCGACAGTAAAATAAATTCAAGTAAATACATTCAACAGGAAAATTATAGAATCGTTATTAATTTGTAAACAAAAAAATATGTACCTGCATTGACCCACGTTTCGTCCAAATAATATATCGGTCTTTGTTCTTTTCTAAACTTCATAATTGTTTTCAAGTACTTTATGCGCCACAATACAATATCGTGTCTCTCGATTAAGGCACTGTTTCTTTTTCTTTTAAGATATTTGAATTTCAAATGTTTTAATAACCGCCACAGCGCCGTACGGCTAATATTTGGCAGCATTTCGTCAGAATTAACTGCTTCCAAAATTTTATTTAATGTCGGGACCTCGCTGTTCAAATAAAATTCATGAACTTTTTTTCTAATGCATGACTTGTCAAACTCGTCAATCTTTTCAATTATATTCGGACCACGTTTTGGTGATGCAGGCGGCCTTATTGTATCCATTTCTTTATATTCTTTTAAAACACGATATACAGTTGCCTTGTTTATTCCCAGAATATCGGCAGTCTTTATTTTCATTTCCGTTTTGGACATATATTTGTCTGAAGGACACGTCTCTTTCACATATTTATAGACGTTAATTGTCATCATTTTTTCATTTTCCGACAGATGAGATAACTTGCGCTTCTTTCTAGGTGAGTTAAAACTTTTAAACGGTCTTGATGACGAGGAAGACGACTCCGATGATTCCATTATCACTCACAAACAAAAAACAACACAAAACAAATATATGTCCTAACAAAAACAGATATAACTAATTTAACTCAACAAAAAATAACAATTAACAACCAAACATTCAAATAGCACACTAAAACAATCCGAATCCAAGCGTATTCCAGAGCGGAATGTGGCCCCAGCCATATCTTACCGAAAAATGTCAAAACAGGTTTGCAATATCTGATGGACCTTGTCGCTCGCCTCGCCCGGTACCACGAAACACGGTAAATGCGTAAGCGACAGGGAAACGATACATAAATGTATGGATAACGATACTCATCGTTTGTTTTCGGTGCTCTCGTGGTACCGTGGCGTGAACGTACGTTTTTCGCTCTCTAGTTGAAATAGACTATAGATAAAACTTGGGTGTCTTCAAATTGCGAGTGAATCGGTTCGGCTAGGCAAGCATGCTGCATTGTAGACCGCATCATTGCTTACCATCAGGCGAGATGGCGGTCAAACGCAAGCCTATACTTGAATAGTTCAGTTTATCCGCCTTAATTCGCGGACATGCCATCGAATTTCGTGGCTCCGCATCGATAAAGCGAATTCGTAAGAAAAAACGCAAGATGGCCGCCTTTTTTGCGACCCTATATTCTAATAGCGGTCACTGACTCGAGATTTAGTTTCGATAGGACATGTTCGAAAGCTTTCGATGATATAACTTTGGAAATGTTTATTCATAGCGAGCGGGTGGTATAATTTTGGATGCACAAACGCTGAGTTTGCCGGATGATCTGCATCGATAGGTACATAATGAACTATGCATTTATTGCTTGACGACTTGTTTGGCTCAGCGGTAGTATATCCGCCTTATAAGCCAGAGGTCCCGGGTTCGATTCCCGGCCGGGCAGATATTTGAATGATGAATTTAAATATCTGCTCTGGGTCTGGGTGTTAGTTATCCTTGTCTTTGCGTTCCATGGCATCCCCGACACAGGGTATCCTAGTGGGGAGCTATGAGTGCCAAAAGTTTATTGTTCACACCAGAAATTACAGACAAAAAGGATCATAAAACTTAAAACTAGTGCAATAACTGGATGCCTTATCGCTAAGAGCGATCTCTTTCCGGCCTCTGAACTTCTACTCTTCATAACTGGTAATTCAAATGGGTAAACAACCCCTTGATTCATTAGGGGTATATTTGAAACCATTAAAAATAATTTAGAAAGAAACGACTTCAAAAAGTAATTTAAAATATACCTTATGTTATGATAAGGTAAAGTAGTATACGTATCTTTGTAGAGGATAATTTCCGGAACTACTTTTATGATTGTCTTAAATCTTTCACTGATGGAAAGATCACAGTACACTATTACAGTGCTATGGGCTATACTTTATAGCCCCAACAGCCTTCTTCGTTTCGTCCTCGACCTCGACCTGTGAGGTCGAGAACGAAGTCCTAGGCAGCAGCTAGTAATAGTATACTATCTACACTAATATTATAGAGGAAAGATTTGTATTTTCGTATGTTGAAAACTCAAAAACAACTGAACCGATTTCAAAAATTCTTTCACCATTAGATTGCTACATTATCTCTGAGTAACATAGGCTATTTCATACCCGCGCGAAGCCGGGGCAGGTCGCTAGTATAGTATAATGCAAAGTGTGCAGAAATTCTATTACCTGAGAACTGTACACCTGTATTTTTCTATTGTACAAGCATTTCTAGTTAAAACTTGCAATATTCACGTAGCAACCAATCTACCACGCTATTGCTATTCAGCATTTTCATATTTATTGTAATTTAAGCGTTAATAAATACAACTAGCTGCGCCCCGCGGTTTCACCCGCATTTTCCGGGATAAAAAGTAGCCTATGTGTTAATCCAGACCAAGAACAACCTTTATTCCAAATTTCATGTAAATCCGTTCAGCCGTTTTTGCGTGAAAGAGTAACAAACATACGTACATACATTCTTACAAGCTTTCGCGTTTATAATATTAGTAGGATTACACAAAACTACCAGCATTCTCGTATTATTGTTGTTTAAGCGTAAATAAATACAATTATACGAAACCTCGCCAATTATTCAAGGTGTAACGGAAAGGTGTGCGTAGTAATACTTAACAGTGTTGTGCCAACCCGGAATGCGCGAAAAAATAATCAGCAGTTCCATAAAAAAATGTCAATGACACTCGACAAAATGTATGGAACAGCAGTTTTTTTTTTCGCGAAATCTGGTTTGGTCCCATCGTAAAAGTTGTTCATAATGATGATAACCCAAATACTAGTAATCGCACGTTTTAACATTACTCATGTCACGACACATAGCGCCATCTATGAAACGACAAGCGTACTAAAATGACTAAGATTCGCACCTATTCATTTCCTTCACATACGGCGATATAACCTCCAACGGAGAACAGCGGGCGGTCACAAGTTTACAATGCGTTCAACAGATTTAATTATTTCTTAGTTCGAAAGTTGAGGAATCGAGAGCTTAACCATGATTTGTGAAAACCTGTGCAGTATTTTTTTGAGCTGTTTTAATTTTTTGTTTAATATTTTAAAACCGTACCTATACGAAATAAAAACTGCGGAACACGGCCTATTCCCCATTCGAGGGTACACCTGGTATCCCAACAGTGGAAGGATTAAAGGTTGAGTTGTTGTTGAAATAAAAAAGCACCCTGTACGTTAACAAGTCAGTCTTGGCCAGCGTGGAGGGTAGACCTAGTATCCCAGCAGTGGGATTATTAAAGGTTGACTTGAGCAATAAACACCCAAACTCACAAACATCCAAACTTTGACATTTACATTACTAGCTGCGTCCCGCGGTTTCACCCGCGTTTTCCGGGATAAAAAGTAGCATATGTGTTAATCCAGACCATGGACAATCTTCACTCCAAATGTCATGTAAATCCGTTCAGCCGTTTTTAACCGACTTCAAAAAAGGAGGAGGTTATCAATTCGACTGTATGTTTTTTTTTTTTTTTAATGTTTGTTACCTCATAACTTTTGACTGGGTGAATCGATTTTGATGATTCTCTTTTTAGAAAGCTGACGCTTCCCATTTGGTCCCATTTCAATTTAGTCCAGTTCTGATAATGGTATCCATGAGAAAACCATATAAGTCTTAAATTTGCATTAAGTACGTGCGCGACAAATAGATGAATAACTCAATAGTCGGTCTTTTGAAGTCGGTTTTTGTTTTTTGTTTTGTAAAAATAATGTTCTTGTTGCGTGAAAGAGTAACAAAACATCCATACATTCTTACAAACTTTCGCGTTTATAATATTAGGATTAGGACAGCAATTTTTTTCTCACAAACGGACAAATCAGTCTCAAAATCACGTGCCCATATTTCCCGTCCCAGCGCGAAATTACGTTATTAAGCACACGAATCGAATCTATATGTAAAACAACGCAATGTGTGTTAGTGTATCACTAATTTCTGTTCGCATCACAAGGCTGTTGCGTCACGAGCTCACGAATGTTGAGTGCCGTGCCTAGATGGAAATTGATCTTTTGAGTTATGTTTTAGTTGATTTTGCATTAAAACCTGAAGACTTCGACTTGGCAAACGTGACGTTTAACATCAGGCGAGCGTTTTGCTCGTCACGTCACTCAATAGAATAAACAAAATAGTTTCGATCACATCCGGTGATCTTTTTCAAGACGTGATTGTATCTACATGTAAAACAATACGCAATGTGTGTGTGTATCACAACACAAGGCTGTAGCGTCACGAGCTCACCAATGTTGAGTGCCGTGCCTAGATGGAAATTTATCTTTTGAGTAGGTTATTTCTTAGTTGATTTTGTCTTAAAAGTTGGAGGCTTCGACTAGTTCGATCACATCCGGTGATCTTTTTCAAGACGTGATTAGATTACAAAATTCTCAATACGACGTATTTGAACTCGACTGCCAAGGTTTTATTCTTTGGCGATACGATTTCAACTTTCGCAATGAACACGAAAACCTACAACCGTTTCCTTTAATCCGGAACCTTAAAAACCTGAAAAAAATATACCTCAATTTCGGTTTTCCCTGATTTTGCCCGAAATTAAATTTCCTTCTAAACGCAAGCAATTTTCAATGTTTTGGTCCAACAAAAATCCAATTAGAAATCCTATCGCAGCGTCGACAGGACTCTGCAATCCGGGGGGAGAACCTACGACTGAGCCTCGAGTTCAAGGGCAGTTAAATTGTCCTTGACCTAGATGTCTTGTTACCCGAGCGAAGCGATGGCCTCGGGAATCGAGGATAGGGATAGTCCATTAATCACGTGAGGCTTGATAAGGGGGGGGGGGGGGGGGGGTCCAGAAAACATCAACGACTTGTGATATTAAGAAGTGAGGGTGTTAAGAAATATCACGTGTATGTATTTTTTTCGTTAAAATTATAAATTAATTGCTGCGCCCCGCGGTTTCACTCGAGTTTTCCGGGATAAAAAGTAGCCTGTGTTAATCCAGACCATGAACAACTTTCATCCCACGTGTAAATTCGTTCAGCCGATTTGCATGAAAGAGTAACAAACATACATACATAATCACATACATTCTTAGCTTAAAAACTTTCGCGTTCATAATATTAGTATTAGTAGGGTATAGAAAATTTTAGAAAAGGGGGATAATTAAAAACCTCAACAGGGGGGAGTTGTAAAAAAGTTGCTAAAAAACAACCAGTGGTTAATAGACGGCCCCATAGATAGGGGAACAGGAACGGGGCGAGTGGGTAGAGCTCTCAAGATAGTTCGATACGATATCGGTTCAGACGGCGACACGATATCGGGGCAAATAATAATAAATTAATTATGTACCAGATATCCGATATCGGAGACAATGTGAAATACAGTGAAGAATTTTCTTTTTGTTTCTTGAATTTTAAGAGTTGATTATACGTAACGAGCGCAGTGGCGAGACAGTGCCCTCCGAGTACTCGATTTGTATAAACAGTTTGACGAGCCGACACTTCGACATTTAGACCAAAATGGAATGAAGGTCGTTCATGGTCTGGATTAACACATAGGCTACTTTTCATCCCGGAAAACGCGGGTGAAACCGCGGGGCGCAGTTAGTAAGATATATCATCTGCCTGCCCGTCAACTCCCTTAGCCATAAAAAGACGAGTCACCCACTAAATATTTCAGGCCAGGTCACGCGCCCAGTCTACCATCGACCTTCTCCAAACCTATGGTTTCAGGTGTCCTTACTCTTGGCCGAGCGGGCGAGCGCTCGTAAAAACGAACGTCGCGAAATAGCAACATTGTGCGTCTCGCTCTTACGTTCAGACGTGACGTGTGACATAATTATATATTTACCTTTTGACGAATCGCTATTATATTAAAATCGTTGCATGGTTGCAATTTACAAATGCCTTGTGGTGAGGTTTGTTCACGAGCTTTTCCAAAGTAAAGCTAGTGTAAGCCGTGGTAGCTCCGTAGGAACAGCCGCTTCGCATTCTTGAGGTGGCGGGTTCAAACCCCGACTCGTACCAATGAGTTCTTTGGGACTTATGTACGAATTTGCATACCACTGGCTTTTCGGTGAAGGAAAACATCGTGAGGAAACCTGCATACTCGTACGTCCAAGGGACAGTAGACCTAAGTATCTATATTATATAAAAATGAAACCCGTTTTCCTTGGTCACGACATCACGCGTGAATGGTTGGACCGATTTCACTAATTCTTTTTTTGTTGTATTTGTTATTGTTAGAAGGTTCTTACGGAAAAAAAAATTAAGAAAATCTCTCAGAAATATTGAAAAACCCTAAAAACAGCCCTTTTGTCGGCCTGTTTGGCTCAGCGGTAGTGTATCCGCCTTATAAGCCAGAGGTCCCGGGTTCGATTCCCGGCCGGGCAGATGTTTGAATGATTAATTTAAATATCTGTTCTGGGTCTGGGTGTTAGTTGTCCTTGTCTTTGTGTGTGTTCCATGGCATCCCCGACAGAGGATTTATTCCTAGTGAGCTATGAGTGTGAAACGTTTTTACGTTTACGTTTTTTTCTTTTTCCCATACAAATGTTTTCCTAAAACGAGCTTTATTGCTATTGTATAAAGTTCATATTGAATTGCAAGCACTCACTGTTATTTAAGCAATGTAGGTATGTTCCTAACGTCCAAGAGTCAATTTGCACTTTATTACCTCTGTACAAAGTTCAAATTCAATCATATCTATCAAAACAGTGTGCGTTGGAGCACAGATAAAACAAAAAAAAGAAAACGAAATCGAATAGTTCATTCATTTGTTTCAAAATTTCGAAGGAATTGACTCCAAGTCATATCAAATTTAAAAAAAGTTGAAATAACAACAAACTGTCAATGTCAGTGTTTTTTTTTTCATGGATAAGTTTGCTTTTGTCAACTGATACACGAAACAAATTCGTACCTATAATTGTAATAGGTATATTATAAGTATGAAAGAGAAGAGTCAAATAGTGTTTTGTGCAGTGTTTATATTTAATTAGGCAGTACCATAGAGAAGTACTGTATGGCAGTACGAAGTCTGCCGGGTCAGCTAGTTTGATATGAATTTCAACTTGATACCTCCACGCGTACCTGACAACAAGGGTCTTGACAGACAGACCGACGGACAACAAAGCGATCCTATAAGGGTTCAGTTTTTCCTTTTGAGGTACGGAACCCTAAAAACATCAGTCTAAAAATATTATTTTTTATGTAATTGAGTGACGAGACGAGCAAATCGCTCGCCTGATGTTAAACGTCACGTTTGCCCATAACAGGTCTGTGCCACCCAGAATTATGAACTTGCAGAATTCAAGCCCCTGCGCGACACAACACTGCGCTCGTCACCCTGAGATATGTTGTTTAATCTCCCATTTGGTTTTCGGTACGATCGTGCTGTCCACGAAACATGTTTATCAAAACCATCACAGCAACAACGCACCGACGCACCTCACCAAACAATCGCTAATAACAGAAAGCGAAACATTGCGTATAAATGAGCGCTTAAAAATAGCATTTGGACATAATCCAAATGATTGGGCACGGTTGCTGTATTAAAAAAAAACTTGGACACGTTGTCGCAGGGTTCAAAAGCTAATCTTAAAAGAAAAGGCTGACAGTTCGGTTTACGTTGATAGAATTCATAGCATTCCAATACAGCTAGACGCCTCCACTACTTACCGAGATCTTTCATAAAACAAAAAATAAGATAATATTAAAAATATTTTTAAAAGCAAGCTTTTACTGCATTGTCATCGGAGTTACACAAGTATGCCGCAGCTCAATCGGACATCGGGAAGTGGTTCAAAATTGAGTTGCAAGATTCCACCCGAGCAAAAATGCAAGTTAAAGAAAAGTAAATAAATAAAAAGTAAAAATTAATTAAACCTTCCCTGAACTTTTACAAATATTTCAAGATCAAAATTAACGAAATCGGGAAAAAAAAAGTTGCTAAAAACTTCAAGTGATTTATGGACGACCCCTGAAAGCGAAATAATCCAACCACCTATCTTTTTTGTGAACATGGACCGGATCGGCTGAAGACCGGGTTATTTGCTCAGAGAGAGGCCCGTATCCGGCTGTGGGATCGCGAAAGCTGTGGCTGATGATGATATTTGAGTCATCAACCTAGCATCTCGATGGAACAGACGTTCCTTGTATTATAAAGGCTTCAGAGCTAAATTCATTTCCAAATTTTCCATAGATTGTAATTTAAAATAAATTGAAATTTGTAAATTGATTTTATTTATTTACGTTATGTTTCATAACCAAGGCCTCCGCCATCTTCCAAATAATTCACACACTTGGTAACCAAGAATACTTCGGTACACAGACATAGGCGTATATAATCTAGAATTTGGCATGGCAGAGCAAAAAACACACTGAAATCGGTGTTTACTTAAATTCTTGGTATTTTCATGGTCTTACACTCACTGCTATTTAATCTATGGTGTGTGAAAACATTTCAAGAAGATCAGTGCCAGGTGAGAATCAACCGCGAGCGCGTCACGCTTGTAACTCACCTGATGAAGATCACCGACTGTGATCGAAACTAGTCGTAGTAAACGACTTAATTTTTACGTGAGTATTCCCGTGTTAATTATAACAAAACTAGCTGCATCCCGCGGTTTCACCCGTGATCAATTTTTTTAATAAAAAGTAGGTATCTTATGTTACTTCTAATACCTCCAAGAATATGTGTACAAAGTTTCATGATAATCGGTTAAGTAGTTTTCGCGTGAAAGCGTAACAAACAAACTTACATTCACATTTATAATATTAGTAGGGATGTGTTAAAATCACGTTGGTTTCCATGGTAACATTTATTTTTTTTGTCGGGGTTTTTTTCGTTTTAAGAAGATATATTTCACGCAATCTAGATACGGAGAATCTTGTAGTTTTAATTGGTCGGTTAACTTCCAAAAGAATCTAGGAAATTAGTTCAAGAAAGTGCAAATTTATGCCAAATTGCAAGTACTTGTTATTTTATTACCTCAATTTACTATCTGATATGTTTTGATGAGTACTAACGCACAAAACTGTTTCGAGTGATTTATCATGGCGCGTTCTAAACGAGCTAGACAGTACGTGAACTTTGAACTGCGTTACAGCATCTTGGTTCAAAATGACAGATAAATTAAAAAAAAACCCAGCATTGTTGAAAACCAGTCGGCTTTCCCAAACAAATATAGCTAGATGGAATGGTGAAATGCCTCCAGGAGCTTGAAGCAACTTGGTGGCTGGAATTAACTGTCTCAAGATAGAGAAGAATGGCACCTCTTAGAATTCATCTATCTATCTTAGTATTGAAAGCCAAGATTAGGGTAATTGGCCAACAAAGTTGGATATTTGCTGGAGTATTTGTCATAGATAGTTTTCGTCAGTCATAAAAGCGGTCATCATCGTAGACTTGAGAATGTCACGAAAGCATTGCAGCACCCAAACTCGCCCTATTTTCTAAAACTTCGGTGCACTTTCCTTCAGAAATTGTAAGCTATTCGGATTTTGGTAAACCAGGCAAGCTTGGGTACTGCAACTAGGGCTGCATCGCTGGCGGTACTCCAAGAGGCTACGTCACATAATGTCAACGTCTCCGTGACGTACGAAGGTCTCCAATGGTCACCGCTGTTTATGACTCACGACAAACATCCCAGATGACCATGGTTAAATTTTGAAGGAGATTGCATCAGGATTCTCCTAAGTCGGGCAAGTTCGAGTGCAGCACGCTGGCGGTACTCCAAGCTACGTCACGTTGTGTCGACGCCTCCGTGACGTCCGAAGGTTCTCGATGGTGACCGCTGTTTATTTCAGTAATGGTTTGGGGCGGTCGTGGTCTCGTGTAAATCTAAAGGTATCCACTATGTTCGCGGTCCAACTGCTCTCTGCGCTTTTGCATCTGCTCTGATGGAGACGTTCTTAGACCAGATTAAGGAGTAGGCAGACGTCATGTCGTACAGGGAGATAAAAGTACTTGCAGAGGACTGAAAAGCCTGGGAGTTGCTCCACCGACAAAAGCAGTGCTCCTAAATTTTGAATGAATTGATACTGTTTGCTGTACAGCGTTGACTCCACAATTCTGGGTGGCCCACAACCAGTCTTAATTTACATTTTAATTTAACGATATACGAGTAATTTCAGAGCAAACGAATATACGCAAAGTTAAGCACGTTTTAATCATTATGTCATTCGATAGTTAATTACAACATTATCTAGTGAAAGTTGGCGAGTGGCGCGCGCCGAAATTGACATATCTAGATTCTAGAACATGTAGGTAACAACTAGCACTAGATATGTAGGTATACATTTGCTTGTATTAGGAAATTACACAAATACTTGAAGTACCAAGACATGTTTTAGGGTTCCAATGTTCCATACCCAAAGGGTAAAACGAGAAATAGGGATTTCTAAGACTTCGCTGTCCACCCTGTCCGTCCGTGAATCTCGTCGATTGACAAAAACATTTAGGATCTACAAAATCAGATTTCGTCGACAAAAACGCCAAATATGACGTTTTGAATCGACCAAACTGACTTTGCCAAATTTTGACACGTCACATTTGACGGCAAACCAAATGTCGTGAGTATTCGCACTCAGAACAACGACAGAGAAATGAAAACACGTGCAAAGCCAAGCAGTTTAGCTAGTATTATAATTCAAGATACAATATCTGCAAATAGCAAGGCCGTCCATTCGATTCCGTTATCAATTGAGCCGAAACTGAGGAAGTTGGCTTGTGACACAACATTTACTAATAGCTGGCAATCTTGGATAAATAAAGCAACGTGTCAAACCGTTACCCATACCCCTTGTAGGGTTCTGAACCTCAAAGGCGGCGAGACTGGTGCCTGTCTTAAAGCAACGAGTCAAACCCCTACCCACACCCCTTTTAGGGATCTGAACGTCCGAAGCGGCGCGACTCTGATGTGTCGTAAAGCAACGAGTCAAACCCCTACCCATACCCCTTTTAGGGATCTGAACCTCCAAAGCGGCGCGACTCTGGTGTGTCGTAAAGCAACGAGTAAAACCCCTACCCACACCCCTTTTAGGGATCTGAACGTCCGAAGCGGCGCGACTCTGATGTGTCGTAAAGCAACGAGTCAAACCCCTACCCACACCCCTTTTAGGGATCTGAACCTCCAAGGCGGCGCGACTCTGGTGTGTCGTAAAGCAACGAGTCAAACCCCTACCCACACCCCTTTTAGGGATCTGAACGTCCGAAGCGGCGCGACTCTGATGTGTCGTAAAGCAACGAGTCAAACCCCTACCCATACCCCTTTTAGGGATCTGAACCTCCAAAGCGGCGCGACTCTGGTGTGTCGCAAAGCAACGAGTCAAACCCCTACCCATACCCCTTTTAGGGATCTGAACCTCCTTCGGGGCGGCGAGACTTTGGTGTCTGTCTGTATGTCTCAGGAACTATAAAAGCTAGCGGTTTGTAATTTGGCATGACGCTAGATAATGTTAACTACTACAATTTTTTGACCGAGCGAAGTGAGGTCTCAAAGTCTAGGAGAACAAATGGAGTTAGGTGGCAACTCATCCACATCTGAAACACGTCTAATAGACCAGTCGCCTCTTTCAAAATTCTTCAAAAACTATATTATTTTTTTTTTTTGCTTGAAAATGCGAAAAAAAGGAAAACCGTTCGACAAGCCTCTGTTAATGAATAAGTATTATGCTAACGTCATCAATAAAGTCAAGGCTCGAGATTATGTCGGATTTCCCTATCAGTGCCGTATCGTAAGAATAATAAATTAAACATCTAATCGGTTTGGCGCACGTTTACTATGATAAGGCGCAAATGACTGCTGTTGTTCTTGTAGGGCCTATTTTAGTACAAAAGTAGAATAAAAACCGGCCAAGTGCGAGTCGGACTCGCGCACGAAGGGTTCCGCACTATTATCTATAACAACAGCAAAAAAAAAACACGTATTCGAGCCCCCTTAAATATTTATTTCTTATTTTTATTCTGTTTTTTAGTATTTGCTGTTATAGCGGCAACAGAAATACATCATCAACTATCACGGTTCATGAGATACAGCCTGGTGACAGACGGAAAGACGGACGGACAGCGGAGTCTTAGTAATAGGGTCCCATTTTCCCCTTTGGGTTTTGAACCCTAATAAAAACCGATGTTATATATCGGTGGAGGCGCGGTGGTGAAAACGCGGGATTGTCCATTTTTGTTCAGCATCAGGAGAAGTGCGCCGAAGTAGTACACTGATTGGTCCGTCCAAGACCTAGCGTGGTACTGGCGACTGGCGCGTCATTGGCTAGCGGAGAATTTTATAAGCACTTTCGTGCCAATGTGTGAACTGAGAGTCAACTATCGCGTCTTTAGTAAGTGGTCGCTCCAACAGTGCCATCTGCCTTCTATAAGGCTGGGCGTACGGTGAGACGCGGGTAACGCAGCACAGCTCAGTACAGATTTTGCAGGTCAGCAAGCGAGACAGACGTAGGGCACAGAGCAGGACAGACATGTCTGCGTCGCACGTGCCGACACCGCAGTACGTAGCTCTCAGTACGTTCATGCTATTAGTATGTTCAGTACCACACCTTTGCCAGTTATTCCACCGCCGAGCAGTAATGTGCAAACATTACTGTGTTTCGGTTGGAAGGGCATTGTTTCCAATGAAATTTCAGGACAAATAGGAGATTAAACATCTTATATCTCAGGGTGACGAGCGCAGTGCTGTGCCACGCAGGGGCTTGAATTATAATAATTCAAAATTCTGTGTGGCGCAGACCTGTTATGGGCAAACGTGACGTTTGACGACAGGCGAGCGATTTGCTCGTCTCGTCACTCAATAGCATAATAAAATAAATGCTTTACAAAATCTTCTCTGCGCTGCGTGGATATGCGTCATATGCGTCTCAGCATACGCCCAGCCTTATTCTGCGCTATCAGTGAGTAGGCACCCTTTAACGTAACCGCAGGTAATATCGAGTCTTATCGCGGTGCGATAAAGTTCAATTTGCGGTTACAGCGGTTACGTCGCTATCTTTATGATAAGAGAGCGATTTCATAATCGCGGCCGAGCGACATGTGATTAGATAGCCTATTACCATTCTTCTTCTCTAATATTGCAGAAAGGTTGTATGTATGTATGTATGTAACTATAACTATGCTTGTTTGTTGATTTCATTGCTACCTAGCGCAGTGATATTCGGTTTACGGTCGTAAAAAAATGTCAATTTCACTTTTTTATGCCTTATGTGGCAACCAAACAGGCCGCCTAATGGTAAGCGATCACCGTCTATTATTTATAAGAACGAAATTATAACATTTTTACTTTTTTTTTTAAACTAAACGTCACACCTAGTTCTAGTTGTTCGCAGCGAACCGAACCTCGCGATGGATGTCATCTACAGGACCTCTTAAAAAAAATATTGGATAAAATAAACTATGTACTTGCTTGCAAGTTTTCATCAAGATCAGTTCATAATAAAACAATGTATCGTCAGACAAACATCCAATTGCCAATTTATTATCATATACTCTTGAGACCTTTTTTTATGCAATTGAGTGACGAGACGAGCAAATCGCTCGCCTGATTTTCAACGTCACATTTGTCCATAACAGGTCTGCGTCATCCAGAATTTTGAACTCTTAGAATTCAAGACCCTGCGCGGCACAGCACTGCGCTCGTCACCCTGAGATATAAGATGTTTAACCTCATATTTGCCCTGAAATTTCGTTGGAACATTGCCCTTCAAATCGGAACACAGTAATGTTTGCACATTGCTTGGCGGTGGAATAACTAAGGTGTGATACTTCCCCAGACGGGCTCTGCAAAAGAGCTCTCCTACCACTACAAAAACCTCACTTTGCTTGGTCAATAATCACGACAAACATCTCTTATGACCATTGCTTCCAAAACCTGCACCGATACCCGTTATCACGCTAAAGTCACCACAATATAACAATCAGACAACTTTGGACTTTATCTCCATGATGTTGAGTCGAATTTTCTTATCAACCAAGACATAACCTCAAAAGAATCACGTGTTTTAATTCCGTCCATTTATATCTCAAGTTAACATGTGAGACGCGAATCACGCGAATAAAAACATATGGAAATGAGTCTAGAACAAAATTAACAAAACAAAACGAGATAATTTTTTTTAAGCTTTTGTTGCATTGTCATCGGAGTTACACGCGTATACCGAATTTCAGCTCAATCGGACATCGGGAAGTGGTTCAAATTTGAGTTGCAAGATTTGACCTAAACAATCAAACAACATTGCAAGTTAAATAAAGCTTGTGAAAAGTTTTCAAAGTTAACTATACCACTTAAAAAAGATCGACATGTTAATTTAAACTCTATTTCGTAACAACAATGCCTAATTTAGCTTGCAGCAGTTGCAGACTGAATGCACAGATTACGATACAGTTACTATGGTTTGGGCTTCTCTTTTGTTTTGAACTGATATTCTTTTAATTTTTTTACCGAGACTTGTGGGTTGATGACACGTAACGAGTACAGTGGCGAGACAGTGCCCTCGGCCGAGTACTCCGTTTGTGTAAACAGTTTGACGAGGCGAGACAGTCACTAGAACCACGATTTGTTTGCTCGGCCGAGTGTGTCCATTTACTGTCTCGCCACTGTACTCGTTACGTGTAACCAACCTGAAAGTGATTAAAAGTTCGTAACTTCAACTGTCGTCCCTTTTTCACTTAACGAGTTAAAAAGAGATCAACATAGATCAAAACAACCAGTTACATGTTTTAGTTCAATGCAAAATAAACTAGATGGCGCTTTTCAACAAACTAAAACTTTGTCTATGATTTTGTGTTTGATTTGTCAACCGAAAAACATAGTTAGATAAACTCTTCATTGTTCACACCAGAAATTAAAAACAAAAGGATAACACTGAAAACTAGTGCAACAACTGGCTGCCTATCGCTAAGAGAAATTTCTTCCAGGCAACTCAACATTACCCTCTTTTTAGTTAGTCGAGTAAAAGTTAAACGCTGTTGCTAAGCTGAACTAAGTGGTTATGATAGCTGATAAGGATTGATAAGAATGTAAGTACTTGAAGAAAATACCTGGTCACATTAAGTTATATTGTAAGAGCAAAATTTTGTGAGTGTATGTGTTTGTTATTTCTTTATTTATTTATTATTATTATTTTAGAATAATGGATTTAAATGAAATTAAGTATGGAGGTGGAGGTAGTTCATAAATATCATCATATCTAATATTATTTGACACAGAAGCTATTTATATTCGTAGACTAGCTGCACCCGGGTTTCACCTGCTGTTTGTTTACATTTAAATCTTCTCTGATCTTCTACAAATATTTCAAGATCAAAATTAGCGAAATCGGTCCAACCATTCTCGAGTTCACCAGGCAGACAAACAAACAGATATTTCAAAACAACAAGCAAAGTCGCGGATGCGGTTATAAGATAGATAAATCACTCAGGATTCTATTATTTGTAGTTTCGCGCAATTTTAACGGACTGAAAATAAAATACTAGTGTATTCTTTAGTTATATTTTATTAGTTCATTGTTTGTAAACAATTTTCTATCAAATTTATAATGACAGTGGGGCTTTATGGATATGGTTATTAATTCATCTCCTTTTCACCTGAAAAACATCTCCGAATCTATTTAAATTAATTGGTTAAATTTTAACCATAAAAACAAAGATCGGATTATATGGTATCTTCAGAGATATTAGTAGTAAAAATAACCCCAACAAGATGAATATGTAGTACGTACCTACATATTTACACAACTCTACTGACCTACAGACCATGTTATCCAAACATTGTGCAATACGTTTCGAAATAACATTAAATAATTAACATATGTGTGAAAATTATAATATAATTCCACCAATATTGAGTTATGCAAAATATCAAACTAGGGCGTTTCACCCGCATTTTCCGGGATAAAAAGTAGCCTATTTGCTAATCTAGACCATGAACAATGTTTATTCCAAATTTCATGTCAATCCGTTCAGCCAATCTTGCATGAAAGAGTAACAAACATAGGTACATCCATACATTCTTACAAATTGTCACATTTATAATATTCAGTAGGAAGTAGAATTTAAGTGCATTATACATGCATGAGAGATTTGTGCAGTCTGTTAAGACGGTCCCTCACCGGAGCATTCGGCTGTGACATAACAATTCAAGATACAATTATGTTAATTTTTGGACTAGAAAGAAGATTGTTTTGACAGATTAAAATGAATCAGTATTAGTCTGAGTTTTGATAATTTTCGAAAACAATCAAACATTTCGTGAAGCTCAATACATTATAGTTCCTTCACGTTTCCGCCAGGGGCTCTTTACTTACTATGGAGCCTTACTAAACGTTTGATAGTTTCGAAAACTATCCAAACTCAGACTAAGGGTTCAGAATGAGTATTTTGACACTGCAAGATATAGGCACTTTAGCTTATACTGTTCATTAATCATCAAATAAATAAATTATGTTACAACTAGCTAGCTAGAGGTCCCGGTTTCGTTCCATAGCATATGGGACACAGGGTATCCTAGTAAGGAGCTACGAGTGTGAAATGCTGCACTACACAAAAAGAAAAGAAGTAAGAAACAATGATGACGATGAAAAGAAGCTTATGTCCTTTTCTGTACCCCTGACAATGTGTTTAAAAAATTTAATGTTGATCTGTAAAATAGGACATGAAAGTGTAAGCAAACACCTACAATAACTATTGTTCATAAGTCACAGCCTCGGCCCAAATACTAATTAAATTGATAACGGACTTCTATACAAACAAAAAATAAATACCCTAGTAGAATTATCACAACGGTGTTGATTCTGTACCACTTTCTGCTACAAGATTATCTGACAGGACTAAGATTATCTGCGTCCTATATGCTCCGTGCGAGACGATGATTTCAGAGCTGTCGATTTGGTTAACTTTACTGAATGGAATTACAGAATTAACATCAATAGGTTATAGAGCGGAAATCTTCTTCGATCATACCACCTATGCCACTTGAGCAATTGTGCTAGCGGCCTTGTGCTAGTTACTTTAAGGAGCTGGGCTGGCTCGGGTAATCGCTGGCAAGGGGGACACCAGACTTATCGCCCCCATTCCGAATAAGAATCATTAGGTTAATTTTGACATGAAGAGTTTCGAGTAAGTTAATGTATGTAAGGAAGTAATTTAACAGATACTTAGATTTGTTATATAATACCTTTTGTGTTTATGTTTCTGCTTAAATAAATTTGGGACATCTGAGCATATCTATAAAAAACCCTTGTGAATTATGCTCATAAAATGTCAGCCGCTTTCAGGTGGCCTAAACTCCAGGAGTACCAGGAGTAGTTAGTCACTCGGTCTGTACGAACTCAAGCACAATAGCAAAAAACCTTGTCGCAAATTGGCCATTTACCTCGTAGATTTACGTACACATGGATTTTCTAGCTGGGTTTTTGTTTTTTTTTTTAATGAATCATAGATAGATGTATACGTAGAAATAACAACTTAAACATCAAACTTCAATTAAATTTCATGGGTTTGGTTGTTTGGGTAACACAGCCCGGATTATGGTCTCTATGTATGAAGAAAGAAATTTGGTGCTTCAGATCTTTCTGTCTTATAATTAATCTTCAAAAAACATGTACTTAACAATATTCAGTCTAGTGTTGTTCACTTAATAGTTACTACAGTTTTACTCTTTAGGTTAGGACATCTTTGAGCGCAGACCTGGTCTCCATGTGTTTATAAATCTATGGATGACATGCATCAACTACATTTGTTAGACACGAGGTAAATAAACAATAACTACCTAATTGGACTGAAGTTAGTTTTCAGACGATATTTAAATTAGACGAAACAAGGTTAAGAATTATTAAGATTTGTAAACAAATTGAGATAAGAATGCAGTTGCTTACATTTGTAGGACTCACCTGCCACGGGTTCACTTTTGGAATGGGCGCTTCCACAAATTTCTTCGGCTGAGACTCCGATGATTGTTGTTGATCCGCTGACTGTGACGGAGCGTCAGGGTGCTGTGAGGGTGTCTTGTGCGGCCTCGGAGGGCCTCCCCGGCGGTCCCGCTCCCTTCGGCCTTTCCCTTTACTCCGCCCGTGTGCTATCACGGGCACGAAACCTTCCTCCTCCTCGTCTTCCTGCTGCTGTTGCTGCTGTTTGGGAGGTGGATCGACCACCTCCCCTACAACCGGAGCCTCTATGTTCTCCTTGTTACACTCCACTCCTCTGAAATTGAGCACTGACGCATACGAAGGCCCCGCGGCCTCGGCGACAACGCGAGCGGCCATGCCGCCACCGCCGTCTTCGTTATGTAAGCCCGGGCGCGCGCTCCGCGCCGACAGACGATCACGAGCGCGCCTCCATGCTTCTTAACACGACTGCATGGTCGCGGGGTTAACCCACAAATTGCAGAACTTTCCCGACCGACCTCACCGATCGAACCGCAATGAAGGTCGAATCCGAAAACTGTTAACCAGCACGAAACACTCACGGGAAGGGTAAAACCAGGACAGATATGCACTAACTTATTGAGACACACCGGACTGACCCTGGATGGACCGTATTTACATCGAAAAACTGCACTTCCGTCGCCTCGTTCCAACTTTTACGACACACTGAATGATCCACGCGCACTGTATTTAGGGCTGATCAGTACCAATGACACTGAAAAACGTTATCAAGACCAGAAAATCACTTTAAAACCATATTTTGTTCACAATCACACATGTGGTCGGACGCCCAAAAAGGGATTTTTCCGCAACACACACGGAACTCGCAGAAGGCTGTGACTTCTAATTTTACATGAACGATATTTTGTCGCTAGATGGCGTTGAAATTACATTATGCGTTCATAATAGTTGTCACAGTTTTATGACATTCTGGAATTTTGTTTCGTGATAATTTTATTTATGACGATGATTTTCCGTTATTTTATAGTTTCATATGACTAGATTTTGCTTATTTTTGTTACGCCGGTCACAATCCAATTTGTAGCAAGGGTTAAAACATAAAACTTCAATCTCTAATTTAATTTTACTCCACTTGAATTAAATTAAAATGAACGCACTCGTAACAAATGTCACATTTTTCGATCCCTGTGGAAAAAAAAGTTTGCAAATCATTTCTACAACATGGCAATACGTAATAAATGTTATGGTGCGTACAGACCGGCCCAACGAACGCCCAACGATAGATATTTATCGTTCGCTAGCGTTGGCTGCCGCACGCTCGTTGGAGTTCATTATTACGTCCAAATACATTTAGTGCTCGAACGAACGTTCGTTGGCACTTGATTCCGGTTCTTTTCCCTATCATTCGCAATTTAATCATGGACGACGACGACATCATTATAATTGCTAGTTTTATATACCAAAACGAGTTAGCAAGAACAAGAAAAAATAAACGTAAGCGAAGATGGTGGACAACCACATATTTTAAGAATAGGACTGTGTATTGTGGAAGTAAAATGATTGCAGATTTACAAGTAGAAAACGAATATTGTTTATTTGACAACTTTAGCAGAATGTCTACACAAGATTTTGAATGGTTGTTAAATAGTATTGGACCGGAAATATCAAAACAAAATACAAATTATCGTGAAGCGATTCCAGTAAAGGAGAGATTAGCCGTCACATTACGATTTTTGGGCACTGGGGACTCGTATACAAGCCTTGCATACCTTTTTAAGATTTCGAAACAAACGATATCTTCAATAGTTCCAGAAGTATGTGAAGCTATCACAAAAGCCCTGAAAAATTATATCCAAGTAAGTGTTCATAAGTTATTAAAACAAATTATTCTAGTTTTCATCCATTTCCATTTATTATATTATACTTCGCACTTTGTCCTCGAAATTAGTATTAGTAGATATTATATACACATGTAGTTTCGCTAGGTGACACCACTCTTTGCACTAATTGTTGAGAGAATGTAGGTAGAATTAAACAAGTTAAAATATCCGAGGGTAGATATAACCCACCTCGCCATTTTGTCGTTCTTATTCTTCATTCGCAATTTAGTGCTCAACCACTCCGGACACTTTCAATTCAACAAAAGTATAATACTTAGTGTTCTTTTTGTTATTCAAAAAATACCTAAAAGAAAACGCTCGAAAGCTGTCAAAGAAAACCGCGGAATTTTAATGCGTAAAATTAAAAAATTAAAGTGAAAAATAAGTCGTATAAAAGTGACGTTTCTAGTAGTGATTCCGAGGACTCATTGGAGCAACGGATAATAGTACGAAGTACAGTAGGTACATCGACAAGGTATGTAGTGGTATTACTATGTATTCATTACCTTAATAATTATAAAGCAAAGTTCATAAGAATGCAACCGAGATCGCCAGCGGTGCTATTTCGCCGCATTCGATATTGTTATCAGTTGGAACTGATAACCTCTGGCACGGGGCAGCCTTAAAGCCCATTAATCTGTCAATGCAACCGAACTAACCATCAGGGTTTTTTCACCGCATACGACATTTTATCAGTTGAGACTGATAACCTTTTTCTCTTAGCTGGCACCGGGCAGCCTTAAAGCCCATTAATCTGTCAATGCAACCGAACTAACCATCAGGGTTCTTTCACCGCATACGACATCTGTCAATGCAACCGAACTAACCATCAGGGTTTTTTCACCGCATACGACATTTTATCAGTTGGGACTGATAACCTTTTTTCTTTTAGATGGCACTGGGCAGCCTTAAAGCCCATTAATCTGTCAATAAATGCAATCGAACTAACCATTGGGGTTTTTTCACCGCATACGACATTTTATCAGCCGGGACTGATAACCTTTTTTCTTTTAGCTGGCACTAGGGCAGCCTTAAAGTTCAATTATTATCTCAATGAATGCAACCGAACTAACCATTGGGGTTCTTTCACCGCATTCGACATTTTATCAGTTGGAACTGATAACCTTTTTGCTGACACTAGACAGCCTTAAAGTCCACTAATCTGTCAATGAATGTAACCGAACTAACCACCGCGTTCAAAATTTGATCAGTTACTCGAAACTGAAAACACAATAACTTTTAATCATTTACTTTGAGCAAAATTTTAAGACCTTTGGACTTGTTGTTATTATATAAACTAAACGTATATTATATAAGGTTAAAAACCTATACTTACAAGTCAATATCGACTCATTCCTGAGTCACCCCAACCAAACCTGGGCCCAGACGACTGAATCCCAGAGCCTCCAAATCACGTGACTGTATAGGACGTTGATAATTTCGGCGCAGATCTCGTCGACACTTATGGAGGTAAAGCGGCGACGGTCCCTATAGTTACCAGTAACTTAGTATAGTTAGTATTTGCGATCTCAGGACCGCAAATAATATCGCGGACATAATTGTCGACGATCCAACTTCATCGACAACAGAACCTTTAAAATTAGATGAAGAGGTACTGGAGGTTTTGGGCAAACACCCGATAATCACAATGAAAATTGCAAACGACACCCGTTCAGAGTTGCAACCGCCTCAAATATATCGCGCCTGAAGGTTACAATATACAAATATTTTGACTAAGTACTCAATGCTTGCATGCTATGCCAGCAATTATGCTTGCACATCAATGCTCCACAGCTTAACCCTGAAACAAAAGCTGCCCTTCCAGAACGGCACTGAAACCGGACAAAGAAATCGAAGCCGAACAAAAACAAATGGCACGTGTTATATCATGCCTTGCTGAAGTTATTACTATTACTTGCTATATGGCGACTTAGCTACTTGCAACACAAAAAATAAAATAAAATAAAAATATACATTTTTGTTATAAGTAATTAAGAAACATTTAATAAATAAATAAAAAATTTACCGGTCAAACCTACACATACGAGCACATAAACCGCTCGGTCTGTAAAGCGCAATCAGTCGCGCGCTTTTTTGCGCTGATTTAAAAAAAAAAAAAAAAAAAATATAATAATAATAAATAAAAAAAAAAAAAAAAAAAAAAAACTGAATACAGCATTTTTCTTCTTGTAATTTTTATTTTTTTTCTAAAATTTATTAAAAATTTATAAAAACAGGTAATGTTGCATATTTTACTTATGTTGATGCATATTTTACCAATTTCACGAATGTTTCACCAATTTATTATACATAATTATTATAAACTTTTTATGTTGCATATAATCCGGTTCTTATAAATTACAAATGACCATAGTACTATCCTCTCTTGGATAGCTGGAAGTTTTCCTCATCGGTCGTTCAGGAATCTGTTCCTAAACCACGCATATATATACAAATTCTGATAAACAATCGAAATAATTGTATTTAAATTAAAATAATAATAATATAATTAATAAGTTTACAAAAACTGAACATTTTAAACTTGGATGGGGACTTACGCACTGCAGTAAAATTATTTTCTCAGAAATGCTATAAGGCACCTTTGATCTCAAAGATGCATATTTTCTTTTAAGATATCACAATGGCTTTATAACCTTCGGTTAATTTTCAACGACAAATACGACTATTCCAATGTAACATTGTGCCGTTCGGCTTAAGTACTGCAAACTGCACCGTTTGCTTTTACAAACATTATGAATCTGTATTTAGTCGATTGGCTACTAATAAGTCAGTGCCCTGAAATGCTACTGATAAATATTGAAATGACGAGAAAAACATTTACTTCTCTGAGTCTTACGAGGAGAAAAGTGTGTTGACACCTTCAATTACATGCTAATTTTTAGGCATGATCATAGACTCTTATCAGATGTCGCTAAGTCTAACCTTGGACAAAAAGTTACACATTAAAACTGAAATAGATAATTTTACTAAAAAGAGACGCTGTTGATTTAGGAAATTCACACAAATCAAAGGTTTATTAGTGTCGGCTTGTCCAGCCATTGAGTATGGGTATGGGCTTTATACTAAGGAAATAAAACGCTGCAAATATCTTAACTTATGATGTTGTGATAAGTTTATGAATGTACCCGACACTCTGTTGCCCGATATTAAGTGGTGGATTAGTGCCATAGGCCAATCAACACACCATATCAGAAACGACGTGCTGTGCACGTTACAGAAATTTATTCTGACGCCTCAACTACGGGGTGGGGGCGAACTGTAAAGGTCAAACTGCAAGTGCTCAATGGTCAAGTAGTAAACAAGAAAGGCATTGAAATTACCTCGAGCTGCTTTCATAGCTCTTAATTTTTTTCCAAGGATTTATACGGCTGTCTGATACTTTTGCGCATCGACAACACCACCGCAATTCTGCGATAGCTTACATTAACCGCATGGATGGAATTCTATTTCCAATCTTACTAAAACAGCAAAAGAAATTTGGCCTCACGGCTACAAAGATTTTTATCTTCACGTCCTATAGTAGATCATGTATCAATGTTCTCGCTGATTTTGAATCACGTAAAACACACCCAGATATCAAATAGGAGTTAGCTGATTGGGCTTCCCAATACTTAGCAGCATCTTTTGAGCTGCCTGAAATAGATTTGAAAGTCGAATCATCAATAAATGTAATAGATACATATCGTCACACAAAGATCTTGACGCAGTCGCTTTTAATTCATTTGCAGTCATGGTCAGACATCTTATTTTTATTTACACCTTCCCTTCATTTTCAATAGTCCTAAGAAGGCTGCGAAAAAACATTTCAAACAACGCATGTGGCATTGTGATTGTAGCAATGTTTCATTGTACCAATGTTCCTACACAAGCATGGTTCTCTTTGTTCAAATCCCTACTTGTGTCTGATATCGCTACGTTTACACCTAACGATAATATTTTGATATCGCATTACAAATCGCAGATATATTCCAATCTTACCCTGGCTGCAGGAGTGTTATCAGGCTTTATCAAGTCGAAGCCTACAAGTTGCCTCACTGACTAAAAGCTCCAATAAACAACATGACGGATGTCTCTGGAAGTGGTGGTCGTATTGCTTAAACAATTACAATGTTGTTCTATATAAGGCCTCAATCCCTAGCGTACCTAATTGTCTTTCTATCGAAAATGTTTAGCGACGGTAAACCTCCTTTACCTAAATACAATGCTACCTGGGGCACCAACAGTGTTTTAGGTCACTTATGCATAATTGACAATTGTCAATTGGTAATGAAAAGCTTGATATAAATAAACATTCCTGGTTTCAAGCAGTCAGTTTTCTTCTTACCTTTTTTCTACGAAAACCCAGCAAAAATACTACAGGCATACATAGACAAATGCGATATTTTATTCACTTAAACCAGTCGGCAAACTGCGACTGCCGCACGCTCGCTTGGTGTCAGTCTTGACACTATCCGCAACACTGCGGGATGGAGCCACAGCTCCACTACCTTCGTTCCGTTTTACAACAGGGTTGTTACCGATGCCTGTCACCTGTCCTTAGCTCGAGCAATTATTAATATAATAATAATACACCATCAGGCGAATAGATGCCTAGATACTGTTTAAGCTAAATATAACAATTAAGTTAAGTAATAAGGTAGTAACGTAAAATATGAATATTTTCACGTAAAATATACCTACAGTACCTATGGTTGTGCTTAATAAACATTAAGTTGATTTCACACGATTAACGTGTCATTGACAATACTTCTTTACATTACTCTCAAAGTCTACATGTGTATATAATATCTACTAATACTAATTTCGAGGACAAAGTGCGAAGTATAATTAGTGATTAAACGAACTTACCTTTGTGAAGTTCTATCATAATTATACGTAGCACTTTGTCCGAAGAAATTAGTATGTACTCCCGCCCCCCCAGGAGCAAACGCAACCCTTGAATATCATTAGAACTAAAGAAGCATGCCAATGACAAAGGTGTAATTAGGTGTGTAATATAAATATGTATATCTCTAAACTAAATGAAGAATAAGAACGACAAAATGGCGAGGTGGGTTATATCTACCCTCGGATATTTTAACTTGTTTAATTCTACCTACATTCTCTCAACAATTAGTGCAAAGAGTGGTGTCACCTAGCGAAACTACATGTGTATATAATATCTACTAATACTAATTTCTTCGGACAAAGTGCTACGTATAATTATGATAGAACTTCACAAAGGTAAGTTCGTTTAATCACTAATAAATCAACCTAAACATTTACTCTTGTCATGTGATGATATGGCTCTAAGACATAAAATTCTTATCATTATAAAAAGTTAAATGATGTTTTATTATTAGATTTTTTCAGGAATGAAATTATTAATAAATGAAACTAAATGATCAGTGTTTCCTTCTTGAGAAATATCCGTGAAATCGTCCTTGATAAAACTGGGATCGATCCTAGGTACGACGTTTTGTTCTTCGGGTGATATATATTTCTCTTCCGGTGATAGGTGTTGTTCATTGGGTGGTATATTTTGAAGATTATTCTTTGATCTATTGACAATTAATGAGCGAAGCACAGTAACTTTTTTTGGTCCAGATCGAGAACCACAGCTTCCAGAACTACTGTGTTTCGAGTATTTAAACAGTTGTGGTCCTTGACCTTTGGAATTTGGCAATGCAGTACTTGAAATTGACTGATTAGTTGGCAAATTCAGTATTTGAGTTCTTGAAATCTGATACTGATAGGGAGACTTCAAAGTTGATGAAATAGATGGCAACGTTGGTGTTGGAGTTTTTGATGGCTGCTGCTGAACGGGAGAAGATGTCATCGTTGGTGTTGGAGTTCTTGATGGCTGCTGCTCAACGGGAAAAGGCGATGTCGGTGTTGTTGAATCTGAACGAGCTGGAGATTGACTTATGTAATATGGCTCTTGCAAATAATTAGAAGTCGGTGTAATAAATGGATAATTTTCATATTTTCCTACATCTGCGTCAAAAAGAATATTACTAATTAAATGTTCAACGACACACTTTGTACGCGAACTGTATGATCTATGTTTGTTAGCAACATGCTCTCCAAATGTAGTACTTTGGTCCCTCTCACGTCGTCTTTTAAGAGCCTCCTGCATATTATTATAGGCTTCTTCTGCTCGTTGATCAAACCTATTACTTTTCCGTCGTTGTAATTTATTTGGTGATTTAAATATTTTATTTGTACTAGGTGCAGAATCATCTGAATCACGGCTCATAATATTTTCCTGGGTTTCATTGGAATCATTCTGAAATAAAGATAAAATAAATCTATTAACAACATTTTCATTAAAACGAATAAAATACCTATGTGAGCATAAATTAATGTTTTTTGTTGCAGATGCCTTCAAACAGTGAAGATTGGAAAAAAATTGCAGATATGTTTGACCTAAACTGGAATTTCCCTCATTGTATCGGGGCACTCGATGGCAAACATTGCGTGTTACAAAATCCCATACATGGAGGCAGTGACTATTACAATTACAAGTCTGATTTCAGTATTGTATTAATGGGAATAGTAGATGCAAACTACTGTTTTATATATGTGAATGTTGGAACCCAAGGGAGGATTTCAGATGGTGGTGTTTTTAGAAACACAAAATTTTACGAGAAACTGCAAGGAAATGAATTAGGATTGCCACCAGATGTCGCTCTTCCGTATCGTCAGATGGAAATGCCTTTTGTCTTAGTGGCCGACGATGCATTCCCTATGCAAAAGCATATTATGAAACCTTATTCAGGACATCAAGAGTCCAGATCAGTAAAAAGACTATTTAACTATAGATTAAGTAGAGCTCGCAGAGTTGTGGAAAATGCCTTTGGAATTCTATCATCCGTATTCAGAGTTCTACGAAAACCAATGCTTCTTGAACCAGAACGAGCTACAACAGTAATAATGACCTGTGTATATTTACACAACTTTTTAAGAAAAAGCAAGCTATCCAGATGTATTTATACATCCAGGGGAACTTTTGATCATGATGATCGTGGGACTGTGACGTTGGGTTCTTGGCGAAGAATAAATGAAGAAGACCCACTTGCTTCATATTTTCCATTACTGAACGTTCCACGAAGATCTGCTTTAAGTACTGAGCAAATACGCAATGAATTTGCGGAATATTTTTCCACCGTAGGCCAAGTACCTTGGCAAAATAGTTATGCATAAAACTGAAGGCATTTTTTTTATCTCTCGTACTTACCAATGTATCTTGTGTCGGACGCGGACTAAATTTATCTAGCAAAAATTTCATTTTTTCAAACGCAAACCATGTTGAACAGTAAATTTCGTCGAAACCGGCACCTGAAATAAAATAAAATATGTTAAAATATTTGTTTTAGCTTTATTTCAATATTCATATTAACCTAATACTTAATAACCAAATGTTCCCAGAAATGAAACTATGTATACACACAGTAATTTGTCACTAATTTGTCCGTATTTATTTATTTATTGACAACCTTCGTGGCTCCGAGTCACAACCCGAGCGGGTTGGCGTACTTTGAGTTTACACATTGTGTAGGTGTTATATAGTTATCATAGATATAGGTATTGCAATGTAAATGTCTCCCATACTTGTCTGGGAGTGAAAGAAAAACATAGAATTAGCCAGCTGCTTCTCTTCCCGTGCAGATCGTAAAAATAATAAATAAATAAATATATACGGACAAATAACACATATTGAGCTAGCCCCAAACTATGAGCTATCCCAAAACTAAGTTCGAGGCTTGTACTATGGGATACTAACTCAACAATACTATATTTTATAACAAATACATGTATAGATAAACATCCAAGAAAAAATCGATCAAGGGATAAGGCACCGTGTAACTGGTGCCACTATTTCTATCCTGGGGTTGGTTATGGTTTCCTTTTAGTTTACGGAGGTCAGATAGGAGTCAGAAGAAGAAGAGGTATAGGTATTGCAAGCTTTAATAGGTACTTACCTGATTTTTTTGTTTCCTCACATCTTTGCCGCTCTCGTCGAAATGAAGTCAACAATGACTCCATTTTCTTTTTGACGATGGAGACATCGCAATTAAGAATGTTAGCAATTTCTAGCCAGCAGTCACTTCTCTTCGTTTTCAATTTATATTCATTATTTGTTGGATCCCAAAGACACGGCTTCTCTTTATACAAATCTATTAATAAAAACATATCGTCGTTACTCCATTCTTTGTTTTTCTCCATGACCTAAATGGCGGGAAATATCCAAGTAATTATCAAATTGGACGTCTACACGCTACGCTCTCTTGCTTCAACTGAGCGTTCGTTCGTTGGCCTTCGGCGACCGTCCAAACAGAGTTCGATCAAATAGCTCGATTCCTTTGATGTTACCGCCACGCTTCGGATCGCCGGCACACGCCAACAAGCGATCGTTGGCATTCGCTAAGCCGTCCAGATTGCAGCAACGAAGGCCAACGAAACCCGTTCGTTGGCGTTCGTTTGGCCGGTCTGTACGCACCATTACGAAATTTTCAAAGAACTGAACTAGATGTAGGTACTAATGTAGTAGTATATTATAGATGGCATCACATGGCACCACACACATCGCAGTGCAGCAATCAAGGAACTTAATACTCTCTGCAGCAATGTTCCTCTGGAATTTAAATATTATGTTTGTATCTATGTGACCGCCTCTGCTGCTGCCAAACAGTTGAGCCATTTGGTATTGCGCGCGGTGCCGACTTCGGTGGCGCGGTGGCGTAAAAATTAATATACTCATATCATTTGTGTCATATTTAACGCGCCGGTTTTGTTTTAAGAAATCTAGCAAAGGATATGCGCGTCGTCGACGACGACCGCAACGCCACGCAATGTCATCTCTAGTAAGTAGTAGTGCGATGACTCAATGGAAATTAATTCGATTGCATTCGAAATAAAAAAAACAATTGTTAAATAATATTACAAACCAATTTATTAAACAAAACAAACATAAAAGACAACATTTACTGCAAAAAATATAAAATAAACGCTATAAACAGTAAAATATTTAAAATGTATTGCCGGTTCCAGTAGCTATTCTGACTGCCGGCTCCGGCGGGAATTCACAGGTAACAAAACACGAAGTCATTCCATTTTTTATACACAGTGGCACAGACAGTGGTAAGCAACAAGATGGTAAGTGCAGCTTTACTGCACAGTAAACTACTAACTAACCACTAATAGCTAATCACAATCGCCTTTGCCGTCAACAAAGCGAGGGTGGTGACAATTAAAAAAAAATCTGTATTTCGCGTGCCACAGCACGGCATATGCTTTTATCTTGATTTCTTGTTAGAATCAATTTAAGTTATTTTCTGGATTTGTTGGACTGTAAAGTCCCAAGAATGTTCTGCAGTTTCGACAATAATGATACACATCTCTACATGATCGCAAAATATAAGGCAGTGGTGCGCAAATCCAACAGCAAAACAGGCATAAAATAAAAGCACTCATGTGTGTACACAGCGTAATTTTACTTATAGCCAACGTCATTCCTGTATAGCCACATTCAGGACAAGCTGCAATCGTAGAAGAAAACCCGAAATAACAAACCCTTGGTGCAGGTTGAGGTATGCGATTGTCGACATAAATGTCGAAGGCTGTCGCGTAATTCGGCGGTGGTGTGTGCTGTACAAAAGATGGCGAAGGAATGAATGTTCCCATTAACCTTGGCCTTCTCCTGGCTGCCATTTGGCGTAAAACAAACGAGTACGATGGGGGTGCACTTGTGAGAGAATCTGGCGGCGTAATTTCTCCCTCTTGATAGCTAGATTCACTGAGACGTTGTTCCATCGCTAATTTCAATTTATTAAGCCCTGGTAAATTCTCAGGATTCTCATTCAGTTTGTTGAACGCTTGTAGGAATAAGGTAGGAGGTAAGCATGGCATTATCAAGGACATTGGAGACTGGAGGCTACAACGAGGCTGAACTACTATCGGAGTCTGGTAGGATGGTTGTATTACCAAATTTGATACTTCTGGTATTAATATCTGTTTCTCCCCATCAGAAACTGGTAGAATTGATGTTATACTGAAAGACTTGGGAGTTTCAGGTGTGGGTGGAGTGAGTGAACTTTGCGTGGAGTCTTTGATCTCTTCTTTCGAGTCCTGATTCAAATCTTGATCTTGATTGTGACTGCATTCTGGATCCATGTAGAATAGACGTTAGATTCAGGTAAGTACAGCCAGTAACTGTAAAGTACTACTGTTTGTTTGGTAATGATCAGTGGTAATATTTATCACTAAAATACTAATTATGAACCTGATCTAAAGTTATAATTTCATTGGGAACATTATTCTGTAATGCACTAAAATAGCCAGAGAAGTGATTATTTGTTTAAAAATTTCTTTGGGGTTTTCAAATTATTGTTACAAAAAATAACGTCAACCTGATAGGCAGCCAAGTTTGGCTTAATGTAGAAACGGCACAAGCAGTTTTTAATACCAAAAAGTCAATTGTCTCTGAAATTCAGCAATATTTTTGTTGTAGCTGGCAATGGTCCGTAACTAGTGTCAAATTGTTGAAAAATTTATAATCTGATTTCCGGTCTTTTCACTCCTCCGTGGCATGGCGGATGGTCTTTACCACCGCTTATAGTGTTTTTTAGGAGGAATTTCTTCGCTGATAAAGCGAAATGGTAAGTTTTAGTTGAAACAAATGTGTAAAAACTTCCTAATATTGCTCAGTGGCGTATTATTCCCAAGTGCAAGTGATTACTTCGTATGGAAATGTTACGGTGTCTTCAACACGTGTTTGTTCACAATGCAATCAAAAAGACGAGAAAGTGAAGGTTTGGCGTAAGTTTTTACTGTGTTTCAAGTGCAGAAACCTAAGATTGGAGAATATTATTGGTTTCATTGGCAAAGATTTCACCGGATGATGCATATTTTCCAGTCAAATCGCGTCGAAATAGATATCTCATCGTGCCGCTGCCATCATGTTTATCACGATTTATTAACTTTATATATGTTTTCTTTTACTATATAAAGGCTATTTTATGCGTTTTAACGAGGTTAAAGTCACACCTATTGCATATTGCACACCAAAATGTTTGCTCGAATTTTGAGGTTATGAACGACAGGAAATTGTTCTATCCTAGATTTTAGAGATTTAGATGCTTACAAATAACGTCACACGATCTAAAGAATACCCTCAAAACACCTCTGCGTTGTATTTTGCGTTTTTATTCCAAATATTGTCAATATAACCTAGACAAACAGCATCAAAACATTGGACCTCTTTCACCTACCTTATTATTTTGAGTTCTTTATTTTTCTAGAACAGAGCTTGTCTTTTTGAGAATTATTAGTGATCCCTGTGTTTCTATACCTAGCATACACTACTTGTAGCTAGGATACCATCACTGGGTACATTATTGCATCCTATTTCGCCGCTATCTTTAATATTTTCTGATAGCTCGACATAATAGGATTACAATTCATTGGAATTCTCATTAATATCAACAGTAGCGCTTAAATCATTGTTAAGAGTGTCTAAAGGTGTATGATGATGACTTCTAAACTGTTTACACCAGAGTTCGTCACTGCAGCCTATACAACCTTTATACACTAAGATTTGGTATATTGCACTTGGGAATACAACTCTTGACATCACTGTTCATAGAGAATAATGTTTTTTGAGCCCGTCACATAATTCACCTTTAAAGTTCTGATTTTGGATTGTGACATAAAATACATACAATTTGGGCAGTTGAGTAAAATAGCAACAGCTAAACATTTTTATTTATAGCTAAGTTAAAGTGACTAATTAAAATGTTTCACTCTGAACTTGAAAAGGACTAACTCGAATGTTTCACTCTGAACTAAATTAATTTGACCAGACAAGAAAGAAAGACAAATTGTTGAATTTTTATTTCAATACACTAGATAAAGATATTTATTAATTTCAGAGCAGTCAAATCATTCAGTTCCGAGAACGGTACAATTTGGCTCAACATCGCCATTTAAAACACGTAATCCCCATTCCAGAGTCTATCAGTAGCCCGACCGCTTGTGTCGGTGTACACGGAGAAGAGCGAAGTTGTCAAGGATGCTTCGCTGCCGCTCCCGTTCGTTTTCAAGGCCCCCATCCGGCCAGACCTGGTCAACAATGTCCACGTCTCCATGTCCAAGAATGCCAGGCAGCCTTACTGCGTGAGCAAGGAAGCCGGTATGTCTGTTAAACTAATTTTTAATGTATTATTTTAAATTATAAAAAAGTATATTTGTAGAGTTATGTGTTTATTTGTGACTAGCGGCTCGTCCCGGCTTCCCACGGGTGGACACTATTGAAGTTTTAGTAAGGATCCCTAATTTTTTCAGGTAATAAATATAGCCTATGTCACTTTGGGATAATGTAGCATTCGAATGGTGAAAGAATTATTGAAATCGGTCCAGTAGTTTTTGAGTTTATTCCACACAAACATCCAAAAATACAAAAATACAAATCTTTCCTCTTTATAATATTAGTATAGATATGGGAACGTCAGGTAATACCGCTTGCCTCTCATCAATTAAAAAGATTGCACTAAATGTCCACACCCATGTAGTTATCCGTACTATTGGGCGTTACTGCGGAATAGTGCAAAAGCAACGCAGCGACAGGCGTTCTGGGCTCGCTCTGTAGCGGGGACGGGTGCATAGTTACTGCTACAAACTAAAGCTAATCAAAAAGATATTTTTAAGTTTTCATAATTTTACTGTTTACACAATTTTTTTCTTATTTATCAGGTCACCAAACCAGTGCTGAGTCATGGGGTACCGGTCGCGCTGTCGCCCGTATTCCCCGTGTCCGCGGTGGTGGTACCCACAGGTGAGTTACCATGGAACATGACAAACAATAGAGGGCCTGTAACTTCACCTTGGGTAACCCCTCTCTTAAATCCAAGTGCATTTAATGCTCTAGTGCCAAAGAAGAATAACAGTGGGCCTGTATCATCCCCTTGACTAACCCCATCAAATTGGAGCACCAAAGCCATAGTGGCAAAGGAGAATAACATTGTCCTATGACACTACCCCTTGCCTATGCAAGAGTGGCGTAGAAGGGGGCGTAGAGGCGGCGCGCCCCAAATTCCAAGTACCAAGAGGTGACAACAATAACTCGGAGAATGCTTACATTCTCTCAAGAGAAAAGTTCAACGTTTTCGCAACGTATAAAAGCTGAGGGGGTGCTGAAAAACTGACAGAAAGCTGCACTAGGTGGCATCCTAGGGATGGCTTACCCTTGCTGTCATTAAGCCAGTGATAAAATAAATAACAGCGGTCCTATCACACTACCCTGTCTACCCCAGGTCCGGCCAAGGTGCGTTCGGCAACATGTGCCGCGGAGGCCGCATGTTCGCGCCCACGAAGCCCTGGCGCCGCTGGCATCGCCGTGTCAATCTACGCCAGCGCCGCGCTGCCGTCGCAGCCGCCGTGGCCGCGACCGGAGTACCCGCGCTCGTTCAAGCTAGAGGTGAGACCATATAAATTTTTTTAAGTGATGAGAATGAGGTGAGCAAATCGCTCGCCTGATGTTAAACGTCACGTTTGCCCGTAACAGGTCTGCTACGCCCAGCATTTTGAACTCTTAGAATCTCTTCAATCGAGAGTTTTCTTAGCTGATTTAAGAAAATCTGTTAAAATTCAATTGCATTTTCTATTAGAAAGAGACTGCACTAAATGTCCACACCCACGTAGTTCTGTACTAGTGGGCGTTACTGCGGAATAGTGCGAGAGGGACGCAGCGACAGGCGTTCTGGGCTCGCTCTGTAGCGGGGACGGGTGCATAGTTGCTGCTACATTACACTGCATAGTTATATCTATATCTCCTAAGTTTATTGTGTATATTTCGTCAAAAGGGCTCCTAGTACATCATTATGAACAATTTATATTATTGGACCCAGCATAAAATTGTGAAAAAATTGTCTGCTGTTTATTTTTTCACTGTTTCATGGTTGGTTCCAAATAGTAAGAATTGTTCATGATGCTGAATACTATCAGCCTTTTTTGGCTTAACATACCTTTTCTTTATAACCCTGTATAATTATTATTCTACAGGCGTTGTTGTCTTTTCCCGTCCCTTTTCTTTGGGTCGATATTACGTTTCTTATAAGTCATCATCATATATAACCCGGTCACATTATCTCGAGACCTGGCGTCGTCGTAAAAGTCCAAACGTAACAATGAAATGTTCAAAAATATACCAAGAAAACAAGTCGACGCGTATCGGCAACGAAAGTGCTAACAGTACTGACGCGCCGTGGCGAGCGCGGGGAGGTGAAAGGAGAACGGGGCGGAGGTTCGCATTCCAGCGAGGTCTCGAGATAATGTGACCGGGCTATAGATATAATCTGTGTGTCTTCAAGTCGCGAGTGACTCGGTTTCTTCTAGGCGCGCGTGCTGCATCGTAGACGCATCATTGCTTACCATCAGGCGAGATGGCGGTCAAACGCAAGCATATCATAGAATAAGAAAGAAAAGTGGGTCAAAATCGCGCCCAAAGGAGTCTGTTACAAACATACAAGTGAAGCTAATAAAAAGCGTGTAATAAACGTCCTCATCTGTCTGAGACAATCTCATCATCACCGATTCTCACCAGGTCACATCATCGAGAAGGTGCCCGAGCTACCCCTGGTGGTCTCCGACAAGGTCCAGGAGATCAACAAGACCAAGCAGGCCGTCATCTTCCTCCGACGCATCAAGGCCTGGTCTGATGTTTTGAAGGTATTTTCAAATTCAAATTTATTTTGGATAAAAAAAAGTATTGTATAATTTTTTTTTCAAATTAAAGAACTTTTATTTTGGATCGTAAAAAAATTTCATAATAATAATATTGTATTGTTTTTGTAACGCCTTTAGCACACTTTCGCAGTCGCTAGTGTTGCTATCTTGCAAATAATTTTTTTTTTTGTAACTTATTTTTTTTAATCTTTTGCTACAATGTATTCAAAATGAGTCCTGAATAATTTAAAAGCTTGAACAAATACAATTGACAAGTTTGTTAATTCGGGACTAAATGAAATTCCTTTGACAACAATCATTACTGAATTTTTATTTCAATATTGATATAGACTTTGGAAGACAAAGTTTTTCTTAGTCTAAATTGACTTACATATTTTAAAATGTAAGAAGTTGTTAAATACTTCTTAATGTCTAGTGTGGTCTGTATGTCTAGAGGAATTAGGGTATGTTTTTTAGAGAGGTGCTTTCTTTATTTTAATTTTTAATTCTGTTATTTTCTAAAATACGTTATTTTGTGTCCAGGTGTACAAATCGCAGCGTCTGCGCGCCGGCAAGGGTAAAATGCGCAACCGTCGCCGCGTGCAACGCAAGGGACCCCTGATTGTTTACCACAAGGACCAGGTATGTGTCCATTACCTTTTTTCAGACATTAAAAATGGAGGTTTTTTACCTTTTATTTGCTCTACCTGAGTAAATTTGGTGAATATTTGTTTATGATAGTTAATTTACTAGTAACTGTACATTGTTAATTCGAAACTTTTGTCTAGACAAACATGGGGTTTAATGGCAATTATTGTTTAAAAATATACTGTGATAAATAAAAAATCTCAATGGGAGAACAGCCGTTTCGCATTCGTGAGGTGGAGGGTTCAAATCCAGACTCGTACCAATAGGGGTTCTTTAGAACTTATGTTTGAATTTTCAAAACACTGGTTTTTCGAGACTGGAAATTTTCGCGAGAAGTTAGAACATCTCGCGAGTGTATTTTGACGATGGTGTACAGCCGGCATTATTTGGCTGCTATAACTTATAACCAAATATTTAATTTCTCTAAATTTCTTTCATTATCTTCATAATCCTTCCACCACACCTTTTCCGGAGTGGTGAGAGTTAACCTTGGAGTGGCTCCCCTTTGGAGTGGATACATTTTTGGCACTAAATGTCCACACCCACGTAGTTCTGTACTAGTGGGCGTTACTGCGGAATAGTGCGAAAGTAAAGCAACGACAGGCGTTCTGGGCTCGCTCTGTAGCGGGGACGGGTGCATAGTTGCTGCTACATTATCGTACTAATATTATAAACTAGCTGCGCCCCGCGGTTTCACCCGCGTTTTCCGGGTTAAAAAGTAGCCTATGTGTTAATCCAGACCATGAACCTTCACTCCAAATTTCAAGTACGGATTTACGGATTTAGCCGTTTTTACGTGAAAGAGTAAAGAGAATAAACATACATCCATACATTGAAACTGTTAAAGCTTTTAGCTGTAATTTTTAATAAATAAATAAAAACCACCACTAAAAGCTGAAACGACGGCTCAACGGATTTACATGAAATTTTGGAATGAAGATCTTTCATTTTTTTATTTTTATTTTTATTTTTTTTTTTTTTATGTAATTGAGTGACGAGACGAGCAAATCGCTCGCCTGATGTTAAACGTCACGTTTGCCCATAACAGGTCTGCGCCACCCAGAATTTTGAACTCGCAGAATTCAAGTCCCTGCGCGGCACAGCACTGCGCTCGTCACCCTGAGATTTAAGTTGTTTAATCTCCCATTTGCCCTGTAATTACACTGGAAACAATGCCCTTCCAACCGGAACACAGTAATGTTTGCACATTACTGCTTGGCGGTGGAATAACTGGCAAAGGTGTGGTACTTCCCCAGGCGGGCTCTGCAAAAGAGCCCTACCACTACAATTTCATGGTCTGAATTAACACATAGGCTACTTTTATTCCTGAAAACGCGGGTGAATCCGCAGGGCGCAGCTAGTTTCCTTATAACTCTGTATTACAAATAGGTACTTTATGTCTCTTGTTTGTTTGTCATAGGGTCTGACCCGTGCATTCCGCAACATCCCCGGAGTTGAAATGTTGAACGTAGACAAGCTGAACCTCCTGAAGCTGGCTCCGGGTGGCCACGTCGGACGTTTCATCATCTGGACCCAGTCCGCTTTCGACAGGCTTGGTAAGTTTGGGGCATGCTTTGTCTTACTGTAGTTTTATTTTTAAATAAGTGACTATCCATACATTACCTCACAGCTTAACTAGGGTCCCTTTGGGTAGGCTTGCAGTTTGAAGGCAAAGCACCAAACAACCCAGCCCAAGAGCGGTATCTTAAAAAAGAAAGTTATTTTTGTTTTTTCACGCATGAGATGCGTAATTTTAAAGATCTATGAAAAATCTCTTTTTTTTTTGACGTGACAACGTCTAATAAAATTATGAACGCCGGCTGCACGCACGAATAAGTGTCCCGTTACGCTCGTAACTTTGTCATTGTTGGTTAGTATGCAATCATTTCATCAATGTTTTGTTATGACGTTGTCACGTTAAACTATCGTCTGTAAACCGACTTACAGATAACCAAATTTTTTTTGAGTTACTACTCTCGGTCTTTGGACGGCAGTATGAGCCCTTTTCAGACAAGCAAACCGATTTCTTATAACCGTAAATGCAAAATCCCCCTACGCCTTACCCCCGCGCTCATTGCGCGTGGGGTCACGTATGTTCGGGGTACAGTGAAGTGCGCATAGGAAACAGCGACGCGACACCCGCGCGTCGGTGTGTCGACTTGTTGCACACATTTATATTACTTATATCATGTAAACATAGTATTTAAGGTTTAAAAAACCAAAACCAAAGGGTAAAACACGCTGTATCTCATGAACTGTGATAGTTAGTGGCAACAGAAATACATCTGTGTCATCTTCTGTTTGTAATTTATGGTGTGAACAATAAAGAGTTTATCTATCTATCTATCTGTGAAAATTTCAACTATCCAACTATTACGGTTCATGAGATACAGCCTGGTGGCAGATGGACAGACAGACAGCAGAGTCTTAATAATAGGGTCCCGTTTTATCCTTTGGGTTCGGAAACCTAAAAACCTGCTGTACACAGTTTTGTGTGCTACTTTGTTTCAAATTAAATAGAACAATAAATTTACCTGGAATCTTATTTAACAGACCCCCTCTTCGGCTCCTGGAAGACACCCTCGAAGGAGAAGAAGAACTTCAACCTGCCGCAGCCCAAGATGGCCAACACTGACCTCAGCCGTCTGCTCAAGTCTGAGGAGATCCGCAAGGTTCTGCGTGCGCCCAAGTATGTAACCCATATCAGATTCTGTACTAATATTGTAAAGAGGAAGTTTGTGTGTATGTTTAATAATTTGGATGTGTCTCGGAAAGTTTGTGTGTAACTCCGGAACTCTTGTTTTAAAAATTCTTTGGCTTATGGAAAGCTACACTATTCCTGAGTTTTTAAAGTATAGGCTATATTTTGGATGACCGAAGACAGAAGGAAGGAATGAGGATGTAGTCAACCATTTTTTTAGCGGGAGCTTAATTAGCCCAGTTACCTAATCATAATAGTTAAAGACTACAGTCAGGGTTTTTTCATAAAGTTTTGAATATGTATTAAATAATATGATGAAACATCTCTATCAGAGCATTGGGTTATGATAACCATGATTACTAACACGTTGACACTTTCTGAACAACCAATCACCGTCCTCAACAATGACATTCCTGAACAAACTAACGTAACCCTACCTTGCAGCAAGCGAGTGGTCCGATCAACCCGCAAGCTCAACCCGCTGACCAACACCAAGGCAATGCTGAGACTGAACCCGTACTCGGCTGTGCTGAGGAGGAAGGCCGTTCTTGACCAAGACAGGAGGACCAATCTGAAAGCGCTGGCGCTTGCCGAGAAACGTGGAGTGAGTATACGAACCCGACTTATTCTGCCAGAGCAAGTTTGACGCTTGTCAAATTTTCACAAAATTATATAGTTTTTTGATTCGAATCGTCATGTAGTGTTTCTTTGCTGGCAAAATGTGATTTTTGACCAAAGTGAGGTCTCAGTATGGGACTTTACGTTTGTTTTTGGCAGTAACTTCAGTATGTTTGAAGATTTTAATGAAAGTGCGAAATCAGGTAGTTCATTCAAAATTATGTATTTTTAGTTTTTTTTTAATCTATTCTAAAAGCTCTAAATCAATTTAGATAAATTTCTGAAATATGACGTACCAAACAAAACAACAATCAACAAAACCAGTTCATATAATTGTCAGTGTAATCGCGCAACAAACATACAAAAAAAGTAATAAACAGTTGAATTGAGAAACATCTCCTTTTTATTAACCAACTAGGTTAATAATAGTGACAGATACCATAAATGATGATACTTCTCTATCAGAGCATTGGGTTATGATAACCATGATTACTTAACACGTTGACACTTTCTGACTACCCTCATTAACCAAACAATCAGATCCAACCAAAAAAAATCTCAAACTACCCTCAAATTTTCAGATCAAGTTGCCCGAGAGCGACCCAGCCGTGAAATCGCTGAAGCTTCGCGAAAAGAGAGGCAAGTCCATCAAAGCAGCCCTAGCCAAGAAGCCCAAGAAGCCCGCGCCTAAAAAGACCGCCCCGCCACCCCCTAAGAAGAAGGCGGAGAAAACCGCGGCCAAACCCGCGGCTAAGAAGTAATGACTAATAAAGTTTTATGGATATTTTTTCGTGTTTTTATTTATAAGAATATTATAACCTACTAGTTGTATGTACCCTGCCACGCTTCGCTGTGGCACATTGTGATTGATATATAAAAAAAAAATAGATAAAAACAGTCCTTGATGCGGATTATATATCATGCTAAACCAATTTTGACCAATTTTTTAAATTCTTTCGCCATTAAAATGCTACATTATCCCTGTGTAACATAGGCTAGATTTCGTATCAGTGCGAAGCCGGGGCAGGTCGCTAGTCCGGAATAAAATTTAGATACAAAATGGCCTTTTTAGAAGTCTAAAAATTTAATAAAGGAAAAGATAAACTATACTGCCGTCCACTATCTATAATGCCGTTAAGCCTCAAAACCAAGTTTGGAGATATCAGCAAAAAACGCGGGAGATGTTTAAAATGAATGCTACTTTATAACCATAAACTTTATACGAGACTTCCTGATATAGAAATACATGTTTTTTATAGTACTTTCTAATAAATGTACTTTAAAATGAATACACCTGTTTATTTAAATGTAAAATACATTTTTTGCTTTATAGCCTTAAATTTTGATAAAAGTGAAAACCAAACGCTAAAATGCAGTTAAGTTCACCGTAACGGCATTTTAGCTTAGTGTTTTTATGTAACTGACTTGAAATTTATGTTTCATAAAATTAACTTAAATTACGTAACTAAAATGCCGTTAACGTATTTTAGCCACATTCTTAACAAGCATTAAGGATAACTTATGTAAAAAAAAATATTTAAGCCGTTAATTACATTCAAATACTTATCTTTAAAGCAGTTAAACATAAAACATCTGGGACATAGCCACTATTTAGTTAAGCATTTACTACTATTAATTGAGAATACCATTTCAAAATAAGCTAACTTGAAAATTAAAACTACAATTATCTAACTTAAAAGATATGTTTATTATTGAATTTTGCAATTCTAGTTAAAAAGAATGTAATATATACATACCCATAACATTCGGTTTCTGCTATTTATATTGAAGAATAAATAAATATAGTAATAAATAAATTAATTAATAAACCTTACAAATAATTTGGGGATTGGTTTAGTAATATTCTAACTCTTATCAGACTTTTTAAAATATGGTTTTGAGATCCTTAGATAAGTTTACAAAACAAAAGTATACACACAATAAATCGCTCTTACATTATCTACAATTATAAACAGTTCAAGTGCTTCTTGTTTTCCTCGAGGTCTACCGCCTGCGCCCACACGCTTGAGGCATACATGATGATGGGTTCCACCACTGCGACGTAGATGGTTCTCGTGATCGCGCTCTTTAGACCCCAGGTCACTTTCGCCGCACGTGCAATCTGTTTGGAGATATCCGCCACCTTTTTACACTGGGCTTTCACGTGTGCTTTGAAATTGAGCCTACAGTCGATCAACAGGCCAAGCAGCTTGACTTCTTCGACGAGATTAAGCTGGATGCCAGACATGACCAGGTTTGGGGGTTCGTACTTCAACTTTTTGGTGAAGAGCATCGCATTAGTCTTCTGCGCTGCAAAGTTGAGCTTGTTACGTTTTCCCCATTCCACAATCATGTCCAACGTGTTGTTGGCCTGCTGCTCGATGATGTTTGACTGTGAACCTGTGAACACGAGAACGACGTCATCCGCGAAGGCTTGAGAGTATACTCCCTCTGCTTCCAGCAGTCGCAGCAGCGAGTGTAGGATTACGTTCCAGAAGGTGGGTCCGCCGAAAGATCCTTGGACACACCCTTTGGTAGTTTCGCTCTCGTGTGCTGCTTCTGCATAGTTGACTTTGACTTTTCGGTCATTGAGGTATGAGTTTACCATCTCGTAGAGGTTTTTTGGGCACCTCTTCTGCGCTAGATTGTTTTTTAGGGCGGGCCAACATGCATTGTCGAATGCGCCCTCTATATCCAGGGAGACTAGGAGTACGATGTTTTTGCTGTTTACTCCTTTTTTAATGTGCTCTACCAGGTCATAGAGGGCGTCTTCGGTTCCTCGTTGGGACATGAAACCGTACTGTTTCTGACTGATGGTCGGGAGGAGATGCCATTGGAGTCGGTTTACCAAAAGCTTTTCGACGTTTTTTCCAGGGACGGACAGGAGACGTATAGGACGGTATGACTTCGGATGTGTGTAATCTGTTTTACCGGGTTTGCGTAGGATAATCACGTGCGCCGCTTTCCACTGCTTGGGGAAGTACCTCAGCAACAAACATTTGTTTGCTATCGCTAAGAAGATTTCCCGTTCGCTTCGGATAGCTGCAGCGCAGAAGTCAACGGTGAGCCCGTCGGTTCCGGGGGCTTTTTTCGGGTTTGATGAAGTAATGAGTAAAATCATGAAGTCAAACGACAATAGCAAATATCAATAACACACTGGCGAATATCTTAAATAAATTACTGCGTTGAAACCAGTGTTTATCTTGCAGAATAAAACGATAGACTCGCCATTACAAAGTAACACTAAAACCAGACATCTTTTTTGACGATTAACGCGGGAGTCACAAGCCTACCACTAACTAGATAATGATTATCAGATCTAGTTCTTTGTTCTACGGTGATAATATTAGTGTAACAAAAAAAATATATAGCGCGGGGTGATGGCAGATAACGGCGTTTTAATTAAGGAATGCTGCTTAACGGTTTTTAAGTTGAGGAAATATATAAAAAAATAAACATTTTAATTTTCGAATTTCTTTTGACGACTTGCTAGTGTAGTAAATTGTATAATGGAATAAGGTGAATCCTTATCTAAAAAACCGTTAAGCGACCTTAACGTCTTTTATTCGAAGGTTTTTCTTGTAACTGTGTTTTAGTTAAGGAATTTTTCAATAAATTAAAGCACACACCTCAACTTAAAAGTAATTAAAGTACTATAGCTGCGTTTTAGCATACAAAACACAATAAACGGCTTTATAGGTAAGCAATTATTTGATATTTTAATACATATTTATGTCGTTATGGGATTATAGCGGCTAGTTAGTTAGGTAATGTTATATGACGACTTTATAGACGTGTAATGTTGAAAAGAAATGTCATATAGCGGCGTTTGTGCTATTTTTATCTTAGGACCTATGACAGATAGGAACACGTTTGTTAGACAGGTAGATAGAGAATTTTAAACTCTATCCTATCATGTTTAAAAGTCAAAATCGACCCCCTGTGGCTTAACGGCATTATAGTTAGTGGACGGCAGTATAGTATTGTTCACACCAGAAATTAGACAGGACAGTGCAACAACAGGCGGCCTTATCGTAAAGAGCGATCTCTTCCATGCAACCTTAAGATAGAGAGGATACATAGAAAAATAAAAAGATCAGTGTTTTTCAACGTGAGGGTGTCGCAGTTACTATGTCAAGTTTTTGAGGTTCTAAAACATGGGGATGGCGAACCAATAGAACTTGCGCGACAACATATTTTAGGCACGCCACCAACCACCCAATATCACTAGGCAAAATTATTTAACGGCACGTCTAAAGCCTTATTTTTTTAAAGTTTTGGCTCATTGATTCAAGGTTCGCCACCTGCTCTATAAAAAGGCTTAAAAATATTAAAACATCCATTCAAATTCAAAATGTTTTATTTATTAGGAAATGTTCATTGAAAGTTAGGAACAAGGTAATTTAGCTTGAAATTCAGGGCGGCAGTCACGAAAACCATAATCAGTCTTAAGGTGATCCAGCAATACTCGCGCTGAGAGCTCACGGTCTGGACTTCGAGTTGAATACACGACAGTGGCGAGATTATGTGTTGATTACACCCACCTAACAAATACTGTGTACATTACATTAACATACCACTGGCTTTTCGGTGAAGGAAAACATCGTGAGGAAACCTGCATACGTGCGGAGAAGAAATTCAATGGCGGGTGTAAATCCAGCCCGCACTTGGCAGCGTGGTGGAATACGGCCTGATCACCCTTCGAGGGTAGACCTGTGTCCCAGCTGTGGGAGAATTAAAGGTTGAGAATGAAGTAGGTACAGTGGCGAGACAGTGACCTCGGCCGAGTACTCGGTTTGTATAAACAGTTTGACGAGGCGAGACAGTCACTAGAACCACGATTTGTTTGCTCGGCTGAGTGTGCCCATTTCCTGTCTTGTCACTACTTGTTACGTGTAAACGTGTAATCAACCCATGAGAATACATTCAAATTCTTTATTCTTATTACAGGCAACTTAACAGTTGACACCAAAGCGTTACTTGTATTAAGTAGGTAGGTACTTGCATACATCCGAGAAACATTCTTCTGGACAACTAACAAAAAACAACAAAATTTTAGTGAATTTCTAATATTTCCTGCCGCTATTTACTAAACAACTTTTCTAAACATTGTTTTTGTGAAATATTTGTAAACTTAAGATAGAATCGATAGACAAGCTAACGTATCAATTTATATCCAGTATTCACCATGGCTTGGCCCAAAATGTTTGCTTTTAAAATAGTTAATTTCGTAGTTCTTTTCCCGCTTTGCTTTGTATGTGTCAAATCGGGGCCGAAATTTAGAGCAAGCAAGGGGGAAGTGTGGCCGGAACCGCGTGAACAAGTCAAGGAGAATTCGTATTACGTGCTGCAAGGGCCTTTTAGTGTTATGGTGAGATACTATATACTTCCAGCTGATTTTATTATAACACTGGAATAATCACGTAAAAAATAAGTCGTATTCTACGACTGCGACGCGCCGCGGTCCGCAGTGCCAGGCGACTCTGCTTATAACTCACCTGATGAAGGTCACTGAATGTGATCGAAAGTAACTACCTATTCGTAGTACACGAGTTATTTTTACGTGAATATTCCAGTGTTAATTATAACAAAATGTGTCAAAAGCCACGTTAGCTTCCATACTTCCAGCTGTTACGGTGAGAATTAGACCACCTCCAGGCGTGGATCTAAGATATCGTTTAATTGTAAATACTTTATAGGACTTACAAACTCGTTCTAAACAAAAACAATTGACTGTGACATATGAATATACATTATACACCGAAACCATAACCATTTTAGTTACCATTAACCATTTTGGTACAGAATACTAAAAAAAAACCACCACATAATGATGACGATTTTCATTTGTTAATCATCCCACTGCTGCAATACCAGGTCTACCCTCGAAGGGTGAGCATTCCACCACGCTGGCCAAGTGCAGATTGGTTATCACTGAACGCCATTGAATTTCGTCTCCGGAAATGTGCAGGTTTTCTCCCCATTTTAGGCAAGATACAATGTCATTAATTGGTGTTATTTGTTCTTCCTAGATGCCATTTCACTCCTGCGACATTCTCACGGAAGCTGTGAAACGTCTGCATACCAACATGGGTCGTCGACAGAAATATCTTAGAAAGAGTCAAAACGAAGGGAAATTTTATCACGATGATGGTTTCAAAGGAATTTATGCTGTAACAACTGAATTCAGAATTGAATTGAGTGAAAAATGTGAGGAGTACCCTCATTTGTACATGGATGAGACATGTAAGATATAACAAGAACATTATTTTACAAAACAAAAAACAAAAACCGACTTCAAAAGGCCGACTATTGAGTTATTCATCTATTTGTCGCGCACGTACTTAATGCAAATTTAAGACTTATATGGTTTTCTCATGGATACCATTATCAGAACTGGACTAAATTGAAATGGGACCAAATGGGAAGCGTCAGCTTTCTAATAAAAAAAGAATTATCAAAATCGATTCACCCAGTCAAAAGTTATGAGGTAACAAACATATAAAAATAAAATAAAAAAACATACAGACGAATTGATAACCTCCTCCTTTTTTGAAGTCGGTTAAAAAAAAAGTTTCATATTCATAGCTCCCCACTAGGATACCCTGTGTCGGATGCCATGGAACACAGAGACAAGGACAACTAACATCCAGACCCAGAGCAGATATTTAAATTCATCATTCAAACATCTGCCCGGCCGGGAATCGAACCCGGGACCTCTGGCTTTTAAAGCGGATATACTACCGCTGAGCCAAACAGGTCCGATTTTGATTTTGTGTTTCTTGTTCGAAACGTGAATTAGTCGGGAGTGTTCTTAGCTACGTTATGTTTGATGAAAATCGGTCCAGCCACTTCAACGTTGGTCGTTTTTTTGAATATAAAATTTTCAAACAATTTTTTTCAGACACACTTTCCGTCGGAGAAGCTATTGTTTTATCGAGTGCATCCATTTGGGGGATTGTGCGAGGATTGGAAACATTTAATCATCTGCTTTACTATTCTGAAGATTTTAGGGTAACCGTTTTATTCCATTTTTTTTTTGTTTTTTTTTTTATGTGATTATGTGACGAAACGAGCAAATAAATTAATTGCTCTCCTGATGTTAAACGTCACGTTTGCCCATAACAGGTCTGCGCCACCCAGAATTTTGAACTCGCAAATTTGAATTGAATTGAAATTTGAATTTTAAGATCCTGCGCAAACGATAGACTTTAAGTTACTAGTCCGCTAAAATAGATAGAGATAGACAATAAAGCGTTTATTTTATTGTTCACACCAGAAATTACAGACCCAAATAATTTTAAAACTTAAAACTAGTACAGCAACTGGCAGCCTTATCTTTAAGAGCGATCTCTTCCAGCTGTGCAATATTAACTATGGGTTAAAAAGAAAGAGTTAAGCCAATAAGGGCTTATAGTAAGTACTCATCATTGTAAACAACTTTTGATTAATAACACGGAAATCGCGAGAAAAAATCAGCTTTTCCATACATTTTGTCGAGAGTCATTGACATGTTTCTATGGAACAGCTGGTTTTTTATGAGTATTATGAGCTCTTTTCGGCTTAGTATACCCTTTTCTTATAACCCTGTATATAAACTTCCTTTTTACAAGCTTTTATAACTTGCTGTATTGGTCAAATCTTGGAACTGAATTTTAAACTACTTCCCGATGTCCGATTGAGCTGAAACTTGGTACCTGTATAACTCCGATGTCAATGCAATAAAGCCTGTTTTTGAATATTATTCTTGCTAAATATTTATACTATTTATGACTTTTTTTTCTATTTACTTTTTTTATTATTTTTTTTATTTTTATTTATTTATTTTTTTTTTTTTTTTAATTTTTTTACTTTTTTTTTATTATTATTATTTTTTTTTTGTTTTGTTTTTTTTTATCCTAGTGGGGAGCTATGAGTGTGAAACGTCATTTATTTTATTTATTTTATAGGAAATCCGCATAAATACCACAACTATAACAGACTACCCAGCGTATTCCCATAGAGGGCTTCTCATAGACACAGGGCGTCACTACCTCAAACCAAAGACAATAAACATGATCATAGACGCCATGGAGATGAATAAATTGAACGTGCTGCACTGGCATATCGTTGATGACGAGAGCTTTCCTTATAGGAGCGAAAAGTTGCCTGAGTTGAGGTAAAATAAATTCTAATAAAATAAATCTATCAAAACGAAAACTCGCGTGGTTCTGAACTATTGTTTTATAAACGAGCGCGGAACCCGTTGTCGCATCTAAGACAACAAAAGTCACAAATCAAAACGAAAAGATACAAATTGAAGCAAGCAAGCATACGTTCGAAGAAGAAATTCAATGGCGTATGTGAATTCCAGCAATCCGCACTTGGCCAGCGTGGTGGAATACAGCCTAATCACCCTTCGAGGGTAGACCTGTATCCCAGCAGTGGGAGAATTAAACGTTGAATATGATTATTATGATTGAAGCAAGACCCTTTTATTTGTCATGTTTCATTTCGTTTGTCCTCTTCTAATCATGGTCTTCATGTTTGAGAGTCATGCGTGACCACCAACTTCCGGTTTTACATTTTCAACCACCTTGTATTTATAGCCAAACCGTTTATCTCAGTCCTCGCCTGCGCGGTACAGACGCGCGGGGGTATGACGACAAAGGGGACTGAGAGAGGTGCGGGTGGCGGGAGCGCTTAGAGGGTTAGTTTAGTGCAAACAACTAGTAAATATACTGATGTCACGTTTACAGCCAAGGAGCGTTCCATCCATCGATGGTATACTCTAAGGAAGTCATTCGAGGGATCATAAACCGCGCAAGACTGGCTGGCATCAGAGTTATCCCAGAATTTGATGCTCCAGGTAAAGTATTAGAGTATTCAGTAGCGTAGCTTGCCTTAGACGGGCCCTGTATCAAAATTTGCTGGGGGACCAAATGGATGGCGTTTTATGAATTTTTGTTCACACACATTTGGGGCCTATATAGCCTGGGGGCCCGTTGCATTGATACGGGTATAGCTAGCTCCTACCCGCGGAGTAGCGGTAGCTACTCCCCTGCTCTAGGTAAGATCTTAGTTAATAATTAATTAAGTATTTGTCTATTTGAGATATGCTTCTAAAATAATATCATCATGGGGCCATCCATAAATTAAATCACACGGAAGGGTGTGACAATGTGTGACAAGGGGTTGGAGGTTGCAAGGTTTGTAACGTCACTAATAAAATCTAAAATGTCAAGCATTTTAAATAAAAATTTATAGTTTCAAATTGCAAAAAACTGTCCAATCATGCAACTTTTTTAATTTAAATTTAAGTATTACTTCTCTCGTAACGTAACTTTTATTTATTATATATAGGGTTAAATCAGACATTATTATCTTGTAACAGAATTTTAAACCACTTCCCGATGTCCAATGGAGCTAAAATTTGGCGTACCTGTGTAACTCTGATGAGTTGACAATGCAATAAAAGCTTGTTTGTAATATATTTTCAGGTATCTCGTTTATAATTTGCAGGACACGTGAGTTCGTGGGGCGTGGGATACCCGGATATTTTAACAGAATGCTACGATGAAGACGGTAATGTGGTCGCTCACGGGCCGCTGGATCCGATCACCAATGAAACTCGCGTCGTTTTACAGGTCTACAAGTTTTCTAAACAGCCAACTCCTATTTAATTATGTTAACTACTACTATTTTCACAAAAATGTTTCGTCACAATCATCATACTAGCTAAATCTAATGATCATTTAACATTTTATTTTAAAATTTTTCGTCGAATTAGGACCTATGCCTATTACTTTAATTTTTAAAATTATGCTTATAATGCTTTAGCTTGCAATTAAATTATGCTTTTGTGTGTTTTTGTAGTAAGGGCAAAAATACTATTTTTGAAATATCAATACGTATTTATGAATTACTAATTACACATCTGATTATTTCACAAATAGTAATTTTTCTCTACAGCAACTGTACCAAGAAGTAACAGCGTTATTTCAAGACGAATACATACACCTTGGAGGGAACGAGGTTGACACAGAATGCTGGTAAGTTACAAACACACACTATCCCACTCGTTCAATATATGACGGAGCGAGCGAAGCGCCTCTGCAACAGATGGTTAGAACTTTCATAAATGTCCCGCTGTTTGTTTGTAGGTTCTCGCGTATTTTACAACTTTGGTATACCTATATATGTATAGAGGTTCTTCAAATTCATAGATTTTTTGTCGTCGATGATTTTTGTTTGAGGAGGAGGTATTTCCCTCAGAAAAGGAAAAAAATTCTTGCGGCGCTATCTCGTTTTCAGAAAGTGATCGAGTTTGGCTATCAGACAGCCGGTTTTACCTATCTCTAATCATTTATTTTGTTTGTATCTATAAAAGTAATTTATATTAAATTTTTTCAGGTTGTCGAACCTGAAAATTCTGAAGTTCACTACGCAGATGCGTATAAAAAGCTCGCATATCGTACATGTTTTACAAGCAGCGTTTTTAAATGCAGTAAAGTTGATGCTACCAAAAAAATCTAAATACATAATATGGCAGGCGAGTAATCCTAAGGATCCATTAACCATTCGTATGTAAATAACTAGGGATCCATAAGTTACGTCACACGAATTTTATGATTTATTTACCCCCCCCCCCCCTCCGTCCTTGTTGGTCACGTTTGTGAGACTCGCCCCTCCCTAGACAATGATATGACATCACAATTTTTGCAATTTTACATCTAAAACCATTGAATATAAAAAAGAACTATTTAACACTTAGATATTCGATTCTGATATGTCACAAAACTTAAGACCCCTCCTACCCCTTGTCACACAATGTCACACTACGTCGACCCCCTTTACGTCGCCCTCTTTACGTGTGACGTAATTTATGAATGGCCCCTTATTCTTCTAACAGATGTATGTTACTTATGTAGTTTGTACGAGTATATGCCGTGTTAGTATGTATGTTTATTGTGTAGGTCAAATCTTAGAAGATAAATTAAAACCACTTCCCGATGCCGATTGAGCTGAAATTTGGTATAGGTACCTGTGTAACTCCGATGACGATGCAATAAAAACTTGTTTCTAACAACATTTTTAAATATTTTTTTAGGATCTGTTTGATGCAGGAATAGCACTGCCAAACAAAACTATCGTACAGGTATGGAAGTCGAATGCGACCATGGAAATGATTAAGGTTAGTTGCATTTCGGAGAATCTGACCAAAATAATCTGGCAATTTGGGTAAATACAAGGTTAAAAAGAAAGGGTATGCTTAGCCGAAAAGTTCTAAGGAAACTTCATCATTGGAAACAACTTTTTAACTTTTACTGACCAACCCTGAAATTGAGAAAGAAAAATTGCCGTTTCATTTTGTCGAGTGTCATATACTTACCTACAATTTGCTATTGGACAGCTGATTTTTTTCGCTATTTCAGGTTTTATTCCACAGTGAAAGTTGTTCGTAATAATAAGTAACTTACTATGAGCTCGTTTCTGCTTAGCGAAACCCTTTTCTTTTAACCCTGTATTTGTTCAAGTGAATTTCGACAACACAGCTAGCTCATAGTTTTTTATTGGTACCAAATAAAATTATACATGTCAAATTTATCTACATACATTACAAAAGTAATTGACATATACATTAAATTGAATACAATTAAATAATAATTAAAAATACAATAATATTAAGATATATTATAACATTAAGATTTGTTCTTAAAATGACTTCTGAATCTTGATTTTCTTACAATTTAAGTACCTACTTAAGTAGCTTGGCCGGACTGGAACCAAATTGTTCTTTTCCACAGATCCTGGAATCCGGAAACCGTGCCCTGTTTTCATCGTCGTGGCACCTCAATAACTTGGCCAACACCTGGGAGGATATTTACTCCGCAGACCCTCGGCACATGGTCCTCAACGCATTGAGGAAGTACGGGAACTTGAGTGGAACTCCTCAGGATATTGTAGGGGGGGAAGTCTGTATGTGGGGAGAAATGGTGGATGACACTAATATTCTTAGCAGGTATTTTTTATTTTTTTTTATTTAGGAACTAGTTGCGCCTGCGAATATGAGTAAAGTCAAGAGGTTTAAAAGAAAGAGGTAAAAGACTGTGATTTTAACAAAATAGTTCTCGCGAGGTCTACTGTTCGCTGAAGTCTGCAGAACTACAAGTTATAAATCAATTTTAGCGTTTTTGCTTGTTAAAAATACGATAGTTCAAAACACCAAGCGAGGTTTTGTTTTGACAGATTTATTTCGTTTAAATTAAGTAATTGTCTTGAAGTCAGTTTTGGTTATATCTTTCAAAAATTATAATTTTCAGAATGTGGCCGCGAGCCAGCGCTGTAGCCGAGCGTCTCTGGACCGGCACCGACCCAACCTCCCCCCTCCCAATAGTTGCTGTAACGTACACGCGACGTCGCATCGAAGAGCACGCGTGTCGCATGCGACACCGCGACATTCCGGCCGAGCCGCCAAACGGGCCGGGGTTTTGTGTTGAACCGAATAACAGAAAGTCGTGGAAGAAATAATTGATTAAAATTAAATACATATAACATTTAAAAACCCTCAACGTTGATGTGGGTAAACCGATTTTCTTTAACATACCTAAAAACATTCCCGACTGATTCACAAAAAAAAACGAAATCAAAATCGGTTCATCCGTTCGGGAGCTACGATGCCACAGACAGACAAACGATCTCTTCCAGGCCTTTCTTTTCTTACAGAACCTGATCTAGTTTTAAGGCCTTTGATAATGTTTTTTTTTTATCAACAATAAAATAAAATAATTTAATAATTGACCCCAGTTGTAAGTATTGTGTTTAATTTAATTCAATTTGAATACATGCTACGCAAGCTATTAAAATGAACAAAAAACATTGCGGAAGAAGTAAAGGAAATAATATTTTTATAAGTCGGCGTTTTTATTGACTCCCCAAGTCCCTATTATTTAGCTTTGGACACGAAATTTTCTACAAGGTCAAATAGGTGCTATGTATCACATCCCGATATAATTAATGATGAATTCCACATAAACGTGGGCTAAAAACGTCTGGCGGCTGAGTAAAGTTAAGTAACTCAATTGAATTAATCAATTATCATCAGCTGTCGATGATTATAATTGCGGTGTAAAGTGAACTATCTCCAATACGTATTAAAATACCTGCGAAGAGTTTTAATGAATTTATAAGGTTAACGACTAGGTATTTAATTTATCAATATAATTTACAAACAATGCGAACTCTATAAAAAACTTAAACTATGAAAATACAAAGTTAATTAATTAATTAATTATTTGCGTTAATTACTGCGAAGTAATTAACGCAGGTTAAAATAGCCCTCTCGTAGCGAAACGAATATCTATGGTTGATTAACACGTAACGAGTACAGTGGCGAGACAGAGCCCTTGGCCGAGTACTCTGTTGGTATAAAACAGTTTGACGAGGCGAGACAGTCACTAGAACCATGATTTGTTTGCTTGACTGAGTATGTTGTTGACTGATATTATATATTTTTTATTATTTACTGTCGCGCCACTGTACTCGTTACGTTAGTGCTTGCACATAAGGGTTGGCCCTTATGTGCAAGCACTCTTTCGCTCGCCAACTCTGTACTTGGTCGTTGTGGAGTTGGTAAAAATTAACGAAATAAAAATTTCCAAGATAGATTTTCGGTTTTATTCAGAACAAACGACAGTGGCTCCGCCATGAAAAACCATAAATAAGTTTGTTGCTGTAACCCCAATAAAGCCTCGTCGCTTTGCTAAAATAAATCAAGGTGCAAGAAGAATACTCGAATAGAAAAAACAAATTATAACATTTCTACATTTGACATTTTAAAATAAAAGTCAAAACAATGTCACAAGTCTTTCGTTTTGACAATGCAAGATTGAACATTGACATTGAAATAGGTAAGATTTAAACATTTTAATAAAAATGAAGAAATCATGTTATTTTTATGAGGGTATTTTTGCTGGTGACCCAAAAATAGAAAAACTGTAATTTCAGTTCTAGTTTTTATAGGACGTACGCCCCGGAAGTGCGCAGGCAATGCGTGCGATTCGTAATAGCATTTGTCTATGAGATGCTCCCATTTCATTGTTTTCTAATAAAAAAAAACGAATTGAGATGCCTAGTATGCTGCATAGTTTGAGAAAGAACATTTCAACAACTATTTTTATTATTGTAATGATCAACAAAGGCAATACTATTTTTAAACTCATCATGGGGTAGCAGTTTTTTATCTGTGCTTGAGGTGTCATCATTAATTTTATTACAAAACATTTTGTCTATGGCTGGTGTTTCAATAATTTTTCCAGTGGCAATAATTTAATTTCACCAAAACTGCAATCGATTCTATATTGAAATCGATTAAAAATATTATTTTATTTTTATATTAGGTATTTAGAGCTTTCTCATTATTTTACACAAATGTTTTTTGGATAAAGTGAGTTTATTTTTCATTTTAAGTTTATTCTGTGAATTTATAACAAGTAAAATAAATTTTCGATGAAGATCGTTCGTAAAGTTGTATCCTATACGAATGTTAAAAATCGAGTTTTAATCGAAACGAAATTTGCAGTGTTGCCAGTGGTTACCAAGTTTTGCCGCCCAAAAATTACATCACCTCTCCATTTCATGGCACGCGTTTGACGCATTTGTTAATTTTTCGACTTTTCGTGACAGGACGTCAATTTCGACATTTGATTGATAATTTTGCAGGGGATCCATCAAATTTAGTTTGTTTGAAAGTTAGTTTACGCGCTAAATGTGATTTCAATGTATTTTGTATGTGATACAAGGATGTGAGAGTTCGGAGACCATTTTTGGTTAGAAGCCCTTCCACCCAAAATGACTGCCCAGAAGTGTGTGGTCGAAGGCTGCGATCTGGAGTACGATGTAGTCTGCAGCTTCTCATTTTACAAGTAAGTCGATATACCGCCCTATTTCGCCCCAGTCCAGCCCCGTTCTACCTTCTACAAAGACGCTTGGGTGACCTGATGCTGCGTCTTGGGTCCCGTGACCTCGAAAGAGGTTGGGCGGCAAAAGGGCATAAATGTAAACAGATTGCTTCACCCATCTTCTTGGAACCTATTTGACCATCTACAGCCTCTGTATGCACCATACACTTCATTATTAATCAGTATTAAAGCCATGTAAATAATACCTATTGTGTTTATGCTGATAATTTGACCTAATTGGCTGATATCAATTTTCAACAATTTATTCTGCTATTTAACTAATTACTGCCAGATAAATGTACTTTTAAACTATACATTTACAATTTAGTGCATGATACTACCACACCTTTGTGGATGTTCTTGCATATGAAGATTCTCCTGGTAGCTAGCCAAGCTATAGCCAATTTTAACCATATCTACTGTCTCTACAAGACTTGCAATCTCACAAGCACCATTATGCCAATAAACACAGATCTTTTGACACGTCATACCTGGTAACAATGTAAGATACAATATAATGTTTATTACATCCAAAAACCATTAGCCCAACATAACATATTTATCATTCATAATTTTCAGCCAGTATTCTAAGTACCATAGGCCTCTTTTCTACAAGAGATGATATTCTCACACCACAAATTAATCTCACCATAAGAACATATCACATTATAAGGTTCTAATAGCTTGTACATAGTTCAGGATCTTATTTCAACCAATGTCGCGACCAATAAACGCATGAGTAAAGTCCTTTCAATATTATTTATTGAAAAAAACTGCATAATAAACCAATCACTACAAGTACAACAGTTTTTCATGCAGTTTTTATAGCCATTATTTTCTATATTAATTAACTTTTCAGTTGTTTTTTTATACAGGGTTATTCATAAAGGGTATGCTAAGCCGAAAAGGGCTCATAGTACTCATCATTACAAACAACTTTTGCTATGGGACCAACCCGAAATTCGCGAAAAAAAATTAGCTGTTCCATAGAAAAATGTCAATGACACTCGACAAAATGTATGGAACAGCTGATTTTTTTTTCGCGAATTCTGGGTTGGTCCCATAGTAAAAGTTGTTCGTAATGATGAGTACTATGAGCCGTTTTCGGCTTAGCATACCCTTTATGAATAACCCTATATAAGAGAAATATACAAGCATCCAATATTATGGTATGAATCTATGTCATAGAAAAATTGTAAAACAGTAATTAAAAATTGCAATCAGTGTCACCATATCTACAAAACAGATACTGTATAAAAAGGTTAGGTTTTATATTTAGCTCAATAGTTAGATAATAAATCACTGAGAAATCCAAGCCATTCTAATGTATTTGAAAGTAAAATATGGAAGATAAAGTACATACTTTCATAAACTTTGGATTTTAAACAGTACTGTTTTGGCATACTGTTTTGCTGCTAGTACATTAAATCTCTTTTAAAAGGGAATTATTGAATAAGTGAAGTTTATGAATTATGCTCATAATTTTTCACACCAAACCACCACCACAATTCACTAGGTATTTTACAAGCTTTTATTTAACTGGCAATATATGTAACTATATTTGTTTAGGTGGAATCTTGCAACTCAATTTTAAACCATTTCCCGATGTGTTCACATGTTCCATTGATACTACAAACTGACCACCTACTAACCATTGTTACCAATTAACTAATTAATAACCTATGGTCCAAATTAATGAATTGAATCAAAAACGTTGTTTTCCTCATGAATGGTCAGAATCATTTTGAATTGATAATTCGAGGGATGAGTGATAAAACCCAATAACTATGAGTGATAAAACCTGATAACTTCATGGAAGTGGGTCGCGAGATGTTCCATGTTGGAGTTTCTTGCCAGCGGGAAAATGATTTCCTGTGAAAACCATGTGCAAATTCTTAACTACTTATGAAGATTATGATCACAGGAAATCATTTTTTTGTTGGCGGGAGACTTTAGCATGGAGTGTCTCGCGACTCACTTTTGTGAAGCTATCGGGTTTTATCACTCACCCCTCGATATATAGGTTGATAAAATTATTAGCAAAACAATAATTACGTTTAAAAACTACTACAATAACTAGAAGCCAAAAAAGCGATGTCTTCTAAGGTGCTTCCGAGAGCCGTGGTAGCTCAGTGGGAGAACCGACGCTTCGCATTCTTGAGGTGGCGGGTTCAAACCCCGACTCGTACCAATGAGTTCTTTAGGACTTATGTACGAATTTACATACCACTGGCTTTTCGGTGAAGGAAAACATCGTGAGGAAAACCCGCATATGTCACGCAAAAAGGGCCGATTACCGGCCTAGTTGCGGAAAAAGAGCCCGCTCTTTACCGCTAAGGTGCTTCCGCGCATCTTAGGATAGAGAGGGTATGTCGTTGGCCTATTGCAAGAAGTCATTACTGGAAAAAGTCAGTTTTACTAAGAATACTAACATGGTTGTGACACTTTTTTCTTCATAATGAACACGAGAATGCTCGCATTTTATTGAGTTTGATACTCCAATTAGTTTCGACCACATTCGGTGATCTTTTTCAAGGAGTAATTACAAGCATGATGCGCTTGAAGTCGTGTCCAGGATGGCACTAATTTTGTAGTTAATGACTTTTTGCAGTAAGACGAAATAGAAGATTTTTTTCTCATGGCTTTCCTCAGTTAATAATATTTCTTCTCCCCCAGTGCCAACATAGGATCTGATAATGAAGGCAAGAGACAAGACTGGATAGATGGAGCTATGCGGGAAGAAAGCGAGTGCCTCTGGAGGCACGTCAGCCTGCAGCTCTGTGGGTAAGTTACCAACTCCTTTTAATAGTTGTGCCAGCAGCCCATCAGTCCATCAGGCAAGATGGCGGCCAAATGATGGATTGTTTCTTTGTTTGTTAATAGTACAATTTTTTTTATGTTTTGAAATTTTGACGATGTGGTCAAAGATGATGCACGCAGATCTAAAAGATACCTATTCACTCTTACCTTGAAAAGCCCAAGATTGTATCTTGGAAACAAGGAAGCCGGCAGTCTGTTCCATTGTCAATTATTGTTGTAAATGCGTTTAGGGTGAGATATTGCTCCTTTGTTAGTTTGTGTCTTATTCTTATTCGGAATGGGGGTGAAAGGTCCCGCAAAGGGTGCAGTGCGTTTCCTCCTTGCCATCAATTACCCGAGCCCACCCAGCTCCTTAAAATAGCTGCTGTGCCGCCGGCAGAACTGCTCCAGTGGCGAAGATGGTCTGATTGGTGATGAGCTACAGTCAAGCTGTTATGATGACAATGTCAGTTTGTTTGTTAATAGTAAAACTATTTGTGCAGGTATCATTTCGAGCTGGACAACCAAGGGCTGTGGATAGACTCTCCGATGCTGCCCGAGCTGCTCACACTACAGGAGAAAGGGAAGAAGCAGAGCCAGGAGGACAAGAAACGTTAGTATTAAACTAGAATAGTTGTATGGTACTACAAGTGAAGTATAGGTATACTACAAGTGTGGTGTACTACAAGGGTGGTATACTACAAGTGCTGAACTACAAGTGTGTGGCACACTTGTAGTTCATGTATAACCCGGTCACATTATCTCGAGACCTGGCGTCGATGTAGTACTCATCATTATGAAAAACTTTTACAATGGGACCAACCAGAAATTCGCGAAAAAAAAAATCAGCTGTTCCATACATTTTGTCGAATGTCATTGACATTTTTCTATGGAACAGCTGATTTGTTTTTCGCTTATTTCGGTTTGGTCCCATAGTAAAAGTTGGTCATAATAATGAGTACTATGAGCCCTTTTCGGCTTAGCATACCCTTTATGAATAACCCTGTATACAACTTTAATTTTGTGGCAGTGACGCGGCAGTCGTCGTCCGAGCAAGACGTGTTCTTATCGCTTTTTTTTACACACACCCACACATACGTCCGCGCGCACAACTGAGTTGAACTATCTATACTATAGCCACCGCGTTACCAAGTGAGTCGTGCGGCCATAAATCATTTCTCTATGTCTATCTCGCTCGCACTTGTGGGTCTTATGGAGCCGCATAGTGATGTGCGTAAGATGGTTATAGGCGCATATCGATAAGAATAAAATCAGATAGAAACATACGACTACTGACGAAAGCAATACGACTCAGTTGGTATCGCGGTGACTATAGCATATACTACAGGTCTGTTGTACTGCATGTATACTACAAGTACAGCATACTACAAATGTTACAATTTTCGACAAATCCTCCGATGATTTTCGAAATAAATTACCTAGGTACCTGTCCAAATGGAGTATACTTGGGTATACTTCACCGCTTCACAGATGCCCATGTCCCCCACTTATTAACCGACTTCAAAAAAGGAGGAGGTTATCAATTCGTCTGTATGTATTTATTTTTTTTATGTTTGTTACCTCGTAACTTTTGACTGGGTGAATCGATTTTGATGATTCTTTTTTTATTAGAAAGCTGACGCTTCCCATTTGGTCCCATTTCAATTTAGTCCAGTTCTGATAATGGTATCCATGAGAAAACCATATAAGTCTCAAATTTGCATTAAGTACGTGCGCGACAAATAGATGAATAACTCAATAGTCGGTCTTTTGAAGTCGGTTTTTTGTTTTTTGTTTTGTAAAAATAATGTTCTTGTTTGGAAATACCGACTTTCCACAGATCCACTAAGATAATTTTCGTCCGCCTCAATATCGGTGTCTTAGCCAATTTTGGATATTTTTTTCTTTCTTTATAAATTAGTTAAAAGTATTGGTAAGTAGCTAAGTGCAGTTTCCATTAATTTGCAGTATAAATATATATTATTGGCAATATTAAGTATATTTATAAATATAACATCCGCCAATATAAAAACCGCCAAGATATTATATAAATACATATAGGTAAATTCAGTGAAATATGATAGATTATACAAAACTTTTGTAGTATACCCACCGGCCTGCTTCAATTGTGGAAAGAAATAATAATATAACCGTCCTTGTCTCTCATTATCAACTGTATGTGAAAGAAAGAGACAGTCGTGCAAGACTCAGTCATTTCTAGTATTATAGTATAGTATACTCACCGCTTCGCCTGCACCAATGGTGGAGAGAAACAAACAACGATCCCTCTCTAACACTGCTAAATATGTATGCGATAGAAAAAGATAGCCTTATTATAGTGCGTTGGTTGCAGGCGGCGCGGCGGGCGGTTTCCAAGGGCTATTCGAAAAGTTCGTAGGACCTAACGTTCCTAAAGGTATGCTAATCCATTGTTATCTTCGACTACGCTTCAGGGGGCTGCGGTCAAACGCCTACCCTAAAAAAACTAAAAAAAAAATACAAACATCCTAATTGAGAACCTCCTCCTTTTTGGAAGTCGGTTAAAAAAAATGGTATGAATTGTCGTTAGTTCTGCACAGTGACGTCGTTTCTGTTACACAGTTGAACTAAACTAGTTGTTCGCCCCGAACGGTGACCGCACGAATCAGATATCTTCTCAACCCCTCGACCGATTCGGTCGAGATACGGGGCTATAAGAAAAGGGTATGCGAAGCCGAAATAGGCTCATGGTATTCATGAACAACTTAATAATAACTTAATAAGGGGCTAACTCGGAATTTCAGAAAATTAAATCAGCTGTTCCATACATTTTGTCGAGTGTTATTGACATTTTTCTATGGAATAGCTTTTTTTTCTCAAGTTTCGGGTTGGTCACATAGATAAGTTCATAATGATGAGTACTATGAGCTTTTTCGTCTTAGCATACCCTGTCCTTATCACCCTGGATTTGTCTGACAAAACTTGAGTACGGTTGATTCTTCATAAAATCTTCTAGGAGACTACAGGGTTATTCATAAAGGGTATGCTACGCCGAAAAAGGCTCATAGTACTCATCATTATGAACAACTTTTACTACGGGACCAACCCGAAATTCGCGAAAATAATATCAGCTGTTCCATTGAAAAATGTCAATGACTCTCGACAAAATGTATGAAACAGCTGTTTTTTTTTCGCGAATTCTGGTTTGGTCCCATCGTAAAAGATGTTCATAATTATGAGTACTACGAGCCTTTTTCGACTTAGCATACCCTTTATGAATAACCCTGTATAGTCACCGCGTTACCAACTGAGTCGTTGGGCCATAAACGTCAGGGCCACAATACTATGTTACTACTTACTATGTTTCTATCTGATTTTATTCTTATCGATATGCGCCTATAACCATCTTACGCACATCACTATGCGGCTCCATAAGACCCACAAGTGCGAGCGAGATAGACATAGAGAAATGATTTATGGCCGCACGACTCAGTTGGTAACGCGGTGACTATAGCATTAGTTCGAATATGAGAAAAATCGATCAACGAGTTGCGAAGGAATGGTGGTCTCAGTATTAGAATATTATTCAAAACAACCTATGTACAATTTTTTTTTTTAATACTTAATTTTTATTATTATTTTTTTAAATATCTTTGGGTCGCTGCGCCACAGGAAGAAGTAAGTAATATTCTTTAATGTCCTGTATTGTCGACAGTGGCTGAACAAATCCGGATGGATCACAACTACAGCATGACTCCGGTGAAGAGCGAGGCTCCGGAGAACATATCGCGGCTGAACGTGAGGCAGCTCGTCGACACGCTGGGATACTTGTGAGTGGCCTGGAAGAGAGCGCTGTTGGTTGGAAGAGTGCTGAAACTAACACATTTCGTTGTAATTAAAACGGGAATACTCAAGTAAAAATTTAGTTGTTTACTACAACTATTGTAGTTTCGGTCATATTCGGTGATCTTTATCAAGGAGTTTACAAGCGTGATGTGCTCGCGGTCGCGTCCAGGCTGGCACTACGCCTGGCCTGGCAAAATGTTGCGAGCATGTTGCAACAATGCAATTTTTAAAAGCTTTTATTTAATTTGCAATGTTTGTATGTTTGGGTCAAATCTTGCAACTGAATTTTGAACAACTTTTCGATGTCTGATTAAGCTGAGAAAAACCAAAGAGTCAAGACTAGTTAAAATGAAAAATGCCTAGACTAACCCGACTGGGTTTAACACTTTGACTGCGGCTAATAATCACATGTGTGTGTTTCACGCGTCTGGCGTGTGCAGCCGCATTTGCGTTGCATAAAGGAAAAGAAGGAATGTGTTTTCGCCAATTTAAGTGTTAAAAACATACTGTAATAAATAAAAAATAAAGGGTCTGTTGTTTCTTCCAGGTCGTTGAAGAATCTGCAACGCAAGCAGCTGTGGGTGGTCAAAGTGGAAACGGAGAAGGCCGAGGCATCCATCACTCAGTCGGAACAGGTGATTACCAAGATGTCAGACCCTCGGCAGATCATCGAGGTAACTGGTGCATTTCAACCTGGGAACGAGTCCTAGTCAATAACCACATAGATAAAGTCATTGTTCACACCAAAAAAATACAAAAAAAGGGAAAAAAAATATTTAAAACTAGCTCGCATAAGTGGCTAAAAGTCCCTAAAATAAAAAAATAAAAATATACAAATTGGTCCAGCCGTTCTCGAGTTTTAGCGAGACAAAGGAACAGCGATTCATTTTTATAAATAAAAAGATAAGATTTAAAACACAACAAAAAAAAACACTCCAAACAAATTGAGTGTGAGTGTGTTTTGTTTTAAAGTTTTAAACTATACACCATTTTTGTATAATATAATGAAATAAACAGGGTTTTAAAAAAAGGGCCAAAAAGGCCTCGTAGTTTATCATTATTTTAATCAGTTTATTTAATTTTTTTATTTCATATTTTCATACATTTATTTTAATTTATGACATTGCATGCTGTCTTCCTCTGTAAATACTGTGACATCTGGCTGTTCCAAAAGTTCCTTTTATTTTTTATTCGTGTATATATACACAGTGTAGATTGAATTGTGATTATTTTTTACTAAAATTTGGCAAATATATCTTTTCCCTGAAAACTTAATCATTTCTATTTTTAATTTAATTTAATTTCTGTATTTTAGCAGGTGAAACCGGGACAAAGCCAGTGCCTATATTAACAAGAATAATTCTTTACAGATCCTCCCACACAACCAACCGTCGACCACGTCCAGCCAAGAAGACCTAACCATGATGGAAGACACCACCATACCCGACAACTTCATATACGAAATAGCCGAAGAACAGGAAATATCCATGGAAGAGGTCAAAGAAATACCCGCGGACGACAACCCGGAGTGGATAGTCAACATTTTGCCAGACGAAACTAAACCTAAATACGCATACATAAAGCATTGCAGTACCGGCAAGAAAAAACGCCATTTCACAGCGGAGATGAACGAAATCACCCTTCAAGGGGACTTTGAGAATTACTACATACTGCCAGACGTCGACCCGTCCGTTGGAGTAGAAATAACGACCAGTTACGAACCAGAAAACTATATAGTGGAAGAGTATGAACATATGGTTTTAGACGAGCGTCCGAAAAAACGCGGAAAGGCCGCCGATCCAGAGAAGAAAAAGCGAAAGAAAGCCACCCCCAAAGTGCAGAAAATCCAGAAAATCCAACTCTCAAACGAAGATGGCGAAGACTGGGTCATAGACAACAGCAGTATTGTCTATGAAAGCGCCGATTTCGACGATAAAAAAGCGGCGGCGCGGGTCAGAAGAAAAAATAAAAAGTACCTCGGGTATGACTTTGTTACTTAATTCTCGTGTTTCGGTGTTTTAGATCTGTGTTTAGTGGTCTTAGAAACTGTGTTGTATGCGAGCCGTGCTGAGAAGCGTTTATATAACTAGCTGCGCCCCGGTTTCACCCGCGTTTTCCGGGACAAAAAGTAGCCTGTGTTAATCCAGACCATGGACAATGATCAGTCCGAATTTCATGTAAATCCGTTAATACTCACAAACTTTCGCGTTTTATCATATTTAGGATAGTAGGGTTTCTACTATAGGACCAATCCTGGATAAAAAATCAGCTGTTCCATAAAAAAGGTCAATGACACTCGACAAAATTTTCACCCTGTTTGAAACGAAGTTTTTTCATTCGAGGTTTTGTAGCTTTCAGAACGCTTCTTAGCACGACTTGGCAATAGTTTAATATGTTTAAATTAACCCATTTAGCTACAGAATTGACAATTAGGAAACTAAACATTTACAAATTAAACTTTGTTCAGAATATGGCCCCTTCATTTTCGAAGTCTCGACAGATTGACTGCCTACAGTATCGAAATTACAAATGACATTTTTAGGGTTCCGTACCTAAAGGGTAAAACGGGACCGTATTACTGAGACTTCGGTGTCCGTCTGTCACCAGGCTGTTTCTCATGAACCGTGATAGTTTTCACAGCCCCGTGTTTTCACCCGCGTTTTCCGGGATAAAAAGTAAGTATCCTATGTGTTAATCCAGACCGTGAACAACCTTCATTCCTCATGTAAATCCGTTCAGCCATTTCAGCGTTCATTAGTAACAAGTAACAAACATACATACTTTGACCTTTATAATAGTAAAAAATCGAGATTTTGCAGTTTCGATATTGTATGTAGCAGTCAATATAAAGAATAATTAAATCTAATAATTTTGTTAGTAACGCATGAGACAAAAGATCATTTCGACCAATCAGCGAGCCCTATAGCTATGTCTCTTTGTTCAGAAAAGTTACCGATTTGACCAATCATGTCACAGGATTTGCTGACCGTGACAAAACTGAATTAATGCGAGACAGATATATAGTCTTGTCCTTTTCTTTACCGAGTCTTTAACACAGTTTGAGAATCAAAGCGGGATAGAGATATACTTCTGTCCTTTTCTTGGCCAATTTTCTACAGAATACTGTAGATAATTCTTAATTGAGACCATAAAAAAAATAGCACAAAAACATTCAAAAAGGGCACAAAAGGAGGTCTTAACGCTCAGAGCAAAACACTACACACAACAGACAGACAATACAAGGTTGTAAGAAAAGGGTATGATGAACCGAAAAGGGCTCATAGTACTCACCATTATGAACAACTTTTACTATGATACCAACCCGGAACTCGCGAAAAAATAATCAGCTGTTTAAAAATAATCAAAAAATTAAAAAATTAACAAGAACATTATTTTTACAAAACAAAAACCGACTTCAAAAGACCGACTATTGAGTTATTCATCTATTTGTCGCGCACGTACTTAATGCAAATTTAAGACTTATATGGTTTTCTCATGGATACCATTATCAGAACTGGACTAAATTGAAATGGGACCACACGGGAAGCGTCAGCTTTCTAATAAAAAAAGAATCATCAAAATCGATTCACCCAGTCAAAAGTTATGAGGTAACAAACATAAAAAAAAAAAAAACATACTGACGAATTGATAACCTCCTCCTTTTTTGAAGTCGGTTAAAAATTAAAAATAATCACATTTTGTGGAGTGTCATTGACATTTTTCTATTGAACAGCTGATTTTTTTTGCGAATTCTGGATTGGTCCCACAGTAAAAGTCGTTTATAATGTAACAAGCCCTTTTCTGCTTACTTTATATTATTCCCTTTCTTATAACTGTTTTCCTTTCATTGAGAGAAAGAGACCATTATTTAGCTATCTCTGTCTACGACAGTTCGGTTGTAGAACGATGTTTGAAATATTGAAATAATCTTTTGAATATTTCAGACTCACTGTCAACCAGAGGGGAGCCAAAAAGTAGACGCAAGGAAGAAAAAATGTAACTACCGTCATTTCTGTCAAAATGTATGTAAAGAAATTTTGCAATTTGTATAGCAAAAGTTTTGGATATGTGAAGAGGGGAGGCCCATGGCGGAAGAGGCCCAGCGTTGGGAACTTGGCATGTCAATTCTGTCGCCTCACTTGCTAAACTAAACGAATTTGACTAAATTTACACTTTTCCGTCTCTTTCCATTTTGATATGTCAGACAAGGATGGCAACAGTTTGAAAGCCAGAACTGTTTTTATGTTACAATTGCACGGGGCTAAAATATTCCTATAGTTTGGAAAAAATCCGGTGATCTTCTTCAAGGAGTGATGATGTAGTTCAGAAAGTGGGGCAACAGTGTTTTAACCCGATTTTTGGGATGAGTCACATCGAACTTTCTCTTGAAGTTTTTCAAATCTCTTGAAGCTTTGGACCCGGGCTGAAAGCAATAAATCTTGTTCAAAAGTGACTCATAAGTTATAAAGTGTCACAGGACAGTTATTCAAGGCCTGGTTCATAGGTTACCTCTACAGGGCTATACGGAAAGGGTTCGACCCCTTTCGAGCCCTTTCCGGCTTATCTAATAACCCTGCAGAGGCAACCTGTGACTTGGTTTTTAAATGTTTCTTTTAAAGTAGCTAAATAATAAATGTTTAATTTATCGTTATGAAGTACTAAAATACCGACAAGTCAAAATCGGTTTTCCACTTTGAAAAGTTTGCTTTATAACTAGCGACCTGCCCCGGCTTCTCACGGGTATGAAATATAGCCTGTTACTTGCTAATGATGTAGCTTTATATTGGAGAAAGAATTTTTGAAATCGGTCTAGTTGTTTTTGAGTTATTAAAAATATCCAAAAATACAAATCTTTCCTCTTTATAATATTAGTGAAGATTGACTTCTATGTGGAAAAAGTAACCAGGATTGAGAACTGGCTCTAAAGTGATCATGTTAGACAATACATAATCAATTATTAATAATTTTCGTTTATATAAAATTATTACAAAATAAAATACAGTTTTGTATTCAATCTTCAATATACAGAGTTATAAGAAAAGAGTACTACGGGACCAACCCAGAATTCGCAAAATAAAATTCAGCAGTTCCTTAAAAAAATGTCAATGACATTCGACAAAACGTATGGAACAGCTGTTTTTTTTTCGCGAATTCTGGGTTGGTCCCACAGTAAAAGTTGTTCATAATGATGAGTACTATGAGCCCTTTTCAGATTAGCATACCCTTTACTTATAACCCTGTAGAATTATGTAACTGTCGATTTGTCAAAAAATAAATGACATGAAATCATTTTATATTAATAAATAATGCAAAGCATGTTGATCAATAAAATACCGTGCTTGCACCACAGGTGATATCATCTTCGATCACTGTCTGCAATGGGCTGATTATACGTAACGAGTACAGTGGCGAGACAGCGCTCTCGGCCGAGTACTCGGTTTGTATAAACAGTTTGACGAGGAGAGACAGTCACTAGAACCATGATTTGTTTGCTCGCCCGAGTGTGTCGTTTACTGTCTCGCCACTGTACTCGTTACGTGTAATGAACCTATTAACGTCAGTCAGGTGAGCTGCGGTCAAACGCCTATCTTTTTAACTGAGAGTGGAAAACCCTTTGCAATACTAGGTACGGCTTTTGTTTTTAAAAATCTTATAAATAATCGCTTATGTAGAATAAGCCGAGTTATTAAAGAAACGAATCTAAGCGAAGCTGCGATTCTCATGTCGTCTTGCTCGCACTTAGCAATACTGTTCGATTTTTAGAGTGAGATAACATTATTAGCGCTACTTCGTCGGACTTGTTTGTTTAATAAAACGGGTCGTAATAGTAAAAGTTTAGTTTTGAAATCATTGACGTCGATTTTATAGTACTATTTCTTGAACTAAACTTAATTTGACAGAACTAAAATAATTCGCGTCTTCTTTTTAGGTGAAAAATATTGTTTTGAAGTCAGTTTTAGTTTAGTTTAAGAAATAGTGCGATAGAATCGACATTATATTTACTATTGAAATAGTTATTATGTATAGACATGGTTATTATTGCACGCTAAGGCTGGAAACAGACTATCGTGGACACGCGATTGCGCTCGTGTGCCCTCAGCTTTATTTATAAAGCCGGCTGGACACTGTCGCCGAGAGAGATAGAGATTGCACTCATAACCCACTCTCTCATTGTTGGAGTCTAGTGTTCACATTTTAAAAGCTTTTATTTAACTTGCAATGTACGTTTATTCGGGTGGAATCTTGCAACTCAATTTTGAACCCCTTCCCGATGTCCGATTGAGCTGTAATTTGGTATACCTGTGTAACTCCGATGACAATGCAATAAAAGCTAGTTTTTAAAACTTATTTAACTTAAAAAGTCAATACTAAAAGCAGTATCATTATTGTCATCATTATATTATGAAATTAAGAAGCGAATTAGAATAGATATAAAAAAATGAACATCAGCGGTGGTCACCCAAATTTTTGAATAAATTTAATAAAAACAATAAATGCTCCCTCCCCACTAGGATTCCTTGTGTCGGGGATGCCATGGAACACAAATACAACAGAATGACAACTAACACAACAGAAAAAAATAATAATTCATAATTCAAACATCTACCGGCTGGGAATCAAATCCGGGACCGCTGAGCCAAACAGGTCGAGAAATGCGATTTTTTTAAAGTTTGGCTTCAACTATCATCTTTGATCTCTTCGGTTACGACAGTGTACGGCCGGCCTAATGGTTATTAGGTCACGAGAACCTTCCACGAAAATGCGTTTCGTTTTTGCGTTTTATGATAAAAGTAAAATAAAAGAAAAACATATTCATAGAAAGTTGAAAAAATGAAAGCATTGAGAAAAACGCCCTCTAGTTTCATTTTTCGAACTAAAACATATAATTTGGGAATTTCTTATTATTTAACGAAATATGTCAATGTTTATGAATATAAGCGACTTTCAACCACAATAATTTCTCGCTACGCTTGTTATTTTTTCAGCAAATTTCATCAATATTAGGTAAGCTGTTTAAATAACAAACGACACAAATTTATAAATGAAGTGAACCGCAAAAACGAAACACATTTAAAATAAATAGGTTTTATTGAATGTTTGTATTTATGGATTACGGGGGTTATATAGTTTGCCCCAACGGTTTGGTTTTATATTATTTTCACTAACCTTTTGGCCGTTACGACATAAATACATCGTTGTGCCTTGTACGCCAAGGCATAAAAAAATGTATAAATATTAATACTAGTTGCGCGGCAAAAATACATCGCTGTGCCCTGTACGGTAAGGCATAAAAAAACTGATGTGAACCGTTGAATTTAAGAATTTTGTTAGTAGTTAAATTTTTGCCACTTCACTACTCAAAACGAACGCAAAATAACAAACTGCCTTATATCAGTATGAATTCACCTCAGCAGGTGTCAAAACTGGCTGTTCACGATGGCATATTTAGCCGTTTTTGAGCTGAAATGTGAACGAAAACAGTTAACAGCGCCACTTCAGCTCACACATTTCCAAAACGAACGCTGAATGTGATTGATTTTGTCTATTTCAACTGTTATTTTTGCCATTGTGCCTAAAACGAGCGCGCTTTTAGACGTCGTTGGTACAGGGCCCGTTGTTATAGCTTGTTGACAAATCCGACTGGGTTTTAAGGCAAAACCCAGTCGGTCAGTTTTTGTTTGAAAATACATATACTGTAATAAATAAATAAGTATGCATGACTTGGCGGTCAAAGGGTTAACTGTATATTAGAAGATGCAATGCAGTCGAAATAAATTTTCTTTTATCATTGCATTATTAATCAACAGGTGTATTTTTCATTGTAATTTAAGTTTTATTTTTAGAGAGCATATGGATTTTATTTTGTCGATTTTGTAGGCACAAAAACGGATGCTATAGGCAGAGAAAAGGACGGCGTGCTATCTCTTTCCGGCATTGAAGATATAAAATCACTGACCGAGAATTGTAAAAAGACAGATAAAATAGCAATAAAAATGCTTTAATGAAGTTTTCGTTTTTATGTATTTAATTTGACTTTTAACCTCTTTTAGTTTTATTCGAATATCTCCCGTCAAATTAATAGATATTAAAACGGTAAATTCAAAAACTTAATGTTATTTTTATTTATTTTTCTTGATTTAAAAAAAACCGACTCAGTGAGTTCTATCTCAGAAAATGTTAGCGTGAAAGAGAAAACTGACGGCCGTCTCTCTCAAGCAGTTAACGCAAATCTCATCAAAAGTTTTGAAATCGGCCGGCGTCTTTAAATTGTGAAATTGTAATCTAGTTATCTTTAACGCTATTGTGTGCTTTTTCTTTTAAATTAGTTAAGGCCCGAGTTTCACTATCTTTCCATACGCTAAGTTTAAAATACTGCGATATTTAAGTAATACAAAAAAAACGTAGCAGAAACTCTGCGTAAAATACGTAGCGAGTGTTCGGTAGATAAATGTCTGAAAAATGGCACAGCGCCTCTCTCGGCCGTTTATGGAAACTGCGTTATAACATTTTTGTATCGAATACTCGTTATGTGTTTACGTTGGAATTTATGCTAGACCTAAGCATTCGTTGACACGATCGATGTTAACACTTTCACTGCGGCTAATAATCGCACGCGCTTGCCTTAAGTGCGGCTAATAGTCAAATGCGTTGTTTACGCGCGTGGCGTGTGCAACCGCACTCGCGTCGCACAAAGGAAAACAAGGTATGTATGTGTTTTCCGCAGTCAAAGTGTTAAGAAACGGACGGCACGGTCAGTTTTCGGATGGGTGACCGCGGCTTTTCAACTGACCACTTCAGAGTGCCTAGTGCGAGTTTTTTATCTATTCGATCGCGACGTTAACTACAATTTGTATGGAACTTTTGTAGTTCTTATTCTGAACACTAGGTGGCGCGGTTTTTGTTCCATACAAATTGTAGTTTACGTCGCGATCGAATAGTGAAAAAACTTGGTGTAGGCACTCAATGCCACAGAAAATATAAAAGAGGAACTTTTAATAAAGGGTCATTTCATCGAAATGAATATGGTAGCACGGATCCAGAATTTCGTATTGGGGGAGCGATTTTTACAGGGTCAAAGCAAGGATCCAAGATTTCTTTTAAGCTGACAATTTGCAGGGTCGAAACCAGAAGTTTGTTTCAGGGGTGATTAATCCTTATGATTTTCATCAAAATTAACCTTACTTGTATCCGTGCCTGTTTCATTCAACATTTAATAGTTTCTTGTCGGTGGAGCAACCAGGCGGCAACCCTCTGCTGCCTTCACCTTCCTGTACGACATGACATCTACCTTCTCCTTAATCTGGTCTAACAACGTTCTCCTTGGCCTCTTGGTCCTCTCCTTTCAATCTTCTCCTCTATGATGGTTTTCATTAGTTTGTCATGTCGTAAATGACAAATGGCTAAATCCTTAGTGCTTATCCTTATTATGATTTTGATCTAAATTGACCTTCCCTGTTCCCGTGCCTGTTTGTCAAGTGAATGCATAGGTTTATCAAAACACCCTTGAAATATTTGTTTAAATTGACAAATGTTATTTAACTAGCGCTTTGTTTTAGGCAGTGTTTAAATAAGGTGGATTTAAAGGTAGTGAAACGGGGATGTAAGCATGTAAGTTAAACATCAGAAGTCCTTTTGGACCTATAACCTATCTGTTACTTTATAAATTTTTGTTTTTATAATAAAATGATTTCTCGTATCTGTGTGTTTGATTTTCGTGTTATATCATCGAACAGTAGACCTCGCGAGAGTCCGGATGTTTGTATGTTGGTACTCGCGTACAGGTCGCATTTCTCAACAAATCTCGACGAAACTTGGTAATACAGGTTCAACAATAATAGATATTTTTTGTCGTCGGGATTTTTTTATTTTCGGGGGTATTTCCCTCAAAAAGGGGAAAAAATTTGGAGAGCAGATACTTAAATTCATCATTCAATCATCTGCCCGGCCGGGAATCGAACCGAGGACCTCAGGCTTATCAGGATATACATATAATTATACCTATATACCTGGCAAACAGGTCGTCAAATTAGTTCAATAGCCTATCTGTGTTTGGGAAACTAGAATCACGTACGTATTATTTTCAAATTTATTTATTACTTAATTCAAAATCATACAAAAAGGTAGATCTAGTAATCTGCAGCAGTGTTCGCCAGGTAGTCCCTCCGGCCGATATTGGATGCTTGTTTGTTCTGAACCGCCTCCAGTTTGGGACATTCTGTGAACAAACATCATAACATATTTAGATATGCACAGAGAAACTAAAATATTTTAATTAAAGATCAGATCCATGATGTTAGACTACTTTGAAACTATGTTAGTTACAAAGTAATACAGGGTTGGAAGGAAAGGGTATGCTAAGCCGAAAAAGGCGTCTATTCTTAACGGTCCACCCAAACCAACCGCCTAGGTGGTCGGTTAGGCATAAAGGCTCATAGTACTCATTATTATGAACAACTTTAACAATGGGACCAACCCTGAAATCGAGAAAAAAAAATCACCTGTTCCATAGAAAAATATCAATGACTCTCGACAAAATATCGTATAGAAAAGCAGATTTTTTTTCACAAATTCCGGTTTTTTCCCATAGTAAAGGTTGTTCACAATGATGGGTTATACGACCCCTTTTTGGCTCAGCATACCCTCTCTGTATAGCCTGTAAGACAGAGGTAAGTTTACATACCGGTGATCCTGTGGCCCAGCCCCCCGCAGTACGAGCAGCCCTGCCCGTCCGCCGCCGGGACTTCCGGTTCGCCGATCATATCCAGCAAGAATGAGGGTACCTGCGAAAAAAATTTTATGTTCACACAAAAATTAACATTTCCACATTCACGGCGAAATGCAACAAAATTCGCAGAAACACTTTTATTGTGCGAACCGCCAAAGACCGTGTGGAATGCTTAGTCGGAGTGTTTCCCCGATTATGATAGACTAGCTTCCGCCCACGGCTTCGCCCGCGTGGACTATATACCACGGGAACCGAAAATTTTTGCGGGATGAAATTAATTTACTTAACCCTCTTTTTTGAGAGCATGTAATAAGTGTCATACAATGGAAGCGGGGACACCAAAAACCCCTGGATGCAATAAGTCAGCCCCCTCGAATCATTTTGAAAAATGGCGGCCATTTTGAATCGTTTGGATTTTCGCCACCACCATCAAGTAGCCCTTGTTAACTCCTATGACATTTAGTCAAACACCCACCCATCTTCAACCGTTTCGGAGATATAGACCCTCAAAGTTTATATGGAGGCCATGTTTTTGAGGCGACTATGTTAATTTTAATGGCTCCAAAAAGTCCGAAGTTTTGATGACTTTTTAGTCTCAGCGCTTTGGTAAAAATGTTTTTAGTTATCGAGATAATTAGCAGTTCCACCTCGAGGATGTGACTTTCCGAAGGTTTTGGATTTTTTCCGGATGTTGTAATGTTTACCCGCCTTAAGTTTAGTACATCTGTAAAGTTTTATTGAGTTAGCATCAAAACAATTTTTTCCCCGTACTATCTTTACCACGCCATTTCACCCCCACTGGGGTTGATTTTCCAAAAGTGGTGAAAATGGTGAAAAATGGTGTTCGTCATTTTTTTAAGCTTAGTATATATTCTGTAAAGTTTCAATACCGTGGCGTCAAAAACAATGCTTCCCCATACAAACTTTAACACCCACCCTATTTCACCCCTTTAGAGGTCGAATTTCAAAAAAATCCTTTCTTGGTACACGTTTACTCATCAAGACAAACACACCTTCCATATTTCTAATTTCTACGACCAGCGGTTTAGTCTGTCAGTGAGTCATTACAATTCTCTCTCCGCACTATATTTACCACGCCATAGGGGTTGATTTTCCAAAAATAATGAAACCGGTATCTATTATTTTTTTAGCTTAGTTTTGCAAAGTTAAATAATCGTAGCATTAAAAAAAATATTTCCATACAAACTTTAATACCCCGTTTCACCCCTTTTAGGGTTGACTGTCCAAAAATAATGAAACAGGTATCTATTATTTTTTTTTACCTTAGTACATCTGCAAAATTAAATGATCATAGCATTGGGAAAAAATATTTTATACAAACTTCAACACTCCATTTAACCCCTTCGGGGGTTGATTTTCAAAAACCAAAAAAAAAAATGTCTATTATTTCTTTTAGCTTAGTATATTGGCAAAGTTTCGTAACCACAGCACCAAAAAAAAATTCTTCATACAAACTTCAATACTCCGTTTCACCCCTTTAGGGGTTGATTTTTCAAAAATGATGAAATAGGTGTCAATTATTTTTTTAACGTTAGTATATTCACAAAGTTTGATAATCGTAGCATTAATAAATAAAAAAATTCATACAAACTTAAACACCGCTTTTCACCCCCTTAGGGGTTGAATTGGGAAAATTCCTTTCTCAGTGTGAGTCCGCTTTTTGGTATAAAACTTTTGTCCAAATTTGACGTTTGTAGCTTAAGCGGTTTAGGCTGTGCGTTGATCTGTTAACGTTGATGCGTTGATTCAACACTCTGTTTAACCCTTTCAGGGGTGGATTTTCAAAAAATAATGAAACAGGTATCTAATATTTTTTTTAGCTTATTACAATAGCAAAGTTAAATAATCGAAGTATTAGGAAAAAAATAATTTTATACAAACTTCAACACTCCGTTTAACCCCTTTAGGGGTTGATTTTCAGAAAACAAAAAAATAAGTGTCAATTATTTTTTTTAGCTTAGTATATCTGCAAAGTTTCGTAGCCACAGTATCAAAAAAAAAATCTCCATACAAACTTCAATACTCCGTTTCACCCCTTTAGGGGTTGATTTTCAAAAAACAAAAAAATAAGTGTCAATTATTTTCTTAAGCTTAGTATATTTGCAAAGTTTCATAACCACAGCATTAAAAAAAAAATCTTCATACAAACTTTATTGCTCCGTTTCACCCCTTTAGGGGTTGATTTTTAAAAAATGTTGAAATAGGTGTCAATTATTTTTTTAACTTTAGTATATTCGCAAAGTTTGATAATCGTAGCATGAAGAAAAAAAAATTTTTCATACAAACTTAAACACCCCTTTTCACCCTCTTAAGGGTTGAATTGGGCAAATTCCTTTCTTAGTGTGCGTCCGCTTTTTGGTATAAAACTTTTGTCCAAATTTCACGTTTGTAGCTTAAGCGGTTTAGGCTGTGCGTACATGTGTCAGTCAGTCACGACCTTCACTTTTATATATATAGATAGATAAGGGCCTAAGAGGTCTTAAGTTAAGATGTAATGAAGGAAAACGAAAAATGAATTAAATGACAATGAAAAGTTAAGTTCATTCATGAACTTAAGTTGTCTTAGTCATGTTGTGAAAAGGCCGCAATAATCGGCCTTATCGCAACAAACCACATCCCCACAACAACTGTTGTCCTTATTACATCACCCTTCCACAACCCCACTTAACACCAGCTCTTAAAAGCCGCTACAATTATCACATCACCCCCCCCCTCCCAACAACGCACATCTCCCCCCCCCCCCCCACTCACCTTCTGCCCCGCCTCTCTCAGCAAATGCGCCAGATCCCTCAGCACGCTCCCATCCTGCGTCCGCCCCAGCAGGGTGGTGGCCACCCCCTCCCCCCCCGCCCTGCCGGTACGTCCGATCCTGTGGACGTAGTTCTCGATGTCTTCCGGCATGTCATAGTTTATCACGTGCTGGATGTTCGCGAAATCTAGACCTGGGGGAAGATGACACTTTTAAGTATTTATTCCCAAAGACACCATTAACGTCCGATTGGGAATTCAAATAAAAACATAAATATCGCACCAATTCTTTGTAAATTGTTAACACTTTGGCTGCGGGAAATACATACCCTGTGTTTTCCTTTGCGCGACGCGAGTGCGGCTACACACGCCAGGCGCGTAAAACACAACGCATTTGACTATTAGCCGCGCTTAAGGCAAGCGCATGTGATTATTAGCCGCAATCAAAGTGTTAACTATATCTTCACAGTGTCCCCATTGACCCATAAACGGGGCAATTGGGAATTCGAATAAAAAAATATTACACCTATTTTTTTTATTATTGTCAACTCCTTTAATATACATCAAAAGAATTGCATTATTCTGACTATTTCTGAGAATAACAAAGCCCAAAGGAAATGTTGTTTTGACCCGTTTTACCATAGCCCTTGACCTACTCATCCAATTGAAGAAGAAATGGGGGGTGGAGGGGGGTACATGTGGGCCAATATGAGGTAAACAATGGAGGGATATGTGGGCTAATGTAAGGTACATAATGGAGAGGTATGTGGGCCTATATAAGGTACATTTTGGTAATACCAATTTTGATGATATCTGTATAACATACCTTTGCTAGCAACGTCAGTAGCGACGAGAACATCTTTCTCCCCTCTCCGGAATGCCTCCACCGCGCGAGTACGTTCCTCCTGATCCTTTCCACCGTGGATAGCGACTGCCTCCACACCTGAAGAGAAAAAAATATGTTTATCAATAGTGATTCGCGATGAATTGAACCTCGCAACACAAACTTACAAACGTCGATTTGTTTCCCAAGACTAAAAACCTCTTTTGAAAATCAGTTATTAAGTGGACTTTACCTTTTCATCATATTCAACCTTTGATCCTCCCACTGCTGGGATACAGGTCTACCCTCGAAGGGTGATTAGGTCGTATTCCACCACGCTGGCCAAGTGCGGGTGGATTCACATACGCCATTGAATTTCTTCTCCGGACATATGCAGGTTTTCTCACGATGTTTTCCTTTACCGAAATCTTCTAAAGCATGCTTCATCTTCGACCATATCGTCGCTTACTAACAGGCGATTTGGTGGTCATACGCGTATTTTTTAATTAATTATTTTTTATTTTTATAATCCACCACAGACTTTACGTGAGTTACAATTACAGGTATACTTTTACAAAATTTTTAAAACTTTTTTCTTTGATCCAAAATAAAAAAAAAAACCTTGAAAAGCCAGTGGTATGTAAATTCGTACATAAGTTTCAAAGACTACCTTTCAGCAGTAGATATTCGTGAATGGCGTCGACATGTTGTTTTCTCTCGGCAAATATGAGCACTGGAGGAGGTGTCTTCTGTAAACACTGTAGTAGGTGCACTGTGCGAGCCTCGCCTGTAAACAAACAAACAAACAAACGTTATTTTTAGGGTTCCGTATCGAAAGGGTAAAACGGGACCCAATTACTAAGACTCCGGTGTTCGCAAACACACAAATAAATAAACAAACGTTTTTATGGTTTCCGTACCCAAAGGGCAAAACGGGACCCTATTACTAAGACTCCGTCGTCCGTCTGTCACCAGGCTGTATCTCATGAACCGTGAGTGAGACAGTTGAAATTTTCACAGATGATGTACTTCTGTTGCCGCTATAACAACAAATACTAAAACAGAATAAAATAAATATTTAAGGGGGCTCCTGTACAACAGACCTGATTTTTTGCCGTTTTTATAGACTAGCTTTTATAACTTTTTTTTATAACTAACTGACTCGACCGACGTTGTCCTGCCTGAACTATGTATACAGGGTTATTCATTAAGGGTATGCTAAGCTGAAAAGGGCTCATAGTACTCATCATTATGAACAACTTTTACTATGGGACCAACTCGAAATTCGCGAAAAAAAAATCAGCTGTTCCACACATCTTGTTGAGTGTCATTGACATTTTTCTATGGAACAGCTGTTTTTTTTCGCGAATTTCGAGTTGGTATTATAGTAAAAGTTGTTCATAATGATGAGTACTATGAGCCCTTTTCGGCTTAGCATACCCTTTATGAATAACCCTGTATTGAATTCAAATTGTTTTCAATTTACTATTGTTTCGCTTAACTTCCTTATTTTATTCTTTCATAAGTAACTTCTCCTGACAATAATTACCACAAAAAAAAAGAAGAATTAGTAAAATCAGTTCACGCGTGATGCGATGACCAAGGGAAATAGATTTTTTTTTATATTTATAGAAGTCGGTACGGAACCCTTCGTGCGCGAGTCCCTCACGCACTTGGCCGGTTTTTTTTAACTTTTTAGACTAGTTATTAGTATTGTTACCTTGAACTGCCTCTAATTCTTGTCTTACATTTAGAGACGCTGCCCCGGCGCGGCCCACGTTTACTAGAACTGGTTTTACCAGTGCTGATCTGAAAACAAGAAAACATTCATTTATAACTAGCTGCGCCCCGCGGTTTCACCCGCGTTTTCCGGGATAAAAAGTAGCCTATGTGTTAATCCAGACCATGAATAACTTTCATTCCAAAATGTAAATCCGTTCAGCCGTTTTTGCGTGAAAGAGCAACAAACATACATCCATACATTCTTACAAGCTTTCGGCCCAAGCTACCTGTGGTTAAGGCTGCAGAGTGAGGAATCTCCTGACAATGCGGGCCGTGTCAAGAATGACCGCCTTTTGTATCTGACCCTTGACCCAACCGTCTAGCGAGAGCCTCTTCAGATGTTGGTCGAGGCTCTTCGCCAATTCACCAATCATTGTATTATTTTTATTCAGATATTTATTTACTTTTCTTAATTCTTAAATTTTTTACAATATAGAGGTAGCATAAAAAAGAACAATACATTATAAAAAATTTAAAAACTAGAAAAAAAAAAAAAAAAAAACAAAAACCTTTAAATATTTTTATTATTATTTTGTTTGTCATATTGAATTGAATTTGTATTTTTTGTAATGTCACTGTAATTCATTGTGAGGTTGTAAATGCTCATAGCTTTGTTACTTCAATAAATAACTAACAAAATTATAACTAATTAATTATTAAGGTATTTATTTATTCATTAAAACTATTCTGGTAACACCTTTACAGTACAACCGAGGCGGTGCTACCCTTAAATCTACATACTGTGCAAAAAAATAAAATAAAAATAGCTAAATTAAAATAATAAATTAAATTAGTAGAATACGAACCTAGCAAAGTTCTGTATCTTCCTGGGCATGGTGGCACTGAACAACAAGGTCTGGCGCTGCCCCCCGAAGTACGAGAAGATGGTCCGCACGTCCTCCTCGAAGCCCATGTCGATCATGCGGTCCGCCTCGTCCATGCACAGGTAGCGGCACACGTTCAGCCGGACCTGGAACGAGGCACTGCTTGAAGAAGATCACCGGTTGTACAAAATGTTAAAATTGGAAATCTTAATCTTAATATATATAAATCTCGTGTCACAATGTTTGTCCTCAATGGACTCCTAAACCACTTAACCGATTATAATAAAATTCGCACACCATGTGCAGTTCGATCCAACTTGAGAGATAGGATAGTTTAAATCTCAAATTATAGACGCAATTTTAATTTATTGCAAATTATATATATACTGATAATTTTTACTATAAATTGACAAGTTAGCATCAACATACTACGGTTGCTATAGTTACGCAATGGCTTTTGACAGGACAACGTCTGTCGAGTCAGCTAGTACTATAATGAAAAGCAGTTAAGTCTATGCAGAGGTAGCGGCACACGTTCAGACGGACCTGGGAAATCAATCACTCCTTGAAGAAGATCACGTGATGTACAGAACATGATAATTGAAAATACTAATATAATAATAATATTAAAAGCTGCTACGTCGATGCAGATATAGCGGCACACGTACAAAACGTTTTTTTTTTCGCAATTCCATAAAAGTTGTCCATAACGATAAATACTATGAGCCTTTTCGGCTTAGCATACCCTTTCCTTATAACCCTGCAACTCACCATTTTCTTATCCAGCATATCCATGAGTCGGCCCGGCGTGGCCACCATGATGTGGACTCCTCGCTGAACCGTCTCCATACACTCGGATACCGCCACTCCTGCTCACAAACAAGCAGAACAGTTAGAAAATTAGGTAGATTTAAATAATATTACACGACTGCAAGTACAATTAAAATATATTTTAAACTAATGAGAAATCGTTTTAATTTTTTTGTGTGTTTTTATGGTTGGTTCCATGGTCAAAATTGTTTATACCTAAAATCCTTAATTTTACCTTTATGACTACCGACAACTCACCGCCAATAACCAAATTTAAGGACCAATCAGCGGACAGCTATAATCACTACCTACTATATTATAGATGTGACTGATTAGAAACCCACCAATCGAACCAATCAGCGTACAGCTACACTGACTACCTACAACTCACGAACAATAGAACCAATCAGCGTACAGCTACACTGACTACCTACAACTCACGAACAATAGAACCAATCAGCGTACAGCTACACTGACTACCTACAACTCACGAACAATAGAACCAATCAGCGTACAGCTACACTGACTACCTACAACTCACGAACAATAGGACCAATCACCGTGCAGCTACACTGACTACCCACAACTCACGAACAATAGGACCAATCACCGTGCAGCTACACTGACTACCCACAACTCACGAACAATAGGACCAATCACCGTGCAGCTACACTGACTACCCACAACTCACGAACAATAGAACCAATCAGCGTACAGCTACACTGACTACCTACAACTCACGAACAATAGAACCAATCAGCGTACAGCTACACTGACTACCCACAACTCACGAACAATAGGACCAATCACCGTGCAGCTACACTGACTACCTACAACTCACGAACAATAGGACCAATCACCGTGCAGCTACACTGACTACCCACAACTCACGAACAATAGGACCAATCACCGTGCAGCTACACTGACTACCCACAACTCACGAACAATAGGACCAATCACCGTGCAGCTACACTGACTACCCACAACTCACGAACAATAGAACCAATCAGCGTACAGCTACACTGACTACCTACAACTCACGAACAATAGAACCAATCAGCGTGCAGCTACACTGACTACCTACAACTCACGAACAATAGAACCAATCAGCGTACAGCTACACTGACTACCTACAACTCACGAACAATAGAACCAATCAGCGTACAGCTACACTGACTACCTACAACTCACGAACAATAGAACCAATCAGCGTACAGCTACACTGACTACCCACAACTCACCGCCAATAGCGAGGCAGCTCCTGATCTCAGGTTGTCCGGCGAGCCGCAGCTGTTTCACAAAGTGCTGGATGATGTCGTGCGTCTGTTTCGCCAGCTCGCGGGACGGGCAGATTATGAGCCCGTATGGACCTTCATTTCTGGAAGAACACAAAATATTGACAATACAAAATTTAAAAAAAAAGTGCGAGTTGGACTCACGCTCCAAGGGTTCCGTATCATTATCTATAAAAAAGCCTAAAAATCACGTTTATTGTATGGAAGGCCCCTTAAATATTTATTTTATTCTGTTTTTTAGTACTTGTTTGTTACAACAGAAATATATTACATCATCTGTGAACATTTCAACTGTCTAACTAACACGATTCATGAGATACAGCCTGGTGACCGACGAACGGACGGACAGACAGACGGACGAACAGCGCAATTAGCATCTTAGTAATAGGGTCCCGTTTTATCGTTTTCCGTTTTACACTTTGTGTCTCACCTGATGAAAGGCATTTTCACCTCCTGCTCCAAACAGAACATGATTATAGGCAGGGTGAAGACTATAGTCTTTCCGCTGCCAGTGAAGGCGATGCCTATCATATCTCGGCCGCTGAGCACGGCCGGGATGCCTTGAACTTGGATTGGGGTGGGCGTTGATATGCCTTTAGCTTCGAGGCCTCGGAGAATGCCTGCAGGAGGAAAAACAGTGCTATTATTTATTTGTTCCTTACAAAGTAATAAACCCACAAAAAATAAAAGTAACAAACATTACCAAGGAATTAAGTACATATAAAAAAACACTGGACTATCTGTATAGGTCTGTCACAACCATTATAGGTTTGTTGCGGCGCTCACATTCGCTTCTTGCTGAAAAACACCTACCTTGCTGGCTTTGACATCATCATCATCACAACAGCTTGACTGTAGCTCATCACTCATATCAGCTTATCAGCCACTGGAGCAGTTGTGTCAGTGGCCCAGAGCCTTGCTCCGGTATTTTAAGGGGGAAACGCACAATACACCCTTTGGCGGGACCTATCACCCCCATTCCGAACAAGAATAAGAACACCAATGGAGATCGCTACGGCACCAACCTTTAGGAAACTTCATATGGAGGAGGTCGCTACAGCACCAACCTTTAGGAAACTTCATATGGAGGAGGTCGCTACGGCACCAACCTTTAGGAAACTTCATATGGAGAAGGTCGCTTCGGCACCAACCTTTAGGAAACTTCATATGGAGGAGGTTGCTACGTCACCAACCTTTAGGAAACTTCATATGGAGAAGGTCGCTACGGCACCAACCTTTAGGAAACTTCATATGGAGGAGGTCGCTACGGCACCAACCTTTAGGAAACTTCATATGCAGGAGGTTGCTACAACACCAACTTTTGGGAAACTTCATATGGTGGAGGTCGCTATGGCACCAACCTTTAGGAAACTTCATATGCAGGAGGTTGCTACGGCACCAACCTTTAGGAAACTTCATATGATAGAAGGTAGTGATGGGCGGCGGAACATCCTCGCCCTCCACCAGTATCCGGAGCTGTTCCCGCACGCTGTCGTGCCTCTCCTCGGGCAGCGCCAGGATGCAGCGCGGGGGCGTCCAAGATGTCTTTATTGGCTCTTCGTATTGGATACCTGAAGAAATAATTTAATAAAATATTACAAAAAACGATTTTATTGTATTGTCGTTGGAGGCTACACAGTTACACAAAATTTAGGATTATTAGTTAAATAAAAGATTGTAATGAATTGTACGAAATTTTGGGTCTTACCTTTACATAATCTATATTTATAAAAATGAATCTCTATTTCCCTTGGTCATCGCATCACGCGTGAACGGATGGAACAATTTCGCTAATTCTTTTTTGTTTAATTTATTACTGTCGGCGAAGGTTCTTATAAAAGAAAAAAATAAGGAAGTTCAGCGAAATATTAAAAAATTAAGAAATGTTTAAGACAGGATAACGTCTGTCGAGTCAGCTAGTAAGAATATAATAAAGACTAGCCAACTCAGTGCTTTTGGGTTTTACTTTTAGCCAATGTAGTGACGTTAAACTTTATCCTTAGCTAACATAGTGACGTCAGATCCTACCTTTGGCCAACTCAGTGATGTCAAGCCCTACTTTCCACCAATTCAATCAAATCAGGCCCTACATTTAGCAAACAGTCGTCAGGTTCTACATTAACACTTTGACTGCGGCTAATAGTCAAATGCGTTGTGTTTTACGCGCCTGGTGTGTGCAGCCGCATCCGCGTTTGGTCGAGGAAAACACAAGGTTTACGTTTCCCGCAATCAAAGTGTTTAGCAAACTTAGATATCTCTGGTTCTATCCATCTTTAGCCATCTCAGTGACGTCAGGCCCTAACTTTAGCCAAAGTACTGACGTGAGGTCTCGCCTTTAGCCAACTCAGCAATATTGGACCTTACCTTTAGCCAACTCAGCGACCCCCATCAGCGCCTTGCTCTGCGCAACACTCTCTAGTATATGCTCCTCTTCTCTAGCTTGTCGTTCAGCCGCTGACAGGGCTCTTGCCTCGGCTATCCGCTTCAGCTCGGAGTGCTGGTCGAGTAGTGAGACATTGTAGCGACGGCCCCATTCTTCTTGGGATGCTGGAAGTAGGCACAAGATTTAGATTCAGATATATGAATTGAGCAACTGTTGCGTGGTGATTTATAAGGTAGATGGTCTAGATGTCAGGGCGATTTGGAACTATTAGCCCCCCTAGCCAACTTGCAATTCCATAATCGAAATGACATTTCTTTAATCTTTATCTTCTTTTTCTTCTTCTTATACATAAAAATGAATCACTATTTGTATGTCTGGCAAAAGATCGAGATCAGCTGGACCGATTTGTTTATTTTTTCGTTTGTTCATTAATACAGGGAAGATTTAAAACGAAAAAAAACAGCGCATGAAACTGCTTGGTACAGCTAGTAGAATATTAGGCCCAAGTTTGAAGGCTTTTTAAGACAGATCTAAATTTTCTAAAACTATTGGCATCCTTGTCTAATGGCTTGCAATGATAAAGACAGATATATTTTTAGTTAGTTTAGATCTGTCTCAAAAAGCCTTCAAACTTGGGCCTAGAATATACTATATAAGTAGATTATAGAAATTTCATTGCCATACCTTTTCCTACTTTTCTATAGCATTTCTATTTTGTAAATTCGACTTGGCTAGGGGGGCAGTTTACCTTAAGGTTGTTCGATTTTCATACTAATCTATTTGTACGTTCATGGGCGACGAGTGTATAATTTTACACTGAAATGACTATAGTTGGGCTTTTAAATTGTCTTTATTGGTGGCATTTTATCTTTAGTTGAAGAAAACAGTAAATTTAATAGTAGAAATAACATCGAATTTTAGTTAATTTTTGTCAATGTGTGAGTGAACACAGATAGTGTCGTACGGTGCCTACACAGAATACATAATAGTATTCTGTGTAGGCACCGTGTGTCGGCGATGACGCGCGACGTTGCCAGCTCGTGGCATACGCGAGTCACGCGCTGTTGCCGCTCTGTTTTCGGTCTTCGAAATTCGCTCAGCTCAAAAATCAATTATTGAAATATTGGACAATGTATTGCCAGTATTTGAATTTGGATAAATTATAGGGAAATTATGAAACAATAAATAATTATAATATGTACCTTGGGGGAGACCTTTGCCCAGCAGTGGGACATTACAGGCTAACTAAAAAAAAAAATAAAAAAAAATATGTTCCATGTATTAATTATGTAAAAAATATACCTACAACATACAATTTATCAATTATTTTTTTTTCAAACGTCAATCGTCAAGTGATGTTCGTTGGTAAGCGCATCATTTGGGAACATCTGATCTGAACTGATTTGGTATTTTTTTTAAAGTTAGTTATAATATAAACTCCTACTTAGATTTTATGGAATGAAAGCTTGGAAGTTGTCCAGAAAATTGCATGTTTTTAAACTACTTCGGTAAATAATAAATACGTGAGAGGAGTGTGGAGTTTTAGTTGTTCCAGAGTATTTACAAGAAAGTGTTACCTCTAAAACAAATCATTATGAGTTCCAAAAAATTATATATTTACTCGCATGGTTATACAGATAAAAATCAAAAATAGAACGAAAACATTATTTGAAAATTCGATAATTTTCATGGATAATTTCAACTCATGGCGTTGGCAGCACTGTTTGCGTAAGTTCGCGTTTACAACGATTCGATTTTTCTTGAATTCTTGTTTTCAGTGATTTCTGTTTTGTATAAATGATACCTACCTATAATATCAGAGTGCCATTCTAGATTTTATCGGTGTTTTACCAAAATAAACCATGGCACCACGTACTTCGCAAAAAGATTACAAAAGCCACAAATACTCTGGTCCCAGGAAAAGTCGCAATAGAATTCGCGCGCAAATGAAACGATATCATGGAGAAATCAAAAGGTTAGTACTTTTAGTACAAATACGTACCTACTCGGTACTCTATTAGTATTATATTACACACAAAGTTATCGCAGTTAATTATTTAGTGATTAAACGAACTTACCTTTGTGAAGTTCTATCATAATTATACGTAGCACTTTGTCCGAAGAAATTAGTATTAGTAGATATTATATACACATGTAGTTTCGCTAGGTGACACCACTCTTTGCACTAATTGTTGAGAGAATGTAGGTAGAATTAAACAAGTTAAAATATCCGAGGGTAGATATAACCCACCTCGCCATTTTGTCGTTCTTATTCTTCATTTAGTTTAGAGATATACATATTTATATTACACACCTAATTACACCTTTGTCATTGGCATGCTTCTTTAGTTCTAATGATATTCAAGGGTTGCGTTTGCTCCTGGGGGGGCGGGAGTACATACTAATTTCTTCGGACAAAGTGCTACGTATAATTATGATAGAACTTCACAAAGGTAAGTTCGTTTAATCACTAATTATACTTCGCACTTTGTCCTCGAAATTAGTATTAGTAGATATTATATACACATGTAGACTTTGAGAGTAATGTAAAGAAGTATTGTCAATGACACGTTAATCGTGTGAAATCAACTTAATGTTTATTAAGCACAACCATAGGTACTGTAGGTATATTTTACGTGAAAATATTCATATTTTACGTTACTACCTTATTACTTAACTTAATTGTTATATTTAGCTTAAACAGTATCTAGGCATCTATTCGCCTGATGGTGTATTATTATTATATTAATAATTGCTTGAGCTAAGGACAGGTGACAGGCATCGGTAACAACCCTGTTGTAAAACGGAACGAAGGTAGTGGAGCTGTGGCTCCATCCCGCAGTGTTGCGGATAGTGTCAAGACTGACACCAAGCGAGCGTGCGGCAGTCGCAGTTTGCCGACTGGTTTAAGTGAATAAAATATCGCATTTGTCTATGTATGCCTGTAGTATTTTTGCTGGGTTTTCGTAGAAAAAAGGTCAGAAGAAAACTGACTGCTTGAAACCAGGAATGTTTATTTATATCAAGCTTTTCATTACCAATTGACAATTGTCAATTATGCATAAGTGACCTAAAACACTGTTGGTGCCCCAGGTAGCATTGTATTTAGGTAAAGGAGGTTTACCGTCGCTAAACATTTTCGATAGAAAGACAATTAGGTACGCTAGGGATTGAGGCCTTATATAGAACAACATTGTAATTGTTTAAGCAATACGACCACCACTTCCAGAGAAATCCGTCATGTTGTTTATTGGAGCTTTTAGTCAGTGAGGCAACTTGTAGGCTTCGACTTGATAAAGCCTGATAACACTCCTGCAGCCAGGGTAAGATTGGAATATATCTGCGATTTGTAATGCGATATCAAAATATTATCGTTAGGTGTAAACGTAGCGATATCAGACACAAGTAGGGATTTGAACAAAGAGAACCATGCTTGTGTAGGAACATTGGTACAATGAAACATTGCTACAATCACAATGCCACATGCGTTGTTTGAAATGTTTTTTCGCAGCCTTCTTAGGACTATTGAAAATGAAGGGAAGGTGTAAATAAAAATAAGATGTCTGACCATGACTGCAAATGAATTAAAAGCGACTGCGTCAAGATCTTTGTGTGACGATATGTATCTATTACATTTATTGATGATTCGACTTTCAAATCTATTTCAGGCAGCTCAAAAGATGCTGCTAAGTATTGGGAAGCCCAATCAGCTAACTCCTATTTGATATCTGGGTGTGTTTTACGTGATTCAAAATCAGCGAGAACATTGATACATGATCTACTATAGGACGTGAAGATAAAAATCTTTGTAGCCGTGAGGCCAAATTTCTTTTGCTGTTTTAGTAAGATTGGAAATAGAATTCCATCCATGCGGTTAATGTAAGCTATCGCAGAATTGCGGTGGTGTTGTCGATGCGCAAAAGTATCAGACAGCCGTATAAATCCTTGGAAAAAAATTAAGAGCTATGAAAGCAGCTCGAGGTAATTTCAATGCCTTTCTTGTTTACTACTTGACCATTGAGCACTTGCAGTTTGACCTTTACAGTTCGCCCCCACCCCGTAGTTGAGGCGTCAGAATAAATTTCTGTAACGTGCACAGCACGTCGTTTCTGATATGGTGTGTTGATTGGCCTATGGCACTAATCCACCACTTAATATCGGGCAACAGAGTGTCGGGTACATTCATAAACTTATCACAACATCATAAGTTAAGATATTTGCAGCGTTTTATTTCCTTAGTATAAAGCCCATACCCATACTCAATGGCTGGACAAGCCGACACTAATAAACCTTTGATTTGTGTGAATTTCCTAAATCAACAGCGTCTCTTTTTAGTAAAATTATCTATTTCAGTTTTAATGTGTAACTTTTTGTCCGAGGTTAGACTTAGCGACATCTGATAAGAGTCTATGATCATGCCTAAAAATTAGCATGTAATTGAAGGTGTCAACACACTTTTCTCCTCGTAAGACTCAGAGAAGTAAATGTTTTTCTCGTCATTTCAATATTTATCAGTAGCATTTCAGGGCACTGACTTATTAGTAGCCAATCGACTAAATACAGATTCATAATGTTTGTAAAAGCAAACGGTGCAGTTTGCAGTACTTAAGCCGAACGGCACAATGTTACATTGGAATAGTCGTATTTGTCGTTGAAAATTAACCGAAGGTTTTTATAAAGCCATTGTGATATCTTAAAAGAAAATATGCATCTTTGAGATCAAAGGTGCCATATAGCATTTCTGAGAAAATAATTTTACTGCAGTGCGTAAGTCCCCATCCAAGTTTAAAATGTTCAGTTTTTGTAAACTTATTAATTATATTATTATTATTTTAATTTAAATACAATTATTTCGATTGTTTATCAGAATTTGTATATATGCGTGGTTTAGGAACAGATTCCTGAACGACCGATGAGGAAAACTTCCAGCTATCCAAGAGAGGATAGTACTATGGTCATTTGTAATTTATAAGAACCGGATTATATGCAACATAAAAAGTTTATAATAATTATGTATAATAAATTGGTGAAACATTCGTGAAATTGGTAAAATATGCATCAACATAAGTAAAATATGCAACATTACCTGTTTTTATAAATTTTTAATAAATTTTAGAAAAAAAATAAAAATTACAAGAAGAAAAATGCTGTATTCAGTTTTTATTTTTTTTTTTTATTTATTTATTTATTTTTTTTTTTTTTTTTTTTTTAAATCAGCGCAAAAAAGCGCGCGACTGATTGCGCTTTACAGACCGAGCGGTTTATGTGCTCGTATGTGTAGGTTTGACCGGTAAATTTTTTATTTATTTATTAAATGTTTCTTAATTACTTATAACAAAAATGTATATTTTTATTTTATTTTATTTTTTGTGTTGCAAGTTGCTAAGTCGCCATATAGCAAGTAATAGTAATAACTTCAGCAAGGCATGATATAACACGTGCCATTTGTTTTTGTTCGGCTTCGATTTCTTTGTCCGGTTTCAGTGCCGTTCTGGAAGGGCAGCTTTTGTTTCAGGGTTAAGCTGTGGAGCATTGATGTGCAAGCATAATTGCTGGCATAGCATGCAGGCATTGAGTACTTAGTCAAAATATTTGTATATTGTAACCTTCAGGCGCGATATATTTGAGGCGGTTGCAACTCTGAACGGGTGTCGTTTGCAATTTTCATTGTGATTATCGGGTGTTTGCCCAAAACCTCCAGTACCTCTTCATCTAATTTTAAAGGTTCTGTTGTCGATGAAGTTGGATCGTCGACAATTATGTCCGCGATATTATTTGCGGTCCTGAGATCGCAAATACTAACTATACTAAGTTACTGGTAACTATAGGGACCGTCGCCGCTTTACCTCCATAAGTGTCGACGAGATCTGCGCCGAAATTATCAACGTCCTATACAGTCACGTGATTTGGAGGCTCTGGGATTCAGTCGTCTGGGCCCAGGTTTGGTTGGGGTGACTCAGGAATGAGTCGATATTGACTTGTAAGTATAGGTTTTTAACCTTATATAATATACGTTTAGTTTATATAATAACAACAAGTCCAAAGGTCTTAAAATTTTGCTCAAAGTAAATGATTAAAAGTTATTGTGTTTTCAGTTTCGAGTAACTGATCAAATTTTGAACGCGGTGGTTAGTTCGGTTACATTCATTGACAGATTAGTGGACTTTAAGGCTGTCTAGTGTCAGCAAAAAGGTTATCAGTTCCAACTGATAAAATGTCGAATGCGGTGAAAGAACCCCAATGGTTAGTTCGGTTGCATTCATTGAGATAATAATTGAACTTTAAGGCTGCCCTAGTGCCAGCTAAAAGAAAAAAGGTTATCAGTCCCGGCTGATAAAATGTCGTATGCGGTGAAAAAACCCCAATGGTTAGTTCGATTGCATTTATTGACAGATTAATGGGCTTTAAGGCTGCCCAGTGCCATCTAAAAGAAAAAAGGTTATCAGTCCCAACTGATAAAATGTCGTATGCGGTGAAAAAACCCTGATGGTTAGTTCGGTTGCATTGACAGATGTCGTATGCGGTGAAAGAACCCTGATGGTTAGTTCGGTTGCATTGACAGATTAATGGGCTTTAAGGCTGCCCGGTGCCAGCTAAGAGAAAAAGGTTATCAGTCTCAACTGATAAAATGTCGTATGCGGTGAAAAAACCCTGATGGTTAGTTCGGTTGCATTGACAGATTAATGGGCTTTAAGGCTGCCCCGTGCCAGAGGTTATCAGTTCCAACTGATAACAATATCGAATGCGGCGAAATAGCACCGCTGGCGATCTCGGTTGCATTCTTATGAACTTTGCTTTATAATTATTAAGGTAATGAATACATAGTAATACCACTACATACCTTGTCGATGTACCTACTGTACTTCGTACTATTATCCGTTGCTCCAATGAGTCCTCGGAATCACTACTAGAAACGTCACTTTTAAACGACTTATTTTTCACTTTAATTTTTTAATTTTACGCATTAAAATTCCGCGGTTTTCTTTGACAGCTTTCGAGCGTTTTCTTTTAGGTATTTTTTGAATAACAAAAAGAACACTAAGTATTATACTTTTGTTGAATTGAAAGTGTCCGGAGTGGTTGAGCACTAAATTGCGAATGAAGAATAAGAACGACAAAATGGCGAGGTGGGTTATATCTACCCTCGGATATTTTAACTTGTTTAATTCTACCTACATTCTCTCAACAATTAGTGCAAAGAGTGGTGTCACCTAGCGAAACTACATGTGTATATAATATCTACTAATACTAATTTCGAGGACAAAGTGCGAAGTATAATTTCGGCTAACTTTCGAAAACATAACCTCTCTAAAGTTTCTAATTTACTTGTCGCTATAACATTATTGCTTGTTGCAGTCGAAATGAAGTGTGGTGCAAAAAGTTGAAAACAGACGATTCCAGTGTTCTATCAAATTCTGTGTAAGTGAAACTACAATTTTCAAACACATATGTTGAAATGATTACAATACTTTTGGGTTACGGACTTTGGGAAAAGACTTAGATGTGAAAGACCAGGGGTGGGTACTGAACTTGTTGTCTCCTTTCTTCTTGGAAAACAAGCATTCATCCATCTATGACATCACATACTGATTGAGCTGAAATGTGTATTGTCTCATTTTCGCCAATACAAAACATAGCAAAGCATTCCATAAAATTGTTTTATGAAGTGTGATCAGCTTGGTTTATGAGTAATGGAGCACACACTAAAATTACACTTATTTCCAGCAGACCGAATAACCCTGTGAAAACATACAGCAGAAATAAAAATAAGTATCACACAGAAGCCAACTATACACAAAATGAACAGCAAAAATCTAAGGAAGAGCTCAAGAATGTTCTGACGTGTGACATGGCATATGGACAACACAACGAATCGGTGGCGCGAACACTGTTCATCGAACAACGGAAGAAAAGCGTACGACCAGCAGGGCTCTTCATCGACAAAGAGTTTGGCTTTTTAGGAGCTAGTCCAGATGGTATGTAGGAGTGCTCATTTATTATAATTGTTTTTATACTGAATTTTTTTTTATTTTTTAGCATAGTACAAATTATTATTCAATTAATTTCAGGGGTTATTGAAGCAGAAAAAGCCATTTTAGAGATAAAATGTTTCCCCTCACTGGCTCGCAACAATCTCAACATTTGTTCCGCTGCCAAAGCTGGAAAAAATTTTCCTCTCTGCGTCGCTAGCGATGGAAGCTTGCAAATGAATAAAAAACACAACTTCTACTATCAGGTTGGTAGTGATTAATTATATTTAGCAAAATAAAATTAAATAAATGTAATGTGTGAATAAATGGGTTATTTTTTTGCAGATCCAGGGACAACTGCGGGTTTCCGGAATGGAAAAATGTTATTTTGTCGGCTTTATTTCTCCAACTCAAGACATCACCGTATTGGAAATCGAGCGCGATGAAGTTTTCATCAGCAATATGTTACCGAAGTTGGAGAAATTTTACAAAAATTGTGTATTGCCTGAAGTTGTCCTACGAAGAGTGCGCAATAATCAAAAATGTTTAGACATTGCATTGTTTTAGTGCAAATGAATAAAAAACACAACTTCTACTATCAGGTTGGTAGTGATTAATTATATTTAGCAAAATAAAATAAAATAAAATTAAATAAATGTAATGTGTGAATAAATGGGTTATTTTTTTGCAGATCCAGGGACAACTGCGGGTTTCCGGAATGGAAAAATGTTATTTTGTCGGCTTTATTTCTCCAACTCAAGACATCACCGTATTGGAAATCGAGCGCGATGAAGTTTTCATCAGCAATATGTTACCGAAGTTGGAGAAATTTTATAAAAATTGTGTATTGCCCGAAGTTGTCCTACGAAGAGTGCGCAATGATCAAAAATGTTTAGACATTGCATTGTGGTAGATGCGTTTGTGCAGCCAGAGGAAGGCAAGAAAGTTGGTTGTGAAAGATAAAAAAAAACATTGTAAATAATTAAGTACGGAAATATAAACAATAATAAATACATATATCAACTTCAGTGGTACCTAATTGTTTTTTATTTTACCTGATATAAGGAATACAAACACACTTTCTCTTCTCACAGTCATAATATGTGCAGGATAAGGTTATTTTAACTTTTCTTATTATTCCTTAATACTGAATAAGAAAACATTTAGAAAAAAAAAATTACATGTCGGTCCTGTCGTTATCAAATTATGCGCTTACTAAGGAACAGTATTTGATTTTTATTTAGAAGACAAAAAACATCGCAAAAAAAGCATGCTAAGCACGATTTGAACTCGATACCACGGTATCAAATACCTGGACTTCTAACCACTGGTCCAAACTATGTAATGGATGGTATGTCGAAATTAGCGCATAGTTGGAACCACGTTCGAACACAACAAGAGCCTTGTCTCTGTGTGAGTGAGTAGTCTGCCGCGGCCCGCAATATTGCCCGGTACAAATTCAGTTCTTTAAAAAACGAAAACACTACTGAAATATAGCTGAGAAAATAGCAAATAATTTATTATTGTCGACAAATATATTACCATGAAATAATATGCACATTTTCATTTATAAAAAAATAAAATACGTCAAATTAAAACATCAGCGCCATCTATTGGCACTGATGTGCCTAGCTAACCGCAACCAACCACCTTAATAGGGCATTCAATATTGAAATATTACATAGTTGGATATCTTAATATATATAAATCTCGTGTCACAATGTTTGTCCTCAATGGACTCCTAAACCACTTAACCGATTATAATAAAATTCGCACACCATGTGCAGTTCGATCCAACTTGAGAGATAGGATAGTTTAAATCTCAAATTATAGTCGCAATTTTAATTTATTGCAAATTATATATATACTGATAATTTTTACTATAAATTGACAAGTTAGCATCAACATACTACGGTTGCTATAGTTACGCAATGGCTTTTGACAGGACAACGTCTGTCGAGTCAGCTAGTAGATTTATATGTTGTTCTTAAATTTTTAGAAATAGAAACTAATAATTTTGTGCCAAAGTTCTAGGTATAATTTTAAGTTTTCATAGTGCTTACTACCTCACACTCATTCTTTTGATTGGATACTTAAGAATATAAGAGATAGAGACCGTTTTTTTTTTTTTTTAACAATTTTGGATTGTTTTGTTTTTAATAATATGACTTTTTTTCTGTTTTTGTGGTTTCAGTTGAATTTTCACAATAAATGGTACAGTACCAAAGGGTTTGTTTTTTTAATCTGTTGTATACATTTTTGTCTTTTGTTTTGAGCTAAATTTTTACAGGATTTTATTTAAAAGTTTTATAAAAATAAAATCATATAACAACTCGAAAAGTGTTCCTCCCAAATAGTAATGAAATATACTTGAAAATAAAAGTGCAAAAATATATTCCGATACCGGGAATCGAACCCGAGCCTCCTGGGTGAGAGCCAGGTATCCTAGCCACTAGACCATATCGGATGTTATACACTGAGGCGAAAATTGTGTACTAAAAGTCAAAGGCTCTTGTATAGATCGTAAATAAATAAAAACATTAAAATACGTGATGAAATTAATACCTAAAAAGCTGTAATTTCACTTACTTTTACAGTATTTGTTGCCTACATGAATATTTATAGTAATATTTGGTTTATAGATAGAAATTAATTTAAAAACTTACTTTCGTCGTCTGGGTCATTGTCGCTGGAGCTTTTAGTCTCAGTGGCAGCTTCAGCAGCTAGCTGCCCAAGCCTGCCAAGCTTTAAAAGCTGTTGTTTTTTACGTTCTTTCACTGGTACATAGGGTTCGTAGTTATCGACGTCTTCTTCGGAATCGGAGGACTTTGCTTCGCGTCTATAGCGCTTTACTGGTGGCGCTGAGTCTGGTTTGTCGGACATTTTCACTTCATCACAAATGCAGGACTATTATGTGGTTTTCTTTAGATTAGATTGGAAGAATCTGTGTTTCATGCAATGTAAATAAACAAAATTTTAGGTTAAGGTGTAATTTTGAATATGTCATGTCAGTTGTGTCACTGTCAAACTCTTGAAGGTGGATTGTTGCTCCGTTTTACGGTTTTCAGTCTAGTAAATATACGTTACGTCGGTGAACTTTGAAATATTTAAAAAAATAGTTAATTTTCAAACTCAGTAAATACCTAAGAAAATAAATATTTTTTTCGTAAGTGGAAGCCAGTTGTAGCGTTTTAAAAAAAAATGTGGTATTTTTCACTCTTTGGATGAAATAAACCTTTTTTAAACACGGTTTTAAAAAGTTTCTAATAAAAATTACGACCTTTTGCTGATATTGTCACATTAAGTAACATGTCAATGGTATGTCAATTGTCAAGATTGTTTTTTGTCATGTCAAAATTGTCAAAATATGCTAGTGACACGTAACTTTGTTTAAATTAAATTAACAAATTACGACCTCCAAATGTGTGAATTCGTGAAATTTTTCGCATGTGCCGGTAAATAAAAACCCGTTGAACATGTCCGATAAAAGTTTCGGTGATCATCCAAACAGGAACATAGTGAAAAACCCGCTTCTCTCAAGTGCTGTTACTGGTCTGTCTTTAGAAGACCTGACACACAAAGCTGTTTTGCTGCCTGTTACCCCGTCCTTGGACCAGATCACAAGATCAGGTAAGTACCCTGTTTATTTTTATCCTATATTTGCGGATACAATACGATTTTACATGACGTCCGCGATTAGAAGAAGCCTAAATAGTGATTCTAGTTTTCGGGACCGAACTGTCAAATCTCGCAAGTGTTCCTTAATTTTAGCGTGTAGTTTGCATATTTAGTGTGCCAATAGTGATTTTCTGTGATTAAAAACGTGTTTATTGCCGTTAAATTACAATTAGTGACGATAACATTAATTTTACTGTGTTTACATAACAGTGATTGAACATGTCTTCCTTTTTATACAAATCGTTCAAGAATGCCCCTTTTGAAGGTGGTTTTACGCCTGATTTCGATTTTTCTTTCAATTCACAATATAAAGGGGCCCAAAAGATGGTCAGACGCGCTTTAGTAAGTGAATGGAACTTATGTTTACAGCAACAAAACTAAATCTTACTAACACCTACTAATATAATTCTCGATTTCGTTTTATATGGCTCTATATTTGGACAGAAGTCATTTACAATCTAGCCACTTTATTCTGTCTTATACAACCCACATTATCTCTAGATTGCTCGCTCTCCTATACTACTATATCCACATCTTTTTGATTAAGCTCAAAACTACAGGGTTATTCATAAAGGGTATGCTAAGCCGAAAAAGGCACATAGTACTCATCATTATGAACAACTTTTACTATGGAACCAAGCCGAAATTTGCGAAAAAATAATCAGCTGTTCCATACATTTTGTCGAGGGTCATTGACATTTTTCTATGGCACAGCTGATTTTTTTTCGCGAATTCCGGGTTGGTCTCATAGTAGAAGTTGTTCATAATGATGAGTACTATGAGCCCTTTTCGGCTTAGCATACCCTTTATGAATAACCCTGTATAAATTGTGAATACAAGACCCTTTTGTAATAATTAGAACTTATTAGGACCTTGTTACTTCTAACTTAATTATTTCCCGAGTTGTTTAGGTCACACCTTACCACAGGCTAATGCGAGATTAAAGCTCATTACTACTACAAACACTAAAACAAAACATGAAATTAAATACAACACAAAACCCATTTATTTAAATAAAAACAAAAATACTTAACTGTGAAATTCAAACGCAATTATTATAGAACGAGGTCATGGCTGTGCCGGGGCAGCTCAACCTTCACCCGTGCCAGTTTGGATCAATAAAATATGGCCTATAGCACTCGAAGATAGTGTAGCTTTGGACTTTTTAAAATTAGGTTACTTATTTGAGCAAACTTCACATTGCGGTGGCAAGTTGTTTTCTCCTGCAGCAATTGTGACCTGTGACTTGCATTGATTTACAAGCTGCACCCGACGGGTTCACCGGCCGTTTTTGTTATACTTTAAAATCTACCCTGTATTAGAGCAAACAAAACAAAAAAAATAAATATTCAAATCAGTCCAGCCGTTCTCCAGTTTTAGCAAAAACGAACAGCGATTAATTTTTATATTAAGAAGACAATTTATTAGCCTCAAGTGCAGATATGTCCAATCGGATGCTGGAGACTAATCCCTTGTAGATGAAACATGGCTAATGATGATGATGGATAACCCTCTACAAACATACATACATCCATGGGTACAGGTATCTATTCAATTAAATTAATTCAAATTCAAAATAATTTAATCAAATATAGGTATAACCCGGTCACAATATCTGTGCACCTGACCTCGTGCTAGCAACTCAATTTTGAGCCACTTCCCGATGTTCGATTGTATTATTATCAGATCAATCGTTACAAAATACAGATGTTAATAAGTATACCAAATTTCAGCTCAATCGAACATCGGGAAGTGGCTCAAAATTGAGTTGCTAGCACAAGGTCAGGTGCACAGATATTGTGACCGGGTTGTACATCAATGTACACTTATGAATGTCAAATACAATTTTTACGAATAAATTTATGTATACACAATAAATGAAATGTCAAAAAAAAAATAATTAGAATATCAAAAATATATAAAATAATTGCAATATCAAAAAATCATAATATATAAAATAACTACAATAGTAGGTATTTATTCCCACCAGGCGGCCCGCTTGCTTGTTTGCCACCTGTGGCATTAGAAACATAATTCTTATTTGTAATTGGGGCGATAGGTCCTGCAAAGGGTGCATTGTGCGTACATAGATTTTCATTAAATAAATAAATAAACATTTCACACTCATAGCTCCCCACTAGGAATAAATCCTGTGTCGGGGATGCCATGGAACACACACAAAAACAAGAACAACTAACACCCAGACCCAGAACAAATATTTAAATGAATCATTCAAACATCTGCCCGGCCGGGAATCGAACCCGGGACCTCTGGCTTATAAGGCGGATACACTACCGCTGAGCCAAACAGGCCGTCTCGTCACCCAAAGGCATAAAAAAAAGCAAATACTACCACCTCATAATATTTTAGTATGAAGGTATAAAGCAAGGAATTTACATCAGAAGTTTCTTTGTTCCATCTTTTCTTAGAATGACACATATTCTTATCAAACAATAAATCGGCAGATTGCAGTCATTCGTACCTACCTATTCTGAAGTTAGGTTATTAATTGAATTATCAAACAGGTGTCAATGTTATCTATTGCCTCATCCCAGAAATAGTGTAATATTGCAACTTGATTTCTCTAATTTATATTTGACAGAACGAAGTGAGGTCTCAGAGTGTACACACAAATCGGCGCTTGTATGTATGTTTGTCCGATGATAACTTGAGCATGGTTGATCCAATCTAAAAAAAATTTTGCAAGCAAGTACTTCATTTTAATACAATTTTTAAGTTCAAATATGAGCGAAATCGAAATCGAATAGGCGCTGTGAGGTCTCAGTTCGCCACGAACTACTTGACCTGACAGACATTGTCCCGTCTTAACTATGAATATTGAATTCTAATTGTATTAAATTTACTAATGTTGCTCAACTTCCTCAATTTTTTGTTTCATAAGAATTCTCTACTGTATGTTTTTAAAGGAGCCCCCATACATTTTTTAACCGACTTCAAAAAAGGAGGAGGTTATCAATTCGTCTGTATGTTTTTTAACCGACTTCAAAAAAGGAGGAGGTTATTTATTTTATTTTATTTTATTTTTTTATGTTTGTTACCTCATAACTTTTGACTGGGTGAATTGATTTTGATGATTCTTTTTTTATTAGAAAGCTGACGCTTCCCATTTGGTCCCATTTCAATTTAGTCCAGTTCTGATAATGGTATCCATGAGAAAACCATATAAGTCTTAAATTTGCATTAAGTACGTGCGCGACAAATAGATGAATAACTCAATACTTAGTCTGTCTCTTGAAGTCGGTTTTTGTTTTTTGTTTTGTAAAAATGATGTTCTTTTTTATTCTGTTTTTTAGTATAAAAGTTGTTATAGTGGCAACAGAAATACATCATCTGTGAAAATTTAAACTGTCTAACTATCACGGTTCATGAGAGACAGCCTGGTGACAGACGGACAGACGGACGGACGGACAGCGGAATCTTAGTAACAGGGTCCCATTTTACCATTTGGGTACAGAACCCTAAAAAGTAAAACACAGTCATGTAGTAATTAAAATTTATTTGCAGAAATTACAATAATTTTACAAAACATAATATGGCTCGTTGTTTTTCGTCTTAAATCTAAAATACTACCCGTATTAGTAAAGATAAAAAAATATTGTTATACATTACTAAAACTATTTATTAATTGTTCGAATAAATAAAAATGAAACAAAGAAATTTTCAAGATACAAGAAATAGAGACAAATATTATTTAAAAGATAAATAAAAATACTAAAAAAAACACAATTTGAAACAAAATTTTAAAAAAAGGTTTATTTGCACTGATGTGGCCAGGGTTCAACTTAATGATTACTAAATGACAGATATAGATATTTTCTCTTATGTGTGTTCTGTTTATATAATTAACATAAAATGACACTGTAAAATTAACAAGCACACTCCATCGTAGACCACATCATTGCTTCCCATCAGGCAAGATGGCAGTCAATTGCAAGACTATCATAGAATAAAAAAAATCTGAATCTAAGCATGTCTCACATTTCAAAATTAGTCAAGCCGTTTAGGCGGTCACTTAAAAACAAACAAATATTCTAGCAAACTCAAAAACTTACAAACACCCGAATATTGTCCTACTTTCAAACAGTCGGATCAAACTGTAACTATGAAAGAAAAATAGTTCCAGAAACTAAATTTAGATGGCGCTGTTTTCACTTACAATAAAAAAACTAATATCTATTCTTTTAATTTAAAAAGCTTAGCTTAATGAAATGAAAGTTCACTAGGTCTTTTTTATATTTTGTATGAGCAAATTATTATTAACTCTAAAATTAGACTTTTTCTTTGTCCTCTCTGTTCATATATCTATCTCTATTTGTCATTTTTATAAAAAGTGTTTTCACATAAATTAAATTTTTAAATTTACCTTAATTTTTTTACAGTAGATTTTAATCTATACCTACTGATATTTCAAAGATGTAGCTACCATAATAAAAGAAATAAAATTAAAATTAAAACTTAATCCAAAGGTAACCATTATAAATAATCTAATTAAGTACTTGTCAATCACATATTTGTCACAAAGTATCTCATTTAGTACCAAGCTCTGCAATTAGTTTCTACTTTCGAATACAAGATGGCAGCACATCTGTCATCGTCAAAATAAAATGGCTACGAAACTATAGAAATAGCTTCTTCAAGACCAATCATTGTTTTAAAATAGTCTACACAAATAGCTGTTTTTTTTAAATTATAGCCATCATCGCCATTATCACGTCGAATAAGTCATCAAACGCAGAAAACTTGTGTGTTATTATTTCCTGCCACATTTGTGCAAACTTCTTTGTCAGTTTGACATTTGACAGTGACAGTTGCAAACATTGAAACACCCAGTGCTGCCATCTATCATCTAAAGTCTAAAGGCTTCACGTCGTTGATACCTCTTTTCTACGCCTAACTGATATTTCTGGACGATGTGCTATAAGGAAGCTCCCTAGACTCTTTCCGCCGTTTAAAGCACCAGTAGATGAGGTATGCAATGAGGACTATGAGAGCGATGAGCAATATTACTCCGAGGACGATCGCTGCTATAGCGGCTGGGGTGAAGTAACCTGGAACAAAACATAGTGGCTTAGCACAGGTGCATCATTGTTGATCAAGTTAAGCAAGATTTTCTTCGATAAACATACATCTTCATTATATTAGTATACAAATACATATACATTAGATAGGCATTTTCTTAATCTTGCCACGCTGCCAGATCTTCGGCATTTCGCTTCCAGCCTCGGCCAATTGCCTGACGTATATCATATCATCGCACCATCACGTCTCAGGCTATGCCGCCAGGTCTGATTTTTCGCTTTTTCTTATATTTTTACCCCAAAATCGTTTTTGGACAAAAAAACGTCGTTTATAAACAGAACAAGCGCTTGCACAAGTCCCGCGATTTCCCCAAGAGCCAATTTTTGCTTCAAAATCGCGGGGAATTTCCTAACCCTGCAGAGCTAGCATGCAACGAGGAGAAATATTGATTCCTCTGTTCTAATGCTGCGCGAAAGAGACAAATATAGCCATATTCTAGCTTTGTCACATGTTCGCATGAATAAAGACAATGGAAAGAAGATATGTCTACCGTCTGTGCTAGGCTTGTTTTAGAGTTTCGCATACTCACTCGATATATCAACGACATAGCTGTTGACGTTTCCGTACGCGTCCACCGCGGTCACCAGCACCCTCGGGTTGCAGCAGGTCGCGCGGTACGTCGCGACTACTTCCTCGCGGGTCCCGGATATGAAGTTGCTGTCGTAGACCAGGCCTTGTGGCGAGGAGCTGAGGCGGAGAAGACCTGGAAGAACGATCGGGTTAGATCGAGTGCTAGAAGGTAAAAGCTAAGCGCGACTGTGAAGTAGACCTAGAAAGGAAAAATTGAGTTTGATAAAGCGCTGCAAGGTCAAAGCTTACAGCTGTGAGATTGATCACAAAAATCAGCGAAAGGAATGTAGACCAGCCCAGAACGTAGATCAGAACAGGTATAAAAGACCAGACGTGCGTGGCCCATACAGGTGCCCCGGAAGTTGTGCTGAACTTCTAGAGACCACAACGTCTACCACGGGATACACTATTAACTCCAAAAGACTTTTGAACAACTGGCCATCTTTCCTCACCTCCTACATTATCCCTGGCTATGATGGTAGCAGACCACATGTGCTGCGCGCACTCAGTGGAGTCCTGCCTTCCAATGCAGCTGCCCTGGAAGTTGTGGCGGACTTCTGGAGACCAGACGTCTACTGCTGGCTGGTTGGGGTTCACCACGTACACGTAGGCGGAGATGGAGACTTGTTCTATACCTGGAAAGGGAAACAGTCAATTATTGATTAACCGTTTGTCAAAGTAAAAATAATGCCTGGCCCTTCTAGATGTCCGTATATAGATGCCGTGGAACTCACACAGACATACAAATCAGTACAATAGCTAAGTGTATGGATGTCAAAATGAAATACACATTAAAAATTGCGCGAAATTGTTTCGGGTTCCGGAGTTTTTGATTTCTATTACTTTGACGAATGAATTAGAAATAACCTACAAAAAAAAATTCCTTACATGAAAACATTAAATTAATTCCTAATTTTAAAACATAATTTGTTTTTACACATTTTAAATTATTTGAAATGATTTTATCTGCTAATTTATTTTACTTCCCACTCCATAATTTATCTCCGCCTTAATAGCTTAGTCATAGCCTTAACTCAATATCTTACCATAAGCCGTGAATGTGATTAAATCTCTGGCCCCAGGCTGTGTCGTCGAAGTTGTAGTCAACCTGACGATCACGTTCACAGTCTGTCCGGAAGGAATGGTTTGTCTGCGAAAATTAACAAAAAGGTTTTTGTAATGCTTTATTTGCATTGTCATCGGAATTACACAGATATACCAAACAGCTCAATCGGACATCGGGAAGTGGTTCATAATTTTGTTGCTAGATTTGACCCGAAAAACAAACAACAAACAGAACAAGCTAAATAAAAGCTTGTAAGAAAACCTAGTTCCGTTGAACCATCACAGGCAGCTTAGCACGGGCCCTGGACAAATTGGCCTTTCACCATATATCCACGCGTAGACAAAGCTAGAATATGTTCTCTTTCTTGTGGGATCAAAACGGGGGGAAGACTATTTCTCGAAAAGTAAAGAGTTGAAACTTACGAAGGGATATCCGCGCGAGGACAAAACTAGAATATACTTTTTTCTTTATTGTGGGATAAAAACGGGGGAAAGGCTAATATACTCGTAACTCTTAATAAGTAAAGAGTTGAAACTTACGATGTTGGGTTGAGGCCTGTCAGTAGTCTGAGTTCTCCCACTGCCCCGAACCGGAAATTCACTGACTGCTCCCTGTTGTTCGTCACTTCGAAGTGTAGCTGGAAACAAAATATAAACACTCATACAAATAATTAAAATAGACGTAATTATAAATTCCGGACAAAAACTTCCTGATAATATAATCTTCAAATGGCTGGAGAGAATTTCGTGAAACAAAGCAGTTTGGGAGCTACAATGCTACAGATAGACACATCCCTCAAAAATTTTAAATTTAAAAAACCCCCAATGAAGCTGAACTGATTTTTATCAAATAAAATCAAAATATACCTAATCAAAACACAGAAAAAATTCTAAATCAACTCACCTGTAAGTTATCCCCTGGAGAACCATACAATCTCGAGCTCAAACCGATCTGGACAGCTGTCAAGATGGAGCCTTGTTGGTTGACCACCTGGAAACGAGCGTTAAGGAATTAGCGAAGAAGAAGTACCTGGACCTATGCCGTCCATACATCGTAGAAGATGCGTGGAAGTCTCGTACGGTTCGATTAGATTGTTTGATTCTTCTGCAAAGTCTATGGAATGCCCAACCACTTTAGGTTTTCCCCTGAACTATAATTTTGACTGCTTCAAAGAAGGGTAGTGGGAAGGCTCTTTTGCAGAGCCCGCCTGGGGAAGTACCACACCTTTGTCAGTTATTCAACCGTCGAGCAGTAATGTGCAAATACTACTGTGTTCCGAATTGAAAGGCATACTAAAGGATGAACAAAGTCCTCAAAGGTAGGCACTAAAATGCATCAGTTATTGGAGCTGTCTAGCGGCGGTGACCACTTACCATCAGATGGTCCATCGCTTGTTTGCGACATACTTTATAAATAACTAGCTGACGCCTGGAGCTTTTTGCTCAGAGCTGCTCTGCCTTCTCCATCATAAGGCATAATAATTTATAGCACACGGATATAGTGTAGCTTCCATTGGTTAAAGAATTGTCAAAATCCATCCAGTTATTTGGGAGACATCCTCTACAAACTTTATTCGTCATCTGCCTACACATCTATCTGGGTCGGTACAGTATGTACACTTCTTCCATTCATCTCTATCATTCGTCATAGCTGAATACACTCCCTTCTTCTTCATATCATCTTTCACACAGTTCATTCATACTTTCTTCGGTCGTTCTCTACAACAAACTCTATTGCTTTATAATATTAGTATGGAAAAGGAAGTTCAAGGACAGTGTTTGGCTACTTCAATATGAACATTAAATCGTTGACAATGAATCGTAAATTATGTACCTGCTTTATGATTGACCAGTTACCACGTCGGACTATTAAAGACCACCTACTTTGTTCCTAATGTCTCGAGACGTAATTTTTACTACTTAGTAATTTATGTCTTTGAGTCAAGGTTTCGCGTGAATCTAGCGACACCTTGCCAAGTCTAGCTGTCAAGGGAATCAGGTTTTGGATCGGTGTTTGGATGTATGTGCCTAAATATGGCTTATAGAGTGGTTTTATTGGTTTATTTGGTCTTAGATTTGGTGTTTACATTTTGACTGTTATTTTCCGAGATTCCGAGGCCGCTGGACTTTACTTATTTTCTGAGAAACAAATTGTACTCGTAAGTGGTCTACTACATGCAATTGGTCTCACACTACTCTAGTAGTGTTATAATGTGCTCTGAAGGTATGCTTTAAGTTTTTCGCGCTTTTAAAACCTGATATTTAGTTATTGGCCGTTGAACCAATATTAGTAGGTATATTTAATTTCAAAGTAACGCTACAGTACCTCATACGTTTTTTTTCATTTTTCTTAAAAAATAAATAGGGTCTGGCGACCTCAGTATATTACAAGTAGTTCGCGGCGAACTGAGACCTCACAGCCTCTAAATCTCCACAAACCCTCGACTGATTTTGGTCATATTCGAACTTAATAATTGCACTGAAAACAACTACTTACCCGTAAATTTTAATCACGATCGAATTAACGATACTCAAGTTATTGTCGGACTTTAGAAACACCAACGCCGATTTGTTCCCCCAGACTTTAAGAAGCGACTTCGTTCAGTCAATTACAGTAAACCTCAAGATTTAGGTACTAAAAACTCTACGTCAAAAAACACACAGCATGGTTGCAACAATTTATTCCACCTGAGAGACAGCTCGTCCGAATGGCAGCACGTTGCTGTCGTTGTACTGCAACCGGCTATACGCTTTGGAGTTCTCCTCTTCAGCCGTTTCCAGATCGTTGGTGGCTTCAGGAAAGGTGATGGCAGCTGATCTGCCGAGACGGACCTCGGGCTGCGCTAGGGGGCCGGAGAAACGAACGAAGGGTTCGCCTGGAAATGAGAGAGGCTGGTTTTAACATCTGAGAGTAGACGAGCATAGCGTTGAATAGCTTTTCCACTTGGCTCAGGGTAACGAACAGAGCGTGTGGCACCAGGTGATGATGTCTGGTTTTAAATATTTTGAAGTCGCAACTTCGAGGGGTTTGGTAGATTAGTGTTTGGAACTTCAGCTGCAAATGTAAGTTCTAACTCCAGCGAGTTTTTAACTATTGGTAAAGGAAAACATCGTGAGGATATCATAGCATGGTTAAGAGACTTTTTAATGCTATCCTTATTAGCTTCAAGTTTAAAACTTGTCTTGAAAAGTTTGGAACTGGTTCTGAAAAAGGTCTTACCTTGAAAATCTCTTCCCACAATTTTGATGTAGACCTTGGACCCCTTGTACGTGGGTAGAGGAACGTCTTCCACCAGCTCTTTCACAGGATCTGTCAGCATCGCCTGCTCATCGCCTGTTACTGGCTGGTGTCTGAAAAAGGACAAGCGATTCTTGAAGGCATCATTGCATTGAGGAGAGCAAGTATACAGGATTATAAGAAAAAGGCATGCTAAGCCGAAAACAACAAAGTTACAAACAACTTTTCCTATGGAATCAACCCAAAAATCGAGAAAATCGGCTATTCCATACAAAAATCTCATTGACGCGACGGAGCGTGTATCAGCGGCCCGGAGCCTCGCTCCGTTATTTTAAGGAGCTGGGTTGTCTCGGGTGACTGCTGGAGGGGAAACGCACAATGCAACCTTCGCGGAACACCGGTTCAAAACCTAGCGTCTCCACATCGAATAAGAATAACAACTTGTCCTTGTCTCTGTGTTCCATGGCATCCCCGACACAGGGTATCCTAGTGGGGAGCTATGAGTGTGGAACGTTTATTAATTTTTTAACTAAAGTATCAAAGTAGTACCTGAACGGTAGCTTCCCTAGTTCGGTTCCATACTCGTCGACCAATAGCGACTCTCGCACGCTAGCCACAGGACCTGTGACTCGGACTCTCACCATATCTGAAACAAGATTACATTTTGAGAAACACTCCATAGTTCAAATCTTCACTACTAGATGGCGTGGAAACAAACCAAATATCAAACGTCTAATGTCCATGAATTATACAGATATCGTTGAATTTCTTTTTAACCGACTTCGAAAAAGGAGGAGGTTATCAATTTTTTTTATGTTTGTTACCTCATAACTTTTGACTGGGTGAATCGATTTTGATGATTCTTTTTTTATTAGAAAGCTTACGCTTCCCATTTGGTCCCATTTCAATTTAGTCCAGTTCTGATAATGGTATCCATGAGAAAACCATATAAGTCTTAACTTTGCATTAAGTACGTGCGCGACAAATAGATGAATAACTCAATAGTCGGTCTCTTGAAGTCGGTTTTTGTTTTTTGTTTTGTAAAAATAATGTTCTTGTTGTGAAGTCGGTTGAAAAGTACTAGCTACTGTAAATGGGTTAGTTAGTTGATATCGTAATGCAAGTGTAACGCAATTGTTATTAATATAGATCCGTTATCACTGTAGATAAACAATCGGCCTAACTCGGGGCACGTACTCAGAATTTTATTAATAGGGCCAAATTAAGGCAAAGAACAAAAAGCTATCTTGATCAAAACCAGGGGCTCTTTTCTCATTATCTCGGCAATACAACGACTTAATTAAAGTAATAGACTAAAATGTCAAGACCTGTCAAAAAGTGACCTATCTCATCATAAATCGACTGCCCCTATGATCAGTATCGAAACTGCAAATGGCGTTTTTACAGGATTCTCTCCTGTATTTAATGTCAAAATTAATAAGTTAAAATGTGTAGCATTAATTTTATTCGAGTTGAAATATGTCCAGAAAATAATTTTTGTTTTGGTATGATTTGTTTTCCTAAAAGTAAATTAAATATTCGTATAATTGGTACAATGAAAAACGTCGTGATTGATACTGATCGTCGGGGCAGTCGAAATTCTAAGTGCCAAGGAAAAAAGAGTGTTTGGCCTTTGCCCCTGCTCTTAATACATCCTATTCGAGCATAGATACACTTTGAACCCTTCCCCGTCATGCTTCCGTGTTTAGTGACTCGGTCGCTGACGTGTTGATCGGCCCGATATTTATGAATGAATGGCTGAGAATTCGGGTTTGCTTGTATATAAAAAAAAAATACAAAAAAAAGTTTTAAAAGAAGTTTTTATTGCATTTAATTTTTCATCGGAGTTACGCAGGTATACCAAACAGCTCAATCGGCATCGGGAAGTGGTTCAAAATTCAGTTGCAAGATTTGACCCGAACAAACATACCTAGATACAAACTTTGCAAGTTTGATGAAAGCTTGTAAAAAACTTATTTTGAGATGATTAATTTAATATATTTTTGTTAATTTTTATAGATTGATGAATTAAAAAAAAAATAACAATAGACGGGAGCTTTTCAGCAAGTCATTTTTGACAGAAGCGGAAAAATTATAAAAGTTTATCTTCTAACGTTTTATGATTAGAAAATGACTAAACCTTCGGGATTATCTACTTATTTTATTAAGTAAATAAAAATCAGATTACAAATCTTATCTCCCAAAGTCCGGTCCATGTGTTATCGTCCCGTATCGTTACTACAAACAAACACACACTACTCATTATATATTTGATAAAATAATAGTTGATAAATGTAGTTTCGATTGCGCCATTACTGGGGCCGTACGCTTTTGCCGCGCGTTTTTTGTTGTTTTTTTTGGCTCGTTACGTGTTGTGTGAAGCAAGCTTTTTTTCGCGGGAAAGAAGTGCGTGACGTTTGACAGTAATGTGACAGTGCTTTTGCGTTAGTGTTTTTCTTTTTGGCTCCAGACAGCTCGTTTATAATTCCTACAAGTTTACGGATTATTTCAAGGATTCGTTTGTATTCTTTTACTATTTGTAAGAAGGGGTTTAAAACTGTTTTTATAAATATTTTCATTGATCTCAGTTATGTATTACGACGTAAAACTATTAACAGAATAGGACAAACTTTCCGAATAAATATAAGTAATATTTTTGTGTGAAAGTGGGCAAAATCATGAGTTATACTCGTAGATAAATGATTCATTTCCCTTGAAAAAATACATAAAAAAATACAAACTTGTAACATTAAGGGCGTCTAAACACGGCGTAAAGTGATATTAGTAGTTCTGCAACTCTTTTTAAAAGGGTTCCGTGCTAAAATAGTAAAAAAAATCTGATGTTTCTGTTTAAATGTCATGATTAATTACATCAGTTTAACTATTACACGACGCCGACGTTAGGAACGGAATCCTGGACGAGAGGGTACTACTCGCGCTTGAAAACTTTATTCTATTGCGCAAAAGTTAATGACATTTAACTTTTTTTGTCAACCTGACCGTTTGTAAGTAAGGCCGTAGTTACTTAACATATTTTATTTGTTAAACAAAAACCAAAGACCTTATATTAAAACTAGACAGTGTACCAAAAATTTTTGTTTAGCTAAAATGAGATCTCTAACTTACTCTTAGGGTAGCTATTTTCTTAAAAGCGGTAGCTAGCAAAAAGCGGTCCTGGTGAGAGGGCTCCCGCTGGTAGTGCGTCCTTGTCTGACATCTTGCCAGCTCAACTAACCATAGAGTTTGGTAGAAATGGTAGAAATTTAAATATTATTCTTTTTTATGTTTTACCAAAACGAACAATTCAAAAACTACTAAACGTATAAAAATATTTTTATAGTCCCTATAGTTAATAATCAGTTCGTAGTATTATAAAAAAAACCATTAATACTGAGTTAACAGTAGTACTTAAATGTTTCGGCCTGGTAACACTAAATGCACGATGGTGGTTTGCTCATTTGGTTGTTTGGTTGATTCTTGTGCTTCGATTTGTTGAACCTCAATAGAAAGGGACATACTACCAACGGGAGCTCTCTCGCGCGGACCGGTTTTTGCGCCATAGTGCACAGTCTAGTTTTAATATAAGGTCTTTGACAAAAACAAACTGGGGCCTTATTCTGTTCGGTCTTTTAAACTCGTACGCTAAAGGTATGCAAAGCCGAAAAGAGCTCATAGTACTCATTATTATGAATAACTTTTACTATGGGACGAATCAGGAATTCGCGAAAAATAAACCTGCTGTTACATACATTTTGACAAGTGTCATTTTTCTATGGAACAACTGTTTTTTTACCACCGGGATGGTCCCATAGTAAAAGTTGTTCATAATGATGAGTTCATACTATGAGCCCTATTCGGCTTAGCATACCTTTTTCTTATAACTCTGTAATCTGTATACATACGCAAACTTCAAATTAGAAAACATAAAAAAACTTCACATTAGACAACTGCGTTTGCGTTTAAAGTGTGGTACGACGTCACACGTTTACGGCACGACATCTCAGGTGCATATACGAATAAGGCCCCTGAACAGAACAAATATTATATTTGAAAAGATTTCAAGATGTTCTGAGCCGACGTCAGAATTAACACTCGCTAAGTGACAGGTAGCAAAAAATGTGTTGATCGATTGAGTTATTTTAAGATTTTGACAAAAAAACATGGCCATGTCGATCTAAGCATGTTTTCAATCTATACTTCTATACTAATATTATAAAGAAGTAAAGTTTGTGTGTTTGTATATTTGTTAAATTGTAAGGGGTAATCTCGGGATCTACTGAACCGATTTTAAAAATTCTTTCACCAATAGAAAGCCACATTATTGCTGAGTGTCATAGGTTATATAAAAAACCGAAAAATAAAAAGGGTTTTACGTGGTAGTCCGTTTTGCAAAGTGAATCGGAGAAAAAACGGTCCGGACGGCGCGCGATGGCTTCGGGTTTAATTAACATTATGCCCAACGAAGTGGGTAAGGGTCAGCTAGTATAATATAATTATAACTTCTATAATCTGTACTATTACAATTTTTCATAAAGATATAGTACATATTATGTTTGTAAAGGGTAATCTACCGAAACTACTGGTTCCTAACCTATTAAATAAACGAAAAGTGAAACTATCACCAAATGTTATGGCTATATTTTATTACTTTCCCGGGCGCTGGCGTCAGCTAGGGCTAAGGGTTTTTACCACTTTGGTACGGAACCCTAAAAACTTGAAATCCCACATCTAACAATATTTTTTTTATGTACTAAACAAAGGTATTTCGCGTAATGTTAATGTTAAAATTAGGCCTCTATTTTGTAATAGATTTAATCGGATAATTAAATTAATCGACCATTTAAAAGATAACCAAGGTTCAACTTCATACAGTTTTTATTTAGTTAAACGGTAAATCTATTAAGTTTTTTGCGTTAGATTATGTCGGATAAAAATATAATGGATGTATTTAATTATAATACAATAAATTGTGTATGTATGTATGTGGTTTTTTGTTGAACATCTGGGTACATGTAAAGCGGTTTCGTGACTAATAACAAATTATTATATAAACATATGTCATAGCTCAGTCGGTCTAAGCATAATCTACAGGATAATATTTTTTAAGAATTATCAGCTAATTATGATGATGCCCGTGTCGCGTAAATTAAAAAAAAGACTAATTTTTGTAATACTTTGAAAATCTACTCGAAACATTTCGAAGTTTTCCACCGGTTTATCTCAAAAAATTGAACATAAATAACACAAAAATAAGAATAATAACAGTTCCCGTGTCGAATAAAATAAAAAAAAGAGGTTGTTTTTTTTACTTTAAAAAACTACTCGAATTTTTTCCACATTTTCCACCGATTTATCTCGACAAATTAAACACAAATAACACATAAATAGGAATAATAACAGTTCAAACTATAATTATCATAACAGTTTCGACATTTCGTAACCGACTATTGATAAAAATAAGTTTTATCGGTCACGATTTTGTTGGATAAATGCAACGCCGTCCTTGGCATAGAAAAAGTGCGTCGCCATTTTCGGGAGAATGGAGCTGTCAATGTCAACGTGACGTTTATAGGTGAGTTTTTTTTTATTTTTTCTCCTTGGGCCTTTTCCCGAGCATGCCATTTAGCCCGATACGTTATTAGATTAAATATTAGAGTTTTACTTATAAATCATGTTTAAACACATTTATAGGTTTTGCGACTGGTATGAGTTAAAGGTACATTCGTTTTCATGATTTGAAGATGTGCTCGGCGTGCCCATTATAAAGTCCATAAAAAATTGCCATTCATAAAAAGTAAACTGCCGTGTACAAAATTAAAGGTACATTGATCCCAATCCAGTTTTTGTTAAATTTATCGTGATCCAAAGTTTGGAAATGCAAGAAAAGTGGCAGAAGTTGAGTTTGGCAATTTTTTAAAAGCTTTTATTAACTTGCAATGTATGTATGTAACAATGTTTGTTAGGGTTGAATCTTGCAACTCAATTTTGAACCACTTCCCGATGTCCGATTGAGCTGAAATTTGGTATACGTGTGTAACTCCGATGACAATGCAAACTTTGTTTAAAAAAATATTTTTTAGTATCTGTGTACTCGTACATGTTAGAAGGTGTGTAGTGTAATAAATTGCGGGAATTTCTTGCGAGTGCAAGCTACAAAGGTGTTCGAGTGAAATGAGGGATCATTAAAAACTGGATCCGGAGGCACGCGTTTGAAATATTTTGGAGTAAAAAATGAGAACGGGTTTTGGAAGACTTTCTCAGGAATGAAAAGCTTCATTCGATCTCGGGTTTGAAAGACTGAGCGAAGCGGCCTTGGAGTATTATAGTGGGACAAAAATGTTTGTTTGTCTACAGGGTTATAAGGAAAGGGTATGCTAAGCCGAAAAAAGGCTTATACTAATCATTATGGACAACTTTTGCCCGGAAATCGCAAATAAGTTAAGAGTTAAGTTGTAAAAATTTTATACGAGTTGCGAAGTCACAGTTCAGGATTAAGGACAAGATACCTACAATACAATAACTCTTGACACCATAAAAAGTATGTAAATCATACACATAGTCAAAGGTGGTCTTATCGCTAAGAGCGATCTCTTCCAGACAAACTTTAGATGACCTACCTGCAGTCTCGTTCTCCACGTCCAGGTGTATCAGCGACCTGGCCATCATGCAGAGTCGGTAGTCGCAGGTGTTGCACTTGACGCTGAGGTGCCACATCCCAGCAAGTGAGGGGGGGTCGGGCCGCGTCGGGGTGGCTGGCAGGACTGTTAGCCTGGTGATAGAGAGAGATGGGGGTATTAGAGCGAGAAGAAACATTGGCCGAGTGACGTGAGGCCTCAGAGTTTAGGGGAACAAGGTTGACGCTGAGGGGCCACATCCCAGCGAGTGACGGGGGGTCGGGCCGCGTTGGGGTGGCTGGCAGGACTGTTATCCTGGCGATAGAGAGAGATGGAGGTATTAGAGCGAGCGGAAACATTGGCCGTGTGACTTGAGGTCTTAGAGTCCAAGGTAACAAGTTGGCAATATAAATAACGTTTCACACTCATAACCTCACACTAGGTTACTTAAAGGATACCCTGTGTCGGAGATGCCATGTAATACACACAAGGGCAGCTAACACCCAGGCACATCAGGCGAGAAGGTGGTCAAACGCAATTCTATCTTAGAATTAAAAAAAAACTATTTTGAGCACTGAACAGTCATAAGACTTAGAAATGGTCTGGTAATACTTATCATACATGTCATTATCATCCGCTCCGGGGAACACCAAGAACACCTCCCTCGGGGACATGTCCTCCGTCCTCGAGGTCGGTGAGAAGGCAGCTACGGAGGTCGGGCTGTAGAGGTCGATCTGAGGTGCTGAGGACAAAGTATGTTTGGTGAATTATAGTTTAGCACCCCGCAGTTTCACCCGCGTTTTCCGGGATAAAAAGTAGCCTATGTGTTAATCCAGACCATGAACAAGCTCCATTCCAAATTTCATGTAAATCCGTTCAGCCGTTTTTGCGTCAAAGAGCAACTAACATGCTCACAAACTGTCGCGTTTATAATATTAGTAGAATAGTAGGACTAGCGACCTGCCCCGGCTTCGCACGGGTATGAAATATGTATAGTCTATGTTACTTGCTAATGATGTAGCTTTGTATTGGTGAAATAATTTTTGAAACCCGTCCAATAGTTTTTGAGTTTATTCACTACAAACATACTAAATACAAATCTTTCTTCTTCATTGTAGAAGAAATGGAGCTAAAAGCTAAAAAATTTTCTAAAAGTATTGATGTCCTTGTCCAATTCATTGCGAAGACAAAGACAGATGTATTTTTAGTTTGTTTTGATCTGTGAAATAAAGCCTTCGGAACTTGGGCTTATTTGAGTGATTATCGTGCTATAAGTAAAGGGTATGCTAATCCGAAAAGGGCTCATAGTACTCATCATTATGAACAACTTTTAGTATTTGACCAGCACTAAAATCGCGAAAAAATTAGCTGTTTCATTTTGTTGAGTGTCGTTGACATTTATCTTTGGAACATCATTCCTCTCCATCCTAAGGTTGCCTGGAAGAGACCGCTCTTAGCTAAAAGGCAGTTGTTGCACTAGTTTTAAGCATTATTATTGCCATTTTCTCAGTGATTATTTATTTATTATTACTCACTAATTGTTGATTTGTTTTTATTTATTATGTATTTTATTCTTCCCTATTAGTATTATTATATATTTATATATATATTTTATATACGTTTTAATATATTATTATATGTATTTTCGGAAATGTAGGTAGTTTTTAGTATGTACTTATTTGAATGTATTTCTAAGTATTTATTATTATTATTTTTTATGTAGGTTTATATGAGTATTCTTCAATATTGCACACCCCGTTTTTATATTTTTTATCTATCCTCTCCATCCTAAGGTTGCCTGGAAGAGATCGCTCTTAGCGATAAGGCCGCCAGTTGTTGCACTAGTTTTAGGTGCTTTAATCCTTCTGTTTGTAATTTATGGTGTGAACAATAAAGAGTTTATCTATCTATCTATCTATTATTCCTTTGCTTGTAATTTCTGGTGTGACCAATGAATCTTATTTTTTTCTGCGATTTCAAGTCCCGTAGTAAAAGTTGTTCATAATGTCGAGTACTTATAAGTCAGCTTTCCCACTTAGCATAAATAATTCTTAGTTTTATTCTTAACTAATGTTACATGCCCTTTCTGTGTAACCCTGTGTACTCGTAAACTCATTAAGTTGTTAGCGACCATGAACCAGACACCATTGTATAGTGATACGGATGTTCGGTAGTGAAGTGCGAAATAGTCAAGGATACGAGAGATCGATAGCGGATTAGGAGCCTTATTCTCGGGCGGTCGAGATTATCTCCGGCGTTCTCACTCTCATCGCATTTGTAATGAGAGCGACAGTGATCGAGATTATATCTCACTCGCCAGAATAGGGGCTCAGAGCGTTGTTTCTCAGAACAAAGATCTTTGGGGGTCGTCCATTTATTAATTATTCACGTGATGTTTTTTAGTGTCTTTTTCAACTTCCCTTTCCCCTGGTGATATATGGTGAGGTTTTTTTTTTTTTTTTTATGTAATTGAGTGACGAGACGAGCAAATCGCTCGTCTGATGTTAAACGTCACGTTTGCCCATAACAGGTCTGCGACACCCAGAATTATGAACTCGCAGAATTCAAGACCCTGCGCGACACAACACTGCGCTCGTCACCCTGAGATATAAGTTGTTTAATCTCCCATTTGCCCTGTAATTTCACTGGAAACAATGCCCTTCCAACCGGAACACAGTAATGTTTGTACATTACTGCTTGGCGGCGGAATAACTGGCAAAGGTGTGGTACTTCCCCAGGCGGGCTCTGCAAAAGAGCCCTACCACTACAAAAAAGGTTATAAATGACCGCCAATATCATGTGTATATTTTTTTGGTCTTTGTTTTCTAAGCGAACAAAATAATATTACGAGGCCTTGGCCCCGGCCATATTATATTTCAAGCCGAAAAGGGCTCATAGTACTCATCATTATTAACAACTTTTACTATGGCGCCAACCCTGAAATCTTGAAAAAAAAAATCAGCTGTAACATAGAAAAATATCAATGAACAAAACGTAAAAACTGCAAAATGTCTGGAACAGCTGGTTTTTTTCTCGATTTCAGGGTTGGTCTCATAGTAAAAGTTGTTCATAATGATGAGTACTATGAGCCCTTTTCGGCTCAGTATACCCTTTTCGTGGTAGCCGTGGTAGCTCAATGGGAGAACAGCCGCTTCGCATTCTAGAGGTGGCGGGTTCAAACCCCGACTCGTACCAATGAGTTCTTTAGAACTTATGTACGAATTTATATACCACTGGCTTTTCGGTGAAGGAAAAACATCGTGAGGAGACCTGCATATGTTCGGAGAAGAAATTCAATGGCGTATGTGAATCCACCAACCCGCACTTGGCCAGCGTGGTGGAATATGGCCTAGTCACCCTTCGAGGGTAGACCTATATCCCAGCAGTGGGAGGATTAAAGGTTGCATATGATGATGATACCCTTTTCTTATAACCGTGTATGTGAGAGAGATAGCTGTCTCCCTCTAGCAGCTCGCTATGATCGCCGCGAACAGGTACATTATCGTCCACTTGCCTGACCTCTGCGCTGTCACCAGCACAATGCAGCGCTTAGACAAATAGTCGACGGTGATGCTTTAAGCTTGCGAAGTATGGTGAGAAATGAGTATGGGCATTTACTGTTTAAAAGGGTTAATGTAGGGTTATAGGACAAGAAAATTATTTTTACAAAACAAAAAACAAAAACCGACTTCAAAAGACCGACTATTGAGTTATTCATCTATTTGTCGCGCACGTACTTAATTGCAAATTTGAGACTTATATGGTTTTCTCATGGATACCATTATCAGAACTGGACTAAATTGAAATGGGACCAAATGGGAAGCGTCAGCTTTCTAATAAAAAAAGAATCGTCAAAATCGATTCACCCAGTCAAAAGTTATGAGGTACAAATATATAAAAAAAAAAAAAACATACAGTCGAATTGATAACCTCCTCCTTTTTTGAAGTCGGTTAAAAATAGTATCCTAAGCCGAAACGGGCTTATAATAAGGTTGTGATTGTAAACAACTTTTGCTATGGGACCAACCTGAAGTCGCGAAAAAAACAGCTATGCTGGTACCACTTGTACGTTTGGTCGAGCGTCATTGACATTTTCCTATGCAACAGCTGATTTTTTTTCCAATAGTAAAAATTAACCACAATGATGAGTACCTACTCGTACCTACTAATGGAATATGCTAAGCCAAAAAAAGCTTTGCATACTTACTTGATTTTAATTTCAATTTTTATTTGTATGTTTGTAATATATGTACTTACTAGCTGACTCGACAGACGTTGTCCTGTCAAAAGCCATTGCGTAACTATAGCAACCGTAGTATGTTGATGCTAACTTGTCAATTTATAGTAAAAATTATCAGTATATATATAATTTGCAATAAATTAAAATTGCGACTATAATTTGAGATTTAAACTATCCTATCTCTCAAGTTGGATCGAACTGCACATGGTGTGCGAATTTTATTATAATCGGTTAAGTGGTTTAGGAGACCATTGAGGACAATATTGTGACACGAGATTTATATATATTAAGATGTATATATGATTAGTAGTACTATGAATTTCCTATCATCCGAAATAAATATAATGAAATTTTAATACCCTTACATATAAGCTTTTTCAACCTAGCATGCCCTTTTCTAATAACGCTGCATTTAAGAAAAAGTTGCCTCAGGGTTGGAGTGTTCAGTTTTCCATTACTGTATTTAGGTCCGCTGGTCCATACTGCATCACGTCTGTACTGCGTCGTAGTTGCTATAATTTTGTAGCATTACTATGCATTATAGTAGTTCCGGCAGCGTAGGAAGTGTCGTAACGGGTAGAGTGATTTGATGCCGTTTGTGTAGTTTTCTTAACAAATGACGTGAATTACGAGTTACGACGCGGACCGTGACAAAAGCTGAGGTATCGTGATATGTGACATGTGACTGACAAGTGTAGCCAACCTTACAGTTTAAGCCGTAAATCTACAGTTTTTTTTACCGTCTCAATTCTTTAGAAATGCTTTACAGTACAATCTACAGTTTTTAATACGCTTTTATTAGCTTCACCTGTATGTTTGTATGTATGTTTGTAACCGACTCCTTTGAGCGCGTTTTTGACCCACTTTAAACGGTCAGATTTCTTTCAAACTTTGTAGATATATCGAGGACCGATGACAATACACTAAACAAAGCGTGTTTTTTAGTTTTTTTAACTATTATATTATTTTGGTATAGCTTTTTTTGGATACGCTTTTTTGGTTTCACCTGTATGTTTGTAACCGACCCTTTTGGACTCGATTTCGCCCTACTTTGAACGATCAGATTTAATTCAAACTTTGCACACCTGTTAAAGACCGATGACAATGCGTGTTTTTTAAAGTATAATTTTTATATTTATCAAAATGTGGCATTTTTGCAAAAACTAGAGATTAGTAGATTTTTGATAGGTTTTATGGTTTTAGAGCTAGTCTACAGTTTTTCTCGTAGACAGGCTTGACTGTACGACACGGTGACAAAAGCTGAGGTATCGTGCTATGCGACATGTGACTGATAGCTTGGTGATTAGATGCAATGGCAGACCACGGCCAACATTATTTATCGTATGATCGGCTTGCGTTTGACCGCCATCTCGCCTAAAGATAAGCAATGATGCGGTCTACGATGGAGCATGCTTCCCTAGAAGAAACTCTTGAAGACACCCAGATATTGTAACTCTTAAGTCAAATAGAGGGTGTGTTTGATGTTAAACTTATGTACATAGATGTCAGTCTGTCGCATCGTAGCTCCTAAATGATTTTTGTGTTTTTTTGTTGATCAAAAACTTATTGAGCAGAAGAAAATGACCTTGTGGAGGTTTTATAAAAAAAAAATCTTTTGCTTATGAAAAGCTACATTATCATAACTATTTATAACCCCAAACTTTAGCAACACCGGGCATCAGCTAGTGGGTAGATAATATAATAAGATAAAGAACTCACCCTCGTTCGGGGGGTAAAGTACAGCATGCTCCACTGCCCCCTCGATCAGGATCCTTAGGGAAGCTACTCCGCTCTCGACAGGCAGGCCCAGGGATATGGCTTCTCCACCACCACGCCTTACTAGTAGAGTCTGTGAAATAAGAATTTATTATTTGGGATTTTTCCTATGTTTTTTCCAATGCTGGGCTGAGTTTTTAGGGTTTTGAATTTGAACCTCCTTTGGGAAGAATCCTAAAGACGAGATATCGGTGTCTTGTCTGTATGTATGTCACAGCTTATTATCTCAGGAATTATAAAGCTTAGCGGCCTGAAATTTGGCATGACACTAGATAATGTTAAGAATATAACGTTACTGTCCACTGCTTCCCTTATAGCCCTGTATAAAAGTCGAGAGATCTCAGTTCGATGCAAATCTAATCTGGGTGTCTTCAAGTCGCAAGTGAATCGGTTCCTTCTACGCGTGCTCCATCGTAGACCGCATCGTTGCTTACCATCAGGCGAGATGGCGGTCAAACGCAAGCCTATCATACAATGAAAAAATATATACTCTGTAAAGTGTAAGAAATGGCCACGATAAAACGATCTTCAAAAGGAAATGAAAATAATGCTAACGTCGTATCTTTCGAAGTCGTGCTCAGAGCTGATCCGTCCTCTCCTCGACTGTCTTAGCTCCATGGGCTTCCCCCAGTTCTGCAGCTCCACCTCCGATGCTAGGTTGCTGGGACCCTCAACGTCCTGGAACGAAACAGCACTGGTTATTTTGCGTTTATCATCACTTACATCTACTTGAGCGGTTTTGCCAGCGGCGCAAAGCCTCGCTCCGTTATTTTAAGGAGCTGGGTTGACTCGGGTAATCGCGGGCAAGGGGGAAACGCACTGCACCCTTTGCGGGACGCCAGTGCGGGACCTATCGCCCCCATTCCGAATAAGAATAAGAATCACATACATCATGGTATTTATAGCCCCAAGCCGAAAGCTGAAAGCCAGGAACAAAGCATAAAGTCCCGGGAATCACCTAGACATGTATATTTTTATAAGTTTTTGTACTTATGGTATTAAATCTGCAATTATCAAATAAAACAAGAGAAAATAGGGACTAGATTTAACTTCAGTGAATTAAATAGAATAAATGATTCCTGCCTTCTTTACAATGTCACCCGACCAGCGAGCTGATGGTTGGGAGACATTGTAAAAGCAGTATGAGGCAGTGGGTAAGACTGGAACAGGAGCGGAAAAGATGGCGCGCTGAAAGGAAACCTATACTCTGTGATGGATGAAAAACGGGTTGACTACTTCTCCTGACCTGGCCTATTGAAATAGGCCAGCAGTGCAAATACGGATACTTATCGATCGATAAACTGACGTTTAGAATCGACGAATTCGTCGAAATTGTCTATGGTTTGAACAACTGTTTTAACGAATTTGTCGAAGTTAACCGTCAGTTTGTCGATCGGTAAAGAACAATACTTGTGTAGGTCAGGACAAGATAGCGCGATGAAGAAGATACCCATACTCAGCAGTGGGTGAAAATGATATGATGTTGAAATTAAATACAAACAAAAATATAAGCCAACTTTCTCGAAACAATAAGTACTCAATTCCAATACGCTTGGCTTGAAGCCGACAAACGGAAATTTGCAAAATAATTACGCTGCAGATACATGCAAATGGCTAATTTAAGAATGTAAACCTTACTCCAAGAAAGTATGTTTATTATTATTTGTTCGCGAAAGCCGTGTTCCGAATGCGGCGACGTTTAAGGCAGTTCTCAGTGGAAACAGTTCTGTACCCTAAAGGTCGATTCACACATATCAGTGAAGCCACAGTTCCGACACAGTACCGGCACAGTGCGAAATATTCTTTCATACATTCTTTATGAACGCATCCACACTTGTCAGTGTCAGTGACGACACAGTGCTCTCAGTGTCAGTGCCGACACCGGCAATCACGGACGTTCTCGTTGACGACGATATTTTTTGTCGGATCACGGACGCCGCGGCATCAAAAACAAAATGGAGGACGAGCGATTGATAGAATTTAACTTTCACTGATATGTGTGAATCGACCTTAAAGGTTCGCACACATTAGGACGGGCCGCTGCGAGGCGCAGCGGCATTTCAATACAAATTCTTGCGCTGCTAGCCTGTAGTGTGCGATAGTTCATATAAAATGTACGAAAGTGATGCAGGCGTTGCGGTGCGCGCGTGCCTTTAGTCTGAATTTTGATTGTTTTCGAAAACGATCAGACGTTTCGTAAAGCTCCATGCATTATAATAGTTCCTTCACGTTTCCGCCAGGGGCGCTTCACTGTAATGTATGGAGCCTTACGAAACGTTTGATCGTTTCGAAAACTATCAAAACTCAGACTAAGGGTACTGAGTACTTGGCACTACATTTTTGTATTGCGCACAAGTTAAATGACATTTGTCAATCTTAGCAACTGCTAAGCATCGTTTATAATTTGAGCATGGTTTATGAGACTCAGAATTTAATGATGAGTTTAAATATCTGGTCTGGGTCTGGTCTGGGTGTTAGTTGTCCTTGTCTTTGTGTGTTCCATGGCATCCCCGACACAGGGTATCCTAGTGTGAAACGTTATTGTTTACTAGCTTCACTTCAGTTTCACCCGTTTTCCGGGATAAGAAAGAGCCCATGTGTTAATCCAGACTATGAACGACCTTCACTCCTCATGTAAATCCGTTCAGCCGTTTCAGCGTTCATAAGTAACACCTTTATAATATTAGTGAGATATATTTTTAAATTTCTAAGTGAACTCACCATGCCTTGCAAGTAGTAAGGAAGGACATCGCCCTCTGTATGCTTGGAGATGTTCCGAAGCTCCTGCAGAGCTTCCTCAGACTCCGCCGAAGGGTGATCAGGGTCCGTCCAGATGGTGTAGACCTGGGGATTTGACGTGGAATCGTTAGTTAACTGCTTTCAAGAATATTTTAGCTTTTGTCTCTTTACCTGTATCAAAAATAGTTGTTTCCCGGTTTCCTGGCTCATGCTTTCATCTAAGGCTAAAATACAGTTCACAAAGAAGTAAAAAACTTCTTGAATTTTTGATGGACTATCAAAAGTGAAAACTGGAATCTTAAGGCATTTCTTCAGCGTTTGATTTAAGTCGCTTTAAGTCGATTTAAGACCAATGCTTTGAGTGCCAACGGCACCTTCTGAGGGTCACCAGTACACTCAGTGATCATAATCAGGGCGGTATCATATGACACCCGTTTAGACATAGGTACTGGCTAGTGCTCATATTGTACCGTACGGTCGTTCATTGCATCGCTTTTGACACCATACCAAGCTTTACCTTAAGCCGCTTCTCCACCAAAGCCGTCAGCGCTAATGGCAGCGTCTGAGGATCACCAGCACTCTCATTGATGGCGACCAGAACATTGTCTTAAGCCACTCGCTTGCCCAAGCTGGCTTACATTGTATCGTCGTTCGTTGCATCGCTATAAAGCTATAAATATCATAACAAGCTGTACCTTAAGCCGCTTCTCCACTAAAGCTCTCAGCGCCAAAGGCAACCTCTGAGGGTCTCCAGCGCCTTTATCGGTGATCACGAACAGAGCGCTGTCATACGGCACCAGCTTGGCAGCGCTCGCCAGAGCCCGCATTGTACCGTCACTTGATACGTCGCTGTGGACACCCTGAGAAAAGAACGGCATAGGTTGAGACTTTACCTTGAAGTACCATACTGCCATCATGAGATAAAGAAGGTATCTAAAAAAATGTTTTTTCGTGCATCTGATATAGCTAGCAAAATTACGCATCTGATGCGTGAAAAAACAGATATCAACTTTTTTTTTGAGATTCCGCTCTTGGGCTTGCGAAGGCAGCATTGTAGAAGATAATTCACGCATTTCAAATTAAATAAGCTAATTTTTAAAATATAAAAAAAGGCTTTTATTGCATTGTCATCGGAGTTACACACGTTTACCAGCTCCATCGGACATCGGGAAGTGGCTCAAAATTGAATTGCAAGATTCCACCCGAACAAACATACATACATTGCAAGTTAAATGAAAGCTTGTAAAAACTCTCGACTAGAATGAGCTGAAAATCTTCGAACGGCTGAACCAATTGTCTTGTTTTACTTCTGTAGGGGTTAGTTAACCGAGCGAAGTGAGGTCTCAGAGTCTAGAGGAACAAAACGGCGTTTGTATGTTTGTCCGACGATAACTTGAGTATCGTTTATCCGATCTTCATGAAATTTCGCAGGCAAATTGTTCATATCAACACAATTTTCAAGTTCGAACACGAGCGAAATCGATCGAAGGGTTGTGGAGATATTTGGGCGTGAGGTTCAGTTCGCCGCGAACTACTAGTTATTAGTATCTTACCTGGTATTTAAGCAACAGTTTCGATAGCGCATCGGAGACGTCCCTGTCTTTAGAGCCACTCTTGCTCGGCTGCAGGTTGTGACGAGACCTCCAGTTTACACCTGTGAAAGAACGAACTAAGTTATCTAAAGGGTTTTAGGAAAAGGGTATGCTAAGCCGAAAAGGGCTCGTAGTACTCATCATTATGAACAACTTATACTATGCGACCAACGCGGAAATCGCAAAAAAATAGCAAAAAGAAAAAAACTGAAAAAAAAATAGCTGTTCCATAGTAAAATGTCAATGACTTTCGACAAAATGTGTGTGAATTTCTAACTCTCATTCATTAAGTCCATTGTCTAGAATCCCCTACCTGTTGCAACAGAAATCAAAATACTTCTCGAGTTATTGAATCGAAATGTCCAATATACAATTACAAAAACACGACCGCAACCGCTCGTACCATGTCGTTTAAACCAGCCCATACTTCGCCAAAGCATTGTTAAAGAACGTCAAATAATCTTATAGCGACAAAGTGTTATAATGTAAAGATATTGTAAATTCGACCTTGGACGGAGAACGTAAGAGTGGAATTATGTAAGCTATACGCTCCAGTTGCTTGGAAAATGGTAAAAAATCGGTTGGTCATTTGAATTTCGTTAGATCCGTCTAGTTTTTTCCTTGACGGTTGACTAGGCGTTTCCTGCGGGTTTGTCTGCGTGGATATATCTCAGGTAAAGATGGAGCGCTGGGCTAGATTGGATGAAGGCAAGAATTCTACTTTCGCGAGTACTTACACAAGACGCACACGTTGACATGTCAATACTCTACTTGTGGAGCTTATGTCAGCAAAAATATTTTGAAAAACAAGCTTTTTTGTAGCTATAATCCTTTTGTTTGTAATTTATGGTGTGAACTATAAAGAGTTTATCTATCTACTCGTATCTATCTATCTATCTTTTATTGCATTATGATCGGAGTTACACAGGTATACCAAATTTCAGCTCAATCGGACATCGGGAAGTGGTTCAAAATTGAGTCGCAAGATTCCATCTGAACAAACACAGTTACATAGTGATATACATAGTTAGTTACATATAATACATTGCAAGTTAAATATAAGCTTTTAAAAGCTAATCGTAAAAACTCGCATTTTCGTATATTTTCTCTTTCTTTTAAAACATCCTGACAATTTAAATTTTATTACGGTTTCCTCGACAAAGTCGATGGTCGGGTTAAAGTCTTTCCTGTCATATGGAACCCTAGATATCAAAGTACTAGAGAATTACAAATACAAGAACTAATGGGTTCATTACACGTAACGAGTCTAGTGGCGAGACAGTAAATGGGCACGATCGGCCGAGACAACAAAATCATGGTTTTAGCGACTGTCCGCCTCGTCATACTGTTTATATACGAGTAAAACGAGTACTGTGCCGAGGGCACTGTCTCGCCACTGTACTCTTTACGTGTAATCAACCCATATCAACGTCTCAAACTATAAATCTATTAAGCCTTAAGTTAGACTACAGAACCGAGCGAAGTGTCAGTACACACACATCCTCATCGCCATTCACAAATTTATAAGTATTGACACCCGAAAATCAACAATGAAACGTTCCAAAACCGCAGACATCGAACAGACTTAATTCTACATAACAATGACTGTAGAAAATCGATGCAGCATGAAGTACTGTCGACTTTTACAGTCATAAGTGGTGCTGCCGTTTTATACTAACCGACAGACGGAACCGATGTTTGCACGATCTGTTGTACCGTGGTATTTGACTAAACTAAACGAAGTGAGATCTCAGAGTGTAGGCTGTAGGGGAACAAATCGGCGCTTGTGTGTACGTACTCGTATGTTTGTCCGACGATAACTTGAGTATGGCTGATCCGATCTCGATAAAATTTTGCGAGCAAGTACTTCATTTTAATACAATTTTTAAGTTCAAATATGAGTGAAATCGGTCGTGGGGTTGGGGAGATTTAGGCGCTGTGAGGTCTCAGTTCGCCACGAACTACTAGTTTTAGTTAGTCTACAAAGGAGGAGGAAACGAGGGACTACAAAACCTCGATTTCGCGCATTTCATTTCGGAAAAATGAACCTTGCGTACGATGCGACAGAAACTGAGAAACACCTAATTTTCAATGTCTCCTCTCAATGATGTTTAGTCTCTTAAAATTCTGCGACGTAGATTTTTTTCTAATAAGTGTTTTTTTATTGTTTCAGGTAAGTGAGAAACTCCAGCATGCACTACTATAAAGGTATTTTATTAAAAGCTTTCACAAATACAATTCGTTGCTTACCATCAGGCCAGAAACACTGTATATATATTTTGGTAAGCAAAATATACAGGACAAAGTGATTGACCGGGCGAAGCGAAGGTCTCAGAGTGTAATGGGACCAAACGGCGTTTTGTATGTTTATATGTTTGTCCGATTTAGTGTGGTTGATGCGATCTTAGCTAATTTCGTAATTATTTCTACACTAGCGACCTGCCCCGGATTCGCATGGGTATGAAATATAGTCTATGTTACTCGCTGATGATGTAGCTTTATATTAGTGAAAGAATTTTTAAATCGGTCCAGTAGTTTTTGAGTTTATTCGTTACAAAGTACAAACATCTAAAAATACAAATCTTTCCTCTTTATAATATTAGTGTAGATGTAGATAGTTATTATTTATTATAGTTATAAGTTCGAATATGAGCAGTATCGCTCCAAGAGTTGTGAAGATATTTATAGAGGTCGCGAGGTTCAGTTCGCCGCGAACTACTAGTTTTTATTAAATGTGAAGATTATCATTGACGCATGTTACGCATCAGAATCTCCGGGTTGCTACTGACCGAGTATCTTCCATCTCGCCCTTGACCGTAGTAAGCTCACCAGCTAGAGCGAGATAGCACGCCTTAGTAAAAACTAGGGTTGTCGTTTGTTTCCCATTCGGGGAGCGTCCGAGCGGGGCTTCATTTGTAGTCCAGGTTAAAAAATACATAATAAGGAGACTTTTTGACATTTTCAACTGTTTTTCATTGACTATGTTTAAAAAAACGTGTTGACATGTCCGGGTTCTGGGCCCTAAAGTCCGGGGTTTTCACGCGTCTTGTCCTGGTTGCCAATTTTTAGAGATGCCAGCCCTAGTAAAAACCAGCTAATGATAATCAACACGCGTCTCCAAATAAAAACTTAGGAAACCCCCGGTTCAGGAAAACCATCGCGCATACATACAATAGACTTTACAAACCACAGACGGACGGCTACATTAGTATGCTGAACGTGTCGCGTCTTATTAAAGAAGTATTTGCAGTACTCTCATGTTTTTGAGACTAACTTGCATTGGTTATTGAGCTCGTGTTATTGGCATATCGATTAATTGATAAACAAAATAATGACTTGATTTTTTTTAAACAAGCTTTTATTGTGTTGTCATCGTAGTTACTCAGGTATACCGAATTTCTGATCTATCGAACATCGGGAAGTGGTTCAAAATTGAGTTGCAAGATTCTACACGAACAAACATAGTTACATACATTGCAAGCTAAATAAAAGCTTGCAAAAACAAGCTTTTATTGCATTGTTGTTTGAGTTGCACATGTGTACCGAATTTCAGCTCAATCGGACATCGGGAAGTGTGTTAAAATTCAGTAGCAGGTGTAACCCGAACATACCAACACGGCAAGTTTAATAAAAACTTGTAAACTACTGCAGTGCAATTACGGAACTGCCTCAGTCGAGAAACTAAAGTTTGGATTTAACAAAACAGTTAAAACATTACGATGTTATTCGGGCCAAAGTTCGGATCGGACGGAATAATGAGTTTTCACGAGCAAAAGGTCGAGGTCGGGCGTACTTGCTCGACTGATCGAATGCAGTGCGACAGTTTCGCGTAGGTCTGGCCTGACCTTTACGTGTGTTAGCGACGGTCACTGAAACGCTTGTAAAACAAATGTGATCCGTGACACTAATTGATTGACTGAAATCGTAGACAATTCGCGTCTTTGTTATGAGTCATCGATGGTTTAAAAAAATAGTTTTTTGAATGCTTTTATTTATTAGAAATTAATTGTGTCCCGCGGTTTTACTAGCATTTCCGTAATTTAAAATAACCTATACGTTAATTTAGTGAAGCCACTTTCATACCAAATTTCATGCAAATCTGTTTAGCCGTTTTTGCGTGATTGAGCAACAAACACCCAAGTGTACAAACATTTTAATATTATTAAGGTAACGATAAAAAAAATATTTTTGAAAACAAGCTTTTATTGCATTGTCATCGGAGTTACACACGTATACCAAACAAACATCCTACTTCCACTAATATCATAAACGCGAAAGTTTGTAAGAATGTATAACCCGGTCACAATATCTGTGCACCTCGCTGGAATGCGTATAGCCTCTCGGAAAGGCCTCTCGAGAAGCGGGAGCCTCTCCCGCTTCCCCTGTCACCTCTCCGCGCACTCCCCGGTGCGACAGTGCGACTATATAAGGCTATACGCATTCCAGCGAGGTGCACAGATATTGTGACCGGGTTGTACGTACCTATGTTTATTACTCATTCGCGTAAAAACAGCTGCAAGGATTTACATGAAATTTGGAATGAAGGTCGTTCATGGTCTGGATTAACACATAGGCTACTTTTTATCCCGGAAAATGCAGGTGAAACCGCGGAGCGCAGCTATACATTGCAAGTTAAATAAAAGCTAGTAAAATAAGCAAGTTTGTGCACAGTTGACTAGTTTCTAAGAAATTGAAATTAACATTGTGGCCCTGGCCTTACAGTCCAAGGCGAATCGATATCAATAACACGTATACGAACGAGTACGTTGACAACCTTCTCAATGTAATCAATAAACATTCAGCATTTTTAATCAAATACCGTAATAAAGGTAATGTATACCTGCTTCTATATTCGTACTAATACAGGGTAGTACAGAAAGGGACATGTATAACAACAACAAATAAAGTTGTGCGTCAAATTTCAATTGTAGAGACGGTAAATTTTCATCAAATCTACGAATTCATCACTTTATAATTAATTTACAAAAAAACAAAAACCGACTTCAAAAGACCGACTATTGAGTTACACATCTATTTGTCGCGCACGTACTTAATGCAATACTTAAGACTTATATGGTTTTCTCATGGATACCATTATCAGAACTGGACTAAATTGAAATGGGACCAAATGGGAAGCGTAAAAAAAGAATCATCAAAATCGATTCACCCAGTCAAAAGTTATGAGGTAAGAAACATAAAAAAAAGCATACAGTCGAGTTGATAACCTCCTCCTTTTTTGAAGTCGGTTAAAAATAATAAAACATGTGACACGTTTTTTTTTTTCTAAACTACTATATTTTTACAAAATAAATTTGTCTTTACCAAGTGTTGTATATAACATCTTATGGTCTAAATAAATGAATTGAATTGAGGGTATGCTATGCCGAAAGGGGCTCATACGAGCTCATCATTATGAACAACTTTTACTATGGGACGAATCTGGAATTCTCGAAAAAAATCAGCTGTTCCATAGAAAAATGTGAATGACAAAATGTATGGAACAGATGATTTTTTTCGCGAATTCCTGGTTGGTCCCATAGTAAAAGTATGAAGGTAGCTTATACCCTGGATAACATATAGGTTATTTTTTATCCCGGAAAACGCGGGTGAGACTAGTCAGGAGTCAGGAATGCAAATATAACATTGCTTGTTGGTGGTCTTTATTTTCATATGCAACCTTTAATCCTCCCTCTGCTGGGATACAGGTCTACCCTCGAAGGGTGATTAGGCCGTATTCCACCACGCTGCCAAGTGCGGGTGGATTCACATACGCATGATTTCTTCTCCGGACGTATGCAGGTTTCCTCACGATGTTTTCCTTCACCGAAAAGCCAGTGGTATGTAAATTTGTGCATAAGTCCCAAAGAACTCATTGGTACGAGTCGGGGTTTGAACCCGCCACCTCAAGAATGCGAAGCGGATGTTCTCCCACTGAGCTACCACGGGCTAAAATTTAATTTAATAAACCAAATAAATAATAATAAGCCGGGTATGAACGAAGTCCTGAGCATCAGCTAGTCTAATCAATCAAGGATTAGCATTTTTAATTAAATATAAAATACCATAAATAAGGTAGTAAATCTTTAATGTATACATTAACAATGTTGAAGCACGTGCTGTAAAATATGCTGTAAGTGTTTAAACACTCGCGGGTCCTTCTGTTAGATAAGGGTGATTTCACATTGGGATTTTTTTTAAGCCATTGAGTGATGAGCCGAGCAAATCGCTCGCCTGATGTTAAACGTCACGTTTGCCCATAACAGGTCTGCGCCACCCAGAATTTTGAACTCGCAGAATTCAAGGCCCTGCGCGGCACAGCACTCGTCACCCTGAGATATATCCTATTTGCCACGAAATTTCACTGGAAACAATTCCCTTCCAACCGGAACACAGTAATGTTTGCACATTACTGCTTGGCGGTGGAATAACTGGCAAAGGTGTGGTACTTCCCTAGGCGGGCTGTGCAAATTATTCATTATATAATATACGAGTATGTATAATGAATAATTGTGGATAAGAGACGCGAGGTTCTATTCACCGCAAACTGTTAGTTAATTTAATGTTACTATATCACCAGACACTAATTTGATCATAACCACAAAGGCAGCAGGAATAACAACCCGATACAATGCAGTTCCGTTATATTTCGCTGACACGCGATCGTTTGCTAATTGTAGCAATAAGTGCGGTTTAATGATGGCTGGAGTGTACGAGGAAGGCTGTTTCCTATTGAAATAATAGGTAAATATAGGGCTGTAAGGAAAAGGTATGCTTAACCAAAGGGCTCGTGGTACTCATCATTGTGAACAACTTTTACAATCATTGACATTTTTCTATGGAACAACATTTTTTTGTGATTTCAAAGTTGGTACTGTAGTAAAAGTGGTTCATAATGATGAGTACTATGAGCCCTTTTCGGCCTACAATACCCTTTTCTTATAACCTAGTAGATGTTGCAAGGCAGGAGAATGTATACGTAAGGGCCAAGTCTAGTACCAAGTTGTTTCGTCGACGGATTCCAAGAATAACCAAGTTTATTGATCGACCGAAGTGGAGTCTTAGAGTCTAGGCAAAACTAATGGTAAAGGTTATGTGTGTTTGTGTATTTGTCCGATGATAACTTGAGTACGGTTAATCAGATATTCATGAAATTGTGCAAGTAAGTAGTTCATCTATATATATAAAAATGGAACCCGTTTTCCTTGGTCACGGCATCACGCGTGAATGGCTGGACCGATTTCACTAATTCTTTTTTTGTTGTATTTGTTATTATTAGGAGAAGGTTCTTACGGAAAAAAATATTAAGAAAATCTCTCAGAAATATTGAAAACCCTAAAAACAGCCCTTTTCTTTTTGCCATACAAACGTTTTCTAACTAAAACGATCTTTATTGCTATTGTATAAAGTTCACATTGAATTGCAAGCACTCACTGTTGTTTAAGCAATGTTATAGGTATGTTCCTAACGTCCAAGAGTCAATTTGCACTTTATTACCTCTGTACAAAGTTCAAATTCAATCATATCTATCAAAACCAAGGAATTTTAAAATTTCGAAGGATTTGACTCCAAGCCATATCAAATTAAAAAAAAGTTGAAACAACAACAAACTGTCAATGTCAGTATTTTTTTTTTCATGGATGAGTTTGCTTTTGTCAACTGCTTTATGAAACAAATTCGTACCCATAATTGTAATATATTTTTTGTATAAAATTGTAAATAGTGTTTTGTGCAGTGTTTATATTTAATTAGGCAGTACCATAGAGAAGTACTATAAGGCAGTACGAAGTCTGCCGGGTCAGCTAGTTTCAATATAATTTTTGAGTGTGAAAATGAACAAAATCGGTTGAGCGGTTGTTGGGATAAAAGGTTGGGATTGTTGCAAAAAAGTTTGTGATCGCGAGGTCTACTGTTCGCAGAAATGCTGGTATTCGCGGCGAACTCTTGCGAGCCCTATGTCTCCACCCTATCAACCGATTTTGTCCCTATTTGGACTTAAAAATTTGTTGAATGAACTATACAGGGTTATTCATAAAGGGTATGCTAAACCGAAAAGGGCTTATAGTACTCATCATTATGAACAACTTTTGCTATGGGACCAACTCGAAATTCGCGAAAATAAAATCAGCTGTTCCATAGAAAAATGTCAATGACATTCGACAAAATGTATGAAACAGCTGATTTTTTTTCGCGAATTTCGAGTTGGTAGTAAAAGTTGTTCATAATAATGAGTACTATAAGCCCTTTTCGGCTTAGCATACCCTTTATGAATAACCCTACATGTCCGCAAGATTTCTTATAGAACGGGCAACCTCTACATCTCCACATCCTATCAACCGATTTCGTTCTTATTCGAACTTTATTGAAATAAACTACTTACCTGCATCTTAAAATCTGATTAATCGTACTCAGTCTCAAGTTATCGTTGGACAAACATGAAACCATATAAATGCTAATTGCTAATTGTCCTATTTGACTCTGAGATTCTCGCTTCGCTTAGTCAAGTAGTTTATCTACCTCTATAGTTTCCCTTTAGTTAAATATTGCTCTACTAGCTGCGCCCCGCGGTTTCACCCGCGTTTTCCGGAATAAAAAGTAGCCTATGTGTTAATCCAGACCATGAACAACCTTCATTCCAAATTTCATGTCCGTTCAGCCGTTTTTGCGTGAAAGAGTAACAAACATACATACATACATACATTCTTACAAACTTTCGCGTTTGTAGGATAGTATGAAGTAGGATTATTATTTCTGAAGTTTGTTGCAAATAGAAATATGAAATCACTTACCATTCGAATCGTATCCAACAATGACAATATCCGAAACGTTCAGTCCCTCCACAGTCAAGTCTTTCCATACTTCCAGCGCTCTATTCAGAGCTAGCGGCCTCAACGGTACCAGGACACCAGCGGGGGGACGGAGCCATGAGTCTTCTAGCCAGCCTCGTAGTGTAGAGCTCTTGCTTTCGGTAGGAAGAGGCGCGGGTTTCACTTCGTCGAAGGTGCGGACGTCTGGTGGTTGAGGCTCGCCTGAAAAGACTTGCTTGTTGATTATTATGTCCTAGTACATGAGTCTTGCTTTCGGTTGAGAAAGATAGATATTTCTATGACATGGCGATAGGTACAAGGGAATTTCAGAGTAATGAAACAAACAATAACAATTAACAACTTAACATACAAACACAATAAACAAAGACAAAAGGGACCCATCTCAGTAAAATGCTGAGTCCCTGGTACTTTTCTGATGATTGGATGTAGTTGGGAATGTTCTGTTAGGATCGAAGGTCTGGGGCTGGTCTCCAATGCGAACGATTTGGTTGTTATGATGTCCTAGTACGAAATGTGTACAGTTGAAGACAAGTCTGTTGTTGTTGTTCTAAAAAGCATGCCTTTAACGATGTGTCAGCCGCTTAAGCCGCAACACGTCGCTACCATAATATTTATGCGTATTTTATGCAGATTCTTATCAGATTCAGGGTATGCGGTTTTGTTTTTACTTGCCATATAAATGTTGTTACACGGTTTTATTCAGTTTTTGTCCGGCAAAAGGTTCAAGGTCGAATTTGAAGGTGGAACTGGGCCAGTTATTTTGTTTGGTTTTGGTTTATTTGTTTGAGTTTCATTGTGTTATCAAAATATTGAGTCGGAGACTGTTTTGACTGTTGTGTCGCTTGTTTGTAAAATTGTAATGGATAGTTTTTATAGCTGGTTACAGTAGTGAGCCGAGCCGCTCGATGCGAACGCGAACAGTACACTGGTCTATGTTACTCGCTGTTGATGTAGCTTTCTATTTGAGAAAGAATTTTTAAAAGCGGTCCCTTACACCGTAGATTTTCCTTGGATTCGTACGAAACGTTTTGAATCTACGTTTCTGATCCGTACAGCCAGGGAATGGTATAAACTGTCGGCTTCCTTGTTTCCTGAAAGATATAATCTTGGGCTTTTCAATGTCAGAGTGAATAGGTACTCGTATCTACTAAGTTTGTGTGCTTAATCTTCGGCCACATCGTTGCTTACCAAAAGGCGAGTTGGTGGTCAAACTCGAATTTATTCGCGACAAGAACATTATTTTTACAAAACAAAAAACAAAAACCGACTTCAAAACACCGACTATTGAGTTATTCATCTATTTGTCGCGCACGTACTTAATGCAAATTTAAGACTTATATGGTTTTCTCATGGATACCATTATCAGAACTGGACTAAATTGAAATGGTACCAAATGGGAAGCGTCAGCTTTCTAATAAAAAAAAGAATCATCAAAATCGATTCACCCAGTCAAAAGTTATGAGGTAACAAACATAAAAAAAATAAAAAAACATAGAGACGAATTGATAACCTCCTCTTTTTTTGAAGTCGGTTAAAAAAAAGTGAAACTCACTGTTTTCAGTCTTAGGGCTCCTCTGGCCGGGGAGCTCAGCTTCGTCCTCCTGCATGCGCTCGGGCTCCTCGTCAATGGCTCTCGTCGTCGCTTGACTTGTGGTTTCAGTCTGTAAATAAATTAATATTAATAAATTATTTTTCAAAATAATTTTATAAACAAGCTGTTGTTGCATTGTCATCGGAGTTACACAGGTATACCAAATTTCAGCTCAATCCTACACCGGGAAGTGGTTCAAAATTCAGTTTATTAGACTTGCGTTTGACCGCCATCTCGCCTGATGGTAAGCAACGATGCGGTCTACGATGGAGCACGCGCGCCTAGAAGTAACCGATTCACTCGCGACTTGAAGACACCTAGATTATATCTATCGGGGAACACCCACTCGGGCAGAGTGTTACATACTCTAGCAGTTTTTAGTTGCAAGATTTAACCCGAACATACATAATACATCCAAATACTGCAAGTCAAATAAAAGCTTGTAAAGCATCGAATGACGATTTTTACTCGGCTCGTATAATTCTTAATGATATCGCTGGTTGTTTCGTAATATCGACTTTATGGCATCCATTTGCCAAAATTACCGAAAACGAAATGTCGGATTTACCAGTTTTATTAGTTTCTTATATCAAGGGAATTCCGAACTTCGCCAAAAATGATGAAAAAATTGACTGTGAACGAGTTTTTGATTCAGAATTTTATTTCGTAATTCTTTGTGGTTTTTCTTTCTGTGTTACCGAAATACTGCACATAAATTTTAGACATAGAATAATACAGGTATAGGTAATTGATCGCTTACCACCAGGCGGCCTGTTTGCTTGTTTGCCATCTATGGCATAAATATAATAATTTTGAACCCCAACGCAAACAGATGTTATAAGTTTGTATATGTGTTTGTCTGTGGCATCGTAGCTATGATTTACGATCTTTTCAGCCGTTTGAAGATTAGCGCTTTTTTGGTTGTGATTTTTTGATTTTATTTTTTGTTGACATGGTCGGTCAAATTATTAGATGTTTTCTCATTCATTATTTATCTGCCGGAACATAAGACCTCCTACGCAGAAGGTCGTCGTCCGGTCAACGGAATCTGTAGTAAATTAAACTATGACATCTTATGCACACTGTGTCATCTTTCAAGCAAAAACTTCGCGCTTCTCCTTAATATTTACGCACGACACTCTTGTATATTTACGGTGCGTTCGATTTGGGATCGGTGGCAAAAATAACGGTCAAAAATTACAAATCACATCAATAAATCACATGCAGCGTTTGTTTTGAGAATGTGTGAGCAGAAGTGGCGTTTTTAACTGTTTTCGTTACCGTTCGGTTAGGTCAAAAACAGCTAAATATGCCGTCGTGAACTTTTGACCCACCTGCGAAGGTGAATTAATACTGATACAAGGCAATTTGTTATTTTGCGTCCGTTTTGGGTAGTGAGCAAAATTGCCATTATTGGCGAAGTTGTCAAACTGAACGCTTTACATCAACGCCAATTTTGCACATGCCACCAACGTTATTGTTCCCAGAACAAACGCATTTTAGAAAGATCCATTACAGTCCTTAGCCTATTGCTGGTCATAGTAATGCCTCTTCTAAGAAAGATACGTGGGTCTTGTGTCACGAATCTATTGGCCCCCGTCGTGTCACGCAGGATAAAAGGATAAACCACTTTAATCCACTCTAAAACCCTTGCACCCTAACAGTTGTTGGTTCTTCAACAGATACTGCCAGCTATTGCCACTTCAGCATGCTAATTCTTTGAGACATTTTACTCGTACTTTAATTCTTTGTCGAATAATCTCATTTCTTATTTTATCTTTCAAAGAAACCCCGAGCATAGCTTGCTCCATAGCTGAATGACTTTAAATCAATGGCATAGCTTCACTGTCAGTGTCTCGGTAAGAAGAGCTTCAGAGGAAGTGTGTTCCACATCCTGCAGCTGTCTACGACCAAATTCTCGCCCTACTAGTTCAATGCAATGTTTATACTAACCTTCTCATCATTGTGAACGGAATTGGTATCCTCCAAGTCGTCTCTATGTTTATAAACATAGTTGTCTGTCATAGACAATGTGTAATCCTCCGTCACTTCACTTATATCTACTGTTGTAACTTTATCGTTAGTTTCTTTGGAATCGTTAAAATCTGGCGCGGCGGTTGTAGGCGGGAACTCTGTCACTTCTTTCTCAACATTGTCTATCGATTCGTAGTTTTGTATGTCAGTGTCTTCGATTACGTCACCAGTGTCTTTAAGTATTTGGTCTGTTTTGGAATCGTCTAAACCTAACTCACTGTCCTCGTCGCACTTTGCACTGATAAAAGTTATTATGAGTAGCACTAAAGCGATTGTCCTTCTGCTTGGTGTCGCCATTTTAGTTTTGGATCACTCGGTGGGGGTTGTCATCGTTTTTTGGAAGGGGATCTGGAACAAAGAGAAATGTGTTGTTAGATGAATTCATATTGAGATGTGCTACTGTTATGCGAGAAATCATACAAAAGTAAAAAAAAAAAAAATTGCGATTCGTGCAACGTAAATCACGGCAAATGATACCTCGCGAGACCTTTCCTCAACCCTTCGAACGATTTGACTCATATTTTAACTCAAAAATGGTATTGGAACGAACTACTTGCTTGCAATTTCATGAAGATCGTATTGAGCATACTCAATCAAGCAAGCATGTTATCTTCGGACAAACACACAAAATATTCAAATGCTAATTTGTTCCTCTAGAATCTTAGTCTTTTGCAAAACTACGAATTATTCTACAAGAATTCTCTGGGTATATGCGAGTGAGTTTTCGTTGTCACCTTAGGTGGTATCCGGGGTAATCTGTCCCTGCCTCCCCCACCCCTCTACGCCACTCCTACCAGGCTCAATGTCCGCTAATACCTAGTTATGTAGTAATTACAGCTGTTTACAAAACGTTGCATAGCTAAGATTTACATAACCGGTTAGAGGAATGTAAGTACTTGTTCCTATATTACTGTTTAGTTATTTACTTATTTATTTATGTTTGTTGAGTTTTATTGCTATTGCATTGTTATGGTGCGTAGATTTTATGGCTTGATTTTTTTTATCCTTGGTCTAAGTTTATATCAAAGTCACTTGCACATAACCTTCTTTTTTGAAGTCGGTAAAAATTCGGTAATAGCTATTTTTGTGTTTTTATTTTTATTTTATATCGCTCGCCTGATTTTAAACGTCACGTTTGCCCATAACAGGTCTGCGTCACTCAGAATTTTGAACTCATACAATTCAAGCAGGGGCGTGGCACAGCACTGTGTTCGTCACCCTGAGATATAAGATGTTTAATCGTTAAAATATCAATGGCAAAAACGAAAGCCAATATATTATTTATTCATATTATATAAATCAATTGCTGTTCGTTAGTCTCGCTAAAAATCAAAGATCTTGACCGATTTCCACAATATTTATTTTTTTTGTCTTCGCTCTAATACAAGAGTGGTTTAAAAGAAAAAAAAACGCGGGCGAAACCGCGGGGTGCAGCTGGTATTAATATAGACAGAAATATGCTACAAAAAGTAAAGAATTTGGCTTGGTCGCATCCCGCACGTGGTCAATTAAGATGGTAGATTTGGAATCCGATAAAAAATGGACCAGGGACTAAATTTACATTGAAGGGTTCCGTGCATTTTTGTATAGAAATAGAAATACCTACTTTTTAATACAACTAGTTGATGTTCGGACTTTTGTACTCGGTGCGTACCAGGTTTGTGGCTATAAAATACAGGGCTAAAAGGAAAGGGTATGCGCTATGGGGTCAACCCGGAAATCGAAAAAAATCATTTGTTCCATAGAAAAATGTCAACAACACTCAATTTCCGGTTTGGTCCGATAGTAAAAGTGTTTTATAATGATGAGCACCATAAGCCCTTTTTGGTTTAGCATACCTTTTCCATACCCTGTATAGGAGTCGCTAGGTCTAGTTTGCCCATCCTCAATCTTTAACTATTTAGTTTGGTCTAAGCCGGCCATTCGTATGATTTGTAATTATTTTGTCATTGCTTTCCAATGTAGGTGAGTAGGTGTGTACGTATACGTAACGTCTGACCTCTACGGGCGACCTCATCATGAGGCTATCTAGTAGTTAATTGGAAACAGGATATGTCTATTATGGATTAGTTGAGTTTTGCGGGTTTCACACGCTATTCTACAAGAGTCGTGAAATTTTAAAGAGCCAAAAAACTTACGATCAAAATGAGAACCGGCTCCATTTTAAAGACGGTGTCCACTTCTCCATTTAATCCAGTTTAGATCAGATTCCCTATTCTTGAACGATCGAGATTATCTCCATCACTCTGACACTCATGTCATTTTTTGACAGTGGCCGGGATAATATCTCACTCTTCAGAATAGCCCCTGGCCCTGGAGCCCTATTCTGTCTGACAAACTGCTAAGCCTATTGTGATTTGCTTTGTTTTTGTTTAAAAGGTGACTTGATGGAGGGTGTTCATTAGGATACCTACCGATAATATAAAATAACACTTTTACAAAAATAAACAAACACAAAATAAATCTGTAATAATAAAAAAACAATGATGTCAGGTGTGATCATAATTAATTAAGTGTTTTCTCTTCAACCCACGGATCCCTAAATATCTGTCGGACCCCAAAAAACTGGGATTCCACATACTGACGTAACTAAAAAGTTATGATGTTCAGTGTGATCAATGAAGCGTTTCGTCTTCATCCCACGGAACCCTAAATATTTCTTGGACCCCAAAAAACCGGGGTCCACATACTGACGTAACGACGTGTGGCCACGGTGAGTCATAGTACCTGAATATAATGATGGTTGACCGCTTTTTACCGCAGACCATGTAGCCAGTTGACTGATCTTACTATCGTCTTCTCAGAAAAAGTACGCTTGGCGAGTTGGTTTGGACCGTCTGTTTTTTATGTTGATAGACAAGATATACTACTATACTACTAAATATTATAAACGCGAAAGTTTGTATGTATGGATGTATGTTTGTTACTCCTTCACGCAAAAACGGTGGAACGGATTTACATGAAATTTGGAATGAAAGTTGTTCATGTTACGGATTAACACATAGGCTACTTTTTGTCCCGGAAAACGTAAGTGAAACCGCGGGGCGCAGCTAGTGTCTGTACATTTGTCCAGGACATAAACGCCGATTTGTTCCCCTAGACTCTGATACCTCGCTTCGCCCGGTCAATTATTTGTCTCAATCACAAGCCCAATATGGCAGCTGTCATTATATCTACCGAAACCATGGCACTATTGTCCCAGCCGTAATTGGAACCAATCGACTAATGGTATCGGACAAAAAATGTTGAGGCTACTCGTGCTTCCTGCTCATATGTACCGCCTGCGTGGCTGATCAGATTATGGCCTTTTCATGCAATTGAGTGACGGGACGAATAATTCGCTCGAACAGAATTTAGAATTATTAAAATTCATGATCCTGCGTGGCAGAGCACTGCGCTCGTCACTCTTGTTCTACGACCGACGAATTCAATAGATCTAATCTTGCAACTGAATTTTGACCCAATTCCCGATGTCCGATTGTAACTCCGATGACAATGCTGTAGAAGGTTGTTATCTTCTTTTACTTTTTTGTATAAAAATTAATCGCTGTTCGTTTGTCTGGCTATAAGTCGAGAATGGTTGGACCGATTTCGCTTATTTTGATCTTGAAATATTTGTGAAAGTTCAGAGGTTTAAAAGTAAAAAAAATACTGCTTCTGAACCCCCCCCCCCCCACCCCCCGGGCGCAGCTAAATTTCAATTTGTTTTCAATGGTAACTATCTATCTAATTTCTATTTATCTACAAAACTATTTAACTGATTTAACATAGATACGGTTTTTCTGTATATAAAGTTTGCGATTCATCGGCGATGGTTCTTAGATATTTATGATTTGTTATGATGTTCCGTCAAACACTGTAATAAAAAATGTGTAATTGTGTGAACTGTGACTCGATCGAGAGTGTTCTTAGCTATGATTCATGAAAATGTTGGCAGCCGTTTTAAGAATAATCAGCAATTTTTAACCGACTTCAAAAAAGGCGAAACGAGCAAATCGCTCGCCTTTGTTGAACGTCACAATAAACTTGAAACTAAATTACTTGTTTCAACAAAATTATTAACGCCGCCGTCCATTGCAACAGCCTTACCACGTGGTCAACCTTCTTGCATAACCCAGGAATTGATAGCCCCTTATCGATCGGAACTTGTCAGGCGAACTTTCCCTTCGTGAAATATACTCGGTACTTAATGTGTTTACATATTTGGTTTGTCGAAACATTGGTGTATGTAAAACTTGCAAAAATTTCGACACGTAACGATTTATGTAATTCTGGCGTACACTTCAAGACACAGTTTTTGAGCAAAGCACTGAAGATGCTAAATCCAAATATAGTTAAAAAAACTGAAAACACACATTGTAATTTGTCTTTGACAGGTGTGCAAAGTTTGAATTAAATCTGATCGTTCAAAGTAGGGCACAATCGAGTCCAAAAGAATCGGTTACAAACATACAGGTGAAACTAATAAAAGTCTGTTAAAGATACCAAATCTTGCGACTGAATTTGGAACCACTTCCCGGTATCCGATTGAGCTGAAATTTGGTTGAAATTTGGCTGAAACTTCTTGCTTCTATGGTAGCCCAGGGTAAGCAACGACGTGGTTGAGACCACGCGCAGACTTAATTAACTCTAACCTTGAAAAGTCCAAGATTATATCTCACGAAGCGAGGATGCCATTAATTCGTCAGAACTTCTTGCTTCCATGGTAGCCCAGGGTAAGCGACGACGTGGTTGAGTATAACACATGCAGACTTAATCAACTCTAACCTTGAAAAGTCCAAGATTATATCTCACGAAGCGAGGATGCCAGCAGTCTGTTATTCCCTAGCCATAGACAGGGTTAATAAGAATTATTAGGAACGTTTAGCCTACTGACGATGGCCCCTGATGATGATAAGCCGAAAAGGGCTCATAGTACTCATCATTATGAACAACTTTTACTACGACACCAACCCGGAATTCGCGAAAAAAAATCAGCTGTTCCATACATATTGTCGAGTGTCATTGACAGTTTTCTATGGGACACCTGTTTTTCTTTTCGCGAATTTCGGGTTGGCCCCATAGTTAAAGTTGTTTATAATGAGTACTATGGGCCCTTTTCGGCTTGGCATACCCATTACGAATAACTCTGTATACCGTATCAGAAACGTGCAAACGAAAACAAGCTAGTACCATGATACCAATGATTTATTGGATGAAGTCATTGTGCTTACTTAAAATAAACTTTTTTTTTTTTTTAGTTAACCTGTAATGTCCCACTGCTGGGCAAAGGTCTCCTCCAATCACTCATTAATTCGTATAAATCCTACTAATGTTATAAACGCGAAAGTTTGCGAGTATGTATGTTGCTCTTTCAAGCAAAAACGGCTGAACGGATTTACATGAAATTTGGAATGAAGGCTGTTCATGGTCTGGATTGACACATAGGCTACTTTTTATCTCGGAAAACGCGGGTAAAACCGCGGTGAGTAGCTAGTTTAGAATAAATAACTGATTAATGCGTGTAAATTAACATAATTATGCTAATATTTTTCCGGAGCCCAGCTGTATCTGTATTATGATTCTAAGCATAGAGAAGGAAGATGTTGGCTGAGCGCGGCTGGTCGTGTTCCGGTGTGATCTTCCTAGTAGATAGAATCTATTGTCAGAGACTAGGTACGTTTATAAATAACAAAATTGTTTAAAAAACTAAAAAACAGGTGTGCAAAGTTTGAATTAAATCTGATCGTTCAAAGTAGGGCAAAATCGAGTCCAGAAGGGTCGGTTACAAACATACAGGTGAAACTAATAATAAAAGCGTGTTAATAACGTTTCACACTCATAGCTCCCACTAGGATAACCTGTATCGGGGATGTGTCTACCAAAGTGTATCAAAATTGGCCGGTAAATGGTGATTGGTGCTGCAACAAATTTCCCCCCTTTTTGAGGGAAGTACCCACCCAATTAAAAAATCTCGACGACAAAAAAAGCCATGACATTGTAGAACCTGTTTACGAAGTTTCGTCGAGATTTGTTGAGAAACGCGACCTGTACGCGAAAACCATACAAACAAACAAACATCCAGACAGATGAAAGCAAAGGCCAGTTACTGTTGTTGCTGCCAGTCTTTGATTCCCCTTATTTTGTGCGAACTGCTAGAGTGTGGAATGCTCTGCCCGAGTGGATGTGTCCCGAATCCCGATAGATATAATCTGGGTGTTTCCAAATCGCGAGTGAATCGGTTCCTTCTAGGCAAGAAAAACGTTGTACAGACGCTTCGCTCGGTCAATTAAATAGGATGAGTGGTTTAGGCGCGACGGTAGATCATACGTAAAAACAAACATATATAGAAAGCTAAACATATAACACTTCCTCTTGGCTTTGTAGTCGTAAAAATGTTCATCATGTATTCTAAAGTGTAACGTTAAAAACAACAAAGATGGGAACAACGTAATTTGGCTCAGAGCTCTAAAAACTCAATAAACATGTCATGAGACGTTTAGGGAAAATCCTCAACAACTAGAGACTCTGTGGAATACTAATCGACTACTAGGAACTATTATTTCAGTTCCTACTTTAGTGTTAGGTATACTTAACATAATTATATTGACCGAGCGGGGTGAGGTCTCAGAGTGTAGGGGAACAAAACGGGGCGCTTGTATGTATGTACTCGTTTGTTTGTCCGACGATAGCTTGAGTATCGTTGATCCGATCTTGATAAAATTTTGTAAGGAAGTACTTAATTTCAAAACAATTTTTAAGTTCGAATATGAGCGAAATCGATCGCGGGGTTGGGGAGATTTATTATGGTTAGTATCTATTCTGATGCTCATGAAATTTTGCTGAATGATTCTGAGATTCTGAGACTTTTGACACGCTCGGTAAAAAATAAGTTAAACAGGTAAAATAGAATAAACAAAGTCTCGATTTATAAGATTGTTATTGTCAGAGGTTTCCTTTTTGCATGTCAATGGGAATCTCGTCGACGGCTTGAAGCGAAACGGACACAGTCTAAATTTTAATTTTTTAAAGTATAGATTCATAAATGCTCTCCATTTAAGATGCTAATATTTTAAAAGATAATAGTACTCATCATTATGAACAACTTTCGAAATCCGAAATCGAGAAAACAAAATAGCCGTTTCATACATTTTGTATGAAACGTTTTTTTTTTTATTATGGCATCTTTTTTTTTCCATGTTTGCATAAACCGTATTATAAACTAAACATTTACACTATCGCATTTCTGATATAATGAGTTCGATTCGTAAAAGCGTAAAATAGTAAGCGAACATTATTAGTCAGTAACTCTGTAATTATAATTTAAAAAAATAATGTTCTCGTTTTTCTCGATTTCATCCTTACGTCGTTTTATCAGTCAGCATGCGACGTATCGTAAGATTCGAGTCAAGGACTCACGTATGCCACTCTAGCTTTCCGGGAGCGTTACACTCACGCGGTTTACCTGTCAATTGCCCGGGCGAAGTGAGGTCTCGGTCTACCGGAACGAATCTGCGTCGCATGTGATAAACAGGTTTTTTTTTGTGATAGGGGGCCGTTCAAGTATTACGTAAGCACTATAGGGGGGCGGGGGGGTCTTTGCTTTGCTTATTTTTTATGACATAGGGGGTAGGGGGGTCTATTAATTGTTTAGTTGAGTATTTTGTAAGTACGTTATTTAACCCTATACTTGACATTGTGCACTGACAGATACGTTAAACTTAAGAAAATCTTACAGCCAAAGGAACTCACATTGACAAAAACTAAATTACCAAAATGGTAGATATATTTGTACTTTAGTGGTAAAAAATATGTTTATGATACTGGCAACTCGAAATCATCAGTAGAATGCAAAATGGCGGACCGTGTGCGTGCTTCTACTGCCCGCAAGGTAAGAAAAATATTTTTTATAATGTTATTCGTCGTAATTCGTTAAAAAAAGTTGCATACCTAGTAGATTACTAATATAACTTTCTATAAAAGTGGCTTTTCATGTGAAAACACAATAAAAAATGTATGTAATAAACATATTTTTGTGATAGTATCTCCTGGTGTACATTGCCAGATTGGCAACAAAGATAGATTTTTTTGTTATGTATCTGTGTGGATACACTGCCAGGGTTGCCACAAACCAAACTTGTTTTATTATGTATCTGTGCGGATACATTGCCAGATATATTATTGAAACTGGAATTAATAAAATATTTTAGTATGTTGCATAAATAATCTTTAGATGAATATATCTATATATACGTAATCTCAAATATGACTAATAATCTAAGATATTATATTTTATAGGTACCACTACACCAACTGCAACAGAGTAGAGCCCGACAAATTGTAGCTCTTGTCCCGAGACCAGGGGCTAAATCTGATTTGGAAAATAGTGACTCATCATCTGATGAGCTACAGCAATACTACCACCATTCTACGCTTAGAACTCATGTATCAGACAGCAGCTCACCACCACCATCATTGCCTTCGTCGTTAGAAAATCTGAACATACTTGACTCAGATGAAGATGAAGAGTTGAATGTGGTTCTGGCGACATCCTCATTGCAAACCTGCCAATCTTCGCCATCAACTAGCGTGTTAACATCATCACCTGTGCCATCACCGCGACCCATTCCTTTGACGAACTCTGAACAGGTACCATCACCGCGACCCATCCCTTTGAAGAACTATGAACAGGTACCATCACCGCTTAGTATACCCAGTCCATCACAACGAGCTAACGCACTAAGAACCTCTGAACAAGTGCCCTTACCGCTTAGCGTGCCTTCACCTGCATCTGCTACTCGATCTAAAAAATCTAGAGTTTTGGTAACGCAAAGAAAAGTGAAGAAGGTGAAGGTCAAGAAACTGGAACCAAAGTGGACCTGCAAAAAGTTCACCGGTGTAGCTGATATCGAAGATAGTTTGTTTGAGAACTCAAACACAGGATTTACGCCTATTGAATACTTCAAGCTGTTTTTCTCCGATGACATCATCTCGCTCTTAGTGCAACAAACTAACATTTACAGTACACAGATAAAAGGAACGTCAATAAATATTACGGAAGATGATATAAGAGATTTTATAGCGATAATAATACTCATGGGGGTTGTTAAAATGCCAGCTTAAACTGATTACTGGTCTACAAAATACAGATATAAAAAAGTGGCTGATATTATGCCATTAAAAAAATTTCAAAAGATTCGGAAATATTTGCACTTCAATGACAATTTGTTGGATGACGGAGATAGGTATCACAAAGTTAGACCTCTGCTCCAAATTGTACGTGCAAACTGCTTAGAGGTCGAAGAAGAAACAAGGTTCAGTGTCGACGAGATGATGGTTCCTCATAAAGGTACTAGAGCTGGCAGTCGTAAGCAGTACATAAAAAATAAGCCCAAGAAATGGGGATATAAAATTTTTGTGCGCGCGGGTATCTCTGGAATCGTGTATGATTTTGTAGTCTACGGTGGAGAAGATACTTTCCGATTTCACACGTTCACTGACGAAGAAAACAGCATGGGATTGGGAGCTAAAGTTGTTATAGCTTTGGCACAATCCATTCGCCAACCTGCTTGTAAAATTATGTGCTTCGATAACTTCTTTACATCTATTGAGCTTTTACAGCATTTGCGGAATGAGTATGGAATATTTTCAGTGGGAACAATAAGGCAAAACAGAATGCGAGGAGCAGAGAAAAAACTTCCAACAGACAAAAATCTGAAGAAACGAGGCCGAGGATCTCACGCTCAAGTGGTCTGCAATGTGAACAAAGTTGTTGTTGTGAAGTGGCATGACAATAAATGCGTTACAGCCGCTAGCACCTATCTGGACTCTAGGCCGATTCAGGTAGTCTTAAGGTACGATAAAGAAAAGAGGCGAAAAGTGCCCGTGTCTTGTCCAAATATTATCAAGCAATACAATACAAACATGGGAGGCGTCGATTTGGCGGACATGCTAATCGCTTTGTATAGAACACCATTCCGAGGACACCGTTGGTACTTACCTCTCTTTTCGCAAATGGTGGACATTTGCATAAACAACGCATGGCTCTTATACAGACGTGACATGAAAAGATCAAAAACTATCGCTCTGAAAAAGTTTCGGATGGAAATTTATGAGAGCCTCCTCAAATTTGGTAGAATTGCACACGTAGAAAATAGGAGTTCAGCCCAAATAATAAAGAATCCGAGGGCTGAAAGACCTTGTGATGACATCCGCTTCGATCTGGCTGGTCATATACCAACTTACTCGACCAAAGGAAGATGCAAGCATTGTACAAAGGGGCAGACTAAGCTATTTTGCCAAAAATGTAATGTGAGGTTGTGTTTAGTACCAGAACGTAATTGTTACCTAGATTATCATTATAAATAATGAAAAGACAATTAGATTGTCTCTCAGAAGGGAAGACTGAACCTAAAAATTGATCTCGTCCATAGTACCTAAGTTAATTATGTTCCTAAAATTAGGATTTAAGTATAAGTACTACTTAGATATTATATCTTTGTATGCATGCAGACTGTTTATGTTATTGTTTTCTATGTTATAACAGTATTATTAAATATTAGAAACAAAATATTTTTGCTATAAATATTTTCGCCTTCTTGGCGATGTATCCATGTGGATACTAACTTCTTTGGAGTGTCTTTAGTGTAGACTAGGCAATGTGTCTTATAAGATACTATCAATAAAACAAGAATTAGTATATTATGATTTTTTTTATTTATTAAAACCTGTTCTATATGTCCCTAGGAACATAATTAAAATTTAAAAAATATAAAAAATTTAAAAAAAAAGTTCTGCCAATTATAGGGTTAAAACTTATAGTCCTCTTTCCTAAATCTATTTTCTTACTTCTAGAATTATAACTTCTGCTCATGAATCAATAAAAAAACAATACATTAAGTAGGTAATAGAAAAATGTTTACGTTGGGGGGGTAAATAAATGTAATAAATCTGCTTACGTAATACTTGAACGGCCCCTAGGCTTGCGTTTGACCGCCATCTCGCCCGATGGTAAGCAATGCGGTCTACTATGCAGCACGCGCGCCTAGAAGAAACCGATTCACTAGCAGGGCAACTCTAAAACAATGAAGACTGTCCACGCCTGAGATACTTGAACCAAACAGCTTCTGTTCTACGATTTTCGAAAGTTCACAAAAAGAATCAGCTGTTCTGTATAAAAAGTTCATTGACCTTGGACAAAATGTATGGAGCAGCTGTCGAGTGCTATTCATATTTTTCCATGAAACAGCAATTTTTTTTCGCGATTTAGAGCTGAGTTCAGTAAAAAAATATCACCAGTTCAATAATGTAAGAATGCTTCAAATGTCTTGGCCAAGTGTTATCGACGGGTAAAACTGCGAAACGAAAGAATTTCATCACGACTCGCTAGTTAATGTTTACACTGGTTTGCAAGCTATTCGTTTATATCAATAAAGGCGTGGACAGACCACAGCATACACTGAGAAAAATGGCCATCTAAATTCCATTGAATTCACTTAAAGTACGGAGCATACTGATATCACCAAAAAGTAAGATGATTAGCACCAGTTTTTACCAGTTCTTACCAGTTTTTACCAGTTTTTACCAGCTTTTACCACCGTAAAAACTGGTGCTTATCAACAGAACATGCCGCATGAGCATTCGCGAGCATACCGAAGCTATTGTAGCTTACTGGAAGACCAACCGCTTCGCATTCGTGAAGCGAGTTCAAATCCCGACTCGTACCAATGAGTTCTTTGGAAATTATGTGCGAATTTACATACCACTAGCTTTTCGGTGAAGGAAAACATCGTGAGGAAACCGGCATACGTCCGGAGAAGAAATTCAATGGCGTATGTGAAGCCAATCCGCACTCGGTCAGCGGCGGTGGAATACGGCCTAATCACCCTTCAAGGGTAGACCTGTATCTCAGCAGTGGGATGATAAAAGGTTGAATCGATTGAGCATATTTGCTCAGGTCTGCCTGCGCCTTAAGTTTTCTCTCGAACGAAGTTACGGACAAAAAACTATACAAACACAAATTAAAACTGACTCAACGCCATACCTTGAACTCGATAAGATCTTTTGTACAAGGTTATTCATAGAGGGTATTCTAAGCCGAAAAGAGTTCATATTACTCATCATTATGAACAACTTTTACAATGGGACAAACTCGAAATTCGCGAAAAAAATGAGCTGGAACAGCTCATGATTCTATGGAACAGTTCCATAGAAAAATGTCAATGACACTCGACAAAATGTATGGAACAGCTGATTTTTTTTTGCGAATTCTGAGTTGGTCCCATAGTAAAAGTTGTTCATAATGATGAGTACCATGAGCCCTTTACGGCTTAGCATACCCTTTATGAATAACCCTGTATATGTACTTATCATACTTGAAGTTTTTGTTGATATATTATTTGCTTTTAACACTTGTCGGGTGGCAGACACGATTCGGTCAATTGCTCGCAAAAAATGCCGGTTTTGTAGTTTATTTTGATTAATGAGTACCTATACTATATTATTACCTGTTTTGGTATATCGGACGTGGCCGAGAGCTTCGGGATATGGAATTATTTCTAAATATATTATTATATACGTTATATATACTAGCTGCGCCCTGCGGTTTCAACCGCGTTTTCCGGGACAAAAAGTAGCCTAGGTGTTAATCCAGACCATGAACAACCTTCATTCCAAATTTCATGTAAATCCGTTCAGCCGTTTTTGCGTGAAAGAGTAACAAACATACATACATTACAATCTAGTGGATTTCCAGAACTTCGTGCCCGGTATTCGGTCTTCAGTCTCGCATGTTTGCTATAAAATAGCCTATATCACTAGAGATAGCGTTAGCTTTCTATTAGTGAAAGAAGTTTTAAAATTGAAACGGTAGATCCGAAGATTGCCCCTTTGGCATTCATCGTACCTTGGAGACAGTCTTAGAATAAGGTCTGAATAACAGTTGAACTAATTAGGTGTACTATTATTGGGAACGAGCGTTAGAAAAGGCTTCAAAAAGGTGAAGGTAAGGTAAAATAAATAAAAAAATAAAAATTAATTAAGCTTCTTCTACTTCATTTTCGTAAGAGCAAAAGGGTCTAAAACAAAAGGTGAATAGACCTAAGTCCGACCTCCCACGAGCGCAAAGACAAGGAGTCTTTGGCCTTGGGTGGTCAGATTTGAGAATCTGACCACCTTTGAATGAGGACAAAGAAGAAAACGGCGTTGTGTGGCCCGTATTATTCTGAGGATTAGTGTCCCAGGGGGGGGGGGGGGGGCACGGATGCAGTTGCGCATTGACTAAAAAGCTCATGTGGTTCGATGGGTTGAACCACACGGTCGGTCCACGTGGCCATAGCCTTCCTATGAAGATTCCGGTGCCCTCTGTCAAGGACAGAAGGGGTTTTAGTGGCTTAATTTTACATAACCGGGTCACGTCCCGTGACATTTCCTTATTCCAGACTGATATAAGCTAATGTCTAGTGATGGGCTGATCGAGGAAGATGACGCGGTTGCGAGGTTGACTTTTCGAAAATACGCGTACATACTGTTTTTCTTGCAAATTGCCTCATGTATGTTACATCTATGTTACCTTAATACCAGATATCTTTTGAAGACTTCTCCCCGGTTACCAAAAGGCCTTCATGATCATGATACATGATACTACTGCCTCAAATCAAAGCTCAGAAATGCCAAAGCATTTGTTTTAATTACCATACAAGGTATGCTAATTTACAACAACATTTTTACCAAACGAGTGACATCATCCGCCCGACTTTGTTTATAAACACTGCGTCAAAAAACGAAAATAAATAAATTGAATTCTTGTGTTGCATTCCAATATTTGTGGTTAATTTGGCCGATATTGGAAAAGGTAAAAAACTGACAAACGTGTTTTGTAGCAGGTTTTATAACTGTGTGTATGTTTTTATTGTTGACCGAGCGAAGTGGGGACTGGGGACTCAGTTGTTCGAACGAAGTGAGGTCTCAGTGTGACAAAACAGAGGTACAGAAGTCAATCTACGAGTACATACAAAGTGCGCGAGAAACGCACACAGAGACACCGTTTACGGACACGGTATTTCGGACCGGGTCGGACGTATTATTTTTTTATGCTATTGATTAACGAGACGAGCAAATCACTCGCCTGATGTTTAACGTCACCCCCTTAACAGGTCTGCGTCACCCAGAATTTTGAACTCTAACATTTCAAGCCCCTGCGCGGCACAGCACTGCGCTCGTCACCCTGAGATATAAGATGTTTAATCTCTTATTTGCCCTAATATTTCACTAGATTCTCATGTTTTTTTTTTCAAACGATCTTGAAGTTTCGATGAACTTTAACATTATGACTGAATGAATTAATGTGTTTTATCAAAATACATTCATTATTCACTACAGTAGTGTATTTATAAATATGCTAATAGATAAGCCGTAGTTTCTCCAAAATCGAAGGAATACCACAATACTATTAAATAGTTACGTTCATTTGCATATATTATATTTGAATGAAAATATCAATTCTGTAGTAGCATTTTCTAAACTAAACTAAATCACAACCAACATCAACCCGTTTGGCTCAGCGGTAGTAAGTATATCCGCCTTACAAGCGAGAGGTCCCGGGTTCGATTCCCGGCCGGACAAATGTTTCAATGATGAATTTACATGTCTGTTCTGGGTCTGGGTGTTAGTTGTCATTGTCTTTGTGTGTCCCATGGCGTCCCCGATACAGGGTATCCTAGTGGGGGAGCTATGAGTGAGAAACGTTAATTGATGCCATCTTTATTTCACACTAGCGACCTGCCCCGGCTTCGCACGGGTATGAAATAGCCTATATTACTCAGGGATAATGTAGCATTCTATTGGTGAAAGAATTTTTGAAATCGGTCCAGTAGTTTTTGAGTTATCGTTACAAACATACAAAAATCTAATAATACAATTTTTTTCTCTTTGTAATATTAGTGTAGAAGTGTAAATATTATTAACGAACATTATTTTTTGAGAAAAAAATTACAATATAAAGTATGGTCTACCAAATATCCTCCTTTTTGAACTTTTGATAAGAAACGCTAATTATTATTTTAGTGCCAACTAATTTTAGTTTAGAAAATGACAACCAAATCGACGTCAGTATGTGATAAATTTAGGATTGGCGTGATAATTTGCGGCGGCGGATTTAAATTATGATTTGTTCTGTACATGTATACTAAACTAATATTATCAAGAGGGAGTTTGTATGTTTATAGAGAGTAATTTCCCGAACTACTGGTCCTATAAAATAAAAAAAATATGTAGTTTGAATAAGTAAAAAACACGCATTGTCATCGGTCTTTGACAGGTGTGCAAAGTTTGAATTAAATCTGATCGTTCAAAGTATGGCAAAATCGAGTCCAAAAGGGTCGGTTTAGGGTCGGGTCGGTTAGTCTATATATTATAGCATATATGTTAATCCAGACCATGATCAACCATCATTCCAAATTTCATGTAAATCCGCTCAGCCACTTGTGCGTGAAAGAGCAACAAACACACATACATTCTTACAAACTTTCGCGTTTATAATATTAGTACTAGCATTCTACGACAATAACAAAGATGACGCCTAGACAATTATTTACTGGAATCAAACAAAAGTTTGTGCTTGCGAGGTCTACAGTTCGTAGAACTACTAGCTTTATTTATAACTAGCGACCTGCCCCGGCTTTGCACGGGTATAAAATATAGCCTATGTTACTCAGGGATAATGAAGCAATCTAATGGTGAAAGAATTTGTGAAATCGGTCTAGTAGTTTTTGTGTTTATTCAACACAAACATACAAATGTTTTCTCTGTATAATATTAGTATAGATATTGCAGTTTTAGAACAAGCCAAGCCTCTTCCAGCCCTTTCCACTTGCAAGTTCCAAATTGCAAGTTAAATAAAAGCTTGTACAAACGGACTGATCAACTTTTATAATGTGAGTGTTTGTTATGTTTGGGCTACGTCCTTACGTCGTCTAGTGACATTGAAGCCGGTGATCTAATGTTTTATTGAAATTGGTGCATGAGCAAACATTTGCGTCGTAATTCGGTTGAAGGCTAGATAAAGCTGTTTCTTGGGTTTAGAAATACATAAACTGACTTCAAGACTACCGTGTGAAAAGTTATCTGAAAAGTGGGATTTAATATTTTGATTTATTTAAAACAAAGACAGGATAACTAACGAAATAATTGTTACTCATAAACCTACATAATATATCTTCTTATGAAACCGATTTTTACCGAGCGATTTTTATGAAATTTTATATGCATATTCAGTAGGTCTGAGAATCGGCTACTATCTTTTTTTCATACCCCCAAGTGATAAGGGTTGTCCACCCCTAACATTTATTTTTTTGGACAATTTTTTTATTTTTTTATAATGTGGCTTATGTGGCATTAAAAATACATGTAACCTTAAATTTTCACCCTTCTATCACCAACCCTTATTTTTTAACAGTCACTAGAAATAATTTATATGGCAAGACAACGTTTGCCGGGTCAGCTAGTAATACTCGTATGTACAATTTATAATTAAGTTACTTTGACTGGCACCGACTCCAATAATAACTGTCCTGTCTTTGCATAAAATTGATCTTAATATAATATTATTTTTTACTTTTTAACCGACTTTAACCGAGTTTTTACAAGCAGCCTTAAAGTCGGTTTTTTGTTGTTTTTTTTTTAGCTAAATACTTTTATTATTCGGTGGTTTAATGTTTATTATAACCTCATGTCAACGAAAAATAACTTTTATGTTCATGTTATTATCTGATATGAATCGGATGTTTAATTTACAATATTACCCTGAATTAACATAACTTGATGTTGGTTTTATTTTGGTTCTGTTTGTCTTGGGCTAAGCGGGTGATGCCGTGGGGAAATGCTAGTCTAAGATAGTTTTTAACCGACTTCAAAAAAGGAGGAGGTTATCAATTCGACTGTATGTTTTTTTTTTTTTTTATGTTTGTTACCTCATAACTTTTGACTGGGTGAATCGATTTTGATGATTCTTTTTTTATTAGAAAGCTGATGCTTCCCATTTGGTCCCATTTCAATTTAGTCCAGTTCTGATAATGGTATCCATGAGAAAACTATATAAGTCTTAAATTTGCATTAAGTACGTGCGCGACAAATAGATGAATAACTCAATAGTCGGTCTTTTGAAGTCGGTTTTTGTTTTTTGTATTGTAAAAATAATGTTCTTGTTATCTTATACCAATCTACCTTCAAAATCAGAGGGTTCAATCACTATTGACAAACGACGCCTCAAAGCTAGCTGCAAATATTTCTCAACTTAAAAAAAAGCATTGCACACACTCGAGTTTTCTAATCGTTACCCAGAATTAGGTAAGATAGCTTTTGAAAGCCCATTACTTAACCGACTTACTTTGAACTCGATTCAAACGACTCACAAAGCACTGGCACAAAACGTCCACAAAAAAACACTTAAAAATATAAAACACTTTCGATGTCTTCCGAATTTGGGACTCGGATCGCGAACGTCGTGCTCTGGCGACGGTCAAACGCGGACTGGTATCGGCGCGTACGCAGGTGTTCTTTATGTCATAGATCAAATTGGGACCGGTTCATGCAACATGTGCATTTAGCGGTTGCGAGGGAAAACGGGGTAAGTCAGTTTATGCGATTTTTGAACTAAAACAATTTAATTTTTAAAAGGTTTTTATTAAATTTTATCGGTTATGTGTAAGTTGTTTCCCCGAATAGATAGACCTGTTTTACAAGTATGTTTGGTTCCGATTCCAATTACAATGAATATACGATACGAGTATAGTACGATTTAGTTAGTTTGGGATCAGTAGTAGATTTCATAAATACTTCTCATTTCACACAGTTAAAGGTATTTGTCATTTCTAAAATATTAATAAAACAATATACTTAAAAAAAAAAAAACTTACATCGTTCCTTTTTGTATGTAACCGTTATATTGATTTCGTTAGCGTAAATGTAGCCTGTGTCACCCGGACTATAATAACATCAATTGACACCTCATTCATCAAAATTCGATGAGTAGTTTAGGCGCTACGGTGAAATACACTTAAATAAACATACACATGAATAAGTATCATAATATGTGTAACCTCGACGCAAAAATCATCAATCATCAATCATCAAAAATCATCATCAAACTTATCAATACCCCTCGTATTGATAAGTTTGATTGTTCTATGTGTCGGTCTGTGATACTATATCTCTTAAACAAGTGAACCGATTCTGTTGTGGTTTTTTTTAATGTTAAAGCAGATTTTCTAGCGGTAATTCTTAAACATGTTTTCCCAAAATCGGTTCAGCCGTCTCAATGTTGGGAGTTTTTGAAATGTTTAATTTAATATGTAGTTAAATATCGAAATTTACTAGCCCTTCCTTTTGACATAGCCGTAGTCAACAAAAAGTAACGTACCAATTTATCGAAAAATTGACTTAACCCCTTTTGCCTTCGTGTCCCCGAATTAGTCATCGTACATTTTTGCCAAAGCTTTTCCGGTCTAATTACTTATCAGTTTGTTTAGTGATTGAAATGGAAAATCTTCGTGGAAAAGGGAAAACGTTAGGGCGAGGTCTTTAAAGATAATAAAAGTACGTATAGTGGACATTGTATAGCGTGACAAAGGTAATTGTGGAGGTGGCAAAGTTTGGTAACTTTTTGACTGAGCGAGCGAGCGAAGCAACAACTGGCAAAATTTTCTTTCATCTGCCCGGATGTTTGTATGTTGGTACTCGCGCACAGGGCGTATTTTTTAACGAATCTCGATGAAACTTGGTAATTATAGAATTTTTTAGTCGTCGAAATTTTTTGATGGGTTCCTTCAAAAAGGGGGGAAATTTGCTGCAGCACCATTTACCGTCCGATTTTGATAAAATTTTGCAGAAATATTTGGGACCTAATTCTAAACAAGAATTTTGAATATGAGTAAAATCAGCCAAGAGGTTGTCGATAAAAGACTGATTTTCGCCAAAAAGTTCTTGCGGGATCTATTGTTCGCAGAACTAGTAGTAAAACTTTTTCTTACAATATTTCGTAGGCTAAGTACAAAAAGTCATTAACTGCAAGTCACTAACTGTTTTACTATGAAAACTAACTTGGTATTTAACACATTTTGGATGTAATTAACACAAGTTTTTTTGAGACTAGTTTCGATCACATTCGGTGATCTTTTTCAAGGGATGATAACATGCGTGATACGCTTGAAGTTGCGTCTAGTCTGGCACTGATTTTGCAGTTAATGACTTCTTGCAGTAAGTCGAGTATGAATGTTTGGGTCAAATCTTACAATTTTGAACCACTTCCCGATGTCTGATTGAGCGGGTTGGTATACCTCTGTCATAACGAACGCAACCCCATCTTTCATTCAACACTAGGCTGTTACTGTGGTAGGTGCTCTTCGTGGACACAAATGTAAAATAAATTTGAATCCACGAAGAGCACCTGCCAAAAAAATGGATAGGTGCTCTTCGTGGACTAGGCTGGGTGCTCTTCGCGCAGGTGCTATTCAGACGGGTGCTCTAGGTGGACTACTTCCCCTTGGAGCGTTTGTGGTTTGAGTTTCAATTATGTTCCATCTCTTCTTTCTTTAATTATAAAAATGTGAGTTCGTTTGTTTCGCTAAAATTCGAGAGCGGCAGGACCGATTTGAATATTATTTTTTTTGTTTTGTTCGCTTTAATACAGGGAAGGTTTAAAAGTAAAAAAACAGCGGGTGAAATCGCCGGGAGCAGCTAGTTTTAAATAAAAGCTTGTTTTTTATTTTTGAACTTTACTTGTTTTCGATGAACGACTTGCTTTCGACCGCCCACGTGTTTTTCGACATATTTTCTGTTAGATATTTTTCTAGTATTTCGCCGTTATAAAAGTTCAATCAATTTTGTTTTTTTAATATTTTAGGACATTGTTTTCGAAAGGCTTGCGTTTAAACGCCCACATGTTTTTAAACAGACTTTCTTGTTTACTTTCGATATTTTTTAAATATTTTCCACCGATTAGCGAAAGGGTTGTCAAAGGTAGGGAATGCTATAGTGGCGCCACCTTTCCGCACTCTCGTTTATCTGGACAAATAAGCGGCTATCACTATGCACACATGCATATGATGAAATATCCGGTCGAATCATAAGTTTTAGTACGTTTCTAAGGTATTAGTAACTGAACGATGATAGTTAGTTGAGGACAAAATTAGGTAAGTTTGGGAAATCCACATGGTGAAGTATTTCATTTATTACTACGGCAAAGCTAAAAGGAAAAGTCATGTTTTAGCAGTCTAGGCTCAGATAAATAAATAACGTAGCTCAGATAAATAAATAACGTTTCACACTCATAGCTCCCCACTAGGATACCCTGTGTCGGATGCCATGGAACACAAAGACAAGGACAACTAACACCCAGACCTAGAACATATATTTAAATTCATCATTCAAACATCTGCCCGGCCGGGAATCGAACCCGGGACCTCTTGCTCATAAGGCGGATGTACTACCGCTAAGCCAAGTTGTTCGTCGATAAACCTCGAGAGAAAGATGAAGCACTGCATAGATAAGATATACTCTTTATTGTTCACACCTGAATATTCAGCCAAAAGGATGAAAACACTTAAAACTAGTGCAACAACTGGTGGCTTTATCGCTAAGAGCTGTGTTACATTAGTGTGTTCCGGTTGGAAGGGCATTGTTTCCAGTAAAATTACAGGTCAAATGGGAGATTAAACAACTCATATCTCAGGGTGACGAGCGCAGTGCTGTGCCGCGCAGGGTCTTGAATTCTGCGAGTTCAAAATTCTGGGTGGTGCAGACGTGTTAATGGGCAAACGTGACGTTTAACATCGGGCGAGCGATTTGCTTGTCTCGTCACTCAATTACATTTAAAAAAAAAGCTACGAGCATAAAGTCGCCAGAGAGAGCGAGTGCTAGATTTGTGTAAAGCCAAGAACTCTACTTTGGCGCGTACCTACACAAGCTCTCTACAGTGCCGCGAGTAGGGCTGTACAAGACGCACACGTTGACATATATTGATATGTCAACGTATGTGTTGTATGTATGTACGCGCAAAAGTAAAAGAGTTCTTGGCTTCACCCAAAAACGCAGTGCTTCATCTTGCTGAGTTTATCTGTGAATCTATATTAGTCCAGGCGCTAGAGGTAGTTGAGTATGCATAATGTGAGTACCGAATTTCGCCAACGGATTTAAGTGAAGAAAAGGTCAAAGAATAATAATGTGGATCTTGCCGGTCAATTTTCTGGTCCATTTTTTTTTACCCCCTCTTTTCTTATTCGTAAAGGGAATGTATTGAGTACATGATATAAAATCATTTTAATGATTATTTTCGTAATGATTTATAGTTTTTTCTAATGGTAAAAGTCAGGATGGATTCTTAAATAATAAGAAAAAAACAAAAATGAAAGTAATAATTTTTTTTTATTAATAAAAAAATTAAAGTTACAGAAAAACTAGCGAATTCAAGCATAAATGTATTTAAAGTAGGTAAAAAATTACTTATTAATTATTAATTACGATAATTACGATAATATTAATTACGAATTGAGAACCTCCTCCTCTTTTGAAGTCGGTTAATAAAATTAAATATTAGTAGGATTTGTTCTTGTAGCATGGTTGTACAAGTTTGAATGTAGTAATTACAATATCTTTATTGAATCATTATTATTTGTTCAGCCGGTCTCGTCATATGACTGGAGAAAAACCAGTGTCACTATATTTTATTAACCGACTGCTGAAAAGGGTGATATTTTATAGGCTGCGCCTCGCGTCTCCGCGTTTTCTGGGATAAAAAGTAGCCTATGTCGCGGAGCTTAATATCACGTGCCCCACGAGTGTAATAATGCTGGTAATGTCCTATAGTTGATTCAACTCGTAGAGATACATTGATATAAAATGGGATACAAGTAGTATTCATACAATACCTACTGATGCTGAAAGAAAGGTTAACGACTTACAATATATGTAGGTACCGGCCATTGTATTCAGTGAACTAGCTGCGTGGGCCCCTGCCATGTTCTAGAATAAAGTACTGATTTCTACGGTTATGAGTATGAGGGCTGTTCCCTCTGGTGAATGTGGGCTGTTCCCACTGGTCATGAGATTGAGGGGCTGGTCCCTCCGCGTGGCCTCCAACCTCCCCTATAGCCACCCCAAGCCTCGCTTTACTGATCTGATTCGTACTCTGAATTTCAACCACGCTGACTCTAGACACGGTAATCAATATCCTCTCACTGGTCTGATCTGATATGCATGCACCCTGTAACATTATTGACTGACTTACCAGTTTATCTCGAACCAAACTGTCACTCACTCAATCCAAAAACGAACTCCCATGGCGGCGGCGCTTGCCTCGGCGCGCACGCTTCCCTCTTTTCTCCCAGTTGGCAATACATCCCTATTGCCAACCACAGCATAAAAAATACCAAAAACAACCAATTACCTTTTGCTGTAGCAGTTTCCTGGATGTGACGTCGCTACAATACCTGTCATAGATAACTAATCATAGACTCGTTTGACCTCATCATTAGTTTATGGGAAGTAAAGTATGTTTCTACCTTGATATTATTGTGCACAGATTATAATTTGTCACAACAAAGTAAAATGTGTGGTAATGTATATGCCTATACTCGCGTTCCGCGACAGCCTGTGTTAATCCAGACCATGGACAACCTTCATTCCACATGGAAATTTGTTTAGCCGTTTTTGCGTGAAAAAGCAACATACTTTTTTACAAACTTTTTCGTTTATAATATTAGTAGGAAGTATGTAAGGATGACTACCTAGCGCCTGTTGTCTGTACATTATTTTTAAAGGGTTACTAGGAAAGGGTACGCTAAGCCGAAAGAAGCTCATAGTACTCATCATTATGTACAATTTTTCCTATAGGGTCAACCTGAAATTCACGAAAAAGAATCAGCCGTTCTATAGAAAAATGTCAATGACACTTGACAAAATGTATGGAACAGCTGATTTATTTTTCGCGAATTCCGGGTTGGTCCCACAGTAAAAGCTGTTCATAATGATGAGTACTATGGGCCTTCTTTGGCTTAGCATACTCTTTCCTAATAACCCTTTATTTATATTTCTGTATGATAGCGGGTGTAATCGCGAAACGCAGATAGTGTAAGTGTAGGTAATTACAATTGTAACAATTGTAATTTTCTCACAATTACACAATAAATTTATTGATTATTTTCATAACAGGTTTCTCTCGTTACGATAAGAGAGAATAAGAATTCTTTGTTCAGCAATAATAATAGGTTTGTTAATAAAAACTTGGAATATCACGTACTATTGATATTAATATCGGTTTGTTAATCAAACGTGTTGAATGAGTTTATGACAAAATTAACATAATATCAGTAGATTTTTTTTTTTTTTTTTTTTTTTTATGTAATTGAGTGACGAGACGAGCAAATCGCTCGCCTGATGTTAAACGTCACGTTTGCCCATAACAGGTCTGCGCCACCCAGAATTTTGAACTCGCAGAATTCAAGACCCGGCGCGGCACAGCACTGCGCTCGTCACCCTGAGATATAAGTTGTTTAATCTCCCATTTGCCCTGTAATTTCACTGGAAACAATGCCCTTCCAACCGGAACACAGTAATGTTTGCACATTACTGCTTGGCGGTGGAATAACTGGCAAAGGTGTGGTACTTCCCCAGGCGGGCTCTGCAAAAGAGCCCTACCACTACACTCATACAGAATGCAATCATATCATATTTACTGAAGGCGAAGCAAAGTTATTTTTTAGTAGGCTTGCGTTTGACCGCCATCTCGCCTGATGGTAAGCAACGATGCGGTCTACGATGGAGCGCGCGTCTAGAAGAAACCAAGTCACTCGCGACTTGAAGACACCCAGATTATATCTATCGGGAAACACCCACCCACTCGGGCAAAGCGTTCCACACCCTAGCGGTTCGCACAATAAAGGTGGAATCATTTTGTACGAGTTTTTGATATATCAACCATAAAACGGTGAATAGATCTAACTAATATTATAAAGGTGAAAGTATGTATGTTTATTACTAATTAACGCTGAAACGGCTGAACGGATTTATATGAAATTTTGAATAAAGGTCGTTCATGGTCTGGATTAACACATTTTATGGGTTATTGTAGATTCGTCCCAAAGTACATTGAAAGTAAATTCATCCGAATTTACACATCCTTTTTTTCGTGGCGAATCAACTTTTTTCAATCTACAATAATCCCTTTTTACCCAGAAAACGCGGGTGAAACCGCAGGTGCCGCTAGTAAGATAGAGTAGGGCCCCTGATGGTAGTGCAGTCGTACCAGTTTTGAATTACGTCACTTCGTAAGCAGACAGCCTGACTGCGAAAGCCAGGGTCAACGACCTTGCAATTAACAGTATGTGTGTGAAATACCTATCCATACTCACCTACTATACTACTATTTAAGGTTATTCATAAAGGGTATGCTAAGCCGAAAAGGGCTCATAGTACTCATCATTATGAACAACTTTTGCTATGGGACCAACTCGAAATTCGCGAAAAATAAATTAGCTGTTCCATACATTTTGTCGAGTGTCATTAACATTTTCCGTTGTTTTGAGGAGCTAGGTTGGCTCGGGTGATCGCTGGCAAGGGGGAAACGCACAATGTACCTACCTTTTGCAAGATGCCAGTGCGGGACCTATCGCCCCCATTTCGAATAAGAATAAGCCAAGCCAGAGGTCCCGGGTTATAATCGGGGATATCTGTTCGGGGTCTGGGTTTTAGTTGTCCTTGTCTCTGTGTTCCATGACATCCTCAACACAGGATATCCTAGTCGGGGAGCTACGAGTGTGAAACTGAGTACTAAGGCATTGTTTCCAGTGAAATTACGGGGCAAATGGGAGATTAAACAACTTATATCTCAGGGTGACGAGCGCAGTGCTGTGCCGCGCAGGGACGCCAATTCTGCGAGTTCAAAATTCTGGGTGACGCAGACCTGTTATGGGCAAACGTGACGTTTAACATCAGGCGAGCGATTTGCTCGTTTCGCCACTTAATCACATAAAAAAATAAATAAAAATAAAGTGTAAAAGGGCGAAGGTAAACACCGGGTACAAAGTTCCGAGCTATCAGCCAGTCACACATATTTATGCATGTCTCTTGTCTATTATCTATCGACTAATACAATCAACAGTCCTAATCGCTATCAGGTGAGACTAGGCTAATCTTGGTTTTTAGGTAATTTTTACAGTAATCCATTGAGCTAAAACAATACGTACTAGATCACACCATAGTAATAATAATAATAATCATTTATTTCAGACCAGGTCCATATTACACACATATTATTATACAAAATTGAAAAATGAAAACATTAAAAAATTAAAAGTGAATTATTTGGATTGGTACATGTCAATTATAAAATTAAAGAAATAAAATCAAATCAAATCAAATGTCAAAAAATAAAATAAAAATCATTATCAAATCAAAGAAACATAGAATAATTAATAATAAAATAAATCTGCACTGTCCAACTAATTATTGCTATGATTGACATGTAGCCCAACCGCATGACATATAATAGGGCAGTCAGGCCGCCCCGCAACGACGCTCAGGATACTGTTGGTGCTGCCCCGGACACGGCTTAGCATCGAGGCGGCTCTCTTGCGCATGATGGCATGGAAGCCATCCACCCGAGCGTCAGCAAACATGCCCGACGCGCTGCAGCGCCGCGGCAGCCCCAGCAGCCTCCTGAACGCGTTGTTGTACTGCACACGCAGGGCGTCGATTGTTTTCCGCGAATAGCTGACCCATAGACTGCACGTATAAAAAGACTGGCAGTAGGCTTTGAAAAGCGTGGTTTTAACCTCCGCTATAGTACATTGCGATGTTCCATTGAACAGTGGCAGATATGCCGCATTGTCCGTCACCGAAGCTTTTCGTTTCGTAGTACACAGTTCGATATATTTATGCAAATACAAAATCACGAAACATATGCACTACTCGTATGGACCTTAATTATAAATATCTAAACCCTGATTAAATTTAAGCAGTGCTTAAAATTATCTGTCTTATACAAACATGGGATATGGTCTTATAGGGGATATGACAGTTTGCGTTAGCGAGAAGTTGTCAGTGTGCTTAGTGCGAGTTTTTAAGCTATTGCATAGCTTCTATCGCGAGGATTTAGCGTGGAGACCGAATCCAGAAATTCCGTAACGAAAATAATCTCACACTTTTTAGTGATACTTTTTAGTTTTGTTGCCATCTGTCGATGAATAGCAGAACGTTTAATGACTTTTTGAAATGTCACGCTTGTCTCTTTAGTTCAGCAACTCGCCTCTAGGTGTCGAGTGTAAGGTTTCGATAAATAATTATAATTGCATAAGTTGATAAAAAATGCTATGCAATAGCTTTACCGCGGCAGTCCCCGAGTGCCACACGTCTTTTTTTCGTGTAGTTTAAATTAACAATTTATATGGAACGAGTTGTAGTTCATCTTATGAACACTAGGTGGCGCGGTTTTATTCCATACAAATTGTAGTTTACGTTAACGATCGCGGAAAAAACTCGCACTAGGCACTCTGAGTGAAGTGAAGGCACTAGTTGAAAGCGTTACTTTTGCTTGTCATATCTGGTGTCCACAGTACATAGTTTCGATTTATCTACTCGTATAGCGGTGAAGTGCAGTGCCATCTCCAGTAATTAGAGGATAGTACCTCAATGCCCTAAACTGCAAACCCCAGCGGAAGAGCACAATAAACTTGTCATCCTATGTCACAAGTTGACTAATCATAAAACACTCCTAGTTCGGACACCTCATTAAAATAACTAGCAAGCTGGTCACGGTTGAAAAAAACACCAATTTGTGTCAAATACAGGGTTGTACGGAAAGGGTATCATCATTAGCAACCTTTAATCCTCCTACTGCTGGCATACAGGTCTGCAAACCTGAAATCACGAATAAAAATTAGCTGTTCCATAGCAAAACGCCAATGACGCTCAAGAAAACGTTTGGAGCAACTGTTTTTTTTTTTTGGTGATTTTAGGGTTTTTTATACTTTTGAGTGACGAGACGAGCAAATCTCTCGCCTGATGTTAAACGTCACGTTTGCCTACAACAAGTCTGCGTCACCCAGAATTTTAAATTCTGAGAATTCAAGATCCTGCGCGGCACAGCACTGCGCTCGTCACCCTGAGATATAAGAAGGGTATGCCCATAGTGAAAATTGTTCATAATGATGCATAATGATAATGATAGGTACTATGAGCCCTTTTCGGCTCAGCATAGCCTTTCCTTATAACCCTGTAGTGTGCCCATTGATTAGATAACGTCACACCTTGGTTAGGGCGCGTTGCGTTGTGTATTCTGTGACTTAGAGATTTTAGCCTTAACAAATAGCTATATCTTTAAAATACTACCTGCGCCCCGCGGTTTCACCCAAATTATCCGGGATAAAAACTAGCCTATGTCTTAATCCAGGCCATGAACGACCTCCTTCATTCCAAATTTCATGTAAATCCGTTCAGCCGTTTTGGCGTGAAAGAGTAACAATTCAAAACCACATTCCACATCCATACATTCTTACAATCTCTCGGGTTTATAATATTTGGTAGGACTAGTGACCTGCCCCGGCTTCGCACGGGTATGAAATATAGTCTATGTTACTCGCTAATGATGTAGCTTTATATTGGTGAAATATTTTTTTTAAATCGGTCCAAAAATACCAATCTTTCCTCTTTAACAAGTGTAAAAGTAAAGATCAGGGCAGTCTATAATCTATTCGAAACGAATACCATATTTTCATTAGCTCGGGAATGGAACAGACTTCCGGCTTCCTTGTTCCTTGAGAGATATAATCTTGGACTTTTCAAGGTCAGAGTGAATAGGTATCTTCTAAATCTGCGTGCTCCATCTTCGACCGCATCGTCGCTTACCAACAGGTGAGTTGGTGGTGAAATGCGGATTTATTCATTACAAAAAAAAACGTAAAACAAAGTTCAATAACGACATTATTGATTTGATTGACAGTCTGGAAGAGATTGCTCTTAGCGATACGACGCTTTTTGCGGTTTTCTATAATGTATTTTACTGTTTATGATTTCATTTTTGCGGTGTCAATAAATGAGTTATTGAATATTGCACGTGTTTTCGACAATAATGAATGCTAAGTCTACTCAGCATTCCACTTACCGCTTTCAAATGCAAGTACTGGCAAGACAATGCAGGCTCAGTGTTGCCAGATAAATCATCGAGTCATTATCATTAGAGAAGTGAAACCACGTGCGAGCGTGATTGACCGAGCCACTTTCTACCGGTGCTAATTCATACTCATAACTTTGTACAGACGGGGAGAGAAGGGCTATATATGCAATGCAACCTTTAATCCTCCCACTGCTGGGATACAGGTCTACCCTCGAAGAGTGATTAGGCCGTATTCCACCACGCTGGCCAAGTACGGGTTGCTGGATTCACATACGCCATTAAATTTCTTCTCCGGACATATGCAGGTTTCCTCTCGATGTTTTCCTTCACCGAAAAGCCAGTGGTATGTAAATTCGTACATAAGTCCCAAAGAACTCATTGGTACGAGTCGGGGTTTAAACCCGCCACCTCTAGAATGCGAAGCGGCTGTTCTCCCATTGAGCTACCACGGCTTTTATGCCGCTGTATATGCAAACATTCTTATTCGGAATGGGGGCGTTAGGTCTCGCAAAGGCTGCATTGTGCGTTTCCCCCTTGCCAGCGATTACCCGAGCCAGCCCAGCTCCTTAAAATAACGGAGCGTACCTCTGGGCCGCTGGCACAACTAACTGCTCCAGTGACAAAGATGGTATAATCTGTGAAGAGTCAAGCTGTTGTGATGATGCCGATGATCCAATATCGGAATTCGCGAAATAAGTCAGTTGTTCCATTCCTTTTGCCGAGTGCCATTGACATTTTTCCATGGAACAGCTGATTTTTTTTTCGCGAATTTCGGGTTGGTCCTATAGTAAGAGTTGTTTATAATGATGAGTACTATGAGTCGTTTTCGGCTTGGCATACCCTCCTCCTAACCCTGTCGAAGTCGCGGGGTCCAGCTCGTGAAATTCGAAATTGAAAGAACTCACTGATGAAAATACGAAATGTATTAAAACTTTTCACGCTACCTGTACAAGATTTACCAGATGGCTAGCCCTTACTAGTCACAGTAAAGGGTTCGCCTTGCATTAGTGTAGCTGTCAAAGGGCGTGTAAAGGTTGACTGACACGCAGATGACGCTGATTAATTGATAGATGTAGCTTGTCTTCCTGTTTTATCTCTGGAGGTCGATACGTTTTCCTGTACCGTTTTCAAGGGTATGCCAACAGATTGTGGTGTATAATGACGTCACCTTTTTGAATGTTTAGTCATCTGTAAAGGGTTTCTGGGTGCCATCTGTTATAGGTTGACTACGCGTAACGAGTACAGTGGCGAGGCAGTAAATGGGCTCACTCGGCCGAGCAAACAAACCATGGTTCTAGTGACTGACTCGCCTCGTCAAACTGTTTATACAAACAGAGTACGCGGCCGAGGACACTACTCGTTACATGTAATCAACTTATTATTGAAAGAAATGGTAATAGAAAACGTTTTAAGAAATAAAAATAACTTTTCACACTCATAGCTTCCTCACTAGGATTCCCCGTGTCGGGGATGTCTTGGAACACACAAAAACAAGGACAACTAACACCTAGACCCAGAGCAATATCTTATTTTAATGCCAAGTCGTAAGAATCGTAACATATTAAGTTAATGGCAAAAACGATGACGAATATCTATAAGTAAGTTTGTATACAGGGTTATTCATAAAGAGTATGCTAAGTCGAAAAGGGCTCGTAGTACTCGTCATTATCAACAACTTTTACTATGGAAGCAAACCAGATTTCACAAAAAAAAAAACAGCTTTTCCATATATTTTGTCGAGTGTTATTGACATTTTTCTATGGAACAGCTGATTTTTTTTTTCGCGTTTCGGGTTGGTCCCATAGTAAAAGTTGTTCATAATGATGAGTACTATGAGCCTTTTTCGGCTTAGCATACCCTTTATGAATAACCCTGTGCAACAAGTTGTTATCTGAAGATGGGCATGTTTTCTCACACAACCTACTTCCAGTTTTGAGTTATTTAAGGTTTGGTTCTAAACTGAACCTCTTTTGTAAATATTCATGTGTCCTTTTTGAGTATGTGTGGCAAATGTTACTATTACAAGGCTGATGGGTTTTAAATGGACTAGCGATGCCTTGCGGGTTTATTTGCAAACTCTAGCTATAATTATTTTGAGCTCTGTAAGGCTATACGACCAATTATTAAACATGGAATAGGTGCTTTCAGTTTGTTTTGGTTTTTTGGCAAAAAATGAATTCTAAAGGAGGAAACAAGTTCTGAGAATATATTAACATCATACCTAATTGGGGAAACCTAATTTAAAATGTATTTTGGTATTTCCATGCGTTTAAAAAAGTACGTACTGACGTGATTTTTCCTTTGTTTCAGATCAACAACAAGGGTCCCAAGCGCGCACCCTGGCTCACCCCAAACATGAAACCTCCATCTTCCCGCCTGGCGACGCATTTTCAAACATCGCAGTATCAAATACTCCTCAAATATCTAACCAAAACCTTTTCGATAGCAAAAAAAATGTAAACTTAGAAGAAAAACGCAACACACCAACCGCGACACAGTCGAAAGCTTCAGTCAAATCCGACGACGATTTCGACGTTAACGAATATATTGCTCGGTTGCAAGGCACTAGATACGTCAGCGCCCCTCTACATAGCCATCATAAAGATGAGCAGAATGCAAATCTAGAAGCTACAGAGGAAAATCTGGAAGAGATCAACTTAAATGAGACTGTTCCGGCTGAGGTACAGCAAAGTCTCACGGCAGATATTGCGCAGAACTTCTCGCAACTGCCAACAGTGCTGCCTCATGTTGCTAGCGCAGTCTTCAGTTCCTTCTCGAACATGTTGAGCTACAAGAGCAGGGAGCAAACTCCTGATAGCCGAGCTGATGTAGGGAGTAAGAGTGGATATGATGAGGTGCAGTTCCAAAGGCCAGATGTAGGAGTTCCTTTGATGGGAGTGGATGAGAATATAGCTCCGAGAGAAGTTGCTCCGCCGCCGAAGGAGCCTCCGATTGGTGGTAAGTGTTGTCACTATTCTTTCATCACTAAATCATTATCATCATTGTTTAAGAGTGTTAAGAGAGTGATTATTGACGATAGGACACTTTAAACCTTCATAGTCTTCTACTATATACGAACTGATATTTTTTTCCCACGGCGGAACGGATAAGGTATATGCGTTTAGAATTTTTCAATTAAATTAGAATGAGAAGTTGTTTGTGAGTTTGTTTGTGTGTGCACGACCCACCAATGTTACCATTTATCTCGCCTTAACATTTCCTATGCGGTTTTTAGGGTTCTAAATCTCTTCTCTTTTTCTCTTTTTCTCTCTTCTCTTCTCGGGGAAGAACCCTTAAGGCGAGACTTCGGTGTCTGTCTGTATTTCTCAGCCAATTGTTTGTTATGGGTTGGTAAAATACGAACAAAATCAATATGACGAAACCAAAAACATCCAAAAATATTTCAATGTTACATCCAAAAAGTCTGGTTTAAAACGTGGGGTCTCTGAAAGTACAGTTTTTTCATATTCTTGTTACAGTTTTCCTTGCTTTTTACTTGGTATCTTCAAGACGTCATACTACCATATAAATGCTAAGATATCGTTAAGAAATTGTATAATGTGGTGTACTTTGAGAAATTATGATAATGCAGCGGTACTGGCCGATCAATGGTGGTAAATTACGGCCTTGACGTTAGGACGTGAGAGTTGGTTTCCGTTTACATACGGTTTGCTCAATCTGAACTTCTATACTAATTGACCGAGCGAAACGAAGACCTTAGTTAGAGTTTAATGGGACAAACCGGCATTTATGTTCTTGTCCGACGATAGCTTGAGTATGGTTGAGCCGAAATTCATGAAATTTTACAAGCAAGTAGTTAATTTTAATACAATTATCAAGTTCAATTATGAGCAAAATCGGTCCAGAGGTTTTGGTTTGTTTTTCACCAATGAAAAGCTACACTATCCCTGAGTGCTACAGGCTGTTTTTATATCCCCAAACATGCGAGAGCGATGACCAAACACCAAGCACAAAGTTTCGGATATCTCGTGCTGAATTTAAAACTAATACTAAACTAAACTAGTGCGCGGCGAACTAAACCTCGCGTCCAGATATCTCCACAACCACCAAACACAAAGACAAAAAAATTGGTAGGGGGGCGTCCATAAATTACGTGAGGTGTTTTTTTTATTTTCTGTCCCTTCCTTTCCCCCCTTGTGAGATGTCATGAGATTTTATTCAACCCCCTCCCCCATCCCCCAATCTCACGTGAGATTTTTCTAAATGTGGGTTTCTTACGTAAACGCGTTGGATTGTTATTGTAAAAAGAAAAAAAATAATTGCAAAATAGTATAATTTTTTTTTGTTTCAATCAGAAAAAAAAATTGCGTGACATTTGCCGAGACCCCCCCCCCCCTCTCCAACGTAAGGTTAGATGAGATTTGACTCGACCCCCTCCCCCCCTTAAACAACTCACGTATTTTATGGACGCCCCCTGTCTGTAAAGTCGGTTTACGGACGACAGTTTAACGTGACAACGTCATAACCAAACATTGATGAAATGATTGCATACTGTTGTCGCTCTGATCGTGACGTCACAATGAGCGTAACGGGACACGTTTTCGTGCGTGCACCCGGCGTCCATCTATTTATTAGACGTTGTCACGTCAAAAACCTACCCTTCTTAGACTCTCCGGTAAACTATTTACATAACAAGCTAGATGCATGGAAACACGCGTGGACCGGTCCGCAGAACTTGTGCCGTAAGCACTGCAGCCTGCAAATTGCTTACCAATGGGGCAGTGGAAAATCCCTGCAAGACAGACTTGCAGGCTGTTTGCATCATCATCATCCATAGACCTGTTTGTCTCAGCGGTAGTATATCCGCCTTATAAGCCAAAGACTTATATACGAATTAACATACCACTGGCTTTTCGGTGAAGGAAAACATCGTGAGGAAACCTGCATATGTCCGGAAAAGAAATTCAATACATCAGCAACATTTAATCCTCCCACTGCCGGGATACAGGTCTACCCTCAGTGGTGGATTTACCAGCAGGCTGAGTAGGCTGGAGCCTAGGGCGGCAGATTTCAGGGGCGGCAAATTCTGGGGCAAGTTTTTTAAATTTCGGACATGATTTCTGAAAGAAAGTATTATTGTGAGCAGGGACGGGGCTAGTGTATCGAATTGTTTATGTGGGTAGGGGTGGCAGGTTTGCAGGTTTCCTCACGATGTTTTCTTCACCGAAAAGCCAGTGGTATGTAAATTCGTACATTAAGTTCCAAAGAACTCATTGGTACGAGACGGGGTTTGAACCCGCTACCTCAAGAATGCGAAGCAGCGGTTCTCCCACTGAGCTACCATGGCTTACCATACCAGAAAAAAAATTCAATGGCGTATGTGAATCCACCAACCCGCACTTGGCCAGAGTGGAGGCCTTACCTAATCACTCTTCGAGGGTAGACCTGTATCCCAGCAGTGGCAGGATTAAAGGTTGCATATGGTATGATGATACGCCAAAGGTCCGATTTTCGGCCGGGGAGATGTTTGAATGATGAATTTAAATATCTGCTCTAGGTCTGAGTGTTAGTTGTCCTTGTCTTTGTGTTCCATGGCATCCCCGACACAGTATCCTAGTGGGAAGCTATGAGTGCGAAACGTTTATCATCGATCTGTTATTGCCCACTGCTGAATATAGGCCTGTCTACGCCACCCGTACCGGTTCAAACCTCAGCATCATTATCACTAGTAGTTCTGCGAACAGTAGATCTCGCAAGAACTCTTTTGCGACAATCACAGACTTTTATCTTAACAACATCTTGACTGATTTTAATCATATTCGAAATTCTTGTTTAGAATTAGATTCCAAACATTTCTGCAAAATTTTATCAAAATCGGCCGGTAAATGGCGCTGCTGCAAATTCCCCCCACTTTGAGGGAAACCCAATCAAAAATCCTGACAAAAAAAGTTTTAGGGAATCAAAATTGATTCACTAGATTGGACTTACACTAACACATACCGACACGGCAAGTTAAATAAAAGCTTGTAGAAAGAACTCAGACTCTTCAACATAAAGATAAAATCTTGTTATTCATCGCAAGCGAGATAAAATTCCTAACAACAAAAAACCAAGATAAACCGATAACAAAGAGTTGCCGAAAAAATCCGACAATGACCCCCCGTGACCTCGTGTTGTAAACAGAAACAAACATCGCTTAAACATATTCGTATGGAATATAATAATAGTGCTTTACTAACTCGCAGATTAGAAAGACCAGAGAGATTTGTTTTCAAAAAAATCCGTTCTACAATTTTTTTTTTTATTATTTAAGAAGTGTCAAAAGAATATTTCTTAATAAAATTACAATCTAGCCTCAGGCTAATAAGTAATTTAAATCTAACTTAAATTTCTAGGTAACTAATTACTAAGAATGTGTCCAATAACACTTTTCTTATTGTTTCTATTAAGGCGAAGACACAATGTTCACGTGTTCTCTACATTTAACACTTTCACTATAATCACTACTTATGACTAACACTACACTAGCTCGAACGGTTTTGTTCTTTTAAGTCTTCTAACTATATCTGTGTGATCGAGGAGCTGGATGGCCTCGACATTCACATGGTGGTGATTCTGTTTTCGTGAGCTTCTGCATACCTTTGTATAACTTTGTCTACAAACTGTACTTGAAGGTTCTACAATTTAAGAGAATAAGTATTTATGTATGTGATGTCAATGGTTGGTCGTCCGGTGACGAGATGGGTCGACGACATAGTCAGTTGCGGGTCGAACCTGGACCCGATTAGCGTGTGACTGAGGCAGATGGCATAACGGGAGAGAGGCCTATACCCAGCAGTGGGAAAGAGAGGGCTGTGGATGATGATGATGTCGATGGAATTCTCAGAATCCTCATTTTTGTCCGAACGGAGCTAGCACAATAAATGCTTAACGGTCGTAATATTGTTCAATTATTTCATTCATTAGTTTATTTTAGCTCTTAAGTTTTAATTCTTCAATTAAAATTCTTTGTAAATGTGACTTACCTGTAACATTCAATGTTGATTAAGGTCAATAAATATTTCTGAGATAGGTTATCTACATTTTTTACACACCTCTATTATTTATGAAATTTTATTTTCATATTTTTTTTAAATAATTATTTAGTTGCAATATATAGGGTACTTACAACTTTTTTGGATGTAATCCGTCAAATTGATTTTGTTTGCATAAAATGTAGTCTGTGTCCACGCAAACTTTTATTCGTGGCTTCTGTGCTTTATGTGCAATTAATTTTAATTAATTTGGCCTAATGTGTTTGATCAGTTTTAGTTGAGTTGATTTTGTGCAGATGATTAGTAGAATCAAGTAACGATTGAGGTTATATCACTCGGACCATAATAACGAATCGATTAACACTTCGTTCACCAAAATCGGTGAAATTCAAACTGATTTATCTGTATTTTCTAAATATCTCGATTTAATAATTTCAATGCGCGAAAGAGATATCTGACAACCGTTTAAAAGTAAAAGTTTACCATGAAATACAGGTTTTTAAGAACCTCGTGTTGTAGTTACATCCTCTCTAGTTTGGTTTCTGTGCCTCTATTATTCTGTGCACGCAATTTGCTCATTGTTGTAACATTAAGTAGTTGCTTGAATAAATAGTCTAACTGTTCTACGTAACTACATAATACAGGGTTATAAGGAAAGGGTATGCTAAGCCAAAAAAGGCTCATAGTACTCATCATTATGAACAGCTTCTACTATTGGACTCACCCGGCATTCGCGAACAAAAAATCAGCTGTTCCATAGAAAAAATGTTCGTGACTCGACAAATGTATGGAACACATGATTTTGTTTCGCTCAGCGTACCCTTTACTAATAACCGTGTATGACCAAGGATTATAATTGACTGAATGGAGCGAGGTCTCAGAGTGTAGGGGAACAAATCGGCGCTTGTATGTATGTATGTTTGTCCGACGATAACTTGAGTATGGTGTATCCGATCTTGATAAAATGTTGTATGCAAGTAGTTCATTTCAATACAATTTTTCAGGTTGAATATCAGCAAAATTGGTCGCGGGGTTTTGGAGATTTAGAGGCTGTGAGGTCACCGTTCGCCGCAAATTAGATAAACTCTTTATCGTTCACACCAGAAATTAATAGTAGTTTGTGGCGAACTGAGACCTCACAGCGCCTAAATCTCCCCAACCCCACAATCGATTTCGCTCATATTTGAACTTAACAATTGTATTAAAATGAAGTACTTGCTTGCAAAATGTTATCAAGATCGCATCAACCATACGCAAGTTATCGTCGGACAAACATACATACATACAAGCGCCGATTTGTTCCCCTACAGTCTGAGACCTCACTCTTTATTGATCACACCAGAATTTACAAACAAAAGGAATAACTAGTAATAACTGGTAATAATTCGATATCGGAAGTTGACAGGTCAATTAGATCATTGCATAATGGCGTATTCCCACGGTACGTAACCTTTTGCGCCGTCGTTGGAAGGTCGGAGGGAATTATCGTCATTACTGCAATCATATTATCAAACTACGAGTATACTATTTGACCAAGCGAAACGTCCGAATGTTTGTTTGTTTGTTGGTACTCGCGTACAGGTCGCATTTGTCAACAAATCTCAACAAAACTTGGTATACAGGTTCAACAACTTCACAGATCTGTTGTCGTCGGGATTTTTTGATGGAGGGGGGGTATTTCCCTCAAAATGGGGGGAAATTTACTGCACGCGATTATCAGCCATCAGGCGAGATGGCGGTCAAACGCAAGCCTATCACAGAATACAACGCGGTCACAATATCTGTGCACCTCGCTGAAATGCGTATAGCCTTATATAATCGCACTGTCGCACCGGGGAGTGCGCGGAGAGGTGACAGGGGAAGCGGGAGAGGCTCCCGCTTCCCGACAGTGCGATTATGTAAGGCTATACGCATTCCAGCGAGGTGCACAGATATTGTGACCGGGTTATAAAAACAAAACTCATAGCAGACTTTGCGGTGCCGGTGCGGGATAAGAATGTTGTCAGTAGTTCGCGGCGAAATTAACCTCGCAACACCTATATTTTCCCAACCCCTCGACCGACTTTGCTCATATTCCCGAAGTTAAAAGTCGTATTAATATTAAAATGAACTATTTGCCAGTAATTTACGAATATCGGATTAACCGTATTCAAGGTATCATCGGATAAATAGAAATGCAGATTTATTGAATTAAGCTCTGAGACCTGCGGTTTCTACAGTGAAACCGAATGCACTGCTAGCGCATAAAACTTACTAGTACTTAATTGAAAGCCTATGTTTGTTTGTCCACAGGTAGTAGCAACTTCCGGATAGCAACAAAGAAGAAATATGCTCAAATACCGGGCTTGAGTTCCGGGGACGCTTCACAAACCATGTCATATCCGCCAGTTCAGAATATTCCACCTATTGGCCAATATATACCGCCTATTGGTCAGAATATGCCACCTGTTGGGCAGAGTATACCACCGGTAGGACAAAATATACCACCTATTGGCCAAAATATGTCACCTGTTGGGCAGAGTATACCACCGGTAGGACAAAATATACCACCGATAGGCCAAAATATACCACCGATAGGCCAAAATATGCCACCTGTTGGATATAACATGACACCTCTTGGTCAGAACATGCCACCTATTGGTCAGAATATGCCGCCTGTTGGTTATAGTAAGCCACATGTTATCCATAATTTGCCACCCGTTGGTCATTCAATGCCACCTTTTAGTCAGCATATGCCGCCCGTTGGCCACAGTATGCCACCTGTTGGTCAGAATATGCCACCTTCTGGTCAGAATATACAACATGTTGTCTTGGATACTCCTCATCAGGCATCATTCCCTCCGCAATTGCAACATAGCCAGAATTTGCATCCACTTCCTTATAGCATTATGCCGAACGCTCAGAATGTGCCTTTAATTAGTAAAAGTATGGCAAATATCGGTCAAAATAGGCCTCCAATTGGGCAAAGTGGGCCACAGTTCGTTGAGATGACGTCAAATGTTGGTCAGAATGAACCACATTTACATCCTAGTAAAAAGGGCGAGATTACGAAAACTACAGCTGTAGAAGTAAAAATCCAAGAAAACAATGTTAATACTCAATCTGTGGCTGAAAAACAGTCGCTGTACAATATATTCAATCCGGAGCCTCAAAATACTATTGAAATTAAACCTGATCAAGTTGCAACCGAAAATCAACCTAACTTATCAGTTAGTAGCCAAAACTTTTTCACTCCAGTCGAGATCAAGGATCAAAACATTCCACCAAGCGCAGGAAATGCTGCTATCATACCTCCGCCGCCTATGTTCTCTAATTTACCGAGAAAAGAGAATCAGTCTTCAGGAAAATCGGTTTTACCACCATCGGTAGCAAGGCGGATTTCAGCAAATCAACCTATAATCAAACCTGCTGTATCTACACCATCGTTCATGGAAAACATTTTTGTACCAGCGCCGATGCCAAATGCTAGGGAAAGTGGGCAAGCAGATAACAGTTTCTCATCAGGATTGGCGTCAGCATTCGTACCAGCATATAATTCCTCATTAAAATCGGAGCCAATGCCAAGTTTTGTACCGCCGCCTGCTCACAACGTGCGTTCGAGTGTTCCTCCAACAGTAGACTCTGCCACTTCTGCCTCTTATTTTATTCCATCGAACGAAACAAAGCCTCCAACTTCAGCTGAAGTTGTAGCTTTACTTACTGTTGAAGAAACATCATCGGGAGCAAACACGTTCCCTTCATTGTCCAATCAAGGAGTAGCTATTCCGGATTTATTATCATCTTCAGCGTTTCCTCCTATTATTCCATTTGGATCAACCGCCTCGAGCTTGCCTGCTTCAGGTTTTGCGTCTATGAATATACCACCGGCTTCTATATTTACGCCAGGCCCTATTGACACAAAAGCGCAAAATGTGCCTCCGCCAATGTTCCAGCCTCCACCACAAAATGCACCACCGCCATCGTTCCAGTCTCTACCACAAAGAGTACCACCTCCAACGTTCTTCAATCCTCAACAAGCAGATTCTTTGTCAAACAACGCACCATCTTCATCGAACAACGCACCGCACCCAATAACTCAGATGCCTCCAATGGCAGTAACTGAGCCACCAAAACCTGTCGCAGAGCCACCCAAAGCAACAGGAAACGTCAATTTTAGAATGACCAAAAAACGTCCTCAGTATTATGCTGGTCCGATCGAGGGCGTTGGAGCTATAAGTAATAATGTTAAACCTATAATACCTCCTGTAATACCTTCTGCGCCGCCTGTTGAAGCAAGTAATTTCCAAAGTGCCCTGTTCACTCCTGAGCAACCAATTCAACCAGCCGTAGAGCAATATCCAACTCTTAATATTGAACAAGCTTCTGTGGCTTTTGATGTTAACAAGCCAGTGGAACAAGTTAGCTCACATGCATTTGATATGAGTAAGCCGCACGAAAACGCTTATGGCACAGCTTTCAATATGAAACAACCTGAAAGTCAAAATTATGAGCAGGAATATAATACGCCATTCGATATGAGCAGGGACAAAACAGATCCTTATAATCAACCCAAGCAAGAATCGAGAGGTTTTGGTATTATAGGCTCCTTGAAATCTAAGCTGAGTTCAATAGATATAAATAAGATTCAAAGTACTGTGACAACTTTCTTCGATCCCGCTTACAATGATTCTAAAGTTGTTGAACCAATTGGACAGGATAATGCTCCTTATCAACAGCAACAGTTTGGACAGGCGCCACAAGGACAGAATAATTTTGATATTTTTGTACCTGAACAGAACCAGTACAGTCAGTATCGACATACACAAGACCCTTACTTGCAAGATCAAGGACAAAATCAGGACATGACCAGCTATTCTACGTCTAGCTATTTTACAAACACGAATTATTCAACGGAGCAAGTTTTCGCCAACAATCCATTGTACGATAATACTCAATTAAGCAATCCAGCTGCCTCTAGTTATAACCCTCAAGAAAACATTCCAGAGAAAACAGAAAATTTGTTTGTAACTTCAACCGAAAATACCACATTTTATAATCCAAATGCATTTACGCACGAATCCATGACAAACCCTCCTATTCAACCCCCAGTGTATGATATTACTGATCAGAACAAAGGACAAGACAATGTTCTGAGTGCCCCGGAGATAGTTCAGCAAAATGTAAATTATTTCAATTCTAACATGAAACCTTTAGAAAACCCTACATCAAATGATTCCCAACAAATCACAAATCAACAAAAGACGAATGTAATTGGATCAAAAGAAGCTTCCAGTATGACCTATCATGATCCTAACGCATTTGCGCAAGAAAATAGACAAATATGGGGACCACAGCTATCACAGGATAATTTTGCAAAATTTTCACAACCGTTTGACCAGCATCAGAAAAACGCAGTTTCTGCTGCCTCAGAAAAACAAGAGCCCAAGTTTTATGATCCTAACGCATTTGCTGTTGGAAATCAGAAAACACTCAAATCTCAGCAACGAATTGAAAAAGAACATGAAAAAGATTTTACGTCAAATGTTCATAAAACATCTAGTGGAATTGGTATAGATTATTCAGGTGGTATTTCTGCTCTTGACACTTCTAAATACAATATCGCAAGTATAGAAAAACAACAACAAACAGAACCATCTAATGTTCCACTTTTACCAGCTGCCAGTTTCTTTGATAACCCATTATTATCTACAAATCTGCCACAGTACCCTAAGATCAATGAAATTGATTTCACAGCAGCTCATTCTATGGCAAAGGATACTAAGCCTGTAGAACTACAAGAAGAGCAATTTGAATTTGATTATTCAAAAACAATATCTAAAGTGCCTCCTCCTATTGGTACTAAAAGCCAAAATGAGTTTGTAAAAGCTGTCGTAGACAATACAGATATAAAAATAGAAAACAAGCATCCAGTGAAAGCTGCCAGTTTAATTGAAACTCTTTCCAAAGATGAAATCCCTGTACTTGCCGTATCAACTGAACCGCTATTTGGCCTATCGGCGATAATTGCTGACAAATCCAAGGAAATTTGTGAATCGGAAAGACCTATTTTATTTGATACTATTCATCAATCTAAAAGCCTATTCGAAAGTAACACAGCTTCAAGCTTCTTTGAAAATAAGGAACCTGAGAACAAAATAAAATGTGAAAGTCAAGCAAAAATAACCCCATTAGACATAACTGCGTTAAGCATAAATGATGCAAAAAACGTATTAGTTATTGAACCTCCACAAAAAAACATTGGAGAATTATTGAAAAGAAATGCTAGTTCGAATAAACTTGAAAATCTACCTGAAACCCTACCCCAATACTTCAAACCGCAAAGTTATGACAGTACCAGCACAAAATTCCAAGAAGCACGAAAAATTAACTTGGGTGATAGTACAACGGATTTTTTTTTCAAGCATCCATACAATACAAGAGAACTAGAAGAGCAAGATTCTCAAAAAGTAGAAAGTGTAGATGAAGAACTAAATATTTGTGAGACATGCAGAGAAGTCAGTACACCTGACCACGAACAAAAACATAAAGAACCAGAAGATTTGACATCGCAACTGATTGAAAATATAACCTCACCAATACAGCTTGCAAACCCATTGACAGTGCCACTCACAGAAAGCGATGCACTAATCTTTGAGAGATCTTTATTTGATGATCAGCAGCTAGATGAAATAAATCAGGTTGCCAAAGAGACCTTCGAAACATTACAGGTGCAACTAGCAACTGAGCTTTTGGACAAACGAACCCCTAGTGAGATAAGAGATTATGGATGGACTACAGAGGAAAATGTTTCCCCGGTAGCGCCTCGCATTGATCATGACTACGCCAGTCAAGTCGATTCTGTAGCTGTAGCGACAAAACATGACTATGACTTTGAATCGGATGTTATTTCTGCTACAAATCTTGGACAAGAACACGAATTTAAAAATAATCCTACCGCTATGGGTTTTATTGAGAAGTCGTTAGATTTGGACGACCTACCGGTGCCAAATAATGCTAGCGATGAAATAAAGGCTGAAATCAAGCATTCCCATGAAGATATTGTCCTCCCACGACAGATGAGCATTCCAACTGCACCCCCAGAAGAAAAAGAAGAAGACGCAGCAGACCCACACATGGACGAACCCGGCGTTCTCGACGTGCATTCTATAGAACAAGATGCGAAAAAAGATTTTCCTCTAGAAGAAGAATTTATAATTGAACCTTCAACAGACGAATTCCTTTCAACAGATGACGATAAAATTGAATTTAGAGAACGAAAAAGAAGCTCTGAAGACTCGTCTTCCAACGACACGTTTACCAATAGAATTGATAAGTTCAAGAAGAAAATTGACAATCCTGTTGAAAGTACCGTCGTACCGAAACCCCGCCGCCACTCCTTCAAAAAACATAGCCATGGTAGCCCACCAATACCCATGGCTTCTTATTTTGATACAGGAAACTATGCCGTCGAATCACATTTTAGAAATTCCCTCGTTGCCATGGGGATTCCGCCAGGTTTCGAAGAAGAATATGCTAGAAAGTTAAGTGGTATATCTCTTGGCTCGATAGATAACATTGTAGAGCCATATATACCAGAGACATCGACCCAAACACGAGCAATCACAACGCCAACATATTCTAGTTCTTACGAAAAAGAAACTATGACTGGATTTCCACGTAGAAAAGAGAACGATGAAAATTTCGCCCATGCTTTTATAGAGAGCATGGCTGAAACGGCGACTGTACAAACTATAAACAAACCGACCGTCGTTCAACAACAAATAGCTTCTGTTTTTGCTGATACGACACCACAGACTGAAGAGTTTCCGCAAAACGTGCAACCCTTACCGAACTCGAGGAATTTCTTCTCAGCAAATGTAGAGGAGTCTAAACCTGCTGAACCCGCAGCCGCAGAGGGCTTCAGCAGGTTAGCGAGCTACTTTTCAATACCGCCAGCGCAACCGGAGCATTCCAAATCTTTTTTTGAGCTAAGCCAAAGTCAAAACCATTACAGACACGAACCTAAAACGCAAGACAATCAGAAATCTTTTTTTGAATTGAGTCAAAGTCAAAATCACTACATAGACGATGACACGAAAAAGAACATTAAAGAACTAATGAAAGACTTGACTTCGCCTCAGAATATAAATACACAAATAGTTAAAACAGTAAACTATTTCACTGTGGAACTTGATAATGAAATTAAACATAACACGAACGCTGCACCAATAAACATTAAAATAGACGAAATCAATGGAAACAAAAACATTAAAAGCGAAATCAAAGTAACTAAACCGGTGGAAAATGATTCTAAAAATAAAAATAAAGACGAAGAATGCGACGATATATTGAAATGTAAATACTGTCGTAGATACATACCTGACGTTAATACTAAAGTGTTTGTAGTAAAGACAGCAGTTAACGAACCGTCTGGCCCTAGTTCTGAAGCAGAAATGCCTTCTCATCACCATAATACTGGTGAAAAGATAGGAAACAATATCAACTTGGCAGACTTCGACGTGGAGAAACAAGCTGAAGATAATGTCACTTTAGATCAAGAGGTATTTGTATTTCCTTACCTTTAAAACGGATACAAACGGCTATCTCTTTCACGCATTGCTGTTGAACACATAAAATCACTGAGTGGAGTTTTAAAATAAATTATTCAAAAAATTTAAACATTGCGTGATTTTATGTCTTGAATTTAAAAATGCGTGGAGGTGCGAATATTTAGGCATTATTAATTTATTTGCAGTGAACACGTTTACAATATATTTAGGTTTCAATGTAATTTGACTAATCTTACTAAAACAACTAATAATAATACTTCATTAATTTATAAGAGAAACTCACTTGACGCTCTTTGCTGCCTAGAGCGTCTCTTCTCGCTCTATCATACGACTTCCGTCTCTTTCCCACTGCACACACAACTCCTCGCGCCACGTTAAGGTGAAACGTTTCACTAATGGCACGAAAATTTTAATTTCAAACGGTTTTTTTGTTTTTATAGCTGTACCGGGTAACTAAATTAAGTAATAATAAAATTAGCGATAATCGTTGAGCATTTCTTACGATATTTTGTAGAGGTAATAGTAATGCACAAGATTACTAAAATAAGTTAACTAATAGTTTAACCTGCTACCCAAGATGTTATTAACATGTTTGAGTAATTAGGTGCATTACTGTTTATTACCTCTACAAAATATCGTAACTAACGCTAAACGGTTGTCGCAAACATTATTACTTAATTTAGTTACCCGGTATAGCTATAAAAACGAAAAAACCGTTCGAAATTTAAAGGACATTGTCCAAAGTCGGCTTGGCGTGAACAGGATGCTCATAAAAAAATGATGTTGTCGATAATTCTTTTATTTTTTTTAAATAATTATTCTCGTATGTTTTTGTATCAAGGTGAACAGAAAAAAAGTAGATTTAATTAGTATTTATACTGAGTAAACCCACAGAAGAAATAGTAGTATGTATAAAGTAGTAAACGGAACTTTACCGTAGGTTTAAAATCTTGTGTTGCCATTGAAAATTATTTTATTTTATATCGTTGATCTATTTTATATCGATTATTATTATTCGATATTTGGTACAGAATATAATGATGAATGATGTCGACCGCGTCGCATCCGATGATGGCGATCTTGGCAATCTGGCGTGTGCTCGTAAATGGTGAACTTCGTCTTGAACACCCGGTCCCAAGTCTTGTAACTTACTGGAATGTCTATCAGGCATTTTACGTTTCCGCACTTGTCTTATGCATATTGCACCGCTAACCGATTCAATTGGACAATTTTTTTTATAAACATGGCGGTTATTAATCTTGACTTTTCCTATTCTCGAAACATTAAGCTCGATATTGCACTATTAATGCATCACAGTGCGTTTGCATTTTCCACTACACAAAAGAAACCTTTGTCAAATATTTTTAATGCCACTTGATATTCATATTGACTGTTACATTCGAAGTTTTCGTAATATTTTCGGTCGAAATGCATCACTAGTTTTGTTACATATATATTTAACTTGATGTTTTTATCACATGAACCGAGCATTACTCTCTAGGTTGTATTTATTTCATAATATCTATGAAAACACACAACGAAATCGAAATCGATTAGTTTATCGATTTTTTTTTTTTGTAGTATGGCAACTCCGCATCCGTCATGTCCTGTTACTAACGTCAAATTGTTTTCATCTGTCGTCTCTCTCGACGTTCTGGTCTGGATTGTTTGTGATTGTGTATTGTGGAAGTTCGTACTTGTTTTGGACAATGGATTCTGATAACGACCCTTGCTTCCCTATGGACTCCGACTTTACCTCCGCTCACAATGACCCTGGCCCGCCTATTGACACTGATGCCGCCGTTCACCATGACACTGGCACTCCTTTGGACTCCGATATCTTCCCTCATGTCAAACCTGGCTCGTTAATGTCAAATTATATGTACCAAAAAGATACATATTCCCTGCACAAGCATAGGAATCTAATGAAACCATTTGTAATTGATTGTACAGACTATTGGAACAGCTTAATTATTCTGTTCACACACCTGCATGCCGAGAGGATGGTGAAACTCAGTTATCAACACTTGCAGCTAACCAGTCAAGAACTGTAACAATATAGGCTGCAAAACATTATTGCTGCAATTGCATTGTGGGCCGAAAGACTGTGGGTTGCTGCGCTCACATTATGACCGTCATTTGGTACTTAAGCTGGGCCAGGTACGAAGACAACATAAATCCACCTGCCCAGTTTCTGGATACTGTATTAATTACATATGATTCTGATTAGAAATAAAAATAAGCTTGTTTTATTTCAAAAGCTCTCCGCTGACCATGATGTTTTACATGTAGGAAAGAGGTCTCTTACCAAACCTTTGCTACAAAGTTATTATAATATTTTGTTAGCCACTGACATAAGGTACTTGGCCTATGTAATAATTATACCAAAACTCACTGTTCACTCTAAGCCAAAATCCCCTTACAAGTGGACATTGTCCTTTCGCACATTAATTAAAACGTGTCACCTTAACGAATGGCGTGAGGAGTTCTGAGCAGTGGAAAAGAGACTGAAGTCGTATAGCTATAAAAACGAAAAAACAGTTCTATTCGCGACAGTAGCTGATACATACGCCACTCGTTCAGTGTGTTATGCATGTGCTGATAGTCTCGCCAAACCTATTTCCAGCTCCGAAACGTCTCCGAGTACACCCCAGTGAAGCACCACTGGTTCTACCGAGTGGATATCGAGGAGAAGTCGGTCTGGCGAGGGTTCTCCAACGTCGACTCGGCAGCTCTTGAGAAGGCGCATGAGAGCCGTGAGTATTGAAATCGAATTTGATGTTTAGACAGTATCAGACGGGTTGGAAATGGCGTATTTTTTGTTACTCGACGCAAGAAGAAGGTTTATGTTTTGTTTTTGTCTTCACTGGGCTTGCTTGATTGGGAGGTCAGATCCCCGGACGCCCAACGGTCCCTTTTTATTCGGGTCATACGATAGGCTCCAGGACCTACCTAGATAAACTGATTCTTTATCTCTTTGGACTAAATCAATCAATTTTCTTCCAGCGGAACTGAACGAAAACACGCTAGTCGCGACCGACGGTGGACGATATGACGTCAACGTGGTAGGAAGACTCAGGATCGCTGTGTATTGGAAGGAGAAACCTACCAACGTCAGAAGGTAAACCATCGTTTCGGAACTAGACTAATAGTTCTGCGAACGGACCTCGCGAGAACTTTTTGCGGCTATCACTTTATCTCGACAACCTCTTAACTTCTTTTACTAATATTCGAAATTCTTGTTTAGAATTAGATACCATATCTCCCAAATTTTGTCAAAATCGGCTGGTAAATGGCGCTTTAGCAAATTTCCTTCCTATTTGAAGGAAATACCCCCCAATCAAAGAATAAATAATAAATTAATACAACTTATAAATTTCTTTTCTTCTTGTGGCTAAACAAAGGGTACATAACAAGAACATTATTTTTACAAAACAAAAAACAAAAACCGACTTCAAAAGACCGACTATTGAGTTATTCATCTATTTGTCGCGCACGTACTTAATGCAAATTTAAGACTTATATGGTTTTCTCATGGATACCATTATCAGAACTGGACTAAATTGAAATGGGACCAAATGGGAAGCGTCAGCTTTCTAATAAAAAAGGAATCATCAAAATCGATTCACCCAGTCAAAAGTTATGAGGTGACAAACATAAAAAAAAAAAACATACAGACGAATTGATAACCTCCTCCTTTTTTGAAGTCGGTTAAAAATGTTTCTCTTTGCAGATGCAGTTGGTTCTACAAAGGCACTACAGACGCTCGCTACGTGCCATACACAGAATCCGTGGCAGATATACTCGAGGTAAGTTTATTAGACTCGAATACATTAACAGTGAATTTGCATTGTCTTACTCCTAGTTCCACAAGCGGTGATAGAGATGAAAAGCATCCTATGTCCTTCAGATTTAGGTTATTTATTTGTCAGCACATGGCGGATACACAAAGTACAAGAATTGCATAGTTTTTATTATTACAAATATGCGCAAGAATAATTAATTAGCCTTGATTACAATCTATATCTTAATATATATAAATCTCGTGTCACAATGTTTGTCCTCAATGGACTCCTAAACCACTTAACCGATTATAATAAAATTCGCACACCATGTGCAGTTCGATCCAACTTGAGAGATACGATAGTTTAAATCTCAAATTATAGTCGCAATCTTAATTTATTGCAAATTATATATATACTGATAATTTTTACTATAAATTGACAAGTTAGCATCAACATACTACGGTTGCTATAGTTACGCAATGGCTTTTGACAGGACAACGTCTGTCGAGTCAGCTAGTAATTATGTAAAAATGAATCCCTATTTCCCTTGGTCACGCCATCACGCGTGAACGGCTGGACCGATTTCACTTTTTTTTTGTTTTTGTTTAGGTTCTTATGAAAGAAAAATTAAAAAAAAAAACAGGAAAATTAGAAAATTTAAGAATAGGTACATATAAAAATGAAACCCGTTTTCCTTGGTCACGGCCTCACGCGTGAATGGCTGGACCGATTTCACTAATTCTTTTTTTGTTGTATTTGTTATTATTAGGAGAAGGTTCTTACAGAAAAAAATATTAAGAAAATCTCTCAGAAATATTGAAAAACCCTAAAAACAGCCCATTTAATTTTTCCCATACAAACGTTTTCTAACTAAAACGAGCTTTATTGCTATTGTATAAAGTTCATATTGAATTGCAAGCACTCACTGTTGTTTAAGCAATGTAGGTATGTTCCTAACGTCCAAGAGTCAATTTGCACTTTATTACCTCTGTACAAAGTTCAAATTCAATCATATCTATCAAAACAGTGTGCGTTTTATACTGATAATTTTTACTATAAATTGACAAGTTAGCATCAACAAACTACGGTTGCTATAGTTACGCAATAGCATGAGAATAGAGGTTATAACAAAGAGTTCCTATAATTATTCTCAACACCTTTGGTCACGCCATCACGCGTGAACGACTGGACCGATTTCAATTTACTCTACGTTTATTCCAAAGTCTACCCGTGCGAAGCCGGGACGGGCCGCTAGTATATATATAAAAATGAAACCCGTTTTCCTTGGTCACGGCCTCACGCGTGAATGGCTGGACCGATTTCACTAATTCTTTTTTTGTTGTATTTGTTATTATTAGGAGAAGGTTCTTACAGAAAAAAATATTAAGAAAATCTCTCAGAAATATTGAAAAACCCTAAAAACAGCCCTTTTATTTTTCCCATACAAACGTTTTCTAACTAAAACGAGCTTTATTGCTATTGTATAAAGTTCATATTGAATTGCAAGCACTCACTGTTGTTTAAGCAATGTAGGTATGTTCCTAACGTCCAAGAGTCAATTTGCACTTTATTACCTCTGTACAAAGTTCAAATTCAATCATATCTATCAAAACAGTGTGCGTTTTATACTGATAATTTTTACTATAAATTGACAAGTTAGCATCAACAAACTACGGTTGCTATAGTTACGCAATAGCATGAGAATAGAGGTTATAACAAAGAGTTCCTATAATTATTCTCAACACCTTTGGTCACGCCATCACGCGTGAACGACTGGACCGATTTCAATTTACTCTACGTTTATCCCAAAGTCTACCCGTGCGAAGCCGGGACGGGCCGCTAGTCTATATATATAAAAATGAAACCCGTTTTCCTTGGTCACGGCCTCACGCGTGAATGGCTGGACCGATTTCACTAATTCTTTTTTTGTTGTATTTGTTATTATTAGGAGAAGGTTCTTACGGAAAAAAATATTAAGAAAATCTCTCAGAAATATTGAAAAACCCTAAAAACAGCCCTTTTATTTTTCCCATACGTTTTCTAACTAAAACGAGCTTTATTGCTGTTGTATAAAGTTCATATTGAATTGCAAGCACTCACTGTTGTTTAAGCAATGTAGGTATGTTCCTAACGTCCAAGAGTCAATTTGCACTTTATAACCTCTGTACAAAGTTCAAATTCAATCATATCTATCAAAACAGTGTGCGTTTTATACTGATAATTTTTACTATAAATTGACAAGTTAGCATCAACAAACTACGGTTGCTATAGTTACGCAATAGCATGAGAATAGAGGTTATAACAAAGAGTTCCTATAATTATTCTCAACACCTTTGGTCACGCCATCACGCGTGAACGACTGGACCGATTTCAATTTACTCTACGTTTATCCCAAAGTCTACCCGTGCGAAGCCGGGACGGGCCGCTAGTATATATATAAAAATGAAACCCGTTTTCCTTGGTTACGGCCTCACGCGTGAATGGCTGGACCGATTTCACTAATTCTTTTTTTGTTGTATTTGTTATTATTAGGAGAAGGTTCTTACGGAAAAAAATATTAAGAAAATCTCTCAGAAATATTGAAAAACCCTAAAAACAGCCCTTTTATTTTTCCCATACAAACGTTTTCTAACTAAAACGAGCTTTATTGCTATTGTATAAAGTTCATATTGAATTGCAAGCACTCACTGTTGTTTAAGCAATGTAGGTACATATGTTCCTAACGTCCAAGAGTCAATTTGCACTTTATTACCTCTGTACAAAGTTCAAATTCAATCATATCTATCAAAACAGTGTGCGTTTTATACTGATAATTTTTACTATAAATTGACAAGTTAGCATCAACAAACTACGGTTGCTATAGTTACGCAATAGCATGAGAATAGAGGTTATAACAAAGAGTTCCTATAATTATTCTCAACACCTGTGGTCACGCCATCACGCGTGAACGACTGGACCGATTTCAATTTACTCTACGTTTATCCCAAAGTTTACCCGTGCGAAGCCGGGACGGGCCGCTAGAATTTAATTTAATTTAATTTTTTTATAATGTGGCTTATGTGGCATTAAAAATACATGCAACCCTAAATTTTCACCCTTCTATCACCAACCCCTATTTTTTAATAGTCACTAGAAATAATTCATATGGCAAAACAACGTTTGCCGGGTCAGCTAGTTCAATAATAAAAATGTCAAAGTAGTCTTTTCTGTATCTTTGACAGTGTATAAGCAAATAAAGTTCATCAAACTCCTCAACCATTTTTCACCAACCGCTAAGTTCCTTAGGTCTCTTCTTCAGTGCGCCATCTTTTCCGTCCTGCCTTTCTTATAAAAACATACAGAGAAGCAGTGGATGGCCGGAAAAGATGGGGCAAACTCAAAGATAGTCAAACAGCTAAAAGTAACTTTTAATTTAGCCGTATAAAATATTAAAATACTATTTCAGGAAGAGTATCGTCACGGAATAACAACAGGCGAATGGCATCGAAAAATGGTGCTGCCCAACAACGAAATGGTGATAATGCACGGACCAGCGGTGATGGTACACTTCCTGCAGTCGGGCACTTCGGACGGGTTTAGCACGCCACCGGTAAGTATTCTCTCCGGCACCCTAGCTATTTAAAAAGATCTAAAAAGTTCTACACAGCCTGTTGCCTGTTTAGCAGAGGTCCCAGCCGGGTAGATGTTTGAATGATGAATTTAAATATCTGCTCTGGGTCTGGGTGTTAGTTGTCCTTGTCTTGGTGTGTTCTATGGCATCCCCGACACAGGGTATACTAGTGGGGAGCTACGAGTGTGAAACATTTATTATTATTTATTAAGGCAAACGTATGGCTTTGTTGGTATGGCTTTTTGTTACGGGCAAACGTGACGTTTAACATCAGGCAAGCGATTTGCTCGTCTCGTCACACAATTACATAAAAAAAAAGCAGCACATACATACGTTAAACTGAAAACCCCTCTGTTTGCGTCAGGCCTTAAAAAGTTCAATATTCTACCACTTTGTAAGTTTTAATTCAGGTAACAGCACTGTGCTTCCATCTCGCTCCCCCATAACCTGTCTCCCTCCTAACCCTCTCCCACCTCCTCAGAGCCTTCTCGGCAAGCGCGTATACAGGAATCCTCCGAAGATCAGAGTCGCTCGCGATCAAGACCCAAAAATAGATCATCTCATTCTAATAGTTCACGGCGCCGGAGAATACAAGCGGCTGCGGTATTTGGACGTTAGTTTGTAGCTAGCGCCATCTGTTGTCCAATATGACGAACTAATAATAATAGGCACTGATTGGGTAGTAAAAAGTAATTCTTAGAAGCCTAACTGAGGATAATTATAATAACTTATTTTAGTAAAGTAAAAGTAATATTAAAGTATATAACTTGTACTTGACGGAAAGAAGCGGGTGCGGTATTTGTATGTTGTTAGTAGTTTAAGTTAGAGCCATCTGTTATCGAACATGACGAACTAATAGTAAAATATTTAGTTATAGAGCAGTAGAGCTTATGAATCAACTAAAGACTATTTAAAGAAAAACTTTATAAGACCACGTTTTCAGAAACAATGTTTTTCTTTTCATGCTATCCGACAGCTGGACGTATATGTAAGTATTCAATAGAAGATTTCTTCACCGAACGAAGCGAAGGCCTCAGACTCTAATAGACAATTTCTGCCGCCCTAAGCCCAAGAGCGGTATCTTAAAAAAAAGAGGCACCCTCTTACGGTGGAAATTCCTTGTAATCGCACTAAGCGATTGCATTCGTCTTTTTTGATCTGAACAGCAGAGATATGGAACTCACTACCCGCGTCTGTTTTTGAGAAAGTACAACCCGTTATTCAAAAATAGAGTGAATAGGTTTTCCCTAGGCAAGCGTGCTTCATCTTCGACTGCACCGTCGCTTCCCATCAGATGAGATTGTGGTCAAACGCATGCTTAGTCCGTTGTAAAAAAAGTGATTTCTGTTTTTTCACGCATCAGATGCGTAATTTTTTAAGCTATGATACGAGTACATGAAAAAACAGTTTTTTTAGATACCGTTTTTGGGCTTAGGACGGCAGAATTGGCATTCGTTTGTTTATTTGAACGCTATTTTACGCTCGGTCAATAACGCTATTAATCGCTCGGCCTCTGTGCTTCAAAAACATTTCTACCAAATGTCTAACAATAAAGTTTGAAAAAAAAAATCTAATGCCAGTTTCGACTTTGCAGCAAGTCGCCGCCCGTCCCCGCGTCGTTCGCCGCAGTCATGAGGAGTCCGAAATCGAGGAGTCTGAACCATCGAAGATTGACCACCTACTGCTTCTGTGCCATGGGGTCGGCTCAGCCTGTGATATGCGGTTCCGGTCTGTGGAGGAAGTAGGTGAGTTGGGGTCGGGTTACACTGTCGGAGCGGGGTGGGGGGCTCTCTAAAATCAAACACCTGCTGTGCCATGGGATTGGCTCAGCCTGTGATATCCGGTTCCAGTCTGTGGAGGAAGTAGGTGAGATGGGGTCGGGTTACACTGTCGGAGCGGGGTGGGGGGCTCTCTAAAATCAAACACCTGCTGTGCCATGGGATTGGCTCAGCCTGTGATATCCGGTTCCAGTCTGTGGAGGAAGTAGGTGAGATGGGGTCGGGTTACACTGTCGGAGCGGGGTGGGGGGCTCTCTAAAATCAAACACCTGCTGTGCCATGGGATTGGCTCAGCCTGTGATATCCGGTTCCAGTCTGTGGAGGAAGTAGGTGAGATGGGGTCGGGTTACACTGTCGGAGCGGGGTGGGGGGCTCTCTAAAATCAAACACCTGCTGTGCCATGGGATTGGCTCAGCCTGTGATATCCGGTTCCAGTCTGTGGAGGAAGTAGGTGAGTTGGGGTCGGGTTACACTGTCGGAGCGGGGTGGGGGGCTCTCTAAAATCAAACACCTGCATGGGATTGGCTCAGCCTGCGATATCCGGTTCCGGCTTATGGAGGAACTGAGTAGAGAGAATAGACTGTGATGTATGGGGTTGGGACCCTCCGAGATCTACCGAATTGTGTGGTTAGTCCAGGGATACTTTCAAATGCTGTTTAGTTCTGTGCAACGGGGATGATTGGAGAAGCATTAGTTCATACATTTTTTTATCGAATACTCGATACTGTTTCGTATCCTTTCTTTTTCTCTCCTGTTGCAGGAATGCAAATAAAACAGCGGGTTTTGGTTTACGGTTCATTCTTTATTTACCTCAAATAATATTTATTAGGACGTCCTCCAACCATATGATATTTTGGTTTAGGATAGTTAGGCTTATCATCGGTTCTTTTGCCCTTTTTATTTAACATTCTGTTGCAAAAGCTCATTGCAACTTTCAGGTAGACTGAAATATTAACAAGTTTAATTAATAACCAGTCTAATAAAAAAAACAACTCCCGTCAAGTAGTAGATTTTCAGAAAAATAAATAATTATGCATAATACGTTCTCAAAATGTCATAACGTCGAAAAATGTCACAATCTCAAGATATCACGTTTTTAAAATACTTACAAGTCTGTTGCTGACAGTTAACACTGTACAGCGTGCACTCGTCATCAAACTCAATGACGTCATCGCTCTTCCCTGTATATAATACATTAATTCCCTCAATTTGGCAGTTATTGCTGCTTAGTTTTATCTGTCTATGTAAATACTTACAAGTCTGTTGCTGACAGTTAACACTGTACAGCGTGCACTCGTCATCAAACACAATGACGTCATCGCTCTTCCCTGTATATAATACATTAATTCCCTCAATTTGGCAGTTATTGCTGCTTAGTTTTATCTGTCTATGTAAGTACTTACAAGTCTGTTGCTGACAGTTAACACTATACAGCGTGCACTCGTCATCAAACACGATGACGTCATCGCCCTTCCCCCAGTCTCCGTTCGCACCGCATACCCTGACTCCGTCATCTTTGCAGTGATTGCTACTTAGTTTCCAGCATGCACGTTTGACAAAGTCCTCTCTCATAAACGTTTGCAAATGTGTCTGTAATGAAAAAAACCGGCCAAGTGCGAGTCGGACTCGCGCACGAAGGGTTCCTTACCATTATCTACCTCTAAATGGCAAAAAAATCACGTTTGAATGGGAGTCCCCTTAGATATTTATTTTATTCTGCTTTTTTTGTGTTTGTTTAGCGGCAACAGAAATACATCATCGGTGGAAATTGAAACTGTCTAACTATCACGGTTCATGAGATACAGCTTGGTGACAGACGGACAGACAGACAGATCGACGGACAGCGGAGTCTTAGTAATATGGTCTCGTTTTTCACTTTAGGTACGGAACCCTAAAAAAATATTTAAACAAGCTCGTTTTTGAACCAAAAAACAAAGTATCTTGTGGGTGGTCTTGGTTGTTAAACTAATATACAGGGTTATTCATAAAGGGTATGCTAAGCTGAAAAGGGCTCATAGTACTCATCATTATGAACAACTTTTACTATGGGACCAACTCGAAATTCGCGAAAAAAAAATCAGTTGTTCCATACATTTTGTCGAGTGTCATTGACATTTTTATATGGAACAGCTGATTTTTTTTTTCTCGAATTTCGGGTTGGTCCCATAGTAAAAGTTGTTCATAATGATGAGTACTATGAGCTCATTTCGGCTTAGCATACCCTTTATGAATAACCCTATATATCTATAGTATTAAAAAGTTTATTACCTTTAGACTCAGGCCCACAGGTATGTCATTTTGGTCAACAGTGAAGCCGGAGTATTCGGAAAACACGCTACATGGCGCTGTGATCAATCCTATTAAATATAGCAAAAAATAATAGTATAATTCAAAGTTCTAGGGAAAGGGTATGCTAAAGGGCACAAAGTACATCATTATGAACAACTTTTACTATGAGGCCACAACCTGAAATCGCGAAAAAGAATCACCCTCCACCTGTATTCCCGAGTAGCTACAATATTGGGTTCTTTAAAAGGCCTGTTAATAGAATCTTAAAAGGTCGGCAGCGTATCTGTGATGCCTCCAGTGTTACAGGCGACTATCCATAGGCGACGGTGATCGCTTACCATCAGGCGGCCCGTTTGCTTGTCTGCCACCTATGGCATAAACAAGAACATTATTTTTACAAAACAAAAAACAAAAACCGACTTCAAAAGACCGACTATTGAGTAATTCATCTATTTGTCGCGCACGTACTTAATGCAAATTTAAGACTTGTATGGTTTTCTCATGGATACCATTATCAGAACTGGACTAAATTGAAATGGGACCCAATGGGAAGCGTCAGCTTTCTAATAAAAAAAGAATCATCAAAATCGATTCACCCAGTCAAAAGTTATGAGTTAACAAACATAAAAAAAAAAAAAAAAACATACAGACGAATTGATAACCTCCTCCTTTTTTGAAGTCGGTTAAAAAAAAAAGCTGTGCCATAGCAAATGTCAATGGTACTCGACAAAGTGTGTGGAACAGTTTTTGCGATTTCCGGGTTGATTTCATAGTAAAAGTTGTTCATAATGATGAGTACTGTGAGACCTTTCGGCTTAGCCGTGTGTGTAGCAATAATAATTTGTAGCTTAGTAAAATATAAATGCAAATAATAAATAAATAATGTATGTATGTATGTATATGTATGTGTGTATGTGTACTATATGTAATTATTTTGTTTTTGACTTAAACGTGGCTTTAATTTAATTTGATTATGATTTTAATTTTTAATTTGAGTATCTTTTGTATGTTTAATTGATTTTGATTTTAATTTTATTTGTATTTTGACGTGACAACGTCTTATAAATTGGTTTGCCGGGTGACACTTCAAGAAACTGCGTTACGCTCCGCTCACGTTATGCGCTCACAATGAGAGCGAGTGAGAGGCACGCGTCCCTTCCACTCGGGCATGGTTAGCCCGCCTAAGAGCGAGAGAGACAGACATAAAATTTTGTTAATATGAAATTCAGTGCGAGATTCTTTGTATAAATTAATGTTTTAAATATAATTCTTTGTATAAATAAATGTTTTAAATTGTTACTATTATTTCATCCTTCTTCCTACTATACGAATGAATATTCACATTAAAATTATTTTACCACTCAAAGTCGTTGTCACGTAAAACTTTCGCCCGTATACCGACTTTACAGGCAACCAATTTTTTTTATTATGTAAAACTATGGATTCTCTATTTCCGAAATAAATTATTTGAATTTGAATTTGAATATATTACACATACCCAAAATCATGCAAGCGTACATTACGAAGTACTAAATATTTCCTGCTGATTAGTGCTGATTGTTTTATCGTAATATATTGATGATGATTTAATTGTTCATTAAAATTTAAATTAAAAACCGGTCAAGCGCGTGTCGTGACACACTTAAGGGTTCTGTTGCTTCGGCGAATCAAACAACATAATAAATCCAAATCTTTGCGTGTTTGTTTGTACGGGTATTTAGAAAATTTTGTTTGATTTGTCAAAGCGTTTCCTTAATTTACTATGGAACCCTAAAAATATAGTTTGCTTATCAACATATTAATGTTTTAATCACCTAACAAATTCATGGTTTAATGCATTTTAGAATACTAATCTATACTTTTATACTCAAATTATTAAAAGGTATAGTTTGTACTTTGTATGTATACAGGGTGATTTTTTGAACCCTAGCAATATTCAAGGGCATGTTAATTAATCATCATAGAAATCGTATAAAGAAATAAAATTTAGATAAATGCTGAAAGAAAACTTGGAAAGCCCTGCTTCAAGTTTATCCCGAGACTCTCAAACTTATAGGCATGCGAGCGTTCAGTGCGTGTGTGCGTGAGAACTACCGCGCCGCCCGTAGTAATGGGGGGGGGGGGGGGTGGTGAGATGAGGATGCGGAACATTTTTGATGCTCGCGGTAGCGGTCGCGATACTTTATCGTTTTCTTAGGATAATTAGTTGAAATATTAACTACCTATTTTTTTTGGTTAGTTCGAACGAGAATCGAGTACTGAATATCCTGTATAAATATTGCTCGGGTTCAAAAAATCACGGTGTATATGTATATATTCGTAGAGGGTAATCCCCGAAATGAGTAGTCTGATTTAGAAAAAAAAGACGTGTGGCTCTCGGGGACTGCCGCGGTAAAGCTATTGCATAGCATTTTTTATCAACTTATGCAATTATAATTATTTATAGAAACCTTACACTCGACACCTAGTAAGAGGTGAGTTGCTGAACTAAAGAGATAAGCGTGATATTTCAAAAAGTCATTAAAAGTTCTGCTATTCATCGATAGATGACAACAAAACTAAAAACTAAAAAGTATCACTAAAAAGTGTAAGGTTATCGTTACGGAATTTCTGGATTCGGTCTCCACGCTCAAGGCCCGCGATAGAAGCTATGCAATAGCTTAATAATTGTTGCTATATCTCGCAAAAACAGCTCAATGGATTTCGAAGAAATTTGATATAAAGGTACCGATTAATAATATACTCGTATATAGGCTACTTATCCCGGAACTAGTTGGGAAAAAAATGATAAATTAATTATTAAAACCATTTATTCGATCTTCTCGCGACATTATCGGTGATTCACGTCGCAAAGCTTTCGTTTGCTCTTTTTTTAGTTAAATCTTGCGGGTCGTTGTTTTCTTCGTTTTCGTCCGGAGATCCCTGATCGCTAGGCCGTCTGGGTATGGATTCCCATTCAAAGTCGTTGCCGAATTCCGCTTGATATTTTGTCTTCACGTCACAAACTTGCATATTAATTTCAGTGTAGTCTGAAAAATTGCTATTTTATTCTTCGTAGGTATAAAAATAAATCGCTGCTCGTTTGTCTGGCTGCAACTCGAGAACGGCTGGACGGATTTCGCTAATTTTACTCGTGAAATATTTGTGGAAGTTCAGGAAAGGTTTAAAAATAAAAAAAAACAGCACGTGAAACCGCCGGGTGCAGTTATTTACTGAATAAAAAAATAAATCTTGTATAATCGTTTTTGTTTTGTTTTTTATTGTTTGATTTTAGTTCTCAAGCCAAACAGGCCGATAACTTTTATAGTTCCTGAGATAATTGGCTGTAATGTGACATACAGATAGACAGATAGACTCCAGGTCTCACCATAAAGGTTCCTTTTTATCATTTTGGTACAGAACCCTAAATATTTAAGTCAGCATGTTACGGCTCGCTTTGAACAGTCTACAAATATCCTCGAACACAGCTAGCTCTGCCGCGTGCTCGTCGTAGCCGCATATTTTGCCGCCCCCATGTTTGCGGCCCATCTAGAGGTATATCTAAATACTTACAAGTCATCATGTGACAGTTCGCTTTGTATAGTGTACAAATGTCCTCGAACACAGCTAGCTCTGCCGCGTGCTCGTCGTAGCCGCAAATTTTGCCGCCCCCATGTCTGCAGCCTATCAGCTTCCAGCATTGATACTGGGCGAACTTATCGGGGATTACACTTGGTCGATCCTGTCGAAACATATTTTATGAACCATCGACGCAAAAAGGGATGTTTATGTTTTTTTCACAAGCTTTTATTGACTTTCACCTGTCCCGGTGTCTGAGTGTCCGTTTGTTTGTCTGTAATAAAATCTTGCAAGTTTTTAAAACACTTCTCGATGTCTGATTCAGCTGAAATTTGGTATACGAGTACGTGTTTAACTCCGGTGAGAAGGCAATAAAAACTTGTTTTTGTATTTTTTTTATCTTATTTTTTATTTAGTATAGGTACAATTGTACAAGATAAAAAATTAGATCATGACTGCCTAGTGAGGCACGCTTCCATCTCACTCTAGCCTGCAGTAAGCTTATGAGCTAGAGCGAGATAGCATGCTTCCCGGGACACGATCGAGACCGTGTAAGTCTTACCTCATACAAATCACTGTTGTCCTTTTCTTTTTGTACTGCGAAGACGCTGGCCAGTAAGGTGGTAAACAAAACTAAAAATAACTTATTAATTATAAATACAATATGGATTAATATTTTATTTAATTTCAAATGTTTAATAAGACTTTCTGATCTAATGAACCAAAATGTGGAAAGTATCCGTGTCGCGGTTGGGTAGGCTTCTCAAACACAAGAATACAGGGCTATAAAGAAAGGGTATGGAAAGCTGAAAAACACTCATAGCACTAATCATTACGAACAACTTTTACCATTAGATCAATTCTGAAATCGCGAAAAATCAGCCGTTCCATACATTTTGTCGATTTTTAAAATAAATGAATGTATAAGAAAATGTGTATAAATACCTGATAGGAGGCTGTAGCCGCGTAACATTTTTAATTATTGTTATTAAGGGCGCTACACACTGTGCGGGCCGGCACTGATCGGCACAGCCGCGCGGCAAATCCGAGCTAGGTATGTGCGCCCCGCAGTTTCACCCAATATGATACAGGAACCTTTTAATTTTACGGCATAAAAAAGTAGCCTATACTGATATCTAGGAAGATTGAAAGGAGAGGACCAGGAAGACCAAGGAGGACGTTCTTAGACCAGATTAGGAGAAGGCAGATGTCATGTCGTAAAGGGGGGTGCAACTTGGCTAGGGGGGCAGATGTGCCGACCGGCATGGGTGTGTGTGTAGTGCCCCTTATTCTGTAACGACTGGTCATTAATGGATAAGTATTAATTAATTTCATGCCAGGTGCTCTTTATTGCTACAAGCTTTAATTTATCTTGCAATGTATGTACATAATTGTTTGTTCGGGTCAAATTTTGCAACTGAATTTTGAACCACATTCCGATGTCCGATTGAGCTGAAATTTGGTATACGTGTGTAACTCCGATGACGAATCAATAAAAAATTACAAGCTTTTATTTAACTTGCAATGTTTGTATGCAAGTGTTTATGTTTGGGTCAAATTGCAACTCAATTTTGAACCACTTACCGATGTCCGATTGAGCTGAAATTTGGTACATCCCTGTATACCGATTAACGCAGGACCCAGGCAGGTGGCACAGTGAGAGAGAGGCCTACACCCAGCAGTGGGATAAGAAAGGCTGTGGAAAATGAAGATGTAAATCAAGACTGTATAAAACAGTCGCAGAAGACGCAATAAAAGCTAGTTTTTAATGATTTTTTTTTGTCAAAATTATAATTTAATTAATTCTTAGCCATGATATTCGTTATAGTTTCCAAACGGGAACAGTTCTTCATAGTTCTTGAATATTTGCAAACCTTTAGGACAGTATCTTCTTTCTATTATTATCAGAACTGAAAAGAAAAACTAGCGTTATTGACTACGAAGTGAGGTCTCAGAGTCTAGGAAACCAATTAGCATTTTGTATGTTTGTAAGTGTATGTTTATCCGACGATAACATGAGTACATCAATTTATCACAAGTAGTTCATTCCAACACAATTTTAAAGGATAAAACGGGACCCGATTATTAAGACTCCTCTGTCCGTCTGTCATCAGGCTGTATCTTATGAACCGTGATAGTTAGACAGTTGACATTTTCACAGATGATGTATTTCTGTTGCCGCTAAAACAACAAATACTAAAAAACAGAATATAATGAATATTTATGGAGGCTCCCATACAACAGACCTTTTATCCTGGGAAACGCGGAAGAAACCACAGCACATAACTTGTATACCATAACTTACAAGTATTTAATAGGCAGTTGGACTTCCACACAGTGCACTTGTGGTCGTACCACCGCATGCCGTGATGGGATGTCTCAAGGTAGTCCTTCACGCACTCCCGTCGCCTCTCTCTTTCGAAGTACAGGTGCTCGTTGGTGCACTCAGTTAGCTTCCCACAGTAGTACCGTCTGTACTTTGTGACGTATCTTTCCCAGGTCTGCAGAAAAACCAATAAAAATAAAATTAAACTAAGCTTTTATTGCGTGATCGGAGTTACACACGTATACCAAATTTTAGCTCAATCGGACATCGGGAAGTGGTTCAAAATTCAGTTGCAAGATTCCACACAGACACATAAAATTTTGAACCCCTTCCCTATGTCCGGTCGAGCTGCTACATTTTTCTTTTTAACACGCTTTTATTAGTTTCACCTGTATGTTTGTAACCGACCCTTTTGGACTCGATTTTGCCCTACTTCGAACGATCAGATTTAATTGAAACTTTGCACACCTGTCAAAGACCGATGACAATGCGTGTTTTTTAGTTTTTTATTTATTAAGTATCTGTATTATTTGTCCTTACATCTTGCTTACGGTTGAAGTCGTTCGGATCCAGCGTATTCTCGTTTGTTATGAGCTTGGTTCTCCTCGTCTTGACGGACCTCAGCCGCTTGGACTTCTTGCGTCTGGTGCGGGTCATCTGTCGTCGGGCGTCGTCGCCGCGGCTGGTGACCGCTGTGGTGAGAAGTGGGGCGGGACGGGAGAATATGTGGAATGGTTTCGTGGTAAAGGCTCTTTGGAGAATGTGGCTGCGGAAAAGATTTAGTAAATACAAAAAAAATAGAACCACGGCGCTTGATAAGGATACTAGACTATCCACGGACGTAAGACGCCTTTTTTGTATAATATATTATTGTATCTAAGGTTAGGTTAGCCTCACCGCTTTATGGTTGATATACCAAAAACTCGTACGAAACGCTTTGATTCCAGCTTTTATATGCGAACCGCTAGGACCTGAGTGGGTGTTTCCCGATAGATATAATCTAGGTGTCTTCAAGTCGCGAGTGAATCGGTTTCTTCTAGGCAAGCGTGCTCCATCGTAGACCGTATCGTTCCTTACCATCAGGCAAGATGGCGGGCAAATGCAAGCCTATTACTGAATAAAAAAAAAAGGCCCCAGTCTCTGAAACCTTCGTTTAGTTTAGCCATAATAGTCGTCACTACCCTCTTGGCATACCAGAAACGTACAAAACGCTTTGATTCCGCTTTTGTTGTGCGAACTGCTAGAGTGTGGAATGCTCTGCCCGAGTGAGTGTTTCTTGAGGTGTAGTCCAATTTGCACAACAATCAGTTAAAGCAGTTGAACTTTTTAGGCGATCTTCTTCCAATTAGTCCAACTGAATAGATATAATCTGGGTGTCTTCAAGTCGCGAGTGACTCGGTTTCTTCTAGCCCCGCGTGCTGCATCGTAGACCGCATCCTTGTTTACCATCAGGCGAGATGGCGGTCAAACGCAAGCCTATCATTGAATTAAACAAAACTTTCGTTTAGGTTAGCCAATGATGGCTTTCACTACCTCTGGCTGTGTGTCCTCGTGGCTGCGGTCAGGATCATCGGCGAAATTCGTGCTGGCATGACCATCCTGGGCTGGGCAATGACTAAAACTGGAAGCAAAGTTGATTAAACTTGAGTCTTGTATAAAAGTTACCTGATGTGATAATGCTGATGCAAAGTAGTCTAAAATTATGTCATATGACTCCAGAGTGTAAGCTATCTCTTTTCCAAATTCATCTAATTCCGTCCAGCTATTCTTGCATGATTGAGCAAATACAACTCTACAAACATACAAACTCTAACATTTACAATGTAACTACTTGCGCCCGCGGTTTCACCCGCGTTTTCCGAGATGAAAAGTAGCCTATATCTTAATCCAGGAAATAAGCTACTTTCGTACCTTTCATCCGAATCCGTTCAGCAATTTTCTTGTGATTGAGAAACAAACACACAAACTTTCACATTTATAATAATAGTAGGATAATACTATCTTAATATATATAAATCTCGTGTCACAATGTTTGTCCTCAATGGACTCCTAAACCACTTAACCGATTATAATAAAATTCGCACACCATGTGCAGTTCGATCCAACTTGAGAGATAGGATAGTTTAAATCTCAAATTATAGTCGCAATTTTAATTTATTGCAAATTATATATATACTGATAATTTTTACTATAAATTGACAAGTTAGCATCAACATACTACGGTTGCTATAGTTACGCAATGGCTTTTGACAGGACAACGTCTGTCGAGTCAGCTAGTATATTATAAAACATACGTATCGAATTGAAAACCTTCCTTTTTTGAAATAGAAAAAAAATACTTACAAACGAGCGCCACAAGTGGCTTCATCGCTAAGAGCGATATTCCCCAGCCTTCCGTACAACCATAGTGTAGGGAAGGATTCTATCGTTTGGTACAAACAAGACAAAGGCAAATTGTCATTCGTTCAGTCGGCGATTTGTAGAGTCGATTGACTTGCTTTTTGATTATCCTATAAGAAGCCGTGAAATTAAATCCGTTGCAGTTTTAATTGTTGTCTCGAACGTTTTTGAACGAGCGAAGTGAGGTCGAAGAGTGTAGGGACAAATTGATATTGGCCCAGCCGGGCAGATCTTATTCTTATTCTTTTTTTCTTTTGTTGTCCTTGTCTTTGTGTGTGTTCCATGGCATCCCCGACACAGGATTTATTCCTAGTCGGGGAGCTATGAGTGTAAAACGTTTATTTATTTGTTAAACGGTTTTATTAAGCTCACCCCGTTTGTTTTATTTATTTTTATTTATTTATTCGGAATGGAGGCGATAGGTCCCGCACTGGTGTCATGTAAAGGGGTGCATTGCATTTCCCTTGCCAGCGATTACCCGAGCCAACCCAGCTCCTTAAAATAACGGAGCGAGGCTCTGGGCCGCTGGCACAACTGCTCCAGTGGCAAAGATGGCATGAACGGCCGGGCAGATGTTAGAATGATGAATTTAAATATCTGCTCTGGGTGTCAGTTGTCCTTGTCTTCGTGTGTGTTCCATGGCAACCCCGACACAGGATTATCTTAGTGGGGAGCTTTGGGTGTGAAACATTTAATCTATTAATGAAGAAGAGGCGAAGATGAAGATCTAATTTGCTTTTCTTTGTTCCAGTGGAAGACTTCAGAGCGACCAGTCTGCAGCTGCTACAGTCACATTACAGAAACTCCTATGATAGTGGACTCGTCAGCAGGGTTGAGGTAAGTACGGTAGACAAGTTGTCTACGACCCATGCTATACGGGCTTACGAGGCAAATAGTTATTTTTTTATTCAGTAATAGGCTTGTGTTTGACCGCCATCTCGCTTGATGGTAAGTAACGATGCGCTCTACGATGCAGCACGCGCCTAGAAGAAACCGAGTCACTCGCGACTTGAAGACACCCAGATTATATTTATCGGGAAACACCCACTCAGGCAGAGCATTCCACAATCTAGCGGTTCGCACAATAAAGGTGATAGAAAAACTCCTTATTGTCCATATCAGAATTTACAGAAAATTATTCATCTTCGTAGCTTCCAGCCCGATTGGCCCACCTTTGCGGAGAATTAGGGATACGGGGAAGGAGATAGGGGAGGCCTTTGCCCAGCACTGGGACACAATAGGCTGAGAAAAAAATATACAAACAAAAGGCATTACACTTAAAACTGGCGGTCTCATCGGTTTTTAACACGCTTTTATTAGCTTCACCTGTATGTTTGTATGTTTGTATGTTTGTATGTTTGTATGTTTGTATGTAACCGACTCCTTTGAGCGCGTTTTTGACCCACTTTAAACGGTCAGATTTCTTTCAAACTTTGTAGATATATCGAGGACCGATGACAATACACTAAACAAATCGTGTTTTTTAGTTTTTTTAACTATTAATTTTTTTAACACGCTTTTTCTATAAAGTTTCTTTAACTTTTAATACCGTTTAACTTACAAGTGGTAGTTTTGTCATTCGAGTCAGAGAACAGAGTGGCGCAGTGGAAGCGTGCTGGGCTCATAACCCAGAGGTCCCTGGATCGAAACCACGCGCTAGAAATCTTTTTGCTCAATATTTTTTGTTACGCATCAATTTTATTTTATGAGGTCTGAGGATCGAAACCACGCGGCTACAAATCTTTTTGCTCAATATTTTTTGTAATGCATCAATTTTATTTTTAATTTGCTTGAGCAGACGGCCAAAATCGGATAACACCAACACATTTGTACATATTAAGGATGGTTAATAGTTAGCAAATCGAACTAAAAAGCGAAAAATAAATAATAGTTAAAAAAAACTAAAAAAACACGCTTTTTATAAAAAACCGAACTAAAAAAATAGAAAATAAAATTTTATAAATTTAAATTAAGAATAGGGTTGAAAATTTCAATAAATATAAATTAATAATAGTGTAAATAAATAAATATATGTATTTTATTTTTAAAAAAGCGTGGGGTGCTTTCTAAGATATTATCAAAATGCTAATCACTCTACTCATGTCTGTCAATACAAAATGTATCTACAAAATATATAATATCTACTTATTGACCCATGCACCCCACGCTTTTTAAAAATAAAATACATATATTTATTTATTTACACTATTATTAATTTATATTTATTGAAATTTTCAACCCTATTCTTAATTTAAATTTATAAAATTTTATTTTCTATTTTTTTAGTTCGGTTTTTTATAAAAAGCGTGTTTTTTTAGTTTTTTTTAACTATTATTTATTTTAGTGACTTACTGTAAGCTAAAATAAGTTAGATAATTTTTCAGCTAAAAAAATTTTGCCCCATTTCAGGTACTTCCCATATCCTGGCATGAACAGCTGCATTCTGGCGAAACAGGGGTCGACAGGCGACTGGCAAGGGTCACTCTCGACAGCATACCGCGGCTCCGAGCGTTCACCAACCACACCGTTCTGGATGTCCTGTTCTACACCAGCCCAGTGTTCCACCAGGTAAATTGGTTTCAGCGCCATTTGTGGCCCGATTCGAGGAACTATTCTTTTACACCATTTGTAAAGCGACATCAAGATTCAAGATTTTATTTTATTTTATTTCAATCGATGATTACAAGAAAGGCTTTTTAGAAAGTGTTTTTACATCGAAACTGCAAACGTTTGTATATTATTTACTCCTTCAGACTCAAATGGCTTGACGGAATTGGATGAAATGTGTTATGGAAATAGCTTATACCCTGAAATTACACATGTACTATTTTTCATTAGCATCATCATCATAACCACGCGAACTGTCTAGTAAAACAATATTGAAATTTAGTTTAGCGCCATCTATCGCCCAATCGAATGAACTAATCGTTAATTTCTTTCCAGACCATCATAGACACGGTGTGTTTCGAGCTGAACCGTGTATACAGCATGTTTCAACAGCGGAACCCAGACTTCAAGGGGGATGTGTCGCTCGGTGGGCACTCGCTGGGAAGTGTGATACTGTATGACCTGCTGTGCAATCAGATACCTCAGGTAATCAATTAAATAACGTTTCACACTCATAGCTTCCCACTAGGATAAATCCAGGTGTCGAGGATGCCATGGAACACACACAAAGACAAGCACAAGTAGCACTCAGACCCAGAACAGATATTTAAATTCATCATTCAAACATCTGCCCGGCCGGGAATCGAACCCGGGACCTCCAGCTTATAAGGCGGATATTATTACCGCTGAGCCAAACAGGTCGTCAATTGGTAGTAGTAGTGGATGCTTAGTAGTTAGTAGTTCTAGATTTTAAAAGTTTTTATTCAACTTGCAATATAGAGGTAGTTAGTATACCTAACTATATTATGTTCGGGTGGAATCTCGCAACTGAATTTTGATCCACTTCCCGATGTCCGATTGAGCTGAAATTTGGTATACGTGTGTAACTCCGACAATAACACAAAATAAACCTTTTCAAGTATTTTTTTTTAATAATCACTTTGTTTCAGTCCCTATCGGAGCAGTCAAAGTCAAGCCAGAAGACTTACGCCCCCGGCGCCGCCCCCGCCACTCAGTCCGTCAAATACCCCGAACTAAAGTTTCCACCCGCCGCGCTCTACGCACTGGGGAGCCCTATTGGTGAGTACCGACCCTTTCAGTCCCCGCCAAAGCTGTTAAAGTCCCTATCGGTAAGTGACGATCTTTTCAGACCCTGTCAGAGCTGGCGAAGTCAAATCAGGGACAATTATTGGTAAGTGAAGACCCTTTCAGCCCCATCAGAGCTGTCAAAGTCCCTATCGGTAAGTGACAAGCTTTTCAGACCCTGTCAGAGCTGGCGAAGTCAAATCAGGGACACTTATTGGTAAGTAACGACCCTTTCAGTCCCCGACGGAGCTGTCAAAGTCCTTATTTTTAAGTGACGCGCTTTTCAGACCCTGTCAGAGCTGACGAAGTCAAATCAGGGACACATATTGGTAAGTAACGACCCTTTCAGTCCCCGACGGAGCTCTCAAAGTCCTTATTGGTAAGTGACGAGCTTTCAGACCCTGTCAGAGCTGGCGAAGTCAAATCGGGGACACTTATTGGTAAGGGAAGACCCTTTCAGTCCCCGTCAGAGCTGTCAAAGTCCCTATCGGTAAGTGACGAGCTTTTCAGACCCTGTCAGAGTTGGCGAAGTCAAATCAGGGACACTTATTGGTAAGTGAAGACCCTTTCAGCCCCTTTCTATTTCTTTATGATTATAAGTACTATGAGTCCCTATGTATATTGCCCAATCTATATCTATACTAATATTATAAAGAGGAAAGATTTGTATTTTTGTATTTTTGGATGTTTGTGTGGAATAAACTCAAAAACTACTGATCCGATTTCAAAAATTCTTTCACCATTCGAATGCTACATTATCCCAAAGTAACATAGGCTATATTTTTATTTATTTACTCGTATTTTTTTTTTTCTTTTTTTATCCACAGCGAAGCGTGGCAGGGGGAACAGCTAGTTAATTATAAAGAAAAAATTGCATGAATTATGCATGATTTAATAATGTTTGTTGCATAACGTCTCCGTCCTATGTCGAAGGAGAATACTGACGAACATACAAAAAAAAAAGTTCTATGAGTCTTTTTTAAGCTTAGCATACACTTTCCTTTTAACCCTGCAGTTAAGATTTAATTAATTTTCTCTTGTTACAGCAATATTCGAGTGCATCAGGGGCGTGGAGTCTCTCGGACTCCAGTTCGCTCTGCCGACCTGCAGGCACTTCTTCAATATTTTCCATCCGTACGACCCTATCGCTTATAGGTGAGTGTTGAGCGAGCGAAGGACTCTACAGGGTTGGAAGGAAAGGGTATGGTAAGCCGATAAGGGCTCATCATTATGAACAACTTTTACTATGGGACCAATCCTAAAATGGCGAAAAAAAATCATGAAACGTTGACGCTTTGTGCCCTCAATATTAAAGATTTTGGTAACTTATTATATAATTTTAATTAATAAATCCGCATTTGACCACCAAGTCGCCTGTTGGTAAGCGACGATGTGGTCGAAGATGAAGCTCGAAGACTTAGAAGATACCTATTCACTCTGACCTTGAGAAGTCCAAGATTATATCTCAGGAACAAGGAAGCAGGAAGTCTGTTCCATTCCCAGGCTGTACGGATTAGAAACGTGGACTCGAACAGTTTAACTGGTAACTTTGTACGAGTATGTTTACATTTCCTTTTCCTTTTTCAGAATTGAACCCCTGATCAACCCCCAGCTGCAAGAGGTGAAACCTTCGCAGATACCGCATCATAAAGGAAGGAAGAGGATGCACTTGGGTATTTATTTTTACACTAATATTATAAAGTTTAGTTGGGGTAAAAAAATAATCGTGTGACATAACAGGGTATAATAGGAAAATAAAAATACCTGGCAACATTGGTATTATGCTAAACAGAGACGGTGTATATGTATATTTTGGTTTTAAATAAATATTTGTCTATTGTATGATTCCAGAATTGAAGGACACAATGGTCCGAGTGGGCGCAGATCTCAAACAGAAGCTGGTGGAGTCGCTGCGGACCACCTGGAACAAGTGGAAGTCTACCCCCCCTCTAGACGGGCAGCTGGAAAAGGTAACCCCCTCTTTTGGTAGCTTTTATTTATTTTGTTAAAATTAATTAACACGGGAATACTCACGTAAAAATTTAGTCGTTTACCAAACTCACCTGATGAAGGTCACCGAATGTGGCCGAAACTAGTCGTGTACAAAATTTGTCAAATCCACGTTAGTTCCATAGTAGCTTTTAATAAACTTGTAATGTCTGTAAGGATGTTTGTTCGGGTGGAATCTTGCGACTCAATTTTGAACCACTTCCCGATGTCCGATTGAGCTGAAATTTGGTATACGTGTGTAACTCCGATGACAATGCAATTAAAGCATGCTTTTCAAAAACAGTTTTTCTGTAATATTTATTTATGAAAAGAGGAATGACGTCTTTTTTCGTGGATACTGTAATATCCTTAGTACGAGTTTGGGCCCATGTTTGAAGGCACTTTAAGACAGATCTAAACTAACTAAAAATATATCTGTCTTTATCATTGCAAGCCATTAGACAAGGACGCCAATAGTTTTAGAAAATTTAGATCTGTCTTAAAAAGCCTTCAAACTTGGGCCTTATGTATCAATATAGATTTTATCTATCTTTTTTTGTAAATAAAGTTAGCGAGTACTTTACTACAATTTTTATTTTATTTTTTTTAATATGTCGCGAGGTTTAGTTCGCAGCGAACAACTAGTTAATTTCAAATTGATTGTTTGTTGTTCTAGGTTGTTGAAGAAGAAGCGGAAAGGGAGCAACTAGCGAACGAAGACAAATCGGGGAACGAAATTGTAAGCAATATATTTAAAATTAATAAAAAAATAATAATAAAAATTATATTTATTATTTTTTTTTTTAATAATTCATAATATTATTAATTATTTATCACTTTCTAAAATAATTAAACAAGTATTTACATCTTTAATCTAAGATAAAAAACTAAAATTACCAAGACAAAGAAATTTACAAAACTAAAAATCAAAAAGTAAAAAATTAAATTATTTATGTATTAATTTTATAATTGAAATGATTGATAAACACTTTTTATTATTATTATTTATCTATTTAACATGTCTCATCTCTCTAGATATCCACATCTACATAGCTAATAATTAAAATTAAAAAATATTTCGTCAATTTACAAACAAAAATATAAAAAAAAAAACTTAGAAAAAATATTGGTTGTCTGTAAATTCGGTTCACGGACGATAGTTTAACGTGACAACGTCATAACAAAACATTGATGAAATGATTGCATACTGTTCTCGCTCCGATCGTGACATCACAATGAGCGTAACGGGACACGTAACGGGACACTTTTTCGTGCGTGCAGCCGGCGGTCATCGATTTATAGACGTTGTCACGTCAAAAAATTAATAATTGAAAATTTTCAATTTTTGAAATAGATAAATCGAGAATTAAATTTTAAATTGATAAATTAGAATTGACTTATGAATGGTGTCGTTTTCAGCAAGCAACCCGAGAGATGCTGGGTCACCTGAACAGCGGTCGCCGAGTGGACTTCGTACTCCAAGAGGCGCCGCTAGAGATGATCAACGAGTATCTATTCGCTATGAGCAGTCACGTGGGATACTGGTGAGTTTTTGAAAACTACCCACTTATTAAAGTTGAATTTATCACTGTTACTAACCCGATATATGGTACATTGTATTGTATATTGTTCAAATAAATTGTAAGCCACTAGCGCGGCCGTGTATACTAAAGTTTTTTTGATGTGAAACATCTTTTGGCGCACGTAGGTAAAATCGATTTCTGGCGTGGCGACGCATGCCGCTGCGACGCGTCGCCACGGCATGCAGTATTCAAGCAAATAACAGGGTTATTCCAAAATAAATGACGACGCGCGTACCTAATTGAGTTTCAATTTTCGAACGGTTTTGTGAAAATCTGTATGGCCATGGACCACGGGAGCATGAATGGATTAAAATGTTTCACATCTACCAGGCGTCCCGTGACGGCTCACATTTTTTTTTTAATGTAGGTACATACCCATTTAAATGTAAAGTTGTTATAAAACCCACTTTTTACAGTTTTTGCTTCTTTTGGTAGCCACCAAACGGATTCCTATCCGTATTTTGTGAGGATTTCCAAAAATGTGTATAGTCTTAATATATATAAATCTCGTGTCACAATGTTTGTCCTCAATGGACTCCTAAACCACTTAACCGATTATAATAAAATTCGCACACCATGTGCAGTTCGATCCAACTTGAGAGATAGGATAGTTTAAATCTCAAATTATAGTCGCAATTTTAATTTATTGCAAATTATATATTTAGTGATAATTTTTACTATAAATTGACAAGTTAGCATTAACATACTACGGTTGCTATAGTTACGCAATAGCATAACTTTTGACATTTGACATAGAATTGACGCAATGGCTTTTGACAGGACAACGTCTGTCGAGTCAGCTAGTATAAAATAAAATATGACTTATTTTATGAAAACAATACTAGATAGTAAAACAAATTAAATTAGGTAAAAACTGTATTATGGTATTCAAGAGAAATCTACAGCGTAAAGGGTGTAGTAGGGCGTCTTTATACTTGTCTTACAGGACAAAAAACCTAATAATAACTCACTAATCATTTCAATCTAGCTTATAAATTACAATGTATCAGCACTATCAGCTGTTCAATAAATATATCTGAATCTGAAACAATCCGTATCTCTATCCACAGGGAATCCGAAGACACAATGCTACTGATGCTCCGCGAGATATACGACTCCTTAGGCGTGCAGCCCGACTCCACCGTGCCTCAGCAGAGCATGACTCTGGAACGGACTAAAACTGTGCCGCAGGTAACTATTGTTGAACGAAACTGTTGTAAGTAACTATAGTAGAACGAAACTGTGTTGTAAGTAACCATAGTTGAACGAAACTGTGTTGTACTCGTAAGTAACCATAGTTGAACGAAACTGTGTTATAAGTAACATAGTTGATAACAGTGCTGCAAGTACCATTTGTAAAACTGAAACTGTACCGTAAACTACACTAATGTTCAACCGAAAGTATGCCGCAACGCCACAAGTAATTATTAACTATAGTCAGAAACTGTGCTGCAAATACCTGTACTCAAACGATGTCACAGGTATCTTTAGTCCAACCAAAACTGTGTCACAGGTTACCTGTGTCACAGTAACCACAGGTCACAGGCGTGTCGCAACGCCTGTGACCTGTGATACCTGTTACCTGTATGAGTATGGTTATACTGGAACCGAAACTGTATCGCAGGTTACTTAAAATGAACGAACTTTTTTTTTTTTTTTTTTTTTGTTTACCCAGTGGAAATCCTTTATTGCACCCATGGCGGGGTGACCCTGTTCCCCAGGATCACCCCCCAGACAGTGTGGGGTCGTGCAGGCCGGGAGAGTCCCCCGACTCTACCGGCAACCCCACTGCCGAGGAGCAAGGAGACGGGCGAACCGCCCTCTCGCTCCCCAGCCCCGCTCGCTCGCACGTGGTGGGCAGTGTGGTTAGCACCACCCACCCCGCCTTAAGCCCACGTTCCTTTCACACCCGGCCGCAAACCTCACGCGGCGAGGTGCAAAAGGAACCCTCCTCTTTCCCTTGCACTCCCGACCGCGACCCACACGCGGCGAGGAGCACAAGGAAGACCCCCCTGGTGGTCCGAGCCATCGCTCAGACCCCGGCTCATCCGCTGTGCCCTCTGCTAATCAGCCCTCTGCTGCCAGAGGGACACGCGGAAGGCCCCACCTCGGGTTCCTCTTCGTTTCACCGGGCTCAGTGCCACGGCTACTTATCCCCCCCGCCACGGAAAGGCGGGGGAACCCATTCGGGGGGGAAAATGAACGAACCTAGAACTAAAATTGTCCAGGAAGTAACTACAGTTGAACCGAAACTGTGTCGCAGGAAACATTAGTAAAACCCAAACTGTGCCGAAAGTGAAACTGTGACTTGAGTTATAAAAATAACTTGCTTTATTAATTTTTGTTTCTTTTTGTTCCAGGATGAAACACATCTAATAAATCAACCAGGTAAATAAAACTGTGTCCTTTTTTGTTTTTCCATTTGTGGGATTAATATTGAAAGCTAATTTGAAACCACTTCCCGATGTCCGATTGAGCTGAAATTTGGTATACGTGTGTAACTCCGATGACAATGCAATAAAAGCTTGTTTTTTAATGAATATTTTTTTAAATTACTTATTTTCTTATTATAGATTTCCCGTCAACAAGCCGCGGCGGCACGTGATTTAATTTTTTTTGTAGAAAATATACATTATTCATTCATAATTCATATTCAAATTATATTGTAAACGAATTCACTATAAGATAATGTTGTGATGGTGTCAACTTAATTATCATTATTTTTGTATTAATTTACATTGCAATAGTACTGTTTAAATAATTTAAGCCTGTCTTAGTTATAAATGTTGCTTAAATTGATAAATTTCGTTTAAAATTGTGTCTAATTTAAAATTGAAGTGGGCAGTACTTGCGGTTACTGGTAACTGGTAAAAATAGCCTAATTGCCTAGAGGATCGTCCGTAAATCATGTGAGGATCGAGGAGGGGGGGAGGGGGGTTCGAAAAACATCACGAAATATCACGAGGAGGTAGGGGGACACCCCCCCCATAGAGAAATATTACCTGTATTTAGGTTTTCGTTAAATTCTAAACATCTTATAAATACTGTTTGTAACCAAAATATACACATGATATTGGCGGAGGGGTAGCTCATACCGCGAGCCTTAATCGCGCTTGCTTTTGTCTCGCTCTGGCAACTAGACAAAAAAATGAGACAGAAGCCATGATCCAGTTCAGCCTCGCGCTAAGAGTTTCTCACGATCTCTAAGCTACGACTTTGTCCTTTATTTTGATTTAGTAAAAACTCTCAAAATCACCCCCTGAAAACTACTCCTGGATTCGAAGCTACAAAATTTTCCCCCCTAAATAAAATCTTGTATCTACGCCTGGTATAATATTACTAATAAATGTCACTTAATTTTACCAGCGTTTATAAACGAGTTCACAATTGCACTTTCATGTAGATGAAAATAATTCACCTTTCGTAATATGTTGATTACATGCACGGAACGAGTACAGTGGCGGGGGTGTAAATGGGACACTCGAGCAAACAAATCGTGGTTTTAGACCGTCTGTCTGTCAAACTGTTTATACAAACCGAGTACTCGGCCGGCACTGTCTCGCCACTGTAATCAACTCGCACATACGAGAATGTTAGCGTGTGAAAAAGATAGTCTTTTTAGCGTATCACTTAATTTTTTTAACGAATTTTTCTGTCGTCTTTTCTACCTTCCGCTAAGATGTCAGCGGATGTCAGGTTGATATTTGACAGTTCAAACTGATTTATCATAATATCAAGTATTGTAGGTTTTCTTATGGCAGTGTAATATTATAATTGAAGCAAAAAGGATATCTTTCAAGTAGAGAAAATGGAAAAGAAAAGTTTTTTGAAAAAAAATGTAAAACAAAATGTCATTGTTTTGTAGAAAGTTTAAATATCATAAAACTTTGGTTAGAAACTCAGATCAAGTAGAAAGGCAGATAGAGTCCCGCCTTAGATACATGTGAAGCCTAACAAACTAGCCTACTGTCCGTGTACGGATACTACAAGTACATATTGACGCAAAACTACCCTCATTACTACTTATTTTTCTTGTGCACGTTCTCTGAGCAACTGACGTGAGAATTGACGATTGATTCGGGTAGTTTTTATGCGTGTTTGAAATATACGTACACGGGTAGTAGGGTAGTTTTTTGGCTTCACCTGGATCTACGGCAGGACTCTTATCTGCCTTTCTACTTGATCTAAGGTTAGAAATAAAATAATATGGACAAGACAATGTACATATTATTTTAGAAAAATATCGATGAAATAATATTTCACTAAATCCAATCTATCGATAAATAGTATCGATATTTTTTCTAAAAGCGTCTGAAGAATTTGGCGATAGGTAAATTAATGTAAATTATAAAATGAAAAAAAAAATGTAATAAAAAAAAGTGTAGAAAAAAAATTCACATTTGATTTGAAATATTTACTGTATTTATAAATAAATGTGTACAGTTGACCGAATTTGGTCAATGTATTCAATAAATAAAGGAAAATGTGACATTAAAATTAACTTATCGTAATAATGATTTAGATTTTAAGGTTCTATGTGACAGAATTATGCTTTCTAAAAATATAGCCGTCTCTTTCATTACGATACTTAGTTGAATAGTTCAGTGGGGCTAGCACAACTTTGACGTAAAAATACGTAGCGAGTTTTCGATAGAAAAGTGTATGCCATTTACGACTGTCAAGTGTGCTCCTGACGGGTGTAAATGGCGTACACTTTTCTATCGAATACTCGCTACGTATTTTTACGTCAAAGTTGTGCTAGGCCCACAGTTCTTTCATTAAAAAGTAAGCCCAGCCCTGGGTTCAGAATTCTGTCATTGAACCTTGGAAATAACCTTAAGTATTTGTCAAAATATTTCAAAAAAAAAAAATAGTAAATTTAATCACTTCGTACAGTCAAACGCATGGTCAGCACATAACTCCTTTTTAACAAAAAGGTTATAAATAAATGTTTCACCACTTGCTTCACGTCGTGACTGTACCAAAGAAAATATGTATTCCAATAAAATATTGTATTTTTTGATAATGTTGTTTTTATTTGTTATTTGGCAATTATTTATGTTATGCTCGCTAAAGATGTTTTTTTCTAGATATATCGACAAATGTTTTCTCCGTGTCCCATTACTACGACCATGTTTAAAATTACGGCTAAGGTGAAGTTTAATTACAACTTTTATTTAATTGCCGTGTCAATGAAACCATACCTTTAATGGTCAGAAAATGTAGACAGATGCAAACTCTGTTATGGGTTGATTACACTCGTCGTCTCAGTGCTTGTTTGGTCTATCTACCATTGGCTACTTTCTACAGCAGACGAGTTTCTTTCTCTATTTTAAAAAAGAAGCTATAATTATAAGACTTGAAAATCTTTCATAATACATTGGTTACCTTTACCAATGTATTATGAAAGATTTTCAAATCCTATAACTATAGCTTCTCTTTTAAAATAGAGAAAGAAACTCGTCTACTGTAAAAAACAACCAATGGCAGATAGACCAAACAAGCACCGACTTAACGAGTACAGTGGCGAGACAGGAAATGGGCACACTCCTTGTTACGCGTAACCAAGAGTAAGAGGGACAGACGACAGAGCGAGAAAGAAAATAACTTTAGCGATAGCGAAACCAACTAACATGTTCTAAAGTTTAAATAAAGTTTATATTTTACTAAAAATATTTGTTTTATTCAAAAAAATCTTTCACACTCATAGCTCCCCACTAGGATACCCTGTGTCGGATGCCATGGAACACAAAGACGAGGACAACTAACACCCAGACCCAGAACTGATATTTAAATTCGTCATTCAAACATCTGCCTGGCCGGGAATCGAACCTGGGACCTCTAGCTTATAAGGCGGAGCTATCGCTGAGCCAAACAGGTGTAGGGAGTCCTCTTTATGAGTAAAAACGCTCATCGCCTACAACCCGGTCACAATATCTGTGCACCTGACCTCGTGCTAGCAACTCAATTTTGAGCCACTTCCCGATGTTCGATTGAGCTGAAATTTGGTATACTTATTAACATCTGTATTTTGTAACGATTGATCTGATAATAATACAATCGAACATCGGGAAGTGGCTCAAAATTGAGTTGCTAGCACGAGGTCAGGTGCACAGATATTGTGACCGGGTTATATGTGCAAACCGCTGCTTACAAGGCGGCCGCGCCGACGCGCGAGAGTGCTACGCATGCGTCGCGCCGCGTCAGTTGGAACTAAGCGACAAGCGACTGGTGACGTGAGGATTGCTCCGCAACATTCTTTTATATTAATATTTTAATCCTTTATTTCAATACGTAATAAACATAGTGAACAAACTAACAATAATACAACTTATCATTTACCCAGACTATGAACTACCTCCCATACAGGTCATCTCTTGTTTTTGTAGTGAGGGCATAAGTTAATATTTAATTTGGTATACATGTTGGTGACCTACTGTTTTTTCACGTATCAGTGTGCCTAGTACAACTTTGACATAAAAATACGTAGCTTAACGAGTATTCGATAAAAAAGTGTAGTACGCCATTTTCGCCTGTCAGGGGCGATTCTGACGGGCGTAAATGGCGTACACTTTTCTATGGAATACTCTCTAGGTATTTTTAACCGACTTCAAAAAAGGAGGAGGTTATCAATTCGTATGTTTTTTTTTATGTTTGTTATCTCATAACTTTTGACTGGGTGAATCGATTTTGATGATTCTTTTTTTATTATAAAGCTGACGCTTCCCATTTGGTCCCATTTCAATTTAGTCCAGTTCTGATAATGGTATCCATGAGAAAACCATATAAGTCTCAAATTTGCATTAAGTACGTGCGCGACAAATAGATGAATAACTCAATAGTCGGTCTTTTGAAGTCGGTTTTTGTTTTTTGTTTTGTAAAAATAATGTTCTTGTTTGGAAATACCGACTTTCCACAGATCCACTAAGATAATTTTCGTCCGCCTCAATATCGGTGTCTTATCCAATTTTGGATATTTTTTTCTTTCTTTATAAATTAGTTAACAACTACCGTCAACAATTCCGAGCAGAGAGATCCCCTCTCCAATGTGGGTTCCTTTAGAAGAAATCATTAGCAGACCCCAGGCAAAATAGACATTTTGCTGGGAGCAGAAGTTTACTTAGGTACTGTGGTTTTATCAGCAGCTGAAAAAACCATTACAAATTACAAATTCAATTCTAAAACATCAAAATGAACTTTCGCAAAAATTTCTTGTTATGGTTCAGTTTTTGGCTTAGCACGACTTCCACATTCATCAAGGAAAAAAAGGAAATATCGTTAACTGTATTTATTTTTAAAAGTAGCTATGCCTTTGTTTAATAATAGGTAGTATCATGGAAAATGACCAATACACGCAGAGTATGATGATCAGACCCACGCCTAGTTGTAGACTGGTGTTGAAAACAAGTCTTTGTGCGAAGTCAAGGCCGGGCGGCTTGATTATTCCTGCCATTTCTGCTTTTTCCTTTGGGGATATAAATAAATACTGCGCCTTTGCCCCACGAAGCTTTCGTATCTTGTTTTTTGGAGTTTCAGGAGTCAATTCTGGCTTATTCTTAGTTATAAAAGCGCCTTCCAAGTCAATTTTGTACCATGATTTGTGTCTATCGAATTTGGTTCTGTCAAAGAGTTGCTCTGGTAGGATACATGGTTCCATTTATTGGTGCTGGGGCAGTGATCAGCAGGTTTCGGGACTTTAGGAATGTGTCGACTACCTGGGAAGTCTAGAGTAGGTACAAGTAACTTCTACTTCATTTCGGTTTCTTCATATTTAACTGCAGCAATTTAGAATTGTGTGTTAAAAGTTAAAAGAAGTCGCTCCGTGGCAGATTGTGTCAGTTAATGATAGGTATTTCACTTTGACAGCGTCGATAAAACTTCTTGAAAAGTAAAAGTTTTATATGTGTTCAGTTATACGCGCAGTTGGTTATCAGTAGACATGTTCCGGGGATGGCGTTCACTACCATTAGTACGAGTTTTGATAGTTTTCGAAACGATCAAACGTTCCGTAAGGCTCTATACCAGGGCTTCCTAAGCAGTGCGTCGCGACGCCCTGGGGCGCCGCGGTATTATCCCAGAGGCGTCGTGAGGCGATATAAATATGCTGGCTGTCTGTGTCGATGCAACATCATACTTGTGCGAGACAGCGTATCTCTGCAGTTGCAATACTTCAGAACAAGTATAGATCGCAAATAAATTTAGGGACAGAGATGAGAGTGGCAATTTCGAAACTTGAGCCTTGTTTTGAGAAACAATGCTTAAAAGCAAATAGATATATCTTCGCATTAAAACCAAACGAAAAAAAAATTTGATGCTGTTTGGAGTTTTTCTAACAAATTGTTTTAGGCTAGAACTATGTACAACCAGTACGTAAATGTATGGCAAGCTAGGGCATTGCAAAAATATGACAATTTCCCAAGGGCGTCACAGTTAAAATAAGTTTGGGAAGCCCTGCTGTAGGTATACAATAAAGCGCCCCTGGCTGAACCGTGATGGGACTATAATGTGTATCTATAGTGTTTCACTTTCACTTTTCGGCACTTTTATGTAATTTGGTACCTGAACATTCCCTTGGTTCAGCACTCTGCAGTGCATTGCAGCTGCATCGGATTTTCTTAGGCCTGGTCGGCTGGTTGGCTGCTGGTTACACGTCCGGCGCGACACATTGAAGAGCGGATGCGGTCGATAGTCTGCATTCCAATTTCTTCTTGGATCCAGTTACGATGGCAGTTGCGGTATTTCCTCAGCATAAAATAGGCTGCCACGATTGCTAATAACGAAGATGACGTACATTAGGATATTTTGTTGTTGCACTCTATTTCCCAAATCTTTAAGGATGGCTGTGTTGTCCCCCGCAGCGTTTTGTTTTATAAAAACCTCCTCCTGTTCTACTGTTGACCGACACATGATTATACTACTCTGTCAAGAAAGTACCGGGAAAATATCAATAATACACAAAATGTTTGTTATTCATCCAAATTTATTTTATCACCTTCAAAGTATGCTCCTTCAGAAACGATACACTTACGCCAACGAATAATCCAATCATCAAAACATTTTTTAAACGCTGTTTCCGGAATTGAGTTGAGTTCTCGCCTCGAATTCTCCTTTATGTCTCCTACCGATTGAAAACGGGTGCCTACTAAACTAGTTTGCATGTCAAACTCGTAAACCCACGTCTCGTCACCAGTAACAATGCGTTTCATAAATGTTGGGTCGGAATTGACCCGTTCTAGCATGTCCTCAGCGACTCTCATGCGATTGAGTTTTTGGAGAAAATTCAGGTCTTTTGGGACTAGCCGAGCGGTAACATGTTTCATACCCAAATGATTACTTAAAATGGTACGGATCGACTCGTGAGATACAGAAAGTTCAGCGGCTATCTCTCTCAAAGTTGAGTGAGGATTTTCAGTCACTATTTCCTTCACTTTTGCGATGTTAACTTCAGTTGCAGACGTTGATGGCCTACCAGAGCGAGGCAAATCTTCCATCACATCTCGACCGCTTTTGAACGCTTTGTACCACTCATAAGCACGTGTTTTTGATAAAGTCGATTCGCCGTAAGCCTTCTGTAACATTTTTAGTGACTCCGAACACGAAATTCCATTGGCGATGCAAAATTTAAGACAAACTCTTTGTTCGATGTTTTTGTCCATGATGAAATTCGTAATACACACTAGACATGACCTAACTAAAAACAGCACCATATTTAATCTAAATAACAGACGCAACTCAAACTCCGCGCCAAAATGGATAACAGTTGTGCCAATCTAACAACAACAATAAAAACAAAAATTTGAATTTGGAACCCAAAACAAATCATCCATTCCCGATACTTTTTTGACTGAAGTATAATTGAGCTATCATATACGGTGAGAATGTTGATGCACTTGTCGCATTTCAACGGTATTTAGCGGTGTTCGGCGACACCTTGCGCAACGTTATTATATTTCGCTGATAGGACACATGGCAGGGTCGCCATATAGTGTGTCTATCTGGTCGTAAAATGAGAACACGTGTGCTTACTACAAACGATGTCTTTATTCTGATTAACTCCTAATACAATATACTCGTAGCTAACTTTAGTTATATGCTTATGAAATATGAACTTACACACTACAGGACTATTATAAAGTATGAAGCTTTACGAAACGTTCCATCGTTTTAAAAACTATCAAAACTTATACTAAGGGTACTGATGTATCTACAAAATCTACATAAACAAATAATAAAATAAAATAAGTCCTTATTGCTGAGTTACAATTTTAACTTTTCTTAAATATTATTATCACTAGCGGTCGGCGGTAGCTACTCTCCGTTTTGGCATACGTTTATTTTCCTTGTTAGCTTTCCGTTATAGCCCATGTCTGGCACCCGTATGTTAAACATGGCAGTATGCACATAAATATTATAAACTTTCCTTTTCTCTATGCATGTCTTGATTCTTCATGATTTCGCTTAAAGACCAAAATCTTTTCCACGTACCTATTGGCTATCTCTATCGTTTATATCCACGCGTAAATGTGATTTAGTTTGAATACGGAGGTGTTATTCTCTTTCTCCCGAGATAACAACTGGGGAAAGGCTATTTATATATATTCCCCCTAGTGTTATGCTGGTCTAAGAATGTTAGAGCAAATAATGCCTGTTCATTTTCTGATAGGAATTAGTTCTTTGCCATCGCAAATACTTTTCTTCTCTTCAAAAACATCTTCGATCTCTTGCAGGGTCCTATCTTTAGTCTCTGGTAGATAAATAAACGAAATGATTGCACAAATCATTGACGTAACTGCGTAGAACAGGAACGCACCGGACATGTGAAAGTTATTGTAAATATACGGAAACAATTTCAACAAAGTTGAGGTTAAACAAACGAATATCAAAGCCGAAATCATTGTACAAACACTTTTAAACCGTAAAGGTATTAATTCGGCATAAATTGAAGTAGAAAGTATCAACGGTCCACAACTGATTGACACAGAAAACATTGTCAACAAAGTGATTGTTGCCACCTTATTCTCTACAATAACTCCTCTGTCAATTAAAAATAGATACAAAGATAAAAGATACAAGAAAGTGATTCCTATACCCGAAGATACGAATAAAAGAGTCCTGCGATTTAGTATTCTAGCTAAGATACATCCTAAATACATGCCGCTGACAGTTACACCGTCAAGTATCAACATGCCGATATAAGCTGTCGACTCGTTTTGCGTTATCTTTTTAATTATATCTATGGCATAGACCATGCAAACAATTTTGCCTGAAAACTGATACTGCATCATCATAACAGCAGACAGAAATATTGGCTTGTAAAACGCTTTGCTAGTCACAGTTTTGACAGTCCTATTCAAGAAGTTTCTCTTCAGATTTTTCTTCAAACCCGTCTGGGATTCTATCAGTTTTTGTAGTTCTTTTTCGGCTTCTACTTGCGTACCACGCAGCCATCGGTGCGACGCGCGGCACTCGTCGAATCGGTCTTGAGTGGCTAGCCACTGGGGCGATTCTGGCCAAAGGAACACAGTCAACGTATAGAATGATAAAACGATGCCTAGTAGCGGAATATACTTCCAATGGAAGAAGGTTCCTATCGCGTTGGCGACCCAAATTCCCCAGAATATCGACGCGGATTTTATAGCCAGAAACGTTCCTCTGTACTTAGGCGCCGTATATTCTGATACAATAATAATAGAAAGGGTAACGTTAGACGCGTGGTTGATTCCCTGCATTATTTCGCTGATGAATATTTGTGTGGTGGTAAAACTGAAGTAAAGGACCACGTTGTAGGTGAATGAGTTGAGACAGACGAGCGCGAAGGGGAGTTTTCTCCCGAACTTTCGGGTAGATATACAGAGTATGACAACCCACGGCAGCGCGCTGTAGCCGAATATTGAGGCTGGAAAAGAAATTAAATAAATAATTTATAATTACAATCAAAACATAATCACTACCTACTAATAATATAAAGATTATAGTAGAGTTTGTATGTACATATCTTTGTAGAGGAAATCTCCGAAACTTAAACCGATTAAAAAAAAATTAACTTTCCCCTTTTTGGGGGGAAATACGAGGTTTTCCCTTAATTAAGATTTATTGATTCTCTTAAGATTTTATTAATAGGCCCAGTCAAAAAATCTCGACGACAACAAAACAATGAAATCGTCGAATACCAAGTTTCGTCGAGATTCGTTGAGAAACACGACTTGTACGCGAATGCCTAAAGGTACATAAGAAACATTCGGACAGACGAAAGCAAATTTCACCAGTTATTGCATAGACGCTTCGCTCGCTCGGTCAATAATGTACGAACTCACACAGCCAGCTAGCCGTCTCCTCACTGACTGCGTCGGTGGAGTTGGCAGCTGCACGCAGCTGGGGGATCATCACAGTGGGGACACCGAACGAGAGCCCCGTGAGGAAGTAAACCACCCAGGCACAACTGCTTACGAGAAGCTGTAGAAATAACAACACTATTAATTAATAATACCCTTTAAAATTTAGTGATATATTTACATACAGGGTTATACAGAAAGGGTATGCTAAGCCGAAAAGGGGCTCATAGTCCTCATCATTATAAACAACTTTTACTTGGGACCAACCCGGAACTTGCGAAAAAAAATCAACTGTTCCATACATTTTGTCGAGTGTCGTTGTCATTTTTCTATGGAACAGCTGATTATTTTTATCGCGGATTCCGGGTTGTTCTTATGATAAAAGTTGTTCATAATGATGAGTCCCTTTCGGCTCAGGATACCCCTTCCTTAAAGCCCTGTATAGTTTGTCCTATTATTTAATCTGTGTCTATACTTACTAATACTTAGTAGCAAGGTAATGCCAGAAAAATAGCAGGAAAATAAATAGACAATTCTAGTGCTGCCAAATTAATTCAGTTTCACACGTCTTCAGTTATCTTGACGTCATATCGTTTGTTGTTAACTAGCACTAACGGGTTGATGACACGTAACGAGTACAGTGGCGAGACAGTGCCCTCGGCCGAGTACTCTGTTTGTATAAACAGTTTGACGAGGAGAGACAGTCACTAGAACCATGGTTTCTTTGCTCGGCCGAGTGTGCCATTTACTGTCTCGCCTTTGGACTCGTTACGTCTAATCAACCCATTAACTTAACTAGCGGTCGTAGAGTTTCTCGACTAGGTGTTTGTAACTGATCACCGAAGTTAAGTAACGTCCGACACGGTCTGACATAGGATGGGTGACTGCGGGTGATTACCAACTAGAGATGACACGGATATCCGGTAACTATCCGGTATCCAGCCTATCCGGCGGTCTAAATACTATCCGGCCGGATACCGGATAACAAGCGCCTATACGGCCTAAAACCACGGGCCTAACGGGATATTAAAGATAGGAAAGATTTTGGGAAATAATTGCTTTCCTTAGATAATTTTTTTAAAACTATAAAAATACTTCAGTTAACAAGAGCACAAATAAAATAACCTCAAACGCACGTGTCTGCAGTGCAATCAATAAAAAAATATTCAAATAATTAGTCAAATCCGGTATCCGGTATCCGGCTAAACTGCTATTATATCTCTAACTACAACTGAGCGCTACCATAGGTCGGATAACACATATAGTATATTGTAGGTTCCGATTGTTTGTCCTTAACAACAACCGTAGGCCATGTCAGAGGCCTTCAGTCTCTGACACCAGGGGTGTCCACTCAGCCTAAACGAGCTAGAATAATACTAACCTGTCTGTAAAAGGGTTTCCAGGATATTTTGTCTTCATTGTCGAGATCTTTGACCTCCGTGTATCGGCACTCCATTTTGCAACTGAAACAAGTTTTTAATTTTAAACAAGCTTTTATTGCATTGTCATCGGAGTTACACAAGTAAAAAAATCTTGCTTTGCAAGATTTGACCCAAAAACCAGCAACAAACAGGGCAAAGCAAATTTATATATGAATACTTAATATGTAAAATCTTGAAACAATTGTACCTACCTATAGATATATTTTATTAAATCATCACTGTAAGTATGATGTGAACAAAACAAATTATTCAAATAGGTCAAGACATTTTCGAGTTTTGGCGAGACGCGATTTTTACACTCTTATTTAAACACTGGTTTCAGATTATTATTTTTTTTTTAAAGTATGTTAATGAATATTTGAATATATCTTGTAAAAACATTCAAATAAAAATTAAATAAAATCTTTCAAACATATTTATGGACCACCGCTAGAAAACCGGCTTACAAATAAAAAAACGCATCAAAATCGGTTCACCCGTTTCAGAGCTACGATGCCACAGACAAACACGCAGCGGTCAAACTTATAGATTTAAAAAAAAAAACAAGCAGAAAATAAGTCCGAAACAAATCTTCGTATATAAAAATGAATCGCTGTTCGTTTGGCTGGCTATTACTCGAGAATTGTTAGACTAATTTCTTTAATTTTGATCTTGAAATATTTGTGGAAGTTCAGAGAAGGTTTAAAAGTAAAAAAAAAAACAGCGGGTTAAACCGCCGGGGGTCAGCTAGTAAAGAAATAAAAAGTAATAAATCAAAAATAAAGAAATGCCACTGACCTTTTTAATTGAAACGCCACAACTAGCTTCTCTAAATACACAATCAGTTCTGGCAAATTATTACTTTGGTTCACAAGAAAAATAGGTAACAGTTATCGAGCAAAAAAATAGCGTAAAAAATAAACCAAGTCTTGCCAAGTTTTAACATTATTATATTATTATGATTAAAATTGTTATTACAAGAAAATTAGTTGGTGATGAAATTTATTTTGATTTTTATTTGATTTTCTTTTCTATTTATGGGTATTTATGTTATTCTCTGTAAATAAATTTCATCATTTATTATTTTTAATTATCATTTTTTATTTTTAAATACTTATTCACGACTTTTTTTTAATGTAATGCCAAGTATTCTTCAATTAAACAAGTAAAAAAAAAACATAAAAAACTCAGTGCCAAAATGTTACCTAAAACATTCCGCGTATAAAGGCGAGTCTAATGAGACTTTGTAATTCAAAAATTAGTCAAGCCGTCAGGATGCAATGCATTACCTACGATTACATCCTTTGATAAAACCAAAGTAAGTTGGTACATATAGGCTGAGTTTTATTTTTATTTTAATTAGGCCGCTTCAGAGCGCGTTGTGTTTAAAAAATTAGAAACTTCGTTTAGGATGCCTCCAAAAATGTATTTGGCAAAATTATTATTTTACGTATGTATTCTTGGTCTCCACAACACGGGCCTTATGCCTAGTGTGGAGCCGCAACAAAATTTTGAAAGTTTTAACTTACTGTTTTAACTCTTTTCACATCTAATTTTTTTTGTTGTTATTTTAAAATTTTCACTGTATGTAATCTTCTCTTTGTAATATTTTTGTAAATAAACTTTATTTTATCATAATTGTTACTTATTCTAAAATAAGACGACACGCCATCAGAGCAAGAGTAGAAGGTGGCCGCTCGTTTTCTGTCAGACTTGACGGGGTTGACCTTTTGTTTTCACAGTTATCATCTTTTTTCCTCATAAAGTAAAGTAAAGTGATTTATTGGCCTTTTAACAGAATGTTACACTGGGCAAGTCATTACACATAGTACAAATTAATCATAAAATAAAAAATTAAAAGAAGAAAAATTAACAATAGGTAGTCATAAAGTTACATAATAAAATAATTTCAATACTTCTAACTCACACAAGAATGAAGATTCAGTTAGACGCAGTCTCATAAACTCATTCAGGGAGTAAAAAGGGTTGGACTCGAAGAATTGTTTTATTTTTCTTTTGAATTCTAGAGCATGTAGGTTCGTGACACTGAGCGGTAGCTTGTTGAACATGCAGATCTTATTATATATACCTTGCTTTTGCACTTTGGTCAATCTGTTTAGTGGTTTCCGTAGTTGCTCATAATTGCTACACTTACGTATGAGCCTAGTTTTGGTCTTAGTCAGCTCATCTTTCTTATCATAAATTTCTAATAAACAATTATAAATATATAACGATATCGCAGTCATAATTTTATTACTTTTAAAATGTTGTCTAACTGTAGCACGTTTTTTTAATCCTAAAATTATTTTTATCTACACTAATGTTATAACATTCTACTTATGTTTCCAATACTTGTGTTATAATGACTACTGTTATAGCACAGACAACATTTAAGCAATTTCACATGATGTTATAATATCCACATCGATGTCGTAAAATCTCATTATAACATCGCGCGCTCGCTCCTGATTGCGCGCCAAGTTCACTGTGACAATACACGTTTTTATTAGTGAAGATAAACGTATTTTATCAAGTATTGGAAACATAACAGAACAGAATGTAACAGCATTAGTGTAGATAAAGTAGTGTATGCAACTGCATATAATACAGGTATTAAAACACTCGTTACTATTATGAAACTCGCTGCGCTCGTTTCATAAACACACTCGTGTTTTAATACCCTTCATTATATGACAGTTGCATAAACTACTATTTGCGATCTTAAAACCTTTATCATGTCTGTTCCGTTTCCCCAGACCGTTATATAGTAAATATAATTTGCCTCCATGCTTATTAAATCTTTGTACTCAATACCTGTTTATATTTGCAACTGGGTTAAAGTTTCTTTTTGATTTTGAGATTTTATTTAACTTGTTAATTTACCTACGTAGCACCAAAACCCTTTGTTTCATATAAAATTTGAAATGGTTTTTTAAATCCCCGATACGGTGTTTTAAATTTAACGTGTGTTTGATAATATGTATTAGTTTAATCCTTTTTGTTTAGAAGAACGTAGGTATACCTTTCCAGTTTCAACACAAATTCTTGCGCTGCCCGCCTAGAGTGTGCGATAGTTTACATAAAACTAGCTGACCCGGCGAACGTTGTTTTGCCATATAAATTAATAGGGGTTGGTGATAGAAGGGTGAAAATTTAGGGTTGTATGTATTTTTAATGCCACATAAGCCACATTATAAAAAAAAAAATTTTGTCCAAAAAATAAAAAATAATAATTTAGGGGTGGACTATCCCTAACATTTAGGGGGATGAAAAATAGATGTTGGCCGATTCTCAGACCTACTGAATATGCATACAAAATTTCATAAAAATCGGTCAAGCCGTTTCGGAGGAGTATGGCAACGAAAACTGTGACACGAGAATTTTATATAGTAGAAGATGTACGAGAGTGATGCAGGATGATTTTTGGTATGCGGTGCGGTGCGGTGTGCGTGAGCCTTTAGGCATCGCACCCGGGAAATGCAGTATTTTCCCTACTTCTATAAATTTGCAACATCGCGCCTTTTTCTTCACTGGGCTTGCTTGATTGGGAGGTCAGATCCCCAAATCTAACCACTCGCAAGCCCGACGGTCCCCTTTTAATCGGCGCTTACGATAGGCAGGGGTTAAAGCTAAATAAAAGCTTGAAATACGGAATTATTGTTTCTTTATCTTACTAATATTATAAAGGTGAAAGTATGTATGTTTGTCTAATGAACGCTGAAACGGCTGAACGGATTTACATGTAATTTGGAACGAAGATCGTTCATGGTCTGGATTAACACATAGCCAACTTTTTATCTTGGAAAACGCGGGGAAACCGCAGGGCGCAGCTTGTAATTTTTATCAAGTTGTTTTAACTATGATCTCTGATTCAAATCACTTTTTGGAAGTTATTGAATCAGAGATTATTGTGTTTTTGTATTTTAAAATTTATGTTAGATTTTAAATTAAATATCATGAAAATCTTCAGCGTCACCGACATCTACGAGTAACAATAAAGAGGGATTAAGTATTATTGCATAATTTTTGTGTGAAAAAATACATAATTGCCTATTGACTGAAATTATCTTGACGTAAATAATTACGTAGGTAATTCGGACCGGTTTTCGTGCCTACAATAAAATTGGTTTACACTACAATATAATTAATACTAATAAGAGCTGGCTCATTCCTCGCGCAAAGAATTTCACTGGCAATTCGCGCGGGAATGCAGCCAGCGTTCTTGCTACCTTGCCACACGGGCAAAACCAAGTTTTTGATTTTTATATTTGTAAATTTCTTTGTTTAAGTTATTTTAGTTTGTTATTTTAGCTTATTTTTAATTTTAGATGTATATAAATATATTTAGATTATACGAATTAAAGTTTGGATGTACGTATAACATATAATGTAATAATTATTTAGTGCACGCACGTGACGCAGTCTTTTTCATTTGAAAGCAGGGTTTTTATCGGTGTTTCTAATGCAGATTTCATCAAAATCGGTTCAGCATTTTCAACGGAAAAAATAAAAAAAAAACGGAAAAAAAATCTTTTTCATTTTAACTTTTGCCGTTGTCGCGTAAAAAAACAAAAATCTCACGAATTAACTATTTTCCTTCCTCATAAAGTTAATTAATAAGTAGATAAGATTTTTGAAAACCTTAGAATGAATTAATTAATTAAGTAAGATTAATTAATTAAACTAGCCGATTACACGAGTAACTAATTTTGAAACAAAAGGCTGATTAAATATCTTAAATTAATTAATTAACATAATAAATCATATTTAATTACTTCTTTTAGCTGGCATTTGTCTTTTTAGTTTCGTGTAACAATGAGCTAAGGTACTATTAAAAATAAGTTATTGTTATTTTTGTTGTTATAAGTATTTTTTTTTGTTTTACTCGTGTATAAAATCCAGCCAGGCGAGATGGCGGTCAAACGCCTATTACTGAATTAAAACCGGGTAAGTGTGAGTCGGACTCGCGCACGAAGGGTTCCTTACCATTATCTATAAAAACGGCAAAAAATAACGTGTGTTGTATGGGCACCCTTAAATATTTATTTTATTCTATTTTTTTGTATTTTTTGTTATAACGGCAAAGGAAATACATCATTTGTCAAAATTTCAACTGTTTAACTATAACGGTTCATGAGATACAGCCTGGTGATAGACGGACGGACGGACGTCCCTAGTAATAGGGTCCCGTTTTACCCTTTGGGTACTGAACCCTATACAATAGTGAGGCAACTCAAGCATGAAGAAAACACGAGTAAATTCAATAACATTTTAATTATAATTAATTTACATCCAACGATATCCCGTCGTTGGCGTTTGCACGTACGCGTACGTTGAGATTTAAATCTTTGTCGATTACAAGCGGATCTTCTTTGCTTTGAATTTTCACATCGCTTTTTTCGTTGCTCTCGCTAAACTCTTTTTCTTCAGGGGTATTTTCTTTTGGAACTTGAGATAAATTTAACCGATTATCTTTGTCTATAATTCGGTCTTTATATTCCTTACTTACGTAAACAGTAAATCTTTGTAGTTCGTCCAAAATGATCTGTCTAACAAAGAAGTTTAACTTCTTATAACGTTTAAAAACGACAAAGTCGATCGTTTTCGTAAAAAACTTCGTGAAATCTTTGTGTTTGATTGATTTATTGAATTTCTTTATTAGCTTCTTGAATTTTGGCTCGTCTGTTGTATCGAATACTTTGTTTAGCATTGCGATTAGTTCTATAGCGGCGTCTGTGTCGACGCCTGTCAAATACTTCGCGATTTCAACTTTGAGGACCATAGGATCTGTTTCTGCCCAAATTGCGACAGTATTCTTGATGAATGCTCTAAGTCTTTTATCCTCGAACAGTTGAGAGAATTCCTCGTTTTTAGTAGCGTGCCTGAATACAGCATCTCTAAAATCCCTCGTTAGCATCTTCAAATCATTGTTGTCAAACTTTATGAGAGAGCTACCGATTTGTGATAGAAATCTGTTCAAAACCACAGGCTCTTGTGAACCGTTGGTGGCGCGAAAAACGGATGAAGGAGGTTCCAACACAGTTTTGAGTTTATCCAAAACGTTTTGGACTTTGTTTACGAAGGTCGCATTTTCTTTGATGTCTTGAGGGTCGAAAAGAAAGGAGGTTTCGAGGGCGAGGTTGACGCTCCGAGATTGCAGAGAATGAGATCGTGCTGTGAATAATAGAGCTATGTTAGAGGCTTTCAGGTGGCCTAAAAAACCAGGGCTAGGCTACTCGGCCAGGTCGAACTTAATAATGAAGTACTGGGTTGATAACACGTACCTACCTATTGAGGTCAGTGGCGAGACATTGCCCTCGGCTGAGTACCCGGTTTATATAATACTAGCGACCTGCCCCGGCTTTGCACGGGTATAAAATATAGCCTATGTTACTCGTGGATAATGTAGCTTTCGAATAGTGAAAGAATTTTTAAAAACGGTCCAGTAGTTTTTGAGCCTATTCATTACAACCAAACAAAGTTTTCCTCTTTATAATATTAGTGTAGATGTAGATAAACAGTTTGACGAGGCGAGACAGTCACTAGAACCATGATTTGATTGCTCGGCCGAGTGTGCCCATTTACTGTCTTGCCACTGTACTCGTTACGTGTTATCAACCCATAAGTTTGTATAGGTACGCCGAGTGGTAGTTATGACTGTTATCATCATGAAATTTAGCATACACTTTGTCAGAGGTACAGAAAAGGGCATGCTACTTTGTATCGCCGTTATTATCACCATTTTTCATCAGCGTGGGTAAAACCACCGGAAACTACAAATAAAATTAAAAAAATATATATTCTAAATTAGAAACGTACCAAATAATAAAGCCAATATAAAAATCACAGTTTTATTCGTTAGAAGTTCGTCCATTTTGCAATACAATGGAAAACTATAAATATTTCGATTTCAATAAAATAGTTTATTTATAACATTATTTACATTTTATCTTACATTATAAAGGTGAAAGTATGTGTGTTTGTTACAAATGAGCTGAAACGGCTGAACGGATTTACATGAAATATGGAATGCGCTCATTCCTTTCGTTCATGGTCTGGATTAACATATAAGCTACTTTTGATCCCGGAAAACGAGGGTGAAACCGCGGGGCGCAGCTAGTATTTAATAACATGTCACATTTTATCGTATCGTAGGTTTTTATTTTTTAGACAGTACTTAACCCACGACGTATAAAGATGTGTGTTATTAACTTTATTATGTCTGTGACTTTGCGTATTAGTGTCTGTCTGTGGCATCGTAACTCCCAAAAGGCTGAACCGATTTTTGTCGAATGGAAAAGTGTTTCAACGAGAAAATCGGCTCAGAGGTTTTTAAACTTTAGTTAATAAATAAGAGACCCTAATTTATGATTTATTTGAAGTTGAAGTTATTCTAATTACAAGTTTCTTAAATAAGATTGCTAGAAGATAAGAGCTGGAATTTGCTCATAGTTCTCAACATTATGAACAACTTTTACCTGAAATCGAGGAGAGAAAAAACATCTGTTTCATAGAAAAATTTCAATGACACTCGACAAAATGTATGGAACAGCTGGTTTTATCGATTTCAAGGTTGGTCCCATAGTAAAAGTTGTTCATATTGATGAGTTCTATGAGCCCTTTTCGGGTCACAATACTCTTACTTATAAGTAAACAACAAAATTCTAATTGAACAATTTATTTACTCGTATCTAAATACTATTAAAACTTAATATCTTTCACCAATCTTTTGCTCTCTTCCCTAGAATTGTCTTTGAAATATTCTTCGATTTCCAACAGCGTTTTATCTTTTGTCTCTGGCAAGAAAACATAAATCAAAACTGCACAAACCAAAGAGGTTACAGCATAAAATAAAAACACTCCAGGCAGGGTTAAAAACTTGAAAATAAAGGGAGCTACTTTCAACATAGTCCCATGCAAAGCAAAGAAGCAAAACCCTATGATAGTTATCGATATATTCTTAAACCTCGCCGGTGTAACCTCTCCATAAATCGTCGAAGTCATAATCATTGGTCCACAACTGATCGAAATAGAAAAACCACCCAAAAGAAATATCGACAAATACATATTTTCAACCATAACTGACTTTTTAACTAGAAACAAATATAGAGCCATTGTGAACAGAAATGCTATAGATAAGCCAGAAGCTGCTATCAGAAGGTCTCGTCTTTTTAATATTCTGGTCAAAACACAACCCATATATGTAGAAAATACTGTTATGCCGTCCAAAATGAGCATGCTTTTATAAGCTTGCGCCTCGTCTTGCATAATTTTCTTCATTATATCTAAGGCATAGACAGTTATCACAAACTTGCCAGAGAAATGATACTGTGCGATGACTGTTAAAGACAAAAACAGCGGCATATAAAACTCTTTCATTTTCACAAATTGGAAACTACAAAAGTCGGTTTTTTCGTCATGATTCGTGTAAGATTTGATCAGCTCTTCAAGCTCGGCTTCGGATTTCTGACCAGTGCCTTTGAGCCAGCGATGCGACCTCCTTGCTTCGACAAATCTTTTTTTACTGGCCAGCCAGTGAGGAGACTCAGGCCAAAAAAGCACTGTCAAAGTGTATAAAGTGCAAATTAAACCGAATTTGGGAATGTAAGTCCAGTGGGTGAAAGTACCTATCATGTTTGCGACCCAGATGCCCCAGAAAATGCTTGCGGATTTTATAGAGAGAAATAAGCCGCGATACTTGGGGGTCGTGTATTCCGTTAAGACGATTATGCTGGTAGTTGTGGTGGTGGCGTGGTGTGCGCCGATTAGTACCTAGAACAATTAGAAACAATTATTTGACGCGGTTGATATCTTTATGACCGAGCGAAGTGAGGTCTCAGAGTGTAGTGGAACAAAACGGCGCAGCGCTTGGGTGTATTTGAGTATCGTTTATCTGATCTTCATGAAATTTTGCAGGCAAATAGTTCATTTTAAAACCATTTTTAAATTCGAATATGTGCAAAATCCATTAACGGGTTGTGAACATATTTATGCGCGAGGTTCAGTTCGCCGCGAACTACTCAGCTTCTTTACTAGAAGTGGTGCACAAATTGAAATTCGCGACCCTATATCTCCGCAACCCCTTAACAGATCATACTGATAATCGAACTTAAAAATTCTATCGAACTAAACTACTTATCTGAAAAATTTCATGAAGATCCGATTAGCCGTACTGAAGTTATCATCAAACAAACATACAAACAACGACTCGTTCACCTGAACTTCGTTCAGTCAATTAGCAGGATATGTTCCATTTTCACCAACCTCAGTGATGAGAAGATGTACGGGCGTGCTACTGAAGCAGTAGGTGATATACGTTATGATGCTGCTGCAAGATATGAGGGTAATGGTCCTCTTCCTCCCGATGATGCGCGCCAGCCGCGGGAGGACCAGGACCCAGGGGAGCGCGCTGTAGGAAAATGTTGAAGCTGGAAGGAAAATCAAGAGTTGTTTTCAGTATTTCTGTTGTAACTTTTAGAAAACCCGTGTTAGCTCCTTAGACTAAAATAAAATAAATGGACGGGCCTAAGTTGCTGATCGCGTTCAGTCGAAATAAGTTAACAAGTTTTATTTTTGTTTTTTGAAGTGATTTTGCATAACGGAAATGAGTACGAAGGCATTATGTTCGATGGAAGGTCGTGATGTGTTGACTCCACAGGCGTGTTGCACTTCCGAGGTGCTGAGAAGGAGTGAGAGTCAATCAAACGTGACGAGCGTCCGGCGCTCACTTTAATAGTCTTCAATAATGCGCTTCTTCTAGGCCCGTCCATTTTTATTTTATTCTAAGGGTAGCTCCATCAAACAGCTTGACTAGTACACGGTTCTTTGGGGCCATACGTCACATGTATATACGTCACATGTAAAGGGGGTCCGACAAAGTGTGACGAGGGGTGGGAGGTGTCGTTACATTTGAAATCTAAAAAACTGTTCCCTGATACGCTTCGCTGTGGATAAAAAAAAAAAAGATAATACCAATCCTTGATGCGGATTATATAGTATATCATGCTAAAATTTCAGCTCGATCGGTGCAAAACTTTTTGAGTTTTTGAAGCGTACACAAACCAACATAACATTTTTATAAATTTAAAAAAAAAATGTACAGATGTATAAATAACTAGCGGCCCGTCCCGGCTTCGCACGGGTAGACTTTGGGATAAACGTAGAAAACGTAGTAAATTGAAATCGGTCCAGTCGTTCACGCGTGATGGCGTGACCAAAGGTGTTGAGAATAATTATAGGAACTCTTTGTTATAACCTCTATTCTCATGCTATTGCGTAACTATAGCAACCGTAGTTTGTTGATGCTAACTTGTCAATTTATGGTAAAAATTATCAGTATAAAACGCACACTGTTTTGATAGATATGATTGAATTTGAACTTTGTACAGAGGTAATAAAGTGCAAATTGACTCTTGGACGTTAGGAGCATACCTACATTGCTTAAACAACAGTGAGTGCTTGCAATTCAATATGAACTTTATACAATAGCAATAAAGCTCGTTTTAGTTAGAAAACGTTTGTATGGGAAAAATAAAAGGGCTGTTATTAGGGTTTTTCAATATTTCTGAGAGATTTTCTTAATATTTTTTTCCGTAAGAACCTTCTCCTAATAATAACAAATACAACAAAAAAAGAATTAGTGAAATCGGTCCAGCCATTCACGCGTGAGGCCGTGACCAAGCAAAACGGGTTTCATTTTTATATATATAGATTGGAAAAATATAGATAGATAAACTCTTTATTGTTCACACCATAAATTACAAACAAAAGGAATAAAATGTGACGTCAACTTACGAATTTTTCATTTATAAGGATTATTTATATATTTTCAGTTTCTTATTATATTTCTTCCTTTTTCCTATAAGAATAGTTGGGTTAAAAGTGGCCATTGTTGCGTGAGGATTTCGGAAAGTTCAAAATGTCTGATTGAAAGGGCTGGCTAATGCGGAAATGCAAAGCGGAGTCAGCTAACGGCCTTGGGCGCATTTACTAAGTGAATGTGGTAAAATACGGGGTAATACTGTTTATTTATTATACTACTTATTAATTAACTCTTAATTAATTAACCTTTTATTCGTAACTGGCTTTTGGTCGTGGCTTCGCTCGCTTAGAGAACAATAGGTATAAGATAGCACTCGCCAATATGAACAACTTTTACTATGAGACCAACCCAAAATTCGCGAAACAAAAGCAGCTGTGCCATAAAAAAATGTCAATGACACTCGACAAAATGTTTGGAACAGCTGACTTTTACTACGATTTCAGGGTTGGTCCCATAATTAAATTTGATCATAATGATGAGTATTATGAGCCCTTTTCGGCATAGCATACCCTTTCCTTATAACCCTGTCCGTCTATAGATTTCTGGTGTGAACGGAAAATAATTGATCTATAAATTTCGTTGCTAAAAAAATACTTACAAAGCCAAGAAGCCATCTCCTCGGAAACAGCAGCGGTCGAGTTGGCATCCCTCCGCATTTGTGGTATCACGACAGTAGGGCTCCCCATGAGGAGCCCTAGCGAGAAGTACGTGGCCCACGTGCCGCTTGCTATGAGGGCCTAGAATTTACGTCACTTTATCAAACAACTGATTCGAGGCTGACGAATAACTAGCCAAGTAACAAGTTTGAAAAACTGTCTTGAACACGAAAAGCAAGTAATTTACAACAACAATTTTATGCTTTTTAGTTTCAAATTACTTATTTTTAGGTATTATATAGGGTTATTCATAAAGGGTATGCTAAGCCGAAAAGGACTCATAGTACTCATCATTATGAACAACATTTGCTATGGGACCAACTCGAAATTCGCGAAAAAAAAATCAGCTGTTCCATACATTTTGTCGTGTGTCATTGACATTTTTCTATGGAACAGCTGATTTTTTTTCGCGAATTTCGAGTTGGTCCCATAGCAAATGTTGTTCATAATGATGAGTACTATGAGTCCTTTTCGGCTTAGGATACCCTTTATGAATAACCCTATATTATCTTATTATTTTCTCGACCTCAATTTTAATTTGTAAATATTGTAAAGTTCTGTAAGTTAATATCATTATTACAAAAGCTAATTGCACCGGGCACGAAGTTCCGAACATTATTGGTTATGTTACTAATATTTATGTATTTTTGTTACTAATGAACGCTGAAACGGCTGAACGGATTTACATGAGATTTAGAATTAAGGTCGTTCATGGCCTGGATAAACACATAGGCTACTTTTATCCCGGAAAACGCGGGTGAAACCGCGGGGAGCAGCTATAGTCATCACAAAATAAGAGGCCCGTTTTGACACTTGAGAAAGATCGTAGAATGTAACTTGGAACGCTTTTCGCGCATACTTTATGGTAGCATGTAATGTCAAATTATAACGAAACTCTCAAAAACAGTTACGTTCTCAGTCTTCTTTTTTCAAATATTAGTGTTGTAACTTGTAACCAATTAATTATTGAATTGACGATAGCTCAACTGACGATATTGGCTTATCATCCGAAGAAAATTATTGAATGAAAATTCAATCACTTTCGTTTTATCTTGTTTTTTTTTTGTGATTGAATGAATGTTAATATAACTAAAAATATTAAATTAAAGACAAATTGACCTCTCGCACCTTTTCGTATTATTTCAATATACCTACCTATAATATTCAAGTTTAAGTTAAATTTTCGTATCTTAACCTTAATCCAATGTAGGTACTTTACAATACAAAATCAAATCGATCAAATACTCATACAAACTTGAATTGATTTATCGTGAGTATCGAGTACCGAGTCGTATGGTTACATCACTAGTTGCGTCGCAATGACAAACGTCAAAACGGGCCTCTTATTTTGTGACAACTATAGTCGTATAGTAAATAGTATTAGTTGCGCCCCGCGGTTTCATCTGCGTTTTATGAAATAACAAGTAGTCAATAGGTTGGTATGTTAATCCAGGGTATTTTAAACTAGATTCATACGAAATTTCATTCAAATTGTTCAGGCTTTTTTGCGTTTAGATAGTTGTTGCTCAAGCAACAAACACACACACACATCAAACAAACAAACACATTCAAACTCACACACACACACATTCAAACTTTTCCATTTATATCAAATACTAGCTGACCCGTGCCCACTTCGTTGGGCATAATGTTAATTAAACCCGAAGCCATCGCGCGCCGTCCGGACCGTTTTTTCTCCGATTCACTTTGCAAAACGGACTACCACGTAAAAGCCTTTTTATTTTTCGGCTTTTTATATACCTAACCTATGACACTCAGCAATAATGTGGCTTTCTATTGGTGAAAGAATTTTTAAAATCGGTTCACTATATCCCGAGATTACCCCTTACAATTTAACAAATATACAAACACACAAACTTTACTTCTTTATAATATTAGTATAGATTAGTAGGATTACGTACCTGTCTTAAAAATGGCCTCCACTCCATCTTCTCATCAACGAAGTGAGTCGTGACCGTCTTCTCTGCATCTTGCTTCATGATCTGATGGGAAGCTGTTCTCGCTGAGGTTATGTGTTAACCGAGCAAAGCAAAGTTCTCAGTCTAGGGAAAGTAATTGGCGCCATTTGTAAACAGGGCTATAAGGAAATTGTATGCTAAACCGAAAAGGGCTCATAGTTCTTATCAAATCAGCTTGTTCATAGACAAGAACATTATTTTTACAAAACAAAAAACAAAAACCGACTTCAAAAGACCGACTATTGAGTTATTCATCTATTTGTCGCGCACGTACTTAATGCAAATTTAAGACTTATATGGTTTTCTCATGGATACCATTATCAGACCTGGACTAAATTGAAATGGGACCAAATGGGAAGCGTCAGCTTTCTAATAAAAAAAGAATCATCAAAATAGATTCACCCAGTCAAAAGTTATGAGGTAAAAAACATTAAAAAAAAAAAAAAAAAAAAACATACAGACGAATTATTGATAACCTCCTCCTTTTTTGAAGTCGGTTAAAAAATGTCTATGACACTCGACAATATATTATGGAACAGCTGATTTGTTTTTCGCGATATTTGGGTTGGTCTCATGGTAAAAGTTGTTCATAATGATGAGTACTATGAGCCCTTTTCGGCTTAGCATACCCTTTTCTTATAACCCTGTATAAATAAAAACTATCAACGAGGAACCTTGTCTGTCCCTTAATTTAAATAGGTACTGTAATTATTTCTCATGGATCAAAAAAAGGTTTCTTAAAGCATATCGGGTGAAACCCCGGGACGCAGCTAGTTTTGAATAATACGTTAATCTTATGTACATATTCTTACCGTAATAATTGCAATGGTGTTTTGTAGCCGTTTTAGTCATTAAATATACAAATAAATTAATAATTCACTGTTAAAATTAAAATCACAACCGTAGATTATGATCACTTTAAAGAGAACGGATAATTGTTCAAAGTCAATTTATTAACATAAAAAAAATGTGAAAGAAAAGTTGCAGGACCAGTTTTATAAGCTAGTATAGTTGTAGTATTGTAGTCCAATATTTAAGCAACAAGTTACAATATTTAAGGGGGGGGCCCTCTATACCATCCCCTCCCCTTTCCAAAACTACCACAACCTTATAGGTTGATTACATTTACACGTAACGAGTACAGTGGCGAGACAGTAAATGGGCTCACTCGGCCGAGCAAACAAATCATGGTTCTAGTGACTGTCTCGCCTCGTCAAACTGTTTATACAAACAGAGTAGGTACTCGGCTGAGGCGACTGTCTCGCCACTGTATTCGTTACGTGGAATGAACTCCTTAAATAAGTTAGTTGATTCAAAGCGGAACCTACCTATCTACTATTATTATAAGTGTGAAAGTTTATTTGTTATCTCCGTATCTACTGGACCGATTTTGATAAAATTTGGAACAGAGATAGCTTCAATACCTTCGATTAACACAGGCATTTTCATCACCACCGTTTTTCACCATTGCGATGAATAAAAGTCAGCTGTTCCATAGAAAAATGTCAATGACACTCGACAAAATGATTTCGAACAGCTGATTTTCTTTTCTTGATTTCTGGATTGGTCCCATAGTAAAAGTTGTTCATAATGATGAGCACTATGAGCTCTTTTCGGCTTTATACCCTTTCCTTGTAACTCTGTATTTGTTCGACAATAACTTGAGTTCCGTTAATTCGATCTTCATGAAATTTTGCCGGCAAGTAGTTAATTAGAACACAATTTTGGATTTCAAAAATGAGCCAAATTAGTATACCTAACTTTTTTTTTATTCAGTAATAGACAAAAATAGACAAATATTTAGGCTTGCATTTGACCGCCATTTCGCCTGATGGTAAGCAACGATACCGTCTACCATGGAGCACGCGCGCCTAGAAGAAACCGTTTCACTCGCGACTTGAAGACACCTAGATTATATCTATCGGGAAACACCCACTCGGGCAAAGCGTTCCACACTCTAGCGGTTGTTGAGATATAGAGGTCGCCACGAACTACTGGTTTACAAGACGCCTAGCTTGATCATTATTTTTTTACTAGCTGCGCTCCGCGGTTTCACCCGCGGTCGAAAGTTTAACATGAGTTTTCCGGGATAAAAGTAGCCTATGTGTTAATCCAGACCATGACCTTCATTCCAAGTTTCATCTAAATCCATTGAGCCGTTTCCGTTAATCCAGACCATGACCTTCATTCCAAGTTTCATCTGATTCCATTGAGCCGTTTCCGCGTTTAGTGGTAACAAACATACCCAGACACTTTCTCTTTTATAATATTAGTAAAAAGATAAGATTGTCAATTTTTAGTTTTTGTTTCACACTCATAGCTCCCCCGCCTCCCCACTAGGATACTGTGTCGGATGCCATGGAACACAAAGACAAGGACAACTAACACGCAGACCCAAAACAGATATTTGAATTCATCATTCAGACATCTACCCGGCCGGGAATCGAACCCGGGACCTCGAGACCTCGACCGGCTTAGAGGTATACGGCAAAAAAGCTGGCCGGGAAGTTTTCTGGCCTCTCTTGCAATTTCGAAATGCAACAAGTATTTTTTAATAAAATATCGTTTACTTTGTACCTGTTCGTTAACTCGAGGTCATTGATAAGGCCACCGACGCCAGACTAATGAAGAATAAAACTTCAACTAGCTCAATTTTCATGATAACATTCTGTGCCATATATATTTATTATTTATCTAAACCAGTTCCTATGTAGGTTTCCAATTACTGTATCTGAATGAAAGTATTAATTATTATGAAACGAAACAAGCAAATCGTCATCTTAGTGCAAGAAGTCATTAACTGCAAAAATAAAATAATTCATTTTATTTTAGTCTAAGCTTAGTAACTGTTTAACTATGAAAGCTAACGTAGTTTCGTCACTTTTTTTGTGCGTGACTAACGCGAGAATGCTCACGTTTTATTGAGTTTATACTCCGACTAGTTTCGATCACATTCGGTGATCTTTTTCGAGGAGTAATTACAAGCGTGACGCGGTTGAAGTCGCGTCCAGCCTGGCACTGTTTTTGCAGTTAATGATTTCTTGCAGTAAGCCGACGAAAATAAGAAATTGTTTATTGAAACTAGATTTTATTATATATGGCAAGTTAAACTTTATTTTGTTGATTCTTTATTGTTTTTGTAAACACTTTGTTCTTTTATAAACTTTTTATTGTTCATTTATAGGTAGAAAAACTCTTTATTGTTCATTCAGTAAACTCTGTATTGTTCATTTAGTAAACTTTTCTTTATACATTTTTAGATAGAAAAACTCTTTATTGTTAAATTAGTAAACTTTTTATTGTTTATTTATAGGTAGAAAAATTCTTTATATTTCATTTAGTAAACTTTTTATTGTTCATTTATAAGTAGCAAAACTCTTTATTGTTCATTTATAGGTAGAAAAATTCTTTATATTTCATTTAGTAAACTTTTTATTGTTCATTTATGAGTAGCAAAACTCTTTATTGTTCATTTATAGGTAGAAAATCTCTTTATTGTTCATTTATAACTAAAAACTCTTTATTGTTCACTCCTGCCTAGGTTTCCTGTGCACTCTGCGCACGTGTCTCGAGAGACACGAGTGCCAGCTGAAGCGCGCCGAGCAGGCCCCGCAGCGGTAGGGGGCTTCGCGCGTGTGGAGTGCGGTTATATGGCTGCGGAGTTTGGTTTTGTTCTGAAATAATAATCATAATAAAATAAACTTTTGTTGCTTAAAACTGTGTGGGTGCGGAGGTGGTATAAAATCATTTAGAATTTTAGACACAACAGTTTGTCTTGACGGACATGCAATACTTACTTAGATATCTACAACGAGATAAATTATTTACATTTTTACTGTATTATATCATAATATTACCCTTCCTTCTTCTTGATAATATGTAATGAATGAATGTAGAAATTATTTAATGACTTTATCTTTTAGACTACAATTATGTTTGATTTTATCTGATTAAGTAAAAATTTAACATTTCATAATATTTACTTTATGTACTTATTTTCTATGTATCTATTTAGATTTTCGATACTTTAGTACCCTTGGACAGGCAAAGTAACTTCCACAAAAAAAAAATATTTCTTTGTAATTTTTTTTTTTTTCTTTTACTTTTTTTTCTTGCTTTTTAGAGGGTTCGCAACTCACCGGAAAGCTCTTCCCGCAATGATCGCAGAGATGCCCCGCGCTGTACACTCTGTGGACAACCTGGCGGTGTAGGTAGAGTGATGTGTGGCTTTTGAACACCTGGGGAAAGAGGGGGGGTTATTGACTGAGCGGAGCGAGTGCTGAGAATTTGGGAAGAGAAATTTTGGCTTATGTGTGTAATAAATAAATAACGTTTCACACTCATACTGGGATACCCTGTGGCGGGGATGCCATGGAACACAGCGACAAGGACAACTAACACCCAGACCCAGCAGATAAATAAATTCATAATTTAAACATGTGCCCGGCCGGGAATCGAACCCGGGTCCTCTGGCTTATAAGGCGGATATATTACCGTTGAGCCTAACAGGTCGACAACAGTAGGTAGGTAAGTAGTACATACTAATACCTAAATTACCTACATTTACGAAAAATATACCAATTAATATAAATATAATAATGCTTGAAGGCAGAATAGAGGTCGCGAGTCACAGTTCGGGGCGAGCCACTAGTATACCTTCTGGCAGTCCCCGCAGGTGTGCGTGTAGTTCTTGAGATGGTCCCAGTCGACGTGGTCGCGCAGCTTTATCTTGTTGCAGAAACGCTTGCCGCACTCGCTGCACATGTATCTACGAATAAACAAATAAAACTTTAGGACAATTTAACTAAAAATAAAAAAAACACCTCGGACTACCTATATTTCGTTCTATTCCATACCGTGTCATTATATTCCGTATTATTCCATTATATTTCATTTCATTCTTTTCTATTCAATTCTAATCTAATATATCCCATTCCATGCCATTCTAATGGATTGTATTTTGTATTCCATTCTATTCCATTCTACTCCGCTCCATTCTACTCTGTTCCATTCTACTCCATTCCATTCTATACCATTCCACTTCATTCTATTCTACTCCGTTCCATTCTACTCCATTTCATTCTATAGGTACTATTCTACTTCATTCCATTCTATATTCTTTACCATTCTACTCCATTCTATTTCCTTATATTCTAGTCTTCTCTATTTCATTATTATACTAACTTGAACTCATCCTCGCTGACATGTTTCCTGCTGATGCTCATATGCTGCTTGTAGGTAGCTATGGAGGAGAAGCTTCGGTTACACGGAGCGCAGACCAGCTCGCCGTGCGCTCTGGAAGAAGGGGCCGGAGGTGATAAGTGCGCAGAAAACTTTTTGCTATAATTAACGCGGGACTACTCACGTAAAAATTAAGTCGTTTGCTATGACTAGTTTCTATCACTTTCGGTGACCTTCATCAGGTGAGTTACTCAGAAATCAGCAATATTTCGACTGTCCCTACAAACACTTTCGAAAGTGCAGATGGCATTTTTACAGGAGATCTATTTATAGTCAAAAGACCTAAATTAATAAGTTAAAATGTGTAATATCAATTTTATACATTTAAAATATGAAACTTTTCTTAATAATTTTAGAATCATTTGTTTTTAAAAAGTATAATAAATATTCGTATAATTGGTATAATACAATGAAAAAATCGTGATTTTGCAGTTTCGTGAGTAAGAATTACTTTTACTAAGGGACCAACCCGAATATTCAAATCGCGAATAAAATCTGCTGTTCCGTAGAAAAATCTCAAGTCAATTAATTTATTAAAAGCTGATTTTTTTCGAGATTTCAGTGTTGGTCCCATAGCAAAAGTTATTCATAATGATGAGTAGTATAAGCCCTTTTCGGCTTAGCATACCCTTTCCTTATAGCCCTGTATTTACCTGGCAGCATGGCTCTGCAGATGCCTCCAAAGGTTTCCTTTCCACTGGAACTTCTTCTCGCACTGCGGGCAGGGGAACTGCTCCTTCTGGCTGTTCACTGAAGATTTGATGTTTTCTATGTCTTTCGCTTGTTGGCTGGGGTCTGCGTCTTCTGGAGTTTCTTTTAACTTTCTGAAAGAATAATATATAAAGAATATTTATGAATCTGTCAAAGCGAAAACTCGCTTGTCGAGAGTTCTGAGCCATAGTATTTTAAATATGTTTAAAGACATTTATTCATTCTCATTTGTCGCGCACGTAGGTAAGTACCTACTTAACGCAAATTTAAGACTTATATGGTTTTCTCATGGATACCATTATCAGAACTGGACTAAATTGAAATGGTACCACACGGGAAGTTGTACGCTTTCTAATAAAAAAAGAATCATCAAAATCGATTCACCCAGTCAAAAGTTATGAGGTAACAAACATTAAAAAAAAATACGAATTGATACTCCCAATGGCCACCACTAAAACAGGCCCCAGTGGTGGCCGTTAGATCAGTGCATTATTTTTTGTCCCAACGGCCATCAGTGCCGGACGTTGGGACATTCCAAATAATATTTGTCTCAACGGCCACCACTGAACTGCCACTGGGGGTCGTTATCGCTTACATGAGAATACGACTATTGATATAGGAATATATAGTTCGCCGTCAATCGTCCAAGTAAAATAATAGTTACATAGAATGTACATAAACATTTGACACTTACATCTGACATATTCACACAATCATCTATCTATCTATATATATAAAAATGAAACCCGTTTTCCTTGGTCACGGCATCACGCGTGAACGGCTGGACCGATTTCACTAATTCTTTTTTTGTTGTGTTAATTACTGTCAAGAGAAGGTTCTTATGAAATAAAAAAATTAAAGAAGTTGACCGGAACATTAGAAAATTGAGACTATTCAAATTCAATTTTCATAGTTAAGACAGGACAACGTCTGTCGGGTCGGCTAGTATTAAATACACTAGAACTTTAATACTGTAAAATTGCCTTTCAAAATATATTGAGCTAGTCGCTTTTTAAACACGTTGAGAGAGTTTAAATAAGTGCGGAACCCTAAAATTGCATCTGAGACAACACAAATCGCACAACAAAATAAAATATGTATATTACAATTTCTATGTAACCTTGTATACAGGGTTACATAGAAAGGGTACGCTAAGCCGAAAAGTTGTTCTCATCATTATGAACAATTTTTATTGCGGAAGCAATCTTGAAATAAAAAAAACAGATGTTAACATCATGTCGAATGTCATTGACATTTTTCTATGGAACAGCTGATTTTCATTCACGATTTCAGGGCCTTGAAGCTTCAGCACGTGGCCTGCTTGCACTTTTTTAAGAGAACTGTAACTACTTTAACCTAGATCAGAGGTCTTCCAGAGGCCTTCAATTCTTACCTTAGTTTTAACTGTATCTGGTGCTTCGAGCTCGTTTTGACGTGCTTCCGAAGGTTGGAAGTGGTTGTAAAAGCCAGGTTGCAGGGTTCACAGTGAGGCCTCCGCGCGTGGCCTGCCTCTATGCGGTGAGTCTCCAGGTGCTTCCGAAGAGAGGTCTTCCAGCGGAAGGACTTGTCGCAGTACTCGCAGGGGATCTGGGCGGTGGACTTTGGTCTGGTGATGAAGAAATATTTATGAAGCTTAAAGGGGCCATCCATTAATCACGTGATGTTTTCAGCTACTTTGTCATCCCCCCCCCCCTCTTCTCTGGTGAGGTAATAAAATTAACCCCCCCCCCCTCTCCCTCCACCAATATCCCGAGTATCTTTTGTTTGGTAGTCTTTAAAAAGTACAGATTTTAAGATTTTAACGAAAAAATAATACACTTGACATCTCTCTAACCCCCCCCCCCCCCCTTGTGATATTACGTGATGTTTTCCGAACCCCCTCCTTCCAACTCTCGAACTTCAACGATCCCTAGGCTAAGATACCAATGGATGAAATGTTTACCTTATAAGATACCTAAACAGAACTATGATGTGATGAAAGCAATCACTTTGTAATACCTAACTGTGATAGGTATTAATTGACTAGCCTGAACCCTATTTTTTACCGGCTTAAAAAAGGAGGTTATTTTAAAACTTACTTTATAGGTACGAGTATGTACCTATACATCCATTGCAAAATCCGGCTAAAATTGTAAATGCGAAAAAAGTCTATTTGTTTGTTATTCTTTCATATTCAAACGGCTGGACGGAATTGGATGAATCTTAGAACATATAGCTTTATATTCTGGATTAACATACAAGATACTTTTTAACATCATCATCGTGTACAACTGCGGGGCGCGGTTGGTTAAAAGTATTGCAAAAAAATACTGACCTATTCGTAGGATTTTCCGAGTCGTCTTGTATTTTTCCGTCATAGCTACCGAAGGCTTTTGCAGCTAAGTCGAATAGTTCACTGCAAAGAAAAGAAATGTGTATAAGAATAAGGTGGTGTATTTAGTAATAGAAAAGAGCGTGTGTCTCAGAGACTAGGGGAAGAAATTGACGCTTGTATTTTTTTTATTCAATAATATTTTTGACCGTATGTATGTTTGTGTGACGATAACTTGAGTACCGATTAATCGATCTTCATGAAATTTTGTAGGCAAGTAATTTATTCCAATACTATTTTCAAGTTCGAATATGAGCTAAATTGGTCAAAAGGTTGGGGAGATATAAGAGATGAGGAAGAACCACCAGATTATATGCTTGAAATACGCATACGAATATTTTATTTTATTTGTTTTGGATAACAAACAGCTTTCTAACAGTATAATTAAACAAGATATGATCAGTACACGTAGTCCAACTAAAGTTATGACAAGTAGTACGATAGCAACAAGAAAAAACAACAATAAATATGCATGAAAAATGTGTAAAATATGCATGAAAATGTGTAAAATATGCATGAAAAATGTGTAAAATATGCATGAAAATTGGTAAAATATGCACGAAAACTACTAGTGTTATATACTAGTTTAACATAGTATCTTACCCGCCCGTATGGCTCGTAGTGTAGTGCGCGACCGCGGCCGCCGCGGCCGGGGCCCGGTGGCGGCACGCGGCGGCGGCGCAGCGCAGCCGGAGCGCGTGCCCCCGCGCGTGCGCCGCCAGCGCGCCGCGCGCCACGAACCGCCGCCCGCAGTACTCGCACGCGGGCCCGCGCGCCTGGAGGACACGTCCGTTAACCACGTGAGGCTCGATAGGGGAGGTAATTATGCTATTGAGTGACGAGGCGAGCACATCGCTCGCCTGTGTGCCGATCACAGCTTTGACTTAAAAATATGCAGCGTGTATTCGATAGAAAGGTGTACGCTATTTACGCCCGTCAGTCAGGGGCGCCCTTGATGGGCGTGAATGGCGTACAGTTTTCTATCGAATATTCGCTACGTATTTTTACGTCAAAGTTCAAAGTTGTGCTAAGTATACAGGTGTTAAACGTCACGTTTGCCCATTACAAGTCTGCGCCACGCGGAATTTTGAATTGTTGATTCATAACCCTGCGTGGCACAGCACTGCGCTCGTCACCCTGAGATATAATATGTTAAATCTCATATTTGAAAAAGTATGCTATGCCGAAGTACTCATCTTGATGAAAACTTAATAAATTGTATGAATCAGCAATTTTTTTTTGCGGGTTAGCATAGTAAAAATAGTTCATAATGTTAATGAGCCCTTTTTGGCTTAGCATACCCTTTCCTTATAGCCCAGTAGTGTACCTACTAATGAATGTTTGGCAAGCTCATGGTCCTTCAAATCGTCTTCGTTGGCATAAGGAATTATGCACTTTTCACACTTAAACATTGCATTTAAATATTCTTCTTTTGCTGCCATAGTTTCCCTCTCTTCTAATATTTCTTCTTTGCTTAATAGTATCTGAAATAAAAAATATATCTTTGACCATGGATAGTTTTACCCATGGTCCAACCAGTTGGACATAGCAATTGGACCACAGGTCGGGAGTGCTAAAAACAAGCTTTCATTGCATTGTCATCGGATTACCACAGGTTTATCAAATTTCAGCTCCATCGGACATCGGGAAGTGATTCATAATTCCGTTGCAAGATTTGACCCGAAAACCAATACAAGAATAAGCAAGGCAAGCTAAATAAAAGCTTGGAATGAAACGGTAACAAAGTTCAATATTTTTATAGGAACAAGCATTTATTTAATTATTCAGAATAGTATGAAAAAGTATGAAGGCTTTTTAAGCAGAGCGAGACGAGCAAAACGCTCGCCTGATGTCGTAACGTTTGCCCATAACAGGTCTGCGCCACCCAGAATTTAGAATTCTTAGAATTCAAGACCCTGCGCGGCACAGCACTGCGCTCGTCACACTGAGATATAACATGTTGGTCCGTCTTGGTCATTGTGTTTTTTTTTCAGTTTGAAATAAAATTGTGCATTCACGGAGGGGGTTGCATAGTTCCATTACAAGGTTTCCGTAGCAACCTTTCAGCTCTATTATTACACATACCTCTTCATACATTATTTCTTGCTTTTTTCTCTTCTTAACTTTCACTTTTTTCTCTTTTTTGACACGCTTCTTTTGTACCTTTTTTTTATCATTACGTATGTCTATGAGAGATCTGTCATCATCCGAGTAAGTCTCTTCTAGTTTGACGGTGGGTTCCTTGTTTTCTGTTTCGGAGATGTTGACGTGTAGTTTGGTTTCTACGTCATCGGTTATGTTTTGAACTGGATTTGTGTCGATACAGTCTTGGTTAAATATGGATAGTTTTGATACGGACTGCGGGTGGGGCTTGTGAAACTGAAAATGAGTAAAAGTATATAAATTGATTTATTAATACATTTTAGATAGGCTTTTATTGTATTGTCATTAGAGTTACACAGGTATACCCAATTTCAGCTCAATCGGACATCGGGAAGTGGTTTAAAATTCAGTTGCAAAATTTGACTCAAACATTATGTATACATATATTGCAAATTAAATAAAAGCTGGTAAAAAATTGTATTATAACTGAACAACAGAACAAAATAAACTTTAGGGACTTTTCAATGTTTAATGTTAAAAACAATGTTACCTCTTTGATGTAGTCCTGTACAGTATTCCAGCAGTTTTTCAGTTGTGCCTTAAATTTAATAAAATTAGAGATCCGGGCTTCGCATTCCCAGCAGAGCCACAAAAAGGCATCTATTTGTACCTGAAAATTTTATATTTTTAGTATTGCAAGCAATGAACTACCAAATTGTGACCTAAATTTAGACACGCGGTAGCGTGTCAAGCCAAGTTCAAGTGACAGAACTGGCGAGCAGCACCGTGTGTAAATTGTAATATTAAACGAACCATTTGGAGTTAATTTTATCACTTTGACTTCAAAAAGTATGGAGAAAGACTTGTTACAACTTCGTTGATTTTGTAATAATTACAATTAAAAGTGGCGTTTCAATGGCTTTAAAATAATCAAAGAGCCAAACCACGTGAAAATAAATAATTATTGAATTAGACTTACCGAGATTTCAGTGAATATTTTGAGAAAACTTTCATTATACCAATTTATGGGTTTCATTTTTCGGCCACTGCTCAAGCACCCGCAGCAAAAACCATTTGAATCAGTCTCCATAATCGTGTCTCACTTTACTTGTAGTATAATGTGAGAAGCTTTCATTCAGAACACGGAAGAAAACTTATAAAATAGAAAATTTAAATACGTGAAGCCGACGCCATCATTTCAATCAATCAAACAAAACAAAATAAAATAAACAGTGTTGCCAACTCCAAAAATTCCAAGTCCCTAGATTCATAATCAAAACTCGCTAGAAAGTCGCTAAAACTAACTCGAACTAAAAAAAAAAAAAAAAAAAAAAAAACTAATCGACAATTTTGTCGGGGACAGAAAAGGCGGTGTCATAATGTTAGGATAGGTAAAAAAATAAGGTAATTATTGGAGAACTGGCCGTATTCAATACCAAAACTTAGATTTGAAAGAAAATTGGATGTGTTGCTTTGAATATTTTTTGAAATATCTAAAGCTAGGGCTGTTTTAATTTGTACTCGCCAGATTTGTCGCTAAACAAATTTTGTCGTCAAAACTTTATTTTATTAGTCGCTAAGACTTGAGCAAAAGTCGCCAGTTCTAGCGACTAAGTCGCTAAATTGGCGACACTGAAAATAAAACTCTAATAGGGATGTGCACCATACGATTGTCGTTAGTTAAATTGATGTAGTCATTCGATCTTTATGTGACTAAACATTCGAATGTTTTATGGACTGAGAGACGGAGACTGGAGATCACAACACCATACCGCGCCCTACACAACTACACACAACACTTCCCGTTGTGTTTTCCTTCCTGCAACAGACAGAGCTACCAGAGCACGATTCACAAAAGTAACTAAACGTAGTGATACATGGTGAAAGTCACATTCGGGTTTGACTCAAAAACAAAGTGCGGTTTTAAAAAAAAAATCAGTTCCAAAAAGATAGGATTGTCGTTGTCTGTGTTATTATTGTTTTACGCAATAATTATACAGCATAATGGGATTCCATTATTTTCTGGTTGCGTTGTTTTCTAATTTTGACCGCTTTCTTCGAACTATTTTACTGAATAATGGTTTAGTAGAGGAGAGTATTAATCTTTGGGTCGTGAACACAAACAATCGAGTTTATTTTCAGAACCAAAGTCAAAAATTCATGGCCGGTTTACATTATTCCAGTCCAGTGATCTAGCGAGATTCCAGTCCAGTGCTGGACTGGATCTGTAACGTCTACATTATTCCAGTTATTTATAAGCCGTTGAAGTGTGAACACTACAGTGACAATGATTTCAAGAAGAGATCAGTTTCGAAAATGTTTCGAAAATGTTCTCGCAAAAAAAAGTCCACAAAAACAACCAACACGTGTGTACTTCGTCAGCACTGGAATGGCACTGGATTGGCCGTCTACATTATTCCAGTTGCACTGGATTGATCGCACTGGATTCAAAAGTAGACCGCGAATCCAGTTACTGGACTGGAATGCTTACTGGATTCAGTTCATTCCAGTGCCGGTTTACATTTTTCCAGTAAGCAATCCAGTACTGGACTGGATCGCTGGACTGGAATAATGTAAACCGGCCATCATAATCAAGACTACTTTTATCTAATTATTAGGGATGTATATAATTAAGGTCAAATTCAGTAGTAGGTACATTTATTTAAATTATGAAAGTATTAAATATGTTAAAAATTGGACACCCAGACACTTATTATTAATTATAATGATTTTCTCTAATAGATTTTTAAGGAATCATTCGATATTTAGTTATTATTCAAAAAAAATTTAGATGTAATTTGACTACTGCGACTACTACGGCCTAACAGTTGTATCGCCATTACCCTTCGAAGGATAGTTTTTATCAATTTCAATTTGAAATATTTCCGCAGAATTACCGGTGAATCCACTTTTACTTGGGCTTAAAAAATTGCAAATCGTACAAAGAAATTGATAAGAAGTTTTTTAGCCGTATAATTTTGATACAAAGTTCCCAATTCGTCTATCTTCTCAAAAATTGTAAAACTTCCGGCAAAAATTACGTTTGATAAATGGTAATTTTAAAATGAATTATTTCACATAACTTGTCGGGAAAGTATTAATTTTTTGGTGTCAATCGATGCAGGAGGTTTTATCCTACTATATATTTCGAATTTAGGGCAGAATCTTTGAATTTATAAATGTTTTAGACAGCCTTAAAACACCGATCCCGTTATTATACTTCGCACTTTGTCCTCGAAATTAGTATTAGTAGATATTATATACACATGTAGTTTCGCTAGGTGACACCACTCTTTGCACTAATTGTTGAGAGAATGTAGGTAGAATTAAACAAGTTAAAATATCCGAGGGTAGATATAACCCACCTCGCCATTTTGTCGTTCTTATTCTTCATTCGCAATTTAGTGCTCAACCACTCCGGACACTTTCAATTCAACAAAAGTATAATACTTAGTGTTCTTTTTGTTATTCAAAAAATACCTAAAAGAAAACGCTCGAAAGCTGTCAAAGAAAACCGCGGAATTTTAATGCGTAAAATTAAAAAATTAAAGTGAAAAATAAGTCGTATAAAAGTGACGTTTCTAGTAGTGATTCCGAGGACTCATTGGAGCAACGGATAATAGTACGAAGTACAGTAGGTACATCGACAAGGTATGTAGTGGTATTACTATGTATTCATTACCTTAATAATTATAAAGCAAAGTTCATAAGAATGCAACCGAGATCGCCAGCGGTGCTATTTCGCCGCATTCGATATTGTTATCAGTTGGAACTGATAACCTCTGGCACGGGGCAGCCTTAAAGCCCATTAATCTGTCAATGCAACCGAACTAACCATCAGGGTTTTTTCACCGCATACGACATTTTATCAGTTGAGACTGATAACCTTTTTCTCTTAGCTGGCACCGGGCAGCCTTAAAGCCCATTAATCTGTCAATGCAACCGAACTAACCATCAGGGTTCTTTCACCGCATACGACATCTGTCAATGCAACCGAACTAACCATCAGGGTTTTTTCACCGCATACGACATTTTATCAGTTGGGACTGATAACCTTTTTTCTTTTAGATGGCACTGGGCAGCCTTAAAGCCCATTAATCTGTCAATAAATGCAATCGAACTAACCATTGGGGTTTTTTCACCGCATACGACATTTTATCAGCCGGGACTGATAACCTTTTTTCTTTTAGCTGGCACTAGGGCAGCCTTAAAGTTCAATTATTATCTCAATGAATGCAACCGAACTAACCATTGGGGTTCTTTCACCGCATTAGACATTTTATCAGCTGGAACTGATAACCTTTTTGCTGACACTAGACAGCCTTAAAGTCCACTAATCTGTCAATGAATGTAACCGAACTAACCACCACGTTCAAAATTTGATCAGTTACTCGAAACTGAAAACACAATAACTTTTAATCATTTACTTTGAGCAAAATTTTAAGACCTTTGGACTTGTTGTTATTATATAAACTAAACGTATATTATATAAGGTTAAAAACCTATACTTACAAGTCAATATCGACTCATTCCTGAGTCACCCCAACCAAACCTGGGCCCAGACGACTGAATCCCAGAGCCTCCAAATCACGTGACTGTATAGGACGTTGATAATTTCGGCGCAGATCTCGTCGACACTTATGGAGGTAAAGCGGCGACGGTCCCTATAGTTACCAGTAACTTAGTATAGTTAGTATTTGCGATCTCAGGACCGCAAATAATATCGCGGACATAATTGTCGACGATCCAACTTCATCGACAACAGAACCTTTAAAATTAGATGAAGAGGTACTGGAGGTTTTGGGCAAACACCCGATAATCACAATGAAAATTGCAAACGACACCCGTTCAGAGTTGCAACCGCCTCAAATATATCGCGCCTGAAGGTTACAATATACAAATATTTTGACTAAGTACTCAATGCCTGCATGCTATGCCAGCAATTATGCTTGCACATCAATGCTCCACAGCTTAACCCTTAAACAAAAGCTGCCCTTCCAGAACGGCACTGAAACCGGACAAAGAAATCGAAGCCGAACAAAAACAAATGGCACGTGTTATATCATGCCTTGCTGAAGTTATTACTATTACTTGCTATATGGCGACTTAGCAACTTGCAACACAAAAAATAAAATAAAATAAAAATATACATTTTTGTTACAAGTAATTAAGAAACATTTAATAAATAAATAAAAAATTTACCGGTCAAACCTACACATACGAGCACATAAACCGCTCGGTCTGTAAAGCGCAATCAGTCGCGCGCTTTTTTGCGCTGATTTAAAAAAAAAAAAATAAATAAAAAAAAAAAAAAAAAAAACAACTGAATACAGCATTTTTCTTCTTGTAATTTTTATTTTTTTTTCTAAAATTTATTAAAAATTTATAAAAACAGGTAATGTTGCATATTTTACTTATGTTGATGCATATTTTACCAATTTCACGAATGTTTCACCAATTTATTATACATAATTATTATAAACTTTTTATGTTGCATATAATCCGGTTCTTATAAATTACAAATGACCATAGTACTATCCTCTCTTGGATAGCTGGAAGTTTTCCTCATCGGTCATTCAGGAATCTGTTCCTAAACCACGCATATATACAAATTCTGATAAACAATCGAAATAATTGTATTTAAATTAAAATAATAATAATATAATTAATAAGTTTACAAAAACTGAACATTTTAAACTTGGATGGGGACTTACGCACTGCAGTAAAATTATTTTCTCAGAAATGCTATATGGCACCTTTGATCTCAAAGATGCATATTTTCTTTTAAGATATCACAATGGCTTTATAAAAACCTTCGGTTAATTTTCAACGACAAATACGACTATTCCAATGTAACATTGTGCCGTTCGGCTTAAGTACTGCAAACTGCACCGTTTGCTTTTACAAACATTATGAATCTGTATTTAGTCGATTGGCTACTAATAAGTCAGTGCCCTGAAATGCTACTGATAAATATTGAAATGACGAGAAAAACATTTACTTCTCTGAGTCTTACGAGGAGAAAAGTGTGTTGACACCTTCAATTACATGCTAATTTTTAGGCATGATCATAGACTCTTATCAGATGTCGCTAAGTCTAACCTTGGACAAAAAGTTACACATTAAAACTGAAATAGATAATTTTACTAAAAAGAGACGCTGTTGATTTAGGAAATTCACACAAATCAAAGGTTTATTAGTGTCGGCTTGTCCAGCCATTGAGTATGGGTATGGGCTTTATACTAAGGAAATAAAACGCTGCAAATATCTTAACTTATGATGTTGTGATAAGTTTATGAATGTACCCGACACTCTGTTGCCCGATATTAAGTGGTGGATTAGTGCCATAGGCCAATCAACACACCATATCAGAAACGACGTGCTGTGCACGTTACAGAAATTTATTCTGACGCCTCAACTACGGGGTGGGGGCGAACTGTAAAGGTCAAACTGCAAGTGCTCAATGGTCAAGTAGTAAACAAGAAAGGCATTGAAATTACCTCGAGCTGCTTTCATAGCTCTTAATTTTTTTTCCAAGGATTTATACGGCTGTCTGATACTTTTGCGCATCGACAACACCACCGCAATTCTGCGATAGCTTACATTAACCGCATGGATGGAATTCTATTTCCAATCTTACTAAAACAGCAAAAGAAATTTGGCCTCACGGCTACAAAGATTTTTATCTTCACGTCCTATAGTAGATCATGTATCAATGTTCTCGCTGATTTTGAATCACGTAAAACACACCCAGATATCAAATAGGAGTTAGCTGATTGGGCTTCCCAATACTTAGCAGCATCTTTTGAGCTGCCTGAAATAGATTTGAAAGTCGAATCATCAATAAATGTAATAGATACATATCGTCACACAAAGATCTTGACGCAGTCGCTTTTAATTCATTTGCAGTCATGGTCAGACATCTTATTTTTATTTACACCTTCCCTTCATTTTCAATAGTCCTAAGAAGGCTGCGAAAAAACATTTCAAACAACGCATGTGGCATTGTGATTGTAGCAATGTTTCATTGTACCAATGTTCCTACACAAGCATGGTTCTCTTTGTTCAAATCCCTACTTGTGTCTGATATCGCTACGTTTACACCTAACGATAATATTTTGATATCGCATTACAAATCGCAGATATATTCCAATCTTACCCTGGCTGCAGGAGTGTTATCAGGCTTTATCAAGTCGAAGCCTACAAGTTGCCTCACTGACTAAAAGCTCCAATAAACAACATGACGGATTTCTCTGGAAGTGGTGGTCGTATTGCTTAAACAATTACAATGTTGTTCTATATAAGGCCTCAATCCCTAGCGTACCTAATTGTCTTTCTATCGAAAATGTTTAGCGACGGTAAACCTCCTTTACCTAAATACAATGCTACCTGGGGCACCAACAGTGTTTTAGGTCACTTATGCATAATTGACAATTGTCAATTGGTAATGAAAAGCTTGATATAAATAAACATTCCTGGTTTCAAGCAGTCAGTTTTCTTCTTACCTTTTTTTCGAAAACCCAGCAAAAATACTACAGGCATACATAGACAAATGCGATATTTTATTCACTTAAACCAGTCGGCAAACTGCGACTGCCGCACGCTCGCTTGGTGTCAGTCTTGACACTATCCGCAACACTGCGGGATGGAGCCACAGCTCCACTACCTTCGTTCCGTTTTACAACAGGGTTGTTACCGATGCCTGTCACCTGTCCTTAGCTCGAGCAATTATTAATATAATAATAATACACCATCAGGCGAATAGATGCCTAGATACTGTTTAAGCTAAATATAACAATTAAGTTAAGTAATAAGGTAGTAACGTAAAATATGAATATTTTCACGTAAAATATACCTACAGTACCTATGGTTGTGCTTAATAAACATTAAGTTGATTTCACACGATTAACGTGTCATTGACAATACTTCTTTACATTACTCTCAAAGTCTACATGTGTATATAATATCTACTAATACTAATTTCGAGGACAAAGTGCGAAGTATAATTAGTGATTAAACGAACTTACCTTTGTGAAGTTCTATCATAATTATACGTAGCACTTTGTCCGAAGAAATTAGTATGTACTCCCGCCCCCCCAGGAGCAAACGCAACCCTTGAATATCATTAGAACTAAAGAAGCATGCCAATGACAAAGGTGTAATTAGGTGTGTAATATAAATATATATATCTCTAAACTAAATGAAGAATAAGAACGACAAAATGGCGAGGTGGGTTATATCTACCCTCGGATATTTTAACTTGTTTAATTCTACCTACATTCTCTCAACAATTAGTGCAAAGAGTGGTGTCACCTAGCGAAACTACATGTGTATATAATATCTACTAATACTAATTTCTTCGGACAAAGTGCTACGTATAATTATGATAGAACTTCACAAAGGTAAGTTCGTTTAATCACTAATTAAACAACCTGTAGCAAAAAAGTTTCCATTTTCGATTTAAAGCTCTTTTATAGGCTCAGACTAACAGACAGAACCCTATTAGCTACTTTGTAAAAAAGAGCAAGATGGCAAGTGCCAAAACACGGTTGAAAAGGAGAGACAGACCTTTCATTTTTTGTCCCCGTCGCTGTAACCGTGCCAAGGTGGGCAAACCACAGATTAGGAATAATAGTTACTACGTGAGCCGTCTACGATTTGTAGCTGCCAGGTTGTGAATTATGTTTCCCCAGGATTGTACCCAATAAATTAATAAATAATTAATTTCTTGGACTATTTCATATTTCCCGCTGACCCAAAACTAAGATAAGGTACATTATTTTCGCAATCGCAAGATTGCCTATTTATTAAAAGATGTTCATAATTATGAGTAGATTAATATACTAGTAGTTATTTTCATATTATTAGACTTTTTCCTACTATGAGCAATTTGCGGCTTGTTTATCCTTTCCTTAAAACCCTGTGTAACAATGTTTTATTTTGTGAAGTATAAAGACTAGAAATATTTTATGAAATTTTTTCCTCTAAGATGGGGGAAGCATTCCTATCCTGGCATTATTTCAAGAATATAGCTGTCGCATGCTCGCATGTGCGGTTACACTTTGGCTCTATCTTTAGGTAATAAATCTATGTTTAAGTTTTCAAGCCCATTGGAACCTACGTAGAGTATTATTTGACCCAAATGCATTTTGTCAAATTTTGAATTTCGAATTCAAAACAAAAGTTAAAAAAATACAATGGCGTCACGTCACGTCAAGGAAAAACGATCGGGTGCGGGTGGTTTGGTCTGACACTCTGAACTTGAATTTGAACGAATCAGAACCGAAAATGCAGTTCGAAGTGGTCATATCGGCACGCGTCGGTGCACCAGCGCAGCGCTCGAGGGGCGCGGCGCGGCTCGACGGCGGCGTCTCGGGGGTCGGCCCGCGGGCTGGCGCCGCCCCGGGCGGGCGCGGCGGCGGCGCCCGCCCCGACCCCGCTCGCCACCGCCGCCCACACCGCCGCGCCGCGCGCCACCATGAAGTTGTCCCGCACGGAGCAATTCCTGGCAACGATGCGCTGCTACCCGAGCCTCGCGCTCGAGTATGGATACCGCGAAGTAAAGGACGCCGCCTGGGCCGAAGTGACGAAGGCGACGGGCCTCTCAGGTGAGCCTCCGCCGCGCGCCTGTGTGCGTGCGGGCCGCCGCCGCCGGCTCGCACGCACACAGCGCCGCCGCCGCACTGCACCGACACCGACCGCGCCGCTCTGCTCACTTTATACTTACCTCTTACCAGGTATTAGGTATCTACTTCTATTCTTAGTACTTTTATTGGTGTCGTACGACCTGTTGCGAAAACTTAAGAACATTAGCTTGCCACAGGAACTGATCAGCATGTTCCAGTACTGGTATGCGCACCAGTTCAACAGTGTCAGGTGGGTTTTGTAAAAATAATGTTCTTGTTGTTCTTATAAAACAAAAACAAATAAAGTGTACGATTTAGAGCTCTAAATCGTTGCCTATTTAGCCCTAGCCTGTCACTCAACCATTACCTATTTACCTATATTTTAGTCGACATAGATATCGCAGAGGGTTGTGTAGTGGTTGCCAATAAAATCTTCCGATCTCTCGGGTCTCGGGAGACGTAGCCGGGACTATTAATTTAGGAGGCTGCGATATACTTTCCGGCTGAGCAAGCGTACTGAGTAAGGGGTATACCTACTCGTATTCGTATGACAACAAATCTGAACAAAATGTTGTAGATAATTTACTCCACTGATTTCGTCCATTGTTTAGTCCTATCTTGTAGTTAGGTACAGTACAGCTAAAACATTCTGATGCCACCGTCTCTTTCTATCTACGAAAGCTCTGTTCCCACTAGTTCTATTGATTGTTCTATTGATAGAACTAGTTGGAATTTTTTGTCCAAGTAGTTCCATTACTTTAGGTTTTTGATGAATGTAACTAACTGGACCATTTTATCCAATTAGTTATATTGCAAGAACTTAGTTACCCGTGGCACTACCGACCAATAGGTTTTGATTAATAACCTAACTTTTTTCGCTTCTTGGCTTTCTAGCACTTCGCCGGCCGCTGCCGCGGCACGCTCGCTACGCTCGCTCAGCTCGTGCGTTGTTTTTCATGTTCTAACATAACCTAACCTATTGATTGTTTCCCGTGATCTACTTAGTTACCCGTGGCACTACCGACCAATAGGTTTTGATTAATAACCTACTAATATAATATAATACCTGGTAATATTGATATCCCTGACACATCGAATCTAGGAATACTCGCAATGGAACATGCATGCTTTATTAATCACGTATCTTGCAATATAACTAATTGGATAAAATGGTCCAGTTAGTTACATTCATCGAAAAACGTAAAGTAATGGAACTACTTGGACAAAAAATTCCAACTAGTTCTATCAATAGAACAATCAATAGAACTAGTGGGAGGTCGCCCTACGAAAAACCAAAGAAAAGATATAGGTAGATTATGTAGTGTAACATAATACAAATAAAGTTTTGAACTAAAATTATTTTTGGCAGAGGTGATATTGGTGTTACTTCTATTACTCCTATGTACTAAGACTGAAATAGAATAAGCTACCTAGCTACATGGAATGGAACATTGCCTTTAGAGTATGGTAGGTAGTGAATCTCGTGCTACTAATTCATGTTCGGTTGATAATGGTAATTGTTTGATTTCAGTACAAGAAGCCAAATTAATCTGGAAGAGGCTCCGAAACCGGTACAGAGTGGCGCTGAAGCGGGCGACCGAGACGGCGTCCCGCGGTGGGGGCTGCCCGCCATCGAAAATATTATCCCTAATGGGGTTTTTGTTGCCCTATATGGGCAACCGAAGGCAGGCGGGCGAGTCGCCGCCGCCCGCGCCGGCTCCAGCGAGTAGGCGACTCGGAGCCGGCGCCGCGCCGCCGCTCGCCCCCCGGCTCCTCCCCGGCCGCCGCCGCCGCCCGCGCCGGCTCCAGCGAGTAGGCGACTCGGAGCCGGCGCCGCGCCGCCGCTCGCCCCCCGGCTCCTCCCCGGCTGCCGCCGCCGCCGCGCCGGCCCGCGACACATTAGAATCAGATTAGGTAGTGTAACATAATACAAATAAAGTTTTTAACTTTAGTTTTTTTTTTGGCAGAGGTGATATTGGTGTTACTTCTATTACTCCTATGTACTAAGACTGAAATAGAATAAGCTACCTAGCTACATGGAATGGAACGTTGCCTTTAGAGTATGGTAGGTAGTGAATCTTGTGCTACTAATTCATGTTCGGTTGATAATGGTAATTGTTTGATTTCAGTAAAAGAAGCCAAGCAAACTTGGAAAAAGCTCCGCGACAGATACCGAGAGGTGCTGAAGCGGGCGAGCGAGACGGCGTCCCGCGGCGAGGGCGGCTCCAAACCGCCATGGAAATATATGTCGCTAATGGAATTCTTGTTGCCCTATATGAGCAACCGAAGGAGGGCGGGCGAGTCGCCGCCGCCCGCGATGCCGCCGCCGCCGCTCGCCCCCCGGCTCCCCCCCGGCCGCCGCCGCCGCCGCCGCCGCCGGCCACCGCCGCTCGCCCCCCGGCTCCCCCCCGGCCGCCGCCGCCGCCGCCGGCCACCGCCGCTCGCCCCCCGGCTCCCCCCCGGCCGCCGCCGCCGCCGCCGGCCACCGCCGCTCGCCCCCCGGCTCCCCCCCGGCCGCCGCCGCCACCGGCCGCCGCCGCTTGCCCCCCGGCTCCCCCCCGGCCGCCGCCGCCACCGGCCGCCGCCGCTTGCCCCCCGGCTCCCCCCCGGCCGCCGCCGCCACCGCCGCGACGGCCCGCAATTTTGATACAAGCTCCTTTTATAAGCTCTTGTGCGGGGGCACAAAGCGGCTCCCGCTGCAGCTTAAGCAAAAATTATTCACGGATTTCGTCTCGGCCCAGCAGGAGGTGCTGGCGGAGCGAACGCAGCGCCGCAACGCGGGCCAGATCCCTCTGCGCGGCACGCGCTCCCGCGCGTGCCGCGCGCAGCACGCCCACCTCCTGCTGGGCCGAGACGAAAATATCTAATAAAACACGTTGGTTGTTACGAATAGACTGACTTTTATTTTCATAGTACATAGACAATGTAGGTACACGGTTTACTTAGTAGGTTTCATAGATGGCGTTACTTACCTCACTTTACTACTGTTTTGATAACATTCCAATACCCCCACTTTATCAAATAGCAATTTTACATCATACATTAACGATATACATTAGGGAGGCAAAATTAATTAATACATTTCAGCAACAAACACCATCAAGTATAAAACCTCGCTTACCTCGCCCTAAGCTGGGTATCCATTTGAGGCAGCCTCGGGCCGAGCGGCTGCCTCGACCCGAGGCAGCTCTAGTGGAGACCGTGCCGCGAGTCGAGGCTTGCCGCGACTTGAACCAAACGAGCCAAATCGTGTCGGTAAACGGCTATGCTCAAAAGAAAAGACGCCTCACCTCAGTTCCTCAGTATGAGGCGTGCGTTCAGTGGAGACGGACGTTCGTGTGCTCGGCACGCGGCAATTTTTTTTTTTCTATTATTTAAGAAGTGTCAAAATAACATTTCTTATTATAATTACAATCTAGCCTCAGGCTAATAAGTAATTTAAATCTAACTTAAATTTCTAGGTAACTAATTAATAAGAACACTTTTCTTATTATTACTTTTCTAGCACTACACTAGCTCGAACGGTTTTGTTCTCTTAAGTCTTCTAACTATATCTGTGTGATCGAGGAGCTGGATGGCCTCGACATTCACATGGTGGTGAAGTCTGTTTTCGTGAGCTTCTGCATACCTTTTTATAACTTTGTCTACAAACTCTACTTGAAGGTCCCGTTGGAGATCTATGTTTCTTACGTACCATGGTGCATTCGTTATGTCCCTCAGTACTTTATTTTGAAACCTTTGTATGATCAGTACATTGCTCTGTGCGGTACAACCCCATAGCTGGATACCATAAGTCCAGACTGGCATTAGGACTTGTTTATATATTAATAAGTAGTTTGTTCTGTAGTGACAGCGAGGAGTTTCTTCCAAGTAGCCAGTACATTTGCTTATACCTAAGGTTCAACTCATCTCTTTCTTCTTGACGTGGGCTTTCCATCGAAGTTTGGCGTCAAGAGTCAACGCGGCAAAATGGATAATGAGAAATGTATCGAATTAAGTTATATGAAAACGGTATACTCCCAACGGCCACCACCCACCGACATTTGTGGGATCCAACTTCACCGCATCATTATGATAAGCAATTGAAAGAAGATTCTTGGAAAATAATAAGCATGGAAATGAAACTAACTGTTAACGCCGAAGCATCTGTGACAGTCGCCACACACGCCACACGGCTGAATGCCCCCGACGGCTGAAGGACACGAGCCTGCCTGGCCCACACAGCTGACAGCTGCGCACGAGCGTGACGTTGACAGTGCGCTTTTTTTTTTTTTTTTTTTTTTATGTCATTGAGTGACGAGACGAGCAAATCGCTCGCCTGTGGGCCTAGCACAACTTTGACGTAAAAATACGTAGCGAGTATTCGATAGAAAAGTGTACGCCATTTACACCCGTCAGAAGCATATTTGACAGTCGTAAATGGCGTGCACTTTTCTATCGAAAACTCGCTACGTATTTTTACGTCAAAGTTGTGCTAGCCCTACTGATGTTAAACGTCACGTTTACCCATAGCAGGTCTGCGCCACCCAGAATTTTGAACTCGTTCAAAACCCTGCGCGGCACAGCACTGCGCTCGTCACCCTGAGATATAAGTTGTTTAATCTCCCATTTGCCCTGTAATTTCACTGGAAACAATGCCCTTCCAACCGAAACACAGTAATGTTTGCACATTACTGCTTGGCGGTGGAATATCTGGCAAAGGTGTCACCACATCAAGCATTATTAATGATCTCAGCAAGTTCAATCGTAATCATACGATCAACGGTATGTTATTTCGATAGTTAAACTTTTCGATTATTTTGATCGTAGACTCGAACACAACCCTTAGATTCGAAAAAATGTAACATCGATTGAAAAACGTTTCGTTTATCAAAATGGTACGTGTAAGTAAAGTATGCATTTCATTTTATTGTTAATATTGTAGGTATCTGTGCGTCGAAAAGAATCGCGTTAATTAAATTCATTTAAGTATTGAACTTATAAAATTAAATGTAGATTTCGGCAATAACGGATTTCAATCACTTATGTCCTTCTATTTAGACTCCTCTTTTATTCTATCACTGACGGTGTGAAAACGAAACGCTCAACACGTTTCATTTCACGCAGTAATGTCAACGTCAAGCTACCGAACAGATTAAAAATTGTAAATAATAAAGAAAAATGTTAAATGAAACGTTACAATCCATTCAAAGAGGATTGGTGGCTAGAATAAGTAAACAAGTGAAATTATTGTGAATTAATTGTAAAAATGGCGCAACTTGAATTAAATATGCCATTATACAATCTAAATCAAAGTGTAAATAATACGGCGTGGATAGAAAATGGATGCTACTGTTGTTTAACGCAAAACGAAGTTATGATAAACCTCGCAAATTGTAAACACAGTGACTTTTTGCTCGAATATTTCTCGGTAAGAATATTTTAAATACAATTAGGTATATTTGTAACACCTAACTGATATGATATAATAAAGCATTCCTTCGTTTTATTGTATAGTTGCTTTGGCTTAAATTGGTATTTGCATTTCGAGAGAAGATGGCCGACCATTATTTTTTTTGCATAAAATAAAATTGTTAATTTATAGATGGAGTACACAAGAATATTGGTATGCAGTAACTGCCACAACATGCTAAAGAAAATAAAGATTTTCCGACAGCAAGTGCAAAATAGCTGTGAAATCTTAAAACAACAGGTGAACAAATAATTTCAAATACCTACACACTCTTGAGTATCAGTTAATTTAATTTATTAAGTACCAGTTTTTGTGATATAATTTTAATTCAATTTTTCTTTCTTTTTATAATATTTTTGTCCCTATTTAATTCATTTTTCAATCTTTAAGAACCAGAGATACTCAAACTTTTTCGCCCCACAAAGGGGCTAGAATGCAATTGTAGTCACTTTTTTTGCTGTTGGGTGTACCATACAAATATTTGCTGCGCTTTGCACTTTCCGACAGGAACTGTAGGATATAGCTACCAGAATAAAAAGTAGCCTACGTGTTAATCCCGAATATAAGCTATCTTCATCCAAAATTTCATTCAAATTTGTTGAGCAGCGCGAAAAAGTTTAATAAATATTATACACACTTGCTCACAAACTTTTGCATTTATTATGTTACATAAAGGACTAATCCAGTTCTTATTCCAGGTTCTTCCGACAACAACAAACAAATTATTTCATCTTCAACAATCAGACATAACAATAACGTCCACTCTAACAGATTTTGACGACTACGAGATAAAAGCCGAATCAACAAACAAAAACATAGAATTCGATTTAAAAGACGAATCGACAACCAATCAGGACGCCTCATTACAAATAACAACTGACGTAAAAATAGAACACGACAGTTCAGATTTTGAAAATGACATACCACTCGCACAAATAAAACAGAGAAAAAAGAAAAAAGGAGCGCGAAAAGTACAAGTGGCTAGTTTAGAAGATAAATATGAAGGCAAGATTAGAGTAGTCATCTTGAGTCAAGAAGAGCTGATGTTGGAAAGAGAGAGGGAATCAACGAAAGAGTCTTATTTGAAACTGCCGTTTAAATGCGAGAGCTGTATCAAAGGTTTTGATCATGAAAATACTTTGAGGACTCACATTGAAAAACAGCATGCGGTAAAAAAAACATTCATTTTAAACTTGGCATGAGTTTGATTAGATTTACCTATTAGATTAGATTTATTAGATTTAATATATAATTAATTAATTATATATTTTTATGTATAACTAGCTGACCCGGCAGACTTCGTACTGCCATACAGTACTTCTCTGGTAGTGCCTAATTAAATATAAACACTGCACAAAACACTATTTACAATTTTATACTTATAATATATTACAATTATAGGTACGAATTTGTTTAGTGTATCAGTTGACAAAAGCAAACTCATCCATGAAAAAAAAAACACTGACATTGACAGTTTGTTGTTGTTTCAACTTTTTTTTAATTTGATATGACTTGGAGTCAAATCCTTCGAAATTTTAAAATTCCTTGGTTTTGATAGATATGATTGAATTTGAATTTTGTACAGAGGTAATAAAGTGCAAATTGACTCTTGGACGTTAGGAACATACCTACATTGCTTAAACAACAGTGAGTGCTTGCAATTCAATATGAACTTTATACAATAGCAATAAAGCTCGTTTTAGTTAGAAAACGTTTGTATGGGAAAAAGAAAAGGGCTGTTTTTAGGGTTTTTCAATATTTCTGAGAGATTTTCTTAATATTTTTTTCCGTATAACCTTCTCCTAATAATAACAAATACAACAAAAAAAGAATTAGTGAAATCGGTCCAGCCATTCACGCGTGATGCCGTGACCAAGGAAAACTGGTTTCATTTTTATATATATAGATGTTGAAATGATAATGTGTTCAGTTTTATTACTTTTTATTAGTTTACTATTTTGTAAACATTGTGAAGTGGAATACTCGTAACATCCAGACTTGTCGGTTCTCTTTTGGCGTTGTTACCTCCTAGTACGACATCTGACTTATCTTTACTCTGGGTTTTATTATATTTGACGTGGTACCTCTTACATATTACTTTGTAGAAGAAAGGCGTGTATCGATGCGACATCTGCAACTCAGTGCTTGGCTCTGAAGCTTCTTATAAGGAACACGCTCGAAGACATGTCAGAAGGTAAAATACGATAGGTAGCATTACTAGTGTAAATGTGAAGGATAAAATATTAAAATAAGAATTAAAATAAAAGTAGCCTATAGCAAGTTTAAAATAAAAACCAACTAACATTGACAATCGATTCAAAACAGTTCTCAAAACAAAACATCTGGTCTTTATTCATTACATAACGCCTGATAGTAGATCTAATAGCTGTTCGACATTTCAGTTACAAAACGTTTAAATTTTTCACAGCACAAAAGCTGAGCTGTATTGTCACTATGAACAAACTCGAAGTACTAATTTGACTAACTGAATTTGGTTCTTGACTGTTCTGCAGGTTTGAATGCATGGCCTGCGGCAAGCGCACCACAGACATCTACTCGGTGTCTCAGCACTACAACCAGCAGCACGGGGACGGGACTGACGGGATCAGCATGCAGTTCACTTGTGATCAGTGTGATTATACTACTGAGTGAGTTATTTCTTTTTACTACTTAAGCCTTAAGCTATCACTCCTAAGCAAAGGTCTCCTTCTAGACAGTGCCGTCACCCGCAATATTCAACCAGTCTGCCAATAACGCATCGAAGTCTTCGCGCCAGCGTTTTTTTGACTTGCCTCGGCTTTTTCGTCCATTTTCAGGAACCTACTGCGTGGCCAACAAGTTTAATTTATGTTTTAACGCGAAAAAATACGCGTTTAGCTATCAACTTAGAACGGAAATTTCAAAAACAAGATGAAGAAGATTCTAGAAAATTCGCTTTCATATTAAATAGCCCAAGATTTCTCTGAGAAAACTAGTAAGCTGTCAGTCTGTTCCATTCTTCATCTGTCTACGTTTTGTGCATACTGAAGGGAAATCGACAGTGTAAGAGTGGTAATAGAACTTCTTTCTACTTACCCTGTAGTAAAAAGGGGATACGAAGCTGGTTGGTAAAAACAATTAGCTTCAAATCGTCACAATATTGTGTTCCAGTTCCCACCGCGCGTACCGCTACCACCGCGAGAAGCACAAGCTGAAGCAGCAGTGCGCCGTCTGCGGCAGCACCTTCGTGAGTGCTAGCGGGCTCCGGGTGCACATGAAGTGAGTCCACCTTCACATCAATCAATGTGTAGTGAGGTATATTTACAGCAAGCTGGTTCCTTGTACGAAGGCATTGTCAGTTCGCAGCGACCTGTACCCTTAGGATGAGCATTGATAGTTTTCTAAACGATGAAACGTTTCGTAAGGCTCCATACATTACAGTAAAGCGCCCCTGGCGTATATTCATATTTAAACCTATAAATTGTATCGAATTATCTACTTGCCTGCATTTTATGAAAATCGAATCAGCCGTACTCAAATTATCGTCTGACAAATATAGAAACACAAAATTAAATGCCTCACCATGCAGTTGAGTGACGAGCAAATCGCTCGTCTTTTATTTTCGTAATATATATTTTTTTGTTGAAATGAGCAAGCCAAATAGCGGCACGTCATGTTCTGCTCCTTAAGCATCACGTTTGCCTATTACAGATTCTAAGACTTTGGCACAGTTCGGAAAATTAACAGTGTACTGTTAATTTTCCGAACTGTGCCAACATGTTTAATTAAATTCCAGCACAGTCCACAAGCAATCCTCCCGCGTCTACAAATGCTCGACGTGCGACAAGACGTACCGCTGCAAGTCCGGCTTGTTCACCCACTGCGCGGCGCGTGCGCACGGCGGCGGCGGCGCCACGCCCGCACGCCCCGCCTACTGCGCGCCGTGCCGCACGCACTTCGCCACTCGGAACAATCTGCAGCACCATTTGAGGACGCATTCGAGTCATGTTACTGAGGACAGTAAGAAGTGAGGACTATTCTTATTTTTATTCAGACTGGGGGGCGATAGGTTCCGCATTGACATCCCGCAAGGGGTGCATTGTGCGTTTCTCCCTTGCCAACAATTATCCAAGCCGATCCAGCTCCTTAAAATAGCAGTGCGAGGCTCTGGGCCATTGGCACAACTGCTCCAATGACAAAGATGGTATGAGCTACAACCACTAAGTTAAGGACTATTTTTTTCCATCTGTGCTTCTCACACGAGGCACAGAATTATTCTAGTCTAGCCATACGAAGAACAATAAATACTGCGAAATGTGTCGCACGCACTTAACAACACGCAAAAAATTGCAGCACCATTTGAGGACGCATTCTAGCCATGTTACTGAGGACAGCAAGAAGTAAGGACTAATCTATATATATAAAAATGAAACCCGTTTTCCTTGGTCACGGCCTCACGCGTGAATGGCTGGACCGATTTCACTAATTCTTTTTTTGTTGTATTTGTTATTATTAGGAGAAGGTTCTTACGGAAAAAAATATTAAGAAAATCTCTCAGAAATATTGAAAAACCCTAAAAACAGCCCTTTTATTTTTCCCATACAAACGTTTTCTAACTAAAACGAGCTTTATTGCTATTGTATAAAGTTCATATTGAATTGCAAGCACTCACTGTTGTTTAAGCAATGTAGGTATGTTCCTAACGTCCAAGAGTCAATTTGCACTTTATTACCTCTGTACAAAGTTCAAATTCAATCATATCTATCAAAACAGTGTGCGTTTTATACTGATAATTTTTACTATAAATTGACAAGTTAGCATCAACAAACTACGGTTGCTATAGTTACGCAATAGCATGAGAATAGAGGTTATAACAAAGAGTTCCTATAATTATTCTCAACACCTTTGGTCACGCCATCACGCGTGAACGACTGGACCGATTTCAATTTACTCTACGTTTATCCCAAAGTCTACCCGTGCGAAGCCGGGACGGGCCGCTACTAATATCAATAATATTCTAGCCACATGACAGACAAGTTATGTTTTTATCACTAAATCAATTTTATCCGCCGGACTGACGACACTGAAACTTCACGACACATTTTTTTATTTCTATTGTTTGTTACGGACTTCTACGAGTAGACTGCATGCCAGCCCCATCGTAACCTAACACACAATAAAATCCATTGTAAACTTATTAACCTATTTGGTAGATTAGTACTTGTGCTAGACTGACTTATTGCCTGGAGAAAATAATTCATCAGACCGTAAATCTGTCTAGGTCCCTTGGAATTGGGGTCGGACAATACAGTTGTCTCTGCCTAATGGGAGGCGTGACAAAAAGTTTGAGAAACAGGAACGTGATTTTTCGTATTCTAATTTATTATTTATTTATGATTTCTTAGTGAGTGGAATACTTACATTAGTGACCTGTTTGGCTAAGTGGTAACATAGCGGTTTGATTCCCGGCCGGGCAGATGTTTGAATGATGAATTTAATATTTGTTCTGGGTCTGGGTGTTAGTTATCCTTGTCTTTGTGTGTTCCATTCCATGGCATCCCCGACACAGTGTTTATCCTTAACTAGTGGAGAGCTATGAGTGTGAAACGTTAAAAAAAGTTAATTATAAAAAAATAACCTTTTAAGGACATGTTTTCCAGATTTGCCTGCCAACAATGCGAGGCTAAATTCCTCACGAAGTCCGCGCTGCAAACTCACGTGGACTGGGAACACTTGAAGTCTGTCAAATACGAGTGTCAGAAATGCTCCAAGGTAAACAAGGTTGCAAGGAAAGGGTATGCCAAGCCGAAAAAGGCTTATAATACTCACTATGACCAAAGTTAACTGTGACACCTTGAACTCGCGAAAAATATCAGCTGTTTTATAGGAAAACAAGCTGACTCGACAGACGTTGTCCTGTCAAAAGCCATTGCGTAACTATAGCAACCGTAGTATGTTGATGCTAACTTGTCAATTTATAGTAAAAATTATCAGTATATATATAATTTGCAATAAATTAAAATTGCGACTATAATTTGAGATTTAAACTATCCTATCTCTCAAGTTGGATCGAACTGCACATGGTGTGCGAATTTTATTATAATCGGTTAAGTGGTTTAGGAGTCCATTGAGGACAAACATTGTGACACGAGATTTATATTAAGATGTTTAATGATACTTGACAAATATTTAACTTTGCTAGTAGATCACGGCGAACAGAAATCTTGCAACCCCTACATCTCCTCAATCTTTTGACTGATTTTACTCATATTCGCACTTAAAAATTGTATCAGAATTCACACTTTGACTGCGGCTAATAGTCAAATGCGTTGTTTTACGAGCCTGGCGTGTGGCGCACTCGCGTCGCACAAAGGAAAACACAAGGCATGTTTTCCGCAGTCAAAATGTTAACTACTTGCATGCCAAATTTCATTAAGATCGGATTAACGATACTCAAGTTATCGTCGGACAAACAAACATACAGACAAACGCCGATTTGTTCCCCTACACTCTGAGACCTCACTTCGTTCTGTCAATAAAGAACCAGTATTAAAAATTGGTTGCCTGTAAAGTCGGTATACGGGCGAAAGTTTTACGTGACAACGACTTTGAGTGGTAAAATAATTTTAATGTGAATATTCATTCGTATAGTAGGAAGAAGGATGAAATAATAGTAACAATTTAAAACATTTATTTATACAAAGAATTATATTTAAAACATTAATTTATACAAAGAATCTCGCACTGAATTTCATATTAACAAAATTTTATGTCTGTCTCTCTCGCTCTTAGGCGGGCTAACCATGCCCGAGTGGAAGGAACGCGTGCCTCTCACTCGCTCTCATTGTGAGCGCATAACGTGAGCGGAGCGTAACGCAGTTTCTTGAAGTGTCACCCGGCAAACCAATTTATAAGACGTTGTCACGTCAAAAATGTAATTAACACTTTAACATCTGACAACACATACCTTGTGTTTTCCTTTGTGCAACGCGAACTCGGATAAACACGCCAGGCGCGTAAAACACAACGCATGTGATTCTTAGCAGCAGTTAATGAATCAAAAAGAAAACACTGACTTCCAAGACACGGGTTCCCCACCAGTGTGAGAATAGAAGGAAGGCTGTGATTATAAAATTAAGGTACCTACTATTTTTAACCGACTTCAAAAAAGGAGGAGGTTATCAATTCGTCTGTATGTTTTTTTTTTATTATTATTATTTTTTATTTTTTTTTATGTTTGTTACCTCATAACTTTTGACTGGGTGAATCGATTTTGATAATTCTTTTTTTATTAGAAAGCTGACGCTTCCCATTTGGTCCCATTTCAATTTAGTCCAGTTCTGATAATGGTATCCGTGAGAAAACCATATAAGTCTTAAATTTGCATTAAGTACGTGCGCGACAAATAGATGAATAACTCAATAGTCGGTCTTTTGAAGTCGGTTTTTGTTTTTTGTTTTGTAAAAATAATGTTCTTGTTTCTGATAACATATTTTGAATTTTGATGTTACAGCTCAGTTTGTTTGTTTGTCCAGGTATTCAAAACTGCAGTAACATTGAAGAAGCACAACAGCTTCGTTCACGAAAAGAAGCGGCCGCCGCGAGACAAGATTTGTGACTACTGCGGGAGGGCGTTTACTGTAAGCTTTACGATTACGAAGTATGGACGAGTGAACTTGAAATAACTGAATGAATGAACCGCAATAAACTTCCTCCATTCAACGAAATAGTACTCCTACCGGGCTAGTAGTGCAAATACGGAAAGTCGATCGAAAAATAGATAATCAATAAAGTCGAATCGAATTGGTCGTTTAAACTTGTCAAAATTATGTACATATATCTGAACCAAATCGCGTTTTTTAAAGGATAATTATGTTGAATTCAAACGACATTTTGTATATCGTCAAGTTCCATACTTGCACTGCTGGTGTTTAGCCCGAAGACAGTTCACAGATTTTTTATTTTTTTTTATTGACAGTTCACAGATTTGGAGTGACTGGTTTGGGAACCCATTGGTATATCAGATACATAACTCCAAATATATACATATATACATTTCTGACGCTTAGATCCTATATAAGGTGTTATAAAAAATATTTATTCAAACGATGTTTTAGCGAGTAATCGAAGTTTACCATAGGAATTTTGTCAAATGCAAATACGCCCCCAAGATCTCTCTGTGCCCTCCTAGGGAGGCATTCGAGTATGTGCCCCTGATTGAGAAACTGCTATTTTCCACTGTTCATTTTTAGGGTTACGTACCCACGACATACGTACGTATGTAACTCTTATGACTTATGGTGAGTCTCCAGTGTCTATCAGCCAAATTTAACGACCTGTTTGGCTCAGTAGTATATCCGTCTCATAAGCCAACGGTCCCGGGTTCGATTGCCGGCCGGGCAAATGTTTTGAATGATGAATTTAAATATGGGTCTGGGTATTATTTGTCCTTGTCTTTGTGTGTTCCATGGCATCCCCGACACAGGATATCCTAGTGAGCTATGAGAAATGTTTTTTTGAAGTTATACTTCTTTTGGCGCGATAGAGAAAAAGAGAGTGAATTTTTACGATGCGCGCGCACACCGACACCTAAATTCTACATCGTGAAGTTAGTTCTATCTAGGTGGCATGAAAATTGATAACTAAATTCAAGTTGTACTCGTATATTCTAGTATTTTTATATTTAGAACACGTGTTTCGTAAGAGTACAATTAAACAGTGTGAATGAATAAATACTATTCATTTAAATAAAATCTTTTTGATTAATTTTAATATTTATCGTTAATCACTACATACTGCATTTTAGTTTTTTTTTTCCATACGCCAAAGAAGTATTATGAATTATTCCCGGCATGTCGATTCCCTATTACGACGATTCCCGCTTACGGCGCGTGGCTTAACGTCGATTCTCGACACGCCGCGCCGGTTTTTGCGGACTTGACTCTTTACGTCGAGTTCCTTTAACGTCGATTCTCGTCACGAAACTCCCTTACTACGCTACCAGATCTTATGTACTGCTCAGAATTAAAGTATACGGTTTTAGGGATTGTTCCCACTACGCCGCTTCTCACTACGTCGCTCCGCGCCTATGGATATATGGACTAGTGCCACGACGTCGCGCGTCGCATCTCCTATACATTTCTTCCCGCCACGCCGCTCGCAGCCTCAAAGGCTGTAAGGATTTGTAAGGAGCCCAAAGTAGTTGTAAAATTTTCACGGGTGCAAAATCATGAAGAGGTAAAAACACTTGTACATTTTTCAATTAAAATCTTTATTTAATTAACATTTTTACCTGACTGTCAGTTAAAAAAAATACGAGTTAATTTACCTCTTCTTGATGCTACACCCATGAAAATTTGACAACTATTTCGGGCTCCTAAAGCATTATGCACCTTTTAGTCAGTCAACAAGCGGCGTAGTGGGAACAATCCGATTTTAGTATAAGTAGAGGTTTAGTAAATATAACAAAATTTGATCGTTTATAATATAATATCACAGTTCATTACAATCACAGATAAAATTACAATAAATTACATAGATCATGGTAAAAATAATCAAAAACTCATTTCAGAAATATAAAAAAATTGTATCAAAATCACAGTAAATCAATAATTAATCAAAATTAAAAAAACATGTAACTAATAAAATTCCAAATAGTACACGTACATACATACATACCTACATGCACCGGTATACAATACATATATTTTGATAGTAGGAAAGTAAAAATCAACTTACTTTCTATTGTTGTATCTCACGGCTTCGATAACCAAAGGTAGTTCGCTAATTCGGAGATTTTCGCAATGATGTTTACCTAAAAGTCACAATAGAAAAATTAAAATAAGTACTTATGATTATTAGTAGCCGGAAATGAATTAAATATTTGTTATTATAATAAAAAAACCATTAGGTACGTTATGGAGTACTTACGAGTTTTTGGTAGCCGGAATTATTACGTGTGCATCAAAACAAAACAATGCACTCGCAGCAAGCTTCGATGCGCGTCTGGCGTTATCGTTGTTTACCTGCGAGCACTCCCGAGCTACGAAAGATCACAAAGGTAAACCCATTCAAGCGTATGATCGCTTTGTTTGACATTAATGTTTCTATTTTTTGTCTTGCGGCTGAAATGATGATGATGAAAACTACAAAACTTAATATTACGCTTTTGCAGTTCAAAGCAGATGTTTGTCATGAACTGTGATATCATCATCATCAATATAATTATAAAAATGAATGTCGTGACTGACTGACAGATCAACGCACAGCCTAAACCGCTTAAGCTACAAACGTCAAATTTGGACAAAAGTTTTATACTAAAAAGCGGACGCACACTAGGAAAGGAATTTGCCCAATTCAACCCCTAAGGGGGTGAAAAGGGGTGTTTAAGTTTGTATGAAAATATTTTTTTTCTTAATGCTACAATTATCAAACTTTGCGAATATACTAAAGTAAAAAAAATTATTGACACCTGTTTCATCATTTTTGAAAAATCAACCCCTAAAGAGGTGAAATGGAGCAATGAAGTTTGTATGAAGAAATTTGTGACGAATGAATTTTATTGCTGTGGTTACGAAACTTTGCAAATATACTAAGCTAAAGAAAATAAAAAACACTTATTTTTTTATTTTTTGAAGATCAACCCCCGAAGGGGTTAAATGGAGTGTTGAAATTTGTATGAAAATATTTTTTCCCAATGCTATGATCATTTCATTTTGCAGATGTACTAAGCTAAAAAAATAATAGATACCTGTTTCATTATTTTTGGACAGTCAACCCTAAAAGGGGTGAACCGGGGTATTAAAGTTTGTATGGAAATATTTGTTTTTAATGCTACGATTATTTAACTTTGCAAATTTACTAAGCTAAAAATATAATAGATACCGGTTTCATTATTTTTGGAAAATCAACCCCTAAAGGAGTGAAATGGCGTGGTAAAGATAGTACGGGGAAAAAAATTGTTTTGATGCTAACTCAATAAAACTTTACAGATGTACTAAACTTAAGGCGGGTAAACCACATCCGGAAAAAAATCCAAAAAAAAAATTTTTTGCTCTCAAAAAATAGGGTTAAATTAATTTCATCCCAGAAAAATTATCGGTTCCCGCCCTCGTCCACGCGGGCGAAGCCGTGGTGACATTCAGGTAAAAATGTTAATTAAATAAAGATTTTAATTGAAAAATGTACAAGTGTTTTTACCTCTTCATGATTTTGCACCCGTGAAAATTTTACAACTACTTTGGGCTCCTTACAAATCACACAAAATTCATGAATCCAACCGCGAAGTCGCCTTAAATGAGCGAGCGACGTTATGGGACAGCCTTTGAGGCTGCGAGCGGCGTGGCGGGAAGAAATGTATAGGAGATGCGACGCGCGACGTCGTGGCACTAGTCCATAGGCGCGGAGCGAGCGACGTAGTGAGAAGCGGCGTAGTGGGAACAAAATCGTAAACTTTAATTCTCAGCAGTACATAAGATCTGGTAGCGTAGAAAGGGAGTTTCGTGACGAGAATCGACGTTAAAGGAACTCGACGTAAAGAGTCAGTCCGCACGAAACCGGCGCGGCGTGTCGAGACTCGACGTTAAGCCACGCGCCGTAAGCGGGAATCGTCATAATAGGGAATCGACATGCCGGGAATGATTCAACGCGTGTACACACTTTTTTTTTTGCTTCAGAGGGTACTTATTTTTTGGCTGTATTAAGGTGCAACGTTTCACTTATGGCGCGAAATTTAAATTTCAAACGGATTTTTCGTTTTTAGAGTTAGACCGGGTAACTAAATTAAGTAATGATGAAATTTGCGACAATCTTTAAGTATTTTTTACGATATTTTGTAAAGGTATATGTACAGATGATGATGACATCTTTCAAATATGTCAATATCATCTCCGATCGCCAGTTTAACGCTTAATTGCCTTTTTTGTGTTATCTTATGCATTACTGTTTATTAGCTCTACAAAATACCGTGAGGAATGCTTAAAAATTGGCGCAAACTTTATGATTCCTTAATTTAGTTACCCGGCCTGGCTCTAAAAACGAAAAAAACAGTTTGGAATTCAAATTTCGCGCCATGAGCAAAACGTTTCACCTTAATGCAGATGTCCATGTTTCCAGACAACCTCGATCCTGGTGTCCCACGTCCGCACGCACACGGGCGCGCGCCCGCTGCGCTGCGAGCACTGCGCCGCCAGCTTCGCGCACGCCGCCGCGCTCTACACGCACAACAAGCTGATACATAATAAACAATAAATAAATAAATGTCTGCTGTTTTATAAATAAATTATTAAGTATGTAACAAATGTCTTTAAACGGTTTTATTTAGCTCACCCCGTTTGTTTTATTTATTCTTGGGTCAAATTTAGTAATTCAAATTTCACCCTCTTCCTGTCAACCGATTAATCTGAAATTTTGTATACACTTTGGATTTTGGTGACAATACAATTATGTTTATTCATTATCATTTTAAATTCAAGATGGCCGCCGCTACAAAATGGCGGATAACGTAGGTTTTATCGATCCCATCAATATGGGTATCAAATGAAAGTGCTCAACCAGTATAATACAATGTACTATATAAAATAAAAAATAAAAATAGGTAAAAAAACTTTTTAAGTTAAACGGTTTTATGTTAAAAAAAACATACATTGCAATGTTTAAGATAAATGTACTAAAAACCAAAAAATAATAAAATAGATACAGTCGTGGGAATTATAAACATATGCATAGACTAGACTAAAATAAAACCGTGGGGCACGTCCCACGGTTTTCTTGGGACGTGCCCCACGATGACGCACGCCGCCGCGCTCTACACCCACAACAAGCTTATACTTAATAAACAATAAATAAATGTCTGTTTTATTGAAATAAATTATTATGTAACAAATGTCTTTTTTAATATCCTGTTGTTGACCGACTACTTCAGATTTCCTTCCGACCCAAAACTAAGATTAGGTATGTACATTATTTTCGCGTTTGCAAGATTAGCCTTTTAATAAATCGAATCAATCATGTCAAACAGTATGATCGAGCATTGTAACAAAAACAACCTAATATCCGACTCACAGCACGAGTATCGAAGTGGCCGGTCTACAGTATCAGCAACTCTTGATTCCACTAATATCGTTACAGACTGTCTTGAAAGAAATAAAAAGGTGGCTGCGATCTTTCTAGACTTATCAAAAGCCTTCGATTCCGTAAACAAGCTCGTGAGCTTGTTACTCGTAGAATCATAAATATAGAACTGATTCTAATCGATTGACTAATAAAACCATCATTATTGTCACTAGCTGACAAAATGGGTGTACTTAACATATATCATATACCTAGCTTTAATCTGAAGGGGGTTTTAATAAATAAAAAAGAAAACACACAAAGAATATTTATCCTTTATTCTATGGGCCCCGAGAGGGTACTCCATTCTCCATAATGATTCTACGCAAAATTCGTAAGGCCCTAGACGCTTGAGAAGAACTGGCAAGAAACTCAGCGCCATCATAATCTTACAAACATGTATCACTCTATACTTACTAGTATACTTACAATAATAACCTATGATGTAAATATATGCTTAAATAGTTAAAAAAATATATAAATATGTATGGTGTGATGCTCTTATCTTATTTTTATGATAAGACATTGTAATTCAGCCAATAAAGAAAATTCTTATTCTTATTACTTTGTTTACTTTCACACTAATACGTCGATTTCGATTCCTGCATATGTCCGGAGAAGAAATTCAATGGTGTATGTGAATCCACCAACCCGCACTTGGCCAGCGTGGTGGATACGGCCTAATTACCCTTCGACGGCAGACCTGTATCCCAGCAGTGGGAGGATTAAAATTAAAGGTTGCTGCATGCTTTTTTTTTCGTTTTTGTCTTTTTGCGATTTTTTTTTGTCTTACTTGCTTTTTTGCATTTTTTTGTCCTATGTAATAATGGGGTCAGAATGTCGTAAAATTAAATTCCCAACAAAATCCCGATCAACAGCTTTACTTTTTCCAATAATTTTTACAAAATCAATCGAGTGCTCTAACCTCTTCTTAGATGTTACCTTCTTAAAAAAAAATATTGCCATCTACTATAATTAAATTAAATGACAGATAACAAAAAATAAGCATCAATGTATCCGACGTGGCCCAAGTGGCATGGCGTGTGGGAGATTGGTATTGCTCGCTAACACCTATTTGCTTTTTTGTTTTTGTCTTTTTTGTTTGCTATTTTTTTTGTTTTTTTGTACAAGTGCTTGGAAAACTTCAGTGCATCCGTCGCTGACAAGGGTCAAGCGCAGACTGCTTGGCAAGGGCAAGCAGTGCGTCTCATTGCCGCCACTTTTTTTTGCTTGTTTTTTTGGCATTTTTTTTGTTTTGCTTTATTTTTTTTTTGCTTTTTTGTTTCTGTCTTTGTGGGTGAAGTATACCTATTTGAGATGTAGTAACTATGTAGGTACTGTAGAGTTAGTCTAGATAAAGGAGTGTTTAACCTAAATATAGAGAGTTATCATTTCGGCTTCAGTGGTTTCACTCGCCTCCGATCCCATCCTTACAGTATGGCAAGGTAGCAAGAACGCTGGCTGCATTTTCGCGCTGAATGCCAGTGAAATTGTTTGGGCGAGGAATGAGCCAGCCCTCTTATCATCAGCGGCGTCGACTACGCGAGGCGTAATTTGCAATTTTAAATTTAATTAGTAATTTTAAATTTAATATTTAATTTGTAATTTTCAATTTAAAAAATTTGTCTTTTTTTGAGATGCATCGACGTCCCACTTGGGGTGTATTGTGACTTGCCCCCCCCCCCAACTGCCAGCTTACCCAAATCAGCCGAACTCCTTAGAATAATGGAGCATGAATTTTTGCTATTATTTTTTCTTCTTTTTTTTCTTATTTATTTTTTTGTTTTTTGCTTTTTTTGTCTTATTTACTTTTTTGCTTTTTTATTCTTTTTTGTCTTATTTGCTCCTTTGGTTTTTGTTTTTTTTTTTTGCATTTTTTTGTCCTACTTATTTGCTTTTTTTGTTTGTCTTTTTTGCATTTTTTCTTGTCTTTTTAAATTTTGTTTTTTCTCTTTTTTGCATTTTTTTTAGTCCTATTTGCTTTTTTTGTTTTAATCTTTATTGCAATTTTTGTCTTTTGTCCTTTTATATTTTTGTTTTATCTGCTTTTTTGTCTTATTTGCTTTTTTTTGTTTTGTCTTTTTTGCTATTATTTTGTCTTATTTGCTTTTTTGTTTTGTCTTTTTTACATTTTTTTTTTCCCATTTGCTTTTTTGTTTTTGTCTTTTTTGCATTTATTTAGTCCTATTTGCTTTTTTGTTTTAATCTTTATTGCATTTTTTTTTGTTTATCCTTTTTTGTTTGTCTTTTTGGCAATTTTTTTGTTTTTGTCTTTATTTGCTTTTTTTTTGTTTTTTGGCTATTTTTTTGTTTGTGACTTTTTTGCATTTTTATTTTTTATTGTTTTTTGCTTTCTTTCTTTTTTGTTTTTTTTTTTGTAGCAAGGGACTTTTTCGGCACAGCTAGACCGGCAAGACAAAGGCTTTCGGCATCTGTGAGGTCTTCCGTGAGGTTTTTGCTTTTGTTTGTTTTGCAATTTTTTGTCTTTATTAAATGTACAACTTAAAATTCTTAACTATTTGATCGAACGATCGAACGATGCACATAGGTCGATTTTCAAGATTTAAAATATCTTTATTTTGTTGCAGGGCCTTCTGGTGATTCAGGCGCAAAAGCAGTCACTCGAAAATACCTGTCAGAGCAGTGGCTCTAGCACAAGTTGACGATACTACGTAGACGCTAGGTAATATTACGCAGCGAGTCGGCGATACGTCAATTAAAATGCGAGCATATATTCTCACGTCTCCGTGTGCGTCAATACGTTAGTAATGACGATAGCTAATACGCAGTTGAACAAAATGAGTGAACAAAATGAACGATTTCTTCGGTTGTTCATAATGATGAGTACTATGAGCCCTTTTCGGCTTAGCATACCCTTTATGAATAACCCTATATATCTACTATTTGTTTCGGGCTGGTTTTGGTATCATTGAAAGTTTCTATAGAACTTAATTTTCAATTTTTTGTCTTTTTTATTGTATTTTTTTTTAATGTCTTTAGTTGTTTTTTTTTGTATTTGGGTTTTCGTTTTTTGCTTTTTTGTTTTTGTCTTTTTGGCAAGTTTTTGTTTTGGTTGTTTGTTTTTTTTTTGCTTTTTTGTTTTTGTCGTTATTTGCTTTTTTTGTATTTGTTTTTTGCGTTTTTGTTTCTGTCATTTTGGCTACTTTTGTATTTGTTTTTTGCTTTTTTGTCTTATTTGTTTTCCTTTTTTTGTTTTTGTCTTTTTGGCAATAGTTTTTGTGTTTTGCTTTTTGTTTTTTTTTTTTTTTTGCATTTTTTTTATTTGATTTTCTTGTTTTTTGCTTTTTTGGTTTTCGTTCTTTGCGTTTTTGTCTTATTTGCTTTTTTGGTTCTTTTTGGCAATTTTTTTGTGTTTAGCTTTTTATTGTTTCATTTCCTTTTTTTTTTTGTTTTTGTCGTTTTTGCATTTTTTTGTCTTTATTCCTTTTTTGTTGTTTTGGCTATTTTTTGTTTTTGTCTTTATTTTGCGTTTGCTTTGCTTGTTTCGTGCGTACGTGCGTGGTTCCGTAGAATCTTGTTTGTCTGAAAATACAAAAAAAGAATATAATATACATAGGTACATATAATATCTATACTAATATTATCAAGAGGAATAGTTTGGATGTTTGTCTCGAATAAACTCAAAAACTACTGGACCGATTTCAAATATTCTTTCACCGTTCGAATGCTACACATTATCCCAAAGTAAGGCTATATTTATTACATTTTATATTTGTTTAAATTTTTATATGTAGCGCCGAACGTTCACTTCGTCTAGCAGAACAAAATAGGTATGATCATCGCAGCAATACGAACGGCCGTCGAGCGCCAAACGCTTACAGTGCCTTGATGCAAACAGACTAGAAAGGGATCGTCCATTAATCACTTGAGACTCGAGAGAGGGATAGGAGGTTCAAGAAACATCACGAAATATCAGGATGGGGGAGGGGGGCGGGTGTACAGAAATATCACGTGTATTTTTATATATTTTCGTTACTTTCTGAAAATTTGAAAGAAAATGTGTACCAGTTAAAATACGTGATATAGGCCGGGGGGAGGGCGGATGAGATACAGCCTGGTACTAGACGGACAGCGAAGTCTTAGTAACAGGGTCCCGTTTTACCATTTGGGTGCGGAACCCTAAAAAGATCACGTGATTAATGGACGAGCCCAAAATCACAAGCACGGGCAAGGGAATGTACCGCCAAACGTTCATTTCGTCTAGCAGAACAAAATGCGAGATCATCGCAGCTATTGGAACGACAGTCGAGTGCCGAAATCTAACAAATAAGATCAATTTAAAAAATTGCAACCTAAAACCTAAAAAAATAAATGAAGTAATTACTTAGGTTTTTAGATAAAAATGTAAAAAAATATAAATACATAGTAATTTTAATCAAAATCAGAAATTAGCGGTGATTTTGTCGGGTGTCATTGACATTTTTCTACGGACCAAATGATATTATTATTTTATTTATTTTTTTTTTTTTATGTAATTGAGTGACGAGACGAGCAAATCGCTCGCCTGATGTTAAACGTCACGTTTGCCCATAATATAATATAACAGGTCTGCGCTACCCAGAATTTCGAACTCGCAGAATTCAAAACCCTGCGCGGCACAGCACTGCGCTCGTCACCCTGAGATATAAGTTGTTTAATCTCCCATTTGGCCTGTAATTTCACTGGAAACAATGCCCTTCCAACCGGAACACAGTAATGTTTGCACATTACTGCTTGGCGGTGGAATAACTGGCAAAGGTGTGGTACTTCCCCAGGCGGGCTCTGCAAAAGAGCCCTACCACTACAATTTTCCCGCTACTATTTACTACTATTTTCCCGCTATCAAGGTTGGTCCCATAAAAAAAGGTGTTTCAAAAGTTGTTATTGTTGTTTTGTTGTGATAAAAGTGGTTCACAATGATGAATACCATAAATCCTTTTCAGCTTAGCATATCATATCTGGCATACTTATATATCAAAATTGTACATACCGTAAACCCCCGCCCACAAATATAACAAATCTTGTTTCTAGGAGGTACCCGTCGAATGCCTTCATGTTTGCGTCGTCTATGCTTCACTAATTCTGCGTTACGGATGAAGTTCTGAAAAGAATAGACGAACTAGTTATTCAATACTAAACTAGTAAATCGACGCGAACTGAACCTCGCGGTCCTTATATCTGTCTTCACATGACTAATTTTGCTAATATTCCTTATAATTATATTCTTTATAATATCTTAAAAAATAGTTGTGGAAAGGATAATTAGGATAGACGACACACCCCAAACGGAACGTCGGTGCAAGTCGTATCACCCCCCCCCCCCCCCACCCCCAAAATCATAATAAGAATGAACTCACCTTGTCACACCGCTCACACCTGAATCTAACCAGCTGCAGGTGGACCAGGTTGTGATGGTCTTTCATGTAGATTTTCTTTGTGAACGTTTTGTCACAGTCCGGGCAAGGAACACTGGAAAATCATTGGAATCTTTTTTAATGAAATAAGATTACGGGGGATTTCTTGAATTGCAGGACAGATGGACATACACCTATTGGTATTATAAATGTCAAAGCTCGGATTTGAGTGAGTTTGTTCGGTTTGAAATTGAGATAATGTCTGCTTTTTTTAATGTTATTGAGTGACAAGACGAGCAAATCGCTCGGCTGATGTTAAGCGTCACTTTTGTACAAAACAGGTCTGTACCACCCAGAATTTTAAATTAAATGCATAACTGCGCGGCACAGCACTGCGCTCGTCACCCTGGGATATAAGATATTTGATCTCCTATTTGCTCTGAAATTTCACTGGAAAGAATGCCCTTCCAACCGGAACACAGTAATGTTTGCACATTACTGCTTGGCGGTGGAATAACTGGCAAAGGTGTGGTACTTCCCCAGGCGGGCTCTGCAAAAGAGCCCTACCACTACAAAAGCTGCTGCAAGCTTTAAAAAAAAACATCCTGAGAAATAGGTCTTTTCTTGTGCAATAAGTGCTTATTGTTTAAACAATTTTTTTTTCTGGCTAAAGAACTAATGGGAAAAAAAACCCAGTAGTTCTGTCAACAGAACTACTCAACAGAACAGTTATGAGTAAACGTAAATGTTTGGTACTTTCACTTGCCTGATTTTTTTCTTAGGCGTATGTTTCACGCTGTTACATAAGTGCCATTTGTATCTGTAACAATTAGTAAAGTAAGTTTATGACTTTACGAGTTATCAACTGGGTTTTAAGGCAATTATTGTTTAAAAATACCTATACTGTAGTCTTACTTCCTACTAATATTATAAACGCGAAAGTTTGTAAGAATGTATGGATGTATGTATGTTTGTTACTGTTTCACGCAAAAACGGCTGAACGGATTTACGCAGCATTCGCAAAAATCAGCGGTTTCATACATTTTGTCGAATGTCATTGACATTTTTTTATGGAACAGCTGATTTTTTGCGAATTCCGGGTTGGTCCAATAGTAAAAGTTGTTCAAAATGTTGAGAACTATAAGCCCTTTTCAGCTTAGCATACCCTTTAGGAATAACCCAGTAATATTAGTAGGATTTACACTTACCTATAAATATCCTTGTATGTAGTATCACACTCCACACAATAGGCGGGGGAAGTGGAGGGCAAGTGTATTAGCTTATTGTGTAGCCACAAACCATTGTAGCGAGCAAACGTCTTGTCACAAAGCTTGCAAGTGAAGGGGGAATGCTGTTTCCTGTAAAAAAATAAAAAAATATTTAAAAATAAAAATTAATTGCTTAATTTGTTTACATCTTAAATTTAAAATAACAAACTAAACTAAATATAGAACTAAGAAATTTACAAAAAATTAATAATCAAAAAGTAGTTTTTGCCCGTGTGGCAAAGTACCAAGAACGCTGGCTGCATTCCCGCGCTGAATTGCCAGTGAAATTCTTTGCGCGAGGAATGAGCCAGCCCTCTTATCACCAGCGGCGTCAACTAAGCGCGGTGTGATTTGTTTGACAATTTTTTTAGTACTAGGACCCCATGGACCAAAAGTTATTAACAAAAATTATTTTCCAAAACAGGTTTTTATTGCATTGTGATTGAAGTTACAAAAGTATGCCACGTTTTGGCTCAATCGGATATCGGGAAGTGGGTCAAAATTTAGTAGCAAGATTTGACCTGAACAAACATAGCTATGTACATACATTGCCTCTTTGGCAGAACACAATACTACATCGCACAAAAATATAGGAACACCAAATTAATCAACCCCACTAGGAGACCCTGTGTCGGATGCCATGGAACACAAAGACAAGGACAACTAACACCCAGACCCAGAGCAGATATTTAAACCTGTTCATAACCAAACATTGGTTCATAAGAAACAGCCGGTGACAGATGGACAGACAGACTGACGGACGGACAGCGAAGTCTTAGTAATAGGGTCCCGCCCTTTGGGTATGGAACTCTAAAACAAGAACATTATTTTTACAAAACAAAAAACAAAAACCGACTTCAAAAGACCGACCATCTTATTCATCTAAGTATTTGTCGCGCACGTACTTAATGCAAATTTAAGACTTATATGGTTTTCTCATGGATACCATTATCAGAACTGGACTAAATTAAATGGGACCACACGGGAAGCGTCAGCTTTCTAATAAAAAAAGAATCATCAAAATCGATTCACCCAGTCAAAAGTTATTTGGACAAATATAAAAAAAAAACATAGTCGAATTGATATGATAACCTCCTTTTTTGAAGGAGGTTTTTTTTTTCTCTTTTTTTTTTTTAATAAACGCAATAATTCATTATTACCCTGTATGGGCATATGATAATGATCTACCTGATATGGTCCTCAATGCAATATCTCATCTTGAAACTGACTCCGCAATAATCACAGACGTACTTCTCGTGCCACTCTTTGTAGTGCTTGAAGAAATCGCGGCGGTTGCTGAAATAAATAAAATATAAAATAAATAAAAACTTTAAATTAAATTTAAGTACAGGGTTATTTATAAAGGGTATGCTAAGCCGAAAGGGGCTCATAGTACTCATCATTATGAACAACTTTTACAATGGGACCAACCCAGAACATCACTAAAACGAAGTAAACAGTACTTACCAAAATTTCAAGCCGCATTTGATACACCTGTAGAACTTTTTATGCTCGCTTTGAAAATGCCAAATTTTGATTTCTTCATTTCTACAAATATGGCCGCATAGTTTACATTTGTAGACGTTGTAATGTTGTGCGATATGGGCCGATAGATGGCGCTTATTAGACATTTTAGTTTTGCAGATGTCGCAAGTGTAAATTGAAAGCTGAAATAATATTAATTATAGAATTTTTGTAAGGTATTAATTAAAAATTAATCTTCAAAATTATACATGCAGTTAATTTTTTTAAGAATAAAAGTATCATATACATATTATGTTAATCTAAGGTGTAAGCTACCTTTATACCACATCCAAATCCGTTCAGCCGTTTTTACGTGATTGAGAAAACAATATCCAAACTTTTATATTTATATCAGTAGGATGTGTTTTTACCTCATAACTGTGATTTATTTCATTATGTTTTAAACAATCTTTTTCTTCTGCAAACCCTAAAATACAAGGGTCACATCTAAACCTCTTCGATTGGTGATTTTTGCTGTCTCTTTCTATCGCCATACATTTTTCTAAGTCTTCATTACTGATCTGCACTTTTGTAAAAGCTTCACCAAAATTGGTGGAGACGATTTTGAATTTCGGCTTCTTGTTTTGTGCGGCACGTTTGGTCGCCCAACGACTTTTTGGTTTTGTTTCTGTTTTTACATCGCATGTGTTATTTAATTTTGTTGTAAAATCAAAATCATTTTCGGAATGAATATCTTCTTCAGAAGAATTTTCTTCTGTTTTATTCTGATTATGTTTGTTTTTTATTCTTATTTTGTTGTATAGATCACTGTTTATATTGTTATTGTCGTTTAGTATAGGAATAGAAAGCGTTTCTAAGGGTAGAGTATTAGGTCCACTTTTATTCCTCATATCAAAGTCTTTTTGTAGAAAATTTGTATGAGAATCATTTAAATCACTTTGAGTCATACAAATATTTAACTTAATATCATCAATATCTTTTACATCATTTGTATTTTTAGTTTTCCTTTTACTTCTTGAATATATTTCGTCAGTATTGATTACCTTTCTTGATTTAGATGTTTCTTTTTCTACTGAATCATTATCAAAGAGAATGTTGTTTTCTCTGTCCAAATTACAAATTTTTTGTTTATCATATTTATTGAAATAAACTTTATGGTGAGTATCATTTAACGTTATCGAAGCAAGGTTTGAAAGAGATCCATAAATAAAGCTCTGTAAAAAAACATACAAAATATTCTTAATTGAAAACTCAAAGTTGTAGATTCTAGTTGAGAATGATTATGGAAAAAATAATTCTTAAATGAAATCTGTATTTTTATTCTTGGCATATGAATTCTTGAATGAAAACTATGTCAATTTTTCCCAGCTTTTAGAGTAGTGTAGAAGAAATCATTTAGCCATAAGAGGACACTGAGTCAAGTGACTTCTTGCTTTGTTTATAGGTATTCTAATCAGCTAGGTGAGAGCAACTCCTACAAAGATGGCATGGTTGATGAAGAATTAAGATGTTGTGCCACTTGAGCAATTGTTCCAGCGGTCTCTAGAGCCTCGCTTTGTTATTATAAGGAGTTGGGTTGGCTCGGGTAATCACTGGCAAGGGGGTAATGCATAACAATCTTTGCGGGATGCCAGTGCGGGATCCATCACCCCCATTCTGAATAAGAATGAGCATCTCGGACCGGAAAAGATGGAGGCAGATTACCCGGCTAAAGGGTCCGGTGACCACATTACTCAAAAATTAGTGAATGACTAAAGAAGATTCTAATCATGCAAAGTATTTGCTATTCTGTCTGATCAGAGCCTCCCTCCGTTATTTTAAGGAGCTGGGTTGGCTCGGGTAATCACTGGCAAGGGTTCAACGTACAATGCAGCCCGCCCGAGAAGCCAGTACGGGATTTTATGACCACGATTCAGAGTAAGGTTAAGAATTAAATGGTGAGAAAGTATATGACACAAACCTGGTTATTTACAAGCAGTTCACAAGCTTTTTTCACTTTTTCTTGGAACAACAACACTTTTCTTAGTAACGATTTACACTCCCAGCATATTTCTGTTGATTGTGTCGGAAGATGCTGTGAAAAGAAAAAATTGTTAAGTCATGTTAATTCCTGGAAGATTAATTCTTGCTGTATCTTAACACTTTAACTGCTGCTAATAATCACATGCGCTTGCCTTAAGTGCGGCTAATAGTCAAATGCGCTGTTTTACGCGCCAGGCGTGTGTAGCCGCATTCGCGTTGCACAAAGGAAAACACAAGGTTTTTGTTATCAACAGTCAAGGTGTTAATTCTAAATGTGGGCGTGGTAAAAGTTAAAAGTACGAGTATTACATATTCCATTTGTATTTTGATTTGAATTTTAGATGTATACCAGGTAACTTATGTAGGTACTAAGGTTAGGTTCTAACGTTAATGACAAAAATGTATTATTTATAAGATTGAGGCTACCCTCAATCTTATAAATAATACATTGCTAATACTGACGTATTATCAATGTTTGTTTTAAAAAAAAAAAATTATTATGATTTGTATTTATTGGCCGCTGATCATAAGAGCTTAACTAGGCACGCCAAAGGCAAGGAGAAATCGATAATTTCGAGATACTTACCGGGTACACTCCAGTAGTCAGTTTTAAATAAATGTCGGTGTACTGGAAAAGAGGCACGAGTTTTCTACCGATGCTGAGACAGGAGCGGCACTGTAAACGGCTGTCGCACTCGAATTCATGTTTGATTTCTAATGAATCCATAACTTTCGGTGCAATTTGATGAGGTTCTTTAAAACTTTGCTTTAGAATTTGAAAATCGATAATGCTGCAATGCGGCTGGGCCAATGTTGCCAGTGTAAAATAAAAACAAGCACCTACATTAAGTATACGAATGGCAAGCCAAAAAATAATAGCTAAAGAAAAACTAAAAAAACACGCTTTTTATAAAAAACCGAACTAAAAAAATAGAAAATAAAATTTTATGAATTTAAATTAAGAATAGGGTTGTAAATTTCAATAAATATAAATTAATAATAGTGTAACTATATAAATATATGTATTTTATTTTTAAAAAGCGTGGGGTGCATGGGTCAATAGATATTATATATTTTGTAGATACATTTTGTATTGACAGACATGAGTAGAGTGATTAGCATTTTGATAATATCTTAGAAAGCACCCCACGCTTTTTTAAAAATAAAATACATATATTTATTTATTTACACTATTATTAATTTATATTTATTGAAATTTTCAACCCTATTCTTAATTTAAATTTACAAAATTTTATTTTCTATTTTTTTAGTTCGGTTTTTTATAAAAAGCGTGTTTTTTTAGTTTTTTTTAAACTATTATTTATTTTTCGCTTTTTAGTTCGATTTGCTAACTATTAACCATCCTTAATATTATGTACAAATGTGTTGGTGTTATCCTATTTTGGCCGTCTGCTCAAGCAAATTAAAAATAAAATTGATGCGTAACAAAAAATATTGAGCAAAAAGATTTCTAGCGCGTGGTTTCGATCCAAGGACCTCAGGGTTATGAGCCTAGCACGCTTCCACTGCGCCACTCTGCTCTCTGACACGAGTGACGAAATTACAATTTGTAAATTAAACGGTCTTAAAAGTTAAAGAAACTTTATAGAAAAAGCGTGTTAAAAAAACTAAAAAACACGATTTGTTTAGTGTATTGTCATCGGTCCTCGATATATCTACCAAGTTTGAAAGAAATCTGACCGTTTAAAGTGGGTCAAAAACGCGCTCAAAGGAGTCGGTTACATACAAACAAACATACAAACATACAGGTGAAGCTAATAAAAGCGTGTTAAAAAAAGCAAAACGAATGAGTAGGAAGGTGGAGTAGGAATGACTATAAAGACTAGCGAGTTCCATGAGCTTACAAAAAAATCTGACGTCAAAACAAAACTTTAATTTATGCTGTCAAAAGTGTCAAATCGTGATTGGATTTGACGTCATTCAGATTTTCAATTTTGTGTTGTTTATTGATCGAAATTGCTCACGAACACGATAAAGCGAAATATTTGAATAGAATAAATAAAAATGTATCACAGAAATTCAGTCATTTAATGAAAAAAGTTTGTTTGTCTTTTGAGTTATTCGACTTTCATCAAAAGAGCTCGAAAGCTGCTCGATCTGTCATAACACCCATCTGAATAATATTTAATTAATAATGTTCAGTTGAGCGTGAAATTACCAATAAACATCAAAATAGATAATGCTTGTGACAAAAACGTGCAAATACTGGTGTATTCGGCTTACAGCACCGTCCTGAGCCAACACAGCATTTAGACTATTGGTCACTGACACAGTTCCAGTAAACAAACTTTATACACTATTATATCTAAATGACCGTTGTAAAAGCTGTACGAAAACCCAGAACAGCACTTATTAATTAGGGAGAATTCTGTGTGGCTGTAGCCTTTAAAAAGTAGCTGCAAAATGGATAAGGAAATTAAAGTAGATGTGAACCTCATTAATATATGTCATGGTTGTTTGTGCAGTGATCGGACGCTATATCCGCTGGGAAATAAAGCAGATATGCTTAAAAATGTGGTGGGGAATTATGGGCAGTGTTTGGTGTATGTAAGTATCCCTTCACATTGATTGTAGTGTGTAGTGTGTCATTGTGGTAGGGCTCTTTTGCAGAGCCCGCCTGGGGAAGTACCACCTTTGCCAGTTATTTCACCGCCAAGCAGTAATGTGCAAACATTACTGTGTTCTGGTTGGAAGGGCATTGTTTCCAGTGAAATTACAGGGCAAATAGGAGATTAAACTCAGGATGACGAGTGCAGTGCTGTGCTGCACAGGGTTTCGAATTGTGTGCGTTCAAAATCTGGTTGCTGCAGACCTGTTATGGGCAAATGTGACGTTTAACATCAGGCGAGCAATATGCTCGTCTTGTCACTCAATAGCATAAAAAATAAACAAAAATATTTAACCTATTCTTAATCTGTATGGGGGTGATAGGTCCCGCACTGGCCCCCTGCCGGTGGTGCAGTCACTTGAGCTAACCCAGCTCTTCACCCATATCTTTACTCTTCTAAGGAGCTAAAGTTTGTTAAGGATAATCTCCGGAACTACCGTTTGATTTTGAAAATTATTTTGTACTCTGCAGTGAGGTGAAATAGGCTAAATAATAATTAATACTAAAAATGGAAAGCTACACCATCACTGAATGCTATGGGCTGTTTTATAGTCCTAAACCTGCAAGGCCGCACCAAGTACAAAGTGTTGAGCGTCAGCTAGTAATGTTTGTAAATGCCACAGCAAAGTTTGCGATCATGTTTTTTTAAAATTCCTTAATTTTTTTAAACTTGGCTTTTCTAGTATGTGGTCACCACTGTTGCTAAACACCTCCAATACACAAGGCATCTTCAGTGCGTTGTGTGCTATTTCCCTTAAAAATCCATCACTTTTTATCAATTTCAGGGCATTGAAGATATAAAAATCTGTTGGGAATGTGCAGCGATGTTGAAGAAGTTAAAATCGTTTCAAAAACAAGTGAGGTTGGCCCAGGCTGGCCTCATGAAGATGTTATACGAAGTTGTAAGTTATTAAAAGCTGTTATTTACCTTGCTATGTTTGAAACGCTTTGATTCCACCTTCATTGTGTGAACTGCTAGAGTGTGGAATGCTCTGCCCGAGTGGGTGTTTCCCGATAGATATAATCTGGTTGTCTTCAAGTCGTGAGTGACTCGGTTCCTTCTAGGTGCGTGCTGCATCGTAGGCCGCATCATTGCTTACCATCAGGCGAGATGGCGGTCAAACGCACGCGTATTATTGAATAAAAAAAATACATATTTGTTCAGGTTGAATCTTGTGACTCAATTTTGAACCACTTCCCAATGTCCGATTGAGCTGAAATTTGATATACGTGTGTGACTCCGACGACAATGCAATAAAAGCATATTTTTAAAATTAACTAATTCAATTGAAACAATCAAAACCTATGTATGTTTTCAGGATGCACACGTCGGCTCCCTGTCAAAACTAACAACCGTAACCAAACACACCTACGATCAAGACATTAAACATACCAATAAAAAACAAAAACAAAACACAAACCCTGCACCATTGATTACGTTATCAATAGTCAAAACAGAGTTCGAAGAACCTCATTCATACTCCGATGACGACACACTATTCACCTACACAGAGACCGAAGAAGATACCACCAAAACTGAAAACAAACCGGACACATCCAAACCTGAAAACTACGAAGAAGATAATAAACTTATATTAGATACCAAAGATTCTATAGCAAAAGAAGAATTAGAAGATTATACATTCGATGTGAAGGATGAGGAAGTGAAAATTGAAGTCCCGGTCAAAGAAAAGAAGCCGAGGAGACGGAAGGATACGCAATGTGTCAACAACGTAGTGGGTTACTACAAGAGATATGCAACGTTGATCAAAACCGAGAAGAAAAACTGGGGCAGGTAATCTACTTTAGCTATTGATTTTGATTTTTAAAATTCTTTATTAACATCTTCTTTTTTTTCTTCTTCTTCTTCTTCTTCTTATAAATAAAAATGAACCGTTGTTCGTTTGTCTGGCTATAACTCGAAAACGGCTGGACCGATTTCGCTAATTTTGATCTTGAAATATTTGTGGAAGTTCAGAGAAGGTTTAAAAGTAAAAAAACAGCGTGTGAAACCGCCGGGTGCAGCTAGTAAGAAATAAAATTACACATGAACAACTCAGCGTTGATTATACTAAGTTATGTTAGCATAAAACATTTGTTTTGTAGGCTGAGAGCGCCTTTTAAAACTTAAAGCTAATTAAAATTAGAAATCATTAGAAAACATTTAAAACATAATTTGAGGGTAGTTATAAACAAGACATGGCGAAGTGTTACACGCTACTGGGCTATTTCGCGTGTTTATAGGTAATGGTAACTACTTAATTCAATTTGACGACCTGTTTGGCTCAGCGGTATTGTATTCGCCTTTTAAGCCGGACGTCCCGGGGTCAATTCCCGGCCGGGCAGGTGGTTGAATGATGAATTTAAATATCTGCCCTGGGTCTGGGTGTTAGTTGTCCTTGTCTCTGTGTTCCATGGCATCCGACACAGGGTATCCTAGTGGGGAGCTATGAGTGTGAAACATTATTATTATTTTTATTTATTTTTTATTATTTGATTCCACATATTTATTTAATTTCTTAATTTTTAATTTTTTTACAATATAGGATATAAAAAAATAACTTCAACAATATATTATAAATAACTTATAAACTAGGCTGCCCCCAGCAGCAGTGGCCCAAGCTACCGGTGGTTAAGGCTGCAGAGTGAGGAATCTCCTGACAATGCGGGCCGTGTCAAGAATCACCGCCTTTTGTATCTGACCCTTGACCCAAGCCCAGCCGTCTAGCGAGAGCTTCTTCAGATGTTGATTGAGATGTTATTTTATTTATTTTTATTTTTAATATTTTCCAGCTGGGAAGACGTCCGTTCTCACTTCGAATACATCCAGTTCAGCGAAAAGGAGATGGAGCTCCATTTCTTCACGAAAGACCGTCGGAACACCTCTTATGAGAGAATGCCTCACAAGTGCGGGATATGTACCTTAGGATACACTAAAGAGGATGATCTGAAGAGGCACACGGATTTGAATCATCATAAGGTATGACTTACACTAGTTTAAACTAGTAGATAAAAGATAAACTAGATCTTTATCATCATAAACTAGAATTTTTACTAGTTAAAACTAGTATTTCTATACTAGATCTCTTTTCTTTTATTTCTTTCTAATTTCACCCCGTTAGCGTTTACTCACCAAAACCAAAACCAAAATGTTTTAATACTACGTTAGTTTTCATAGCTTTATACCAAATTTTATCCAAATCCATTCAGCCGTTTTGCGTGACTGAGCAACAGACATACAAACTTTGACATTTATAATTTTAGTAGGATGTTTTTTCACCTAAAAATGGCTTTCTTTTTAACACGCTTTTATTAGCTTCACCTGTATGTTTGTATGTTTGTTTGTAACCGACTCCTTTGAGCGCGTTTTTGACCCACTTTAAACGGTCAGATTTCTTTCAAACTTTGTAGATATATCGAGGACCGATGACAATACACTAAACGAAGCGTGTTTTTTAGTTTTTTTAACCATTATATTTTTTTATTTAACACGCTTTTATTAGTTTCACCTGTATGTTTGTAACCGACTCCTTTGAGCTCGATTTTGCCCTACTTTGAACGATCAGATTTAATTCAAACTTTGCGCACCTGTTAAAGACCGATGACAATGCGTGTCTTTTAGTTTTTTGAACTATATTTTTTCTATTTTCTTAATTTCACCCCGTTTGCGTTGTTGGTTTTAATGCAAACAGGGCTGTAAGTTTTGTAAAAACGATCTGTTTGGCTCAGCGGTAGTATATCCGCCTTATATAGTAAGCCAGAGGTCCCAGGTTCGACTCCCAGCCGGGCAGATGTTTGAATGATTTTTAAATATCTGTTCTGAGTCTGGGTGTTAATTGTCCTCGTCTTTGAGTGTATCATGGCGTCCCCGACACAGGGAAACCTAGTGGGAGGTATGAGTGTGAATCGTCTTTTCATTAAAAAAAATTACAAGCTACAAGATATAAAAACATAAACATTAAAAAAAATGGAGCTACGGGGGTACACTCGGAAGAGAGAGTCATGACGTTTGAAAAGTCAACGAAACCTTACACTCGACACCTAGAGGCGAGTTGCTGAACTAAAGAGACAAGCGTGACATTTCAAAAAGTCATTAAAAGTTCTGCTATTCATCGATAGATGGCAAAACTAAAAAGTATCAGCGCTGTATCAGCCTTAGGTTATTTTCGTTACGGAATTTCTGGATTCGGTCTCCACGCTCAAGGCCCGCGATAGAAGCTATGCAATAGCTTAAAAGTTAAAAACAAACAAAATGTTGCAGTTTTTACAGTTGTTTGTTTGAAAGGTGAATTAATCAGGAGTGTCTTTAGCTGTTTGCTGAAAATCAGTTCACCAGCAACATTCTTTTTTTAATTTAAAATGTAATCTTGTCTACCTTTTTCTTCCAGGAAGGTACCCCATACAAATGCACCCTCTGCCACAAACGGCAGGCCTCCGCCGAAGCCCTGGAGAAGCACTGGCGGACCCACTCGGTGGTCCTCAAGTGCAAGACTTGTGCGGATGTATGCAAGGAGATGTTCATGAGGAAGCACTTGGATCACGCGCATACGAGGACTTACGCTTGTTCGATGTGCACTTTGAAATTTGGGTAAGGAATTATACTAATCTACGCTAATAATAATATTATAAAAAAGAAAAAATTGTTTTTTAACCGACTTCAAAAAAAGAGGAGGTTCTCAATTCGACTGTATGTTTTTTTTATGTTTGTTACCTCATAACTTTTGACTGGGTGAATCGATTTTGATTATTTTTTAATTAGAAAGCTGACGCTTTCCATTTGGTCCCATTTCAATTTAGTCCAGTTCTGATAATGGTATCCATGAGAAAACCATATAAGTCTTAAATTTGCATTAAGTACGTGCGCGACAAATAGATGAATAACTCAATAGTCGGTCTCTTGAAATCGGTTTTTTTTTTGTAAAAATAATTATTGCATGTTTGTAACGATTTATCTCAAATACCGGCCAAGTGCGGGTCGGGCTCGCGTACGAAGTATTCCGCACCGTAATCTATAAAAACGGCAAAAAGCACGTTTGTTTTATGGGAGCACCTTTAAATACTTATTTTATTGACTGACTGACTTGGGCTGACTACACTAAAAAGAGATACAGTGACCTCCGCGTTCTCTACAACAATGCGTTCAGGACGTTGTTGGGGCTGCCCCGATTCTGTAGCGCTTCGGGTATGTTCGCGGACGCCCACACTACCTGTTTTCATGCCACCATGAGGTTGCGGGCGGCGTGCTTGGTGCGCAGAGTGCGGGCCAGCTCGAACACCGTCCTGAGTATGATCGCGGCTAGGTTTGACTGTGCTTTCATCCGGCATTGTTGCCATAGACACCTATCGGTACCGATGCCGGAGCGAAAGTACTAGAATTAGCATTGTAATGACATTTCAGTTTTTGTTTTATTATTATTATTATTTTTGACATGATGGTTTTTAATTTTTAATTTAATTTTAATGTAATTTTGGTAGCAATGATAATGATAATAATGATAATAATGATAATAATAATTTGACTGTGTAATAATGTTAATTTGGTTTTGAGTTTTGTTTTTGATTATGGGTACTTACATTTGACCTGAAATAAATTAATTTTGATTTTTTTTTTTTTTTGATTGTTTTTTAGTATTTGTTATAGCGGCAACAGAAATACATCATCTGTGAAAATTTCAACTGTCTAACTAACACGGTTCATGAGATACAGCCTGGTGACAGACGGACAGCAGAGTCTTAGTACTAGGGTCCCGTTTTACCCTTTGGGTACGGAACCCTATACACTACTGGACCGATTTCAAAAAAATCTTTCACCATTAGAACTACATTACACAACTAACTAAAAATATATCTGTCTTTATCATTGCAAGCCATTAGACAAGGATGCCAATAGTTTTAGAAAATTTAGATCTGTCTTAAAAAGCCTTCAAACTTGGGCCTATTATCCCTGAGTAACATAGGCTATATTTCATACCCGTGCGAAGCCGGGGCAGGTCCACACATAAAAGAGATTGCCTGGAAGAGATTGCTCGAAGCGATAAGACCGTCAGTTTTTGCACTTGTTTTAATCCCTTTATTTGTGATTTCTGGTGTGATAAAGCGTTTAATTTATTGAATCAGGCGTTACTTCGCGGAAGTTCATCTTCAAATAACTAATATCAAATGTATTTTTTAATGTTTTTTAAGTATTTCTAGTGCATTTCTGCTTTAATTTCTGCTTTTTGTTAATAAAGATTGTATCTATCTGAGAGCGATCTCTTCCAGGCAACCTTAGGATGGAGAGGAAACAGAAATAAACTAGTTACCAATTGTCTCTTTTCAGGACTCTGAAATCGTTCACGATTCACTACAAAGAGATGCATATGACGTACGTCTGCGACTACTGCAACCACACGCTAACGACCAAAAAGAAGATGGAAAAACATATATGGTAACTAATCTATACTTCTATACTAATATTATAAGGAAGCAAAGTTTGTGTGTTTGTATATTTGTTAAATTGTAAGGGGTAATCTCGGGATCTACTGAACCGATTTTAAAAATTCTTTCACCAATAGAAAGCCACATTATTGCTGAGTGTCATAGGTTATATAAAAAACCGAAAAATAAAAAGGCTTTTACGTGGTAGTCCGTTTTGCAAAGTGAATCGGAGAAAAAACGGTCCGGACGGCGCGCGATGGCTTCGGGTTTAATTAACATTATGCCCAACGAAGTGGGCACGGGTCAGCTAGTTTTATATAGTTTTAAAGTAAATATATATTCCTATACATGGTTACATAGAAAGGGTATGCTAAGACGAAAAGGGCTCATAGTACTCATCATTATGAACAACTACTGCGACAAAAGAATCAGCTGTTCCATAGAAAAATGTCAATGACACTCGACAAAATGTATGGAACAGCTGATTCTTTTAAAAAACCATATAAGTCTTAAATTTGCATTAAGTACGTGCGCGACAAATAGATGAATAACTCAATAGTCGGTCTTTTGAAGTCGGTTTTTGTTTTTTGTTTTGTAAAAATAATGTTCTTGTTCATTTTCAGTTACAACCACATGGCGTATGAGTGTAAAGATTGCAACCGCCCCTATAAAAGCTATGTTTATTACAAGAAACATTGTTACTCGCTCCACCCGGAAAAGGTAAGAAAATATATATTTAACAAGCTTTTATTGCATTTATAGTGGTAGGGCTGTTTTGCAGAGCCCGCCTGGGAAGTACCACACCTTTGCCAGTTATTCCACCGCCAAGCAGTAATGTGCAAACATTACTGTGTTCCGGTTGGAAGGGCATTGTTTCCAGTGTAATTACAGGGCAAATGGGAGATGAAACATCTTATATCTCAGGGTGACGAGCGCAGTGCTGTGCCACGCAGGGACGCGAATTATAAGAATTCAAAAGTCTGGTTGGCGCAGACCTGTTATGGGCAAACGTGACCTTTAACATCAGGCGAGCGATTTGCTCGTCTCGTCACTCAATAACATAAAAATAAATTGTCATCGGAGTTACACACATATACCAAATTTCAGCTCAATCGGACATCGGGAAGTGGGTCAAAATTGAGTTGCAAGATTTGACCCGAACGTTCATACAAGTTAAATAAAAGCTTGTAAAAACGTAGTTTGTGTCTATGTCTTTTTTTACATCGGACCAAGCATGCGTTAGACCACAATCTCACCTGATGGGAAGCGACGATGTGGTCGAAGATGTAGCACGCTTGCCTAGAAAAAATCTTTTCACTCTATTTTTAAACATGAATATGTTTCTAGAGGGAAATCTCCGAAACTGCTTGTCCGATTTTTTTAATTATTTTACCAATAGAAAGCTACACTATCCCTGAGTGTTATAGGCTATATTTTATAGTCCTAAACCTGCGAAGGTCGAGCAGCACCGGGCATGAAGTCTCGAGCATCAGTTTAGAATAAACATTTATCAATAAAAACTCGTAAATTTTCATAATCATAAATTATATTACGTACGTTCAAAAACACTATAAAGTAAGTTGACATTATTGTTAATAACTACCATAGGTACGTGTATTGTATAATTATTATACAATAAAATAATATAAATATAAGTATAATAATATACGTACAGAAATAAAATAATAACTATGTAATAATTAGTTATTATTTTATTTTTTGTTGTGACCTGAAATGAATATTACAAAAAAAATATTATGATTATTATTTTAGATAAACATAAATATATACACATATATTACACATAAACGCAACACACAAAACGGACAATACTTTTTATACATTTTTAATGTAGCTACCGTAATATACAAAAATTAAAATACAAACACTGAAACATTACAAATATGCACTTAAGATGGTCTTAACGCTAAGACCGATATCATCCAAACTTCTTAAGTGGAAAGAGAAATGATAATTATTAAATAATTTTCGATAAATAGATTAAATTGTTCACACGAGGCATTTAAACTAAATAAATTATTATTTAAAAATATTTTACAAAAAAAATAAATTTAAAAAACCTCCAACGTTTAAACGGCTGAACCGATTTTCATCAAACATAGCTAAGAACACTCCCAACTAATTCACCTTTCAAACTAAAAAACAAAATCAAAATCGGTTCATCCGTTCGAAAGCTACGATGCCACATACAGACACGTCAAACTTATAATTTTTAACACCCGTCGTTTTTGCGTCGGGTGTAAAAATGATGTTTAGCACTTGTTTCTTTATTGTTTATTCGACACAATATTATTTCCTTTATGGTCTACAAAAATAAGTATAATAAAAACAGTCAGTTTGTCCTGGTAGCTTACAAAGTTATAAATAACATTTATTCTAGAAATAGGTATTTAGACTCATACGCGCCGAGGTCACATAATAATAGAATATTATACTAGACAAGGTTTTAAGGAAAGGGTATGCTAAGCCGAAAAGGGCTCATAGTACTCATCATTATGAACAACTTTTACTATGGGACCAATCCTGAAATCTCGAAAAACTCGGACAAAATGTCAAATACATTTTGTCGCGAGTCAATGACATTTTTCTATGGAACAGCTGATTGTTTTTCACGATTTCAGGGTTGGTCTCATAGTAAAAGTTGTTCATAATGATGAGTACTATGAGCTTTATTCGGCTTCGCAGATACATTCCTTATAATAATGTATTTTAACACGCTTTTATTAGTTTCACCTGTATGTTTGTAACCGACCCTTTTGGACTCGACTTTGCCCTACTTTGAACGATCAGATTTAATTCAAACTTTGCACACCTGTCAAAGACCGATGACAATGCGTGTTTTTTAGTTTTTTAAACTATAATTTTATGATCCTGTATTTTTAGTATGCTGTATAACTTTCTTCAAACTTTTGCCCAAAAACAGTTACACAAAAACACTTTCCGTTCGTCTGCACCAGAAATCTCGCCACGTCTTGCGATTCGATTTCAACACTACGAAACATACGTTAATAAAAAATGTCTGGATATTTACAGTTAATACACTACAAGCAGCATAATATAAATACAACTGTCTATCCAAACGAAGAACCGATAACATCTGAACAACAAAAATCGGTAACATCATCAACCCACTCATAAGAAACGTAAAGGTTGCCGCTTGAAATTTCCGGTTACACTCCACCTTGTTTTTGCAGCAGTGTTTTACCAAGCTATACAGAACTGAGAAGTAAATAATACAGTTGCAAGTCAGAGTGACATGTACTGCAATCGTACATATATACATAATCAGGCGTACGTTGTTGGATTTAGAAGTGCTGGCCGCGTAAACAATCAATGTGTTCAAAAGCGAGGTGAGCCAGACGAAGGCAGAGCACTTTATTTTCTTCCGTGACACGTGCACGGTAAACACGTGTACGAGGTCTATATATGTGTTAATTGAAGCCACCAAGAACCAGCACAAGTAAGAGCACCAAATGAAACAGGTGAGCAGCGAGAAAAAGTCGCCATAAACACCTAAAGGTATCACGAATGGCATGACGTAAGCTATCGTATAGCAGAGTATGAGGTTCATATACACAAAGTTGTTGAAAGTCCGCCATTTAGGCATCATAGTCCATGATATGACCGCTAAAACACACACAAACACTGACGTAACAGTAGCCAAAATCCTCGTAAACGTCAACACAGGTAAAAAGAAATCAGCGTTTTTAACGTCAGCGAATTCTGATCGGACTTGCCCTCCAGCCGTCATATAATAGTTTTCACCGATGTGCATGACCATGAATTGGGTTACATCTGGCGTGGTCTGGTTTGGTGTGACCATTGTTTCGTTGAATGGCGAAGAATCCATGTTGTATCCTGAACGATTCCCAGCTCGAAAAATGACGAAGAATACTAAGCCACCTTGGTGTCAGCAAAGAAGCGCTGCAAAAACGACCAGCCAACTTCAGTTTGCAAGAACTCTTGAAGTTTTTAGAGACTTCGGTCGGTCTTTCTGTATGTCACAGCCAATTATTCAGTTCGTACCCCTGTCACGACTAGCTTTTTAGGTACCTACTCGAGGTTTACAAATAAAACGGGTAGGGTGCCGTGAACAAATTTATTTGCCACCGAGCTAACTGAGCCGGGAACAAAATGAGGGTGGTTACGGGCTTGACAACGGCTGATTCCTTGTCTTCTCCGATTTGGGCCTGCACTCCCCTGCTCAAACGCCAAAAGTGAGGGTGAGCGCTCTCGTATTGAAGGTGACCGGAGTGTCCGACGGTAGTCTTCAGGCACAGAAGTGAAGCTCGTAAATCATAAAATGGGACCCTGGAATGCGCCAGACACAAAAAGAGTTACACACCGGTCACCGACTGTGAGCGACCCACGACAACGACGGAGCAGCAAAGCGCTAAACGTGGTTGTATTGTCGTGGGTATTCACAATCAGATCCGGAGATTACAAAAGATTCGAAAATTTAGAAAGAATAAAATTAATTAAGTTACAAAATTTAAATAAAGAAGTTAGCTTAGAATTGAACCCTAAATTAGCGTTCGCGTGACGTGGAACGTGCAAAACCCAAAATTAGTTAATATAATCTAAAAAGAAAGATAGGTAAAATAATTCGAGCACAATCTACGAACTAGGTTGCAATGCAAGTAAGTCATCCTACAATGGTGCACCACTTACCCAAATCTGGGGTCAATTACTTCACAACAAAGGTTTAAAAAAGTACGGGAACAATAAGGACGCTATGAGCCCCGCGATTACGCGATATTTTTTTAGGAAATTTGCGAGTCAGAGATCGCGGTTTAAAGTGGCGTGCGTTCCGCGTAAGTTTTGTTATCGCTCTGAGGTGAGGCGCTTGCCGGCGCGAGCGATGGCCGCGCTACGAGAACAATGGAACCGGTCTCGTGGTCACCTAAAATTAAATTAAAATTAAAATATTAGAAAACCATTACGTACCTATATGGTAACGCTTATCGTTACACCCCACGTGATTTGAATGCGGGACAAGACAGAAAGATAAAAATAACAAGAAAATTATTTTACAAAACAAAAAACAAAAACCGACTTCAAGAGACCGACTATTGAGTTATTCATCTATTTGTCGCGCACGTACTTAATGCAAATTTAAGACTTATATGGTTTTCTCATGGATACCATTATCAGAACTGGACTAAACTGAAATTGGACCAAATGGGAAGCGTCAGCTTTCTAATAAAAAAAGAATCATCAAAATCGATTCACCCAGTCAAAAGTTATGAGGTAACAAACATAAAAAATAAAAATAAAAAAAAACATACAGTCGAATTGATAACCTCCTCCTTGTTTGAAGTCGGTTAAAAACAGTTTTAAAGGACTTTTCTTGTACAGTTAAAACGTAGTCACAACTTGTGCAACATCGAACGACTAGGGCGATTCATCCGTCCAAACAGTATATGTATGAAACGGTAAAAATTAGTCATAAGAGTTCATTGTATTGTTCATATTTTCAGTTTAATAATGCGGGGGAAGATAAAACTACCGCTGATGTTCGACTATGTTAGAAATGTTGACTCATAATTTCAGAATCACAGGTTATTCCTCAATAGGTACCGCGTTGCGGTGTTTGTTTAAGGTGCAACGTTTCGGTTATGGCGCGAAAAAAATCAAACTGCATTTCGTTTTGGAATCTAGACCAGGTAACTAAATTAAGTAATAATGAATGAATGAATAATGAAATGTTTTTTACGATATTTTGTAAAGGTAATAAACAGTAATGCATCTAATAACTAATTATTCAAATATGTCAATATCATCTCCGATAGCCAATTTCACGGTTAATTGGCTTTTTGAGTATTCTTGTGCATTACTGTTTATTAGCTCTACAAAATACCGTGAGGCACGCTTAACAATTGGCGCAAACTTTATGATTACTTAATTTAACGATATTTTGTAGAGGTTATAAACAGTAATGCACAAGACAAAAGCTTAGCTAACATTAGAAATAAAAGCTGTTTTCAAAAATATTTTTATTATTAACTTATGAGTTAGTCAAATCTGTCTCATAAAGCCAACTTGTCCCCAATCTCTACAGTTACACTAAAACAGTTCCCCTTCGTTTACAAATAAAATCTCTCCACATAACGCGGTTTGATTTCAACATAACAAAACATACATTAACAACAAATGATTGAATGTTACCGGCTAACACACTACAAGCAGCATAATACAAATACAACTGCCTATCCAAATGAAGGAGCGATAACTTCTGTACAACGAAAATTGGCAACATCATCAACCCGCTCATTAGAAAAGTAAAGGTTGCCGCTTGAAATTTCCGGCTAGACCCTACCTTGTTTTTACACCAGTGTTTTACTAAGCTATACAAAACTGTCAAGTAAATGATACAGTTGCAAATCAAAGTAGCATGGACAGCAATCGTACACATATACATAATCAGACGTACGTTGCTTGATTTAGAAGTGCTGGCCGCGTGAACGATCAAAGTGTTTAAAAGCGATGATAGCCAGACGAAGGCAGAACACTTTAGTTTCTTTCGTGACACGTGCACGGAGAACACGTGTACAAGGTCTATATATGTGTTTATTGAAGCCACCAAGAACCAGCATAGGAAAGAACACAAAATGAAACAGGTGAGCAGCGAGAAAAAAACACCGTAGATATTTAAAGGTATCACGAATGGCATGCCATAAGCTATGGCATAGCAAAACATGAGGTTCATATACACGAAGTTATTGAAAGTCCGCCATTTAGGGATCATGGTCCACGATATGACCGCCAAAACAAACACTGTCACAGACGTTACAGCACTCAAAGTTCTCGTAAACGTTATTGAAGGTAAAAAGAAGTCTGCGTTTTCAACGTCAGCGAATTCGGACCGCACTTGCCCTCCAGCTGTCATATAATAGTTTTCACCGATGTGCATGACCATGTATTGAGTTACATCTGGCGTGGTCTGGTTTGGTGTGACCGTGGTTTCGTTGTATGCTGAAATCGAAGGCATGGTGTGTCCTGGCCGATTCTCAATCCGAAATATTACTGCTCGGCCACGTTAGTGCCCATAAAAGTAGCGCTGCCAGTTGACCAGTGAACTTGGTTCAGTTTGCTAGAACTCTTGAAGTTTTTAGGGTCTTGAACCTCCTTCGAGAAGGAACCATTAAGGCGAGACTTGGGTGTGTATCTGCATGTCACAGCCAATTATTCCGTATGTACCTCACGCGATTTGAAAGCGGAAATGCAAATAAAAACAGTTTTCTAAAAGACTTTTTGTACCATCACGTGGTCACAACTTGTGCAACAACGGACGACTAAGACGGTTCATCCGTCCAAACAATATATAACTGAAACGGTAAAAAAATTAGTCGTAATAGATATGAAGCTGTTAAAAAATAAGTCGTAATAGAGTTTAATGCTTTGTTAATAGTGGTTTTCAGTGGAATAATGCAGGGGAAGATAAAACTGCGGGTGATGTTCGACTGTGTTAGAAATGTTGAATCATAATTTCAGAGTCACAGGTTATTCCTCAATAGATACCGCGTTGCGATGTTTGTTTTGAACCACCCTGGTTTGACAGACAAAGGACTTCACTCCTATTGGTTGTCTCCGAGTCTCGAATTCGAGCTTCAAACCTGCAACGCTTATCATTTTTTTTTCTGTCTAGTTCACGTAATTGCCTATCTACTGGAATTAATTTAGATTTTTTTCGTCAGTAAATTTCGGAGATTAAGGCGGTTATTTTTATCACAGATAACATTTAAAGAAACTACATAATTAAAAAATGGTTTGAAACTGCAAAATTAATACTTTTCATCTGATATCCGACTACCTTATTGCTTGGCTTTAAAATTTTAGGTCCCCATTTCAGGACTAAATTTTTAGGTCCTTAATTTCAAACCTTTAGCTTTTATAGTACCTCAGGTAATTGGCTCTGACACACAAACAGACACAGAAGTCTCGCCTTAAGTGTTCTTCCCCGAAGGAGATTCAGATCCCTTCAAAAAAGATGTCCTGGATACGCATGGCAGTAACGCACCAGGTACGAAACCCTAAGCATCAGCTAACATCGTCGCTTACCATCAGGCGAGTTGGTAATCAAACGCGGACTAGTTAAAAAACAAGAACATTATTTTTACAAAACAAAAAACAAAAACCGACTTCAAAAGACCGACTATTGAGTTATTCATCTATTTGTCGCGCACGTACTTAATAAAAATTTAAGACTTATATGGTTTTCTCATGGATACCATTATCAGAACTGGACTAAATTGAAATGGGACCAAACGGGAAGCGTCAGCTTTCTAATAAAAAAAGAATCATCAAAATCGATTCACCCAGTCAAAAGTTATGAGGTAACAAACATAAAAAAAAACATACAGTCGAATTGATAACCTCCTCCTTTTTGAAGTCGGTTAAAAACAAGCCAATAAATGTAAATTTTCGTATGTGCTATGTCACCGATGCTCGCTGCACCTAAATGCGGTATCTACGCGGGGTAACTATGAATCATTACCGTAACCACCAAGTATGAGTTAAACCAGGAAAACACCGGGCCGTCTGGAAGAATACTGTTTTTTCTGCAGTCATTTGACATCATACTATACCTTATTAATTAATTATTATTCATGCCATTAAGTCCCTACGCCATGTACTACAGGGCTATGAGGAAAGCGTATGCTAAGCCGAAAAGGGCTCATAGTACTCATCATTATGAACAACTTTACTATGAGACCAACCCGGAATTCCCGAAAAAATCAGCTGTTCATAGACATCAATGACACTCGACAAAATGTTTGGAACAGCTGATTTTTTTGCGATTTCCGGGTTTGTCCCATAATGATGAGTATGAAGCCCTTTACGGCTTAGCATACCCTTTCCTTATAACCCAGTAGAGTTGTTTGACATCACATTATGTACCTTATTAATTATTCATACTATTAAATATCCTTACGATGTACTTCGGACCAAGAAACAAAGACAAAACAGAGTAGGATATTTCCGCAAAATGTTGTAAATCACCGTAGTGGTGGAAAGTTTCTCTATCCAAAAGCGAATCCAAAGGGCGGGAAAAGGGCTTAAGCACCCCCCAAAAGCACCACCAAAAACCCTACCCTTGTTTTTTAAAAGCTGTTATTAAACTTGCAATTTATTGTATTGTCATAGGAGTTACACACGTACTCGTAGGTACACCAAATTTCAGCTCAATCGGACATCGGAAAGTTCAAAATTGAGTTGCAAGATTCCACCCGAACAAAAAATAAACATAGGTACATTGCAAGTTAAATAAAAGCTTGTAAAAAGACATATCTGGCCAGGTGCGGAGTCTTAAGTACTTATAATATTTTCCTCAACGATAATGCATTTAATTTGAAGATAAGAATGCAGTGCAGGTTGTTGCTCTAGTTTTAAACGTGATTTTCCTTTTGCTTCTATAACTTTGTACTTTGTACCTTTGCCAGTTATTCCACCGCCAAGCAGTAATGTGCAAACATTACTGTGTTCCGGTTGGAAGGGCATTGTTTCCAGTGAAATTACAGGGGAAATAGGACATTAAACATCTTATATCTCAGGGTGACGAGCGTAGTGCTGTGCCACGCAGGGTCTTGAATTCAGCGAGTTCAAAATTCTGGGTGGCGCAGACTTTTATTTAACTTGCAATGTATGTCTATTTTTTGTTCGGGTGGAATCTTGCAACTCAATTTTGAACTTTCCGATATCCGATTGAGCTGAAATTTGGTGTACATGTGTAACTCCGATAACAATGCAATAAAAGCTTGTTTTTACAAATATGTTTATTATGAACTTGTTATTTTTAATTTGCATTCCAGGTGAATTTCAAAACCATCAACCCGGAGCTGTCGTTCTGTGTGGAGTGCAACAAGCAGTTTCCGAGCATAGATAAATACAAGACACATCTGCGTATATCAGCAAGACATAACAAAACGAAACTGCTGACGTGAGTACTTACTGATCGTCGGCTTCGTTTTTAAGCTATTGCATAGCTTCTATCGCGGGCCTTGAATCCAGAAATTCCGTAACGAAAATTTTAATAACCTAAGGCACAGTGATACTTTTTAGTTTTGCCATCTATCGATGAATAGCAGAACATTTAATGACTTTTTGAAATGTCACGCTTGTCTCTTTAGTTTAGCAACTCGCCTCTATATGGCATTGGTTAATGAAATAATTGTAATTGCATAGGTTGATAAAAATGCTATGCAATAGCTTTATCGCGGCAGTCCCCGAGTGCCACACGTCTTGTTTTTGACGTGACTACGTCTAATAAATCGCTGACCGCCGGCTGCACGCGCGAAGTGTCCCGTTACGCTCATTGTGACGTCACGATCGGAGCGAGAACAGTATGCAATCATTTCATCAATGTTTTGTTATGACGTTGTCACGTTAAACTATCGTCCGTAATGGCCGGTTTACATTATTCCAGTCCAGCGATCCAGTCCAGTACTGGATTGTTTAATGGAAAAATGTAAACCGGCACTGGAATGAACTGAATCCAGTAAGCATTCCAGTCCAGTAACTGGATTCGCGGTCTACTTTTGAATCCAGTGCGATCAATCCAGTGCAACTGGAATAATGTAGACGGCCAATCCAGTACCATTCCAGTGCTGACGAAGTACACACGTGTTGGTTGTTTTTGTGGACTTTTTTTGCGAGAACATTTTCGAAACATTTTCGAAACTGATCTCTTCTTGAAATCATTGTCACTGTAGTGTTCACACTTCAACGGCTTCTAAATAACTGGAATAATGTAGACGTTACAGATCCAGTCCAGCACTGGACTGGAATCTCCCTAGATCACTGGACTGGAATAATGTAAACCGGCCATAAACCGACTTTACAGACAACCAATTTTTATTTATGAAAAGTCTTATCTTTTTTTTTAAATTAAATAAGTCCACGTTTGACCACCAACTCGCCTGATGGTAAGCGACGATGTGGTCGAAGATGAAGCAAGTCACACGAAAAAAAGTAATTTGTCATTTGACGATCTGTTTGGATCAGCGGTATATCCGCCTTAAAAGCCAGAGGACCCGGGTTCGATTCGCGGCTTGACAGCTGTTTGAATGATGAATTTAAATATCTGTTCCGGGTCTGGGTGTTAGTTGTCCTTGTCTTTGTGTTCCATGGCATCCGACACAGGATTTAACTTTCAATGACAAAAGTTGAGCTTGTCCTAATACAGGGTTATTCATAAAGGGTATGCTAAGCCCAAAAGGGCTTATAGTACTCATCATTATGAACAACTTTTACTATGGGACCAACCCAAAATTCGTGAAAAATAAAACAGCTGTTCCATAGAAAAATGTCAATGACACTCGACAAAATGTATGGAACAGCTGATTTTTTTTCGCGAATAGGCGTGACGAAAGATTTTAAAATCCTCTTCCATAATGTGAGTACACATTTACTATTTACAAAAAAGCCTTTATTTCGGTAATAAACTTAAGTTTAACGAAGTTTGAAGCCATTTTTCACATATTTTTTCAACAGTGCCCGAAAACAGCTTGCTTGTGTCATGGCGTCGATTTGACGTCACGGCATTGTGTCATGTCATTGTGTCTATGCGTGATGAGCGGCGGATGATCTGAGTTCACTGAGGCGTGACGTCATACGCTGTGATTGTTGTTTCTGACAAGATGGCCGATTGCTGTATTTTAATGTTTTAATTTATTGAAAATCTTAATAATCTGTTTTTTTTTAAATAAAACTAAACATGTGTTTTAATTTTTTTTAATCTGGCTAGTGCCCTGAAAGCATTGAATCGGCGATTTTTTGATACTGTCGTCATGCCTATTCCGGGTTGGTCCCATAGTAAAAGTTGTTCATAATGATGAGTACTATCAGCCGTTTTCGGCTTAGTATACCTTTTATCAATAACCCTGTATATTTTCATTTTTAGGCTCCCATGCCCAGATTGCGGGAAAATTTTCGGTCGCAAGAAGAATCTGAACTATCATTACAACCTGTTCCATTTGAAGAAGACGAAATACTACTGTGAAATTTGTGATAAGGTAAGCAAGTAATAGAGTGAAAAACATTAAAGTAAGCATTTTTAAAGCAACATTTTCTGTGAAGCACAAGGAGGCAGCACTATCGCCAGATTTCTGGCCAAAAGGGCTAGTGTTCCGGCGTTACTGGGAGACGGGACCGGGAACAAAGTCCCAGAAGATCAATAAATTTTAAAATGTTTTATTTAAGTGTATGTTAGTCTGTAAGGTATTTATTTTCTATGTGCTTCTGTTATATTGCCTGAAATAAACGCATTATTATTATTATTTAAGAGCAAGCATTATTTTTAACCGACTTCAAAAAAGGAGGTTATCAATTCGACTGTATGTTTTTTTTTCTTACCTCATAACTTTTGACTGGGTGAATCGATTTTGATGATTCTTTTTTTATTAGAAAGCTGACGCTTCCCATTTGGTCCCATTTCTGATAATGGTATCCATGAGAAAACCATATAAGTATTAAATTTGCATTAAGTACGTGCGCGACAAATAGATGAATAACTCAATAGTCGGTCTTTTGAAGTCGGTTTTTGTTTTTTGTTTTGTAAAAATAATGTTCTTGTAAATGCTCTGAAAAGATAATAATAGATAATAGAAAAAAAACTAAAAAACACGCTTCGTTTAGTGTATTGTCATCGGTCCTCGATAGTATCTACAAAGTTTGAAAGAAATCTGACCGTTTAAAGTGGGTCAAAAACGAGCTCAAAGGAGTCGGTTACAAACATACATATAATAATGCAGTTAATAATGCTAATAAAAGCGTGATAAAAAAGTACTTGTCAACACAAGTAAACCTAAACACGGCAGTTATTTTGTTTCGTTGCGAAGTTCCATTCATAAATTACTTCTTCGTCTTACTAATTTCATCATTTTGACCCCCCCCCCCCTCCCCTCCCTCCCAATCCCTGTCACAGTTGGTCACGTCTGTGAAACCCTCCCTCCCTAGTCCTGTCATAACAAAATGATATCTAGGAATTATACAATTAAAAAAACTCGTTTTAGTACTCAGATATTAGATTCCCGCTTCTTGTAAGTACAATGTTTTTCCCCTTAATTATAAATCCTTCTCCTTTTATTTATGGTTTTTTTTTTGTTATTCTGATGCTTATAATATAATTATGCTTTTTTGTTTTTAGTATTTCGCTCGTCCGTCCGGCTTGAGAGTCCATCGGGAGAACGTCCATTTGAAGATTGAAAAAGTGAAGGACAAAATATGCGATCTGTGCGGACGAGCGTTCTCCGTAAGTATACATATCAATGACTATCGTTCTCAACCTTTAATCCTCCCACTGCTGGGATACAGGTCTACCCTCGAAGGGTGATTAGGCCGTATTCCACCACGCTGGCCAAGTGCGGGTGGATTCACATACGCCTTTGAATTTCTTCTCCGCACGTATGCAGGTTTCCTCACGATGTTTTCCTTCACCGAAAAGCCAGTGGTATGTAAATTCGTACATAAGTCCCAAAGAACTCATTGGTACGAGTCGGGGTCTGAACCCGCCACCTCAAGAATGCGAAGCGGCTGTTCTCCCACTGAGCTACCACGGCTTTTATTTTATTTTAATGACTTTACGTATGTTAAGATATAGCCTATATCAGGGATAATGTAGCTTTCCATTGGTGAAATAAGTTTTTAAATCGGAGCTGTAGTTTTGGAGATTACCCTTTACAAACCTTTACCTAACCCTTTACATAAGAACATTAACTGTTTTTAAAATGAGTATACACGGTTATTCATAAAGGGTATGCTAGGCCTAAAAGAGGTCATAGTACTCATCATTATGAACAACTTTTACTATGGGACCAACTCGAAATTCGCAAAAAAAATCAGCTGTTCCATAGAAAAATGTCAATGAAACTCGACAAATTGTATGGAACAGCTTTTTTTGAAGTTGTTCATAATGATGAGTACTATGAGCTCTTTTAGGCTTAGCATACCCTTTATGAATAACCCTATAGATTGTAAAGCGGTAAAGTTTTTTATTTATTTATTTATTATTGTATATTTTTAGACAATAATTGCCTTAAATACAAAATCGGGTTTGTCTAGGCAATAGGTTCACAAAAAATAGCTGTTCCACACATTGTCAATAATCGTTGTCATCCATATTTATAATAATGAATCTCCATTTCCCTCGGTCATCGCATCATGCGTGAACGGATGGAACAATTTCGCTAATTCTTTTTTTGTTGTGTTAATTATTGTCAGGAGAAGGTTCTTATGAAAGGAAAAAATTAAGGAAGTTGAGCGGAACATTAGAAAATTTAAGACAATTCGAATTCAATATTCATAGTTAAGACAGGACGTCTGTCGGGTCAGCTAGTTTTTCTATAAAACAGCTAATTTTTTTTTCGCGACTTCGAGATTGATCCCATAGTAAAAGTTGTTCATAATAATGAGTACTATGCAGCGGCGGCCTTAGGGGTGGCGAACAGGGCAATCGCCCGGGGCCTCGCAAACCCAAGCAAATTAAAAAAATATGGATTTTTTTTAAGTATATCTTATTTTAGTCTTAGGAAAAACCGCAAACATCAATTTTAAAATATCTGTATTTGTTAATTTTGTAAATCTTTCATTGTAAAATATTTTAAAATTCAAATTTTATTTATAACAAAAAGAATTGTATAACTATTAACTAGCATTTCTCGTCAAACATGACAAATACCTAAACCAAACCACCAGACCTACTTTCGCATCACATACTTTTCACGAAAGACAAAGGGCCTCGCGAGGACCTGATGCTGCCAGGGGCCTCGCAATAAGTTAGGCCGGCGCTGGTACTATGCTCTTTTCGGCTTAGCATCGAGCTGAAAATAACCACGTATTCCTTTCACAGAGTCTTAGTGATCTTCGCCACCACCGCAGGACTCACACCGGGGAGCGGCCCCACAATGCCCTTTTCGGCTTAAACCCATATCGGTACATTAATTAAAAAAAATACACACAAATCAATTAAGGATAGTCACAAATAAAATAAGATTAAAATGTCATGTCATAATTAAAAATAAGTCACTCAGTCAAAACTACTATAATCAGAATAACAGAATTAGCTTAGCATCGAGCTGAAAATAACAACGTATTTTTCTTTTCTAGAGTCTAGTGGTCCTTCGCCACCACCGCCGGACCCACACCGGGGAGCGGCCCCACAAGTGCCCCCACTGCTCCGCCGAGTTCATACAGAAGTACGCCATGCAGACCCACGTGAGGACTCAGCATAAGGAGTTTGTTAAAGATGCACCATTCAAAGAGGCTCCGAAGAAAACCGTGGCTCCTGCGTGGCCTGAGGCGGGGTACTTCGTTTAGACTTCAAAAAAAAATTAATAGTTAAAAAAACTAAAAAACACGATTTGTTTAGTGTATTGTCATCGGTCCTCGATATATCTACAAAGTTTGAAAGAAATCTGACCGTTTAAAGTGGGTCAAAAACGCGCTCAAAGGAGTCAGTTACAAACATACATACAAACATACAGGTGAAGCTAATAAAAAGCGCGTGAAAACCAGACAATTCTGTGTAAAAAAATATCTATAAACAAGCTTTTATTGCATTGTCATCGGAGTTACACACGTATACCAAATAAAGGAAACAATGGGCAAAAAACAACGGGTGAAACCGCTGGGTGCGGCTAGTATTGGATAAATATTCACGATTTCGTTTAGATCTCAAACGGAAAAGTACTGACTTTTAACCCTTTCAGACCTGAATTATTTTTTTTCATCCGATGGATTTGGTAAATTCCATGCGTCTAAAGTATAATAAGGAGACTATAAAAAAAATAAATAAAAAAAAATTTGCCTTAAACTTTTCGAGAAAATCTAGTTTTTCTTAATGTGCACAAATGTGGACTTCCGTCCTACATAGTATATGAATAAGGTATGCAAAGTTGTTCTGAAATGAAATAATATTAATTTAGAAACATTTTTATTACAAAATTATAAATGAATTAACATAGTTAAATTCTTTCTATGAAATACAATAAACATTTATTAGTTTTTTGGCATAATCAGTCATTGGCACACATACAAAAAAACATAGTAAGAACGATAATTAGGAAAAAAAATATCTATATCTATGTGTGGAAGGCCAAGAAGCAATTCTTGTCTTTGGTTAGGCATAAATGAACTTTGCACTTTATGCATTTGACACGGGATTTTCCCTTGCATCCCACCATTTTACACCTAGTCCCAGTTCCATCGTCATGTGTAGGTAAATGCCCAACACCGTCACGAGTTATTTCAACTGCAGGGCGAATCTCTCCTGGCCTTCTTGGTATAGTTTGCATCGTTGAGCTACTGCTGTTACTTGGTCGACCTCTTTTGGCGATAGAAAATTTATCTTGTAGCACCAAACTGTCAGCCAAGCGACGACGAAAGTAAAGCAAAGTCGTTGCTTTTTTGGTGTGCCTAATAAGTCATTATCCATTTGGTATTCTCGATATGCCTGAAGAACTGCCAGATCCGATGCATGAAATATCATACGCAGAGTCCATTTTTTTTGATTTTATGAATGTCCGGTAATAGCTCATAAGTTGATCTCATAAATCAACGCCACCCATTGCATGATTATAGCGCTTTACGACCTCAGGTCGCTCAACCTCAATATATCGCTTCTTTTTTACACCATCTCTTTACTAAGTCCTTTTCACCTATACCAACAAAATTGGAAGCCAGATGGGTAATCTTATTGTCCAACCACTTTACAACAGTTACATCTCCGTCTCTGCTACATACTTCTTGAGAAAAACCCCTAGGCTTCTTATTTGTTTTCTTGTCACTTAAAAACGGTGGTTTAACAAATCTGTTAACACGAGCTGTGCATGCGGCCATAATACCCTTTTGTTTTAGGATTTGTAGTAAATGGTATGATGAAAAATAATTGTCAAAGTAAAGCTCATGACCCTGGTTTTCTCCGATTCTCTTTGCGAGATGTACATACAACTATCGAGGCACCATAGCCAATCTTTTTTGCGATTTTGTGTTTTTGCATCTAAAAATATAAGTAAACAATGTCTTATTTAATTTTATATATTTATCTTAGTAACATAATTAGCAAAACGTTAAAAATATAAACAAAACATATTTTCGTAAAAAACCGTTAACAATGAGAAAAAACTCAGTTGAGTCCTGATGGGAACAATTGAGTACAAATATAAAAATCGAGATTACCAATATAAGGTGATAAAAAAATACACAAATATCACGTTACATATGACCCCAATAATATTAGATATCCGTTTATAATTTTTCCAGCTGATTTCTTGCACTAATTTATATTTTTTTGAAATAAAATAAGGAGCTCACCTGTACAGTTCAAATCACGCACGGGCACTGGTCGCCACTTGTCGAAAAATTGCTAGAATATGCTAAGAGATGGCGTTAGTAGTACTAAATTGAGTAGTTTATAAGTGAACAAATGAATACAACCGTTTTCAATCGGAAAGCTTGAGAGTTTAATATTTATTTTTTTAATTATATCTTATGTCTACAATTGTGCACGCCAGTTTTGAAAGGGTTAAGACAATTTAGTGTAAAAGTCTATAAAAAAAAAATACGAAAACAAACTATTATTGCAGTCATCGGAGTTACACACGTATACCAAATTTCAGCTCAATTCGACATCGGGAATTCAATTCAAAGTATTTAAAACCATATTAAGATGACTGTACACTGTGTACAACACTTTGTAACGTCAAATACTGAGTTATAAGGAAATGGAAATGGAGACGCTAGGTGGAGTAAGGCAGTGACGGAGTGGTGGCCGAGGCGGCAAGCGGAGCGTTGGTCGTCCGGCGACGAGGTGGGGCCACGACGTAGGCGGAGTCGCGGGTCGAACCTGGACCCGATTAGCAGTTGACCGAGACGGATGGCATAACGGGAGACAGGCCTATACCCAGCAGTGGGATAGAGAGGGCTGTGGATGATGATGATGATGATGATGAAGGAAATGGTATGCTAAGGACTAAACCAGTATTCGCGAAAAAAACCACCTGTTACATAAAAACATCTCAATGTTAGTCGACAAAATGTATGGAACAGCTGATTTTTCTTCAATTCCGGGTTTGTCCTATAGTAAAAGTTGTTCATTATGATCTTACTACAAGCCGTTTTCGGTAGCATACCCTTTCCTTACAACCCTGTAGTCTAACGACACTATTGCTGTCTCGCTCGTACCAATTTCTTTGTCACTCTTGCGTATGTTTTGTGACCGAATTAGTAATTCATTTACGTCGGCGTCGGTTTGAAATGTCATTGCGTCGAATTTAGGAACCATCAGTATTATTTCATTGTAAATAATAGTTATGTAGACTATAGGGTTGATGACACGTAACGAGTACAGTGGCGAGACAGTGCCCTCGGCCGAGTACTCAGTTTGTCGAGGCGAGACAGTCTAGAACCATGATTGGTTTGCTCGGCCGAGTGTGCTATTTACTGTCTCGCTACTGTACTCGTTACGTGTAATCGACCCATAAGGGTTACGATAAAAGTTTCTTAAACTTAGTCACTGCCTAAAATACTCTGATAACTTGCAGACGTGAAATGTCACGTGCGAAAAAGACAGATTAGGCAGTAATTAACTTTAAGAAGGCTTTTAAAGTAAGGCAAGGGTTAGCAATTTCTTAGGTTGACAAATGACTTTTAAAAGATACAAAATGCAGTGCTTTGTACTAATGTTCTCTAACTTTACGAAAACTTTATAAGCAACGCTGTAAGGGTCTTATACAGGGTATAAGGAAAGGGTATGAAGCCAAAAGGCATTATTATGAACAACTTTTACTATGGGACTAACCTAACCACGAAAAAAAACAGCTGTTCCATACATTTTTATATTTTGTTTTTTTACAGTTTTCTATGGAACAGCTAATTGTATTTGTATTGGTCATAACGATGAGTACTACAAGCCCTTATCGGCTTAGCTTACCCTTTCTTTATAACCCTCTAAAAGATGGCGCACAAAGCCCGATAGTGCTAATCAAGTATTTGACTTTGACGGTTAAAAAATTAAAATAATAAAAAGATAAAATAAGTTATTTAATTTATGTAGCTTCGAGTAATTTATTTAATTTATGTAGCTTTAAAGTAAAGCTTCCAACTTGTTTTATAAATAAGACTTCTATTTAGAATATTATGAATATTGTAAAAAGTACTTAATAAAATTTTACTGAAAATCTGTTTTTGTCTACTTTTTACCTGCAAAAAAACGGAACAGATAGAGATATCCTTCTATCACTGGTTTAGGATATATTTTCTTAATTATTTCAACTTTAAAGAACCACTTGGACTGAAAATGGCAATAAGTTCAATCACAATATTTGAATTAATAAAACGGTATTTTTAACCGACTTCAAAAAAGGAGGAGGTTATCAATTTTTTTTTATGTTTGTTACCTCATTTTGACTGGGTGAATCGATTTTGATGATTTTTTATTTTTTTATTAGAAAGCTTTAGTCCAGTAAATTACTGTTCTGATAATGGTATCCATGAGAAAACCATATACCTAAGTCTTAAATTTGCATTAAGTACGTGCGCGACAAATAGATGAATAACACAATAGTCGGTCTCTTGAAGTCGGTTTTTGTTTTGTTAAAATAATTATAACTTTAACTGCTGAAAACACATACCTTGCGTTTCTGGACCAACGCGAATGCGGCTACACACGCTAGGCGCGTGAAGCTTACTTTCAATACAACTGTGCGGTAAAACGTACGCATTTTAAGTGTTAAACTATTGAGGTTTTATGAAAGACCCAGATAGGTACTTTAAAAAATTACTGTAGGTACGTTTTTGTAAAAACTAAAGCCGGGTCCAGATTTGTATCATTTGCCCGATCCGATCACCGTATCCGTATCGCTGACGCGTATCATGATCGCCTATGTGGACGGGTGATGATACGCGTACGTATCGAGATCGCGTATCATCACCCGTCAGCGTCAGCGATACGGATACGGTGATCGGATCGGGCAAATGATACAAATCTGGACCCGGCTTGTAATTCTCAATTATATTATCTAAAAAAAAGCTTGACCGATTTAGATACAGCTTTGTGATAGGTTCGCAGATAATTCTTAGATAAATGTTAGGATGTAAATTCGTCAAAGGGTACTAACAGCTTTTATCTCCAACGCTTTTTAATTTTTTCAAGTAAAGTAAAGTTATTTTAAAGATAGGTAAATATAAGTCGATTAATGAAACTACAACATAATTTTTCATCTTAATTTTATTACAAACTGTATCCTAAACATAAACTTAAAAATACACTCAATACTAACAAAACAAAATACAGGTCGTATGGTAAAGTTGAAAAGGTCGACAGTCGAGCCACGACCCAACCTAAATGGGTGGTTTACACGTAACGAGTACAGTGGCGAGACAGTAAACGGCACACTCGGCCGAGCAAACAAACCGTGGTTCTAGTGACTGTCTCGCCTCGTCAAACTGTTTACAAACCGAGCACTCGGCCGAGGCCACTGCGCCACTGTACTCGTTGCGTGTATTCAACGTTTTTGTTCACACATCCAGTGAACTCTTAGTGCGAGCTTAAACTGGATCCGTTTCTTTCCTCTCGCTTTGTTAACTAAAGAAAATACGAGACAAAAACCAGAACAGTTTCAGATTCGCACTAACAGTCATCAACCAGTTTAAATGTTATCATCCTTTCTGTTTGTTATTTCTGGTGTAAACAATAAAGCGTTTCCAAAATAAGGTACGTTTTTCTCAATGTTACGACTCGTCGCTTGAATCGTGGAATGTAACTTGCTATATTATTCCACATAAAAAAATAGTGCTTAAAAGGTCATGAGATGAGAAACCTCTGCTTTGGTATAGTTTTCTTTACTGCGTCACTTCCATCTGGTGTCCATCTGAAACAAACACATTTATAAATCAAACTGAAAAAGTAAGTTAAACCGAGCTTTTTGATAAAATCATATTTCAAAAAAAAAACAAAATAATTTATTCAAATATGGGTACAGCAATGTACACTTAAGAATGTCAAAAACAACTTTTACAAATAAATTAATACATAATAAATTAAATGTCAAAGAAAATAATATTATTAGAATGTCAAAAGATTATATAAAATATGTAATTGCAATGTCAAAAAAACAATGTATAAAATAACTACAATAGTAGGTATAATCAGTCAAGTATTATTATTACAGTCGAAATACAATTTACGTAAAGAGACTGTATTTATTGTAAGTACCCGACGCATGACGTGTTTAATTTTAAAATATAACTAAAATAGACCTAAACGGACTTGAAAATTACAGATAAACAACAGAGCTAAGTCAGTATCCGCTGGTAAAGTAAAGTAATTTACTGGCCTTTTAACAGATTGTCATACTGGGAAAGTCATTTCACGTTGTACAAAGTTAACGTAAAATAAAAAAAATAATTATAACATTTCTAATAAATATCAATAATTCTTAACTACACAAGAAGGAAGATGTGACTGACAAACACAAGGACAACTACCCCGGAGCAGATACTTAAATTCATCATCCAAACACCTGCACGGCCGGGAATCGAACCCGGAACCTCTTGCGTCATCGTAGTGTGTTGTGTGTGTGTATGTACACTCACCCCCCGAGCCGTCGTTGAACATAAACTCGTCCTGGTACTCCTTGAGGAACTGCTCCGAGCGATGCTCATCCAGGAACAGAGAGTAAACCTTCTTCACGTCTTCCATGCTCACCTGGGAAGAAAAAGGGCAAATTATACCAATAATATAAAAAAAATATTGGCTGTGACAGACCGACACCGAAGTCTCGCCTTAAGGGTTCTTCCCCAAAGGAGGTTTAGAACCCTAACACATTTTAAAATAAGTTTTTATTGCATTGTCATCGGATTAGAACCCTAACACATTTTTAAATAAGTTTTTATTGCATTGTCATCGGAGTTACACACGTATACCAAATTTCAGCTCAATCGGACATCGGGAAGTGGTTCAAAATTGAGTTGCAAGATTTAACCCGAACAAACAAACATTGCAAGTTAAGTATGTATTAGCAAAAAGGATTTCGGTTTTTCTTTTGCTGTTAAAATATATCCGCTAAGCCAACTCTGAAATTGCAAAATATAAAATCAGCTGTTCCATAGAAAAATATGAATAACTCTCGACAAAATGTATGGAACTGCTGATTTTTTTAGTCTCAATTTTAGGGTTGGTCCCTTTGTATTTAGGGTTGGTTGGTTGGTTGGTAAAAGTTGTTTATAATGATGAGCACTACAAGCCCTTTCCTTTTGACCTGCCACCTACATTAATATCTACACTGATATTATAAAAAGGAAAGATTTGTATTTTTGTATATTTGCAATGTTAAACTCAAAAACGACTGGACCGATTTCAAAAATCCTTTCACCGATATAAAGCTACATCATTAGCGAGTAACAGGTTATATATCTCATACCCGAGCGAAGCCGGGGCAGGTAACAACAACATACAAACTAACAAACACCCGGACAGATGAAAGCAAACTTGGGCAGTCGTTGCAGACGCTTCGCTCGCTCGGTCAATTATTCCATATATAGGGTTTTTCATTAAGGGTATCCTAATCCGAAAAGGGCTCATAGTACTCAACATTATGAACAACTTTTACTATGGGACCAACCCGAAATTCGCGAAAAATAAAACAGCTGTTCCATAGAAAAATGTCAATGACACTCGAAAAAATGTATGGAACAGCTGATTATTTTTTCGCGAATTCCGGGTTGGTCCCGTAGTAAAAGTTGTTCATAATGATGGGTACTATGAGCAATTTTCGGCTTAGCATACCCTTTATGAATAACCCTGCATTATTTAGTGTCACCTCGGGCGCCTTCCTCCACTTGGCCACAAGTGTTTATAAGCTGTTCCTCTGTTCTCTCACCTCGGCAGCCTTCCTCCACTTGGCCACAAGTGTTTATAAGCTGTTCCTCTGTTCTCTCACCTCGGCAGCCTTCCTCCACTTGGCCACAAGTGTTTATAAGCTGTTCCTCTGTTCTCTCACCTCGGCAGCCTTCCTCCACTTGGCCACAAGTGTTTATAAGCTGTTCCTCTGTTCTCTCACCTCGGCAGCCTTCCTCCACTTGGCCACAAGTGTTTATAAGCTGTTCCTCTGTTCTCTCACCTCGGCAGCCTTCCTCCACTTGGCCACAAGTGTTTATAAGCTGTTCCTCTGTTCTCTCACCTCGGCAGCCTTCCTCCACTTGGCCACAAGTGTTTATCAGCTGTTCCATACACTTTGTCGAGTGTCATTGACATTTTTCTAAGGAACAGCTGATTCTTTTCCCCCGAATTCAGGGTTGGTCCCATAGTAAAAGTTGTTCAAAATGATGAGTACAAGAATTACTTGGAATTACTTTTAGTAGTGGTAGGGCTCTTTTGCAGAGCCCGCCTGGGGAAGTACCAACACCATTGCCAGTTATTCCACCGCCAAGCAGTATTGTGCAAACATTACTGTGTTCCGGTTGGAAGGGCATTGTTTCCAGTGAAATTTCAGGGCAAATGGGAGATTAAACAACTTATATCTCAGGGTGACGAGCGCAGTGCTGTGCCGCGCAGGGTTTTGAATTTTGCGAGTTCAAAATTCTGGGTGGCGCAGACCTGTTATGGGCAAACGTGACGTTTAACATCAGGCGAGCGATTTGCTCGTTTTCGTCACTTAATCACATAAAAAAAAAAATATCTAGTGTTCAACCAGTCAACCAACAACAAGTATAATTCGTGCCACCAAAGATGAGACTTGACAAACCACGTGACTCGACATGCGCAGAAGACGATTTATAGGTCTCTTTGGTGGTATGAAGGGCGCGAGGGGAGCGGGCCGGGCGGGAAGCGCGCGGGAGGCGCAAGCTCCCCTCCACTTGAGCTCGTCAAGTCTCAACTTTTTTTTTTTGTTTTTTTATTTAATTCAAGATTTAAAAGTTTTCTCGTGCACGAGTATGCCGCTCTATAATATAATACAATAAAAATATAATAATACTTAATTAGGTTAGTTACGGTTCACTAACTTAAACAACATTCTGGCTGTGTCCGAGAGAGGATCAGCCAGAATGCTGTTGCAGTAACCTACTTGTAGCACCCCATCGTTGGGTAAGGCCGTTCTTCGAATGTGTTCATTCCGAGTACACTCCATGATAATATGGTATAAGTCATCTAAGATGTTGCAGACTGTGCAATAGGCGTGACGAAAGATTTTAAAATCCTCTTCCATAATGTGAGTACACATTTACTATTTACAAAAAAGCCTTTATTTCGGTAATAAACTTAAGTTTAACGAAGTTTGAAGCCATTTTTCACATATTTTTTCAACAGTGCCCGAAAACAGCTTGCTTGTGTCATGGCGTCGATTTGACGTCACGGCTAGTAAACATGTCATTGTGTCTATGCGTGATGAGCGGCGGATGACCCGAGTTCACTGAGGCGTGACGTCATACGCTGTGATTGTTATTTCTGACAAGATGGCCGATTGCTGTATTTTAATGTTTTAATTTATTGAAAATCTTAATAATCTGTTTTTTAAAAATAAAACTAAACATGTGTTTTAAATTTTGTTAATCTGGCTAGTCCCCCGAAAGCATTGAATCGGCGATTTTTTGATACTGTCGTCATGCCTATTCGGGGAAGTGGAAGTCTCAAGTTTGGTGGCACGTATTATACATGTAACCCGTCGTCTCACCTCGGGCGCCTTCCTCCGGCGCGCCACGAGCGAGGCGGTGGTGATGAGCTGTATCGCGTACCGCAGCGAGGTCTCCGTGGCCACGCGCGTCAGCACCGTCAGCGCGTCGTTCGACATCTGGCAGTCCTCTTCTTCGCATCTACGGGAACATTATACTATTCTACTAGCTGACTCGACAGACGTTGTCCTGTCAAAAGCCATTGCGTAACTATAGCAACCGTAGTATGTTGATGCTAACTTGTCAATTTATAGTAAAAATTATCAGTATATATATAATTTGCAATAAATTAAAATTGCGACTATAATTTGAGATTTAAACTATCCTATCTCTCAAGTTGGATCGAACTGCACATGGTGTGCAAATTTTATTATAATCGGTTAAGTGGTTTAGGAGTCCATTGAGGACAAACATTGTGACACGAGATTTATATATATTAAGATTACTAAAAAATAGATAATTTTAAAAAAAATTTTGATATGTTTTTGACGTGACAACGTCTTATAATTCGATGGAGCCGGCTGCACGCACGAAAAAATATGACACATGTGGCGTTACCTCGCTCTGAGGCGTTCCATTTAAGGCTTGAAGTGCAAGCGAGAGCGCGCAACGAGCGACAAAGAGGCACAATCGGCCTCCGCGTTCGGCAGCGTTCGACAAATAAAATTAAAATTTACTTTTTAAAAATGAAACCATTCTATCAGTATTTTCTTATGACGTTGTCACGTTCAACTATCGTCAGTAAACCGACTTTGCAGACAACCGATTTTTTTGCAAAGAAGCTTTTATTACATTATTATACCTACATAAATAAAATAAATAAATAAACAGGTATACCAAATTTCAGCTCAATCGGACATCGGGAAGTGGTTCAAAATTGAGTTGCTAAATTCCACCCAAACAAAAAAAAGTTTCACCCTCATAGCTCTCCACTAGGATACCCCGTGTCGGGGATGCCGTGGAACAAAGATAAGGACAACTAACACCCACATAGATACATTGCAAGTTCAATAAAAGCTTTTAATATAAAGCGGGTTTATTTCTTCCAGATATTCAGTACTGCACTATAGTCATTTCCTTTTCAGATTTTAAATACAGTCTCCCGGCCTACACTATGTTTGTAATAAAGAATTACAAACATAACAAGAATTTGCGGTGTTAATAAAGAGTTTTTCTTTTAACATTTTGGCAGCGGGAAACACATGCCATGTGTTTTCCTTTGTACAACGCGAATGCGGTTGCACACGTCAGGCGCGTAAAACACAACGCTTAAGGCAAGCGCATGTAATTATTAGACGCAGTTAAAGTGTAAGCGCATGTAATTATTAGACGCAGTTAAAGTGTTAATTAATGCTTTGTCATTTGCCCACAAGGACAGTACCATCATGTGCAATAAAGAGTTATTGAGTTACCTGATGTTGAGTATCTCCCTGAGCTCCTGGTGGCTGTAGGGCGCGGTGGGAACGATGATCATACGGTCCAGCAGATCCAGCGGGATCCCGTGCGGACTGGAATTACAAACATATTTATATAGACACATGAACAGCTATATACGGGCTGACTGGTTAGACACTTGACATATTCTAGGTTATCATAGTACTCATCATTATGAACAACTTTTACTATGGGACCAACTCGAAATTCGCAAAAAAAAAATCAGCTGTTCCATACATTTTGTCAAGTGTCATTGACATTTTTCTATGGAACAGCTGATTTTTTTTTCGCGAATTTCGGGTTGGTCCCATAGTAACAGTTGTTCATAATAATGAGTACTATGATAACCTAGAATATGTCAAGTGTCTAACCAGTCAGCCCGTATAACCTCCCGCCCCGTTCTCCTTTCACCTCCCCGCGCTCGCCACGGCGCGTCAGTACTGTTAGCACTTTCGTTGCCGATACGCGTCGACTTGTTTTCGTGGTATATTTTTAAACATTTCATTGTTACGTTTGGACTTTTACGACGACGCCAGGTCTCGAGATAATGTGACCGGGTTATAAACAAGAACACGATGGAAATTAGTGAATGGACCGATATAAATAGTTTTAAAAACCGGCTGAATGATTTACTATTTTCAAAAGTATACTATAGCCTAGATGAGTTCTTAAATGACACTATTAATAATATTATTATAACTCTGACATGTATTATTATTTATTTCAATTTTGTAATGTTCATTTTTAAATTTTAATCTGTAATTAATTTAAGTACCCGCTTGTACGCTGACAGGCGGGGTCTGGAGATATTTATAATTCACCTTTACAACTTTGTAACCCAGGCCCACAAGCTGAATAAATTGATTTTGATCTTGATTTTATATGCATCATTATGAACAACATTTACTATGAGACCTGAGATCAGGAAAAAATGATCAGCTGTTAGTCGCCATGATGCCGACAGGCACAGTCTCCGACTATACAGTTATGAAGAAAGAGTCGGAAGGGGCTCATAGTTCCGATGATTACGAAACACTTTAGCTAGGCCAACCCTGAAAGCACGAAAAAATAACAGCTGTTCCATACGTTTTCTTGAGTGAGTGAGTGTTTTCTTGAGTTCTTATAATTCGATGGAGCCGGGTGCAAGTACGAAAAAAGTGTGACGTATGTGCCGTTACCTCGATGAGGCGTTACCTCGCGCTGAGTGAAATTGTGATTTCCTATATTCTATTATATTTTCCTATTTGTCAATTACTTTTGTACCTTACTTAAATAAATTAATAAATTAATTTTAACTTTAATTTAATCTATACTAATATTATATAGAAGTAAAGTGTTTGTATATTTGTTAAATTGTAAGGGGTAATCTCGGGATCTACTGAACCGATTTTAAAAATTCTTTCACCAATAGAAAGCCACATTATTGCTGAGTGTCATAGGCTATATTTATTACCTGAAAAAATTAGGGATCCTTAACAAAATAAGATCAAGTAAAAAAATTGCAACCAAAAACCTAAAAAAATAAATAAAGTATTTAATCTTAAACACAATATAAATAAAATGGGACAATAAATAAAAAATAAAGTTACGATAGATGAGAAAAAAAATACGTTTATAGATAAAAATGTAAAAAATTATAAGAGAAAATATAAATAGTAATTTAAAAAAAATCTACTTATCACCCGCATAAAAACGCATTTTAATCTACGTTTATCCGAAAATGATAAAAAAATGAATATCCACCCGAGCGAAGCCGGGACGGGCCGCTAGTTATAAAATGAAATAAAATAACATAATTTTATAAAAAAAAAATAAAAAAAAGAATAAATAAAATAAAATATTATAAAATTAAATTAAATTAAAATTTTATTTTGAAAAATGAAACCATTCTATCAGTATTTTCTTATAACGTTGTCACGTTAAACTATCGTCAGTAAACCGACTTTACAGACAACCGTTTTTTTTTTTACGCTATATCAGTGTTGCCGCCATAGTAAAAGTTATTTTTTGTTGTTTATAACGTGATATTTGCCTTCCACCCTACAATGGTAATATTTACCTACATCGGACCAGGCATGCGTTTGACCGCAATCTCACCTGATGGGAAGCGACGATGTGGTCGAAGATGTAGCGCGCTTGCCTACACTTGTTTTACACTTCTTTCGTTTAATAGTTCGGTTTTGTTTTCTATTTTTTCCAAGAACCCATAATTATATTCGAGTAGCGCTTGCCTGCGGTAGTTGGTCCCCCGGATGCGCGTGATGCCGCGGTTGGTCGCCATGATGACCACAGGCGCAGTCTCCGACTCCAGCGCGCGGTTCAGGAACGAGAAGCATTCGATATCCAGCATGTGCGCCTGAAAACATGTTACATGTAATATGTATGAAACCTTTTAATAGGAGTAATTAAAACTCAAATAAGTTGTAAGTTCATCTCTAAAAAAAAATCGGTTGTCTGTAAAGTCGGTTTACTGACGATAGTCGAACGTGACAACGTCATAAGAAAATACTGATAGAATGGTTTCATTTTTCAAAAATAGAATATAGGAAATCACAATTTCACTCAGAGCGAGGTAACGCCTCATCGAGGTAACGGCACATACGTCACACTTTTTTCGTACTTGCACCCGGCTCCATCGAATTATAAGACGTTATCACGTCAAAAGGTAGTTTAAAAAACTAAAAAACACGCATTGTCATCGGTCTTAGACAGTAGTGCAAATTCTGAATTAAATCTGATCGTTCAAAGTGGGCAAAATCGAGTAAAAAAAGGGTCAGTTATATTCATACAGGTGAAACTAATAAAAGCGTGTTAAAAAAGCTTGTAAAACACTGAAGACTGTTCACAGGCATCCTCAGATACCTCGACCAAACAACTTCTGTTCTACGACTTTCGAAAATTTCCAACAAAATAATTGGCCCTGTAACATACAGACAGACACTAAAGTCTCGCCTTAAGGCTTCTTCCCGAAAAACCTTAAAAATCCGCTGTTCCATACGTTTTATCCAAGATCAATGAACTTTTTGTATGAAACAGCTGTTTTTTTTTTCATGATTTCAAGATTAGTCTCAAAGCAAAATCGTTTAACTTTAAAAATTTATAACATTGAATGTTACATTCAAGTTTTTGTTTTTTAACCGACTTCAAAAAAGGAGGAGGTTATCAATTCGTCTATATGTTTTTTTTTTTTTTTTTTGTTACCTCATAACTTTTGACTGGGTGAATCGATTTTGATGATTCTTTTTTTATTAGAAAGCTGACGCTTCCCATTTGGTCCCATTTCAATTTAGTCCAGTTCTGATAATGGTATCCATGAGAAAACCATATAAGTCTTAAATTTGCATTAAGTACGTGCGCGACAAATAGATGAATAACTCAATAGTCGGTCTCTTGAAGTCGGTTTTTGTTTTTTGTTTTGTAAAAATATTGTTCTTGTTTTTCCTTCCTTTCTTTTTTAAGCATCATCATCATCAGCCTGTTATCGCTCAACGCTCGCACAGGCCTCTTCTAGTGCTAATCTTGTCCCGGTTTTGTTTCGTTTTTTAGCATACCCTTTCCGTCCAACCCTGTACTGACCTCATCAATGAACAGCACGCCGGGTATCATCTCCGACTTGCCCTCCTCGCGCCATTCCGCCACCTTGCTGTTGATTTGTTCGCGGATCTCGGATTTGATCTCACCCGTGTCGCCTGTTAACATCATCGATGAAATTAAACACACTTTTAGTAACACTATTAAGTAAAATATATTTATTTTTTGATAATCATTAATCAACTAGTTGCGCCCCGCGGTTTCACTCGCCTTTTCCGGGATAAAAAGAAACTTTGCCTATGTGAAAATAAACAACCTTCATTCCAAATTTCATGTAAGTCCGTTGACCCGTTTTAGCGTGAAAGAATAACAAACATACATACATTCTTTCAACTTTCGCGTTTATAATATTTAGTAGGATTGACTAGTAGTTCGCAGTGAACTAAACCTCGCGACTCCTTTATCTCAACAACCACTTTACCGATTTTCCACATATTATGAGCAAAAAAATAAATAAAATTAACTATTAATTAAATTAAAATTAATTATACGTAAAATTTTGCAGGTCACTAGTTTGTTTGAATATAATTTTTAAGTTCGAATATTAACCTAAAAACAAAAGTGCAAAACCTGCAAAATTTTACGGATATCTGTTTAAAGATATTTAACCGGACAGATTCAGGGTTGTTCCCCTACAGGGTAGAGCAGAGACTATGAGACCTCACTTTGTTTGGTTAATTATTGAAATACCAACATGGAGACCATGTCTTCATGGTCATCGTGGGGGAGTGGACAAGTCTGGAGACGACGCAGTCAGCTCCGCTTGCTGGAATATTCCCAACCTGGCTCAGGAGGACTCCAGCGACGAGGAAGTCCAGTGTGCGCCGGCGCAGCGCGGGACTCTATCCGCCCCCCCCCCCCCCCGTGCCCCGTGCCCGCTCTCATTACGCGGTCCGCAGTGCCAAACCAGACGCAACCGCGAGCGCGTCACGTTTGTAAACTCGCCTGATGAAGGTCACCGAATGTGACCGAAACTAGTCGTAGTAGACGACTTAATTTTTTACGTGAGTATTCCCGTGTTTAATTATAACAAAAATACCAACATACCAGACATTCATTCGGTCAATCTATTTCTTGATACCAACTCACCAGAGAACAAAGCGAGGAAGCCGTGAGTCCGCGAGTTGATGACGTCCACCTCGTGCAGCGTGACGGTGTGGACCACTTCCTTGCGCTTCTGCAGCTCGCCCTCCGGACACTGCACGAACCGGGCCTGCTGACCTGTTCATACAAAACCACTCATTATTTCTGGCCCTTCTAACGGACTACCAAGGGCACTAATAAAGGCACCCTTTTATCGTTAATACAGTAATACCCCGCTTTACGCGACCCCGTTATGTGCGGTTTCATTATACCTCTAATGTTGGCACTTCACTTGGCTATTCGTATTTGCGTATTCGCCAAATAATAAGAGACGCAGCTATGCAGCCTGTATAGCTGCATCCCTTTTTATTTGGCGAATAAACAAACAAAAATCACGATGTGAAGTGCCAGCATAACGCGAATTTCAAATTTCGTGTTCAAAAGCCTCATCTTCAGGGGGAATACAAAATGCTCTTTCAAAAATTTATTCAGGTTTGGACATATTGCAGAGTATAGACAACAATGATGACCGTGTCTTAACCGTGTGTCAAATAATAAAAAAGTGTTGTGCTATGAACGTATTTTAACACTTTGACTGCGGCTAGTAATCACATGCGCTTGCCTTAAGTGCGGCTAATAGTCAAATGCGTTGTTTCACGCGCCTGGCGTGTTCAGCCGCATTCGCGTCGCGCAAAGAAAAACACAAGGTATGTGTTTCCCGCAGCCAAGTGTTAATTTGATTCTATAACCAGTAGTTCGGCGAACTGAGCTTCGCGTCCATATATTTCCACAACCTTTCGTTAGATTTCGCTCATTAAGCCCAAGTTTGAAGGCACTTTAAAACAGATTTAAACTAACTAAAAATATATCTGTCTTTATCATTGCAAGCCATTAGACAAGGACGCCAATAGTTTTAGAAAATTTAGATCTGTCTTAAAAAGCCTTCAAACTTGGGCCTATTGTTATTCTTATTAGGATTGGGGTAATAGGTCCGCAATGGCGTACGGTAAAGGGTGCATTGTGCGTTTCCCCCTTGCCGATTACCCGAGCTAATCCAGCGGCGCGTTTCCAGTTTTTCTATCGCCAAGCAATGTGCAAAATTGCTTGCTTTTTGTCTTTGTCTCGTTGTATTGTTTACCTACTTTTTAATCATTTTGTTATTTATATTTTTTCAATCCATACTCATTGCAAATAGGAACTATTGTAAAATTCTCGGAGGGCGTTGACACCTGCAACACAGTTTTATACTTCTGCAGATGTCATCGATTCTCAATGTTACTTGTTATTTGTTCCCAATAAACAGATTTTATTATTATTTTATTATTTATTTTTATTATTAAAAAAAAACATTACTGCGTTCCGGTTGGAAGGGCATTGTTTCCAGTCAAATTTCAGGGCAAATAGGAGATTAAAAGGGGATTCGGGGGGGATTCGTCTCAGGGTGACGAGCGCAGTACCGTGCCGCGAATCTTGAACCTGTTATAGTATTTTCTCATTGAGTGAATTTTACAATTATTTCAGAAAATAAAAGCTTGTAAATACCTGTGGCGTCGTAATCCCGCGCTCTCGCGAAGCTGCGTCCGAGTTTGTTAATCTTCCCGGTGGCCTTGTCTATGGTGATCACGTCGCCTGTTTGTACCTGGAACAGAAATAGTAAATACACTTAGGGGGCGTCCATAAATTACGTGAGGTGTTTTTTTAAATTCTCTGTCCCTCCCTCCCCCCCTGGTGAGATGTCGTGAGATTTTACTGAACCCCCTCCCCCATCCCCCAATCTCACGTGAGATTTTTCAAAATGTGGGTTTCTTACGTAAACGTGTTGGATTGTTATTGTAAGAAGAAGAAAAAATTGCAAAATAGTATAATTTTTTTGTTTCAATCAGAAAAAAATTGCGTGATATTTGCCGAGACCCCCTCTCTCCAACGTAAGATTAGATGAGATTTGACTCGACCCCCTCCCCCCCTTAAACATCTCACGTATTTTATGGACGCCCCCTTAATATAATAATAATTAGCCATTTATTTCCGAAAACATTGGGAACATTGATTGAGATTAATGTCATATTTCGGTGAAATTATATAATGTCCCGCAGCTCGGTGTGCCTTTTGGCATAGGCCTCCTCCAACTCTCTCCATTGTGCTCGGTCTTCTGCAACTCTAGTCCAGTAAGGTCCTAGTGTTAAGCGGATATCGTCTTCCCATCTAGTTTTTGGAATACACTTAGTAACATCAAAACAATTAACTGTTATGTATGTGTTTATTATTATGGGACCAACCTTTTTTTAACCGACTTCAAAAAAGGAGGAGGTTATCAATTCGACTGTATGTTTTTTTAATGTTTGTTACCTCATAACTTTTGACTGGGTGAATCGATTTTGATGATTCTTTTTTTATTAGAAAGCTGACGCTTCCCATTTGGTCCCATTTCAATTTAGTCCAGTTCCGATAATGGTATCCATGAGAAAACCATATAAGTCTTAAATTTGCATTAAGTACGTGCGCGACAAATAGATGAATAACTCAATAGTCGGTCTTTTGAAGTCGGTTCTTGTTTTTTGTTTTGTAAAAATAATGTTCTTGTTTATCACTCTGTAACTTTACAAATATTGCTCATTTAAGACTCGCACTCATTACGGTGGGCCGCACCGCAGCGGCATTTCAATAGTCTTGCGCTGCGGCCCCCCTGTAGTGTGCGATAGTTCATATAGAATGTACGACAGTAATGCAGGAGTTTTGTTATGCGTTGCGGTGCGGTGTGCGCGAGCCATAATTGTAGTGGTAGGGCTCTTTCACAGAGCCCGCCTGGGGAAGTACCACACCTTTGCCAGTTATTCCACCGCCAAGCAGTAATGTGCAAACGTTACTGTGTTCCGGTTGGAAGTGCATTGTTTCCAGTGAAATTACAGGCCAAATGGGAGATTATACAACTTATATCTCAGGGTGACGAGCGCAGTGCTGTGCCACGCAGGGTTTTGAATTCTGCGAGTTCAAAATTCTGGGTAGCGCAGACCTGTTATGGGCAAACGTGACGTTTAACATCAGGCGAGCGATTTGCTCGTCTCGTCACTCAATTACATAAAAAAAAAAAAATTATAATAATAATAGACTTGACTAGAATGAACTTGAGTATTAACCTTTTCCTTGAGTAGTGCGTCCGCCATCTTAGACCCCATATCGTAGTTGGTCTCCATATCCGTGGTCTTGAGCGTGAGTCTCCCGACGCGCGCGCCGCCGCCGCCCGCGCCTCGCTCGATCACTACCTCCACTACCTCGCCTTCGATGATCTCCGACTCTTCTCTGGAAGAAAGGAGGTTTGTAACTCTTAGATATTATCTCGGACTCTTCTCTAGAAGAAAGGAGGTTTGTAACTCTTAGATATTATCTCGGACTCTTCTCTAGAAGAAAGGAGTTTTGTAACTCTTAGATATTATCTCGGACTCTTCTCTAGAAGAAAGGAGGTTTGTAACTCCTCACTCTTCTCTAGAAGAAAGGAGTTTTGTAACTCTTAGATATTATCTCGGACTCTTCTCTAGAAGAAAGGAGTTTTGTAACTCTTAGATATTATCTCGGACTCTTCTCTAGAAGAAAGGAGGTTTGTAACTCTTAGATATTATCTCACTCTTCTCTAGAAGAAAGGAGTTTTGTAACTCTTAGATATTATCTTGGACTCTTCTCTAGAAGAAAGGAGGTTTGTAACTCTTAGATATTATCTCACTCTTCTCTAGAAGAAAGGAGTTTTGTAACTCTTAGATATTATCTCACTCTTCTCTAGAAGAAAGGAGTTTTGTAACTCTTAGATTTTATCTCGTACACTTCTCTGGGAAAGAAGGATTGTCAACTCATAACTACCTCAACTACATTACTATATCTTGCAGTCTCGAAATTTATTCATTATCAGCACAATTAACCCACAACTCTAATTAATTTTTATAAGTAACTTTCTAAGTTTATGTAATACTAGCTGCGCTCTGCAGTTTCATCCGCGTTTTCCAGGATAAAAATAGCCTATGTGTTAATCCAGACCTTTATTCTAAATTTCATGTAAATCCGATCAGCCATTTTTGCGTCAAAGAGCAACAAACATACTCACAAACATTCGCGTTTATAATATCAGTAGGATTATTTTTATTACTCACTTGATCCTTATACCGATAGACTTCCTGATCGCCTGCGTCAGTGCTTCCGTCTTGCTCATCTCCAATGAATAGATTTCAGAACCTAAAAATTAAAATAGATTTTTCTTCATCAACTGTAAATTATTAAAAAAAAAGTGATGTCAAATTCAAAAGAAATAACCGTAACATATCACAACAGCTTGACTGTAGCTCTTCATCAATCACACCATCTTTGCCACTGGAGCAGTTGTGCCAGCGGCTCAGAGCCTCGCTCCGTTACTTTAAGGAGTTGCGTTGGCTCGGGTAATCGGGGGAAACACACAATGCACCTTTTGCGGGACCTACCGCCTCCCTTGAGAATAAGAGTAATAACTGTAAAACGTACCAGCCATGCTAGTAAACGGTGTGTCAGGCCCCAATGCCTGTGCAAGTCCCATGGCTATAGCCGTCTTGCCGGTGCCTGGCTGGCCAGCTAGCAGCACGGCTCGGCCGGCAATTTTACCTGTAACATACAAACATCTTTGCAATTACAAAACAAACGGGAAATTAATAAGGTTGAACGCAGAGAGAGTCTTCATATGCAACAAAGTTACCAAATGTCATACATACTTTTAGATATTTTATGTATGTATAAGCTATTGATTTAGCTATAACCTACTTTTAGTTTGATTGTAAAATAATGGGTCCTAACTCGGTTACAAATAAAGACTTTGGGATTCTTGTGTAATAAGTTGTTTATATTTGACTGAACGAAGTGAGGTCTCAGTCTAGTCTAGGAGAACAAATCGGCACTTGTATGTTTGCCTAACAATAACTTCAGTATGGTTGATCCAATCTCGATAAAATTTTGCAAGCAAGTACATCATTTTAATACAATTTTTAAGTTCAAATATCAGCAAAATCAGTTGTGGGTTGGGGAGATTTAGGCGCTGTGAGGTCTCAGTTTGTCACAAACTACTAGTTTATTTTAATCTAATGGGGATTTGTAAATGTTTTTTTCCACAAATCCCCATTATGATCACTACAAGACGCTAATGGGGATGTGTGGACAAAAAGTTTACTAATCCCCATTCGTGAGGAAAGTCAATGGAGTTTTTTTGGAATAAACCCCTTCACACACCCACTGCCAGTGTCGTCCTCATTACGAATAAGAATCACTTCCATCGCATTTCTTATCCATTTCTTAGTAGATACCATGTCATAGCAACATACATTTACGTTACCAAGACAACACAAGTCAACAAAACACAAACCTTCTCGAATCATCTGCAAAATGACGCCAGCCGCCTTCCTAGCCATCTTCTGGCCGACCATGCCCTGAGACACGGCGCGGGGCTCCAGCGAGTCATCGAGACCGAGCCCGCGGATGTGAGAATGAGCTCCAATCCTCTCGATACGCGTAATGGAACGCACTTCTTGCACTTGGGATGCTGCTATCGACTAACAACGAAAAATTGTCAATTTTGTAAGATCTTTACTTACGATGACTTTTGCATTTTGTGCTATGGAGAGCTATACAAGTTTTATAACTTTATTTCGATAAGTTGGTTTAGAGTATAATAAAGATCATAATGCTTTGTATTTATTAGAAACATGAGATTTACTTTTGTTTCAATTTGGAGGTTAGGACGCGACGCCGACCATGAATAGAGATTTTAAGCGGTTTTGAATGGATTTACAAAATAATTGCAATACTTACAGCCATTTTCACACAATGTTACACCAACCCTAATAAAAGCTACTGAAATAAAGCGTGTTTTTTATCTTTCGCAACACCAAAACAAGAAAACAAAAGCCAGACAGACAAGCAGGCTGCAGGGCGAGCCGAGCCGACTGACAAGTTGTCAATGACAACTGACGTCTGACTGACATCACTGTTTTTTTTATCTACCACTCTACCACCTCCTTTGACTTGACTGGGGAGATGTGTTAAAAAAACAACAATGACATAATTTTGACATTTTGTAACAGTGCTGCCAGAAACAAAAATAGCTAAATGCGCGTCGTTGACTAAAGTTCCACTATTCAATCGAATATTTTGTTTTCCATTTTAAAATTATTATCGATCCACGCTCAATGAGTCCTATAGATTCTAACTACTCTTGTAGTTAGAATCTACTCTACTCTTGCAGTTAGGCAGAGAGAACAACTACTTAAGCTATAGGGTTTCAACTCGGCCACAAACCTTTTATTTACAGCTTTATAAACCAGTAACTGGCAATTTCAAAAGCCTTCAGCATTTCACTGAAGCTCAAGACTATGCATCAGCTCATAGCTGTGTTTGCAGCCAGATAGGCCTGCTAAAAGCCCTAAGTTTGTGGTAGCTTTTCTGGCTAAAACCGGACAAAACAGGATATTAGTACAGGAAAACATTAAAACCAAAAGATTAACTTAGAACTTTATTCATACAACTACAATGTCTTTACAACTGAGTTTAATCCTTGTCGCGGTAGTGCTTGATGTTGACGAGCACCCAGGCCGGGACGGCGCTCCAGCCGATCACCATGAGTGTGGCTAGGACGATCACCTCCTGCAATAGACACACTTTATTAATATTCTTATTCGCACTGGCGTCCTGCAAAGGTTGCAATGTGGGTTTCCTCTTGTAAGCAATTACCCGAGCCAACCCAGCTCCTAAAAATGACGGAGCAAGGCCCTGGGCCGCTGGCACAACTGCTCCAGTGACAAAGATGGTATGAATGGTGATGAGTCCAGCTGTTGTGATGATGCCAGAGCCACCCTGTGCAATCCAGTGAAGACTCTGGTCTCTCTTGTGGCCTCAAAATGACATACTTTATTACGAGTATAGTTCACACTTCTAGCTTTATCTACTACGAAGTTAGCACGGGTTGAAAATAGCTGGAATAGCTTTGAGTATAGGATGGTAGCTTGAACGTAGCGGTTCACCAATCATACCATCTTTGCCACCGGAGCAGTTGTGCCAGCGGCCCAGAGCCTCACTCCCTTATTCTAATAAGAATGGTACGGCCGTCTTTGCTCGACTTGGCATGTACTGCCGTGCTCCCCGATCTTAAAACATGCTCTAAGTTACATTATTGTTTTTTTTTTTATGTAATTGAGTGACGAGACGAGCAAATCGCTCGCCTGATGTTAAACGTCACGTTTGCCCATAACAGGTCTGCACCACCCAGAATTTTGAACTCGCAGAATTCAAGACCCTGCGCGGCACAGCACTGCGCTCGTCACCCTGAGATATAAGTTGTTTAATCTCTCATTTGCCCTGTAATTTCACTGGAAACAATGCCCTTCCAACCGGAACACAGTAATGTTTGCACATTACTGCTTGGTGGTGGAATAACTGGCAAAGGTGTGATACTTCCCCAGGCGGGCTCTGCAAAAGAGCTCTACCACAACAAATTGTGAATGATAGTTGGTCAATCATTAATTTCATTCATAGAATGTTTAATTGTAGGTAAACTTTTGATGACAAAACAATCGGCAAATATTGATGGATAGTACTTTTAGGGCATAGTAGAGAAAATGTTGTAGATTGTTTGGTACTTTAAAATGAAATTGTTATCTTGGAGAAAAATGTTGTTTGTATTTTTTTATACTGGGGATTCTAATGGGAATAACAAATTGTATACAGCAAGAGGTCAAAATGTAATTAAGTCATGGAATAGCTTAAAACACGAGTCTATGATTATTTTTCTTATCTGACACATTTTATAGAACTGATAAAATAAGATAATGATACTGTCTGGGACCCTTCAAGAACTTCTAACCTAACTTTTAGCCCTAAATTACGTAATGTTTTTATGCGGCAAAAACCTTTTTTGGTAAAGAGATTACTGAAAAAACATGCTCCTACGAGCTTAAAAGAGGAAACAAGGAATATAATACCTACAAAATCTGAACGAAAGGTAATTTTTTTATAGAAAAACGTAAAAACTTACCCCCTTGGAAACTTTTTTCCTGGGAGGCACAGAGACAACACTCATGTTTCTTTGCTGGACTACATTTTTGAAAATTTGGTTGGTGGGTCTAAGAAGGCTTCTGATGCCCAGCATTTTGAATCACTTGTGAATTTTACTGAAAACGCAAAATAATGGGTGTCGCTGAAATTGGTCGAAAATCGATTGACATTTGACAACCTTACCTAACTGAAACTGACACCTGACATTACCTTATCAAATTTATTTGTCAGCGGAGTACTAGTGATTTTTTTAGTTTTGACTACAAACATTTTATATATTTAGCCAATCTCTAGACATAAGTGGTGATGGCAGGGCGAGTAACGGTTCAACTTTGATTAACATTAACGCGATACGAAAAAAAGTTGTGAATTTGTAATGGTTCAATTGCTCAAGCTTTTTAATGCGGTTGGGGCCCATCCCGATGAGTCAACGACATTAAACCCATTACGGGCTACTCATGGATGAGATTGGCCCGCAACAGGGAGAAATGGCTCAAGGGAGAGGTCTGTTATCCAGCAGTGTAGGAATAACAATGAACATGCCTTTTCTCTTTTGTTTCTTTATCACTTAACACTCGAGAATACACGAGTTTTGGAATAAAATAGTAATTAAGTAAATATGTGAAATAGCGACATGTTTTTTTTCGAAATTTTAAACAATAAATACGTACCTAGCTACGGCAACGTCAAGAATTTATTTATGTATGTATCGGGTTTACATTAACATCAAACAACCAAAACCATAGAAAAGTATCATTTAATCACTAAACTAACAATCTCAATACTGCAACTACCGCCAAAATAGGCGATGATGTCAACAAAATGGCGGCGCTTCGCTGGATTGGCGCGCATTCGTTTTCTAACCATTCGTACTCCTCAGTCAAACTTCTTTGCTGTAATATCGGGCCGAGTGTGGATAATACCCTTGCGTGGTAGTCGTTTATGTATTTAATCTGGAATAAAAGTAAATATATTAATAAAACATGTATTGATATTGGTAAAAAAACTAAAAACCTGACTAATAAAACGTAGCCTATGCTATTTCGGATACGAGGACGTATCAAACAAAGATGGATTAATCGTAAAGCAACTAAAGGCCTAAATAAAATGTAGACTAAAAATATAAAATTTAATCATCATCGTCAGCCTGTATCGACCCACTGCTGGGTATAAAAAGCCTCATCTCCTAAAAATAGAATTACACCTCGTAATATAAAATCGGCTAAACCATTCAAGGAGATTGCAGACCACATAGAAACAAACACATTTAAGCAATAAAATTTATTCTTATTCTTATTCTTACACAATACCTACTACAGTAAAAAAACCTTAGGTGCTAAAAATTACGATTTGTGAAGAAATAATATTGTGCTTTATTATTTGACCCACACAGATTGCTCATTTAGCCAGCGTTAAAAAAATAGCTTTATTATTTACTCGTAGCTCCACACGTGTTCTTTAATTAGCCAGTCGTACCTACCTCAAAGTCAGTAAGAAGATCGACGTCCAAGCAGGCGGTCTGATGCGGCGCCAACGAAATAGTATGGAATCCCACAGCACCGCGAGTATCGAAATCGGACACTATGCCTTCAGCCTGAAACGAAATTTATTTATTTATTTATTTATTTCACACAGAACAAAAAGCAATTAAAAAGAAATAAAATAACAATGCAATGAATCAGACCTGAATTGCAGTTCAAATACCTGCGTGCTACAGCAAATATATAAAGCAAACATGTTTGAGTAATGATGAATATTAATACACAATTTTAAATACTAAGCTATGGATGGATAATACAAATATGACCATGATGATGATGACAAACTGATGATGATGAAGACAACAAAATTAGAATTTGCACCTATGCAGCATAACACGCAGTGGAATGCATTCGGCGTCACTTGCATTTACCGCGGCGTGTCTGGGAGGGCCAGACTCAACTCGGAAGTTGAGTTTGACCGATTGGGTTTGGGGTAGAGGATATCTTTTAGAGTTTTTATAAATAATGATGTTTTAGGGCAAAATATATCTAGTGTTTGATTATTTTTAATTAAATCGTTATATTGACGAGTCATTCTGACTAAAGGATTATAGTAGGAAATGTTATTTTTATAGATTTGTAAAATAAAAAGATTTGAATGATTGGACCTACGAGCGCTGTATTTAATGTTAAAATTTAACTGGGAAAGTAACTGAGGTGTGTCCAGTATGGAATGAGTTAGTTTGTAGAGATAGGTGAAATCGAGAAACTTTCGACGAGTTTCAAGCTTTTGTACGTTATACCTAATCAATCTTCCTTCGTAAGTTAGGTTAGAGCGACCCAATTGTTGACGGTAACATAACATTCTCAAACATTTTCTCTGCACCCTTTCTATGTTATCAATATGTACTTTATAGTGGGGGGACCAGATAGTGCTACCATATTCTAAAATACTTCTGGCAAGAGTAAAAAATAAGTAAAGTAAAGAACGTGGTCTTTTGAAGCCTTTGGTTGACCTAAAAATAAATCCTAACAATTGATTAGCCCTAGTAATGATATGTTGATAGTGTGCACGAAATGAGAGTTTCTCATCGAACAAAATACCCAAATCCTTTGCGGTATTAGATCGTGCAAGAACATGGCCCTCTATTGTGTAGTCATTAACGATCTTATGAATTCTATTAGTGAATGTTATTACAAAGCATTTCTTGATGTTGAGGTGCATATTGTTGGAGTGGCACCAATTACAAACAGCGTTCAAATCGTTTTGTAGCGAGTATGTGTCGCAAGAGGAAGAGATTGTTTTAAACATTTTCAAATCGTCTGCATATAACAGACATTCACAAGACAAGTGTTCTATAAGATCATTGATGAAGATGATAAACATAAGAGGGCCCAAGTGAGAGCCTTGAGGCACCCCGGACGTTACTAAAACTGGGGATGAGAGGAACCCTTTTAGAGCAACTAATTGATTCCTATTATCAAGATAAGAGGTTATCCAACGGTACAGACTGCCGTGGATGCCATTGGCAGCGAGCTTAGCACAAAGTTTTCTGTGGTTGATTTTGTCGAAGGCTTTCGAAAAGTCGGTATAAATAGAGTCAACCTGAGCGCCTTTGGCAAAGGTTTTACAAAGGTAGTTTTTGTATTCTAAGAGGTTCGTGACGGTAGACCGACCTTTGACCTTTGAAATAGATGAATTAAAATAACTACAAATTATAATATCTTTCAAGCTGATAACAAACTGTAATATATTGACATACTAGCTGCACCCGGCGGTATCACCCGCTGATTTTTTTTCTTTTAAACCTTCCCTGAACTTCCACAAATATTTCAAGATCAAAACTAGCGAAACCAACCAACCATTCTCGAGTTTTAGCCAATTTTAGTCGTAGGGATTTTTTGATCGGGGGGGTATATCCTTCAAAAAGAGGGGAAATTTGCTGCAGCGCCATTTACCGGCCGATGTTGATAAAATTTTGCAGACATAATTTGGAATCCAATCAAACAAGAATTTCAAGGTGAAATCAGGTCAAAAGGTTGTCAAGACAAAAGACTGTGATTGTCAAAAAAGTTCTCGCGAGGTCTGCTATTCGTAGAACTAATATAATATTATATAGTAGGGTTTCATCATTATCTTACAAGTGGATGGTCGGATTCTCTGTCGACGGCGATGGTCTCCACCAGGTCCTCGTGTCGGATCCCGTATTCATCCACCTCGTAGTAACCAGGTTCTGTAACAAGTTTCATTGCTAAATCTAAATCTACAGGTAAAACCGACCAAGAGTCGGACTCGTGCGCCGAGGTTTCCGTACAAACTTGTTTGTTTTTTTTGTTATACATACAGAATTGTAAGAACCTATTCTATGGTAAATACCTACCTACCTAAGGGTACATTCATTCATCATTCTCAACCTTTAATCCTCCCACAGCTGGGATACAGGTCTACCCTCGAAGGGTGATTAGGCCGTATTCCACTACGCTGGCCAAGTGTGGATTGGTGGATTCACATACGCCATTGTTTGTAGTTATGTAATTGAATAGGTATGTAGGTTTCCTCATGATGGTTTTCTTCACCGAAAAGCCAGTAATAAATCCGTACATAAATGTTCCAAAAAAACTCATTGGTCGGGGCTTGAACCCGCCCCCTCACGAATGCAAAGCGGCTGTTCTCGCACTAAGCTACCATGGCTGAATAAATATCTATAGGTATATCTTTTTAACCTACCGTTACTATAGATCATATGCGGCCGGATCCCCGGGTCGTCAATCGACGGGCTGCTGAGGATCCACGTGGGTCCCTCGTGCACGTTCAGGAAGTGCCCCACGCCGTGCCCCGTGCCGTGCCCGTAGTTCAGCCCCACGTCCCAGAGAGACTTGCGGGCTAGGACTTCTATTACGTAGCCCTGGGGATTAGAATATTGTATAATAATAGACAGCTATAGAATATAATTTAGCTAAACTAAACAAGGTATATTATAGCTGGCTGAACGTAGCATGGCTGAGATAAAATCCTATTAAAAATTATAAATGGGAAAGTTTGGAAGAAAGTAGGGATGTATGGATGTATATGTACAGTAAGTTTTTGCACGAATAAAGAATTTGAATTTGAATTTTAGTGACACGGATGGCAGTTACCATCCGAAGTAGAAGTATACCCACCAAAGTCCCCGCCGGAAACACAGCAGTCCCGAGGTTGATCTGCCCCTTCAGGACGCGCGTGAAGGCGCGGCGCTGCGCCGCCGTGGGCGCCGCGGACATGTGCCGCGTGCGCGTGATGTCGGTCGTGCCGTCTCTGTTGCACAACACGGAATTCAAAAAAAATTAAAAAAATCGTAACGTTGAAACGTCTGAACCGATGAAATAATAAAAAAAAAATGCGCGTAGGGTCCGGGCCAGCCCTAACACCATCCTAAGCGTAGGTATTCTCGAGTAGGTCTGACTGTCAGTATCTATGTGAACCATTGTTATAATTATGGTTCATGTACTGACTAATAAACAAATGATCAGATGTGTGCAGTGGCGTAGCGTGTCTTGGCGGGGCCCCGTATAAAAATTGTTTTGGGGGCCCTTTTGAAGGGTAAAGATTTCTCACAATAGAAAAAGAAAATATTTGCATAAAATTAGAAGAAATATTTATTCATCATAATTATCTATCTGTCACCTGTTTTCCAAAATTTTTACAAGCAATTCAAATTAAATGTACACTCTCCTTGCTTTTTTTTCGGCCGCAATAACCGATGTAGGGTGTTGCCAGCTTTTGAACTTACGCTTCACTTGAAAAAAAAAGAAATCACTTTTATTGACATAAGTATGTCATTTCTAAAATTAAAAAAAAAATTGGAAGTATAATATTAATTTTAGCTTACTCACGTCGGGGGCCCCCGTGGCCCGGGGGCCCCGTATAATTGATACGTCAGATACGGCGGTAGCTACGCCCCTGAATGTGTGTTTTAATTGTATTTTATTCAATTTAATTTTATTGTCATTAACACGCTTTTATTAGCTTCACCTGTATGTTTGTATGTTTGTATGTTTGTATGTTTGTATGTAACCGACTCCTTTGAGCGCGTTTTTGACCCACTTTAAACGGTCAGATTTCTTTCAAACTTTGTAGATATATCGAGGACCGATGACAATACACTAAACAAATCGTGTTTTTTAGTTTTTTTAACTATTAATTTTTTTAACACGCTTTTTCTATAAAGTTTCTTTAATACCGTTAACTTACAAATGGTAATTTCGTCATTCGTGTCAGAGAACAAAGTGGCGCAGTGGAAGCGTGCTGGGCTCATAACCCAAAGGTCCCTGGATCGAAACCACGCGCTAGAAATCTTTTTGCTCAATATTTTTTGTTACGCATCAATTTTATTTTATGAGGTCTGAGGATCGAAACCACGCGGCTACAAATCTTTTTGCTCAATATTTTTTGTTACGCATCAATTTTATTTTTAATTTGCTTGAGCAGACGGCCAAAATCGGATAACACCAACACATTTGTACATATTAAGGATGGTTAATAGTTAGCAAATCGAACTAAAAAGCGAAAAATAAATAATAGTTAAAAAAAACTAAAAAAACACGCTTTTTATAAAAAACCGAACTAAAAAAATAGAAAATAAAATTTTATAAATTTAAATTAAGAATAGGGTTGAAAATTTCAATAAATATAAATTAATAATAGTGTAAATAAATAAATATATGTATTTTATTTTTTAAAAAGCGTGGGGTGCTTTCTAAGATATTATCAAAATGCTAATCACTCTACTCATGTCTGTCAATACAAAATGTATCTACAAAATATATAATATCTATTGACCCATGCACCCCACGCTTTTTAAAAATAAAATACATATATTTATTTATTTACACTATTATTAATTTATATTTATTGAAATTTTCAACCCTATTCTTAATTTAAATTTATAAAATTTTATTTTCTATTTTTTTAGTTCGGTTTTTTATAAAAAGCGTGTTTTTTTAGTTTTTTTTAATTTTTGATTAATTTTTTATTGTTATTGTGAATATTTTTTTTAATATTTATTTTGTGGACTACTGTGTCTTTTAATAAATGTTTTGAATTTGAATTCACCTCACAAAAAAAAAACAAAATCAAAATCGGTGCATCCGTTCGGGAGTTACGATGCCACAGACAAACACATACACACAAACTCATCAAACATAAAACACTCAGTCGTTTTTGCGTCGGAAATGTGTAAATGAGACAGGTACTTACTTGTAGGTACTAACCGCAGAAGAGAATTGATGTTCGAAAGTCGCCTTCTTCGGACACATGCAAAGAGGATCCCTATATGAATTCCCACGTTTGATCCTCGAGGGCAGAATTCCGGGGAAGAGGAGCCCCGGATGACAGAGACGGAAATGGCTGGACGACATTAAGAAATGGACCGGACTGATTTATCAGCGTTTGAAAAGCACAGCATGGGATCGCAAGAAGTTTAACCTACTGACCTCCAGAACCCCCCCCCCCCTCCACCCCCTCCCCCTCCCTCCCTCCTCCTCCCTCCTCCTCCTCCTCCTCTCTGAATGCAATATGAAGAGTGCAGCTGATGATGATGACTTACTTGTACTGGCCTCCCGAGTCAACGAGCAGCATATCTTCCCTGGTTATGACTCTCTGCGGACCTTCAGGGTTCGGCTTGTAATGTATAATGGCGCCGTGCTCACCGGCGCCGGCGATCGTGGCGAACGAAGGGCCCATGGCGTCTTGTTCTTGGCTAGAAAAAGTAAAGGTTATTAATAATAATTGTTATTATAACTAGCTGCACCCGGCGGTTTCACCCGCAGTTTTTTTTACTTTAAACCTTCCCTGAACTTCCACAAATATTTCATGATCAAAATTGACGAAATCGGTCCAGCCGTTCTCGAGTTATAGCCAGACAAACGAACAGCGATTAATTTATATATACAGGGTTATTCATAAAGGGTATGCTAAGCCGAAAAGTGCTCATAATACTCATCATTATGAACAACTTTTGTTATGGGACCAACTCGAAATTCGCGAAAAAAAAATCAGCTGTTCCATACATTTTGTCGAGTGTCATTGACATTTTTCTATGGAACAGCTGATTTTTTTTTCGCGAATTTCAGGTTGGTCCCATAACAAAAGTTGTTCATAATGATGAGTACTATGAGCCCTTTTCGGCTTAGCATACCCTTTATGAATAACCCTATATAAAAAGATTATCAGGCAAATGGCCTGATAGCGAAGAGCCTCGAGCAATATCTCAAGAGGCGCTCGCTAGACGGTTGGCTCAAGGGTCAGATGCAGAAGGCAGTGGTCCTCGACACGGCACGAATCGACCGGAGATTCCTGTCTCTGCAGCTCTAACCACCGGTATAATATAAAACTTTCTAAACAGTGCCATTTGATCCGACAGCTGCACTTTAGTGACTCAACTTCTTGATCACCTGTAAAAAGTAATGTACCTACCTGTGTACCATATGTACCTGGGCTGTGTATGTATATGTATGTACCTTCTAAACAGTGCCATCCGATCCGACAGCTGTACTTTTATTTTAAACTTCTTGATCAGCGTGCCTAGCACAACTTTGACTTAAAGTGATGCCTGTCAGTGTCGAGGGCGCCACTGACAGGCGTAAATGGCGCACACTTTTCTATCGAATACCTACTTGCTACGTATTTTTACTAGGCTAGGCACACAGCTGTAAAAAGTCATGTATCTACCTATGTACCTGGCTTGGCCTATGTATGTACCTTCTAAACAGTGCCATCTGATCCGACAGCTGCACCTCAGTGACTGCCACCCCAGAGTCCACTTGTTTATGCACCCAGTGAAAAGAGCGGACAACTGCAATGCCGTCCTTGATGTGAGCGTTGCGGAAACCCTGGAATTAAACACAGACCTTTAGTGCAGGAAACGGGAAGGTTCTTTCTATGGGTACCCGAACAAAAATCCTCTGTCCCTGAAACTTTGCAGGGGATAAAGTAATGTGTAAATATTACTGTTGACAAATTGTCCAAACTTTTTAAATTGGAAGTTTAAGGGAGTTTGAAGGTTGGAAATTTAAGGGTATTAAAATTTAGTACCGTGGTTTTTTAGCGCAACTCCTAACTGAATCGCGTTGGCTTTTGTCTCTTGGCGACCGAAATAGTGTTTTGGCCTCCATTTTGGGTTGATTTCACGTAACGAGTACACTGGCGAGACAGTGCCCTCGGCCGAGTACTCGGTTTGTATGCACAGTTTGATGAGGCGAGACAGTCACTAGAACCGTGGCTTGTTTGCTCGGCCGAGTGTGATCATTTTGCTGTCTCGCCACTGGACTCCTTACATATCAAACTCATTACAAATAGGCGCCATTATTCCCGCGACCCCTCTTCCCCAATAATTCCCCCCCCCCTCCACTTACAGCGAGTTCCACCTGGTTCTTCGTCACCTTCATCAGAGCGACTGGCGACACTGAGGAAATGATGTTAACATGGTCGCTTAGGCCATTCTGAAAATAATAAAAATATACTTAGAAATAAAATAGGTTACATTTAATAAAATTTTCAAAAACAAGCTTTTATTGTATTGGACACACGTATACCAAATTTCAGCTCAATCGGACATCGGCAAGTGGTTCGAAATTGAGTTGCAAGATTCAACCCTAACAAACATTGTTACATACATTGCAAGTTAAGTAAATGCTTTTCAAAACGTCAATGACACTCGATAACATACAGGTTTAGAAAGAAAGGGTATGCTATGCCGAAAAAAGCTTATAGTACTCATCGTTTTATACAACTTTTTCTACGGGACCAATCTTGTAATCGCAAAAAATAAATCAGCTGTTAAAGCTGTTGTTAGCTGTTGTGTTGTTTACATATTGTCGAGTGTCATTGACATTTTTCTATGGAACAGCTGATTTTTTCGCGATTTCAGTAGTGGTAGTTTAGTAAAAGTTGTTCATAATGATGAGGAAAGAGCCCTTTTCGCCTTAGATAGATAGATACGAGATAAACTTTTTATTGTTGACACCAAAAATTACAAACAAAAGGATTTTAACACTTCAAACTAGTGCGACAACTGGCGGCCTTATCGCTAGGAGCGATCTCTTCCAGACAACCTTAGGATGGAGAGGATAGACCCACCTCCTTAGCATACCCTTTCCTTGTAACCCTGCATAAAGAAGACTGATATTAATACTTACATTTTCCACAGCCAAATACACAGCATGGCTTCCATCGCTGGACAACCACACTGAACTGCCGAAAGCCAGCTCACTCTGGAATTCACAAAAGATTTTTTTAAGCCATTGCATAGCTTCTATCGCGGGCCTTGAACGTGGAGACCGAATCCAGAAATTCCGTATCGAAAATAACCTTACAAAACAGGAAGATATAAAAACTTAAGCATTTTTTAAAAATAGAACTACGGGGGTACACTCGGAAGAGAGTCATGATGTTTGAAAAGTCAACGAAACCTTACACTCGACACCTAGAGGCGAGTTGCTGAACTAAAGAGACAAGCGTGATATTTCAAAAAGTCATTAAAAGTTCTGCTATTCAACGATAGATGGCAACAAAACTAAAAAGTATCACCGTATGCAATAGCTTTACCGCGGCAGTCCCCGAGTGCCACACGTCTTTTTTTAAAGTGAACAAGTCCGCGATTGACCACCAACTCGCCTGATGGTAAGCGACGATGTGGTCGAAGATGAAGCACGCAGACTTAGAAGATACCTATTCGCTCTGACCTTGAAAAGCCCAAGATTGTATCTCTCAGGGAACAAGGAAGCCGGCAGTCTGTTCCATTCCCTGGCTGTACGAATCGGAAACGTAGATTCGAAAAGTTTTGTACGAATCCAAGGGAAATCCACGGTGTAAGGGTGGTAGAAGGGCGTCTTTCTACTTGTCCTGTAGTGGAAAGGGGATGGCAGAATCAGGTCATGAAGCTCTAAAGCACATTCTCCGAAATGAATCCTGTAAAAAATTGACAGACACGCTACCCTTCGGCGGAAGATAAAAATAATCCGCCTCGTAAGCCAGAGGTCCCGGGTTCGATTCCCGGCCGGGGAGAAGTTTGAATGATGAATTTAAATATCTGCTTTGGGTCTGGGTGTTAGTTGTTCTTGTCTCTGTGTTCCATGGCATCCGACACAGGGTATCCTAGCGGGGAGCTGTGAGTGTGAAACGTTTAATTGGCTGCTATAAACTGGGAAAGTTGGAACAACTCACTTTTTATAGTGAGTAGTAAGTATTTACTCGCACTCCACTCTGCAGAAGAGTGGAGTTCAGTTTAGGGCTGCCATGCTGATTTTTTTTGCATTTTCCATTTTGTATTTTCACTTACCGTGAGGTTCCTGAGATATCCAAACACGTCCACATAAGGTTTGGTCGTAATTGCGATGCCCTCCGATGAAAGGTGGCTTTCAATATCAGACGACAAAACGCCCTCGTTCCAGAACAGAATCACGTTATTTGGTGCATCCTAAAAAACAAACAATAAATAAATAAAAACATATTTTAAATATTTGTCGGCGCTCTGAGCCAATCTTTATTTAGAGTGGTAAAGAAACGTAACTGACAGTGACAGCTGCTGAGCTGCTGACGTTTATCACTCTGGCACAACTACGATCCGAAACGCGGGAAACGATACTTTAGGAATCTCGACCAGAGCCACAAGGGATTTGAAGGGATGGTCAAGTTGATACGTAGAAAGCTGATTACAATAGTTGCAATTACATCTGGAATTACAGTGGCGGTCATAGAATCTTATTGTATCGTGTACCTATGCGCGTTACGTGTTCGGCGGAGTGCCTGTTTGAGTTGTATTGTGAATACTTAGAATATCCATTGGAGATCATAGTTGAACGGATCATTGTACTGACATCATTCAAGATTATAATCTACGTGTGTTGCAAGTAATGGTTTTATTCCTCTCGCCCGATTATCCACGCCTGTTTGTCTAATAGAACCTAGCTACATGCCCACATTATGAACAGAACCGCTTGACAATACCTAACTTCTGATAATTGGCAACACCTCAACCTAAGAGTGCCTTTATCAGAAGTGGGATACGAAGGGCAAAGATCAGAGGATAAAACCAGCAGCTACAAAACATCGCCATGCTAAACTTTTTGCTACATGTAAAGTCGTCGAGATTTTTGGCTAGCACTTAACCTCAAAACTACAAACAACAGAATATGAAAGGAGCAGAATATGAAAGTACAGAAGCCGAGGTTTGAAAAATTTACATGGTGACGGTGATTTCAATATCAATAACTGATAAGAAGAACGATAGTAAATTTGAGATCAAGGAACTTAGCAATATGGGCACCACCACCCTTCCAGTGATACTTCAGGAATAGTTGAACTATCAGTGAATCGTCCAGTGAACTATCAGGAGGCTGTGACGGCGTTAACCGCTTGAAGCACCTTGGGTACTACAGTACCCAAAATCGCAAAGTCGGTAGTAGCACCATGGGTACTGTAGTACCCAAACTTTTATTTCGCGCCAGACTCAGAAAAAGTCTCTATCCTGCTTTTACTAAGGCAAAAGACTTATAAGTATGAATGCCATCTCGTTCCGCTTGAATGTGCCATTATGCCGTAGTCGAACAACTTTAAACTCGGTGGATATTCGATTAAAAATTAAATATTATTCCGTCAGTCGAAGTCAGTTTGTGTTGACTTTGCGCGGTCGGCGGTGCATCGACGGGTTTTACGTAAATAAAACGTTAGTTATGCTGGTTCTGGTGGTGTTCTTGGTTATTATGCTTTAAATACTTGTTAACAAGGCTGATAACAATATATTTTAAGGTATACAAGTGTTTTAGTGTTTCGACTTCAGTCATTCTTCCAAGGCCTCATTGCGTCATCATCATAGACGGCCGTGTTTTTTATTTCTCAAAGTTTATTTTATTTACTGTGTTAGATGTTATGATCTATTTAAAATATAGTGAAACAATCATCGTAGAAGTGTTGTGTGCAGTTGTTTTTGTGAAATGACAATTTACGACAAGATGTAAACAAGTGTTGTGAAGTGGGAACAAAAAAAATCGCGGAAAAATTTTTTTTCGCTGGTTTTTAAATGCCTGATATTAAATACTTTTAAGGTGAGTAATGTATTCTTATTTTGTGACAAAGTGCAGATTGAGTCTATTATTAAATCTAAATAGTATAAAACATACATTATCGCTTTACTTTTTTTAGTAAAAATATGTAAACTTCAAAGTCCATGTTTTTTTGTAAAGTAAGCGGTTATACGCTGATTTATATCTATACCAGGCCAACCAATGTTATGATAACATTCGTCATTCGACACGTGTATACAACAGCTCTAAGATAACAATTACAAGTGGGTCCTTGTTCGAATGTTTAAGTCATAAAAACCATTTAAGTGGTCGACCGCCCGGCGCGTGACGTAACATAAACAAACGATGACGCGCCGGTGCTTCTACGGAAAAAAACCCGCGGGAGGGGGTGCCTCAAGCGGTTAAGACATGTAGAACGATTCTAGGTCTCTTTCTAGATCAAATCCGGTTGAAACACACTCAGTAGTCGCCCTGATCCTGAGACAAAGAACAAACAACAATTTGATCCTAAGATGCTGGAGCAGAAGTATAAAGCGATGAGAAAATATTACTGCTACATAGAAGACATCCAACCAAACATTGGTGTTAACGAGTATTAAATACGCACCGATTTGCATTAATTATCTGAGCACACACTACTTTGGACAGGATGACACACCAGACTGCTTTTCTCGGAACTACCCTCATTTTAGGACATAGCATGCCTTTCCCTCGGGATAGCTCCGTAACGTTCCACTAGTTTACACTTACACACACTACTGAGTTTATGCTTGAAATTGTCTAATAACTTTATTGTCTTTTTTGTCTACTTAATAACTAATACTATGGGTATATTTATTTATGTTTGTGCTAGGCAGTCTCCTATTCTTCTTTTGTGTCGGACACTCGCTCTTCTTCAGATTCTGTACTGCTAGTGCTGTACTGTGTGTCCGATCTTATTTTCTTATTTGTTGATAGGGGTGAGGTCGACAATGCCCGCTTGCTTCTGGACGTTGCTCCGCTCGGTATTACAACCTCTTGCGGCCCTGTCACCCCAATAATATCCGCCCATTTCCTTGGTGAGGGTATTATTATGCGACTGTCTCCTTCAGTTTCGCTTTCCTGAGCTTCCAATTGTTGCTCGATAGCTCTAGCCCCACCACTCTGCATCTGGTTTATGTGCCTCGTTAACAGCTTCCCATTCCACCGCACCAAATATCTACACACCCCGGCGCGCTTCTCTACTACACCTTCCAACCAACGAGGCCCTCTGCCGTAGTTCCTGACATACACCGTCTGACCTATGTCAAATGAGCGCACTTTGACATCTTCATTAGTTTTTTCTTTCTTGATGCTGTATGATAATGGGTTTAGACTGTCGAACTTGGTTCTAAACCTTCTGTTATTCAAAAGCTCTGCTGGCGTCTTTTCATTTACTGTATTCGGCGTAGCACGCAGTCCATACAGTATGTTGGGAAGCCGGACATGCCAAGGCTCGGATGTCCTCTTTTTAAGTTTGTTTTTTATTGTTTGCACCGTACGCTCTGCTTGTCCATTTGAAGCTGGATGGTACGGCGCCACAAGTATTTGTTTTATGTCGTATTCCTTTAGATATATCTTAAATTCCTCTGATACAAAACTTCTTCCATTGTCGCTTACAATGGAATCCGGTAAGCCTTGTTCTGCGAATATGTCCCGCAGAGTTCTGATCAAGGTAGAGCTACTCAAGTCATTGACAATTCTCACTTCGGGCCATTTAGAGTATGCATCTATCAGAATCAAAAAAGTTTTACCTTGAAATGGTCCAGCATAATCTATGTGCAATCTAGACCATGCTTTATCTGGTTTGACCCAATGGTGAGTCACTTGTGTTGGCATATTTCTATTTTCTAAGCAGATATTGCAACTTTTTACCATTTCCTCTATCATTTTATCTATAGATGGCCACCAGAAATAGCTCCGGGCTAAAGCTTTGGTTATAACTATTCCATCGTGGTTCTTGTGTAACTCTTCTAGTAAATATGATCGCATTTTCTCTGGTATGACCACTCTGCTGCCCCACAAAATGCAATCACTATGCACTGACAGCTCGTTCCTTTTTTGCCAAAATACCTGATATTCCTTATCTACTTTAGATGGCCACCCATTCCTGATCCAATACCAAATTTTTGATAATATTTGGTCTTTTTTTGTTAATCGGGCTACTTCAACAGCCGTAAAATCTAGTCCCACAGGAGTCTCTTCTATTAGCAGCACTCCCGAATATTCTTCTTCCACTTCAGATTCAGATTCCTTGGATGGCCAGCGACTTAATGCATCAGCATTTCCCAACTTCCTACCTTCTACATATTGGATTTCATAATCATAGGAGTTCAATAACAGTGCCCATCGAAGCATTCTAGGAGATATAACGTTAGGGATAGGTTTCCTTGGTCCAAATATACCCAACAAGGGTCTGTGATCTGTTTTAATTAGTAGTTTCCGGCCACTAATATACTGGTGAAATTTTTTTAGTCCAAAAATGATGGCTGCGGCTTCTTTGTCTATCTGTGCATAATTGCGTTCATGAACGTTCATAGTTCTCGATGCAAACATTATCGGTCTCACTGTGCCGTCATCCATCTCGTGTTCTAACACTGCTCCAAGCCCATATTCAGAAGCATCACAAGACATTATTAGTTTTTTCTTACCATCATAGTGTACCAAAGTATCTTCACTAGACAGCATTGCTTTAAGCCTTCCAAAAGCTTCTTGACATTTTTTATTCCAAGTCCATGTAGACCCTTTCTCCAATAACCTATACAATGGCTCAGCTATGGTAGCCTTATGAGGTAAAAATCTGTCATAGAAATTCAAAAGGCCTAAAAACGCTTGAAGCTCTTTCACATTATCGGGCGCCGGTGTTCCTTCGATAGCATCTATTTTCTCCTTGGTGGGATGTATTCCGGATTGGTCGATCACAAATCCTAGAAATTGTACCCATGGTACCGCAAATGCACATTTCCCTTTGTTTACCCGCAGGCCAGCTTCTTGTAATCTTTGTAACACCATTTGCAATCTTCTATTATGGATTTTCATATCGCTGCCACTTATGACTATATCGTCTAGCAGAACAGCTGTGCCCTGGATTCCTGCGAGCAAGGAAGACATTAGTCTTTGGAAAATCCCCGGACAAGCTTTGACTCCAAAAGCCAACCGTTTCACTTTATATAACCCTTTTGGAGTATTTAGTGTAAGCAATTTTGCAGTTTTATCATCAACCCGTACTTGAGTATACGCTTGTTCTAAATCAATTTTTGAAAATATTACTCCACCTTGCAATTCAGCAAAAGCTTCATTGAGCGTAGGCAGTGGGTAAGTATCAGTATTTGTTACTTCATTTACTGTAGAACGGTAATCTCCACATAATCTTACTTTGCCATTTGGCTTCGGGACAACTACTATAGGTGTAGCCCATTCTGAGTGAGTAGTTGGTTCTAGAACGCCCTCACCCACTAATCTATCAATTTCTTTAAAAACTTCTTTTCTTTGTGCAAAAGCCACCGGTCTACTCCGGAGAAATTTTGGAACCGATCCTTCATTTGGTGTAATATTTACTATAGGCCCTGTATATTCCCCCAGTCCTGGTTCAAAAACTTCCTTATACTTGTTGACTAACAGCTTTAAGTGATCTATCTCATTTGTAGTTACCTTGACATTATTAATCCCCTGTATTATGATCCCTAGATCTGTAAACCAGTTTCGACCAATCAAGCTTGTACCGTTTCCTCTCGTTATCAATATTTTCATCCTTTTATTCATGTTTTTATATTTCACCACTACTGAAGCCTGTCCCAGCAGTAACAACTTGCCATCTGTATATGACCTCAATCCAACATCTGTTGTTTTTAACGGAGGTAATTTTCCTCTCCATATGAGTCTGGCTGTGTTCTCATTGATTATTGTGTATGGGCAGCCTGAATCCACCTCCATCAGTAGTTCTGCATCATTTAGCAACACTTTAATTTGGAATGGCTTTACTTTATCTTGTCTAATACTATTTAGACCCACCTCATACAACCCGTTACAATCAGAATTGTGCTTTATCTGCTTGGCCTTCGCCAAACATGCTGCCTCTATGTGCCCCGTCTTTTCACAGTGCCGGCATTTGCTCCAACGGAATCTACATTCACCTTTGTGTTGCTTGCCACAGCGAAAGCAGTTAGAATTATTGAATTCTTTCATACCTTTTTTGCTTATAACCTTGTTAATCTCCATAGGCTCTACTTCTTGCATGACGCCACCTGTGCTAGGCCCGGCATGCACAATAACATTGGCATCAAAGTTGGCCGTTTCATGCGATAGTGCCACCTCGCAAGCCAACTCCCATGTTAATTTGCTTTGCTGTAACAGTTTCTTCTGAATGTCCTTATCACTAATACCGCACACCAATCTATCCCTTAGAGTACGATTTAAATCTGTGAAATTACAGTGTATGCTTAATTTTCTCAATTGAGCAATATAATCTCTAAGTTTCTCGCTTTCTCCCTGATTCCTAGTGTGAAATTTGTATGATTCTACAATTTCATTTAGCTTTGGGTGAAAATGACCATTCAAGATGGCTACTACTTGTACAAAGGTAACCTCACTAATCTTCTTTGGAGAAACCAAAGAAATTATTAGATCATACAAATCTGGTCCCCCAACTGCCAGAAAATTCGCTTTCTTCTTTTCATCAATTTCGATTTCTGCTGCATCTAGACAGTAGCAGAATCTTTCGATGTAGTTTTTCCAACAGCCATGTGCCACATCAAATTCGTTAAACTTTATACCCATAGTGTATTTTTCAGTCACTTTCACGTTTTTCACAACACTGAACTATTATTTAGCACTTTAGAACAGTTTTCCTCGTCGCCACTATTAAATACGCACCGATTTGCATTAATTATCTGAGCACACACTACTTTGGACAGGATGACACACCAGACTGCTTTTCTCGGAACTACCCTCATTTTAGGACATAGCAACGAGTTTAGATAGAGTGAGACTAACAAAGAACGCAATGCAACTGATCTTATTTGATCCTGAGATGCCGGAGCAGAAGTATAAAGATTTGAGAAGATATTACTGCTACATAGAAGACATTGAACCAAACATTGGTGTCAATGAGTCTAGATAAAGCAAGACTAATTACTGAGCTTGTGCGCAGAAAGACATGACATGTTGCAACAGTGTGTCCAGATGGACACGGAGAGATCGACCGAGCAGCGGCTTTTAAAGGTTCACTCCGTGAACTTAGACCATCCTCATGTTGCTTGAACACAATATCCGGTGAGCTTGTTCCTTTACCGTCTTTGATTGTTGGTCACATATGTGAAATTGTGAATGTAATGATCAATAGAATCATTCTAGTTTGTTCATATTAAGAGATGATGATGATGATCAGTAGAATTGTTGGAGCTGGTTCACATATGCGAGCATAATCATTAGATAATTTGTTCTACTGAATATTTGTTTTATGTGTAAACCCTTTGTACTGTCTGTGGTCATTCTCATATTAACTGCATGCTGGCCTTTTTTGGGAATTGTGACTGTGTTGTGTAGAGGCCGACAATACTGGCTGGGGAGCATCGGATGTCCCCATGTACGATATTGATGTGCGCAGCTAGTGGAAGGTCTAAGGAGCTGGCTTATGCAGGTCAATGTTCCGGATCAGACCACTAGGCTGGTTTAAGGAGGCATTTGGAGAGCTGGTCGAAGGGACGCTTATGGGTTGTCCGGTCCATGTCATCATGAGAAATGATGACTGGTCGAAAGGACGCCTGGGTCGAGTTGTCCGGGCCATGTCATCATGAGAAATGATGACTGGTCGAAGGGACGCTCATTGGTTGTCCGGTCCATGTCATCATGAGAAATGATGACTGGTCGAAGGGACGCCTGAGTACAGTTGTCCGGTCCAGTTTTTGTGGTTGTAACTTGTATGTGGAAAGGTTCTATTCGGTGGGTGACAAATAGAGATGTGTCAGTGATGGACGAGCTTCCATAGAATAGTTTACCAGGTGTGTTTTGTCTTTGCAGATCAAATGGAAGATTAACACTGGATAAGTGTTGACGAGCTTGGTGGATTATCAGAGATGCTATGGAGAAGCAGTTGCATGAAGACTTGCTGGGTTCAGAGATGCTATGGAGAGGGATTGCTGGAAGACCACGAGAAGAAGGTGCACGAGGACGTGCAATAGTCAGGAGAGGCCGTGTCGGCGCTCTGAGCCAATCTTTATTTAGAGTGGTAAAGAAACGTAACTGACAGTGACAGCTGCTGAGCTGCTGACGTTTATCACTCTGGCACAACTACGATCCGAAACGCGGGAAACGATACTTTAGGAATCTCGACCAGAGCCACAAGGGATGGTCAAGTTGATACGTAGAAAGCTGATTACAATAGTTGCAATTACATCTGGAATTACAGTGGCGGTCATAGAATCTTATTGTATCGTGTACCTATGCGCGTTACGTGTTCGGCGGAGTGCCTGTTTGAGTTGTATTGTGAATACTTAGAATATCCATTGGAGATCATAGTTGAACGGATCATTGTACTGACATCATTCAAGATTATAATCTACGTGTGTTGCAAGTAATGGTTTTATTCCTCTCGCCCGATTATCCACGCCTGTTTGTCTAATAGAACCTAGCTACATGCCCACATTATGAACAGAACCGCTTGACAATACCTAACTTCTGATAATTGGCAACACCTCAACCTAAGAGTGCCTTTATATTTTTTACAAAACAAAAACCGACTTCAAAAGACCGACTATTGAGTTATTCATCTATTTGTCGCGCACGTACTTAATGCAAATTTAAGACTTATATGGTTTTCTCATGGATAACATTATCAGAACTGGACTAAATTGCAATAAAAGCTTGTTTTCATTATTTTTTTCAACCGACTTCAAAAAAGGAGGAGGTTATCAATTCGACTGTATGTTTTTTTTTATGTTTGTTACCTCATAACTTTTGACTGGGTGAATCGATTTTGATGATTCTTTTTTTATTAGAAAGCTGACGCTTCCCATTTGGTCCCATTTCAATTTAGTCCAGTTCTGATAATGGTATCCATGAGAAAACCATATAAGTCTTAAATTTACATTAAGTACGTGCGCGACAAATAGATGAATAACTCAATAGTCGGTCTCTTGAAGTCGGTTTTTGTTTTTTTGTTTTGTAAAAATAATTATCTATCGAATAGTCGCTACGTTGTATTTTACGACAGAAGTTTTGCTAGGCCCACTGATAATCTTCAAACGGCTGAACCGATTTTCTTGAATCATTGCTAAGAACTCTCTCGATCAACCTTCCAAACCAATCAAAATTGGTTCACCCGTTTGAGAGCTACAAATGCCAAAGATTCAAATTCAAAAGAAACGAACATTGGAAAGAAGAAATGAATCCAAGCAAGTTATGGTTGTGTTTGTATGGTACTATTTTTCACTAAAACAGCTGGAACGCTTGTGATTTTTAACATACGCAATCTTCTGATTTTATTGGTTTACTCGTATAATAACACGTAACGAGTACAGTGGCGAGTCAGTGCCCTCGGCCGCGTACTCGGTTTGTATAAACAGTTTGACGAGGCGAGACTGTCACTAGAACCATTTTTGTTTGCTCGGCCGAGTGTGATCATTTACTGTCTCGCCACTGTACTCGTTACGTGTTCATAATATGCAACCTTTAATCCTCCCACTGCTGGGATACAGGTCTACTACCCTCGAAGAGTGATTAGGCCGTATTCCAGCACGCTGGCCAAGTGCTAATTGCTGGAATTCACATACGCCATTGTTTCGTCTCCGCACGTATGCAGGTTTCCTCACGATGTTTTCCTTCACCGAAAAGCCAGTGGTATATAAATTCGTACATAAGTCCCAAAGAACTCATTGGTACGAGTCGGGGTTTGAACCCGCCACCTCAAGAATGCGAAGCGGCTGTTCTCCCACTGAGCTACCACGGCTTACGTATAATCAACCCATTGTTACTTACCAAGTCTGCTCTGAGCACGAGGTAAGCGAAGAAGACGGGGTTGTAAGGGATGTCCGACCCGCGGAGATTCAGTGTGTCTGAAAATAATAAGATTTTATTTCATTGAGTTTTAAAGTTCATTACTTAAATATAAAATTACTAGCTGCGCCCCGCAGTTTCACCTGCGTTTTCCGGTATAATAAAAATAGGTAAAAAAACTTTTTAAGTTAAACGGTTTTATGTTAAACATACATTGCAATGTTTAAGATAAATGTACTAAAAACCAAAAAATAATAAAATAGATACAGTCGTGGGAATTAGAAACATATGCATAGACTAGACTAAAATAAAACCGTGGGGCACGTCCCACGGTTTTCTTGCCCGTTTAACTTAAAAAGTTTTTTTACCTATTTTTATTTTCTAAAGTACATTGTATTATACTGGTTGAGCACTTTCATTTGATACCCATATTGATGGGATCGATAAAACCTACGTTATCCGCCATTTTGTAGCGGCCGCCATCTTGTATTTCAATTTTATATAGTACATTGTATTCTGCTTGTTGAGCCCTTTCATTTGATACCCATATTGATGGGATCGATAAAACCTACGTTATCCGCCATTTTGTAGCGGCCGCCATCTTGGATTTAAATTTTTTATAGTATATTGTATTCTGCTTGTTGAGCCCTTTCATTTGATACCCATATTGATGGGATTGATAAAACCTACGTTATCCGCCATTTTGTAGCGGCGGCCATCTTGAATTTATAATGATAATGAATAAACATAATTGTATTGTCACCAAAATCCAAAGTGTATACAAAATTTCAGATTAATCGGTTGACAGGAAGAGGGTGAAATTTGAATTACTAAATTTGACCCAAGAAAACAAACGGGGTGAGCTAAATAAAACCGTTTAAAAAGATAAAATAAAAAATTTCAGATTAATCGGTTGACAGGAAGAGGGTGAAATTTGAATTACTAAATTTGACCCAAGAAAAAAGAAAACGTGAGCTAAATAAAACCGTTTAATAAAAAGCCTATGTGTTAATCCAGACCATGAACAACCTTCGTTCCAAATTTCATGTAAATCCGTTGAGCCGGTTCTGCGTAAAAGAGGAACAAACATACATACTTTCTTATAATACAAAGCGGGAGTCACCCCCATTATCCGGGAGCCTCTTCCCAATCTCCCTGATAAGCTCGCGAGCTTCTCTGCCCCAACTGCCCATGGAAGTTGTAAGTTACTTTGACATTTAAGTATAATGTTAATGTGATTGTAAAAGCAGTAATTACAAGCGACTTCATCCAGCGCAGTCAGCACGAGGGCGGCGGCATTTCGGCTCCTCATTTCCGTCCAGAGCTCCGTTAGCTTATCTTGCGATAGACGACCTGCAACAGTAAATTGTTGATATTCTTAGCTATACGAGTGGCTTTGCACCTACTCGTAGCTGCCAATCATCCTGAAAAGGTTATTTTGAAGCAATCAAGCTACGAAGTTATGTAATTAATAATTATGAAGTTAATCATGTCTGAAGATGATTGGCAATCCAATTACGAAATAAATTAATAATAAGGTAATCTTATTTATAAAATTCTCGTGTCACAATGTTCGTTCCCGTACTCCTCCGAAACGGCTTGACCGATTCTCATGAAATTTTGTGAGCATATTGAGTAGGTCTGAGAATCGGCTACTATCTATTTTTCATACCCCTAAGTGATAAGGGTTGTCCACCCTTAACATTTATTTTTTATTTTTTGGACAACATTTTTATTTTTTTATTTTTCATAAGGTGGCATTAAAAAATACATACAACCCTAAATTTTCACCCTTCTATCACCAACCCCTATTAATTTATATGGCAAAACAACGTTTGCCGGGTCAGCTAGTTAATTATAAACTACTGAAGTAATATAATTCTGAATTAATACGTAGGTAACTTTCAAATGATCAAATTATGGAGAAATCAAATTATGAAGTGATTAAGTTTTGCAGTAGGTAAGTGATTGACTTTAGTAAGCCTTAATAATTATTATGGAATAGGTAGATAGATAGATCTCTTTATTGTTCACACCAGAAATCCAGAAATTATAAACAAAAGGATTGTAACACTTGAAACTAGTGCGACAATTGGTGGCTTTATCGGTAAGAGCGATCTCTTCCAGGCAATCAAAGTTTTTAAGAAACGGATTGTGTAAAACTGTAAATCATGAAGTAATAAGAATATACCAGTGAAGTTAACAGTAAGCGGCAGCAGGTGGTTGCTGGGCCGGCTCGGCGGTCCTTCGCCGGTGTAGCGGCGAGCCGCGTCGATCAGGTTGTCGTCCGTGGCCAGCAGGGTGAGGTTAGCTTGTCTTAGAGCATTCTGGAAGAGAATAATAGAAAAAACAACCTTCATTGCATTGTCATCGGAGTTACACACGTTTACCAAATTTCAGCTCAACATCGGGAAGTGGTTCAAAATTGAGTTGCAAGATTCCACCCGAACAAACACGGTTATTATAATAAACTAGCTGACCCTTGCCCACTTCGTTGGGCATAAGTTAATTAAACCCGAAGCCATCGCGCGCCGTCCGGACCGTTTTTTCTCCGATTCACTTTGCAAAACGGACTACCACGTAAAAGCCTTTTTATTTTTCGGTTTTTTATATAACCTATGACACTCGGCAATAATGTGGCTTTCTATTGGTGAAAGAATTTTTAAAATCGGTTCAGTAGATCCCGAGATTACCCCTTACAATTTAACAAATATACAAACACACAAACTTTACTTCTTTATAATATTAGTATAGACATGCAAATGCAAAACATAGGTTGATAGTATACTTCCATACAAACATTAGGAGACCTCTACTCAGCAGTGGGTGGAAAAAGGTTGATGATGATTTATTTTATCTATACTAATATTATAAAGAGGAAAGATTTGTATTTTTGTATGTTTGTGTGGAATAAACTCAAAAACTACTGGACCGATTTCAAAAATTCTTTCACCATTCGAATGCTACATTATCCCAAAGTAACATAGGCTATATATATTTTTTTTTATCCACAGCGAAGCGTGGCAGGGAACAGCTAGTTTATTTATAAAACGGATGGTAACACCATAACAGTATTCACCAAGTCGGTGCTACCCTTACATAAAAACTAAACAAAATGTACAGAATAAAAACAAAAATTTATTAAATTACTTATCTAACGTTTAAATGTTTAAACGTTTAAATGGCCGTTTCACAGAGTATGCGAGCTGCCCCTGTGAACTCAGACAGGCTACATTTAAAAATGTCCATTTCGTTAGATATCCTGTTTAATAACGTTGATGATAAAGAGATGTACCCACCGCCAGTGGTGTCCAAGCGTTTCGAGTGTAAGTGGTAGGGTCGACTCCCACCACTGAGTTCTGGGGCATGTGCTCCACCAACCACTGCTGTAGTGAAGCGTCGATGCCTGCAACAAAATACTTGATAAGTAATAAATACAGGGCTATGAGGAAAGGGTATGCTAAGCCGAAAAGGGCTTATAGTACTCATCATTTTGAACAACTTTTACTATGGGACCAACCCTGAAATCGCAAAAAAGAAACCAGCTGTTCCATACATTTTGTCGAGTACCACTGCAAACACAGCTAATAAATAAATAAATAGATTATTCAATGATAGGCTTGCGTTTGACCGCCATCTTGCTTGATGGCCCGCAATGCCGAATATGCCACCACTCACGACTCAAAGACACCCAGAAATTGAATGATCTGGGCCAGATTATATTTATCGGCAAACACTCGAGCAGAACGCTCCACACTCTCGGCTAAACATACCTTGCCTCATCAAAGTCCAGTGCGTAACATCGACCTCAAGATAGAACTGCGTGAAGTATCGTGCGTCAGTCCACACGAGCGCCTGAGTCGCCGTCACCACGGCCGTGCCGGACGAGCCGCGCAGACCGGAGACCCACTCGCGGCGCGCGTCCGCCAGCGCTATGTACTGCGACTAAACGAGGAAAAAACAATAAAAATATTATCTAAAAACAAGCTATTATCAAATAGTCGTCGGAGTTACTTAGTTTTACCAAGTTTCAGCTCAATCGGACATCGGGAAGTGGGTCAAAATTCAGTTGCAAGATTTGACCCGAACCATAGGTAAGTATGTTACGAGTACATACTTGGCAAAAAGAAAAAGAAGAGAGTGTATTCAGATATTACGAGTGATAGAGATGAATAGAAGAAGTGTACATACTGTACCGACCCCACGTAAGTGGGATAAGGGTAGGCAGATGATGATGATGTCTGTAGTGGTAGGGCTCTTTTGCAGAGCCCGCCTGGGGAAGTACCACACCTTTGCCAGTTATTCCACCGCCAAGCAGTAATGTGCAAACATTACTGTGTTCCGGTTGGAAGGGCATTGTTTCCAGTGAAATTACAGGGCAAATGGGAGATTAAACAACTTATATCTCAGGGTGACGAGCGCAGTGCTGTGCCACGCAGGGTTTTGAATTCTGCGAGTTCGAAATTCTGGGTAGCGCAGACCTGTTATGGGCAAACGTGACGTTTAACATCAGGCGAGCGATTTGCTCGTCTCGTCACTCAATTACATTAAAAAAAAAATAATAATGTTACATACTAGGCAAGTTTATTTATTTATTTATTTATTTATTTATTAGACACACAAACAGATTACAATCAATATTATATCAAAATACACACATTTAAAAATCCTGAGCTGGATTGTAATCCAACGCAGTGTGTACAGCAAAACCACATAAATTGTACAAAGGCAAAATTGTCATGAGACGGCCCATCCACATAGCATTATGCTATGTAGATGAGCTGCTCAAGTACGAAATATTAACTATTACTAAAACTAAAACACTAAAATTAAAACTAAAACTATATAAATGGGTTAGAGATGGAGGATACCTTTAATGGTTTAAACATATTTGCTAAACTTGCGATCAAAAATATCGAGTTCAAAATTACTTACTAATAAATCGTTGAACTGACGGGCCATTCTTACTATAGGATTGTAGTAGAATGTATTATTCTTTAATAAAAGCCTTAATCACAGAGATTACAAATCATATTAGTTGCTGTCTACACGAGCGCTTTAGCTGCCATTATCACGGCTGTCAAGCGGCAATAGCGCGTCGCCAGCGCTCCTTTCCCGCTGATCATCGATGAACATCAGCCATGGGCATCAAACTGCACATGCATTGTGAGCATAGGAAACGAGCTCAAACTGAGAACTTTTTTCTTGCGAACATAGGCTGGGCGCATGGTTAGAACACTTACATTATGAACATCGGCGGTAGGTACGATGTAAGAACACATACGTTATGAGCATCGGCGGTAGGTACGATGTGAGAACACTTACGTTATGAGCATCGGCGGTAGGTACGATGTGAGAACACTTACGTTATGAGCATCGGCGGTAGGTACGATGTGAGAACACTTACGTTATGAGCATCGGCGGTAGGTACGATGTGAGAACACTTACGTTATGAGCATCGGCGGTAGGTACGATGTGAGAACACTTACGTTATGAGCATCGGCGGTAGGTGCGATGTGAGAACACTTACGTTATGAGCATCGGCGGTAGGTACGATGTGAGAACACTTACGTTATGAGCATCGGCGGTAGGTACGATGTGAGAACACTTACGTTATGAGCATCGGCGGTAGGTGCGATGTGAGAACACTTACGTTATGAGCATCGGCGGTAGGTACGATGTGAGAACACTTACGTTATGAGCATCGGCGGTAGGTACGATGTGAGAACACTTACGTTATGAGCATCGGCGGTAGGTGCGATGTGAGAACACTTACGTTATGAGCATCGGCGGTAGGTACGATGTGAGAACACTTACGTTATGAGCATCGGCGGTAGGTACGATGTGAGAACACTTACGTTATGAGCATCGGCGGTAGGTGCGATGTGAGAACACTTACGTTATGAGCATCGGCGGTAGGTACGATGTGAGAACACTTACGTTATGAGCATCGGCGGTAGGTACGATGTGAGAACACTTACGTTATGAACATCGGCGGTAGGTACGATGTGAGAACACTTACGTTATGAGCATCGGCGGTAGGTGCGATGTGAGAACACTTACGTTATGAGCATCGGCGGTAGGTACGATGTGAGAACACTTACGTTATGAGCATCGGCGGTAGGTACGATGTGAGAACACTTACGTTATGAGCATCGGCGGTAGGTACGATGTGAGAACACTTACGTTATGAGCATCGGCGGTAGGTGCGATGTGAGAACACTTACGTTATGAGCATCGGCGGTAGGTACGATGTGAGAACACTTACGTTATGAGCATCGGCGGTAGGTACGATGTGAGAACACTTACGTTATGAGCATCGGCGGTAGGTACGATGTAAGCGTCGACGCCAGTCCTCGCGAGCTCACTGCGCACCGCCGTCAGACGCTCCAGACTGCTCTGCCGGCTCAACTTCTCGGCAAATGGTTCTTGGACTGTGAAAGCATATTCTTTTTATTCGATTGTCCCAAATAAATTCAAGAATATGTTTCATATCTTTGTATGCAAAGGTGACTTGACCCAGAGGATTCTTGGCTTTGATTTATGAAATTCAGCCTCCTTAATTAAATTGCAATGTACGAGTATGATTGCATACGCAATAGAAAACTAAGACAATGTATTTGAATATTACGACCTGTTTGGTCAGATGGGCAGATGTTTGAATGATAAATTTAAATAGGCCCAGACCCAGAACCTATCTGTTCCGGGTCTGGGTGTTAATTGTCCTTGTCTTTGTGTTCCATGGCATCCGCGACACGGGGAATCCTAGTAAAGAGCTATGAGTGTGAAACGTTTTTATTTATTATCAGCTTTTGTGTCGAGGTTTTTTTTAACTTACCTGTTCTATACAATTTGCTGCAAAATATTGGAAAGCATTTAATAAATAACTGTAAAGGATAAGGTACCTACTAACCATAAATTGGTGCATCGGGTTCTGCAGAGTTGAAGTATCTCATTGGAATGCGGCCTGAGGCCAGGTCGGCTGTCAATCTGAAAATAGTAACGTATTGTATACAGGGTTATTCATAAAGGGTATGCTAAGCCGAAAAGGGCTCATAGTACTCATCATTAATGAACAACTTTCAACAAAAAAATCAACTGTTCCATACATTTTGTCGAGTGTCATTGACATTTTTCTATGGAACAGCTGATTTTTTTTTTGCGAATTTCGGGTTGGTCCCATAGTAAAAGTGGTTACTAATGATGAGTACTATAAGCCCTTTTCGGCTTTGCATACCCTTTATGAATAACTCTATAGATAGTATAGAAAATAATTACATTTTGGAGAACTAGTTATAGAGTTTTTTTTTTGTTTAATTGAGTGACGAGATGAGCAAATCGCTCGCCTGATGTTAAACGTCACGTTTGCCCATAACAGTTCTGCGTCACGCAGAATTTTGAACTCACAGATTTCAAGACCTGTAACGTTATGCGTTACCATATACGGAATGGTTTTCGAATATTCAACATTTTAGGTGACCACGAGACCGGTTCCAGCTACACTTCCGTGTCTGAGGACTACCGTCGGACACTCCGGTCACCTTCAACACGAGAGCGCCCACCCTCACCTTTGGCGTTTGAGCAGGGGAGTGCAGGTCCCAATCGGAGAAGACAAGGAATCAGCCGTTATCAAGCCCGTAACCACCCTCATTTTGTTCCCGGCTCAGTTAGCTCGGTGGCAAATAAATTTGTTCACGGCACCTACCCGTTTTATTTATGAACCTCGAGTAGGCAGGCACTAAAACCTAGTCGTGACAGACCCTGCGCGGCACAGCACTGCGCTCGTCACCCTGAGATATAAGATGTTTAATCTCCCATTTGCCCTGAAATTTGACTGGAAACAATGCCCTTCCAACCGGAACACAGTAATGTTTGCACATAACTGCTTGGCGGTGGAATAACTGGCAAAGGTTACTTCCCCAGGCGGGCTCTGCAAAATACCAGTACAAACTACTACAGAGTTCTAATCTAATTTATTTCACTAATGTTATATTCAAATGCATAAGTGAGTTTGTTTGATATGCGTCTACTTTTCATCATCAATAATTTTTCAATTTAATGAATGGATTTAAGCGAATAATAATAATTTTTAATTCTCTTTAGGCACACTCGTGCCACTATCAAATGGGACACCGCAATATACTGCTGTGTCATGTCTAGAACGTAACTCAATGGATGTAGCCTTGTATCAAAGATATCACGCACAAAACCAATTAACACTTTAACTGCTGCTAACAATCACATGCGTTTGTGTTTTTTGCGTCTGGCGTGTGTAGCCGCATTCACGTTGCACAAAGGAAAACACAAGGTATGTGTTTTCAGTAGTGAAAATGTTTTATATTGTCTTTTTGTTAATTCGGAGTACAAATATATAGCAGGTATAGTATCATTTTAACTGACATAGACAACTTTTACTTAAATGTTGTATCAATCTAAATTCTTAATTACGTTATAGAAAGTCACTGCACAATTTATACGAGTAGGTAGGTAGGTACCTACCTAATTAAATTGTAAAATTCAGTACGACATCTAAATAAAAAATTCGTTCTTTGTCTCTCCTGAAACATAACGAAGTTTTATAGATATCTCTGTGGCATAATGCTCTTGATATCTAGGGTCAACTATTACCTACCTATAAGTATTTATTTTTGCCAATTTTCGAAAGTCGTAGAACAAAACTTGCTAAAATCAATGCATAGGTACCTAAAAGCCGAAGCAAAGGGTCTTCTGTGTTTTAAATTTGATCCTGTATAAGTACTTAAACTTAGAACATTAAAAAAATATAAATATACTTACAAATAACATAATAACACCCACACACACGTCGCCGCCATCTTGGCAAATGACCAATTTGTCGATAACTTACCCAATCTTTAATCATATCATATTGATTGTGGGATTTAGATTGCGTTAATAACTGTAGGTATCATATAATCTCTTAGATATATTAAACTGGTATTATTGTATAGTACCTACATAGGTATAATATTATGTTGCGTGCAAACTGCACAATGCTTAGAATATTTTGCTGCATTTTACCTGAAATGAAAAGTTCCATGTAGGTATTTATAGCATTTATCATGTAAAAGTTCATCAAGAGTTGGAAATGTCGATTGGAAAGCTACACTATCCCTAAGTATAGGCTATCTTTTATAGCCCCAAACCTACGAGGCAAACTGCCGAGAATCAACTTACCCCATTTACACTCGCGTACGAGTCGCGAGGCGAACGACGAAGCGCGGGGCGAGGTGCGAGTGTGAACAGACGCTCGTGGCTCGCCGCGTCATTCGCCTCGTCATTCGCGGCGCTCGCGTCCGGAGCGGTTTTTGGGGCACGAGTCAAAGGACCTCGCGTCGCACGCGAGTGGATGTTTACATTCGCCCTCCCGCTTCATTCTGGCTTCTACATCGTGCCGCGCAGGTTGTGTTTAGTTTTAACAAATACGCAAAAATTTAACACTTTGACAGCCGAAGGTTTTAAAAAGCGCCTTCCCTGGTTCGCCGGCGATTTTCGCCGATATTGCAACATGTATAAAATGAGAACTATCAATGATGGATCTATAATTCTTTTTTTATTTACACTATTGATTTGTTTATTTTTAGGATAAAAATAAAAAACATATGTAAATTGGTTTTTTTTATTTAAAAATGTAATACAAAAAAGGGGGTTTATAAAAAAAATAAAAAGTCGAACATGAGCTCTCGAGATAGCGGTGCGGTAGCACTGGCGGAGCGCGCCACTCGATCGCTTGTTCCACTCACACCTAGCGCCCCGTCTGGGTAAATCATACATGTGTGCGTAACTAAAGCATCATACTGCTATACCAATACACGCTAAACACGCACCACGGACGTCGTTTTCAATAAAACCTAGGAAAGTCAATGCCGTACTGAGTGATCAGCGTCCTGAGGCAATCAACCTGACACGTACTCGGTACGTGACCGGCAAAAAGAACGAATAATTTGGGACCCTAAACATAAATGCCACAAGAATTAATAATATTTAAATTCATTATTAATTAATTATTATTAATTAATATTTAATATTTAAATTAGTGACGTAGCAGTATAAGCCCAGTGTGCACAAACTTGTTGCTGCTAAGACTTCGACGTCCTCCATTGTTGCTAGCTCAAAGACGACTGAACTCGGCACGCGAGTGTAAACAGGCAACTCATTTACCATCGATCAACACGAGCCTCGCACGAATGACGCGGCGAACGACGAGGCGCGGGACGAAGCGCGAGTGTAAATGGGGTATGTACCCAGAATTTGCAGGGCAGGGCAAGCGAGACAGACATAGCGCGCAGAGCAGGACAGGCATGGCCGTGCCTATTTGATACTATGTACCATAATTATCGTATTGTAGCTCATTTCCTGAATTAAATTAATCCACAGTCTAAAGAACCTAAACTTATTGTCTTCTATAAATCAGCAAAACATCTTTTGACCTATAAACTTGTGATTTTTTGAACAAAAAGTTTTATAGGTTTTTAAAAACCTTACCTATATGATTTCAATGACCTAGTGCACCTCAGTCCATTTCTTACAATTTCATATTCGAAAGTGTAATCACATTAATTCTTTGATAAAATAACGATCTCTTATCAAAGCAGATATTCAATGCAATCAATCAATAAGTAAATAACGTTTCACACTCATAGCTCCCTACTAGGATACCGTGTCGGGGATGCCATGGAACACAAAGACAAAGACAACTTCAGCGCACGAATAGCTCTTATTCGTTCGTTCGTTTTAAACTACAGTTTTTGACGATAAATAAAAGTATAATTAAAAGAAAACATTATAGACAAAACCAAATATACAATGAACTAGCAAAATATAATATTAAACAAGATATTAAATCGCGGTAGCACGCGGAGGATACGGATCATGTGTTGATTTCACGTAACGAGTAGGTACAGTGGCGAGACAGTGCCCTCGGTTTGTATTAACAGTTTGACGAGGCGAGACAGTCCCTAGAACCACGGTTTGTTTGCTCGGCCGAGTGTGCCCATTTACTGTGGCTATTTAGCGGGCGGTGGAAGACGCATGCGCCGTGTTTCCTAGGACATCGATGGTGTTTCCTTACAAAACTTGGCAGGTGGCCCTTCGTTGTGGCCTAGCACAACTTTGACGAACAAGAACATTATTTTTACAAAACAAAAAACAAAAACCGACTTCAAAAGACCGACTATTGAGTTATTCATCTATTTGTCGCGCACGTACTTCATGCAAATTTAAGACTTATATGGTTTTCTCATGGATACCATTATCAGAACTGGACTAAATTGCAATGGGACCAAATGGGAAGCGTCAGCTTTCTAATAAAAAAGAATCATCAAAATCGATTCACCCAGTCAAAAGTTATGAGGTAACAAACATAAAAAAAAAAAACATACAGACGAATTGAGAACCTCCTCCTTTTTTGAAGTCGGTTAAAAAATAGGTATAGATATAAGGGAGTATTCAGTAGAAAAGTGTACGCCATTTAAGCTCGTCAGAGGAGCTCTTGGCAGGCGTAAATGGCATACTCTTTTCTGTGCTCGGTTTCCTCTGGCTCCGTTTGGCGCGAGATAATTTAAATCGTCAGGAAAGTGCTTGAGCGAGCACGCTAACAACTAATACCCAGACCCAGATGTTTAAATGCATCATTCAAACATCTGCCCGGCCGGGAATTGAACCCGGGGCCTCTTGCTCATATTAAGGCAGACGTACTACTGAGCTAAACCGATAGAAAAAAGATTGTTCCATACATTTTGTCAGTCATTGACATTCTTCTATGGAACAGCTGTTTTTTGCGAATTCCGGGTTGATCCAATAGTAAAAATTGATCATAATGATGAGTACTAAGTTATAGCCCTTTATGCATTTAGGGTGAGCGGTCGTCTGGTTGTTAATCACAAGGATCTTGTATCTAACAATTTATGCCCTTCCACGAAAACTAAAACCTAAAGGAGAATGGACAGTAACAAAGTGGTCGACCTCTTTTTTGACAAGCCAAAAAAAAACAATCATTTTTTACAAAATTTTTATTTCTTTCTTACACTTATAGTAAACGATCACAAGATTGCAAGATATGTACGTAGTTATTATTCAATACAAATTAATTATAATATTATTTATGTAATACCATGATCACAATTTCTAATGCCGGTTTCACACTCTCGCCGAACAGACTACGCGACTTGGTCGCAATCGTACGCGATCACATGGCTTTTTTCAATCCAGGGAAGTCTTGGCCGCTCGAGATTATCTCGGTCAATGTCACTGTCATAACATTTTTAATGAGTGCGACAGTGACCGAGATAATATCTCATTCAAATTCACATAGCCAGTTTTTGGGCTCAACAGACTCGACAAAAGCGTCTACGAACTTGCTCTGTCTCGGCGAAAGTGTGCAACCTGCAAAATAGCTAAGGCGGAGGAAACTGATCATCAGCTCTTTCACACATTGAAGATTTAAAATCACTGAATGGGTTTAACACTCAGCGCCACCGACACGCCTGGCGTGTCCTCACGAATACTTATCGCCATGTCGCGAGCGCGCCAGGCGTGTCGCGGTTATATAGGGTAGTATCGCTGAAAACTACTAGAAAATAATGGTGGCATTGAATGTGTTAAATAAAAAAGGAATACATTAAAATATTTTTGAAAATTTGAAAATGTGAAATTAATAGCTACCAAAACAAAACACATCTTAAAAACATTTCAATATATTTGATTTTTTTTAACTTCTTGTATAATCTTCCTGTGATTTGCATTTTGTCTTCAAAACGCGTGAAAGAGATACAACGATCGTTTATCTCACCTGCTTTAAATAATCATACTAAGGGGTCGTCCATTAAGCACGTGGTGTTTTTAGCCACTTTTTCATCCCCTCTTCTCCCTGGTAATACATAAATTACCAACCTCCCCCCGCCAATATCACCTATATTTTATTTGATACAAATTGTCTTTAAAATTATTAGAATTTAACGAAAAAATAAATACATTGATAACTCACTACACCCCCCCCCCCCCCCCCCCACCCCCTTGTGATATTTCGTGATGTTTCGACAGAGCTTACTATCCCCCCCCCCCCCCGAGCCTCACGTGATTAATGTACGATCCCTAAGATGCTCAGAGATCGCTTCAAAATTAGGAATGAATGGTTAACATATTCAGAAATGCAATAAACAGCTTTTTACTTAGCTTTAAATTATGTATCTTCTTTCTTGTGTTTTTAACTCCCGACGTAAAATAACGTTTCTCACTCATAGCTCCCCCACTAGGATACCCTGTGTCACTGTGTTGGATGCCATGGAACACAGAGACAAGGACAACTAACACCCAGACACAGAGCAGATATTTAAATTCAGCATTCAAACACCTGCCCGGCCGGGAATTGAATCCGGACCTCTGGCTTATTAGGCGGATATACTACCGGTGACTCGATTGAGTGTTCTTAACTATGATTTAAAAGAATTTGGTTCAGCCATTTGAAAATTATTACGTCTTGTCTAGGGGGTCGTTCATAAATTACGCCACACGTAAAGGGGGAGGGAGGGGGTCGACGAAGTGTGACATTGTGTGAGAAGGAGTCGTTAGCTTAATGAAGTCACACTTCGTAATGTTATATCTAAAAATTAAAACGCGATTTTATTAATTTCATAATTTTAGATGTGAAATTGCAAATATGTGACGTCTAAGAGAGGGGAGTCTCATATGTGACCAGCTGTGACGAGGGGGTCCAAATATCATGAATTCGTGTGATGTAATTTATGAATGACCCCCTAGTCGGGGGTTTATTAGTATTTCTTTTAATTGCTAAAAACTACTACCATCTTTTAGACATTACAGCACAGTGATTATTATGGAAAAGTTACATCAAAAACAGCTTAGACTTATACAGTACATATATGTGTTGTGTATATGTAATAAAATGTAAATGTGTAAAGTCATATTAAAAATGCCTTAAAAACTATAGAGCATCGTTTCTCGAAGATTTTTGCTATTTCTCAATAAAGTGCATCATAAAAGATTCAGCAATATCCTAGCACAACGTTAGCTACAAAATTGTATTTACAATTTTACATATTTATAAAGTTCATACAATATCTTTAAATTTTTCTAAAATATATTTTCCTTATAAATTTTGGTCAACATTTATCACTATTTTGCCAATAATTTGTCAAATAATTTAGACTTAATTTGCCAATAATTTTGTCAAATTTCATAAATTACAATATTATTTAGATCTAAATTTTTGTGATTTTTCTTCCTCAGATTAACCTCCATTGATTCAATACTCGAAAAAATTGCTTTCTTGTTCAATAGAAACAACTTTTACTAAGAAGCCAACTCTAAAACCGCTGTTCCATACATTTTGTCGAGTGTCATTGACATTTTTCTATGGAACAGCTGTTTTTAACCGACTTCAAAAAAGGAGGAGGTTATCAATTCGTCTGTGTTTTTTTTTATTTTTTTTTTATGTTTGTTACCTCATAACTTTTGACTGGGTGAATCGATTTTGATGATTCTTTTTTATTAGAAAGCTGACGCTTCCCATTTGGTCCCATTTCAATTTAGTCCAGTTCTGATAATGGTATCCATGAGAAAACTATATAAGTCTTAAATTTGCATTAAGTACGTGCGCGACAAATAGATGAATAACTCAATAGTCGGTCTTTTGAAGTCGGTTTTTGTTTTTTGTTTTGTAAAAATAATGTTCTTGTTCACTCGCAAATTCCGGGTCTCACAGTAAAAGTTGTTCATTGATGAGCACTATGAGCCCTTTTCGGCTTAGCGTACTCTTTTCTTACAGCTCTGTAGCGGTATCTATAGAAGGTAATCTGTACCATATCTCATTCCAAATAAGATTTTTTTACTCATAAATGAGTAAAAAAATGAGTAAAATGATAATGAGTATTTTCTTAGACAGAATCTTGTTAAATTAAAAAAAATTATTCCTAATTCAGAATAATTCAGATTTCATTTATTCAGGAGGAAAATTCTGGATTTGTACAGGGTCATAAGGAAAGGGTATGCTGAACCGAAAACAGCTCGTAGTGCTCATAATTTAAACAACTTTTACTTTGGAACAAACCCTGAAATCGCGAAAAAAATATCAGCTGTTCCATAGAAAAATGTCAATGACACTCGACAAAATGTATGGAACAGCTGATTTTTTTTGCGAATACTATGAGCCCCTTTCGGCTTAGTTTTATACCCTTTCCTTGTAACCCTGTATGAATTCAAAATTTTTCAGAGACAAAAACTCATTGAAAACTGACTTTAGGGACGTAATTTATGAATGGCCCCTTATGTCAACAGTTTTTATACAAATTTGACCCTTATCTCTTATGTCTGTAAATTCAGATTATCATAGACAAAAAACTCATTTAAAACTGACATCATATCGACAATTTTTATACGAAATTGACTCTTATTTTAGATCTTTGTAAATTCAAATTTTATCAAAGACAAAAAAACTCATAAAAAATTACCTCATTTCGAGTTTTATACAAATTTGACCCTAAACTCAGATCTCTGTAAATTCAATTTTTTCATAGACAAAACCTGTTCCCATGTCGAAAGTTTTACGAAATTGACCCTTATCTCAGTCCGAGTAAAGTCTTGTTTCCCTTGAGCGCGGCGCGTAGTTTCTTCACCAACGCCGACGGTTGAATGAGTACGGAGGCCTCCGTCCCGCGAAGACTTAGCCGGTTCATATCTTCATCGCCGACCTGGAATGAACGAGTGAATGAAAAGAGTGAACGAGTAAGTTAATAAATGAAAAGAGTGATTAATTGAACGAGTGAGTTAATGAATGGAAAGAGTGAGTAAACAAGTGAAAAGAGTGAGTGAATGAATGGAAAGAGTGAGAGAACAAGTGAAAAGAGTGCGTGAATGAATGCAAAGAGTGAGTGAACGAGTGAAAAGAGTAAGTGAATGAACGAGTAAGGGAATGAATAGAAAGCGAGTGAGTGAATGAATGGAAAGAGAGTGAGTGAATGAATGGAAAGAGTGAGTGATTGAATGAAGTCATGAACAAAATTACTGAAATTGTTTCCAAAACGCTGGCCCCATTACCACGTTTTACAGCGATGCTCACCCTTTGAGTGAGATAAAGGCCAGCTTTTTGGTCACGCGATAGAATACAAATCCGCTGTAATACAGGGTTATAGGGAAAGGGTATGCTTAGCCGAAAAAGACTTACAGTACTCATCATTACGGATAATTTTTACTTTTTAACCGACTTCAAAAAAGGAGGAGGTTATCAATTCGACTGTATGTTTTTTTTTATTATTTTTTTTTATGTTTGTTACCTCATAACTTTTGACTGGGTGAATCGATTTTGATGATTCTTTTTTTATTAGAAAGCTGACGCTTCCCATTTGGTCCCATTTCGATTTCGTCCAGTTCTGATAATGGTATCCATGAGAAAACTATATAAGTCTTAAATTTGCATTAAGTACGTGCGCGACAAATAGATGAATAACTTAATAGTCGGTCCTTTGAAGTCGGTTTTTGTTTTTTGTTTTGTAAAAATAATGTTCTTGTCTTACAACCCTGTTTACAAAACTATTTTTTGTTATTTACATTTATTACCTTGACTAAGTTGATGGGCCGGTTGTTCACTTCAGTGACTGCCCACTTTCCCAGCGGTGGGATGCCCGCCGCCGCCGCTGGAGAATCACTCTCCACCGAAGTTATATTGCACTCGCTGTCCAGTTTTATACCTGTTAATAAAAAAATGTTGTTTTACCGTCTATCTGAAAGAATAATTACATTTTGACGTTTCACTTTTCGTGAGGCACATTTTTATATTTTATTTTTATTCAGGCTTGCATTTGACCGCCATCTTGCCTGATTTTAAGCAACGATGCGGTCTTACTTTGTACACGCGTGCTATGGGATGTAATTTTAAACAATTTAACTGTTTTATTTCATCACAATATGTACAATTTTAAATCACTATTTTTTTATTCTTCAAACGTCGTGTCACAATGTTCGTTACCATACTCCTTCGAAACGGCTTGACTGATTTTTATGAAATTTTACATGCTTCAGTAGAGCCGTGGTAGCTCAGTGGGAGAACCGCCGCTTCGCATTCTTGAGGTGGCGGGTTCAAACCCCGACTCGTACCAATGAGTTCTTTAGGACTTATGTACGAATTTACATACCACTGGCTTTTCGGTGAAGGAAAACATCGTGAGGAAACCTGCATATGTAGTTCACGCAAAAAGGGCCGATTACCGGCCTAGTTGCGGAAAAAGAGCCCGCTCTTTATCTTTTTTTACATGCTTCAGTAGGTCTGAGAATCGGCTACTATCTATTTTTCATTCCCCTAGGTGATAAGGGTTGTCCACCCCTAACATTATTTTTTTATTGGACAAAATTTTTACTTTTTAATAATGTGGCATTAAAAAATACATACAACCCTAAATTTTCACCCTTCTATCACCTATTTTTTAATAGTCACTAGAAATAATTTTTATGGCAAAACAACGTTTGCCGGGTCAGCTAGTATTTAAATAAATTTTACCAATAAATTTTATTATTTTGTAGACGTAAGTCACATAGTGATGTTAACACTTTAACTGCTGCTAACAATTACATGCGTTTGCTTAAACTGCGGCTAATAATAAAATGCGTTGTGATTTACGCGCCTGGCGTTGCACAAAGGAAAACACAAGGTATTTGTTTTTAGCAGTCAAAGTGTTAATGTTATTTACCTGTACTTTCTTGATCTCTTTTGTTGATTACATATATTTTCCCTAGCGGCACGCGATGGAACAATATGTCGACCTGTAACAATAAAATGTATATATTTTGGAGAATGATTGCCCATAACAGGTCTGCGTCACCCAGAATTTAGAACTCTTAGAATTCGCGTCCCTGCGCGGCACAGCACTGCGCTCGTCACCCTGAGATATAAGTTGATTTGTTTGAATTTGTCTCAGAGTGTAGGGGAACAAATCGGCGCTTGTATGTATGTATGTTTGTCCGACGATAACGGTTACGACGTGACGATAATAATGGTTGATCCGATCTTGATAAAACTTTGCAAGCAAGTACTCCATTTCAATACAATTTTTAGGTTCAAATATGAGCGAAATCGGTCGTGGGGTTGTGAACAAATATGGGCGCGAGGTTCAGTTCGCCGCTAACTACGTAGAGTAGAGAGAGAGAGAGAGAGAGAGAGAGAGAGAGAGAGAGAGAGAGAGAGAGAGAGAGAGAGAGAGAGAGAGAGAGAGAGCGGGTGAGACGCGTGTCTTAAAAGGTCGGCTCGAGTGTTACAGGTCGGTGTGTTTCTATAGGAGACGGCGGTCGCTTACCATCAGGCGGCCTGTTTGCTTGTCTACCACAAAAAAAAACATAAAAAATAATGTCTATGGCATAAAAAAAAGAAGGATTGTTTACCGCATGCGCCCTCGCCCTCGCAACAAGCGCCCGCGCGTGCGCCGCGTCCCCGGGCTCCGCCCCGCGCACGGCGCGCACGCGGTCCCCGGCGCGCCCCGCCACGCGCACTCCGCTGCTGCCCCACCACGCCACCCTGCAACAATGACATACAAGTTTACTGTCACTCATACGGAGTGACAACCCTCTACGTCACCCTGGAACAATGCAACACAACTTTACTGTCACTCATACGGAGTGAGACCCCACTATGTGACTATGTTTTTTTTTTACCCAGTGGAAATCCTTTATGGATACCACGCCCGCCCCGGGGGAGGCAGGGAGGTTATGTGGGAGTCTCCGCCCTAGTGGCGGCATACCCACTAAAACCACTGGGGAATTCATCGTCCGCCTGGTAGGGCAAGGTGGTGTCGCGTTAGCATTGACCACTTTGCCCCGGCGACGGGCCCGATTAGGGCCCCCTGCACCCATGGCGGGGTGACCCTGTTCCCCAGGATCACCCCCCAGACAGTGTGGGGTCGTGCAGGCCGGGAGAGTCCCCCGACTCTACCGGCAACCCCACTGCCGAGGAGCAAGGAGACGGGCGAACCGCCCTCTCGCTCCCCAGCCCCGCTCGCTCGCACGTGGTGGGCAGTGTGGTTAGCACCACCCACCCCGCCTTAAGCCCACGTTCCTTTCACACCCGGCCGCGAACCTCACGCGACGAGGTGCAAAAGGAACCCTCCTCTTTCCCTTGCACTCCCGACCGCGACCCACACGCGGCGAGGAGCACAAGGAAAACCCTCCTGGTGGCACCGCTGTCACCGCCCGAGCGTGGAGCGCCGTTTCCTCCAGCGTCCACCACACTCGTCACCGGCGGCAGCAATGCCACCGTCCAAGTGTGGAGCGCCGCATCCCCCAGCGTCCACCACACTCAGACCCTCCTCCTTTCCTTGCACTCCCGACCGCGACCCACACGCGGCGAGGAGCACAAGGAAGACCCCCCTGGTGGTCCGAGCCATCGCTCAGACCCCGGCTCATCCGCTGTGCCCTCTGCTAATCAGCCCTCTGCTGCCAGAGGGACACGCGGAAGGCCCCACCTCGGGTTCCTCTTCGTTTCACCGGGCTCAGTGCCACGGCTACTTATCCCCCCCGCCACGGAAAGGCGGGAACGATGAATTTAAATAAATATTCAGTCAAAAAAGTATCGGGAATGGATGATTTGTTTTGGGTTCCAAATTCAAATTTTTGTTTTTATTGTTGTTGTTAGATTGGCACGACTGTTATCCATTTTGGCGCGGAGTTTGAGTTGCGTCTGTTATTTAGATTAAATATGGTGCTGTTTTTAGTTAGGTCATGTCTAGTGTGTATTACGAATTTCATCATGGACAAAAACATCGAACAAAGAGTTTGTCTTAAATTTTGCATCGCCAATGGAATTTCGTGTTCGGAGTCACTAAAAATGTTACAGAAGGCTTACGGCGAATCGACTTTATCAAAAACACGTGCTTATGAGTGGTACAAAGCGTTCAAAAGCAGTCGAGATGTGATGGAAGATTTGCCTCGCTCTGGTAGGCCATCAACGTCTGCAACTGAAGTTAACATCGCAAAAGTGAAGGAAATAGTGACTGAAAATCCTCACTCAACTTTGAGAGAGATAGCCGCTGAACTTTCTGTATCTCACGAGTCGATCCGTACCATTTTAAGTAATCATTTGGGTATGAAACATGTTACCGCTCGGCTAGTCCCAAAAGACCTGAATTTTCTCCAAAAACTCAATCGCATGAGAGTCGCTGAGGACATGCTAGAACGGGTCAATTCCGACCCAACATTTATGAAACGCATTGTTACTGGTGACGAGACGTGGGTTTACGAGTTTGACATGCAAACTAGTTTAGTAGGCACCCGTTTTCAATCGGTAGGAGACATAAAGGAGAATTCGAGGCGAGAACTCAACTCAATTCCGGAAACAGCGTTTAAAAAATGTTTTGATGATTGGATTATTCGTTGGCGTAAGTGTATCGTTTCTGAAGGAGCATACTTTGAAGGTGATAAAATAAATTTGGATGAATAACAAACATTTTGTGTATTATTGATATTTTCCCGGTACTTTCTTGACAGAGTAGTATGTGCTCTGGGTCCGGGTGTCAGTTGTCCTTGTCTTTGTGTTCCATGGCATCCGACACAGGGTATCCTAGTGGGGATCTATGAGTGTGAAACGTTTATTTATTTTATTTTATTAGTTTAACACTCACCAAACCTGTTTATTATAGTCCGCAAAGACCGGCGGCTCGGCACATCTCACGGCGGCGACTAGCGCTGCCCCGCGGCGCTGCTCGCTGCGGAGTGTGGCGGCTTGTCGCGCGCGGAGCGTCTGCAGGAGGGGGGCGGGGGCGGAGGGGGGCGACTGACCTACAAACAAACAAACAAAATCATCATTATCAACCTTTAATTCTCCCACTGCTGGGACACAGGTCTGATTAGTCCGTATTCCACCACGCTGCCAAGTGCCGGTTGCTGGATTCACGTACGCCATTAAATTTCTCTTTCGGACATAGTTTTAAATCGCGTTTTAGCATAAATATAAAAACTTGAAAATTGGGGGGACCTAAAATTGTAAACTTTTACTTAACTTTTTACTCTTACCATTGCTAAGCGAGCTGCTCCTCCGCCGACTTCTGTCGCTGCGGGCTTCGGGCCGCGACACGTGGACCAGCTTTACTGGAGACTGCTCCGATGTCCTTTACACAGAATATTTATTATTTTAATACAAAATGATACAAAATGGCCGCCATTTTTCAAAATGATTCAAGGGGGTTGATTTATTGCATCCGGGGGTTTTTGGGGTCCCTGCTTCCATTTTATGACGCTTTTTACATGCTCTCAAAAAAGGAGGGCTAAATTAATTATCGGTTCCCGAGGTATAATCCACGCAGGCGAAGCCGTGGGCAGAAGCTAGTTTTAATACAAAATGATATAAATTAAGTGAATATCGCTGGTTGCAATGTTATAACGTTCTTTTAGCATTGTTGTCGTTAGTTCACTAACTGGTACAGTACTGAAATCATGGTACAGTACTGAAATCAGTATTGGTGCGAATAGGCTATTTGACACTATTAAAAATATGCTACGAAATGTGGTCATTCCATTAGGTAATAACATAAAAAAACATATTTATCTCTGTTTTATCCAAAAATATTTATAGATTTTTCAAAATAAACAAAATAAATTCAAATTATTTTTTAAAATTCTTCAGCCACAAGAACGCTCTGTGATTGGCTACACCTCGCGTGACGTCAGACGCAAGTAAACATTGTTTAATGCTAAGACACTGTGTGATTTTATAATGTACACTTTGGTACAAGTTTGACGTTTGTCAAAGAATAAAGTTTGCTTACTTGCCTGTGACGTCACGCAAATCACATGTCGTCCGCCATTACCGAAACAGCGTTTTTAGCGCGAATATTGTAATTTAAATTTTAACACAGTATTTTACGAAAAATACTGCAAATTTCGCAGAAATATACATGTGGTGTATTAATCATATGCCAACGAATAATTTAAAACAGTTTTTCAAAATCAGTCAAATAGCCTATTCTATATAGAGTTATTCATAAAGGGTATGCTAAGCCGAAAAGGGCACATAGTACTTATCATTATGAACAACTTTTACTATGAGACCAACTCGAAATTCGTGAAAAAAAAATCAGCTGTTCCATAGAAAAATGTCAATGACACTCGACAAAATGTATGGCTCTACAGCTGATTTTTTTCGCGAATTTCGTTTTGGTCCCATAGTAAAAGTTGTTCTTAGTGATGAGTACTATAAACCTTTTTCGGCTTAGCATACCCTTTATGAATAACCCTGTATTCTGTGAACATTACTGTATCACATTAATGATTGGTGTGCTGCAGTAAAGTTAAAATGTTCTGTTAATATTTAAGTGGTAAGTAGTTTTAGGTTTTACGAGGGCGGCACTAAAAGTATCGGGAATGGAATATTTCCACTGTTCCTGTCATATTTAAATCTTTTTAATTGAAAACTCCTTGGTTTTAAAATCGAATACCATTTATTTATTAACACGCTTTTATTAGCTTCACCTGTATGTTTGTATGTATGTTTGTAACCGACTCCTTTGAGCGCGTTTTTGACCCACTTTAAACGGTCAGATTTCTTTCAAACTTTGTAGATATATCGAGGACCAATGACAATACACTAAACAAGGCGTGTTTTTTTAGTTTTTTTTAACTATTAATTATTTTAAAAAAGATTCTCGGTCTTGTCACAAGATCTTGTCAAACTTGTTTAGTCGTTGAGAAAATGGAATTGACTCGAGACAAAAACATTTTAATACATTGAGTGTATTAAAACATTGAGTGATTTAATAAAATTGCAAGTTCTCACCTATCCTGCTGCCTCTCAGGGCTCTCGTGCCGTTTCCCATGAGCCATCCCTCGCAACCGAGTCAGTAGGGACAGCTCGGTGAGTCCCCGCTTCCAGATGGGCTTGGGTTGGACGGACTCTATCTTCTCTGGAATAAGGTTGCTTTTGCAAATTATGAAGTAATTGTGGCGCCCCGCAGTTCCACCCGTAATAATGAAAAACGGTTATTATGAAACTCGTATCAATCTAATGAAAAATTAAAAATAAATTCGATAAAGAAAAATCAGCTGTTCCATAGAAAAATGTCAATGACACTCGACAAAATGTATGGAACAGCTGATTTTTTTCGCGAATTCTGGGTTGGTCCAATACTAAAAGTTGTTCATAATGATGAGTACTATGAGCCCTTCTCGGATTAGCATACCTGTATTTATTTTTAAGTATTTATTAGTAAGGTATAGAAACTTACCCACTTTTCCATTTCTTTTGACTCCATTATTTTGTTCTATCCTAGCTTCTCTCCGTGGCGATAAGTCGTAGGTATTCTGACTGGGCGTTCTTTCAACATTCGACCTTATTCCCCTTGTATTAGAGTCTCCAATCGACACAGAATTTACATGCATTCTAGGATTCGACGCTTCAGAATTTAGTACATTGGACGTTGTTGTTATTGTTGTAACATTCGCTGCCGTTGTTGTAACATTCGTTGTAACATTACTGAGGGTAGTCGTAACATTTCTGATATTCCTATGAGTTGGCGTTACATTTCTTTGTGTGATGTTCGTGGTAGTTGTTACATTACTTGTCGTAGAAGGAATATTAGAAGAGGTTATCTCATTTATGCTGCTGTTATTTTGACTTAAAAATAAGTATTCATACGTCGAATCCGAGTTTATTGAATCTAAGTTCGGTAACGATGATTTTCTAACTTTTTCTTGACTTTTTAACCGTCTTATTGATAGAGGAGAGGCTCTGATTTCGTTTGAGGTGGACGCCAAACACAGCCGTTCGTACAAACCATCGCTGTCATTTCTGACATCTGTCACCTTGACGTCTCCTGTCAAACTGACTGTCGTTGTCAGGCTCAGGTGTCCGTACTCCGGTTCGTTTTTTGAAAAAACTGTTCCGTATTCGTTGGAGTTCTGTACGTTCACTTCTGTGTTGACGATGTTGACGAAATTAGGGTTTCTTGGTGCCGATTTGAAGTTGAAATCGAATACGTCGGTTTCGGACCCGATGACTGGTATGGCTGTGTGTGGGGGCTCTTTGTTTGAAACTTGTATTACTGTTATGTTGGTGGGACGGTCACTGGAAATTAAAAATTATGCTCAGGATTTTAGTCTGATTGGTTTAACACTTTGACTGCTGCTAATAATCACATGCGTTTGCCTAAACTGCGGCTAATAGACACATGAGTTGTATTTTACGCGCCTGGCGTGTGTAGGCGCATTCGCGTTGCACAAAGGAACACAAAACGTATGTGTTTTCAGCAGTTAAAGTGTTAAGTAGAGAATATATTAGTAGGCCTAGCATAAATTCTGACGTAAAATACGTAGCGAATATTCGATACAAATATGTATGAACATTTGTAGTGTCCATTTACGCCCTATATCCCAATCCCAATACCGCCGAGAAAGGCACTGTCCTATATTCTTACTACATTTGTCTATCAAATACTCGCTACGTATTGTACTACAGAACATTACTGTGTTCCGGTTGGAAGGGCATTGTTTCCAGTGACATTACAGGGCAAATGGGAGATTAAACAACTTATATATCTCAGGGTGACGAGCGCAGTGCTGTGCCGCGCAGGGTCGTGAATTCTGCGAGTTCAAAATTGTGTGTGGCGCAGACCTGTTATGTGCAAACGTGACGTTTAACATCAGGCGAGCGATTTGCTCATCTCCTCACTCAATTACATAAAAAAAAAGAATTTATGCTAGGCTTACAAAATTGACATCAATTTAATATTAAATGTCTGAGAATCATACCTCATTCCGTTTTCCACAGCATCAGCTATTTTATCATTCACAACCACTGTTTGTTTATAATTATTCGCTTCACTCCCTGAACTACCCACACCGTCTTTACTACCCGTACTACCCTCTAGACCGGCACGGCTACTCTTACTTCCCAAACTCCCCGTCTTACTCCCTACACTGCTCAAATCGGACAGGAAATCATCGTCATCACTTTCACAAGTCCTTTTGAATATTGAATCATCAAGGCATATGTTCTGTCCGCAGATTTTAGCTACACTTTTTGACACTTGACTCGTACTGGGTAGAGATGTGAACGGTTCTGAGGTTTCCGAAGCTTCCCAAGAAGATATGTCTATTGGTCCCGGTGTTGAGGCTCTTGGAACTGGCTGTGGCACGTGTGATGTGGAAGTCAGTGTGTTTGAGGACGTCCCAGGGTTTGTTGATACATTTGCTGCCGAGGTTGAAGAATTTGAAGCTGCCGTGGTGATGTTTGTTGTCACCGTTGTGTTAGAAGCTGCCGTTGAGGTATTAGAAGTAGACGTTGAAACGTTAGCTGCCGAGTTCATCGGTGACGGTGGAGATTCTCTTTCTTCTGATGTCTCCGTTGCGTGAGTGACTGTGTTCCGGATGAGCGGTGTTAGGTCTATGCCGGGTATTCTGAAATAAGAAACAAATGGTTGAATTATAAGTCAAAAATGTATTAGAACGCGATTTTATCACTTTTTCTATTTATCATTGAATCTATATTTCCCTTGGTCATCGCATCACACGTGAACGGATGGGCCAATTTCGCTAATTCTTTTTTCGTTGTGATAATTATTGTCAGGAGAAGGTTATAAAAGAAAAAATTAAGTTTGTGCGGAACATTAGAAAATTTAAGACAGTTCGAATGAAATATTCACTGTTACGACAGGACAACGTCTATCAGCTCAGCTATTCTGAAATAAATATATTTGAACTAGCTGCACCCGGCGGGTTTTTTTTTTACTTAAACCTGCCCTGAACTTCCACAAATATTTAAAGATCAAAATTAGCGAAATCGGTCCAACAATTCTCGAGTTTTATCCAGACAAACGAACAGCGATTAAATTTTATAAGTAAGAAGAAGAAAATTTGACTAGGCTACATCAGGGGGCAGGTCACCCAGTCTTGTATTACCTGTCGGGGGGCAGCGGCGCCGGCGGCAGCGGCGACGTGGGGTCCCGGGCGGCGGCGCGCGGCGCGGGCGCGGCCGGCGCGGCGCAGTACACGTTCTCGCACAGCGGCAGGATCTTCAGTTCGTGCAGCCGCGAGCGGAGGCAGCTCACCCAGTCTTGCATCGACTCCCTGCGGTCACAAAATATACGAATCTAAATACCTACCCTTAATAAAAAAACCCTTAATGGGGAGTTGTTTGTTTAGGTGTATAAAATAGAAGAAATATGCATGTTTGTATATGTATTATGGGTGTTCCTTCTAATGTTTTGTACATAGAACCTTGACCGAATCGACTTTTTCTTAAGTTTATTTCTTTGTCCAAAGTCTTACATATCTATACTAATATTATAAAGAGGAAAGATTTGTATTTTTGGACGTTTGTGTGGAATAAACTCAAAAACTACTGGACCGATTTCAATAATTCTTTCACCATTCGAATGCTACATTATCCCAAAGTGACATAGGCTATATTTATTACCTGAAAAAATTAGGGATCCTTACTAAAACTTCAATAGTGTCTGTCCACCCGTGCGAAGCCGGGACGAGCCGCTAGTTTATTTATAAAAGGGTTCAAAGTCTTGGCTAATAATTAAATTTCGGCACATAAGGCACATCAGCTTATGCTGCTTATCATCAAATAAATAAATAGTATAATGTTGTGTGGTTGGGCAGTCTGATGACACTCTTGCCTAAATATAAATTTATGTGGTTTTTTTAACACAATATTTTTGAGTTACAATCCAGTTCAGAACTTAGACATATCTAATGTGTAATATTGCATATTGATTGTGACTAGTTTCTGTGTCTAATCTATTATATATAAATCTCTATTTCCCTCGGTCATCGCATCACGCGTGAACGGATGGGACAATTTCGCTAATTCTTTTTTGTTGTGTTAATTATTGCCCGGAGAAAGCTCTTATGAAAGATAAAATAAGGAAGTTGAGCGAAACATTAGAAAATTAAGATATAGTTAAGACAGGACAATGTCTGAGCCGTGGTAGCTCAGTGGGAGAACCGCCGCTTCGCATTCTTGAGGTGGCGGGTTCAAACCCCGACTCGTACCAATGAGTTCTTTAGGACTTATGTACGTATTAACATACCACTGGCTTTTCGGTGAAGAAAAACATCGTGAGGAAACCTGCATATGTAGTTCACGCAAAAAGGGTCGATTACCGGCCTAGTTGCGGAAAAAGAGCCCGCTCTTTATCTTTTTTTATCAGGACAATAAGCCCAAGTTTGAAGGCTTTTTAAGACAGATCTAAATTTTCTAAAACTATTGGCGTCCTTGTCTAATGGCTTGCAATGATAAAGACAGATATATTTTTAGTTAGTTTAGATCTGTCTTAAAAAGCCTTCAAACTTGGACCTATTGTCTCTCGGGTCAACTAGTCAATATAATTATTTTTTCAAAACAAAAAAACAAAAACCGACTTCAAGAGACCGACTAATTGTGTCGCGCACGTACTTAATGCAAATTTAAGACTTATATGGTTTTCTCATGGATACCATTATCAGAACTGGACTAAATTGAAATGGGACCACACGGGAAGCGTCAGCTTTCTAATAAAAAAAGAATCATCAAAATCGATTCACCCAGTCAAAAGTTATGAGGTAACAAACATAAAAAAAAAACATACAGTCGAATTGATAACCTCCTCCTTTTTTGAAGTCGGTTAAAAATAAAAATTTACTCACCAGTCCGGCGCCAGCATCCTGACAGGCCCCTCATGCGTATCCACCAGGAAGTCATACTCGCTATCTCTAGCCGTGACGCTGGCCGTCACATGTCTGGCGGTGAGCAGACTGGCTCGCCACACGGGGCGGTGCGCGCGCGCCGCCGCCGGGTCGCGGTACTGCTCGAGGTAGGGGGTGCGGCCGTTGTGGACGCACAGCTGGGTCCAGAGCGGCTTGGGGGGGGCTTTCTGGAAAATAGTAGGTTGATTTTGAAACATTTTAGCAACAATTTAAATTTACAATTCAACTTTTCCAACCTTCTGATACATGGTGAATTGGTGAGGTTATAAATTAACCCTCTTTCCCCCCGCCAATATCACATATATTTTTTTGGTACAAATTTTCTTTACAATTTTCAAAATTTAACGAAACAATAAATACACGTGATATTTTTGTAAACACCCCTTCCCCCTCGTGATATTTTGAGATGTTTTCCAGACCCCCAAACCCGCTATCGAGCCTCACGTGATTAGTGCACGATTCCTTTTGGCGAAATTCTCAAATTAAATGTTTTATATCAATAACAATTTTGTACATGTTACCGATCTTACCGTAGCTAAACACACTGTATATGATCTGTGAGTTATACTTTACCTTAAGTCCCAAGGGTCTCAGGCCCAGTGACTTGCTGCTAGTAACATCGTCAGGTATGTGCTTCAGATATGCATTCTTCTGTATCTCTCTATAATATACAGGGCTTGAATCCCTGTTGTGAGACATTTTGGTCTATTTCTGTACCTGGAACAAGAGATGCAACTTTTAATCTTTTTCTTCATTGATCATACCATCTTTGCCATTTGAGCTTTTGTGCCAGCGGCCCAGAGCCTCGCTCCGTTATTTTAAGGAGCTGGGTTGGCTCGGGTAATCGCTGGCAAGGGGGAAACGCACAATGCACCCTATAAGGGATGCTAGTGAGGGACTTATCGCCCCTATTCCGAATAAGAAGAAATACACCTGTTTTTGGTACACCTTTTTTATATCTTTTTGGCGTGGGTAAAACATTCAGTTTATTTGTGTTGGCTAAAGATGGACTCACAAAAAATATTATACACTCCATTGTACTTAAAGACTGATTTTTTTTATTATCATAATTTGTGATAGAAATGTAATTTGAAATTTAATAGTTATGATAATAAAAGTACAAACGCGAAAGTTTGTAGAAATGTATGTGTGTTTGTTACTCTTTCACACAAAAACAGCTGAAGGGATGAAATTAGGAATGAAGGTTGTTCATGGTTTGGATTAAAACATGGGCTACTTTTGATCCCGGAAAACACGGGTGTAACCACTGGGTGGAGCTTGTAATTAATACGGCAAAACAATGTTTGCCGGGTCAGCTTGTACTTTATAATAATGTTTTCCACTCATAGCTCCTTACTAGATTTTCCTGTGTTGGAGAAAGCCGCAATGCCAGGAATGCAGCCCATAAATAAACATAATAAATGCTTGTAAATCATTATAAGTTGTCTGCGGCACTTATATTGAAGTGTTTTTCAAACAACAACCAATTAACATGACATTAGTAACCATAGTTCAAAAATACTGATAAAACTACCTGTAACATCCTTTTTGTCTGTAACTTTTGGTGTGAACAATAAAGTAAAGAGTTTATCTATCTATCTATCTATTTAACATAAGACTATGTATACCACTTACCATCAGCCTAGTTCACAACTCAGTTCGTCTACTAGTCAACAAACTCAACAAAGACGAATCGTTTTCCTAGACAATGAAATGGACTTGTTTAGAGGCGAGTGTTCTCGATAGGTACGACTGTCGATTAATATCAGACCGCAAGCAATTGCACGACAATTGCCGCAAGGATTAATTAGTATGAGCATCGGGGACGCCAGGCCTGTGACTCAACGGTGAACGATTTGCCAACATCCTTTTTAGGTGAGTACTGTTGCGCGTACTAACTACTAAAACTTTGGTTTAGAAAGTAGACAAAACACAGTAATAACACGAAAGTGAGAACAGAATGCACACAATACAATACGCAACAAGTTAGTCGGCGTAAACTAGTTATTTAATGCCTATTGTTGAATAAAACTATAAAAAGAAGTAAACTATCTCACCTATTTTCTATGGAGCTAGTTTCTTAGGCACTTTAAACTTCCGTCCGCCATACCTTGTCTAATAGGTGAATGGTTAACATTAGAAACATATTATGATATTTATTGCACTTGACGAAATAAATTCAATAATTTATTGAATGTAAAAATTCTTGAAGCCATCACAAGGCAACGACGCCATATTTATTACTTACGATGACGTTGACGTGTGAGTGACGTAAAAACTTGTTGACGTTGACATTTGGAAGAAATTGAAAATAAATTTAGTAAGTGTTTTTTTTTTTTAATTTACATTTATCCCATAGATTTTCCTCTCTCAAGTCTCAAGCCCAAGCCACTAGACCAAGTCCAAAGTCCACAGGACCACAAAAAAAAATTCTAAGCCCGAATCCACCAACAAAGAAACATGCCGAAAATCTCACATTAAATCTATGCCGAAAACATATAAATATAATTTTGGCAAATGACCTACAAATGTAAATGCAAGCAAAAAAAAATCGTCTGACATTATTTTGACATGACGAACTGACAATCGGTTAACAAGCAATGCAATTATAGTGATGAGAGGAAAATAAAGTAGTTGCAGTAAACAAGTAAACAACGAAAATCTCGCAGGGAATCCTGTTTATCCGCAAAAATGTAAGTTACTTAATTACTTAACTGTAGTTGAAGACCATATTCTGTTTCTAAGTTCTGAAATGAGACGTTCAATACACACAACTCGTCTAACATGTTTTAGCTCAAGATAGTGTATTATTAATGGAAGAGGAGTAAGCTGATAGTTGGATATGTTATCTGGTAGACATCAATCACTACAGTAAGGCTGTTTGTGCCCAAACTGCCACATATCTATATCTATATAATGTTGCATGTTTCTTCTGAGATGAGTAGGTAGTGTTTTTAACTTTTTATCACCTCATCTGTCAATCAGACCCAAATGTCAATTGTCATTCATGTCAATGACCTATCCGATTTAGTTACACTTACCAACACGGGAGCGCTGGCATCGCTTGTTTTTTATGGTCACGTGACCGAGTTCAACCGCCAAAATAGTTGTCATTTTTCTTTTTCGCTACTCCGGTAAACTCCGGTTTGTCTTTCAGTTTTCCAAGACAAAATTCCGCAATTTTCCGTGTGATTCATCAAAATTCCGCGTTAAATAACGTTACAATTGTAGATTGTGCAACAACAGCGGTAAAAATCATCGAAACCAGTTACGTGCAATGGCAAAAGTGCATATAACCAACGTAGTGGTTTTAGATAATCCGAGTCCTTTTCTAAACCCATTTCAATTCGAATTAACTTTCGAATGCATCGAAGAGCTCAAGGAAGACCTCGAATGGAAGATGATTTACGTCGGATCGGCGGAGACAGAAGAGCACGACCAGATTTTGGACACAATTTACGTGGGACCTATACCAGAAGGGCGGCACATGTTTGTTTTCCAAGCGCCCCCTCCTGACGTCACCCGTATACCTGAAAACGACGCTCTCGGCGTCACCGTCGTCCTGCTAACATGCTCGTACCGCGGGCAGGAGTTCGTCCGCGTCGGCTACTTTATAAACAACGAATACACCGACTCGGAACCCGAGCTACGTGAAAATCCTCCCGCGAAGCCCCAATTCGACAAGGTCCTGAGGAATATACTAGCGTCAGAGCCCAGAGTGACTAGATTTAAGATTAACTGGGCTGAACCGGACGCGGCAGCGCTGGATTCTGGAGACGGTAACTTAGAAACATCACACGCACCGAGCAACGATTCCTACGGACCATCATTTAATGCAGACAGTCAGATAAGCGACATATTTCAAGGAAGCTTAAGTGGCTACGGAGATAACTCGAATTCAATAGCTCCTATGGAGTGCTGAGGTGAGTTTTCCTTGTTTATTCGTAAAATTGATTCACTCCGTCCAAACAAAAGAAGTTTCTTATCATTAGAAAGTAATTCACATCATTATCATCCAAAGCCTTTATCCAACTGCTAGATATAGTTCTTTCTTGCTTTGCCATTAGAATTATAGGTATTAACACTTGGCTGCGGGAAACACATACCTTGTGTTTTTCTTTGTTCAACGCAAGTGCGGCTACACACGCCAGGCGCGTAAAACACGACACCTTTGACTAAACAACTGGCAAATATTTATTTTGTCTGTCCAGATGTTTGTTTGTATGTGGTACTCACATACAGAGCATATTTTTCAACGAATCTCGATGATACTTGGTGTACAGGTTCTATGATTTGATTTGATTTGATTGTCTCAATCTATACTGAGTGAACCGACGTCAGTAATGGCAAATAACCTGTTTATTTTAAGTCTTGAGGCGATGTGTTCGGACTTCTAGATAAAAAACAAAAAGAGAGCACCTATGGGGCTGACATGGCTACGCATAAGAGGCTAAAAGTCCCTAAAAAAAAAGATTAAAAAAAAAAAAATGATTTCATAGTTTTTACACGCTTTTTATTAGCGTCACTTGTATGTTTTTAACCGACTCCTTTGGGCGCGATTTTGATCCACTTTAAACGGCCAGAATTTATTCAAACTTTATAGATATATCGAGGACTGATGACAATATACTAAACAAAGCGTGTCGTTTTGTACTGTTATTATTTTTTGTCATCAAGATTTTTCCGTAGTTCATTACAGTTTGGTAGTCTTTTACTTGTTTGTACTTTATTGTTGTCTTTTACGTTTTTCAGATGACCAAATTATAGTAATGTGAAGAAAAAACAAAATGGAGGAGCATCTTGTGTATTGCCGTCTCGCTTTCAAAGGAGCGAAGGAGATAGCACTATAAACAACGAAAGGCAACACAAAACTTAAGAAAAATATAGTTGTGACAACGGCCCCCTTCGTTTTGGATCGACAACAGTTAAAAATGCCACTTTAGTGTGTAATCACTTGCATACGTGTGACATATTAACACACTCATACATACACATTCATACAATTTTGTCATTTTTAACTGTTATTTTTGCCGTCGACTCCGAAACGAATGTGAGGACTGAAAGACTTATTTTACGAAGACTAACAATGTTCACAGATGTTATAAATAGTAAGCTAAAGTCGCTCTCGCCATCTGCAGGCGTTGGTCGCTCATTTTCACATACAGGGTTATACGTAAATGATATGCTGAGCCAAAAGGGCTCGGAAAAATGTCAATATCCAGCACCGCCTTATGAACTTCCTTTTTGTCTGTAATTTCTGGTGAACAATAATGAGTTTATCTATCTATAAACTTTAGCAACAAGTGGCGGACTTGTTGCTAAGAGCAATCTCTTCCAGGCTCCATTTTTGAAAGCTTCTGAATTCTTCAAACTTTTCCTTTACTACTTTATCAAAATAAATATTTGTTTGTTTGTAAAGTTGTTTATATAGATTTATGATAGTTTTTTTTTTCTCACAGTTCACAGTCAGATATTTTATTTATTATGTGAAATTGTGCGAGCGAGACGGCTGCGGACGTCGATAGTGGCCTTAAAATAACTTAAGAATGTGAAAACAACTAAAATAATGCCTTTTTATATTTGTAAGATCAAGTAGATGAAATAGCAATCTGTGCGGGGTTATAAGGAAAGGGTATGCTAAGCCGAAAGGGCTCGTAGTTATCATCATTATGAACAACTTTTACTATGGGACCAACCCAGAATTTAGCTGTTCCATTAAAAAACCTCAATGACCCAACTAAATGTATTGAGTAGCAGTTTTTTTTAACAATGATAAGTACTATGAGCCCTTTTCGGCTTAGCATACCCTTTATGAATAACCTTGTATACAAAGTACCAATAAGTTAGTCTGTTTAACCAACTGCATATAAATGTACAGTGTTTATAACCTTGGGGTGTATTTTTTTGTAACTTTTTATAAACAGTAAAAGAAACTAGGACTATATTCTTTAGTGCACACTCTTGAGATTATGGGTTGATTACATGTAACGAGTACAGTGACGAGACAGTAAATTGGCACTAGGCCGAGAGAGTCGTCTTACAATGTTCACACATATTTGCTATTGTGGCGAGTCAGTTCAGTTTGTTGCAATAATTTGACTGAAATAAACGCACGCTGCTTGGTGACGTACGAACGAGAGAAAGAATGAATAGTTTATTAAAAAACACGCATTGTCATCGGTCTTTAAGGTATGACAGGTGTGCAAAGTTTGAATTAAATCTGATCGTTCAAAGTAGGGCAAAATCGAGTTCAAAGGAGTCTGTTACATTCATACATACAGGTGAAACTAATAAAAGCGTGTTAAAAACAGAAAACTCAGAAAAAAAAACAAAAAAGACGTGTGGCACTCGGAGACTGCCGCGGTAAAGCTATTGCATAGCATTTTTTTTATCAACTGCAATTATAATTATTTATCGAAACCTTACACTCGACACCTAGAGGCGAGTTGCTGAACTAAAGAGACAAGCGTGATATTTCAAAAAGTCATTAAAAGTTCTGCTATTCAACGATAGATGGCAACAAAACTAAAATGTGTGAGATTATTTTCGTTACGGAATTTCTGGATTCGGTCTCCACGCTCAAGGCCCGCGATAGAGGCTATGCAATAGCTTAAAAAAATAATAAAATCAACAAGTGGCAAGTGACTACCAAGTCCATGTTGATAGTGTCCAGTGGGATAGCACGCGGGTCAAAGAATGAGGGTGACGAATCAACATCGAGCTGTGCTGCGCTGTACTGCGCTGTGCTGTGCTGTGTTTCTTAAGCTACGTTTTTTAAGAATCAACATCAAGCTGTGCTGCGCTTTGCTTAGCTCAGTATAAAGCCGAACGTCCACCGCCGGCTAAACTAAATGAAAACTAAACTCACTGAACTAAGCTAAGCTAAACTAGAACTACGTTATCCGTCCACCAAAAAAGTAATCAGCACAAAAAAAATCCATAAAAAACATAGCACAGTTCGGCACAGCGCGGCTCAGCACGGCGGGTAGCGCGCCTCGCTCGAGACTGCTGCGTTTTTAAACAGAGCGTAGCCTCACACAGCGCAGCACAGCATGGTTTGTTTCTATCCTCATTGAAATATTAGACGAGCGAGTTGACCAAACATAGCACAGCGCAGTACAGCGCAGCACAGCTCGATGTTGATTCGTCACCCTGAAGCGAGGAGATGGGGGGGATCGAGCAAACAAAACGTGGTTCTAGGGACTGTCTCGCCTCGTCAAACTGTTTATACAAACCGAGTAGGTACTCGAGGGTACTGTCTCGCCGCTGTACTCGTGGCATCTACTCGTTATCGTTGTCACTCACTGTCATGTTTATTAATGAGTGATAGTGACCGAGCTAATATCTCATTAGCTAGAATAGTCCTGCAAGCTGATTCAGCTGCCCGAACATCGAATGTATTTTTTTTTTATAATTGAACTAGCGGCCCGTCCCGGCTTCGCACGGGTAGACTTTGGGATAAACGCAGAGTAAATTGAAATCGGTCCAGTCGTTCACGCGTGATGGCGTGACCAAAGGTGTTGAGAATAATTATAGGAACTCTTTGTTATAACCTCTATTCTCATGCTATTGCGTAACTATAGCAACCGTAGTTTGTTGATGCTAACTTGTCAATTTATAGTAAAAATTATCAGTAAGTATAAAACGCACACTGTTTTGATAGATATGATTGAATTTGAACTTTGTACAGAGGTAATAAAGTGCAAATTGACTCTTGGACGTTAGGAACATACCTACATTGCCTAAACAACAGTGAGTGCTTGCAATTCAATATGAACTTTATACAATAGCAATAAAGCTCGTTTTAGTTAGAAAACGTTTGTATGGGAAAAATAAAAGGGCTGTTATTAGGGTTTTTCAATATTTCTGAGAGATTTTCTTAATATTTTTTTCCGTAAGAACCTTCTCCTAATAATAACAAATACAACAAAAAAAGAATTAGTGAAATCGGTCCAGCCATTCACGCGTGAGGCCGTGACCAAGGAAAACGGGTTTCATTTTTATATATATAGATGACGAGACGAGCAAATCGCTCGCCTGATGTTAAACGTCACGTTTGCCCATAACAGGTCTGCGCCACCCAGAATTTTGAACTCGCAGAATTCAAGACCCTGCGCGGCACAGCACTGCGCTCGTCACCCTGAGATATAAGTTGTTTAATTTCCCATTTGCGCTGTAATTTCACTGGAAACAATGCCCTTCCAACCGGAACAGACGATTATCTTCGAAAAGTCTCCAAATCTCTCAATTTGACGTATTCTTTCCGAAGGCGGAGGACTTCATCCTACATTCGATGTTTGGATAGCGGAATCAGCCTGCAGATATATTTTATCACGGGAATATTCACGTAAAAATAAGTGGTTTACAACAACCAGTTTCGGTCACATCCGGTGACCTTCATCAGGTGAGTTACAAGCGTGACGCGCTCGGGTTGCGTCCCGCCTGGCACAGTCGTAGTAAACGACTTAATTTTTACGTGAGTATTTCCGTGTATTTATAACAAAATGTGTCAAAACCATGCTTCATAGTAAAACTGATAAATTGTTGTGGGTGATTTTTGTCTCTCTTTTACACTGAAGAGAAAAAGAGATGCAGTCACATTTGATAACTTAATCGGTTGTGTTGATCTGTAAAGTGCTAAGGCCGTATTTTTACCCAACTTCAGAAACGGCATTGTTCTATAGGGTTATTCATTAAGGGTATCCTAAGCCGAAAAGAGCTCATAGTACTCATCATTATGAACAACTTTTACTATGGGACCAAATCGAAATTCGCAAAAAAAAACAGCTGTTCCATAGAAAAATGTCAATGACAAAATGTATGGAACAGCTGCTTTTTTTTCGCGAATTCTGGGTTGGTCCCATAGTAAAAGTTGCTCCTAATGATGAGTGCCATGAGCCCTTTTCGGCTTAGCATACCCTTTATGAATAACCCTGTATATGAATTTGTATTAGGTGTTAAAAACTAAAAACTGCAGAAGATATCAAAAAGTTGTGTTAAATAAGGTTGGAGTTTCTTAATGAGTTATCCAAAATGCCTGAAACTAGATGGCAGCACTAGAACATTGATAAAATGAACTTCAACTCCTGTTTGTGCCCCTTTCATTTTCTAAAGGAAATATGACAAATAATTACAACTGCACAGGTTTATAAAGATAGTTTGCTAAGCCGAAAAGGGCTCATAGTACTCATCATTATGAACAAATTTTACTATGGGACCAAACCGGAAATCCCGTAAAAAATCAACTGTTTCAAACATTTTGTCGAGCGTCATTGACATTTTTCTATGGAACAGCTAATTTCTTTGTATTTCCGGGTTGGTCCCATAGTAAAAGGTGTTCATAATGATGAGTACTATGAGCCCCTTTCGGCTTCGCATACCATTATGGCCCTGTATTATGGTCATGTTTCCGCTGCCCTGCAGAGCTAAAAGCGGCCTTAGAACCTAAACCCTGAAATAATTTATTACAAGTACAACACATTTCGGGAAAAATGTATATTTCATGAAATTGTGTTGATGTATTTTAGTATAACTTACTTTTAACTAGATTTAAATTTAATGTATAAAGTTAATAAATCTGAGTAATAACATTGCGTTAATGTGTTTTTATTATTAATTCAATTCAGTCCAGTTTAACTTGAAATATGTAACTATGTTTGTTCGGGTGGAATCTTGCGACTCAATTTTGAACCACTTCCCGATGTCCGATTGAGCTGAAACTTGGTATACGTGTGTAACTCCGATGACAATGCAATAAAAGCTTGTATTTAAAACAAATGTTAAAATTAAATTTGAACTAAATAAGTTCAAATTCGAGCAAAATCGGGGTAACGCTTGTGAGGATGTAGGGGTAGCGAGGTCACAGTTCGGCGCGAGCTACTAGTTAACAGAACATCTATTCTTGTACCGGAATGTCGGATAACCGGAAAACCAGCGATCCGAAGCAACCAACTTAATTATAAACTTGTGAGGGCGCCACCACCGCACTGCCTGAGAAAAGCCGTCAATCGCCAAGGAGTTATTTAGTTCCTCACTTTGGCCACTTTCAAAGTAGGTCACATGTATTTCGAAACGTTTCATTTTACGGTTCACTGAGTTTCTGTATTAGATTTCTATTTGTCTACAAGAGAAAGGTCAAGGAAGTGACTGGAAATATGGCCTTTAGTCGCTAAGTCCACGGATGACCGGTGACCTTTTAGGCGCCATTAGCACGGAAGAATGATTAGTGCGGGATGTGGGCCACTTAAGGAAAAGATAAATGGGTAACAACAAAAAAAATACGTTTCACACTCATAGCTCCCCACTAGGATACCCTGTGTCGGGGATGCCATGGAACACAAAGACGAGGACAACTAACACCCAGAACAGATATAATCTTGCTCATAGTTTATCTCTTTTACTCCCATGAAATTGGTATCTAGCTATCTTTGTCGCATTAGAATATGCCGGGCCTTATTATGGTATTGTTGACTTGTTAAACTTTCGTCTAGCAGAGGGGTTGTCAAACTGGTGCACGGACCTTTTGAGGGTCCGTGGTGTAAGAGGGCCTCAAAGGGTCCGACAGCCTAACTAAAAGCTGTTATAATTAATTTACATATTTATTGAATCTCTTAATTTTTTACAATACAAAATAAAAAACAATAAATTATAAAAACTAGGCTGGCGCCGGCAGCGGTGTTAGAGCCTAAGCTACCGGTGGTTAGGGCTGCAGAGACAGGAACCTCCGGACGATTCGTGCCGTGACGAGGACCACTGCCTTCTGCATCTTTATAATTTATAATTATTATACTAGCTTTTATTTAGCTTGCCCTGTTTGTTGCTGTTTTTTTGGGTCAAATCTTGCAACTGAATTATGAATCACTTCCTGATGTCCGAGTAACCTGAAATTTGGTATAACTTTAACTCCGATGCCAATGAAATAAAAGCTTGTATTCAAATATTTTTTTTTCGTGTTATTCTATCAAATACCTACTCCGTATTTTACGTCAGAAATACAAAGCCTACAGTTTGCGCTGGCAGTGGCACTTCTAACGGAGTTGGCCGTGGAAAGTGGGCCACCAGGACAAAAAGGTTGAGAACCGCTATCTAGCCACTGAGTTAGTTACTAGTGAATCTGTGATACCAGTGTAGTTGTTGCTTCTAAAATGCAAATATAAACATTTGAATAGAAAGTTTAACATTGAGAAATCCTTGGAAAGTACAGGGTTATATTTTTGTGTTGTATTTTACCAAAACTCGTAACTTTGTTCCCATATTTTTGAAGTTTTTTAGTTTGGAACTAATCCTGAAATCGTAAAATTATCGGTTGTTGCGTAGAAAAAGTCATTAATGCTCAATATGGAATATCTAATTTTGGCAGGCGTTTTATAGAAGCTTTAATTGAATTTGAGCGTAACGGGACACTTGTTCGTGCGTGCATCCGGCGTTAATCCTCCGGCGAGAATCGAATCATGATTTTGAATTTAATTATTAGGTCTAGGTGTTGGTTGTCCTTGTCTTTGTGTTCCATGGCATCTGACACAGGGTATCCTAGTGGGGAGCTATGAGTGTGAAATCTTATTTATTTATGATTGAGATCTAGAGTCAGATAATTCTCAATAATAGAAATTGAGTTACCTACTTATAAAATACTTATTGTAAAAATATCTAAGTACAAAGTTATAAATAAAGAAAATTATAAATCGCCAAATAAATACGTAAATAATAAAATGGAATATTTATAATTTTTTTAGAATAATGAGAAAATAATTTTATTGTATTTATTAAGTTATTTGTTTGCAAAGTGACAGTGGGTGATTAAAAAAATAATAATTTAAAATTCTATTGTTTTAAAACAATGCAAAGTTTTATAGTGATTAGAAACACCATAATTCAGACGTTTTTAATGTAAGTACTGTACATCTATACATACAGGGCTATAAAGAAAGGGTATGCTAAACCGAAACGAGCTCATAGCACTCGTCATTAGGTATAACAATTTTTCATTACATGACTAATAGTAAAATCACGAAAAAACAACTGTTCCATACATTTAGTCGAGTGTCATTAACATTTTTGACGGTCGAGGATATTTTTCTATTTCGTGTTTCACGATTTTAGATTCGATAAAAAAATCATAGTAACGGGTATTATGACCTCTTTTCGTCTTAATATGCCCTTTTCTTATAGCTCTGTAGATACGCTTCACAGGCAACAAGACAAGTAGGCACGAATACACACCTTCGTAAACTGTCCTTACTCACTTTTTTATGTAATTGAGTGACGACGCTCGCCTGATGACGTCACGTTTGCCCATAACAGATCTGCGCCACCCAGAATTATATTATGAACTCGCAGAATTCAAGCCCCTTCGCGTCACCACTGCGCTCGTCACCCTGAGATATAAGTTGTTTAATCCCATTTGCTCTGTTTTTCACTGGAAACAATAGGAAAAAATAGGTACCTAAGTAAATACCTCAGATTAAGTACAAAGGCAGACATAGTCCCGCCTTAGATCCAAGTGAAGCCAAAAAAACTACCCTACTGCCCGTTTCAGTATACTTCAAACACATATCGACGCATAAAAACTTAATACTGCTTATTTTTTGTCCACGTTCTCTGAGCAACTGACGTAAGAATTGACGATTGATTCGGGTAGTTTTTATGCATCAAATGTGTGCTTTTTTATGTAATTTAGTGACGAGACGAGCAAATCGCTCGCCTGATGTTAAACGTCACGTTTGCCCATAACAGGTCTGCGCCACCCAGAATTTTGAATTCGCAGAATTCAAGTACCTGCGCTAAACATCGTGAGGAAACCTGCATACGTCCGTCTGAATCTGAAAGTATTTGTTGTTATATCGGCAACAGAAATACATCATCTGTGAAAATTTCAACTGTCTAACTATCACGAATCATGAGATACAGCCTGGTGACAGACGGAATGATAGACAGACGGATGGACAGCGGAGTCTTAGTAGTAGGGTCCCGTTTTACTCTTTGGGTACGGAACCCTGAAAACAAGGGTAGGATTTAAAGGTACTTGGGTTGCTTGGGATAGCTTGAGTCTCCTAGATCCGTCACTGTATACAAAGATAACGTTTCTTGTATAATGCTTTTGTTGGACACATTTTGATGCGCATTCAATACATCTGATACGCAAGTAATGACTCCGTTTCTATTGATTCTGTAAATAGATAAGAGAGTACCTACTTACGTCTGTTTTGTTTCAGATTGTCAGTATCAGCCAATCCTTGCTCAGATGTGTGCGCGGACGTGACCGATAAAACAGGTAAGTGAAACTGATTTTACAAAAAAATGTTATACGGGACTAGCTGCCACCCAGCGGTTTAAACCGCTTTTTTATTTTTGGACTTTTAAACCTTTCCTGAACTTTCACAAATATTTCAAGATCAAAATAAGCGAAATCGGTCCAACCGTTCTCGAGTTATAGCCAGACAAACGAACAGCGATTAATTTTTATACCTCACTAGCTGACCCCCGGCGGTTTCACCCGCATTTTTTTTACTTTTTAACCTTCCCTGTATTAGAGCAAACAAAAGAAAAAAAAAATCCAACATAGCAGACCAAAAAGATCGGACCAATTTCTGAACACACCTTTATATATTTGACAACCAAGTGACACTATTTTTATTTCTAAAAAGACAAAAGAGATCGGACATCCCGAGTTTACCGTACCGATAGGACGAACTTCAAATGTTTCACAGGTAGGAACAGTTTGTATTGGAAAATTAAATTGTCGATTTTAGTATTTTTCTTTATTTATTATTCATGTTTCTCACCGTTTAAACCTTCCCTGAACTTTTACAAATATTTATAGATCAAAATTAGCAAAATCGGTCCAGCCGTTCTCGAGTTTTAGCGAGACTAACGAACAGCGATTCATTTTTATATATAAGAAGAAGAAGACAAGAGAAGATGAAATAAGAATGATTACTAGCTGTTTCATCCGCGTTTTCCGGGATAAAAAGTAGCCCATACGTAGTTATAAGTAAAGGGTATGCTAAGCCGAAAAGGGCTCATAGTAACTCATCATTATGAACAACTTTTACTATGGGACCAACCCGGAATTCGCGAAAAAAAACGGCTGATTTTTATCGCGAAAATATGAAAATGAATCTCTATTTCGTGGTTATCGCATCACGCGTGAACGGATGGAACAATTTCACTAATTGTTTTTTTGTTATGTTAATTATTGTCAGGAGAAGAAAAAGTTAAGGAAGTTGAGCGGAACATAAAAACTTTAAGACAATTCGAATTCGATATTCATAGTTAAGACAGGACAACGTCACTCTGTCGGGTCAGCTAGTCCTATTACGAGTACCTACTCGTAGTTTGAAAGAATGTATGGATGTATGTTTGTTACTCTTTCACGCAAAACCGGCTGAACGGATTTACATGAAATTTGGAATGAAGGTTGTTCATGGTCTGGATCAACACATAGGCTAATTTTTATCCCGGAAAACGCGGATAAAACTTGTTCTAGCTAGCTCTTCATAATATAAAGATCAAAATTCGTTCACAGAAGAATCCAGCATGTCGCTTCAGCGGCTAACAGCGCTGCGAGCGCTGATGGCGTGTCAGCCACTCCCCCTGGCCGCTTACATCGTGCCCACGGCCGACGCTCACAATGTAAGTAGAACGTAGCCTTTATGATCAGACCTACAAAGAAAAACAGTTACATAGGTGGCCGAAAGGAAAAGGACTACGAGGGCAGCACGACTAAAATGCAAAAAGACTAAGATGCAAAAAAACTTTAAGCAAAAAGACTTAAATGCAAAAGGACTTAAATCCAGAAAGACTTAAATGCAAAAAGACTTAAATGCAAAAAAGACCAAAATGCAAAAAGACTCAAATGCAGAACGACTTAAATGCAAAAAGGCTTAAATGCGGAACGACTAAATAATGTATTTGCAGCCACTGACAGCGCTGATGGTGCCCCAACCGCTCCAGCTGGTCGCTTACTTCGTGTTGTTTGTAAGGGATCGTCCATTAATTACGGGAGGCTCGAGAGGGCAGGAGGGGGTTCGGCAAACATCAAAAAATATCACGAGGGGAAGGGGGGACGAAAAGTTGCTAAAAAACATCACGTGATTAATGGACAACCCCTAATTGAGGTCACAAAACTTGAAGAGTATAAAAGTAAAGCTCATGCCATGTGTTAGTATGTGCTTGTGTTACCAACGCACACAGACACAAGTAATAATACACGTTTCACACTCATAGCTCTCCACTAGGATAAATCCTGTGTCGGGGATGCAGTGGAACACAAAGACAAGGACAAGTAACACCCAGACTCAGAACAGAGATATTAATCTGCCCGGCCGGCAATCGAATCTCGGACCTCTGGCTTATACGGCGGTTATGTTACCACTAAGCCAAACAGGCCTTCAAAAGGTGGTTGAATGATGAATTTAAATATCTGCTCTGGGTCTGGGTGTTAGTTGTCCTTGTCTTTGTGTTCCATGGCATCCGACACAGGTCATCCTAGTGGGGCGCTATGAGTGTGAAACGTTTTTTTTTTTACCTGCCCGTCCAGGAATCGAACATCGGTAATTCTTAGGTTTATTCAAATTCAAATACATATATTTTATTTCGGAATTTACAAAATCCATATTTCTTAACATTAAAAATAATAAGAGAATACAAATTAAACATACGAATACAAAATTAAAACCATTATCAAATAAATCAAATCAAATAAAATTAGTGATGCGGCGAGGACCTTGTATGGCGAGGTCTCAGAAATCCTTATTAAACGTAGGGACTACGATCATTTTTGAGATTGTTATTGTTATTAGTCTGTAACGGGGCTGGCATACTCACATAGTGAGAAAAGCTCCATAAAAATAATAGATTAAAAAAAAAATCTAATTAAAATAAACTACCTAGATTTAAATCTATATATATAAAAATGAAACCCGTTTTCCTTGGTCACGGCCTCACGCGTGAATGGCTGGACCGATTTCACTAATTCTTTTTTTGTTGTATTTGTTATTATTAGGAGAAGGTTCTTACGGAAAAAAATATTAAGAAAATCTCTCAGAAATATTGAAAAACCCTAAAAACAGCCCTTTTATTTTTCCCATATGTTTTCTAACTAAAACGAGCTTTATTGCTATTGTATAAAGTTCATATTGAATTGCAAGCACTCACTGTTGCTTAAGCAATGTAGGTATGTTCCTAACGTCCAAGAGTCAATTTGCACTTTATTACCTCTGTACAAAGTTCAAATTCAATCATATCTATCAAAACAGTGTGCGTTTTATACTGATAATTTTTACTATAAATTGACAAGTTAGCATCAACAAACTACGGTTGCTATAGTTACGCAATAGCATGAGAATAGAGGTTATAACAAAGAGTTCCTATAATTATTCTCAACACCTTTGGTCACGCCATCACGCGTGAACGACTGGACCGATTTCAATTTACTCTACGTTTATCCCAAAGTCTACCCGTGCGAAGCCGGGACGGGCCGCTAGTTTAACATAAAAACAGTCAGAATTATATTTAATTAGGTAATTAATATTATTTATTTATTTTGTTTTATGTTCCCTCTAGTCGGAATACATAGCCCCGTGCGACGCGCGCCGCGAGTGGGTGTCCGGGTTCACCGGGTCGGCGGGCACGGCCGTGGTGGCGGCGGCGCCGGCGGCGGCGCTCGTGTGGACCGACGGCCGCTACTACACGCAGTTCGAGGACGAGGTCGATCTGAGCGTGTGGACGCTTATGAAGCAATGTGAGTGGGGCTTTATCCTTTTACCTTAGAAACTCGATCGCATTAACAAAATCTTATACTACTGATAATCCAGACATAATATTTAATCTACATACTTCTGTACTGATTTTATAATAAACTAGCGGCTCGTCCCGGCTTCGCACGGGTGGACACTATTGAAGTTTTAGTAAGGATCCCTAATTTTTTCAGGTAATAAATATAGCCTATGTCACTTTGGGATAATGTAGCATTCGAATGGTGAAAGAATTATCCCGCCAAAAACATAAATGTTAAAAAGGACAGCCAAGTTCAATACAAAAAGAATGGAGATCTAAATGAGTGCCAAGTTTGATGGTCAGTCCTGAAATTTATTTATACTAATATAAAATATCATTTTTCTTTTAACTTAGGATAATATATTGTAGCCTAAGGTTTGACTTGGCTAGTTCTCTTAGACGAATTATTATGTTCGATGGCTAGTTTCTATCAGCAGGCCAAATTTTCGAAATAATAAAATAAGAACCGACAAGTAACAGGTTTAGAACTTGCGAAGCCTATAATATACCTGTAATTCGTAGGTATATGAAAACTAGCCAAGTCAAACCTTAGGATACAATATATTATCCTAAGTTATAAGAAAAATGATATTTTATTAGTATAAATAAATTTCAGGACTGACCATCAAACTTGGCACTCATTTAGATCTCCATTCTTTTTGTATTGAACTTGGCTGTCCTTTTTTACATTTATGTTTTTGGCGGGATATCATTACTTTTTGTAAAGAAAACTAGGCAGGTATAGAGATTTAATATCGAGTGATTTAAGTACCTACAAGTACCTTAGGCTCAGAACTTTTCAGCCGCCCTTCGTTAGTATAAGTTAAGTGTTCCAAAATTATAATAAAATGATACAAATTTACCAGTTTCTGATTTTTTCCTTTGTTTTCACCTAATTACCTATCTGTATGCCAAATTTGAACTTTCTAGGTCATCTGGAACATGGATATAGTTTTAGTCTGTAGTTAGATCAGTGATAAAAATTACGATTTTTAGACGTTAATATCTAAATAACCGTTAGAGATGTGTTTATGAAATTTGGATCACATATGTATCTCGCAAGTCTTAATATATGAGCCAATTTTGACACGTTTATGTGAAATAGTTTTTGAGTTATGACGAGGTCAAAAGTGCCTCCAAATGGTTCGTGTAATATACACACGGTGCTGCTCGCCAGTTCTGTCACTTGAACTTGGCTTGACACGCTACCGCGTGTCTAGATTGAAATCGGTCCAGTAGTTTTTGAGTTTATTCCACACAAACATCCAAAAATACAAAAAATACAAATCTTTCCTCTTTATAATATTAGTATAGATAAAATAACTTTTTTTAAACAACCTTTAATTTAAATGCGCTATAAGATTTTTTTTTTCTTCAAATTTTTTACTATTAAATCTGCTCATAACGTAAATATACAATTTATATGATACAAAAGCTTGTCGACTTCAGTGCTAGAGTAGTATTTACATAATTAAAATTTAAACATCAAAATCAATCAGATCAAGTTATTTTATCTACTTCTTTATCTACACAGGTAAGTCTCGCGACAAACTTTTATAAATCTTTCACTAATAAATAGCTACGCTCTTAGGCTATGTTTTAGAGTCGCAAACTTAAAAGACTGAAGGCCCGGAGATCAGCTACTTTCTTATATTTTTACAAGCTTTTATTTAACTTGCCTTGTTTTAGTAAGGGTCAAATGCAACTCAATTGTGAACCACTTCCCGATGTCCGATTGAGCCGTGGTATATAGTACTTGTGTAACTCCGATGACAAAAAAGCTCGTTTGAAAATAGTTTTTTGTTATTTAGAAAATTTTAACGTGTCAAAACTTTCCTAGCTCTGCCAGACACGCCGTCGATGGAGAAATGGCTGACGACCAACCTGGCCGAGGGCAGCGTGGTGGGCGTCGACCCCGAGACCATGACCAGGGATGAGTGGACTCCGCTGCAGGTGAGCGTAGACCAGGGACTGTGACCTCAACGCTCGAGAGTACACTGAATCGCTGCTTTCATCTCGCTTTTTCTCTAGCTACAGAGTGAGACGAAAGACAAGGCGATAATAACTCATTTTGTGTTCTACAAACTTACTGTTTTCTAAATGAACTTACTTTCTCGTGTACGAACATTCTTCTATACGAACATTCTACTATACGATGTTACTTTCTCTCATACGAACTCACTTTCTTCCACATGAACTTACATTCTCGTTTTATTTATCTAACCTATGCTGTCCCACTGCTGGGCAAATTTAAATTTAAATTTAGTAAATTCTCCTATACCAACTTGTTATCTTTACGAACATTCTCCTATACGAATTGACCTTCTTCCACACGAACTCACATTCTCCTATAGCCTGTACCAACTTACATTACCTTTACAAACATTCTCCTATACCCTATACAAACTAACATTCTTCCTCATGAACATTATCCTATAGACAACAGACAAATGTTTATTAAAGCAAAAATACACATATACATACAAACACACTAAATAAGAGACCACAAAGATGAAAATCAACTATTTTTGCCTTAAACCAGTCTCAACTCAGCAAAATAGCATAATGAACTAATACTAATACTAACTACTACTAATGAGCTATACGAACTTATATTCTCTTATTCTATTCTACTCCTCAGACAGCACTCTCCAAAGCCAACATGCAACTCATCCCAGTCCTCAACTTAGCGGACGCGGCGCGCGCTCAACTCGGCGAGCCGCGTCCGCCGCGACCCAGGAACAGAGTCGTACCGCTGCCGCTTAGATATACTGGTAAATATAGCTGAGACAAGGTTGGAAGCGTCGTGACTACTGCACAATATAAAGTTACGACTGTAATGTATATTACATATACAAAGCCAACATGCATCATCCCAGTCCTCAACTTAGCGGACGCGGCGTCCGCTGCGACCCAGGAACAATGTCGTACCGCTGCTTGAATATACTGGTAAATATAGCTGAAACAAGGTTGGAAGCGTCGTGACTACTGCACAATATAAAGTGACGACTGCAATGTATTATATATTACATATACAAAGCCAACATGCAACTCATCCCAGTCCTCAACTTAGCGGACGCTCAGCGCTCAGCTCAGCGAAATTGGTCCGATAGTAAAAGTTGCTCATAATGATGAAAACTACGAGCCCTTTTCGGCTTTGCACACCCTTTTCTTATAACCCCGTATAATAAAACTGTAGCCAAAAAAATCTGTCTGTCCCATAGCTAGTCTCTAATAGCTTGTCCAATATTTTTATAGGTAAATCGTCGGGAGAGAAAATTCAAGAGCTAAGGAACAAGATGGCCGAGAAGAAAGCAGCTCTTTTGGTGATCACGGCACTGGATGAGATCGCATGTCAGTATAGCGGGGGTTGGCCGAGCGAAGCAAGAGTCTAGCTAGCTATTCTACGCAGGGGAACAAATTGGCGGTTTATTCAACATAGTCAATATACACACATTAACCGACAAGGGAAAGATTAAAAAAAAACATAAAAGTGTAGGTACAATACTTATCAATAACCACTGTCTCCCAAACTGGGTGTAGGAAACCTGTATCTTGGGAATCAGTGCATTCCTCGTGATTTGTAAGTCATTACATACACCCCGTAATTCAATAGCCAGTTCATAGTTCGTCACCAATTATCTGTTCTAAATTGATCAAAAATATCTAAATATTTCGCGCTCGCTGCGCTCCCGCGTTTTTGTTTTGTGCTTTTAGACTTGCTACACACAACATCCAAAGATCCGTTGATTAAGAACCGTTCGTTCCTTTCGTTTAGTACGGGATTTGAGCGTACTTAATCAAGCACTGTGTTGTGGGCCGAGCTGTACTTGATACACAAAGCTCTCTAAAACCTAATTAATTTGTTTAATGAAATACAAATAAAAATCTTGAATCTTAAAAAGAACACGGTTCTTTTTAATTTTTATGAACAAGTGCGGCCCGCCGTTATTTCTAATTGTCACTGCGGCCCGCGTCTACCAAAATGTCGCCGACCCCTGATTTAGACTCTGAGACCTCACTTTGCTTAGTCAATGACCACTTTAGCTGGTTTAGCTATATTTTCCGAGTCAATATATCTGTTTAGCTATATTTTCCGAGTCAATATATCTGTTTAGCTATATTTTCCGATTCAATATATCTGTTTAGCTATATTTTCCGAGTCAATATATCTGTTTAGCTATATTTTCCGAGTCAATATATCTGTTTAGCTATATTTTCCGATTCAATATATCTGTTTAGCCATATTTTCTGATCCAAATATATCTATTTAGCTATATTTTCCGATTCAATATATGTGTTTAGCTATATTTTCTGATTCAATAAATCTGTTTAGCTACATTTTTTGGCTTCGCACGTCTCACACACTCACCCACTTTCGCAGACACACTGAACCTGCGCGGCAGCGACATTGAATACAACCCAGTGTTCTTCTCGTACTTGGTGCTGTCTCCGACCGCCGTCAAACTGTTCTGGAACGACGGACGATTGGCCGACGATGTGCAGGTATGACAGTAAGGCTAGCATAGACTGACGTAGCGAGTATTCGGAAAGAAAATAAAATCGATGAAAAAAAAAACCAACGTAGAAACGACTACCGATTTTGCTTTTTTATGCTATTAAGTGACAAGACGAGCAGATCCCTCGCCTGATGTTAAACGTCACGTTTGCCCATAACATGGCTAAAACATGCCTATGAACCACCACTGAAAAAGGTCAAATCTTGCGACTCAATTTTGAACCACTTCCCGATGTCCGATTGAGCTGAAATTTGGTATACCTGTGTAACTCCGATCACAATGCAATAAAAGTCTATTTTTGAAAATATGGTTTTACTTTACTCATATATAAACATTATAAACTAAATCAAAGTCGTGACCTCTGAAATATTTACAAAAAGACGATGTGTATCTATTTTTGCAGGATCACTTGAGAAGCGAGGGTGTGGACAACTTCGAAGGTCTGCCGTATGACGATATTTTGGACAACTTGCTAGAAATCGCGGTGAGTTTATTTGAAACGTAGCAAAGATAAGTAGTTTTAGTCAAGGGAAAGTTATTGAAGCTTTTATTTTACTTATCGTGTTAGTATGTTTGTGTGTCTGGGTCAAATCTTGCGACTGAATTTTGAACCACTTCCTGATGTCCGATTGAGCTGATACGTGTGTAACTCCGATGACAATGCAATAAAAGCTTTTTAAGTATCTTCTTGTGTTAATTGAATACTTGTTACAGAAATCCTTATCAGAAACGTCGGGAGGCAAGCCTTCAGTGTGGCTGGCGAGTAGTGCGAGCGAGGCCGTGCACCGCGCCGCCTCCGGAGTAAGTTTTTTTTTTATGATATTGAGAGACGAGACGAGCAAATCGCTCGCCTGATGTTAAACGTCACGTTTGCCCATAAACAGGTCTGTGCCACCAAGAACTACTGCCTGCCTACTGTACTACTGTACTATTTTAAACAATAGACAAATATTATAAAAGACGTGTGGCACTCGGGGACTGCCGCGGTAAAGCTATTGCATAGCATTTTTTATCAACTTATGCAATTATAATTATTTATCGAAACCTTACACTCGACACCTAGAGGCGAGTTGCTGAACTAAAGAGACAAGCGTGATATTTCAAAAAGTCATTAAAAGTTCTGCTATTCATCGATAGATGGCAACAAAACTAAAAAGTATCACTAAAAAGTGTAAGTTATTTTCGTTACGGAATTTCTGGATTCGGTCTCCACGCTCAAGGCCCGCGATAGAAGCTATGCAATAGCTTAAAAAAATAATAAATAATAATTATTAAATTTAATTAAATTATTAAATTTTATAATATTACTAATAATATGAGTAGTCCTTATTTCAGAGCGACGTACTGAAGAAACCGCTGCCGCTCATATCGGAGGTGTCGCCGGTCGCTCTCATGAAACTTGTCAAGAACGACGTCGAAATGGAGGTGAGAATACAATCTTTCACTCCTTTTCTTTCTGTTCTATGATAGTCTTGCGATTGACCGCCATCTCGCCTGATGGTAAGCAACGACGCGGTCTAGGATGCAGCACGCGTCTAGAAAAAACCGAGTCACTCGCGACTTGAAGACACCCAGATTATAGCTACCGGGAAACACCCACTCGGGCAGAGCATTCCACTCTCTAGCAGTATGCACAATAAAGGTGGAATTAAAGCGCTTCGTTAGCTTCGTACGAGTTTTTGGAACATCCTACTATCTTACTTTCTACTAAATATTATAAACGCAAGTTGGGAAAATGTATGGATGTATAACACGTCACGTCGATGACGTCACGTCGCGTCGGCGCTCTGATATGGTGCGCAAAACAAGCATCCTCTAGTAGTAGTATCAAATATTGTGTCAATTAATTTAATGTAGGTAATATTATTATAATGATATGATTAAAATGATGAAAAATAAATAAAACAATCTTGGTTAAGTGGGTACAAGAAGTGTTTAAAACTTAACAAAAATGTCCTACGTTGCAACAAAAACAATATTTTAACGTAACAGCAATAACAAAATAACAATAAAAGTCCAAACGTAACAATGAAATGTTTAAAAATATACCACGAAAACAAGTCGACGCGTATCGGCAACGAAAGTGCTAACCGTACTGACGCGCCGTGGCGAGCGCGGGGAGGTGAAAGGAGAACGGGGCGGGAGGGTCGCATTCCAGCGAGGTCTCGAGATAATGTGACCGGGTTGTATGTATGTTTGTTACTCTTTCACGCAAAGACGGCCAAACGGATTTACAAGAAATTTGGAATGAAGGCTGTTCATGGTCTGGATTAACACATAAGCTACTTTTTATCCCGGAAAACGCGGGTGAAACCGCGGGACGCAGTTAATGTGTTTTAATTTATAATGTATGGTGGTTTGTCCAGGGTTTCCGGCAGTGCCACATCCGGGACGGGGTGGCGGTGACTCGCCTCCTCAAGTGGGTACACGACAATGTGGACGCCGGAAATGACGTCACCGAAGTGCAGGTCGCGGACAAGCTGCTCGAGTTCCGGAAGTGAGTACAGTCTTCGGTTTACTACAAGAACTCATTAAATGCAAAATCAGTCAACTTCACGCTTGTCATTACTCCTCGAAAAAGATCACAGGATGTGATCGAAACTAGTCGTGTCTAATAATACGTGATCATTCCCGTGTTTATTATGATAAAAAAAAAACAAAGTATGCAATCATTTCATCAATGTTTTGTTATGAAGTTGTCACGTTAAACTATCGTCCGTAAACCGACTTTACAGACAACCAATTTTTATTTTTTTTATTTAACTTGCCGTTTTAGTTTGTTTGTACTCGTATGTCAAATCAGTGTATGGAGTTAAATCTGGCGACTCAATTTTGAACCACTTCCCGATGTCCGATTGAGCTGAAATTTGGTATACCTGTGTAACTCCGATGACAATGCAATAATATAATGCATTAACCATGGTACCATGAAGATGTTCTGATGATGGAGTCGAAAGGCACTCTCTGATGAAACAAGGTAGTTTTTAAGCTTGTTTATATATTTTGACGTGACAACGTCTTATAAATTGGTTTGCCGGGTGACACTTCAAGAAACTGCGTTACGCTCCGCTCACGTTATGCGCTCACAATGAGAGCGAGTGAGAGGCACGCGTCCCTTCCACTCGGGCATGGTTAGCCCGCCTAAGAGCGAGAGAGACAGACATAAGTCGTTGTCACGTAAAACTTTCGCCCGTATACCGACTTTACAGGCAACCAATTTTTTTTTTAATTTTATTGTCTTTTTAAAACAGAGAAGAGCAAGACTTTATGGGCGCGTCATTCAGCACGATCGCCGGCGCGGGGGAGCACGGCGCCGTCATACACTACACGGCGGAGCGCGGGGGGGCGCAGAGAGTGCTGCGGGGGGCGGACATGTTCCTGCTGGACTCGGGGGGGCAGTACCGGTGAGCGGGGGGGGGGGGGGGGTGTTTCTTTTTAGATTTTGCTGTTAGGGTTGAAGGATGGTTGCAGGCGAGAGGGGAGCTGAGATTTTTGTGGGGGGTGGGATATGTTCCTGTTGGACTCGGGGAGGGGTGGGAGTAACAGTGACAAAAATCAAAATGAATAGCACAACATATGTATCCGATATTATGGAATTTCTTTAAAAAACTTCTTAAATTATAGTTATGAAGTTAGTTCGTGTTTTCGTTCCAGAGATGGCACCACGGATATTACTCGCACGCGACACATGGGCACACCCACAGACGAACAAAAAGATGCTTTTACAAGAGTACTCAAGGGACAGATCATGCTCGGCAGCGCTATCTTCCCTAAGGGCGTTAAGGTTAGTGACGGCTTTTGGATAACAGATGGCGTTACTGTTCCTAATTTTAAAAGCTTTTATTTTACTTGCAATGTATTTAACTATGTTTGTTCGGGTAGAATCTTGCAACTCCATTTTGAAACACTCAGATGTTCGATTGAGATGATATTTAGTATTACGTGTGTGACTCTGAAGGCAATGTAATAAAAGCTTGTTGACCGAACGAAGTGTGGTCTCAGAGTGGAGGGGAATAAAACGGCGCTTGTTTGTATGTGTAATTGTCCGACGATAACTTGAATATCGTTTATTAGATCTTTATGAAATTTTGCTGTGGAAATGAGAAGTCTGAGAAGTATAGCTGGAGTGACATTGATGGATAAGTTGAGGAACAGCGTGATAAGGGAACGTTGTGGTGTGGTAGAAGATGTAGTGACAAAGATAGAAAAAGGGATGCTGAGATGGTTCGGACACGTAGAGAGGATGGATGAAAGACGATTGACGAAACAGATTTATGAGGCGAGTGTGAATGGACAAGCTGGTAGAGGTCGACGTAGGCGAACGTATCACGATCAAATCGAAGACGTTCTCAGTAAAGGCCACGTAAAAAGTACCCGCAACCGACGAGCTTGTATGAAAACACTTATGAAAGTAGAAGAAGCGAAAGACATATGTGTCAGGATCGTAGCAAGTGGAGGGATGTAGTCTCTGCCTACCCCAATGGGAAAGAGGCGTGATAATATGTATGTATGTGTATGAAATTTTGCAGGCAGAACAAATAGTTTATTTCAATACAATGTTTAAGTTCGAATATGAGCGAAATCGATCGATGGGTTGCAAAGATTGGACGCGAGGTTCAGTTTTCCGAAAACTACAATTTTTTTTAACTTACTTCTGTATTGTCCCGTCTCCAGGGCAACGTCCTGGACAGTTTCGCCCGCAAGTCTCTCTGGGACGTGGGGCTGGACTACGGGCACGGGACGGGGCACGGCGTGGGGCACTTCCTGAACGTGCACGAGGGACCTTCCGGGGTGTCCTGGAGGCCGTGCCCACACGACCCGGGGCTCGCGCCGGGGCACGTGCTGAGCAATGGTAGGTTGTGTGGGGACTTGTGGGAACAAAGTACGATTCTGTGTCATCATTAGAGAAAAAACGCAGGAATAGACATGATTATTGAAATTGAGTGAATTGGAAAAGAAAGTGAATTTATTGCGTAGGTACTAGTTGTGGCATACTACAGGAACTTGTCAATTTTCCGGGTTAAAAAGCCTATTTGTTAATTTAGGACATATAACCCGGTCACATTATTTCGAGACCTGGCGTCGTCGTAAAAGTCCAACGTAACAATGAAATGTTTAAAAATATACCACGAAAACAAGTCGACGCGTATCGGCAACGAAAGTGCTAACCGTACTGACGCGCCGTGGCGAGCGCGGGGAGGTGAAAGGAAAACGGGGCGGGAGGTTCGCATTCCAGCGAGGTCCCGAGATAATGTGACCGGGCTATACACTACCTTCATGCCCATCCGAATCCGTAGAGCCATTTTTGCGTGATCGAGCAACAAACGTCCAAACGTAAACGTTTCACACTCATAGCTCCACTAGGAATAAATCCTGTGTCGGGGATGCCACGGAACACACACAAGGACAAGGACAACTAACACCCAGACCCAGAACAGATATTTAAATTCATCATTTAAACATCTGCCCGGCCGGGAATCGAACCCGGGACCTCTGGCTTATAAGGCGGATACACTACCGCTGAACCAAACAGGCCGACAACTTAAACTTTTCAGTTTAAATATGAGCAAAATCGATTCGAGCGTTGTGGAGATATAAGAGTCCCAAGGTCTCAGTATGGTGTGAAATACTATTTTCTTTTTCATTTTCAGAGCCTGGCTTCTACAAGGTGGGGGAGTACGGCATCCGGCACGAAGACTTGGTGGAGACCATCGCTGTTACGAAGGAGACGGACCATCCCAGGGTAAGGAGGGGTAGCTACCCCGAGTTAGGTCCTAGTGTCAGGGTTTTATGCGGCTTGAAGACGTCTTGGCTGTTATTATCATTATTATTCAACACTAGCTGTACCCCGCGGTTTCACCCGCAGATTATTTTTTTTTTTACTTTTAAACCTTCCCTGAACTTTCACAAATATTTCAAGTTTTAGCGAAATCGGTCCAGCCGTTCTCGAGTTATAGCCAGACAAACGAACAGCGATTCATTTTTATATATAAGATATAAGAAGATTTTAAGTCACCATTTCAGCACCCAATTTTCAGGCAAACACCTATTTTTCAGTATTATTTTTTTCTATTAACATTATATAATATTTCTATTACGGCAAGTATGATTGTGATATTGAGCGAAGAGTGTTGGCAGGAAACCAAGTGAATGGAGCCCTGCATAACTTTATGAGCAGCCAGAACGTATCGAAAAGGGCACGATTGGCTGTACATAGGGGAGTGCTGGTCCCCACACTTATGTATGGTAGTGAATGCTGGGTTTGGCAGAAGAAGCATGAAAGTAAGATTAATGCTGTGGAAATGAGAAGTCTGAGAAGTATAGCTGGAGTGACATTGATGGATAAGTTGAAGAACAGCGTGATAAGGGAACGTTGTGGTGTGGTAGAAGATGTAGTGACAAAGATAGAAAAAGGGATGCTGAGATGGTTCGGACACGTAGAGAGGATGGATGAAAGACGATTGACGAAACAGATTTATGAGGCGAGTGTGAATGGACAAGCTGGTAGAGGTCGACGTAGGCGAACGTATCACGATCAAATCGAAGACGTTCTCAGTAAAGGCCACGTAAAAAGTACCCGCAACCGACGAGCTTGTATGAAAACACTTATGAAAGTAGAAGAAGCGAAAGACATATGTGTCAGGATCGTAGCAAGTGGAGGGATGTAGTCTCTGCCTACCCCAATGGGAAAGAGGCGTGATAATATGTATGTATGTATGTATTAACATTATCTAACTTGTGAGAAATTAAATTTCCAACAAATTCGGACAGGACCATTTATGCTCTAAAGTTGAAAATTAACGAGTTATTTCAGAAAACAAAAATATTGAACTTTAAAGCAAGATGGCGGCGAATCCTCTACCGGGATTAGTTAGAAAATCGAGATTTATACTTCCAACCCCCCCCCCCCCCCCCCACCCCCGACGTTTAAAAAAAAATCGCTCCCCGGAATTTTTTCTATCTAAATGTCTGCCCCGACTGGACTATCAAGGCGAATTCCAGACTAGCTTTTATAGTTCCTGAGATCATACAGACAGACTGACACCGAAGTCTCAAAGGTCTTAAATTTTCTGCCCCGGAGCACAGATATATAGATAAACTCTTTATTGTTCACACCATAAATTACAAACAAAAGGATTATAACACCTAAAACTAGTGCGACAACTGGCGCTTATCGCTAAGAGCGACCTCATCCAGGCAACCTTAGGAAGAATACTACTCGTAGGAGATTCAGAACCATACTAAAGGCTGGTTTACATGATGCAAGTTTCTTGCCTGTTGCATACAATAAAATTGAAGCAATAAATTACCTGCATGGTCTAAACAGTACGTAACATTTTGATCTTTTGCGCAAGTTTTGCTTGCCAAAATTTTCTTGGTGTAAACTTCAATTTTTTTACTTGTATCCACGTGTAAACAGTTGCGTACAATTCTTGAATGGCAATTAACGCACTTGATTTATTGCATTCAATAATTGCACTTGAATGTACAAGAAACTTGCATCATGTAAACCAGCCTTTATCGTACTGTTTGGAACTAAATTTTTTATTTTTTTTAAACGCCTCATTAGGGTTTGTAATCGTGTTCGCAGGCGAAGTCCCTGATGGGCGACTTCGACGGTCGCGGCGTAGTCGGGTTCCGCACAATGACGCTGGCGCCGCACCACGCCGCCTGCCTGCGGGTGGACTTGCTGGACGACTTCGAGGTAAGTAGGAGGGGGAGGGGGGGGGGTTACCCGCGACAAAAACCTAACCTAAGAAAATATTATATATCCTTTGTTTTTTTGACGACCTGTTTGGCTAAGTGGTAGTATATCCGCCTTGTAAGCCAGAGGTTCCGGGTTCGATTCCCGGCCGGGCAGATGTTTGAATGATGAATTTATATATCTGCTCTAGGTCTGGGTTAGTTGTCCTTGTCTTGTGTTTCTTGGCATCCCGACACCGGGTATCCTAGTGAGGAGCTATGAAAAAACGTTATTTTTAGATTTTTTTCCCGAAATGTACAGTTATTTAATAAAAAAAACTAAAATGGTGCTAAAATAGGAAGATATGTACAACACTCGGTAACGTCAAATACATTCGTTTGTAAAATAGTTTAGAAAAAAATAAAATAAAACATGTCACAGTAATTTAATTTTATTCGTCCACATTTCAGCTGGATTACTTAAACGCGTACCACAAGCGAGTGCTGGAGACAGTCGGCGGAGAGCTGCGGCGCCGCGGACTCAATGCGGACCTCGCGTGGCTCGGGGCGCAGTGCCGGCCGCTCGCCAGGGACTGAGCTCACTGTCGGACGTTGTTACAAGGTTTTATTTAGACCTTTCTTATTTAGAACTTTTTACTTGTCTGTATTTTTTGTTTTTTTGCTAATAGGACGTTTTTACAAGCTTTTATTTAGACCTTTCTTATTTAGAGCTCTTTTTTTAGCTTTTTTATTATTTACACGTTTTACAAGTTTTTTTTGGACCTTTCTGATGTAGAGCTCATTTTTAGCGTTTTTTTTAGTTATTTTTTACCGTTCTAGGAGTCACAAGCTTTTATTTAATTTGACCCGTTTGTATTTTTGGTTTTTTGTGCCTCTCACCAGAGAATGAGAATTTGCAGAAATGAAATGTAATTTTGCAGAAATGTTTGAATCTAATTCTAAACAAGAATTTCGAATATGAGTAAAATCAGTCAGTTGTCAAGATAAAAGACTGATTGTCGCAAAAAAGTTCTCGCGAGGTCTACTGTTCGAAGGACTACTAGTATACTAGTGGTTCGATACGAACTGAACCTCGTGACACCTGTACCACAAGCCTTCAACCTACGAGTATTTAGCTCATATTCAAATATCAAGTTGTTATTAAACTTTTTGGTTTTGTTTCAGGTGATGCTTGTGCCGAAAAATGTTCATTTTGATTATATTCAACTGTGAATATTTATTGTCTAAGCTCAATATTACTGAATATATACATTATTGACTTAAATGCAGTTTTATTTTATATTGTCCAAGAATATCCTACGAATATTATGAACGCGAAAGTTTGTATGTTTGTTGCTCTTTCACGCAAAAACGACTGAACGGATTTACATGAAATTTGGAATGAAGGTGCACATAGGCTACTTTTTATCCCAGAAAACGCGGTTGAAACCGCGGGGCGCAGCTAGTATTAAAATATATATACAACCCGGTCACAATATCTGTGCACCTCGCTGGAATGCGGCGCCTCTCCCGCTTCCCCTGTCACCTCCCCGCGCACTCCCCGGTGCGACAGTACGGTTAGCATCTTCGTTGCCGATACACGTCCCGATAATTTTTGAGATATTTTCGCTTTGTTGTTGTTTTGTTTTTTAATATTTATTGTTAAGTTTAGACATATGACGTCACGAGGTCAGGTGCACAGATATTGTGACCGGGTTGTAGGCACACAGGGGTGCCAGTTATTATTATAATCGAGCGGTTTCGTTTTCAGATTCTGTGAGTAGATTAATCTGGCGAGAGGAATAAAACTTACTTGCTTTCTGTATGGAACCAACCCGGAATCCGTGAATAAAAAATCTGCTGTTCCATCCATTTTTAACCGACTTCAAAAAAGGAGGAGGTTATCAATTCGTCTGTATGTTTTTTTTTATTTTATTTTTTTATTGTTTGTTACCCCATAACTTTTGACTGGGTGAATCGATTTTGATGATTCTTTATTTATTAGAAAGCTGACGCTTCCCATTTGGTCCCATTTCAATTTAGTCCAGTTCTGATAATGGTATCCATGAGAAAACCATATAAGTCTTAAATTTTCATTAAGTACGTGCGCGACAAATAGATGAATAACTCAATAGTCGGTCTTTTGAAGTCGGTTCTTGTTTTTTGTTTTGTAAAAATAATGTTCTTGTATTATGTCGAGTATCATTGACATTTTTCTATGGAACAGCTGATTTTAAAAATCTATATATATAAAAGAAAGTCGTGTTAGTTACACTACTTATAACTCAAGAACGGCTTTACCGATATGGCTGAAAATTGGTGAGGAGGTAGCTTAGAGCCAGGAAACGGACATAGGATACTATTTATTCCTATTATACTATTTATTTCTATTAAATAAATTCGATAGCATTCAAGTGTGACTTGACATAAAACATCAGTCACTATCAAACGAGGTATAACAAAAAAGAATCAGACTTGGAATAACAAAACGACTTATTATACTCTTTGCGCAAATGACAGCTATGTAATGGACGTATGGATGACAATTTGATTTAGCAATTTAACAGCTAAACAGATTTTGACGAAATTTGGTATGAAGGTAGCTTAAGCCCTAGGTAATATGTAGATTACTTTTTACCCCAGAAAATTGAACGGCTTTCCGCTATTCTTGCAGGACAGCGGGTGAAACCGCGGGGCGCAGCTAGTATCATATAAATACTCTCACAGTTGGAACATGGATAGTTTTACTTACCCGTGGTAGGTACAACCAGTTGGACATAGCGGTTGGACCACGGGTCGGGAACGATCATTTCTCATTTTTTCTTAAGGTTGACATCAGAAAAAAACACACCAAAATACCAAATTATTAATTTAATTATCATAAAATAAAAACTGGTAATATTTAAAGGGAAACTGGAATATTTAATTAATATTTCTCTGCGTCTTTCGATATAAAGACATTAACATAATAAAAATTAAGACCTAATTTGTCTAAAATTAAATAATTTATATATTAATTACAGTGACAATATACTTAAGGTGCCGTTTCGGTTCGCGTGACCTTGGCGGAGGTCATGCGATCGAGGTCACGTGTTCGAGGTCACGCGTTCGTGGTCATGTGACTTTTGTAGATTTCTTTACACGCCCGCACGCAAATATCAAACTTTTTAAAAGTTTTATTAGTGGATAGGCTTGCGTTTGCCCGCCATCTCGTTTGATACATACTAAGCAATGATTCTCACATAAAATGAGTTTGTATAATAATATGCTACCTTATTCTCGAATCACTAAGGTACTTATTCATTAGCATCTGGACAACTAGAGACAGAGGTCACTCGACCGATCCGTGCGATCCGATCGCGTGACCTCGATCGCACGACCTCAGCGACCACAGTGACCCCTTAATTGATCAACTATTGCCAGATAAAAAATTATTAATAAAAATATAAATGTACCTTATTAAAAATTAAATGGCGTACTAAAAATACTGTTTGTTACAAAATATATAAAACAGTAGATTTTTCAAGTATAAAAATTTACAAACAGTCGCAAGTGATTTCTTGTAGATAGTTGAATATAAAAGCTGTAAAAATTGTCGATTACAATATAATATTATGTACAAAAGTGAATTAATAATATAGTTATAAAATATTTTTTTAGTATAGCAGAATTTATACAACATTTTTTTGTGATGTTAATATATCTACAATTTGTTTTTGGTAGAAATTAAGTAGTTGAAATCGACTTTTCGTGGTATCTAATATCTACAGGGTTATTAGGAAAGGGTATTCTAAGCCGAAAAGACTTTTACTACGAGACCAACAAGAAAAAAAATCAGCTGTTCCATAGAAAAATGTCAATGACACTCGACAAAGTGTATGGAATAGCTGATATTTTTTCGTAATTTCAGGGTTGGTCTTATAATAAAAATGTTTATCACGATGAGCCCTTTGCGGCGAAGCTTGGCTTTATACCCTTTTCTTATAACTCTGTTTAGATAACCAACTTTTCTTGACTTATTGTTCTTTTCTTGTTCAACAAATGTATATTACATAGCGGATTGTCAATTTATGGGTTTACCCTCTACAGGATTATACGTAAAGGGTATGCTAAGCCTAGAAGGCCTCATAGTACTCTACATTATAAACTACTCTTACCATGGAACCAACTCAAAATTCGTGCAAAAACAATCAGCTGTTCCATACATTTTGTCAAGTCATTGACATTTTTCTATGGAACAGCTGTTTTTTTTTGCGATTCCAATGTTTCTTCGATAGTAAAAGTTGTTCATAATTATGAGTACTATCTGAGCCCTTTTCTGCTTACCATACCCTTTATAAATAACCCTGTAGTACTAATCTATGCAAACCCACTGTTTCTCTTCTATATTACAAAACATTAGGTTTATCACTCACCACTATAATGGTGTTAGAACTGCAAACGAAATGAGACCTTACATTCTATGTACCCAGATACCTTTATCCCCTGTGACGAACGCACTCTTTACCTAGCTTACTTAAACCAGACACATTACAACAAAATGCTTTAAAATGGAACTAATTTGCCCGCAAAATGTCCTTTAATAACCTTTTACGTTACAAAATTCGGCTTTACAAAGTTTGTTTCATTTTTAGGCTAAATACAAAATCGTCGCTAAGCCAAAAAAACATTTTACGCCATCTATGGGCGGCTGACGTCATAACGTTCGACATCCGCCATTTTGTTGCATCGTATCTGGGCACCGACGGAACTATGAGGCAGTCCTCTCTTTGCTCTTCAGAGCCAACTTCTCGGCCATTTTTCTTCTCCTAAATATGAAGGGTACAAACCCCCACAGCGCTGCGCCGCCTATTAACACAAAACCCAGCGTTATAAAGAGAGACTTGTACGAATGGGTGTACTCGAACCAGAACCCGCAGATCGGAGGTCCGATCAACTGCAAAATCCCGTTGACAAATAAACTTATACCGTACGAAGACATAAGCCTTTCCGTGCCTAGCATCTCCGTCATCACTAGAGCCGTCACTCCCGTCATGATCCCGGACGCGAGCCCGAATACCGAACAAAAAACACTAATAGCCGCGTAACTCGACACCAGCGGCATCAACGACAAACTTATCCCCGACAAAAGCAGGCCGAAAATGAAGAAATACCGCTTAGGGGTCGACACTACGTCCGACAACGCCGACCCTCCGATCCGACCGACCAAATCGAGCAACGAAATAATCGATAGCAAATACGCGCCTAACGATTTATCGAACCCGCATTCATTCGCGTACGACGGCACTAGAATTATAAAGTTTGTATACGAAATCGCGCTCGTACAGTTCGATATTAGAATCACTAAATAGATCGGATCTTTTAACAGTTGCACATCGAAATATTTATTAGGTTCGTTTTTTGTGTTATCGTCCCTTGGTCGCTTTTTTAAGCCGCAACAGTATCTTATAGGAGCTAAGCTATCCGTGACAGACTTCAAGCTGAACTGCGACGCGAATTCGCTCGGCTTTTCAAAAGCCGAGAGCGTGGATCCGTGAAACGGCGTCGACATGTACTGAAAGCTAGAAGTGGAAGGGCTGCGTTTCGGCGTCTTTGGAACTTGGAGTTTCTTTAAAAAGGCCTCTTGCGAATTGACACGATTGCTTCTGCCTTCTGGAACGGATTCCAGCAACGACGGGTTGCTGGGCAGGTGGTTCTTGCTCGCTATGTTGTGGAGAGCATTTTTCGAAGCGACCGGCGTCGAAATCTTTCTCGTTCGGTCGACGGCCATAAGGACTGCACTGGCGGACCTTGCGAAGTCTTTATTAGGGGACTGGTGGTCTTCTAAGGCGGCGTTGGAGTGGTTTTTGAAGATTGGAGGGGAACCGTTGGTGGCGAGGTTGGGGGTGTCGTCCGTGAAGACCAGCTTGGGGGGGTCGTCGGCGTCTCCGGACTCTTCGGCGAAGGGTTCGAGCTGTGGAAGAGAATGGCATGAATCTTGTTTTTATTTTTATACATTTTTAGTGTTCTGAACTACTAGTACATAGTAGAAAGAATCTTTATGGTGTGACTCCGTTTTTATTTTTTTGAGTCGTCTAATTTTTTTTAATATGATTTTGAACTGATTGTTGTTAACTTACTGTACAACTGTGTAAACAACAAAATGTGTTAAATTGATGTTGTTTTAATATGAACTGAGAATATCGTCGAGCGAAATCTGTTCCAGTGAAATAACCAGTCAGTATAAAATTGAGTCCAATAAAACAACAGTTTAAAGAAAATACATGATTTATTTATAATTTTCTTCGCTTAAAATAGAAAAATAATGAAAATTGATTCAACAAATTAACTAAATATTTATTAATAATTATCAGCATAGTCAATTTAGTAAAAGATATATTTAAAATTTATGCATTTTTTGATTTTGGTTTGATGTTGTTTATAATGAGTAGGTACAGTGATATTCTGGCTAGAATATCTAATAAACCAATTATATACAGGGTTAAAAGGAAAAGGTATGCTAAGCCGAAAAGGGCTCATGGTACTGGCATCATTATGAACAACTTTTACTATGGGGCCAACCCGGAAATCGAAAAAAAAAGAATCAGTGTTCCATACATATTGTCAAGTGTCATTGACATGTCTATGGAACAGCTAAGTATTTTTTCGCGAATTCCGGGTTAATCCTTAAGTAAAAGTTATTCACAATCATGAGTATTACGAGCCCTTTCCGGCTTAGCTTACCCTTTTTAGTAACCCTGAAAACTTTATTTCTTGAAAATATTTGTAAAAACAAGCTTTTATTGCATCGTCACGGAGTTACACACGTATACCAAATTTCAGCTCAATCGGACATCGGGAAATATAAAATTCGATTACAAAATTTAACACACAAAACAAAACTAAAAATACATTGCAAGTTAAATAAAACCTTGTAGAAGGAATGAAATTTGGAATGAAATATAAAAAATTGGAATTTTATACTATCACTATTACAAAAATATATGAAAGATATAGAATTAACACTTGAACTGCTGCTAATATTCACATGCGTTGTGTTTTACGCGTCTGGCGAGTTTAGCCGCATTCGTGTTGCACAAAGGAAAACACAAAGCATGTGTTTTCAGCAGTTAAAGTGTTAAACAAATATACTTAATGTAAAACGAACATCTTTTTTGAATGATTATATTTTTTTCTGAATATAAAAACAAGAACATTATTTTTACAAAACAAAAAACAAAAACCGACTTCAAAAGACCGACTATTGAGTTATTCATCTATTTGTCGCGCACGTACTTAATGCAAATTTAAGACTTATATGGTTTTCTCATGGATACCATTATCGGAACTGGACTAAATTGAAATGGGACCAAATGGGAAGCGTCAGCTTTCTAATAAAAAAAGAATCATCAAATCGATTCACCCAGTCAAAAGTTATGAGGTAACAAACATAAAAACATACAGACGAATTGATAACCTCCTCCTTTTTTGAAGTCGGTTAATAAAAGAAAAAAGTTTTTAACTCCCTGAAGAGTTTAGCTGCCTTGCTTATAAACGCTGCGCTGTTTAAAGTTAAGTAACGTTAAGCCGCCATCCTTAAATTACGTCACACGTAAGGGGGGGGGGGGGTCGACTAAGTGTGACAATTTGTGACTAGGGGGTGGCAGGGGTTTTAAGTTTTGTTACGTCACATTTAAAATCGAAAAAATCTGAGTATTAAAAGCGAAATTTTTAGTAAAAAATTGTATTATGTCAAATTACACAAAATATGTGACGTCACACTAATGAGGGGTAGTCACACCACTGTGATAAGGACGGGGGGGGGGGGTCATAAATCATGAAATTTTTGTGTTGTAATTTATGAATGGTCCCAAGTAAAAATTAAGTCAGTGCACTTCATTTCTGTATTGAACACAAGTTAAATGTTGGTCAATATAAACATACGTTTATAAGGGTTAGGGGTTTTCTTATAAAAGCTGCTAAAATAATAATAAAATAAAGTTGTTAGAGCATTTTAAACAATGCTTAAGTTTAAGTTTTTTTAATAAGTCTGTGTTTAACTATCTGAATCCTCATTTTGCTTTTCAAAGGTTTTTTTAATTTTCCTTTTTTAGACATTCGGAAAATCGACAAAAATGCAAGTCTACATAAAATCGTTAAGTTAAGTTTGTGTAAAAGTGCTTTGTATAAAAGTATATAAAAAATTATAAAAACTAAAAAAATGGCAAGAAATAAAAAAACCCTGTTGAAGAACAATGAATTGGATATAAAAATATTTAAATAATAGGCTTTTATATTGTTACTGGAGTTAAGCGGATATACCAAATTTCATCTCAATCGGACATCGGGAAGTGGTTCAAAATTGAGTTGCAAGATTCCACCCGAATAAACATAGTTACATACATTGCAAGTTAAATAAAAACTTCTGAAAATGTATGGAACTACTGATTTTTTTTTTGCAAATTCAGGGTTGTTCCCATAGTAAAAGTTGTTCGTAATGATGAGTACTATGACCCTTTTCGGCTTAGCATAGCCATTTCTTATAACCCTGTATAATAAAAATAGCTATAAAAAGACCATGCAAGATCTAGCTACATTATAAAAGCAATAAAACAGTTTTCACTAAATAATAGGCCTCACTTATAAAGCCTGTTTAAAGTTAACACTTTGACTGCGGCTAATAATCACATGTGTTGTGTTTTACGCGCCTGGCGTGTGTAGCCGCACTCGCGTCGCATAAAGGAAAACACAAGGTATGTGTTTTCCGCAGTCAAAGTGTTAATCATTGCTTAAAATTCTGGCTTGTTTTCTCACGTGAGATTTCACGTCAGCGAGAAGTTGTCAACGCATTATAAGCAGTGACTAACTTTAGGCAGTGTTTATAATTATAGCCTAAATCGAAAGCCTCAAAGGTAACATCTGTTTAGTTTTAATCCTACTAAAATAAGAAATATTGAATAACCTGGAATCTTCTATCTCTATCAAAACTATCGTTGCTCTTCTAAAGGATCGTCCATTAATCACGTGAGACTCGAGAGGGGGGGGGGGGGGCGTCGGAAAACATCACGAAATATCACGAAGCGGGGAAGAGGGGAGTGGGTAGAGAAATATCACATGTGTTTAATTTTTCGTTAACACTTTGACTGCTGAAAACATATACCTTGTGTATGCGGCTACACAAGCCAGACGCGTAAAACATTAGCAGCAGTTAACGTGTTAAATTTTGAAAATTTTGAAGATAATTTGTATCAAACAAAATACACGTGATATTAGCAAGGGGGGGGGGGGGGAATTTATAACCTCACCGTGTATCACTAGGGGGAGGGGAGGGGGGCTAAAAAGTTGTTAAAACATCTCTTGATTAATGGACGACGCTCAATAAGAGATAGATTGGATGAGCTATCTCTGTCCCTCTCACGACTTTTCTTATAAGAGCGACAGAGACAGATAATATCGAATGCCCCAGAATGGTTACAGATATTTCTCGTTTCAATGGAAAAGTAAATTTGTGCGTAAAAATTAAAATCTAGAATAATATTTTAATTAACTAGGTATTAAATTATAAGCAAAGGTGTATAATTGGCTATCTAGTTTTGGTGTTTCGCAAAATGTTGTAGAATTACAGGGTTATTCATAAAGGGTATGCTAAGCCGAAAAGGCTCGTCGTACTCATCATTATGAACAACTTTTACTTTGGGATCAAACATGAAATAGATCTGCGGTCCCGTACATTTTGTAGTGTCATTGACATTTTGCTAATAAAGCAACAGCCTTTTTTTCGGAAAATTTCGAGTTGTTCCCATAGCAAAAGTTGTTCATAATGATGAGTACTATGAGCCCTTTCGGCGAAGCATACCCTTTTCTTATAACCTTGTAGAATTATAACACACGTTACAGAATTATAACACAGCATGTTTTAAAATTATAACATTTTGTTTTAGTTTTAACTGGTAGTAAAGAGGAACTTAAAACGACGTGCAATTTTACTCCTTATGTCTTTATACTTAGTGTTGTTAATTGCAGTCGTAAAAATACTTAGAAATAAATGCAAAAATACGGATCGACCCGCAAAATTAACTTATATCATAACGTTAATATATTTCACATTAACGTAAAGTTAATGTGAAATATATTAACGTTAAGGCAGAGATAATCGGTTGACAGATATATTTTTCGTGCATTGAATATGTTTAAAAAAAATGTATGAACACAAGAACATTATTTTTACAAAACAAAAAACAAAAACCGACTTCAAAAGACCGACTATTGAGTTATTCATCTATTTGTCGCGTACGTACTTAATGCAAATTTAAGACTTATATGGTTTTCTCATGGATACCATTATCAGAAATGGGACCAAATAGGAAGCGTCAGCTTTCTAATAAAAAAAGAATCATCAAAATCGATTCACCCAGTCAAAAGTTATGAGGTAACAAACATTAAAAAAAAAAAAAAAAACATTACAGACGAATTGATAACCTCCTCCTTTTTTAAAGTCGGTTAAAAATCATTTAAGGCAATAAAATTTGGTTAAAAAAATCGTTTTATAAATTTTAATTTGACTGATGTAATATTTGAAACAATCCGTTTTTTTTTTACTTTTTAAAGTTCCATAACAAAATGGCAAAAATAATTCTTTATTTTCTAATGCCACCTTCAAATTTATATCTATACTAATACACTAGCTGACTCGACAGACGTTGTCCTGTCAAAAGCCATTGCGTTAATTCTATGTCAAATGTCATATTGCGTAACTATAGCAACCGTAGTATGTTGATGCTAACTTGTCAATTTATAGTAAAAATTATCAGTATATATATATAATTTGCAATAAATTAAAATTGCGACTATAATTTGAGATTTAAACTATCCTATCTCTCAAGTTGGATCGAACTGCACATGGTGTGCGAATTTTATTATAATCGGTTAAGTGGTTTAGGAGTCCATTGAGGACAAACATTGTGACACGAGATTTATATATATTAAGAAGATATTATAAAGAGGAAAGATTTGTATTTGTGTATGTTTGTGTGTAATAAACTCAAAAACTACTGAACCGATTTCAAAAATTCTTTCACCATTCGAATGCTACATTATCCTAAAGTAACACAGGCATTTTTTTTTATCCACAGCGAAGCGTGGCAGGGAACAGCTAGTTATGTATTAAAAACGAAAAAAAAAAATTAAAACACCGATATTTTAAACGATATTTTGTTATTTTTTTTAAATTACCATTCTGGAAAAAAACTTCACACATTTAAAAATGCACGAAAGATAGCTGACAACGGGATATTCCCGCCTTAAATAATCTAGTAATACAAAATAGCATATTAGCATTAATGCTACGTTTGTAGCATTGCTATTTTACGAAAACTGACGTGACTTTGACACTTGTGTCACAATGACAGTTCGAGAAATATAAGTTGTCACGGCTGTGGGGACTGCGCTTACATTGTCTATACTAATATTATAAAGAGGAAAGATTTGTATTTTTATATGTTTGTGTGGAATAAACTCAAAAACTACTGGACCGATTTCAAAAGTAACATAGTAACATAGGCTATTTTTTTTTATCCACAGCGAAGCGTGGCAGGGAACAGCTAGTATTGTATATACGGTTCGGTATTTTACATAACACACGGTTATGAGGAAAGGTTATTCCAAACCGAAAAGAGCTCATAGTATTTATCATTATGAAAAAAATAATAATACTAACGTTGAAATTACAAAAACGAAACAACAGCTGTTAAATAAAATGTTTCAATAAAATCTGTTCTATAAATAACTAGCTGCGCCCCGCGGTTTCACCCGCTGTCCTGCAAGAATAGCGGAAAGCCGTTCAATTTTCTGGGGTAAAAAGTAATCTACATATTACCTAGGGCTTAAGCTACCTTCATACCAAATTTCGTCAAAATCTGTTTAGCTGTTAAATTGTTAAATCAAATTGTCATCCATACGTCCATTACATAGCTGTCATTTGCGCAAAGAGTATAATAAGTCGTTTTGTTATTCCAAGTCTGATTCTTTTTTGTTATACCTCGTTTTATAGTGACTGATGTTTTATGTCAATTCACACTTGAATGCTATCGAATTTATTTAATAGAAATAAATAGTATAATAGGAATAAATAGTATAATAGGAATAAATAGTATAATAGGAATAAATAGTATAATAGGAATAAATAGTATAATAGGAATAAATAGTATAATAGGAATAAATAGTATCCTATGTCCGTTTCCTGGCTCTAAGCTACCTCCTCACCAATTTTCAGCCATATCGGTAAAGCCGTTCTTGAGTTATAAGTAGTGTAACTAACACGACTTTCTTTTATATATATAGATTAAAAAATTCAAAAAAACTAAAAAACAGGCTTCAAAATCGCACCCAAAGGAGTCGGTTACAAACATACACGGAAACAATGAAATTCGAAAAAATATATGAAACAGCTGATTTGTTTGTCGGGAATTTCGAGTTGATCGCATAGTAAAAGTTGTTCATAATGATGAGTACTACGAGCTTTTTTTTGGCTTAAACCCCATCCTTATAGTTCCGTATATGCAATAATTTACTTTTCAAGAAAACCGTATTAGTTCTACAAAACGCCACCGCCAACTTATATTTGCTGCTGTCCACGTGTCAAAATACATTAATAACTATTAAAAACGTTGCTAATTACAAAAATAGCATTATAGCATAACATCTAAATGTAAATTAAAAATTCGTTACGTCCTCAACTTATACCTACGTGTAAAACAGTATACTAACCTGGTAACTTTAACGTTTAGTAAAAATAGCATATCAAAAATAGCAGTAAAATTAGCAGTCAAGCTAAATGTTAACTCTCAGCGCTCGCTCCGCTTCCAACCTGCGGCGTCGGTTCACTATCGGCATAAAAAGCCAAAGCGACGCGCCCGCTATGAAGATAAAGCCGAACGTTATGAACATGGCTTTGAAATCCTTGTCCCTTTCAAACCAAAGCCCACAGATCGGGGGCCCTATCAACTGTAGTATACCGTTTACGAACAAACTTATACCATACGTCGACATCAACCTTTCCACCCCTAAAACTTCCGCCATTATTAAAGTAGTCACGCTGTTATTTACCCCCGAAGCCAGCCCAAAGAAAGCACAAACGATGCTTATAGACAAATAAGTCTCCAAAAATGGAACAATGATCAAAGCTATCCCAGAAAAGACCAGCCCCCCGACGAAGTAAACCGTTTTCGGGATCAGATTCAAATCGCACAACGCAGAACCGCCGATACGTCCGATTAAGTCCAGCGCTGACACCGTACTTAGTAAATACGCTCCTCTCGCTTTATCGAAGCCAATATTCTGCGCGTGCGACGGCAACAGAATAATAAAGTTAGTGACAGATATAGCGACGGTACTGCTCGACAAAAGGATAATCAAATACGCAGGATCAGCTAGAAGACTCAAGTCGAAAAACTTGTTTGGTTCTTCTTTTTCTTTCTTCGATTTTTTCTTGCAACAGAAGCAGTAATACGCGGCATCCGCCACGCTATCTGTCACGGACTTAAGCGAAAACTGTGATGCAAACTGATTTGGCTGTTCAAAGGCTGACAGGGTTGACCCGTGGAATGGCGTAGAAGGGACATAAGCAAAGCTAGAAGTAGAGTAATTCCGTTTTGGCCCGGCCGTGCTAAGTCTTCTCCCAAACGCGTCTGTGGACCCTAACTTCCTAACCTCAGAGCCTATAGAAGTTGAACTATAAGTTGTTTTGACAATTGGCCTGGAATAAGACAACTTTCTTTTGGACAAATTCTGGCGTAGTTGGTTAGAAGACGGTACTGGAGTGATGTTTTGGCTGTGGATTTGGGCTTGTGAGTTTTTGGCGTTTCCGAAGCCATTTTCGATTCGTTCGCTGGTTGTGTTGCGGGGGAGGTCTCCGGCCATGGGGAAAGATTCGATGGGTTCTTCTTCCTCGAAGAGAATGTCGTCCTGAAAAGGAGAGTTCTCTTATTGATAGAGATATTTGATTTGTTATAGCTGTTAAATTCGAGGATGCGAAACGGTTACACGATAATTATAACGAAAATTTTAATGCTAATTTCATTTTGAATTCAATTTTTTAGTTAGGAAGTTTTTCTTAAGTCAGAAATAGCATTAATTTAAAATCGTTTCGCGGCCTCGAATTTAATTTCACACATAGCATAAAAATCCCACTAAGCTAAAAATCTACTACGATAGCTAATGTTTGCCATTTTATTCTGGCAACACATTCTAAGCTTGACTCATAATCACTTTCGTTATCTGTTATTTTTAAAGCCCGGTACACAAAGAAGCGTAATATGTAATGTAACTGTTACTGTAACAAGCACCGAACGCTCGCGATACCACCCAAGATTTAGCTCGTTACAACAAAAGATACACTGAAAGTTCACTTCTGGGTGATCACGAAAAGCTTTATTTACGGGTTCTGTCGCATTATTTTTGTTAAAACTTGTGTATTTTTGAAAATGAAACTAATAAATTATTCGCTCGTGTTAATTGAAGTAAGGAAAGTGATTATATTTAACAGTTTTAAAGGTAGGAGTTAGTTACGATTGGGTTAAAAAAATAGCATTTTAATTAATTCGTTATATTTGAATGTTAATCAATGGGTTAAGCCTGAACGGCAAAAGCAATAGCATGTTAGCAAGCTTTTCTCCATAAAAATAATTGCGTTAATTTCGTTGTTAAAATTAGCATTAGTTAATTAGCACTAAATCTTACTTGCATCACTGTTAAGGGAGAAGTATAAAGTTTTTTTTTTGCGCGCTAAAAGCTACATAACAACACAAAAGACGGACAACTACAAACATTTACATAACAAATATAACACGTTATAAGTAGCAATATATTAATTTATTTAAAAATATATTTGGTTGATGTATTCTAATTCATTCATTCGATAGCGTTACTTTTGTATATATAACTTTTGTATTTATGAGGCTAAAGGCCAAGCAAAAGTCCTGGACAGCTGCTAGACATACATATTTTTAATCTTTACCTTAAATATTATTTAATAACTATTTTTAATAGACTTTTTCAAGCTTTTGCTAGCCAAAACCGAATCGATAAAAAATAAAAACATAAAAAGAAACTAAAACCTTTTTCAATAATAATGCTAATTCATTATTAGCGTTAATAACGCTATTTCATTTAATAGCATTAAATTGCAAATTTTTATTTTTTTGCTATTTTATTAGCATTAGCATTTAACGTTATTTATTTTGAATTGCGAAAAATAGCACAACTTATAACGTGTTATTTCAACATACAATAAATGGATTTGCTTACTTTACGTGATGTTTCGATGCACCGCAATGGTCCCACTTTTTGGTAAAATGCGAAATGACAACTGGTTTCATTTTCAAAAAAACACTTTCGATCAAAAAAAATCATAAACGATTTTTTACAATGCTAAAAACATCTACGAAAGTATATTGAAATTATAATTTATGATAGTAATAAAAGTATAAACGACATAGATAAATTTTGTTCAAAATTATCTATGCGAAAATATATAGGTAGTTTTGCAAAACTTGGCAACACTGCATTAAAAGGTAGCAAAACGTTGCCAGTTAACTAAACGCGTTACAAAAAACAACTACCCTACCAAAGCAAATATCTTACTCATTATAAATCAAACTCACAAACTCCCGCCAAACACACAATCAACTTATCAAACTCACAACCAGCCTAGCCAAAAACTCACAAACAACCGAAAATATTCACAATCATCCCGGCAAAATTCAAAACAAATCTGGCAAAACTCACAACCATTCATCTTGTCAAAAAACTTGCCACATCCAAGTTGGCAAAACTCACAACCAACCTGGCAAAATTCATAACCAGCCTGTCAAAATTCATAAACAATCTGACAAAATTCACAAACAACCTGTCAAAATTCATAAACAATCTGACAAAATTCACAAACAACCTGTCAAACTCAACCATCCCACCAACATACAACCTCGTCTCCTCTTTTACTAACCTGAGGCCCGTCGACGTCCTCCTCTTCCTCAGGCTCCTTGTACTTCCTCACCATATGCTCCTCAACCGGCTGGAACAGCAGCGCCGCCGCCCAGGTGTTCAACATTATCCCGCCTAGGATCAGCACCGCACCCCTGGAAAATTACACGATGGCGGTAAGTTATAAATAAACAAACGAAAGGACACTTCACCGAAAGGAAAAAAATCGTCTGCCTCTGTTTTTTTTATTTTTAACCGACTTCAAAAAAGGACGAGGTTATCAATTCGTCTGTATGTTTTTTTTTTTTTATGTTTGTTACCTCATAACTTTTGACTGGGTGAATCGATTTTGATGTGTCAATTCTTTTTTTATTAGAAAGCTGACGCTTCTCATTTGGTCCCATTTCAATTTAGTCCAGTTCTGATAATGGTATCCATGAGAAAACCATATACATAAGTCTTTTTGCACTAAGTACGTGCGCGACAAATAGATGAATAACTCAATAGTCGGTCTTTTGAAGTCGGTTTTTGTTTTTTGTTTTGTAAAAATAATGTTCTTGTTTATCCTAAAAATCCCGACGAGCAATAAAGCAATAGATTGGAGAAAGACCGAGGGTGAGAGTTAGTAATGGAATAAGGACAGAAAAACAGAGAGAGCATAATAACCTTACGCTCAATGCAAACAAGTACCGCCATCTTTTGTGACGTACTGAAATATTTCCACACAGAATAGCGGCACTTGTATACGGTAAGCTATACTTGTTGTAAGTACGCCTAATTTCACTATAAAAACAAAAGGCGACGCCACATTGTGTGTGTGTTGTTGAAGAAGCGGTTTTTTAGTGCGCCTGTTTTTTTCCTTTTGTGGTGTCAATAAAGAGTCCAAAAAATATTGTGTTATGTTTCCTAAAACTTCTAATTTTTATCCAAGTATGTATAATATATCTAAGTATGTACTGATTTGTATCTTAAGCATACAGACTGGTATCCTAAGCATACAGACTGGTATCCTAAGCATACTGACTTGTATCCATAAGTGTTGAGCAGGTATCTCAGCACGGGCGGAAGCACGATGGACCCGAAAGCGGATCCGGACATGCATATCCCGTTGGCGAGCCCGCGGCGGCGCACGAAGTATGACGTCACTATGTACACGGTGGGAGGGAATGATAGGCCTGCGCCCGCGCCGACTAGCGCGCCGAAACTGGAATTATGAACAGTTAGTCTTTAGAGTCGATCATTTTATTAATAGGGTCGATCACTTCACTGAGAGGATCGATCACTTTACTGACAGATTCGACCACATTACTGACAGAATCGATCACTTCACTGACAGGTTCGACCACTGTACTTACTGATACGACCACTTTACTGACAGGTTCGACTACTTTACTTTCAAAATTACAGGCAATTATTGTTTAAAAAGATACCGTTTTAAATAAATCAATACTATACATACGAGTAAATCGTTCATTCGAAGATTTCTATTTCGCCTTTTATTGTATTTTATTTTTATTTTTTGTTATTGACCTTAAAATAAATAAATTATTACTATTATTTCTCTAAAAGCATCGCCGCATCGCTCACATCTTAGAGTTAATAGATCACTTCACTGACAGGATCGATTACTTCATTGACAGGATCAATTACGTCACTGACAGGTTCAACCACATCGTTAACATCATCGCCCACATGACTGACACCATCAACAACAGAAACAACTCACCTAAAATACAGATACGATATCGAAAAGGCCCCGCTGCTGATTATCATCCCGAAGGCGGAGAGACTGCCGCCTATAAGGGTCACCGTCCGGTACGACCATTTCACTGACAGGATCGACGATATTGGACCTGGAATTGAATAAAAATAGAGGTTACTTTAGTCTATTAAACCTGAATATATAGAATGAGGTACATCTAAGATACGGTCACAAAATCACAGCAAAACTAGTCAAGAGTTCCAAGACCTGCACCAGGCTGATTTATATCTGAGGGTGACGAGCGCAGTGCTGTGCGCAGGGTCGTGAACTGTAAGAGTTCAAAATTCTGGGTGACGCAGACCTGTTATGGGCAAACGTGACGTTAAACATCAGGCGGACGATTTGCTCGTCTCGTCACTCAAAAGCATAAAGAAATATCACCTAAACTGCTGTAGAGGAAGTAGCACAGCGCCACAATTCCGAAAATGCATCGAAAAGAACAGCTGCAAGATCTACAAAGACCTGGAACTAAAAGCTTTAAAAAGCCGTGGTAGCTCAGTGGGAGAACAGCCGCTTCGCATTCTTGAGGTGGCAGGTTCAAACCCCGACTCGTACCAATGAATTCTTTGGGACTTATGTACGAATTTACATACCACTGGCTTTTCGGTGAAGGAAAACATCGTGAGGAAACCGGCATATGTCCAGAGAAGAAATTCAATGGCGTATGTGAATCCACCAACCCGCACTTGGCCAGCGTGGTGAAATACGGCCTAATCACCCTTCAAAGGTAGACCTGTATCCCAGCAGTGGGAGGATTAAAGGTTGCATATGTATATGCATGTTTACACCTGGAACTCACCTAAACTGCTGTAGAGGAAGTAGCACAGCGCCACAATGCCGGAGGAAGCAGCAGCACTCGTCTGGAAGACGTCGTTGAACTCCACGAGCAGCACGCCGAACGACTTGATGGTGCCCGGGACCAGGATGTTCACCAGCGTCGCTCCTGAAATCAGGAGGGAACAGCTTGAGAAACAGAAACTTAAAGTTTTGTTTTAATTTTCCACAATATGATTAGTAAGACTTGGAGTAGGTAAAAATATACATACTAATATTATAAATGTCAGGGATGTTTGTTGCTTCACCACGCAAAAGCGTCTGAATGGGTTTGGATGTAGCTTATTCTCTAAAATATCATATAGGCTGCTTTTTATCTTAGAAAATGGGGAAGAAACCGCGGGGCGACGCTTGTAAAAAACAAATTAAAATGCATGGATGGAAGATGTGTCCAAGGTATGGTGTGTGTCTGAAATATCGATCTTATAGATCTTCCGAAGGTGTGTTTAAAAAGTATCTTTCTTTTTCACACCATCCTCTGTGGTTGCAAGGTTGTAAGGTGGGGTAGTCAAGCAGCGTTTTACCTACGAGCACGCACCAGCCCCACTTCCCGTCGGGGGGCACCATCTCCCAGTCGCACTCAGCCTCCGGGGTATACATTAATGGATGGAAGAAGTGTCAAAGGTTTGTTGGTTGTGCAAAAAAAAGGTTGCATGTTGAAAGGTTGGTTTTTACACCATCCTCTGTGGTTGCAAGGTTGTAAAGTGGGTAGTCAGCCAGCGTTTTACCTACGAGCACGCACCAGCCCCACTTCCCGTCGGGGGGCACCATCTCTCAGTCGCGCTCGGCCTCCGGGGTATACATTAATGGATGGAAGAAGTGTCAAAGGTTTGTTGGTTGTGCAAAAAAAAGGTTGCATGTTAAAGGTTGGTTTTTACACCATCCTCTGTGGTTGCAAGGTTGTAAGGTGGGGTAGTCAGCCAGCGTTTTACCTACGAGCACGGACCAGCCCCACTTCCCGTCGGGGGGCACCATCTCCCAGTCGCACTCAGCCTCCGGGGTATACATTAATGGATGGAAGAAGTGTCAAAGGTTTGTTGGTTGTGCAAAAAAAAGGTTGCATGTTGAAAGGTTGGTTTTTACACCATCCTCTGTGGTTGCAAGGTTGTAAAGTGGGTAGTCAGCCAGCGTTTTACCTACGAGCACGCACCAGCCCCACTTCCCGTCGGGGGGCACAATCTCTCAGTCGCGCTCGGCCTCCGGGGTATACATTAATGGATGGAAGAAGTGTCAAAGGTTTGTTGGTTGTGCAAAAAAAAGGTTGCATGTTAAAGAATGGTTTTTACACCATCCTCTGTGGTTGCAAGGTTGTAAAGTGGGTAGTCAGCCAGCGTTTTACCTACGAGCACGCACCAGCCCCACTTCCCGTCGGGGGGCACCATCTCCCAGTCGCGCTCGGCCTCGGGCGCCGGCCCGATGGTGAAGCGGCCCGTGCCGACCGCGCCGCCCGCATCCTCGGGGAGTTTCACTGTGGACAAACGAAAAATATATTAATCTTGCTTCATGTCATTCAACTGAATTGACTTTGACGACCTGTTTGGCTAAGCGGTAGTATATCCGCCTTATAAGCCAGAGGTAACGGCCGGGCAGATGTTTATATTATGTATTTAAATATCTGCTCTGAGTCTGGGTGTTAGTTGTCCCTTGTCTTTGTGTTTCATGGCATCCCCGACACAAGTTATCCTAGTGGGAGCTGTGAGTGTGAAACGTTTATTTTTATTTTATTTTTTTGTTCTGCAAAAAGATCATTCTTATAGAGACTCAATTATTATACCAAGTATTTTTAACCGACTTCAAAAAATGAGGAGGTTATCAATTCGACTGTACTCGTATGTGTTTTTTTTTTAATTTTTTTTTTTTTTTTTATGTTTGTTACCTCATAACTTTTGACTGGGTGAATCGATTTTGATAATTCTTTTTTTATTAGAAAGCTGACGCTTCCCATTTGGTCCCATTTCAATTTAGTCCAGTTCTGATAATGGTATCCATGAGAAAACCATATAAGTCTTAAATGCATTAAGTACGTGCGCGACAAATAGATGAATAACTCAATAGTCGGTCTTTTGAAGTCGGTTTTTGTTTTTTGTTTTGTAAAAATAATGTTCTTGTTTTATTATGTAAGTTAACAATACGATATTTTGAGTTTAAAAAAAAACCTAAAAACATTTTAATACTTAAACCTAGAGCGCTAGCAGCGGGGCAGGGCCCAAACTACTGATGGTTAAGTATGCAGAAGTGCAGAGTAAGGAACCCCCTGACAATGCGGGCCGTGTCAAGAATCACCGCTTTTTGTATCTGACCCTTGACCCAACCGTCTAGCGAGCGCCTCTTCAGATGCTACTCTAGGCTCTTCGCTATAAGTCCGTTCACCGAATTATTATTATTATCTATCAAATATGTCTTTCAGCTCGAGCGATGAGATTCGAAACGATATTTTCCGGAGCAACAATTTTTTTTTAAATCTACTAGTTGACGAAACGAAAACAAAGAAAGCATGACGAATTGACATGTGTAGGTATGTTTGTCTGACGATATTTGAGTACCGTTGGTTAGTTTCTTCGTTACGCGTGTTTGCACCACTTATATACCTCTACTAACATATATATAGTAGTTAATTCCAACACAATTTATGTACTATGTATGAAATTGAGCAAAATCTTTGAATTTGTTGAGATATTAATATATAGGTCGTGAGTCATGACGCAAAGCAAAGCAGTAATTTCATCATTTCTCTAATTCAACCAAGTCTGCTCTGTTTAGTATGTATACAGGATTATACAGAAAGGGTATGCTAAGACGAAGAGAGCTCATTTTACTAATTAACCGACTTCAAAAAAGGAGGAGGTTATCAATTCGACTGTATGTTTTTTTTTTTTTTTTATGTTTGTTACCTCATAACTTTTGACTGGGTGAATCGATTTTGAGGATTCTTTTTTTATTAGAAAGCTGACGCTTCCCATTTGGTCCCATTTCAATTTAGTCCAGTTCTGATAATGGTATCCATGAGAAAACTATATAAGTCTTAAATTTGCATTAAGTACGTGCGCGACAAATAGATGAATAACTCAATAGTCGGTTTGAAGTCGGTTTTTGTTTTTTGTAAAAATAATTATTATTATGAACAACTTTTACTATGGGACTAACCCAAAATTCGCGAAATAAAAATCAGTTGTTCCATAGAAAAATGTCAATGACACTAGACAAAATGTATTTAAAACAGCTGATTTATTATTTTCGCGAATTTCGGGTTGGTCCCATAGATCTAATTTAAATAATTAAAAATAATTAGTTAATTTTTTTTTTTTACAACTTTTCCTATATCCAATTTAAATTCGAATATAAGCAACATAGTTTGAGATGTTGTTGAGATATACGAGTAGGAGTCCTGACGCAAAGCAAAGTAAGTAGTAGTTTTTTATGCTATTGAGTGACGAGACGAGCAAATCGCTGGCCTGATGTTAAACGTCACGTTTGCTCATAACAGGTCTGCGCCAAACAGAATTTTGAACTCTTTTTCTGAAGTTTCATCATTACTCCATTTCAACAGAAGTCGGTCGCTCTGTATTAAGTTTGTATTTAGTAAGCCGCGTGGCGTCTCGTTGCCCGTTTTAGAGCCATAATCCGATGACCTCGGTGATCGGGTGAGTTATATTTAGTGCAGCGAGCGGCTGGCGCGGTGCCAACTCTGGAGCTGGAGTGCGTCAGACAGTGGATTCCCTTGCTGCGCTAAATGTTCTCGACAAGAGAACTGACTGCGATATGTTCGCAGGCGACTAGAGGGGTATTATGGCACAATCTTTGCACTGCTGTCCTAAAGTTGTCATAAGGTTGCCTGGAAGAGATCGCTCTTAGCAACAAGGCCGCCGGTTGTTGCACTAGTTTTAAGGGGAACAAAATTGGAATTATAAGAAAAACGTATGCTAAGCCGAAAAGGTCTTATAGTACTTTTAGTGCAGCGAGCGGCTGGCGGGGAGCCAGCGCTGGAGCTGGAGTGCGTCGACAGTGGATGGGCCGGGAGTGGCTGTGGCTCCCGTGGTGATACGGTAAATTGATTAAGGGATCACAAAGGGGAACAAATTAGCATTATAAGAAAAACGGCCTTTAGGAAAGTGTCAAGTATTCTTAGATGACAAGATTTTGTTTTTATTCTTTTATTATTTTATACTAGCTGACCCCCGGCGGTTTCACCCGCTGTTTTTTTTTACTTTTAAACCTTCCCTGTAGTAGAGCAAACAAAACAAAATAAAAACCAACAACAAAGATCGGACCAATTTCTGAATACATCTATAAATATTTGACAACCTAGTGACACTATTTTTTATTTCTAAAAAGACAAAAGAGTTCGGACATCCCGAGTTAACCGTACCAAACATCAAATGTTTCAAAGGTAGGAACAGTTTGTATTGGAAAATTAAATTGTTGATTTTAATATTTTTCTCTACTTATTAATAATGTTTCTCACCGTTTAAACCTTCCCTGAAGTTTTACAAATATTTCAAGATCAAAATTAGCGAAATCGGTCCAGCCGTTCCAGAGTTTTAGCGGGACTAATGAACAGCGATTCATTTTTATATATGAAGAAGAAGATTTTTACTAGCTGACTCGACAGACGTTGTCCTGTCAAAAGCCATTGCGTCAATTCTATGTCAAATGTCAAAAGTTACATTAAAACTGTTTACATTGTCCAAAGCGCTATATGGTTTAAGTATTTTTAAATTTTCTAATTTTTCATGTTTTTTTACTATAAATTGAGATGTGAGCTATCCTATCTCCTAAGTTAGATCGAACTGCACCCGGTGTGCAAATTTGATTGAAATCGGTTAAGTAGTTTAGGAGTCTATAGCGGACAAACAACGTGACACGTAATTTATATAGATTATAGCTGACTCGACAGACGTTGTCCTGTCAAAAGCCATTGCGTAACTATAGCAACCGTAGTATGTTGATGCTAACTTGTCAATTTATAGTAAAAATTATCAGTATATGTATAATTTGCAATAAATTAAAATTGCGACTATAATTTGAGATTTAAACTATCCTATCTCTCAAGTTGGATCGAACTGCACATGGTGTGCGAATTTTATTATAATCGGTTAAGTGGTTTAGGAGTCCATTGAGGACAAACATTGTGACACGTAATTTATATATATTAAGAAAGATTATTATTGACCGAACGAAGTGAGGTCTCAGAGTGTAGGGGAACAAATCAGCGCTTGTATGTATGTATGTTTGTCCGACGATAACTTGAGTATGGTTGATCTGGATAAAATTTTGCAATAATCTATCTACGTACCTCTATAAGGAAAGGATAAGCTAAGCCGAATAGGGCTCATTATATTCATCGATTTGAACAACTTTTTAATCGACCTCAAATAACAAGAACATTATTTTTACAAAACAAAAAACAAAAACCGACTTCAAAAGACCGACTATTGAGTTATTCATCTATTTGTCGCGCACGTACTTAATGCAAATTTAAGACTTATATGGTTTTCTCATGGATACCATTATCAGAACTGGACTAAATTGAAATGGGACCAAATGGGAAGCGTCAGCTTTCTAATAAAAAAAGAATCATCAAAATCGATTCACCCAGTCAAAAGTTATGAGGTAACAAACATAAAAAAAAACTAAAAAAAAAAAACATACAGACGAATTGATAACCTCCTCCTTTTTTGAAGTCGGTTAAAATATCAACTCCATACCAACGTCAATGACACTCGAACGTATGGAACACCTTTTTTTAGCGAATTCCGAGTTGGTCCCATCGTAAAAGTTGTTCATAACGATGAGTACTATTAGCCTCTATTAGCCAGTAAGAAATGTGTTAATGGACACAATCTTAGCAATAACTTACTTAGCAATTTATGTTAAACGCAATTTACTCATTAGTCTTTCAGGCTAGATCGTAATTTTAATGATGTACTTATCGATAATGCATCATTACAAAACAAAAACAAAATGGCCTCTTTCGGCTTATCCATACCCTTTCCTCGCAACGTTTGTATCTTTTTAACCGACTTCAAAAAAGGAGGAGGTTATCAGTTCGACTGTATGTTTTTTTTTTAATGTTTGTTACCTCATAACTTTTGACTGGGTGAATCGATTTTGATGATTCTTTTTTTATTAGAAAGCTGACGCTTCCCATTTGGTCCCATTTCAATTTAGTCCAGTTCTGATAATGGTATCCATGAGAAAACCATATAAGTCTTAAATTTGCATTAAGTACGTGCGCGACAAATAGATGAATAACTCAATAAGTAGTCGGTTTTTGTTTTGTAAAAATAATGTTCTCGTTATTGATATGTATTTGTCTAAAGGTACATCTAAACGGGCCATATTTTACGAAAATTTGTGGCTGCAATTATTGGCAAACATTGCCCAGACATCAAAAAAACATTTTAGTGCATTTTATGGCTGAGCAATCAATTGCAGGCAACATGTTGCAATATGTCTGCAATAGTATGGCCTTTGATTCAGAACCCTTTAATGAGCCACACAATCCAGCAACAATGGCCGATTGGCCGACGAAATGACGCTCATCGCAGCCGCTTACATTGTTTTGGCAAAAAAACGAAAAAAAAGGACACGAATGTGGATTCGACCCTACTTAGGTAGGCGTGACACTTTGGATTCCGTAGACAAGGAATTAATACTGGATAAATACTTATTTAAAAATTTTACAAGAATGTTTAGGAGCGACTTCGAATTTCTTGTGAACAGAATTGGACCAAACATACAAAGGCAAGATACAAACATGAGGAACGCAGCACACTTCACGTCGCAGGGAGAAAGGGACGCGCATATACAGTAAAACAGAACAACAATATAGATGGCCCAGATATATTGCAGTATTTTCGATTGCGAGGCGATCGTTCGGCCACACACCGGCTACACATAAAAACATTTTAACATACCAAAAAATATGTGGCTATAATACCGGGCCATCCTTAAAATATTGCATAGTGTGGCTGGTATTGCTAGCAATGTTGCCGGCCACAGTATTGCAGCCACAAATTGTCGTAAAATATAGCCCGTTTAGACGCCCCATAAACTTAAACATTTCTCAGCCACTTTGATCTCGTTTTTGTTAACTTTATCAGATGTAAACCATAAACAATTTTAATTAATTCCTGAAAGTTTTGTTTTGCTTCTAGAAACAATGGCTTGGCGGCTTACTTCAGTTCAGGTGCGGATTCAGGATGTTCTTCTAGGGGGAGACATTTATATCACTCACTTCATTTTTAATTTAGGTCCCGACGCAAACAGAAGGGTGTTTTATGTTTGACCGCTATATGTGTGTAAGAGAAAGTAAATGTGCGAGTGTGTGTGTGTGTATGATTGTGTGTGTGTGAGTGTGATTGTGAGAGGGTGTGTTTGTGGCATCGTAGACCTCAAACGGGTGAACCGATTTGGATGTGGCTTTTCTATTTGAAAACAGGTTTTCTGGCGGTCGTTCTTACACGTGTTTTATCAAAATCGAATTAGCTGTTTCAACGTCGGGTTTTTGTTTTAGATTTTTAATTTAATATAATACCTATAGTTTTATCTATCAATTTGCAATTTTTTAGGTTTTGTCAATCTATGTATTTAGGTAAGTAAAAATCGATAAAAAAAATTAGTGGTACTTATTTTAAGAATTTTTCAAAATTGTGTTCGTAAGCCAAGGTTTCTGGAAAAGGAGGAGATACGCCCCCTTCCTCCTCCGCCTAGAGTCCGGGCCTGGTTGAGTTTCAAGAAGAAGTGGGCGGACTGAGTATCGATCATTATTGACAGCAGTTTAAACTGTATAAACTAGCTTTGCCACTCGATAGAAAAGAAAATTGTTTGTTAATTATGCATTAAATTTGAAATTATTTATCATTATTATTTCAAAATCTATATTTGACTATACATTTTAATATTAAATGCCCGAAGTGGGTAAACTGATAATTTCAACTAATGCACTAACATCTAGCTTGTAAATTACAATGTATTAGTTGTTCAATAAAATCTGAATTTGAATCTGAATCCAAGAAGGTTGCGTTCAAAGAACAAAAGCTCTTTTTAACCGACTTCAAAAAAGGAGGAGGTTCTCAATTCGACTGTATGTTTTTTTATGTTTGTTACCTCATAACTTTTGACTGGGTGAATCGATTTTGATGATTCTTTTTTTATTAGAAAGCTGACGCTTCCCATTTGGTCCCATTTCAATTTAGTCCAGTTCTGATAATGGTATCCATGAGAAAACCATATAAGTCTTAAATTAGCATCAGGTACGTGCGCGACAAATAGATGAATAACTCAATAGTCGGTCTTTTGAAGTCGGTTTTTGTTTTTTTTTTTTGTAAAAATAATTATTACGCTGTTGGTTACGAAATTCAGTTGCCATGGAGGATAAATTAAAGAAACCGCTATGTTTAGACTCCAGCGTTTGTCCGTCCGGCTGTATGTCACTGCCAATTATTTAATTTTCCTGTAATTTTTACAATACACATATCCCGTTACAATTTGATAAGCATTATATATATCTGATGTGTCATAAAATATTTCCTTGCATAACAACGGCTCAGATAAAGCACTATGTAGAATGTACATATTATAGTATCAGATAAAGCAACAGAGAAAGATGAAGCAATGCGTTAGAATTATGTGAAACGCCAATATCTCTACTTCTATAAATTACTTCACTCGTTGGGGTGGGAGGGAGTCGACGAGGTGTGACATTGTGTGACAAAGGGTGAAAGAGGTCTTAAGTGGTGTGATGTTACGAGTACGTTTCTAAGTGCTAAAACGAGTTAGTTATTAAATTAATCATTTCTATCATAAGAGGTTTTACAAACGTGACCAGCTGTGAGAAGGCCGAGGGGGGGTTAACAAACAGACAGACAGTGTGCTTCGGCCGAGTACTAGGCCGAGTTGTATAAACAGTTTGAAGAGGCGAGACAGTCACTAAAACCATGATTTGTTTGCACTGCTGAGTATATCGATTTATTGCCTCGCCATTGTACTCGTTGCATGTAATCAACCTATAAAGAAGATCGAAACTGATCGGGGTTGTCGACGCAATATAACATGAGTGTTCCCTTTAATTATGACACAATCTTTGAAAATCACATATATTTTCATCCACAAACTATCCACAACATACACGTATAAAAATATGGCTTCAATCAGATGGTCGCACTGCTCCATCTTCTCTACGTTTATCCAAGTTTGTAGTTATAGCAAAGTGCAACGCCTGTTTACATTCTCGACTGTTTACAATCGATGCACTCGCTGGAAATTCCGCCGGCTCCGACGATCCTATACCGTTTACTTGATATACTTTATCACACGCTTTATAAAGATTATGGGTTACTTAACATCTAATTTGTGGTATAGGCCTTAGATACAGTGGCGTAAAGAGTAGTTCAAATTGGACATTTTTAAATATTTGAGCAACATTAGACTTCAAATATGTCCAATAACTCGAAACCCGTGACACTTTTACTGAATACAAATTGACTTTTTCCGAACAGTCGTGATATCCAGCCGTAAGTAAATAAAAGATTATCCACTCCTTACGATACACCCTATATACGGGCTGACTGGTTAGACACTTGACATATTCTAGATTATCATAGTACTCATTATTATGAACAACTTTTACTATGGGACCAACTCGAAATTCGCGAAAAAAAAATCAGCTGTTCCATAGAAAAATGTCAATGACACTTGACAAAATGTATGGAACAGCTGATTTTTTTTTCGCGAATTTCGAGTTGGTCCCATAGTAACAGTTGTTCATAATAATGAGTACTATGATAACCTAGAATATGTCAAGTGTCTAACCAGTCAGCCGGTATATACTTTAGCATACGCTTTGCTAGCACTTTTAAAAAGAGTATAGGTTACTTAACTATTTTCTAATCTGTGGTTGGGGCCCTAGATTTATGCAAATATATTTTAATAGTTCAACAAGAACATTATTTTTACAAAACAAAAAACAAAAACCGACTTCAAAAGACCGACTATTGAGTTATTCATCTATTTGTCGCGCACGTACTTAATGCAAATTTAAGACTTATATGGTTTTCTCATGGATACCATTATCAGAACTGGACTAAATTGAAATGGGACCAAATGGGAAGCGTCAGCTTTCTAATAAAAAAATAATCTTCAAAATCGATTCACCCAGTCAAAAGTTATGAGGTAACAAACATAACAAAAATAAAAATAAAATAAAATAAAAAAAACATACAGACGAATTGATAACCTCCTCCTTTTTTGAAGTCGGTTAAAAATACAAGGTTTTATAACATTGTCATCGGAGTCACACACGCATACCAATTTTGAGTTCAATGGGACATCGGGAAGTGGTTCAAACATTGCAAGATTTGCAAGCTAAATAAAAACTGGTGAAAAAATTTGTTGAAATAGACTTGTGTTGTATGCACGGTGCACGCCATAACGATTACGAATTTGGATGTTATTTAAAACAAATAATTATGCTAGTTTTTAACACGCTTTTATAAGTTTCACCTGTATGTTTGTAACCGACCCTTTTGGACTCGATTTCGCCCTACTTTGAACGATCAGATTTAATTCAAACTTTGCGCACCTGGCAAAGACCGATGACAATGCGTGTTTTTTAGTTTGTAATTATCCAGAAAACCCAACAGTGTAGGACAGCACGTGAAAAATTACATATAAATTCCACAAACTCGACCATACCGCCTAAACTTACCGAACATAAGATCATCGGTTTCGTGTCGGACGATTTTAGAAAAAAATCTTTGACATCACTTTCAAACATGAATTATACATTTATTCAATAATTAGTTCATTAGGAACACTTACCACGCAATTTTTTGTACCTCGTCTTCCGCATTTCGATTTATTTCCAAGAAAACACACAAATGAACGCTCCACGGCAAAACGTGTCAAATCTACTGCAACAACTTACAAAGGTTACCGGCCAAATTCAGAACTAAAACTTTTTAGACGATAGCTGTCAGTTTTGTTCACAAAATACGACAGTGGCTCCGCCACTCAACTCCGCAGTTCATTTGTTGCATTGTGGCAATGTCGTGATGGTTCGAAATGTCTTGAATAGTTTTACGACTACCCTCAAATTTGAGTTTTTTTGTTATATTTTTTATTTTGCCGACTTTTGTTTAGTGCGATGCTACGATAGTTTTGCCACCTACAATGACCTACATGTGTTATAGATTACGATTTGTAAAATTGATAGATTAAGAAATAATAATGAATATGTTTTTAAAATGTTTTTTACTTGTTTTAACCAATTAAAAAAATGGAGTTCTATTTCACTGCTTAGTGTATCTGTTTGTGTATTTGTTTATGCATTTATTATGTAATTATACTACTCGGGTTCGGCCTTGCAGCTTGGGAGCCATAAAACATAGCACTTAGGGAGAGTGTAGCTTTTCATTGAAATAAAATAATATTCATGAAATAATATTGAACACTGGGCCAGTAGTTTTGGATACTACTCACTACAAACATACATCTAATATTTAAATTCTCGTGTCACAGTTTTCGTTGCCATACTCCTCCGAAACGGCTTGACCGATTTTGATGAAATTTTATATGCATATTCAGTAGGTCTGAGAATCGGCCAACATCTATTTTTCATCCCCCTAAATGTTAGGGGTAGTCCACCCCTAATTTTTTTTTTATTTTTTAGACAAAATTTTTATTTCTTATATTGTTGCTTATGTGGCATTAAAATATATACAACCCTAAATTTTCACCCTTCTATCACCAACCCCTATTTTTAATAGTCACTAGAAATAATTTTTATTTTATGGCAAAACAACGTTTGCCGGGTCAGCTAGTGTCTATATAAAAACTTAAACAATTTTTAAATTACTTTGGTAATACAGGGTTATAACGAAAGGTTGTGTTACTAATAGTACTCATCATTTTTAACAACTTTTACTACAGGGTCATGCGGGAATTCGCGAAAAAAACAACTGTTCTGTAGTTTCTGTAGAAAAATGTCAATGATGGAACAGCTATTTTTTTTCGCGAACTCCGAGTTAGTCCCATCGTAAAAGTTGTTTATATTGATGAGTATTGTAAAGTATTGTAAAGAGAAAAGTGTACGCCACTTACGCCTGTCAGAAGCACACTTGACAGGCGTAAATGGCGTACACTTTTCTATCGAAAACTCGCTACGTATTTTTACGTCAAAGTTGTGCTAGCCCCACTGTTCGACGAATTACTATAAAAATAGCAATATGTAATTAGTAGATAAAAAAAGAAAAGTAGGAAAAACCCCTAATCATGCTAGGAATTACCTCGCGAACTGGGCTAGTATTCCTCTAGCTATTAAACAAAAAAAATCGACCAAGTGCGAGTAGAATTCGCGCACGAAGGGTTCCGTACCATTATCTATAATGAGATATAGCCCGGTGACAGACAGACGGACGGACAGCGGAGTCTTAATAATAGGGTCCCATTTTACCTTTTGGGTACGAAATTCTACAAACAAAAAAATGCCCTCACCTTTCTTCGAAGACTTGACCGACAGCAGTCCATCCTCGCCCGCAGCCGGCACGATCAGCACCTTGTTCATTTCTAGAAGCTTCTCCTCCGCCTCGTCTCCCTCCGTCTCCTCTATCACCGACCGGATCGGCGCCGCCATCTTGGAATCATACAAACAGGCCGGCTTGACAAAATGGCGCCCGTGTCAATCAGAACATGTCTTGGAATGTTTGTAAAGTTTTACTACATAGTTTCTATGTAGGGGTTTTCAGTCTTCGGTTTTGGCTGGAGTCTGTAACAAGGGAAATTGATATTATTGACTGGGCGAAGCGAAGGTTTCAAATATGTCAGAATTTATTGTAAGAAATTGGTGATTTTGTTATAAACACGGGAAAAACACGGGTTAAATTAATGATTACATTTATAAACAGGGTTAGAGAAAAGGGTATGCTAAGCTGAAAGGGGGCCATAGTACTACTCATCATTATGACAAATCACTTTCAAAAACCAACCCTGAAATCGCGAAAAATATTAAACAGCTGTTCCATAAATAATCAGATACCCTACAAAATATTTTTCTAAGTTGTATTAAGCTTTTTCTTTAAAACGTGAGACTAAACCAAAATTTACTTATTTCACAACGAAACCCTAAAACAATTAAAAAAAAACACAACTAAAAATACCTTACCAAAAAAACTTCGCTACGTTCTATGTAGGTACTTGAATTTCAATTACAATAAAAGTACTGGTGAGATTGTGGTCAAACACCAGCCTAGTTCGATAAAAAAAAATTCGCACCAAAAATTTTTACGACCATGCCACGTGTACAAAAAGAAGAAAACAGAACTTAAACAGCCATAGTAGCTCACGGTTACTTATAGCACTGTTATAATCATTATATTATTATTACAATCAAGCTTGGAGATAATAACATGTCATCACCGTCTGGAGGCGTGGCACTAGTGGTGGGACACGACTCGATAATACTTTCGAGTATCGAGTATGTATTTATTTTACTAGTTTCAGTCAGTGGGAGAACAGTCGCTTCGCATTCTTGAGGTGGCGGGTTCAGACCCCGACTCATACCAATGAGTTTTTTCGAACTTATGTACGAATTTACATACTGGCTTTTCGGTGAAGGAAAACATCGTGAGGAGACCCGCATACGTCCGGAGAAGAAATTCAATTGTGTATGTGAATCCACCCGCACTTGGCCAGCGTGGTGGAATACGGCCTAATCACCCTTCGAGGGTAGACCTGTATCCCAGCAGTGGGAAGATTGTGGGTTGAGTAGAAGTAGTAGCAGTATCGAGTATTTATATTTCAACCTAATCATGCTTGTACCATTGTTAGTAAAAAATATGTCTTAGTTGGAAGCAAATAAGGTAGTTTTTGCAATGAGATGAACCAATACGGTGGAAAGAAACCCTTTTCTGATGTCAGCCGAACAAGTCCTTATGGTCACCGTCGTCGCTGTCACTGCCTGTCACTTCGATGCTTTGCCTCGTTTTGGTTCGTAAAAATTGGTATGTTATCGTTCTTTATTGATAGAGACAGTGAAGAAGCTAGTTTATTCAAAGGGCAATTTTGACAACAGGAACTTTTTAAATACTTTGCTTACATTCCCGCTGTCCTATAGCTACCATGGTCCCCGTAAATCAGGTTGTAAACTTGATAAAATCCAAAATTTGTATCTAGTATTTAATACCTAGTAGGTAAATGAGTATTTATTACTATGTAATTCTACTCTACATAGATACTTTTCCGCCAAATTAGTTGACAACAGATAACCTCTATTTCTGGATATCGCGTCAAAACATATATAATCACATTAATAATAATAGCATAATGGATATAATCTTTCACGAGATAAGTTTCACGCGGATAGTAACGAACGATATTTGCATGCTTAACGTTACGTCGTAAAAACGCGTTGAGGACCAAAAACCCGAAATACAACGATACTTAGTTTAATACCTGTTATACTCAACTTCTACTTCAATTTTTATAAATGGCTTCTGCGGGGTTGTCACAATTTAGCCAGTGTCAAGTGGATAGAGTAGGTACGTGCCCCAGTAAAGTAGTGGAGACTTTACTATAGAGGCTTTTCTAAGGAGTTTTGGAAGCAACACGGAATGACACGATTCACTGCATTTTATGATTTGCCCACACTCGAGCACGTCCTCGAGCACTTAATGGTTATTTTCCCCACTTAAAATAAACATTATCACTCAAAATTACACAAGTTTAGTAAAATAACAAAATGAAGCAACATGTCTCTTCCACGTTCCCGCCAAAAAAAACCCCTGTTATACTCGTATATAGTATGACAATATTAATACTTGTATTTACTGGACACAAAGACGTATGTCACACCTCAGGACACAAAATCGGCCATTCGCTTTGTCGAGTATCATTGACATTTTTCTATGGAATGATTTTTTTCCGCGATTTCAGCGTTGGTCTCATGGTAAAAGTTGTTTATAATGATGAGTACTATGAGCTTTTTTCGACTACACCTTTCCCTTATAATCTTGTAACATATAGTTTATACTCGTACCATGGATTTACACATAGTCTTCTTTTTAACCGACTTCAAAAAAGGAGGAGGTTATCAATTCGTCTGTATGTTTATTTTTTTATTTTTTTTATGTTTGTTACCTCATAACTTTTGACTGGGTGAATCGATTTTGACGATTCTTTTTTTATTAGAAAGCTGACGCTTTCCATTTGGTCCCATTTCAATTTAGTCCAGTTCTGATAATGGTATCCATGAGAAAACCATATAAGTCTTAAATTTCCATTAAGTACGTGCGCGACAAATAGATGAATAACTCAGTAGTCGGTCTTTTGAAGTCGGTTTTTGTTTTTTGTTTTGTAAAAATAATGTTCTTGTTATCATGACAAAAGTAACAGTTCCTGCATGATAGCGGGTAAAATCGAGGGGCACATTTAGCACTCACTAATCGTAGATCCGAAAAACAATACAATTTTTTTAATCAGGTCGAGTAACAAAAGAGTATGTATTGTAAGTACTAGATATTTGTAAATACTCCTCATTACCACATCCCTATTCCTATACCAGTGGTTCCCAAACATTGCTCCGATAAATTTTTCTGGTCAAAAAAAGGTTGGGATGGGTAGTAACACCAAACCAGTCACACTGTTATTCTTTGGGCTTTTTCCCATCGAGCTACACTGTTACTCTTTGGGAATATTTGTCCAAAAACATTCCCAAGGAGTAACACTTAGTTTAATTGTGGCCTGTTGGGAAAAAGATTATATCAACGAATAAAGCTAAGTGTATGTTGAGACGCAGGTGACGCAGCACAGATTTAGTAATGCATGAACGTACTGAGAGCTGCGTTCTGCGTATTTTTTGATATCTATTTTGATTTTTCAATAAAAATTTTGTGTAATTTCATTTTGACATTTATATTGTTTTTGCTGCAACAGGTTCAAGTATATTTGACATGCTATTTATTGATTGTAATTTACAGTAGGTAAATATTGTATAATTAATTATTTTTAATTTTAATTTAATGTATGTATTTCATAAGCATATAACTAAAGTTAGCTACGAGTATATTGTATTAGGAGTTAATCAGAATAAAGACATCGTTTGTAGTAAGCACACGTGTTCTCACTTTACGACTAGATAAACTCACTATATGGCGACCCTGCCACGCGTCACCTGCGTCTCAGCAGACGCCTAGCCTAAAACAGAATGCCTGGTGCGAGTTTTTGACGTGACAACGTCTTATAAATTGGTTTGCCGGGTGACACTTCAAGAAACTGCGTTACGCTCCGCTCACGTTATGCGCTCACAATGAGAGCGAGTGAGAGGCACGCGTCCCTTCCACTCGGGCATGGTTAGCCCGCCTAAGAGCGAGAGAGACAGACATAAGTCGTTGTCACGTAAAACTTTCGCCCGTATACCGACTTTACAGGCAACCAATTTTTATCACTATCCGATCGCGTTAACGTAAACTACAATTTGTATGGAATAAAAACCGCGCCACCTAGTGTTCATAATATGAACTACGACTAGTTAATACAAATTGTAGTACGCTAACAAAATCGTATAATGAAAAAAAATGGGTTGTCTGTAAAGTCGGTTCACGGGCGATAGTTTAACGTGACAACGTCATAACAAAACATTGATGAAATGATTGCATACTGTTCTCGCTCCGATCGTGACGTCACAATGAGCGTAACGGGACACTTTTTCGTGCGTGCAGCCGGCGTTCATCGATTTATTAGACGTTGTCACGTCAAAAACTCGCACTAGGCACTCTGGCACGTCTGGGTGCGACCGCTTGGGAACCCACCCAGACCATGACTACCAAATTGTTACCAGAGTACAGTTATTACGCACTCAGCCTCGATAGTTTATCAATAAAAGCCAACCAATATAATAGAATAGAACATTTAACTGTATCAGGGGATATGACGTCACTTCCTGACGACAGGCCGGTGCCCTTGAACTCTATTACATCAGAAACTTTGGACAAAGGCCAGTGGTCAGTTCTTTAATTTGTGGCTATTTCGTGTAATTATTTTAATCTAATTATGTACTTTTTATTTGGCGACTTGAATTTGAATTTTGAATGAATCATAATCAAATGATTTAAAATTTTAATTTGTATGTGATTTTGATTTTAACATTGATTTTAATTTTATTATGTAGAACTATCGATTTACTATCTATATAATATATATAAAAGAAAGTCGTGTTCGTGTTACACTACTTATAACTCAAGAACGGCTTTACCGATATGGCTGAAAATTGGTGAGGAGGTAGCTTAGAGCCAGGAAACGCACATAGGATACTATTTATTCCTATTATACTATTTATTTCTATTAAATAAATTCGATAGCATTCAAGTGTGAATTGACATAAAACATCAGTCACTATAAAACGAGGTATAACAAAAAAGAATCAGACTTGGAATAACAAAACGACTTATTATACTCTTTGCGCAAATGACAGCTATGTAATGGACGTATGGATGACAATTTGATTTAACAATTCAACAGCTAAACAGATTTTGACGAAATTTGGTATGAAGGTAGCTTAAGCCCTAGGTAATATGTAGATTACTTTTTACCCCAGAAAATTGAACGGCTATCCGCTATTCTTGCAGGACAGCGGGTGAAACCGCGGGGCGCAGCTAGTTATTATCTAAAATAACATTTATTTGAATTTTGAATTATAATACTATTATATTTATTAGACGAAAACCGCTTGCGGCGGGGAGAAATCGTCTTTCTCCCGTTTTTAAGCCGCCAAAATAAGAAAACAATATCCATATTCTAGCTATATTACGTCTATGTAGGTGCGGATAAACCGGTGGAGAGATAACGGTGAAAAGCAGTCAGATGAAATAAACATCTAAGGTAGAAAGACATTTTGTCTAAGGCTGCTTGCAGATCGAGAGCACGCACTGCTCTTGTATTACCTCCGACACAAAAAGAGGCACCTCTCTTTTCTAAGGTGAGGTGAGGTGAGGTGAGGTGAGGTGAAGTGAGGTGAGGTGAAGTGAGGTGGGGTGAGGTGAGGTGTTATAAGTTTAACGTGTGTATCTGTCTGTGATATCGTAGCTCCTGTAAGATCAATCAGCATATTATTGCAGATACGAACGTCAGTAACAATTAAAACACTCGGGAATTGTACAAGCTGGTATATTCAGTTTAAGCCCTCACGATTTACAATCCATCATCTTCTCACCATCAGGTGTCTCAGTTCCCTCTTATCCGTCTGTACTGTTCTGTTCTCAAAAACTGTCAAAACCCGCGCTCTGCCAAGTGCCCAGAGTGTTGCCAGTCAAGAAAGGGGAAATGTCCAAATATTAGGTAAAATAAGTTGAGAACCTTACACTCCCAAACGAATATACAAACCACCTTACCCACTGTTTGTGCAAACTTTAACAGTTCATCGTCTACCTACGTTACCAACACTCGAGTGATACTCGCATCCTACTAATATTATAAACGCGAAAGTTTATAACAATGAATCATATGTATGTTTGTCACTCTTTCACGCAAAAATGACAGAACAGATTTACTTGAAATTTGGAATGAAGGTTGTTCATGGTCTGGATTAACACATAGGCTACTTTTTATCCCGGAAAACGCAGGTGGAACCGCGGGGCGCAGCTAGTCACGCAATAAAATAATCACACAGCACAACCTACTATTACGGAACGCTTGTCAACACAACACAATTATCTACTACTATCTTTTCTCCACGTATTTCATTAGATATCTAATCGGAAGAAAATGTGTTTGTATGTCTGATTGTGTTGTAATTGACCGAACGAAGTGAGGTCTCAGAGTGTAGGGGAACAAATCGGCGCTTGTATGTATGTATGTTTGTCCGACGATAACTTGAGTATGGTTGATGCGATCTTAATAAAATTTTGCGAGCAAGTACTTCATTTTAATACAATTTATAAGTTCAAATACGAGCGAAATCGGTCGCGGGATTGCGGAGACTCATACAAACTTGGTCAGCCGTTCCTCCGAATTTGGCGTTTGTAAATTCGTCCGACAAAAACTTGAGTTTCACTTATCCGATCTATTTGAAATTTTGCGGACACACAAATACAATTTTACATTACGAATAAGAGCAAAATCCGTCCAGGGACTAGAGGGACATAGTGCCGGAACCGGCACTCTGACACCACTTTACCTTACTTATAAAGTTTCCGTAAAGTTAGTGACATTGCTTAGTACTTCGCACAACATTCTTGTATTCCGCACAAGTAACACAGGGTTTTAAGAAAAGGATATGCTAAGCCGAAAAGGACGTATAGTACTCATCATTATGAACAACTTTTACTATGGGACCAACCCGGCCAAAAAATTCAGCTGTTCCATAGACAAGAACATTATTTTTACAAAACAAAAAACAAAAACCGACTTCAAAAGACCGACTATTGAATTATTCATCATTTGTCGCGCACGTACTTAATGCAAATTTAAGACTTATGTGGTTTTCTCATGGATACCATTATCAGAACGGGACTAAATTGAAATGGGACCAAATGGGAAACGTCAGCTTTCTAATAAAAAAAGAATCATCAAAATCGCTTCACCCAGTCAAAAGTTATGAGGTAACAAACATAAAAAAAAATAAAAAAAAAAACATACAGACGAATTGATAACCTCCTCCTTTTTTGAAGTCGGTTAAAAGACGTCAATGACACTTGACTTAGCATATCCTTTTCTTAAAACCCCGTACGAAATTTGTCAATCTTAGTAACCGCTGAGCATCGTTTAAAAGAGCCTATTCGGCCTTCACGGCCGGACCCGGCGGCAACTCGAGTCTATGCTATCACGACATCAAGGTTGTCGACCTTGTTTCGTTCTTATCTCGACCGATCAGCTTTAATTGGTTACGACGGTTTGATAAAATGTTGCTACGCCACTAAAGTAGTGATATATTTAGGCCGCGGTATTCATAAAATAAAATAATAACAAAATAGTTTAAAAACTAAAAAACACGCATTGTCATCGGTCTTTGACAGGTGTGCAAAGTTAGAATTAAATCTGATCGTTCAAAGTAGGGCGAAATCGAGTCCAAACGGTCGGTTACAAACATACATACATACAGGTGAAACTAATAAAAGCGTGTTAAAACGACCCAACGACGAGTAACAGTGTGACTTGTTTTGTGTGACTCGTTGGGAAACCCTCTCATTGAGCCGAGCATTTCTTCTGTACTTTTATTTCTGTACTAACCCTGGTTGACCGGACGAGTGAGGTCTCAGAGTCTTACCCTAGGCCAATTCCCTGTAGACCAGGGAAGGCGAACCAATGGCACGCGACAAGATATTTTAGGCACGCCACCCTCAGATCAAATAGAAGGCAGATATAGTGCTGCCTTAGATCCAGGTGAAGCCAAAAAAACTACCCTACCGCCCGTATACGTATACTTCAAGCACATATTGACGCCTAAAAACTACCCTTATTACTATTTAGTTTTCGTGTTCACGTTCTCTGAGCAACTGACGTAAGAATTGACGATTGATTCGAGTCGTAGCTCCCCACTCGGATTGCCTGTAACAGGGATGCTATGGAACACAAAGACAAGGACAACTAACACCCAGACCCAGAGCAGATATTTAAATTCATCATTCAAACATCTGCCCGACCAGGAATCGACCCCGGGACTTCTGGCTTATAAGGCGGATATACTACCGCTGAGCCAAACTGGTTGACTTGACTGCAAATGCAGATTTTAAGATTTAATCAACAGTTATCGTCAGGCAATTGTTAATTTATTGACCGTTTGTCACTCACGAAAATATATTTCTAGTGCAATATTTTCGCAAGTCTGCAAAGCACGAACGGTCTAACGATTTATCAATGTATTCTTATTGATATACAATTTAACATTCCTTTATTACACGCTTTATACATATAGTATTAGCTTCACCTGTATGTTTGTAACCGACTCCTTTGGGCGCGATTTTGACCCACTTTAAACGGCCGGATTTCGTTCAAACTTTGTAGATACATATATCGAGGACCAATAACAACTAAACTAAACACTAAACAAAGCGTGTTTTTTTAGTTTTTTTGAACTACATATTAATTATTTCATTCTATTTTTCAATGGTTTTTTTGAAATTAATTTTCATTTTATTTTGGACTTATTTATTATTATTATATTATTTTTCTTTGACTTATGGCACTGCTGTCAGAGTGATAAGTAGTTGAAAATAAATAAAAAAACAGTTAAATGGTCTGTTTCATACAAGCAAGTAAACGCGCCTGATGGTTTTCATTGAAACTCTCCTTGACACGGATCCCTAACACATTTATTAGTTAGTCATTCACATTCACACTGAGGTCGGGTATTTGTGCGAAATAAATACTCTTTACTTACGTACCTACGAATTTACATACCACTGGCTTTTCGGTGAAGGAAAACATCGTGAGGAAACCTGCATACGTGCGGAGAAGAAATTCAATGGCGTATGTGAATCCAACCGCACTAGGCCAGCGTGGTGGAATACGGCCTAATCACCCTTCGAGGGTAGACCTGTATCCCAGCAGTGGGAGGATTAAAGGTTGCTGATGATGATGATCTGTGTATTTATGATCGGGTCAACAGGAGCAAAATTAGAACTACTTCCTGACGTCGAATTAATTTAATAAAAATTATTTTCACAAAAAAAACCAGAAACCGACTTCAAGACTAACAAACTTAAACTAAAAAGTAGAAAATAAAATTTTAATTAGTTTAAATCAAAGAGCATTAAAAGGCAACTAAAGATATAATAGAATCAGTTATAGTTTTGGAGTCGGTGCCAGTCAAAGTAAAATCAGCAAAACTGTCGCTGGCTGGCACCGACTCCTTCTATTTTATCTTTAGTTGCCTTTTTTGAATCCTCCTTTTTGGAAGTCGGTTAAAAATACGTTTGTCAAAGCGAAAACTGGCTTGTCGAGAGTTCTGAACCATCGCATTTTAAACAAGTACGGAACCATAAAATTGCATCTAAGACAAAACAAATCACACAAAAAATACATCTTTGTAACTCCGACGACAATACAATAAAAGTTTGTATAGTTTTTAAGCTATTGCATAGCTTCTATTGCGGGCCTTGAGCGTGGAGACCGAATCCAGAAATTCCGTAACGAAAAAATCTCACACTTTTTAGTGATACTTTTTTGCCATCTATCGATGAATAGCAGAACTTTTAATGACTTTTTGAAATACCACGCTTGTCTCTTTCGTTCAGCAACTCGCCTCTAGGTGTCGAGTGTAAGGTTTCGATAAATAATTATAATTGCATAAGTTGATAAAAAATGCTATGCAATAGCTTTACCGCGGCAGTCCCGAGTGCCACACGTCTTTTTTTGAACATATTTTAATATGCCTTGATAAATAACATTGAATGTAAAAGGCCCTTGAGTCATTCTTCAGCCCACTTGCTGGCCGAGATCGAGAAATAAAACGCAACGGCATTCATGTCAAGAACTTGGATGCTATTCTGTGACGCTCGAGATTATCTGCGTCTCTCTCTTTTCAAGCATCTTTTCAACAACTGGCAAAATTTTCTTTCATCTGTCCGGTTCGTATGTTGGTACTCGCGTACAGGGCGTATTTATCAACGAATCTTTATGAAACTTGGTCAGGTTCTATGATTTTATAGACGAATGACGAATGTTTTTTTTTGTCGTCGAGATTTTTTGATTAAGGGGATATTTTTTCAAAAAGGGGGGAAATTTGTTGCAGCATTCACCAGCCGATTTCGATAAAATTTTGCAGAAACATTTGGTACCTTGAACATGAGTAAAATCAGTCAAGAGGTTGTCGAAATAAAAGACTCGCGAAGTCTACTGTTCGCAGAAGTACTAGTTGACCGGGCGAGTAGATGTCTCAGAGTGTAGGGGAACAAAACGACGTTTGTATGTTTGTATGTTTATCCGACGATAATTTGAGTATAGTTTATCCTACCTTTACGAAATTTTGCAGGCAAGTAGTTCATTTCAATACAATGTTTAAGTTCGAATATGAGCGAAATCGACCGAAGGGTTGTGGAGATATATGGGCGTGAGGTTCAGTTCGCCGCGAACTACTAGTGATATTAGTAATAAACGCAACAGTGATCGAGATGACATCTCACTCGCGAGAATAGGCCTCTGTACAGATATTCAGGTCAACTGCAGATTGGATTGAAATCAAGCAATTGCATTCGGTAATTGCCATCAATGGCAATAAAATAAATAAATAAACATTTCACACTCACAGCTTCCCACTAGGATAAGGCAAATGGGAGTTTAAACAACTTATATCTCAGGGTGACGAGCGCAGTGCTGTGCCGCGCAGGGACGTGAATTCTGCGAGTTCAAAATTCTGGGTGACGCAGACCTGTTATGGGCAAACGTGACGTTTAACATCAGGGCCTTTATTCGCTATGAGCACACGAGCACGTAACGCGCCGCGTTACGTCAAATCCATGGAATCGACATGGAATGGTATTCCGTATGCCAATGTCAAAATTTAAAACGCGTGGACTCTGAGCCGCGTTCACGTTACGTGCGTGTGATGACGTCACGCGTTTTTGGCGTGGAATATGATGGTAGATAGCGAATAAGGGCCCAGGCGAGCGATTTGCTCGTCTCGTCACTCAATTACATAAAAAAAAAAACTCAAACATCTACCCCACCGGGAATCGAACCCGGAACCTCTGGCTTATTAGGCCAGATTTTTTTATTTGAAGCATGCGTTTTCATCCACAGGGTTGCAAGAGCTAATTGACTGAACGAAGTGAGGTCTCAGAGTGTAGGGGAACAAATCGGCGCTTGTATGTATCTATGTTTGTCCGACGATAACTTGAGAATGGTTGATCCGATCTTGATAAAATTTTGCTAGCAAGTACTTCATTTTAATACAATTTTTAAGTTCAAATATGAGCGAAATCGGTCGCGGGGTTGGGGAGATTTAGGCGCTGTGAGGTCTCAGTTCGTCACGAACTAGTTAGTACTTATTATGAACAACTTTTACTATGGGACCAATCCGGAAATCGAGAAACAAATGTTCTGTAGAATAATGCAAAATCAGTGGCAGGCTGGACACGATTTCATGCGCATCACGCTTGTAATCATTCCTTGAAATACGAGTATAATATATCACCGAATGTGATCATTGTGATCGAAAATAGTCGCAGTATCCGACTCAATAAAACTTGAGTATTCCTGTATTAATTATCTTAATATATGAGCCATGACACGTTTATGTGAAATAGTTTTTGAGTTATGAGGAGGTCAAAAGTGGCTCCAAATGGTTCGTGTAATATTACACACGGTGCTGCTCGCCAGTTCTGTCACTTGAACTTGGCTTGACTCGCTGCCGCGTGTCTAGATAGCCAACATGTGTGGCAAAACTACGTTAGTTTTCAATGATTTCATAGCAAAACAGTTAGTGACTTTTTGCAGTTACCAACTTCTTGCACTAAGCTGACGATTTAACAAAGCTTATTGACTGAGCGAGCGAAGCGAGTATGCAACGTCTGGCCTGCTTTTATCTGTCCGGAAGTTTGTATGTTGGTATCGCGTACAGGTCGTATTTCTCAACAAATATCAACAATATCGACGAAACTCGGTATACAGGTTCAACAATTTCATAGAATTTTTTGCGAGGTCTATACTGTGCTCAGACCTACTACTTTTAGTATTGGGTACCAAATGTTTCAGCCTAAGGGCTTGTACACAAATCTGCGATGCGATGCCGCAACGCAGAAACTTGCGACGCGAATTTCTGCGATGCGATTTCTGCGGCAAGGAAATTCTTTGCCGCAGAAATCGCATCGCAGAAATTCGCGTCGTGCGTGCTCGCAGATTTTTGCGATGCGACGTCGCACCGCAGTTTTGTGTACAAGCTCTTAGACTAGTAGTTCGTGGCAAAGTAAGACCTCACAGCGCCTAAACCTCTCCAACCCCACGACCGGTGTCGCTCATATTTGAACTTAAAAAATTGTATTAAAATGTACTTACTTACTTGCAAAATTTTATCAAGATCGGATTAACCATCTTCAAGTTATTGTCGGACAAACATACATACAAGCGCTGATTTGTTCCCCTACACTCTGAGACCTCACTTAGTTCGGTCAATTATTAGAAAATGTGGTGCTAAACCAAACAGTACACGCACAGAGTTTTAATACAGAATGCGAATAGACAGTTAGTATTCAAACAATAAGCCGGCAGACATTTATCTGCGTATTTGCATGCCTTTATGGTGGTTGTTCTAGCTCCGAGCCGATAACGTTTTTAGGGTTCCGTACCCAAAGGGTAAAACGGGACCCTATTACTAAGACTCCGGTGTTTACATGTCCATCTGTCACCAGGCTGTATCTCATGAACCGTGATAGTTAGTCAGTTGATTACAGATGATGTATTCTGTTGCCGCTATAACAACAAATACTAAAAAACAGAATGAAATAAATGTTTAAGGGGGCTCCCATACAACAGACATGATTTTTTCGCCGTTTCTATAGATAATGGTACGGAACCCTTCGTACGCAAGTCCGACTCGCACTTGGCCGGTTTTTTGATAGCGTCATTTGATACCTTTCAAACGAGTCATTTTTACTATGAAAAGATATTTAAAATGTTTCAAAACAAGGTATTATTGCATCGTCTGCGGAGTTACACGGGCATACCAAGGATCAGCGTAATCGAACATCGGGAAGTGGTTCAGAAAACGTCACGAATTATCAAGAGGGGGGCGGGGTAGGGTTACCAGATGAAAAAATCAAAAGACCGGAGAAAAGGCCTGATTTCCATGGAAAAGTCCTGAGATTCACAGTTTGAGAATTTTCTCTCAAAAACGTTTTATAATCGTTTTATACACTGCGGATCTAGCTCACGCGTTGCAACTTGCACATCGCACTCAAAGCGGCGCGGCGGGGCGGGGGTGGCAGCGGCACCGCCCGTCGCCCCGCACGGATTATTTTTAGGTGGTTTAACTTTTAATTAAAGAGATCTTTAAAATGTAACCTGTGTTTTATGGAAAATCCTGAGATATCACGAGATTTGCAAAATCCGGCCGCAATCCTGAGAAAAGTCAAAAAATCCTGAAATCTCAGGACAAATCCTGAGATTATGTACAAAATTATGTACCTATTTAATTTTTCGTTAAATTCTCAAAATGTTAAAGATCATTCATCCTCAACCTTTATTCTTCCCACTGCTGAGATACAGGTCAACCCTCGAAAGGTGATTAGGCCGTCCACCACGCTGCCAAGTGCGGGCTGGATTCACATACCTACTTGAATTTCGTCTCCGCACGTATGCAGGTTTCCTCACGATGTTTTCCTTCACCGAAAAGTCAGTGGAATCAATTCGTACATAAGTTCGAAAGAACTCATTGGTACGAGTTGTGATATTTAAAGATTTAAAAAATAATTTAAAAATTTTAAGATGATTTGTACAAAAAATAAAATACACGTGATAATTGGAGGGGAAGGGGCTAATTTATAACCTCACTATATAGTGAACCAGGGGGGAATCACCAGGGGGGAAGCTGGATGAAAGAGTTGCTAAAAAAGTGATTAATAGACGACCCCTTATGCCTATTTGTGCTTCCACAACGAGTTGATCTGCACAAAGAACACGATGACTGATACCTCTTATCAGCGATCAAATGTTTGCAACTGGATATGCGGAGGGAAACTCAAATGTTTGTGTTGTGCGGGCGACGGCCTTGAGGCTTTCAACCTGTTGGTAGGCCCAACTTGACATTCTGGCAAAAACACTACGTACCTTACTCTCGTACTAAAAACATTGGTTGTCTGTAAAGTCGGTTCACGGACGATAGTTTAAAGTGACGTCATAACAAAACATTGATGAAATGATTGCATACTGTTCTCGCTCCGATCGTGACGTCACAATGAGCGTAACGGGACACTTTTTTGTGCGTGCAGCCGGCGGCGGTCATCGATCTAAATCTCCCCAACCCCACGTCCGATTTCGCTCATATTTGAACTTAAAAATTGTATTAAAATGCAAGTATGTAAGTATTGTATGTAATTGTACTTGCTTGCAAGATTTTATTAAGATCGGTTCAATCATTTCCACACCTTTGCCAGTTATTCCACCGCCAAGCAGTAATGCGCAAACATTACTGTGTTCCGGTTGGAAGGGCATTGTTTCCAGTCAAATTACAGGGCAAATGGGAGATTAAACAACTTATATCTCAGGGTGACGAGCGCAGTGCTGAGCCGCGCAGGGTCTTGAAATCTGCGAGTTCAAAATTCTGGGTGGTGCAGACCTGTTATGGGCAAACGTGACGTTTAACATCAGGCGAGCGATTTGCTCGTCTCGTCACTCAATTACATTAAAAAAAAAAAATAAAAAAAAATATTATCGTCGGACAAACATACATACAAGCGCCGATTTGTTCCCTTACACTCTGACTCAGACCTGACTTGTATACTCCGCATACCAAACAGCTCAATCGGACATCGGGAAGTGGTTCAAAATTGTCTGCAAGATTCCACCCGAACAAACATAGTTACAAAGTACGATACATCCCTACTATAATGTTAAAACTATGAATGTAAGTTTGTTTGTTACGCTTTCACGCGAAAACTACTTAACCGATAAAACTATGTACACATATTCTTGGAGGTATTAAAAGTAACATAGGATAGTTTTTACTAAATAAATAAAAATATTACGAAAGATAAAAACATTGTTTGTCAAAATATATGCGAGAGAAGCCGCTGGTAAAATCTAGTAGTTAAATACATTGCAAATGAAATAAAAGCTTGTAACAAGTTATTGACAATGACGTGTTTCTCAAAAGTAGGTCATATTGTAACGCTATAAAGAAGATAATTAAATGGCACGCAAACATTCCGTCCCCATAAAGATAACGACTTAGGAATAAGCAGTGACGTCAGCCTCCTCAAGTGGACTAAGGCTCAGGGTTGCCACTTGTGAAAAAAACAAGACTAATGAGCTGATTACACGTAACCAATGCAGTGGCGAGACAGTGCCCTCGGCCGAGTACTTGGTTTGTATACACAGTCTGACGAGGCGAGTCACTAACCATGATTTGTTTGCTCGGCCGAGTGTGCCATTTACTGTCTCGCCACTGTACTTATGTAATCCACCCATAACACCTAAAATCTTTGCTCATTGTACCGGCGCTGTATTCACACGCTTGGTACACATAAGCAAAACTGAACGCATACGAAAAAATCCATAAAAATTCGTCACACAAATTTCATGATTTTTGATTTTTTTTTATTTCATATCTGTCTTTATCATTGCAAGCTATTAGACAAGGACGTCAATAGTTTTAGAAAATTTAGATCTGTCATTAATAGCCTTCAAACTTGGGCCCATTGTCACACTTCGTCGACCCCCCCCCCCCCCCTCCGTGTGACGTAATTTAACCCATTACAAGGAAAGGGTAAACCGAAACGATATCATAACACTCAAACAATTTTTACTATTCGGAAACCAACCTTGAAATCTCGAAAATAAATCAGCTGTTTCTTTACATTTTGTAGTGTCATTGACATCTTTCCATGGAACAGCTGATTATTTCGAGATTTCAGTGTTGGTCCCATAGTAAAAGTTGTTCATAATGATGAGTACTATGAGCCATTTCGGCTCGCATACCCTTTTCTTAACACTGCTTCTCCTGCGCCGCGCACTACTCTTCACTGTTAACACTTTAACTGCTTTAATACTTTCCATGCGTTTGTTTTACCGTTACCGCACAGTATCAAATACGCGCCTGGCGTGTGTAGCCGCATTCGCGTCGGTCACGGAAAACACAAGGTAGGTAGAGGGCTCTTTTGCAAAGCCCGCCTGGGGAAGTACCACACCTTTGCCAGTTATTCCACCGCCAAGCAGTAATGTGCAAACATTACTGTGTTCCGGTTGGAAGGGCATTGTTTCCAGTGAAAATACAGGGCAAATGGAAGATTAAACAACTTATATCTCAGGGTGACGAGCGCAGTGCTGTGCCGCGCAGGGCACTTAATTTAAAATTCTGGGTGGTACAGACCTGTTATGTACAAAAGTGACGCTTAATATCAGGCGAGAGATTTGCTCGTCTCGTCACTCAATTACATAAAAAAAGGCATGTGTTTTCAGCTGTGAAAAAATAACACTTATCACTTTAGTGTTAAGTGTTTTTTTTTCACAGCCGATGCCATCGTCGCAACAAAACTTCTAGTTTTATCCTCGTGTCTAAGGTTACGGTTATGGTTAAGGTTACCCTAACCTTCAAACGAGGTCTAGGCTATCTACTACTTCTCGGCTAGATAACCTATTATATCTACTAGGAGTCATCCAGCATGACAGACACGCCTGATGTGTTACAAACGATATATTCAGGGTTATACAGAAAGGGTATGCTAAGCCGAAAAAGGCTCATGGTACTCATCGTTATGAACAACTTTTACTATGGGACCAACAAATCAGCTGTTTCATAGAAAAATGTCAATGACAATCAACAGTATGTATGGAACAGCTGCTTTATTTCGCGAATTCAGGGTTGGTCCCATAGTAAAAGTTGTTCATAATGATGAGTACTGTGGGCCCTTTGCGGCTTAGCATATCCTTTCTGTATAACCCTGTGCATACAGGTTCAACTCTAAAACACTAATTACACTTAAGATACCAACCAAACAACTTCAGTTTTACGACTTTCAAAAATTTACAAAAAAATCAGCTGTTCCAAGCACAAAGTTCATTGACCTTGAACCAAACGTATGGAACAGCTGTTAGTGAAATTCGGAAAGTTTGTAAAAAAAAAATCCCGAAAAACACGTCCATGGCAGCCCTAATCAACAAACTATTGTCTAATCCGCGCCTACTGTAATTCATCAATCCACAAAACAATAGGCTGGTCGGCGACAGCTCACAAGTACACTAGTGACGTCACGTGCCAACTTGTGACTTGATATTTGAACTGTGTTTTTTATATTTTAGTGTAATATTATATTTTCGCAAATGTAGGTAGTTTTAGTATTAGAATGTATTTTTTATGTAGGTATATGACAGTTTTCTTCAATATTGCACACTCCGTTTTTATATTTTTTATCTATCCTCTCCGTCCTAAAGTTACCTGGAAGAGATCGCTCTTAGCGACAAGGCCGCCAGTTGTCGCACTAGTTTTAGGTGTTGTAATCCTTTTGTTTGTAATTTATGGTGTGAACAATAAAAAAAAAAAAAAGTTTATCTATCTATCTAAGCGTCCAGACTCGTACCAATGAGTTCTTTGGGAGTTATATACGAATTTACATACCACTGGCTTTTCGGTGAAGGAAAACATCGCGAGGAAACCTGCATACATGCGGAGAAGAAATTCAATGGCGTATGTGAATCCAGCCGCACTTGGCAGCGTGGTGGAATACGGCCTGATCACCCTTCGAGGGTAGACCTGTATCCCAGCAGTGGGAGGATTAAAGGGTATGCTGACTCATGCGTCTCGCATGAGTTCAATTTCAAGAAGTCTGAATTTATTAATTACTAGCGATCTGCCCCGGCTTTGCACGGGTATAAAATATAGCCTATGTTACTCAGGGATAATGTAGCAATGTAATGGTGAAAGAATTTTTGAAATCGGTCCAGTAGTTTTTGTGTTTATTTAACACAAACATACAAAAATACAAATCTTTCCTCTTTATAATATTAGTATAGATAGTATAGACTAGCTGCGCCCCGCGGTTTCACCCGCGTTTTCCGGGATAAAAAGTAGCCTATGTGTTAATCCAGACCATGAACAACCCGGAAAGCGCGGGTGAAACCACGAGGCGCAGCTAGTATGAAATATAGTCTGTGTTACTCGCTAATGATGTGATTGGTAAAACAATTCTTTTTAAATCGGTCCAGTAGTTTTTGAGTCTATTCGTTACAAACATCTAAAAATACAAATCTTTTCTCTTTATAATATTAGTGTAGATAGTCTTGCGTTTGACCGCCATCTCGCCTGATGGTAAGCAACGACGCGGTCTACGATGCAGCACGCGCGGTTAGAAGGAACCGAGTCACCCAGATTATATCTATCGGGGAATACCCACTCGGGCAGAGCATCACACTTTAGTGGTCCGCACAATAAAAGTGGAGGTTTAAAATTACTTGTATATTTTACACGTAACGAGTACAGTGGCGAGCCAGTAAATAGTACACTCGGCCGCGCAAACAAACATGGTTCCAGTGACTCTCGCCTCGCCAAACTGTTTATACAAACCGAGTACGCAGGGCACTGTCTCGCCACTGTACTCGTTGCGTGTAATCAACCCACTCAAGTACTCAGTACTGGTTTCTTTGTTCCATTATGTCGGAGGCTGGAGGAGGGTTAACGGCCGACTGACGTCACGCAAAAACTTAAGTAGATCAAGTTCGAGTAGTGAAACGCCGGCGCAGGCGCAGGTTGCGAGGATTACTTTATTCGATTGTACAAAGAGAATCATGTTCTTATTTTTAGTTTTAGTTTAATTTATTAACACGCTTTTAATAGTTTCACCTTAAGAGCCGTGGTAGCTCAGTGGGAGAACCGCCGCTTCGCATTCTTGAGGTGGCGGGTTCAAACCCCGACTCGTACCAATGAGTTCTTTAGGACTTATGTACGAATTTACATACCACTGGCTTTTCGGTGAAGGAAAACATCGTGAGGAAACCTGCATATGTAGTTCACGCAAAAAGGGCCGATTACCGGCCTAGTTGCGGAAAAAGGAGCCCGCTCTTTATGCCCGCCTTCCACTGCGAGCGGAGCGGGCTCCGTACGGACTCCGTTTAACTCGCAACGGCTTTTTTCATAGAAGTGCTTCCACTGTGAATGAGCGGACTGAGCGGATCAAAAGAGTACAAAGAGTTTCAAAATTGGTCGCAGAGTTGAGCGGATTTCCAACGGACTCCGTACGGACTCCGTTCAACTCGCAACGCAAAATTTCATACAAATGCTTCCACTGCGAGCGAGTAAGCGGAACGGACTGAGCGAGTTAAAATGGGTCCGCTGCGTCATGGCGTCGCACGCGAGTTTTGAACGGACTCAGCTCACCTCCGCCCCCCGTCGCCACCCCTTCCCCTTTCCTTGCCCGCTTTCGTCTGTCAGTGTCAGTTCAGAACGCTCCTCGCTCATCGCCGCGCCGCTGGCAATGGAAGGCAAACAACTCGCTCATCCGACCCCGCTCATTTCCCGCCTCACTCGCTCCGCAAAGCCCTCTGGCAGTGGAAGGCAAAATCTGAAACTCTTTCTTAGTGGAAGTGTACAACTATTTTTACTCCGGTCCGCTCAGATAATCAGCTCAGTTTCCGCTCATTACCCTTTTTTAGTGGAAGGCGGGCATTTAGTTTCACCTTTAGGTGCAGCGCAGACGGCACACTTTTTGTGCGATCGAGTCTGCGGCGCTCAAAAAGTCTGCATGGCGCGCAAAAAGTCGGTCGCGGATTTTTCACACACGACGCACATCTTCGATCATTCTGTCGGCAGAGCTGTAGGGACGTAGACGCTATGGAAATCGTGCAGAGATCGCCAAGTATTGATCGAAGATGTGCGTCGTGTGTGAAAAATCCGCGACCGACTTTTTGCGCGCCATGCAGACTTTTTGAGCGCCGCAGACTCGATCGCACAAAAAGTGTGCCGTCTGCGCTGCACCTTATGTTTTTGGGCCTTTTTGGTCTCGATTTTCCCCTACTTTGAACGATCAGATTTAATTCAAACTTTGCACACCTGTCAAAGACCGATGACAATGCGGGTTGTTTAGTTTTTTAAACTATTTTGTTATTACATATTTTTATTTACGTTTCACATACACTAACTTTCATGTCTACAGGGTTAGCATATTATTACCCCTTAACCCTTAATAGAACCCGAGCCTGTTAGTGCTTTTTTTTCAAACAAAAACTGATTCCTGGGTAAAAATAGGTCACAGATTTCATAAATCTAAATATAATTTTAGGGGGGTGAATTTTAGGGGTAGTTTTCCCGGTGGTAAATAATTTACCATTGCCCGTTGACAACTTCAAAATTTTGCGGAGTGGTGGTAAAATTGTTACCATTGCCCCTTCTGATGCATTTTTATTTTAAGACTAGTGGTTTCATCTGTATTTGTCAGACATTTTTTTGTTAATTAAATCTTTGTACCCATCTTCCTATTTCATTGTTATTTTTTATTATTATCTATAGTACAATTGAAAACAAGCAAAATTTCTATTTTTGAATGTAGGTACCTATGTTGTGATAAACTAAAAAACCACTGGACAGGTTTTAATAATTATGTCTTCATTAGCCAGGGTGGGCAGCTAGTAATCAATAAAAGAAAATATAATTGTTCAATCATTTATTAATAGCCTAATGCAAGCTTAAAGACTTAAAACACTAATAAAACAATGTTTCGTGTTTTGATTTATTATTATACACTGTCTGATTCAGCTGTATGAAATGAAAAGAAATACTTTCTCAAAGAAATACGCCTTCCGTGTTTCTTCGACATAATTATTGTACCGAATTTCTGTAATAGATACAGAGAAAAGTGAAAAAAATAATTCAAACAAACAGATTTTTATATAGTGATAGTTACGATTTTTAGTAAGTTTAATCGGGCAATGGTAAATATTTTACCACTTGAATACGATACCAAAAATAATACTACAAATCGTTTCTGAAAGCTGCTAATACGTAAAACGAAAGAAAACATACCCTATTTTATAAATTTGAATCGCAAAATCACTTCCCAGAATTATTGTAGAACAAATTTGCACAAAATCCACACTGAACCACTAAAACGTTGAATTTTTGGCGCTAAAATTCGTTGGGTCAACTTTGACAGTACCGTAGGTTGCCAAATGACTTTGACAAATTATGAAATGTCAAAATTATGATAGTAAATATATATAAAAAGTATAATGTGAACATAGTATAACATTGAATGTTGCCATTTTTGAAATATCTACAATTTAGTAGAAAACCAGAAGGTGGTAATATATATACCCTTGCCTTATTAAGGGTTAAGCCAATTTTCTGTACTGGTCTAAAAAAAAATAAGTAAAGGGTATGCTAAGCCGAAAAGGGCTCATAGTACTCATCATTATGAACAACTTTTATTATGGGACCGAAACCAGGAAATTACGAAAAAAAACAGCTGTTCCATACATTGTCGAGTGTCGTTGACATTTCTGTATGGAACAGCTGATTTTTTGCTCGATTTTAAGGTCGTAGAGGGTCGTTTGAACGGGTCACGGAGATTGACAACAAACGTATGGGCGAAGTCAATCAATGCTTTGGGGTAGGTATAGGGGGTTGGGGTCGCGAGGTTCAGTTCGCTGCGAACTACTAGTTGCAAAGGTTAGTCCACCACGAAAAAATTAATAGCCGATATTAGACCCAAGTTTGAAGGCTTAGGCGCCAGATCTAATTTTTCTAAAAGTATTGATGTCTGTTTAATAATTTGCAATGACAAAGACAGATATATTTTAGTTACTTCATATATCTTATATATAAAAATTAATCGCTGTTCGTTAGTCTCGCTAAAACTCGAGAGCGGCTGGACCGATTTCGCTAATTTTGATCTTGAAATATTTGTAAAAGTTCAGGGAAGGTTTAAAAGTAAAGAAAATATATATTTAAAAAAAAAACAGCGAGTGAAACCGCCGGGTGGCAGCTAGTTTTAAATAAAGCCTTCAAACTTGGGCCTGTGTGCAGACCCCAAAGCCATATTATGTGCGTAGGCCTTTACCCCAAGCACCAATTGGCACCGGACGGACTAACTGCGTCAATTGATTCGACGACGCCAATGAATTGTGCTGTCGGCAAGCGGCTGCGAAACGACCAGTTCCTGGACTTACGGCGCTAGACTGCAGTTCGACCCGAACTTATCCTAACTTGCTTGTTTGACGACTTTTTAACACGCTTTTATTAGTTTCACCTGTATGTTTGTAACCGACCCTTTTGGACTCGATTTTGCCCTACTTTGAACGATCAGATTTAATTCAAACTTTGCGCACCTGGCAAAGACCGATGACAAGTTGACAACGCGTGTTTTTTAGTTTTTTAACTATATTTTTTATGTTATTGAGTGACGAGCCGATCAAATCGCTTGCCCGATGTCAAACTTGCATTGTCATTGTAGTACATTTTTTCTCTGAAATAAATATATTTGATTTCGATGTTTCAAGATTATAAATTTTATTAAAATGAACTAAAATGTCATGATGATCGGACCAACCTTGTTCAAGTTATCGTCACACAATTCACTCTTACATACAAATCCCAAAATTCAAATTCAACATTCAAAATAATTTATCAAAACATCAATGTAGGTGCGCACTCATAAAATATATTTTTTTGAAGAATAAAATATAACACAATGAATGCAATGTCAAAAAATATAACAAATCTGTTCCCCAACACTCTGATTCCTCACTTCGCCAGTTTAAAAAAATAGTACTATACAGGGTCACCTCAAAAACACCAACAACCTCGTAGGACTAGGTAGCTATCATCACAAACAACAACATTTGCTATGGGACATGGGACCAACTGGAAATTCGCGAAAAAAAAATCAGCTGTTCCATACATTATGTCGAGTGTCATTGACATTTTTCTATGGAACAGCTGATTTTTTTTCGCGAATTTCCGGTTGGTCCCATAGCAAATGTTGTTGTATATTATTATGATGATAGCTACCTAGTCCTACGAGGTTGCTGGTGTTTTTGAGGTGACCCTGTATAAGCCACTGCAGTCAATGTTTAAGTATTTTTGTGAGCCGTCCGTCACGCGAGCCGGTGATTCACTGAAGCCGAGCCGACGCACAGGAGGAAAACTCATGTTTAACATGTGTCTCATGTGTGTATGACTGTATGTGTATGTCATGTGTGTGTGTGTGTGGTTTTAAGGGAAGGGTACGCTAAGCCGAAAAGGTCTCATAGTACTCATCATTGTGAACAACTTTTACTACGGGACCAACCCCGAATTTCCGAAAACAATCTGCTGTTCCATAGAAAAATGTGAATGACACTCGACAAAATGTATGGAACAAACAACTGATTTTTCCAATCAAAACTAATATAAGGGAACTGAACAAGCGCCAGTGTAGACGATTATTCCTCTACTCGTGTCCGTGCCGTCAGCGTTTCCTACATGTGCGTTGCTCGAGCGGGCTTCTGAAGTTTGACTTCTGCACTCTAAATATTTTGTGGCCGGCATGTTGATACAATCAGTTATTTTTGCTGGCTGTTAGCGTAGCAACTATTTATCAAGCTAGGCCGGGAGAATATTTTAGATTTCTTAGGGTTTCGTGCCGTAAATAATGGCTGTACAGTAAGACACGCGTTAAGCCGGGTCCAGATTTGTGGAACGTGTAATATGTAATGTGAAGACAGAGACGGACTATTATCTTTTTAAAAGCTTCAATAACTTGCAATGTATGTAACTATGTTTGTTCGGGTGGAATCTTGCAACTCAATTTTGAACCACTTCCCGATGTCCTTGAAATTTCGGTATACGTGTGTAACTCTGATGACAATGCAATAAAAGCTTGTTTTTTTAAATATATTTTTAAATTAACTTATATTTATTTTTTGTTGTATTCGCGAGCTTGTTACAAAGCGGCGAACGCTTGCTTTGTCCCAAAGCTACAAACCTTGTTACAAAGCTAAATATTATATTGACAACAGACGCGCCAACAGACAGGCAACAAAATTATCTCATCACTCATTCTTTCCTTTTGACCTACGGAACCCTAAAAATAACACAACACAGTTCCATTTTCGGCCACGTTCATTGGCGTGTCAGACTGTACTTACTGTACTTACAGATTTAGCGGCGCGGTGTTTATTAACGGCAGCTATCGGCAATTATCGCGATTTATTCACTGAACGGTATGTTTGTCTAAAATTTATTATTTCACATAAATTTTTACTAGCAAAGATAAATAACTTTCGCGTAGGTCAATGACCTTGGACCGATTAGCGATTGGCGTGTAACCGAGATTCGTGTCAAAAGACGGTGGCAGTAGTGCATGAGTCGGTGTTCTGCGATAGATATAATCTGTGTCTTCAAGTCGCGAGTGACTCGGTATCTTGTAGGCGCGTGACAGAAGGGCAGGTATTAATAAAACAATTATTTAACTTTTACAGCGTCTATTCGATACAATGTATAGGGCGGACTACCCATGAAACATCATTCTTTGTTTATCTTAACTAACTCATACTAACAATCTATTATTCTGTGGCGCAGGGCACCATTCATAGTTACTATTACGCATTCTGTGGCGCAAGGCGCTGTCACGTGCGTGCTCCATCGTAGACCGCGCCATTGAGATAAAAAAGTAAATAAAAGAAAGAAATCGAAAGAGCGGTCTTCTAGGGGTTGGTTTTAACCCCCTGCACAAAAACGACGGGGTTTTATAAGTTTGACGTGTGTATAGAGAAGAAAACAAGAAGAAGAAGAAGATAAGCGTTTAATAAGTACTCACAAAATACTATTTACTATGTTTCTATCTGATTTTATTCTTTTCGATATGCGCCTATAACCATCTTACGCACATCACTATGCGGCTCCATAAGACCCACAAGTGCGAGCGAGATAGACATAGAGAAGTGATTTATGGCCGCACGACTCAGTTGGTAACGCGGTGACTATAGTATTCCTCGAGCTTAATTAACACAAGTTGCTAGTGTATAAGTGATCCATCATTTTCATGATTATTTAATTTGCAGCTGTTTCACACGTTAGCTACATTTTTGGAAGCGTGACACTTCGCACTCGAGTGCCAAGTGAGTTCGGTTCAACATACAGCGATTATAACAGTAAGGACTAGCATGACTGTCGCAAAACACGTAGCGAGCATTATTAGCAACCTTTAATCCTCCCACTGCTGGGATACAGGTATACCCTCGAAGAGTGATTAGACCGTATTCCACCACGCTGCCAAGTGCGGGTTACTGGATTCACATACGCCATTGAACTTCTTCGATAGTTTTTTTTGAAGTGAAAACTTCTTTAGCGGCGTTGTACACTTTTTTGGAATGGGTAAAAAATGTTAAACTCGCGACAGGGTCACGTGACCTGATCGAAAATTCGTAAGACGGATGGAGAGTAGACAGCTAGTATCCCCCTCTCTTTCTACGGCGCGGCGAAAATGTATGCCTGCGCCGGCTGTTTCGTTTAGGCGGCGCAGGGCGCTTGCGCGAATGTTCTAATTTGACAGTTATAGTGTTGTGACCTAGTGATTATAGGGGACACGATATCGATTCATTTTTCTATTAAAATAATTAAAGCAATTCGTGCAAAATTATTCCCTAACCATTCCAAAATATCCAAAACGCACAACGTTAATACTTAAGTTTTCACTTCTGCCGGCACTCCCGGAGTGCAACCCGAATTTTTTTTATATAAAAGAGCGGCAAACATGCGGACGGTCAGCCTGATGGTAAGCAAAACCACCTGGACACCTGTAACACTAGCGGCGTTGATGCTTCGCCAGCCCGGAGAGGTGCTTGTAGACTCCCTTTTTAAAACGCCCCATGTTGTAGTTCGGTGAAAAAACCTCATCTTTTTTAACACACTTTTATTAGTTTCACCTGTATGTTTACAACCGACCCTTTCGGACTCGATGTTGCCCTACTTCGAACGATCAGATTTAATCCAAACTTTACACACCTGTCAAAGACCGATGAAAATGCGTGTTTTTTAGTATTTTAAACTATTTCTTTAAACTTGTATAAGTTCGCGTTTGACCACCAGCTCGCCTGATGGTAAGCGATGATGTGGTCGAAGACGATGCCCGCAGACCTGGAAGATATCTATTCACTCTGACCTTGAAAAGCCCAAGATTGCAAGTTCGCAGGAGAAAGAGCGGTCAAACCGGACGGCGCGGAATTTCCAGCATTGCAAGATATGAGGATGTGCCTTCTGACAGTAAACAAAGTGGCAGCTGAGTTCGATTCGCTATAATACATTGATTGGGTCAGTAAGGGTGCTCACTAGCGGCCTAGCTTGATTGTATCGACATCAACGCCAACGTTGTGTAGCCATTCCACCTTTTTGGTTGGAACGGCAGAGGTGTGGAACTCATTGCCGGCGTCTGTCTTCCCGAAAAAGTTCAACCCGGGGTTACTTAAAAGAAAAGTGTTTAGGTATCAGGTGAGGTTGTGGTCATACGCATGTCTCGTTTGTTGTAAAAAAATATGAGTTCACTGAGATAGTAAAACACTCTCTATTCCATTAATTAGGGATCGAACAGTACTAATAATTATATTTCCACTAAGATCCCCCGTGAACAAAAGAAGAACATAATTTTTTTACTTGTATAAAAAAGTACAAAAAGTGAAGAACTAGCACTCTCCCATACTGCAACAATGTAGTACGAAAAGTTCAATGCTTCAATCCGTTGGTCATACAGTTTGTTTACCTTTCTTTCAGGGCTTTGAAGAATCATGACGAAAAAAAAAACGCATTTTTATTCATTTTTATTTAAAACTAGCTGACCCGGCAGACTTCGTACTGCCATACAGTACTGCCTAATTAAATATAAACACTGCACAAAACACTATTTACAATTTTATACTTATAATATATAAGAATAAGAATAAGAATAAATTTTATTGCTTATAACTGTGTGTATAAAGGTCTTAAAATTAAAATTTGTTGCAACAGTTTATATCCATTTCGGATGTACAATATTATTTCCTTTAATTTTATTGTAATAAACATTAAAGTAATTATATAAATCTACTAGAGTTAGACATTATCAAAGAACTCGCTGAGACTATAATGGACTTTAGACATTAACCACTCTTTTAAACTTCTTTTGAATAAATTACCACTCAAACATTTTAGATGTGATGGCAGGTGATTGTAAATTCGAATGGCACTGATAAAGGAACTTTTGTAGTACATAGTATTATTAATTTGAGGAATACAAATATTATATTTATATTTGCTACGGAGATTACCAGCACGAATAGATTGAATATTGAAGAAATATTCGGTGTTATTTTTAACAAAAGTACAAATTTCTAGAATGTATATTCCTGTTAAAGTTAAAAATTTCTTATCATAAAAAAGATTACGAAGAGAATCTGTATTTTCTAGATGATAGATACATCTAAGGCAACGCTTTTGTAAAACAAATGTTGACTGTATATCAACTGAGTTGCCCCAGAAGACAATGCCATAGCTTAATTGAGGATAAACGTAACCGTAATAGGCATTTGTTGCAACAGCTTTAGATGTGATACTACTCAGTATTGACAGGGCATAGCAGTATTTTGAAATAGTTTTATTTATTTTATTTAAATGAGCCTTCCAATTTAAATGGGAATCTATGGTTACTCCTAAAAAGTTGGTTTCGTTGATTATTTTAACCAGGTTGTCTTTATTTTTAATTTTTAATTGCAAGGGGGACATTTTAACGTTTTTGAATTGAATTATTTTAGTTTTCTCTAAATTAACTTTAAGATTTATTAATTGTAACCAATTTGTGATAGATTCTAGTGTTTTATTTACTTCTGTTTCATAATCGTTATTAATATTTTCTTGTGATATGAAAATGGTAGCATCATCTGCAAACATGACACAGAGATGGTTAGTGATAAGCGGCAATTCATTGATATATATAAGAAATAAAAGTGGTCCAAGAATGCTGCCTTGTGGGACTCCTATATCGACCTTTTGGAAATCAGATTGTACTTTTTCTATTGTTTTTGTGTTCTTATTATATACTTCAAGTAGAGTTGATTGGTTTCTGTTACTAAGATAAGACTCGATTAATTTTAAAGCTGTTCCACGTATTCCAATTGCTTCTAATTTGTAAAGTAGAGTTTTATGAACTACGCAATCAAAGGCTTTTGAAAGATCTAAGAACAGCGCAATACTTGTTCTTTTGTTATTAATTTCTTCCCAAACCTGCCTTAACATTTGGAATATTGCCAATGACGTATTTTTTCCCTTACGAAATCCGAATTGGTTATTGTTAAGTAGACTGTTAGAATCTAAGAATGATATTAACCTGTTATATAAAACCTTTTCGAATATTTTGGAGAAGCCTGGCAATATTGCTATGGGTCTGTAGTTTCCTATGTCTTTTTTAGATCCCCTTTTATGCAGTGGTTTGACTAGTGCTTTTTTTAAATTATCAGGAAAACACCCAGTTTCTATTGACAAATTAATAATATATACCAGTGGATCTGCAATATAATCTATACTGTGTTTTATTATTTGCATAGATATTTCATCATGACCGGTACTCTTTTTATTTTTTAAGTCTTTGACAATATTTTTAACTTCCTGGGCAGTAACCGGCCTTATAAAAATACTCTTACAGTTTTGGTTGATACACTTTGAATGAGGCAAATGGTTTTTATCATTTGGTTTATTGAGGTTAATAAAGTAGTTGTTCATGGTGGATGCTATTGTTAATGGTTCTACAATTTTTTCATTTTCTATATTTAAACTTTCTATTGTAGTTTTAATCCTGTTATTATGGGAAGTATGCTGTTTTATAATTCCCCATGTAGCTCTACTTTTGTTGGCACTCCTGTTAATGTATCGGATATTAGCAATTTTTCTGGATGTATATATTACTTTCTTAAGCGTTTTACAATATTTTTTATAATCCACATACTTTTCTTTGTTACTATCTTTTTGCAGTTGTACATACATTTTTCGTTTGTTTTTACTAGCAACTTTAATTCCATTTGTTTTCCAGTTTGGCCTTCTTTTGTATGTTACTTTGATTCGTTCTACAGGTATACACAATTTAAAAATTAAGCTATACAAGTCCAAGAATTCTGTGTATGCTTTGTTTGATTCATCATAATTATACACGTGAGAGAAATTAGTTTGTGATAAGTACTTTAAAAATAAATCTAGATACAAATCTACATTTCTTTTATAAGTGAACCAGTATTTTTGTTGGTAGCTTAGATTTGACGCAACACTAATTATCTGTGCAGTATGGTCAGATATACCTATATTTAGAACTTCAGTTTTATATCTCTTTATATTAGTAAGTATGTTGTCGATACATGTTTGAGAATGTGCAGTTATTCTGGTTGCTTCTGCAATTGTTGGTTGTATGTTGAAACGTTTAATTGTATTTGTAAAAAGCTCAGTATTCTTATTCTTTTCTAGTAAATTTATGTTGAAATCCCCTAATAATATTACTTTTTTCTTGTTTGCTCTGGTCCGTAATGTAAGTTTAATTAAGATATTTTCTAAAGTTTGAATAAACAAATTTATATTACTATCGGGAGTTCTGTAAACACATAAGATAACATAGTTTAATTCAGGTACCACTATTCCACAACACTCAAAGTGTTTTTCTATAGCCATATCAGTTATCCAATCTAACTTTATGAATTTAATTGCATTCTTGACGAAAATACACACACCACCTCGTGATGTCTTTTTCCTACTAAAATGTGCAGCTTTAGTATAACCTTCAATTTGAAATATTTCCGTTTCATGATTCTTTAAAAATGTTTCACTGAAACAACAAATGTCAATATGACGCTCTGCTGTCAAAATTTCTAATTGGTTTACCTTAGATCTTATACCCTGAGTATTTAAATGTAGTATGTTTAGATTGTACGTTTCTTCAGGCAAGAAAAAACTGAATTGGTTTTGGAGAAGTGCAAGCTTTTGGTGTATTCTTTTTCTGGAAATAAAATGGTATTGTTCCTGGCCTTGGTGAGTTATTACTGATTTCATCATTAATTGTGTTTGGTAAGTTGGTTAGAGTCGTATCAAGTTTTGTTTTAGTAAAGTTTTTGATAGAATTCATCTTGTTCATTTTATCGAAAAAGTACGGTATTGTTCCTGTCTTCAGTTTTGTTGTTAGTTGAGTTTGCTTATATTTTCGCGTAATATTTTTTCCTAGGTAGCAAGACTTATAGTCTTCTGTATTAATCAGGGTGTTTATAATTAATATTACAATTATAGGAATTTGTTTCGTGTATCAGTTGACAAAAGCAAACTCATCCATGAAAAAAGAAACACTGACATTGACAGTTTGTTGTTGTTTCAACTTTTTTTTAATTTGATATGACTTGGAGTCAAATCCTTCGAAATTTTAAAATTCCTTGGTTTTGATAGATATGATTGAATTTGAACTTTGTACAGAGGTAATAAAGTGCAAATTGACTCTTGGACGTTAGGAACATACCTACATTGCTTAAACAACAGTGAGTGCTTGCAATTCAATATGAACTTTATACAATAGCAATAAAGCTCGTTTTAGTTAGAAAACGTTTGTACGGGAAAAAGAAAATGGCTGTTTTTAGGGTTTTTCAATATTTCTGAGAGATTTTCTAAATATTTTTTTCCGTAAGAACCTTCTCCTAATAATAACAAATACAACAAAAAAAGAATTAGTGAAATCGGTCCAGCCATTCAAGCGTGATGCCGTGACCAAGGAAAACGGGTTTCATTTTTATATATATATAGATAGAAGATGCTTGCGTTTGACCGCCATCTCGCCTGATGGTAAGCAACGATACGGTCTACGATGGAGCACGCGTCTAGAAGAAACTGAGTCACTCGCGACTTGAAGACACACAGATTATAGCTACCGGGAAATACCCACATCATCTGGCTAGCTCTGTAAGAAATATTCATTTTACAAACTTTTATTTAACTTGCAATGTATGGAACTAAGTTTGTTCGGGTGGAATCTTGCCACAATTTTGACTTATTTCCCGATGTCCGATTGAGATGAAATTTGGTGTGCATGTGAACTCCGATGACAATGCAATAAAAGCTTCGTTTTTAAAATAACTTTTTACATTCAGGGAAAGTTCACTTTACATTCCCATTAAATTCAAGGAAAGCATTCTATGCTACTTCCTGCTATCAGGAATTCGCGAAAAAAAAATTAGCTGTTCCATACATTTTGCAGTGTCATTGACAATGACGGTATCGAGTGGCACCTACTACAAACGACCCCTACGACACTGAAATCGAGACAAAAAAAAATTAGCTGTTCCATACATTTTGCAGTGTCATTGACAATGACGGTATCGAGTGGCACCTACTACAAACGACCCCTACGACACTGAAATCGAGACAAAAAAAAATTAGCTGTTCCATACATTTTGCAGTGTCATTGACAATGACGGTATCGAGTGGCACCTACTACAAACGACCCCTACGACACTGAAATCGAGACAAAAAATCAGTTGTTCCATACAAAAATGTCACTCGACAAAATGTATCGAACAGCTGATTTTTTTTTTGCGAATTCCGGTTTGGTAAGGAAAGTTGTTCATAATGATGATTATTGATCTATGACCCTTTTACGGCTTAGCATATCTTTTCCTTAGAACCATATATATATACTCAATTTAAATAGGCATATATCAGTCAAGTATGGGTCGTCTTGTGAACTAATGTTATTATTGACCTTGTACGAAACCAGTATAACAGGTCGTGAGACTTGACATTTTACCGATCTTGAAGAAATCTATTAAAAAATTGATACTTTTTGAAACAATTGAAAAAGACCGGTCATTTCAGTGACCGAGCGAAGCGAAGGAGTTTGTTGAACGAGCGAAGCGAGGGCTCAGGATCTAGGGCACAGAATACATACATTGTGCTATCAATGTGAATACCCAAAAATGGCTCATTTAAAAGCCCATTTTAATCGCCACATACAAACATCTGGCGCGCCGCCATGAGCCAGCGGGAATTGGAACAAACCGGGAATTCCCGGAACCAGATTCGTAAAGACTTTTTGTTGGTTCTGCAATGTAAGTAAACAATTTTGTTGAAATAATAAATAGCGGTCGTTTTGTTTTAATTCATCTCCCCGGTATCCTATGAGGACGTTAATTAGAATAAAAATAACCTTGGGGTATTTGACCGAGCGAAGTGAGGTCTCAGAGTGTAGGGGAACAAAACGTCGCTTGTATGTATATATGTTTGTCCGACGATAACCTGAGTACAGTAATACCCCGGACTTACGCGATAGGTGGGACCAAGCGATAACAGTGTAAGTCGAATTCGCGAAGTCGGGGTTCAACTTTGCATATAAAATAAACTAATTTTGTTGGTCTCCTGGATGACATAATTAAAGATAATCAATAACGTGCACTGCGTACGTAAAACAATTCCACGCGTGTAGTAACACGTTCGACTTCGAACCTATCGTAAACCGAATATTGACAAGGCGGAGTGGGCGCTGCGATCAAAATAAATAATAGTTAAAAAAAAACTAAAAAAACACGCTTTTTATAAAAAACCGAACTAAAAAAATAGAAAATAAAATTTTATAAATTTAAATTAAGAATAGGGTTGAAAATTTCAATAAATATAAATTAATAATAGTGTAAATAAATAAATATATGTATTTTATTTTTAAAAAGCGTGGGGTGCATGGGTCAATAGATATTATATATTTTGTAGATACATTTTGTATTGACAGACATGAGTAGAGTGATTAGCATTTTGATAACATCTTAGAAAGCACCCCACGCTTTTTTAAAAATAAAATACATATATTTATTTATTTACACTATTATTAATTTATATTTATTGAAATTTTCAACCCTATTCTTAATTTAAATTTATAAAATTTTATTTTCTATTTTTTTAGTTCGGTTTTTTATAAAAAGCGTGTTTTTTTAGTTTTTTTTTAACTATTATTTATTTTTCGCTTTTTAGTTCGATTTGCTAACTATTAACCATCCTTAATATGTACAAATGTGTTGGTGTTATCCGATTTTGGCCGTCTGCTCAAGCAAATTAAAAATAAAATTGATGCGTAACAAAAAATATTGAGCAAAAAGATTTGTAGCCGCGTGGTTTCGATCCTCAGACCTCATAAAATAAAATTGATGCGTAACAAAAAATATTGAGCAAAAAGATTTCTAGCGCGTGGTTTCGATCCAGGGACCTCTGGGTTACGAGCCCAGCACGCTTCCACTGCGCCACTCTGTTCTCTGACACGAATGACGAAATTACCATTTGTAAGTTAAACGGTATTAAAAGTTAAAGAAACTTTATAGAAAAAGCGTGTTAAAAAAATTAATAGTTAAAAAAACTAAAAAACACGATTTGTTTAGTGTATTGTCATCGGTCCTCGATATATCTACAAAGTTTGAAAGAAATCTGACCGTTTAAAGTAGGTCAAAAACGCGCTCAAAGGAGTCGGTTACATACAAACAAACATACAAACATACAAACATACAAACATACAGGTGAAGCTAATAAAAGCGTGTTAAAAACCGCTTATCTCCGAATTCGCGTAAAACGGGGTAGCGAGTCGATGTATTGTTGATCTGATCGTGATGTAATTTCGCAGTTAAGTAGTTCATTTCAATACAGTGTATCTAGCACAACTTTGACGTAAACTTACGTAGCGAGTATTCGACAGAAAAGTATACGCCATTTAAACCCGTCAGGGACGCTGTTGACAGGCGTAAATGGCATATACTTTTCCATCAAAGACTCGCTACGTAAGTTTACGTCGTAGTTGTGCTAGGCCTACAGTTTTTAAGTTCAAAAGGCACCTGGTACTTTGCGGCAAAGTATAATCTCCCCAACCCCTTGACCAATTTTGCTCATATTCAAACTTAAAAACTGTATTGAAATGAACTATTTGCCTGCAAAATTTCATGAAGATCGGATAAATGATACTCAAGTTATCGTCGGACAAACATACATACATACAAGCGACGTTTTGTTCCCCTACACTCTGAGAGCTCACTTCGCTCTGTCAACTAATATATTTTATACAGGGTTATTCAGAATGGGTATGCTAAGCCGAAAAGAGCTCATAGTACTCATCATTATGAACAACTTTTATTATGGGATCAACCCGGAATTCGCGAAAAAAATCAGCTGACCCATACATTTGGTCGAGTGTCATTGACATTTTTCTATGGAACAGCTGATTTTTTTTCGCGAATTTCCTTTATGAATAACCCTGTATGTGTGAGCATTGGAGTCATACGAATGTGTGCTTCATCTTAAACCACAAAAAATTCAATCTATCTATGATATATACAAGGTGCTGCAGAAAGGTCCAACAATATTTATAGTAGTTAATCTGCATTAAATTTCGAATCAAACAAGCAAACATTAAACGTGAAACCATGACATTTTTTTTTCCATACAAAGTTAAAAATTCATTATTTGGTTTTTTATTTGACAACCCTGACGAGCGCGCCACACCACAACAAACGCACGCGCGCACGGCGGCGCGGCGGCGGCTGTTCGTATGTTAGGGTTGCAGCTGGTCAATTTTACATCAAACTTTGACTCGTATTATCTGGTTATCTAACATGCTGAGGTGAATCAAACCTTCGGAGATGAAGTCCACATCAGTGTTGGCATCGGCTGTCTAAATATTGTTGGGGGTAAAACGGGCACCTTGTATAAAAATGAAACCCGTTTTCCTTGGTCACGGCCTCACGCGTGAATGGCTGGACCGATTTCACTAATTCTTTTTTTGTTGTATTTGTTATTATTAGGAGAAGGTTCTTACGGAAAAAAATATTAAGAAAATCTCTCAGAAATATTGAAAAACCCTAAAAACAGCCCTTTTCTTTTTCCCATACAAACGTTTTCTAACTAAAACGAGCTTTATTGCTATTGTATAAAGTTCATATTGAATTGCAAGCACTCACTGTTGCTTAAGCAATGTAGGTATGTTCCTAACGTCCAAGAGTCAATTTGCACTTTATTACCTCTGTACAAAGTTCAAATTCAATCATATCTATCAAAACAGTGTGCATTTTATACTGATAATTTTTACTATAAATTGACAAGTTAGCATCAACAAACTACGGTTGCTATAGTTACGCAATAGCATGAGAATAGAGGTTATATTATAGAGTTCCTATAATTATTCTCAACACCTTTGGCCACGCCATCACGCGTGAACGACTGGACCGATTTCAATTTACTCTACGTTTATCCCAAAGTCTACCCGTGCGAAGCCGGGACGGGCCGCTAGTGCTATATAAAATAACAAATAAAATCACGGAGCAAGGCTACCTTAGCTATATGTAACATAACACAACACTTGTTTTTGAACAGTTTTCCTGTTTACTCAATCAGCCAAATAGGTATAAACATGTTGATGGAGACTGACTCAAGTTACTTAGCTATAGATATTATCCGCTGTTTAAGGAGTATGTTTCTCAAATGTATGTGTTTATATGTGAATAAAATAAAATAAAAGAGTCACACTCATAGCTCCCCTAGGACACCCTGTGTTGGATGCCATGGAACACAAAGACAAGGACAACTCAGAACAGAACAGATATTTAAATTCATCACTCAAACACCTGCCTTCCAGGGAATCAAACCCGGGACCTCTAGCTTTTTAGGCGGATATGCTACCGATGAGCCAAACAGGTCGTATTGCGTCAGATGTTGTGGTATTTGAGACTTATTGTAGATTAACTTCCTTTGTTAGTCTGGGTCAAAGATACTTTTTTTCATCATTATTATTTTTAATCCCCGACGCAAAAACGAGGATGTTCTAGGTTTGTTTGTCTGTCTGTCTGAAGCATCGTAGCTCCGGAACGGATGAAACAATTTTGATATTGTTTTTAACACGCTTTTATTAGCTTCACCTGTTAAAAAAGCGTGGGGTGCTTTCTAAGATATTATCAAAATGCTAATCACTCTACTCATGTCTGTCAATACAAAATGTATCTACAAAATATATAATATCTATTGACCCATGCACCCCACGCTTTTTAAAAATAAAATACATATATTTATTTATTTACACTATTATTAATTTATATTTATTGAAATTTTCAACCCTATCCTTAATTTAAATTTATAAAATTTTATTTTCTATTTTTTTAGTTCGGTTTTTTATAAAAAGCGTGTTTTTTTAGTTTTTTTTTAACTATTATTTATTTATGTTTAAAAGGTGAATTGGTTGGGAGTGTTCTTAGCTACGAGTATGTTTGATAAAAATCAGTTCAGCTGTTACAACATTGGGGGTTTTTAAGCTATTGCATAGCTTCTATCGCGGGCCTTGAGCGTGGAGACCGAATCCAGAAATTCCGTAACGAAAATAATCTCACACTTTTTAGTGATACTTTTTAGTTTTGTTGCCATCTATCGATGAATAGCTGAACTTTTAATGACTTTTTGAAATATCACGCTTGTCACTTTAGTTCAGCAACTCGCCTCTAGGTGTCGAGTGTAGGGTTTCGATAAATAAATTATAATTGCATAAGTTGATAAAAAATGCTATGCAATAGCTTTACTGCGGCAGTCCCCGAGTGCCACACGTCTTTTTTTTAATATTTTAAACCAGCTGACCCGACAGACGTTGTTCTGTCTTAACTATGAATATTGAATTCGAATTGTCTCTGTAATGTTCCGCTCAACTTCCTTAATTTTTTTCTTTCAAGAACCTTCTCCTGACAATAATTATCACAGCAAAAAAGTATCAGCGATATTGTTCCATGTCTGTCTGTTGGTCTGTATGTTTGAGTCGGCCTGTATGGCTCAGCGGTAGTGTATCCGCCTTATAAGCCAGAGGTCCCGGGTTCTATTCCCGGTCGGGCAGATGTTTGAATGATGAATTTAAATATCTGTTCCGGGTCTGGGTGTTAGTTGTCCTTGTCTTTGTGTGTGTTCCACGGCATCCCCGACACAGAATTTATTCTTAGTGGGGGAGCTATGAGTGTGAAACTTTTTTTTTATTTTTTTAGGTATATCTGTTCACATGTGATGCGATGACCGAGGGAAATAGAGATTCATTTTCATATTATAAATTTTCTTGTTTTCTCATCACAGTATACTCATAGGTGAAACCACAAGGCACAGCTAGAGTAGTAAGTAAAAATGCCATAATGGCTATGCCAAGTCAAAGTCCACGGGAACAAAAGCATTCCTTTAGCTCAAATTACAAACAGTTCTGTCAGTCTATCTATATATATAAAAATGTTATGTTGGTTTGTGTACGCTTCAAAAACTCAAAAAGTTCTGCACCGATCGAGCTGAAATTTTAGCATGATTATAATTATAATCCGCATCAAGGATTGTTTTTAACCGACTTTAAAAAAGGAGGAGGTTATCAATTCGTCTGTATGTTTTTTTTTTTTTTTTTTATGTTTGTTACCTCATAACTTTTGACTGGGTGAATCGATTTTGATGATTCTTTTTTTATTAGAAAGCTGACGCTTCCCATTTGGTCCCATTTCAATTTAGTCCAGTTCTGATAATGGTATCCATGAGAAAACCATATAAGTCTTAAATTTGCATTAAGTACGTGCGCGACAAATAGATGAATAACTCAATAGTCGGTCTTTTGAAGTCGGTTTTTGTTTTTTGTTTTGTAAAAATAATGTTCTTGTTATCTATATTTTTTTTTATCCACAGCGAAGCGTGGCAGGGAACAGCTAGTTATTTATAACTATGAACAAGTGATAATAAGTAACGTAATATAGAACAATTAGTACAATAAACCGATAGTTATCTTAACACTTTTACTGCGGCTATAATCAAATGCGTTGTTTACGCGCCCGTGTGTAGCCGCATTCGCGTTGCACAAAGGAAAACACAAGGTATGTTTACACTAGTTAAAGTGTTAAACCATTTTGTTGTTATTTAGGTATACAATGAAACAATGAGTAGGTCTTTGAATTGTTATCTAAAAGTAGGCGTGTATCTAGGTGTCAAATGATAACATACCTATGTAAGTTGATCCAATTTCCACAAAATTTTGTGGGCAAATATGCAGTGGCGTAGCTAGGTAACCAAGGGCCCTGGGGCAAGTCAAAAAATGGGGCCCCACTGGGTTAGGTTTTGTCAAGTAAAAATATTAAATATAAAAATGCTAAGCTACTTTATCATCAGCTCTTTTACGTGCACTGCAGGGGCAGGTAATAAAAATATTAAACAGTAAAAAGTTAAAAACATTACAATTAATACTTGGTGTAGGCATTGTGGCAATAAAACGAAATAGAAAAGATTCAAGGGTTTATTATATAAAGGTCGGACCTACCAACTGACTAAATAACTATTATATTTGCAATCTTTTCCTAGCTTTAGTTTTCGCAAAAGTATCAATGACTTCGGTTAAATCCAGGCTTGATGCGGTTTTGTTTTCAATTGCTATTAGCGATAAATGTCGGGGTCACTATCAATAGAAATATTTTGTCCAGAAGTACTTGCAGAAGGTTGACAAAAAAACTTGTCAATTTTGGGCAATTTTTGTTTACTATCTTCTCTTTCTTGGCGTTGTTTGCGTTTAAATGCACCAGTGGGTTTCTTCTTTTTGTCCATAATTTTAGTTGTCTAATTTATTTATGCAATATTTATATAAGATTGTCCTCGAGTAGGTACTCACTGTTCACTGACGACGTTAAAAGTAAAAGGAAGGAGAAACGTAATGTAATGATACGCTACAAGACGTCGTTGGGGAATCCCCGGCAAACATTTTATCGCCACTAGTGTTACCACATTTAACGGTGGAGACGAAGAACGATCTCGCGCGCGGGCCTGAATTAATGCACCTAATGCAGGTGACCTGCATTTTTTTCACGATATTTAGCGTTCTACAATGAGTAGCCGAAATCTATAGATTTGACATGATTTATTGACGTAACGGATGAGTGGTAATAAAATCAAATAAAATTGAACCACTATACTGATCAGTACTAAAAAGTTTATTGACATTAGCTTACATACTCCTGATACAGAGCATTTAGTTTTTAACCGTTTTCGAAAAAAAAATCTTGACTCGAATTAACAATAAAACGCACATCGATGAATAATAAAACGCACATATCGCTATACGTCCAATTGACATCACTGCCAACCCATAGAAAGAATTTAGGGGAATTCCCTAGGTACCTATAACTTTCGAATTTCTCTCAACTGAGTTGCCATGATTAAAGTCGGGTTGCAACGTTGCAACCTGTCATATTTATTTTGAAAATGGGAGAAATTTTCAAAAGTTCAGTTCAATCGAGTTCAATTGATTTCCTGGTAAGGATTCGAGGGCCCCCTGAGCTTGAGGGCCCCGGGGCACTGCCCCGCCTGGCCCCTAGGTAGCTACGCCACTGCAAATATGGTTTTTAAATTATAGAATACTAGTGACCTGCCCCGGCTTGGGATGGGTATGAAATATAGTATGTTACTTACTACATATTGATGTAGCTTTATATTGGTGAAAGAATTTTTGAAATCGGTCCAGTCGTTTTTGAGTTAATTCATTACTAATATCCAAAAATACAAATCTTTCTTCTTTATAATATTAGTGTAGATGTGGATAGATAAAAGAAATACTTTGAGGGGTTGTTGAGATATAGGGGATATGATGTCTAATCCGCTCGAATCCTGCTAATAATAGAAACGCGAAAGTTTGTAAGAATGTTTGTTCGTCTTTCACACAAAAACGGCTGAACGAATTTACATGAAGTTTGGAGTGATGGTTGTTCATGGTCTGGATTAACACATAGGCTACTTTCTATCCCGGAAATCGCGGGTGAAACCGCGGGGCGCAGCTAGTAAAAATGAGTAGAAAGAGCTCTTTGCAGATGACTGTTAAAGATAACTCTGTGGTTACATCAGAGGTGTATCAGGTGGCCTAAATACTGACTTTAGGGTTAGGTCACGGTCCGTTCAAACTTACTTTTTAAAACCCCCGACGCAAAAAACGACGGGGTGTTAAAGATAAAGAGATAAAGAGCGGGCTCCTTTTTCCGCAACTAGGCCGGTAATCGGCCCTTTTTGCGTGAACTACATATGCAGGTTTCCTCACGATGTTTTCCTTCACCGAAAAGCCAGTGGTATGTAAATTCGTACATAAGTCCTAAAGAACTCATTGGTACGAGTCGGGGTTTGAACCCGCCACCTCAAGAATGCGAAGCGGCGGTTCTCCCACTGAGTTACCACGACGGGGTGTTATTCGTTTGACGTGTCTGCATGTGTTTGTGGCCTCGTATCTCTCGAAAGGATGAACCGATTTCGATTTTGTTTCAAAGGTGAATTAGTCAAGAGTGTTTTTAGGTATGTTTGATGAAAATCGGTTCAGCCATTTCAACGTTAGGGGATTTTTAAATGTAATTATTATCATAAAAAACTATAGTACATATGTTAACCAGTTATTTGTCTTAGAATTACGGTTTGACTTTATTGGAAACCTACGAAAGTTTACAAATCTTAGCTATACGAATTTTAGTTCTGCACTTACTTTGTTTGTAGATTTAGGTTATTGTAAACTTTCTTTGTTTTATTGTCCATTTTATATTCTATCTAACGGTCTATACTACCTCTTACTTCAATAAAGAAACCGTAAACTTACAAAATAGCTGCACATGCTTTATCACTGTTAAGAACCAAGTAGTTTACTATATAACAACACTTCCTTGACATTTACGATGTGCGATTATTATGGCACTCAATAAACTTGTCATGACGAAGAAAACTCACAAAGGGAAGCAAAATTACGCATAAAGTAATAATGGAGATAGAATATCCAAAATATGAATGATAACATGCACTCAGTAGTCACAAGTAGAATCAGCTGGTACTCACAATAACAATGTAGAAAACTACGAAATAAATCCACAAAACGAACACAAATACACACTCGCGAACTCACTGGCTCATGTCACACAATTATTCGTCACTTTTGGCGATTTAACGCTATGATAATTGGAATATTTTGGTAAAATTCGATGAAAGACGACCTCTGTCTTCCATATTTTCACAATGATTGTGAAATGAATGAATGAAATTTGTAAAATGTGTAAATTTGAATGAATGATTAGCGTCTACTCTGCTGCGTTGTACCACATGTAAACTAAACTAAATTAAACTGCTTTGAAATGATTGTCATCCTTTTCTCACGTATGAAAGCAAAAAGAGATGCAGTCAATTTTAGTCCTGTCAGATTAGTTTAGTTAAAACAATGGTACAATAGATTCGACATCACTGTCAGCTTTGACAAGTGAAGTTTGGCGAATGAATACAATGCTGCCAAGCAAAAGTCCAAAAATTTGCTAAATATTATTAAAAATAGCCATAAAAATTCAAATACAATGATTTTGCTATTTGAGGCCTTCTATGAGTCGACATAGCTCCTTTTTTGAAGTGACAACGACTTGTAATTCGATGGAGCCGGCTGCACGCACAAAAAAATATGACGTATGCGGCGTTACGTCGCTCTGAGGCGTTCCATTTAAGGCTTGAAGTGCAAGCGAGAGCGCGCAACGAGCGACAAAGAGGCACAATCGGCCTCCACGTTCGGCAGCGTTCGACATCTGTCTCTCTCCTATTTGAATTTTTTTTTTTTATGATATTGAGAGACGAGACAAGCAAATCGCTCGCCTGATGTTAAACGCCACGTTTGCCCATAAACAGGTCTGCGCCACCCAGAATTTTGAATTCTTATAATTCAAGACCCTGCATGGCACAGCACTGCGCTCTTCACCCTGAGATAATTAAGATATTTAATCTCTTATTTGCCCTGTAATTTCTCTGGAAACAATGCCCTTCCAACCGGAACACAGTAATGTTTGCACATTACTGCTTGGCGGTGGAATAACTACCAAAAACTCGTACGAAACGCTTTGATTCCACTTTTATTGTGCGCACTGCCAGAGTGTGGAATACTTTGCACGAGTGGGTGTTTCCCGATAGTTAAAATTTGGGTGTCTTCAAGTCGCGAGTGAATCGGTTCCTTTTAGGCAAGCGTGCTCCATCGTTGACCGCATCATTGCTTACTCGTACCATCAGGCGAGATGGCGGTCAAACGCAAGCCTATAACTAAATAAAAAAAAAAAACTGGCAAAGGTGTGGTACTTCCCCAGGCGGGCTCTGCAACAGAGCCCTACCCCTACAGTACAGAGTGAGCAATGCGTCCGCGTGGACAGCTGCTATACAATAATACAGTTACATATTTTCGTCAAGTATGAAGTGCAGTGAAAAGTCAATTGTTTATAGCAACGATAATTGCGGCGATAAAGGTAATGATTCTTTCGATATTAAATGTATGTTCAGTGACAATTATAAAGTCGTAATTGTATATAAGCGTACAAATAAACGTAACTTGATCAATTCAATTGTCATTTCCATTTACCTCCTTCTCTATATCCATACAAAATATCTATCAAACAAATAAAATTAAAATTTTCTTTTGAAACCATTCCATCAGTATTTTCTTATGACGTTGTCACGTTCAAACCGGCTTTACAGACAACCGATTTTTTTTGTAGAAAAGGAATTTACAAAGTGAATTACATTAAAGGTTAGAATTTTTAAATATTAGAATTCAGGTACCTCTCAAGTCAAGAGATAAACCTGTATTATCTGAACCTATGCTAGAATACCCTAAGAAACTAATAGTTAAAGGCCCACACGTCTACGTAAAAGCTCTTTTCTCACAAAAAATTATGAAAATCGAAGACAACAAACCTCTGGTAAGTCAGCTTTTTCTAGCACTGTTTTTCCAATTATGGCATCATTTAGTTGACATGACTGTAATCAACGAATGACAATGTACTAAAATATTATGTTCATTCGATTGAATAGTGATGTGTCGTCGTTTTCCCGTTACTCGAACTTAGATGATAAATCGAAGAATCGGTCAGTAGAAATCGAGATAGGATTTCTACTGACAGAATATGTGATCTTGCTGTAACATTTTGGCAAAGGATTAATATAATTATAATTATGCTTAGAGGTAGGTTGGTAATAAATGTATCAATCGAGTAAGTACTCGTAGTTGGTACCTGCGCGATATTGAAAAAGGCGATAATGATGAAAAGTAGCCCGATGAGAGATTCCAGAGCCTAAACTATATTTATTCAATTTTATTTTATATTAGATCATAATTGATTTGGCAGCTACGGAGACAAATGGAAACAAACTTTTTTTTTTAATATACAAAAAATAAGTACTAATATTTTAGAAATTACAAATGAATATTACATTATAATTAAATTAATAAACTAAACCAATAAAACTAAACCAAACTAATCTAAAAGGCCGCTGCCTGCGGGAATTGTTCCCAAAATGCTGGCCCCATTACCACGTTATTATTACTCTATCTCACCCTTTGGGCGAGATAGAGGCCAGCATTTTGGTCACGTGATGCTTCGACCAGACGAGAAGAGAGCTCTTTATATTTTTTTTGTATTAGTTGGATAGAAAACCTATATTTACATTGAAGATACCTGGACTTGCCAGGACTTCAATTTTATGCTAAGTAAAATGGTCGTTGTTAAGAAAATTCAGAAACGTTGCGTAAAACTTAATGTTTACAAACACTCGTAACCTCGTACCTTTTTGCTGACCAACTTTTTGCTCGCCTTACTTACATTGTTTTGTACGGCTTCAATCCACGTCGTTTTTAAAATGACTGTAATATGGAAGTTAATTTTATTCAGCATTGTCAGTGAGCTGGTGAAAACGCATTCATTAATATTAAAAGATCCGGACTATTCACCGGATTATTTTTCCCCATCCTCTGAACATAAAACCGATTTAAGAAGAACGTTCCTCGACAAAAAAAGACAAAACCTCGTCACTGCAAAACGTGTAGAGTTGATAGACAAGTACTTATCAAACAATAGTGTTTATATTGACGGATTAATGCACGAAAAAATTGATAACGAACACAAAGAGTGGAAACTGGTGCATGAAATCGAAACCGCGTTTAGAAATTTGATTGGAATGGATGGAGTGAACTATTACTTTAAAAGAGATCCATATTGGCGAACTTGGAGGAAAGTGAACTATCCGGAAGGTGATAAAATGGTTTGCTATAAGTGTGAAAGTAGTCTTCATTGCACTGAATGTCAATATACTGGATATTGGGTAAGCTAAAATAGATGTCTATTTGCATATAGGCATTTTATTTTGTTCCTTCCACAAATCAACTGACGAAACTTGACGATCTTTCTTCTTGACGACACGATTTCCACACGCAGGGTAGCAAAATAAAGAATCATAATTTTTTGACATCACGCAAGGAAAATAGACCCTTAAATGACATAGGTATTAGGGTGTAGAATTTTAGGGTGTAGAGAGCAAATATTTGAAGTTGAATATAAAAGACTCAAACTTTGGACTTGTGAAAAATCCAACTACTTGCATTATTTAAATAGACACGTACATATTGTATGACTTATGTACATTAACATAAATCATTATAAAATGATACGTAATGTAGTTTTTAAAATTATATTGTTATCGAAAGTCGCATCCACCCACATAATATCATCCATAATTATGTATACTTAATTATCATATTATTTTATATATCGATTTATTTATGGACATCACTATAACACTTAAACTATTTATTTCGTTCAAAAACTTTGTTAAACTTTATTGCAGGCCATCGATCTGAATCCTCCATGCCCATACGAAATAGTCTCCGTTAATAACAACACAAATGTTTGCGCAATCAATTTTAAAAATTCAATTGATACAAAGGAAGCATGTCCCGACGTCGCCACATTTGCAGACATAATGAACGAGTGTGCTAACCCAATCGATACGCAATGGCGGATCCAGAAAGTCTACAAAAAAGAAGTTTCTGAACGATATCCAGCGTTTTTTTGCGGCGGGCGGGATTTTTGCGAAATTTCAACTTCGTATACGGTAATAGGCTTTTTTATATTTAAAAAAAAATTGCACAAAACTACAGTATTCTAACTATTCTAGATACTGAGTAATTTATAATTGTGATTTTCTGTACAAAAGGAAGTTTGTAGCCGCGCGGCTAGCTCTGGTATCAAACTTTTAAACTGTTGTTAATATTATTACAAACTTTTATAATTTTATAGTTTCATCTGCCCGTCTGTATGCCTGTAATAATATCTAATAACTTAATTTTGAAACACTTTCTGATGTCCGATTGAGCTGAAATTTGGTATACCTGTGTAACTCCGACGACAATGCAATAAAAGCTTGTTTTTTAGAAATACTATCAAAATTGGCCTATTTTCTTTTGTAGATAACTACCGATCAAGTCGCTTTCCGAATAATAAACTCCACCAACCACATCATCTATTCGAAAATAATGAAAAACAACAGAACAAACTACGCCTGCGCTGTAAACTGCGGCGTGCTCGACCCCAAAACGAAAACCGTATCAAAAACGGACAAGCCACTAATAATCGACTTGATAAACACGAAAAACAAACGAGAAGACAAAACTGAAGCTTTTACAGTTACAACTGTTAGACCAAAACCAAAATCTAAAACCGGCTTGACTGTTTTTGAGAAAACTACCACACCATGGACAGGCCAAGGCGTTCATAAATCGAAAATAAACACACTAAAACACAAAATCAACGAAATGGAATCAATATTTAATCTTGCAGTTGATAAAACAGGAAAGGATGGCGAAAATGATGACGATCACCGCCATCATCATCATCATCACCACCACGACTCCAAAAACCCGACCTGTTCCAGCATGAAGCATCGCCTGGAAACCCAGATGTCAGACGAATAAAAGAAAAAAATATAATAAATTAAGTTTCACGCTCATAGCTCCCCACTATGATACCTTGTGTCAGGATGCCCTGGAACACAAAGACAAGGACAAATAACACCCAGACCTAGAGCAGATATTTAAATTCATCATTCAAACATCTGCCAGGCCGGGAATCGAACCCGGGACCTCTAGCTTTTAAGGCGGATATACTACCGCTGAGCCGAACAGGTCGTCGACACTAACGTGGCAAGTTAAATAAAAGCTTGTAACAAATTTAGTATTTGTTTATCTGGTCTGGGTGTTAATTGTCCTTGTCTTTGTGTTCCATGGCATCCTGATACAGGGTATCCTAGTGGGGAGCTGTGAGTGTGAAATATTTATTTAGGTGCTTATTTGTGGTTCAAATCATGCAACTCAGTTTTGAGCCACTTCCCGATGTCCGATTGAGCTGAAGTTTGGTATACGTGAATACGTGTGTAATTTCGATAAATACTAACTCAAAAATCTAAGTTTCTTGTTAACTATCATATCGAGGGGTTTATGTAAAAGAAAATATATAATACAATATTTTATTACACCATTAAATTTCATAGTTTCCATGGTTCCTTCGAATAAATCCGTAGATACTTCTTACTAGGTACCTACCTCTTCGAAATAAGATACTCAATTTCTCTATATAAAAATGCATACTAAAAGTATATGCCTATCACACAGGTATACCTCTATAGATACCGCATTTAATACGATCTCGGCTCACCACTCAAAAGTCAAGACAAAATTATAACTAATCTCTTATTGGTGGATTGCTAGGCGCAGTTAACACTGACTGCGGAAAACACATTCCTTTGTGCGACGCGAGTGCAGCTGCACACGCCAGGCGCATATACACAAGTTTACAGGTTTACACAACGCATTTAGGTATTTGACTATTAGCCGCACATAAGGCAAGCGCATGTCAAAACAGTCAAATGCGTTGTGTTTTACGCGCCTGGCGTGTGCAGCCGCATTTGCATCGCACAAAGGAAAACACAAGGTATGTGTTTTCAGCAGTTAAAGTTTTAATCGAAACCAAACAACTCGTAATAAGGTATCTATAGATTTATCCGTGTCCAGGCACAAATAACTAACACGAATGATTTGTACATTGTGCGTTGTCTCTTTTACACACAAGTTTTGTCTGTTGCCTTGACAAAATCGATTCCTCAACTCGAGCCTGAAAATCGAACATTATTCGTCACGTTAAGTCAACATCGGTGATCACATCACTATTTAGCAAAGTATTTGTTTCGGTGTGATTTTAGCTCGCTTGAATTAATGTATTGTTTTATTGTGAATTTTAACCAAATGCTGCATTACTATTTCGGTTTCATGAGAGAATTTTCTATTAACTAATGTTGTGAAACCCTCGCAAGAACGCCCTTCGGTGTCGAAGGAAACTGGGCAGCACCTGCAGGTACGACTTTGTAGTACTCAGAAATCGATAAACTTGTAGGACATATTTTGAGTCGATATTTCATTACAACATTATGCAGCGATTGCTAAATTCAGAGATTTGACCTATGAATTTTCTATAAATACGCACGTGAAAGCCATAGCTTTATTGATTGTATTCGTCTCGCTCACTCATAAGATGGATTGACAAATCTGGAGATTCATGTGTTTGTTGATTAAAATTCATATATTTTGTTATTTACTACATTTATTATGGATTTATATTAATAAGTTAGGTATAATTATATTGATAGTTTACCTACATTTCCTGTAGTTTACTATCAGCCTCCAGACTACCAGATAAAATACTGATAAAGTGCCATCTAGTAAAATGGGCGAAATTTAAGACTGTTTCCTAAGTTTTAGATCAGCATTGTTTTAAGATTAATTACTTTTCAAAAGTATTCATATAATCAGAATATTGTCACAAAATGATTAATAGACAGATGAATAACTGCAGTCTATATTCACTCCAACACCACAGTCAGCCCCGGATCTAGGTGGGGGCTAGCCGGGGCCCACCGCTCAGGTCGGCAAGTTAAGAGGATAGCCAAATTCACACGTTACAGACAAATGGACTACTCATCATTTACTTAACTTTGACCATAGAATAAATAATAGCATTTTTTTTATTGAATGATAGGCTTGCGTTTGACCGCCATCTCGCCTGATGGTAAGCAACAATGCGGTCTACGATGGAGCACGCTTGCCAACTTGAAGACAACCATATTGTAGCTACCGGGAAACACCCACTCGGGCAGAGCATTCCACTCTCTAGCAGTACGCAAAAAAAAAGGGGAGTCAAAGCGCTCCGTTCGAGTTTTTGGTATATCAACCATAAAACGATGACGCTTTTTTGTGCACTTGGTAGTCTGGTAGTAAAATGGACAGGAAGGAATTAAATTATGCAGATCAGAAGTACACTCCCCAATATGAATCCGACAAAATACCAATAAGCTACCAACTTTGCGCCTACGTTCAAGACTTTGAAGCCGTAGTCTGAACAAGCGAGTCTTTGCCAATGAGCTTCTTAGCAAGGTTCTCGATTATATCAACTCGACCGATACCCAGAGCGCGGAGTGAGACATGCTGCACGAACATTTATTATTCACGAGGCGCGTAGGCATAGTTCTAAATACGCGCCCGCTCGCCCGCAGAAATCATAGATCACCGCAGCACGCGTCTGGTTATTGTTTGTGTGAAAGGGATGAAGCTATATTCGAAAACTCCCTCGTCGAGTCGTCGTCAGTTTTTGCCCCGCCTTAAAAAAATTGACGATCCGGGGCTGACCACACTATTAAACACAATACTTAGACTAATTAGTAACTACCTAATATATAGGTACATACATAAGTACAGTTTTGTATTTCTTTTTAAAAACGTTATTAATATTTTTTTCTAAAACTTTCAGAAACCACTTAGAGCCATGACTACAACAAGCAAATCCACAAAAAACAACCTGCAGGGGAAAGACCTCATCGAGCAAAACTTAAAAACTTTAAACCAACTGGCATTAAAACCGAACATCACCATCAAAAGGAAAGAAATAATAAAAAACTCTGATGGCTTACAAATTAAATACTTACACAGATTGACCAACTCAAAGAACAAGACGACCAACCCACAGAGCAAGACGACCAACTCACAGAACAAGGTGGCCAGCACACAGAGCAGGACTACCAACTCACAGAACAAGACAACCAACTCACAAAGCAAGACGACCAACTCACAGAACAATACAACCAACTCACAGAAGAAGACAACCAACTCACAGAAGAAGACAACCAACTCACAGAACAATACAACCAACTCACAGAATAATACAACCAACTCACAGAGCAAGACAACCGACTCACTAAACAAGGTGAAGGACTCACAAAATCCCACAGTTGAAAACAAAACAGAGACTAAGTCCACAAATAATAATGTTGGTAAAATAAAGAGTGAAGCAACCAACAAGTCATTACTGAAAACGAATTCTGAATATTACCCAGAACGTTGTAAAAGAACTGTACCAGCGAAGAAAATCAAGCTGCAGCCGAAACACGAGTACCATGTCGTGGCGACCACCAACAAAAGGAAGAGGAGGACTCCTCAGAGAGGTAATTTTCATACAATTCTACCATGATCATTTTTAGGGTTCCGTACCAAAATGTTAAAAGAAACCATCTCTGTTAAACCAAAATTAATAAGTTAATTTTGAAAACATTTTTAACACTTTAACTGCTGAAAACATATACCTTTTTATTTTTATTTTTTTTGTAGTGGTAGGGCTCTTTTGCAGAGCCCGCCTGGGGAAGTACCACACCTTTGCCAGTTATTCCACCGCCAAGCAGGAATGTGCAAACATTACTGTGTTCCGGTTGGAAGGGCATTGTTTCCAGTGAAATTACAGGGCAAATGGGAGATTAAACAACTTATATCTCAGGGTGACGAGCGCAGTGCTGTGCCACGCAGGGTTTTGAATTCTGCGAGTTCAAAATTCTGGGTAGCGCAGACCTGTTATGGGCAAACGTGACGTTTAACATCAGGCGAGCGATTTGCTCGTCTCGTCACTCATTTTCATTAAAAAAAAAAAAAAAAAACCTTGTGTTTTCTTTTGTTACAACGCATTTGATTATAGCCGCAGTCAAAGCAAACGCATGTGTTTATTAGCAGCAGTTAACACTTTAATTTATATTTATTGGTCTCATAGGCTTGGGATTATAAAACAACCTGTAGCATTCAGGAATAATGTAGCTTTTCATAAGAGTTTTTAACAGAAGAGCAGTTGAGTTGGTCAAACGCGGATTTATTCATTGTAAAGAATAAAGTTAGTTCTGGAGACATCCTTTACAATCATACAAACTGTATGTCTACAGGGCTATAAGGAAAGGGTATGCTAAGACGAAAGTGACTCATAGTACTCATTGTTATGAATAACTTTCAGTATGGGACCCCCAAAAATCATGACAACAAGAACATTATTTTTACAAAACAAAAAACAAAAACCGACTTCAAAAGACCGACTATTGAGTTATTCATCTATTTGTCGCGCACGTACTTAATGCAAATTTAAGACTTATATGGTTTTCTCATGGATACCATTATCAGAACTGGACTAAATTGAAATGGGACCAAATGGGAAGCGTCAGCTTTCTAATAAAAAAAGAATCATCAAAATCGATTCACCCAGTCAAAAGTTATGAGGTAACAAACATAAAAAAAAAAAATAAACAAAAACATACAGACAAATTGATAACCTCCTCCTTTTTTGAAGTCGGTTAAAAATCAGCTTTTCGATACATTTTGTCGTTGACATTTTTCTATGGAACAGCAAGTTTTTTCGCGTTTTCCGGATTGGTCCAATAGTCAATTTTGATCATAATGATGAGTACTATGACTCCTTTTTGGCTTAGCATACCCTTTCCATATAACCCTGTAGATCTAAAGTTATGTCTAAATTGAAAACCACCTCTCTTTTTGTAAAATAGAATAGGATATCGTTTATTGTTCAAAAAGTCTCAGTTTTACAAACATTTTTAATCTTCTTCTTCTTCTTGTGTTCTTCTCTTATATTTAAAAATAAATTCCCAAGTTTTAGTCAGACAAACGAACAGCGATTCATTTTTATATATAAGAAGATTCTTCTTCTGTTATTTGTTTTTTTTTTATTATTTGTATAAATAAATGTTAAATGTTGTGTTGTTATTGTTGTGTTGCATTTTGTATGTATGCAATAAATAATTTTATTATTTTTCTATTATTTTATTTTATTCATTTTGTTTGCTGCCTTTTTTTCTTTAATTTATATTCTTACAGGTGTAAATTCAGTACAACCTCCATTAAATTCAGTCGCAGAGTCACCGCTGCAAGAGTCCGATGACTCCGATGTAGAAGACCTGCCGCTGTGGGCGCTCGTGCAGCTCGCGGATGCCGAGGGGCTGGATGATGAGGACTTCATGGAGATCCTCACCTGCCCCAGCCCGGTCTGGTGGGAAGAGGCCAGCGATGGTGGGTACCTGAACTATACAGGTTATAAGCAAAAAAAGGTGCATTGCATAGTAGTCATCATTATGAACAACTTTTACTATGGGACCAATCCGGAAACCTGTTATAGAAACATGTCAACGACACTCGACAAAGTGTATGAAAAAGCTGATTTTTGTTGCGAATTTTGGGTCGGTCCCGTAGTAAAAGTTATCTATACTAATATTATAAAGAAGTAAAGTTTGTGTGTTTGTATATTTGTTAAATTGTAAGGGGTAATCTCGGGATCTACTGAACCGATTTTAAAAATTCTTTCACCAATAGAAAGCCACATTATTGCTGAGTGTCATAGGTTATATAAAAAACCGAAAAATAAAAAGGCTTTTACGTGGTAGTCCGTTTTGCAAAGTGAATCGGAGAAAAACGGTCCGGACGGCGCGCGATGGCTTCGGGTTTAGTTAACATTATGCCCAACGAAGTGGGCACGGGTCAGCTAGTTCTTTATAACCTTGTAAACAAAGCTTTAAGGAAAGAGTAGGTATGATAAGCCGGAACGGGCTCATAGTACTCATTGTTACGAACAATTTTTACTACGGGACCAACCCTGAAATCGCGATCCATATAAAAATGTCAGTGGCACTTGACGAAGTGTGTGGAACAGTTGTTTTTTTTTCGCGAATTTCGGGTTGGTCCCATAGTTGTTCATAACGAAGAGTACTATGAGCCCTTTTAGGCTTAGCATACCCTTTATGAATAACCCTGTATAGGTATGGAGGTAGCTTGTAACTTGGATTAACACATAGGCTACTTTTTATCCCGGAAAATGCGGGTTAAACCGGGTTAGCAGCTAGTGTACTCGTAACATGTGAAATGAGAAGGTTTTTTATACCCTCTGAACACGTGGTCCGACTGCTTTGTCCGACTAATCGGACCACGTGAACTTTTTTTTCATGTTGGTCCGATTAATCGTACTACAAGGAATCGCAATTCCGCTTCGTCCGACTAATCGTGCCAAGCGTTTCCTCGTCGTAAGTTTCAAACCCTTGGTTATTTTCTAGAACGCTTGGCGTGGAAAGGTTCCCTATTTAAAAAAAAGTAATTTTGATTGGATTAAATTAATAAAAATAAATTTAAGATATGAATAAATTTAATAAAAGAGCCCAGTGTTTCATTCACTGTAAAACTAACTCAAAATTATTAAGATTAAGATTTTGATTTCTCAATTAAGAAACTATAATTAGAAAGTGTTGAGTTAATGAAATAGGGTGGGCGGTTAAATGTGCCGTGAGTGGAGGTCGGTCAGACCATGTTTTCTTAAGAACGGTAAGACTTCATAGTCCGACTCCTTAATCGGACCAACATGAAAAAAAAGTTCACGTAGTCCGATTAGTCGGACAAAGCAGTCGGACCACGTGTTCAGAGGGTTTTTATAGCATTATCAATACTATGATAGGGTAGGGTTTTTTTCTTGTTTTTAGCTATTAAATTATTGTACAAATAAAGAATTTCAGTTTTGACAGTAGGATTTCTGGTGTGAATATAAAGTTTATCTATGTGTAATTGTGCATCTCAAAGTTCATTTTAATTCCAGATGATATATCAGTACACGAATATTTCGTTATTGAAACAAGGGCAGCACTCAAAAAGGCTAAGGAAGAAGCCGAGAAACCTGTCAACGAACCAAAGCCAAAAATAGATAATAAATTAAAAACCGATATCAATTTCTATAAGAAATTCATCACCAAGCGAGCCAAGATGGAAGTCATTCTAGGGAGAATTAAAGAAAAAAACAAAAAACAGGACAATAGTGATACTGTTGCAAACAAAGATGGCATTGGTGATAAACAAAATATTGAAGCTATTGACAATATTAAGAATTCAAATAATGAAAATCTAAATTCTTCACCAATAAATAAAGAAAAACAGCCGAATGATTTTGCAGTACGCAAAGATGTGAATGATTCTGAAGATCAAATTGACGTTGACGGAAATGCTAACGATGGCAAAGAATCGATAATCGACAAAGTATTTGGGAATAGAAAAAGGAAAATTAGTTCAGGAAGCCTCTCCGATGTCAATATTACCGAAGACGAGTTGGTAGTACTAGAAAATATAGAAATACCAGTTGGAACCAGTGAAAAGGGCAAAGCTAAAAATAGAACGACAAATGAAATCGTTACGATGGAAATTAATTCAAAGAATGTCGGTAAAAGAAAAAGTATGAGGAATCAAAAGAATAACAATGAACTCAAATCGAAAGATAAAATACATAATAAGGATATAGTGGAAGATAATAAGGAGATAGTAATAGATGAACTAACAGACCAGATAGAGATGGATATAGTTTCACCTTTAACGATAAATCCGTTAAAAAATACACTTAAACAGTACGCCTCGCCTAAATCAAGTGAAAGTATCAATTCCGAAACGACAATTATAACTGAGATATCAGATTCGAATATAAAATTCCTAGACGAAAACGCGGATAACAAAAAAGAGCCGATCGAACCCGTAAGCATAAAAAAATACGAACAAGGGAAAGACGGTGAAACGGTAACAGTATATCGAATTGTCAACAAGCCCGACAGCATGGAAGACGTTGAAAACCAAATAAAAGTTAATTTAGTCAACAAATCTCCTAAAAACACGACAGATGCCAACAAAAATATTGGACTAAATTCATTTTATAAGACACGGAAAAACGCCTATAGAAGTGGAAGCAAATATAAGAAAAAATAGGGTACCTTTCAGGCAGAGTGGATGTTCGCGCCACGGGACATGCTTGAAAGTCTGCTATAGACTCGGCTCGTGATTGGTTGATAGCGGACCTGCCAACTAAAATCACTTATGTTGGCTTTTGGGCCTTGAAACAGCATTGATTTTGATTTTAATAATCATTTATTCGCATACGAAATACAATTACACATGTACAACTCAGCGTGGATTAGCCTAAGTTATTTTAACATAAAATCGTTTGTTTTGAACTGAGAGCGCCTTGTAAAACTTCAAGTTAACAAAAATAACAAAATATTCAAATACATAATTTGAGGGTAGTTGTAAAAAAACATGTTGATGCGTTACGCGCTACTGAGCTAAGTATTTCGCGTATCTATAGCTAATGGTAATGCAAGTATGGTGATATAACTAATTTTGAAACAACAGCTCAGAAGCTTTTCTGTTATGTATTTAATTCCAGTTTTGCAGTGAAATTGACGTCTTTGGTCTTAACACTTGAACTGCTGCTAATAAGCACATGCCTTAAGTGCGGCTAATAGTCAAATGCGTTGTGTTTTACGCGCCTGGCGTGTGTAGCCGCATTCGCGTCACACAAAAGAAAACACAAGGTATGTGTTTTCCGCAGTCAAAGTATTAAAGCAACTTTGACTCGCTCTCCTCAAAATGAATGATTTTTAGATTAAAATATTTATTTATTACCTGTACATAGTTAAATCTATCTAAACTACCACCGCAATATTCTTTAATTGTATTTTATAATGATATCTATTAATTAAATAGTAATTAAAAGAAAAAATATTATCGTACGGCAAAATGTAACTCACAAGTCGAATATAGTCAAACGACACCTCGCTATTTATAGTCTAGATGATATATGAGATGAAATATCTCGCTAGATGTTATAGGATTAGATTAATTAAATTAAAAACCCCCTGACTAGAAATTCACGCGTAGCGCTTTTTTTTTCTTTTTTTTTTTAACGTGGACTAGTCCGCGTTTGATCACCAACTCGCCTGATGGTAAGCGACGATGTGGTCGAAGATGAAGCACGCAGATTTAGAAGATACCTATTCGCTTTGATTCTACTTTATTGTGCGAACTGCTAGTGTGGAATGTTCTGCCCGAGTGGGTGTTCCCCGATAGATATAATCTGTGTGTCTTCAAGTCGCGAGTGAATCGACTCCTTCTAGGCGCGCGTGCTGCATCGTAGACCGCATCATTGCTTACCATCAGACAAGATGGCGGTCAAACGCAATCATATTAAAAAAGGGCTAAACCTATTGTTGTAAAATAGCCCTTAGATCAAAATCAAAATATTTTTATCGATGAAATTACCATTCAAGTAGAAAAACTGCATCAAAATCGGTCAATTCGTCGGTCCGTCGGGTAGTTTTTTTGCGTCAATGTGCTTGAAGTATACGTACACGGGCAGTAGGGTAGTTTTTTTGGCTTCACCTGTATCTAAGCCTGCACTATATCTGCTTTCTACTTGATCTGAAAACTGGTCTTAATATTAAAATTGATGTATTGTAAAAATTGTGATTAAGTATTTATAAAATGTGTTGTAGTTATCTGTAGTTATATCAGTCAGATTATTCTTTACTACTATAGCTAAGTCTTATGTAGGCTGCTTCCTAACTGGCAATAGTTCGCACGTACAAGCGACGCGATTGAACGCCGTTTTCTGAAAAAATATTTGTTGACTCTAAATAACATAGAGTTACAGGTAATTCGAAGATTATTATTTATTATTATTTTAGAATGAAATTAAATAGGGTTTAAATAAAGCTAATTAATGAATTTAACAATATTACGACCGACGACCGTTACATTTTATACGAGTTGTGTTGGCTAACATTAACTAAACTCATGTCAAGTTTGAGACCGCTAGCTTTTATATGTTAGTTCCGGAGATAATTGGCTGACATACAGTCATACATACACCGGACTCGCACCACAGACCACAAGATATAATTCATTTAATTTTTTTGTAATATATTTCATGGTGTAACCTATCGCACGCCTTGGCTCTGCTGTGAGTGCGATAAGTAATTAATTATAAATAAATAAATAATAAGGGTTCCTTTTTATCATTTTGGTAGGAAACCCAAATTATTTCCCTAATGGAAAGCACTATTCCTAATGGATTGATTACATCTAACGAGTACAGTGTCGAGACAGTGCCCTCGGCCGAGTAGGTACTAGGTTGGTATAACAGTTTGACGAGGCGAGACAGTCACTAGAACCACGGTTTGTTTGCTCGGCCGAGTGTGCCGTTACTATGTTCGTGCGAACAATTTAATGCGATCGCTTGTTCGTGTGACAGTTAGGATGCCGCCTTAATATTAAGATTGTACTCTTGTCATAGCTTTAGTTACAATAAATTATCACTGAAGAAAGTTTCTGGTGTATTATTACAAGTTTCCTGCAAACATTTTCTTCTACTAGGTACACTAGGTACTAATAAATATTTGGCGAATTTCAGAAAGAGCATTTCTCAAAATGTGCACTGGAACCGAAATTAGCACTTCCCAAACCGTGTGCGGCCCTTAACGTGAATCCTCAACAAGTAGGTACGTCCAAGAAATGGCACTTCAAAAATTGAGCACTTCCACTTCCTAAAACGAGCATGTTACTCGTATATCACAAAAATATGCGTAACTTCGAGCATGTTTCACAAATTAATATGCGCATAACTTTTCAAGGGTGATCATTCTTTGTTGGTATGGTAACAACGGATGTTATACGTTACGTTATTCTATCATCTATGAACCTTCGAGAGGTGATCTAATTTAGGACAGGCCTACTTTGCTTCTTGTTGTTAACAGTGGCAACAACTTATTTGTATAATACTGTTCTCATTTCTTGCCGACGACAGCATGAAAGCGGCATGATAGTTCAATTAAAATAGATCTACTTTATAGGTGGGGCATACCATTCTCGACGTGCAAGCGCCATCCTGGTATGATGATATTCTGCACTTCAGGACTATCATCAAGGATATTGAGGTACAGTTTGATTTTTTCAATGGGTCACTTCGAAACCATTAACTGGGGTGGGGCTCCGGCCCTTCGAGAGCGATTTACCGGGAGGGTGAAAGAATGGAGAGTGACATTTTGATGTTGACGGATGACTTGTTATAGAGTTACAAGACTAAGATTGCATGCATTGCATTCTGACGGTTTTTGCATTGTACTGACAAGATAAGAGTTTTTTGAGCGGTTTTAAGTGACGTGTGGTGATGTAGAGGTTTCAAGTGTCAACGTTTCAAGTGAGCTGAGCGTTACGAAGTGAGCATTACCAGTGCATATAAAAGAGTAGCAGATTAGATACCTACACTGATTTTCGTTCGTATTTTTTTCTAAAGTATTAATTCCTATACCTTCGAAGTTATCGTAATTATTCAGATAATAATAGAAAATTTAGTGGAGACAGTGTTTGAAGGAGTGAACCATGTGGAAGAAGCTGTTGTGGCTCTCTTCTCTCTCCATAACTACTCCAAAAGGAAGAATTTGAGGCGCATCTTCAAGAGGAAAACTGCTGAGGTGAGTGACCAACTGACCACTACTTATAAAGTACCATAAAAGTCTAATTAGCGTAACCACTGCCTGCCATGCGTACGTAGCTACGTATTTTCTTATCATTTTCATTCTCAATTTTCAACCAAAAACACCATAACACAACATCTGTTAAAAATTTAGTAAACAGGAAACATACCTAATGGGTCTATTTCCGAAGGTGTGGGCGATGTTCAGCGACGAGGTTCAAGAGGTGAAGAAGGATATGGTAGCATCTCGGAGCCAGCACCCGGCGGATCTGCCATCGTTTGCGGGCCGAGCCGTCGTGCTCAAGATGAGGAAGAACCGCCTGATCTATTTGAAGAAAGTGAGCTGTGACAAAATCTATAAGCAATAGTTAAAGCAGCGGATTTTTTACATAAACTAAAATTTGATTAGACAAATTATACTTCGTACACAAACTGCTTTCAAATAACAAGCCACATTTAAATCGGGTCGCTAGTTTGGGAGCTATGTAATGCCACAAACTCCAAAACCATCTTGTTGCGTTGACTTGAAAAGAGAAAACTTACAAACAATATCTTACCCACGAAGACAGCTAAAGAAGGTACCTTTCCCCTCGTGATCGTGTACATTTTGTTTCCTTCTCGAAATGATGACACCTTTTGTATCCAGGTGATGACGGACGCGTCCGTGTGGCTGATGCCGTGCAGCAACTCGGAGGACGTGATTGTGCACGTGAACCGGCTCATGGGGGCCATCGACGTCGCCATCAGGGAGCTCTTTATATCGTGGACGGTACGCGAGTCAAAGATTTTTTAATCGAATAAATCCGCGTTAGATTACCAACTCGCCTGTTGATAAGAGACAATGCGGTCGAAGATGAAACTCGCAGATTTAGAACATACCTATGCAGCCTGACCTTGCTTGAAAAGTCCAAGATGAAATCTCTTAGGAAACAAGGGAGCCGGAAGTCTGTTCCATTCCGTGGCTGTAGGGATCAAAAACATAAATTCAGAGTTTAGGTTTCTGAAGACAACGCGTCTGCCACTAAGTGGATGTTGTAAAACACCGTATGTGGCGATAACGTTTTTCAACTTATTGAAACTAGAGGTAGGTATATTTACGGGAAAAAATAGGTGCAACATAACAAGTTGTTTTTAAATACGAGTACCTGCAACCCTACACAAGTTTACTTTACTCCACTAGTAGTTAAAAACAGCACACTAATCGCTTTAATTAGAAGACTTATCGTCTTTAAATTCTTCAGATTTTTTATTTCTAGTAACATCATACGTGCTCTAAGGTAAATGATTGCAATGTCTATTTTAAGTATTATCTTTCCGCAGCACAACCTGGATGAGAAATGTGGCGCTGGTCTGAATAGGACCTTAATGCGGAAGAGTGCCGAAAACCCAGGACTGATGGAGTGCAATATTGATGTGTGAGTTACATATCCCTCATTTGCTCTACTCGTATCTAGAATTTTCAGAAGTTAATGTTTAAAACCGCGCGAGAGTTCTATTAAGGTATCTTTACTTCCGAAGAATTCACATCACATCACACACACACACACACACACACACACACACACACATCACACACACACAGACACACATCTCACCACATTTCACATTACATCAATCAATCATCATTCAATCATTCAATCATCATTTTCATTTTTTCATCTCTCATCTCTTCACATTTTGACTTCAACAGTTTGTATTCTTCCACCTGTCTTAATGGTAAAGTTGCTTTGGAGTTTGGCGTGCCTCATACTTATACCTTTGATTTCTACACTAAGCTACCAATAGGTGCATGAAATTGAAGAATGTTATGTGTTTCTCGTTAGCCATCAGCACTATCGGCTCACCTCTGCACTACCGGGCAGCCATTTCCTCTTAAATTTTTCCTTATAATAAATGGTAATGTATGAATGAAGTCTATGGGTTTGCGGGTCCAGCAAGTGTAAATTGAACCTTTTTAACACGCTTTTATTAGCTTCACCTGTATGTTTGTATGTTTGTATGTTTGTATGTAACCGACTCCTTTGAGCGCGTTTTTGACCCACATTAAACGGTCAGATTTCTTTCAAACTTTGTAGATATATCGAGGACCGATGACAATACACTAAACAAATCGTGTTTTTTAGTTTTTTTAACTATTAATTTTTTTAACACGCTTTTTCTATAAAGTTTCTTTAACTTTTAATACCGTTTAACTTACAAATGGTAATTTCGTCATTCGTGTCAGAGAACAGAGTGGCGCAGTGGAAGCGTGCTGGGCTCATAACCCAGAGGTCCCTGGATCGAAACCACGCGCTAGAAATCTTTTTGCTCAATATTTTTTTTTACGCATCAATTTTATTTTATGAGGTCTGAGGATCGAAACCACGCGGCTACAAATCTTTTTACTCAATATTTTTTGTTACGCATCAATTTTATTTTTAATTTGCTTGAGCAGACGGCCAAAAATGGATAACACCAACACATTTGTACATATTAAGGATGGTTAATAGTTAGCAAATCGAACTAAAAAGCGAAAAATAAATAATAGTTAAAAAAAAACTAAAAAAACACGCTTTTTATAAAAAACCGAACTAAAAAAATAGAAAATAAAATTTTATAAATTTAAATTAAGAATAGGGTTGAAAATTTCAATAAATATAAATTAATAATAGTGTAAATAAATAAATATATTTATTTTATTTTTAAAAAAGCGTGGGGTGCTTTCTAAGATATTATCAAAATGCTAATCACTCTACTCATGTCTGTCAATACAAAATGTATCTATAAAATATATAATTGACACGTTTATGTGAAATAGTTTTTGAGTTATGACGAGGTCAAAAGTGCCTCCAAATGGTTCGTGTAATATACACACGGTGCTGCTCGCCAGTTCTGTCACTTGAACTTGGCTTGACACGCTACCGCGTGTCTAGATATCTATTGACCCATACACCCCACGCTTTTTAAAAATAAAATACATATATTTATTTATTTACACTATTATTAATTTATATTTATTGAAATTTTCAACCCTATTCTTAATTTAAATTTATAAAATTTTATTTTCTATTTTTTTAGTTCGGTTTTTTATAAAAAGCGTGTTTTTTTAGTTTTTTTTTAACTATTATTTATTGTTTCAGTAACATCCTAAACCTGTGCAAAGAAGCGGCTCACTGGGAGAACCTCAAAATGGATATTCCAATGCACGCTTTCGCGGTACATTTCTTATCTATTCAATTATAGACACTAACGTAATATTTTTTATCTACACTAATGTTATAACATTCTACTTATGTTTCCAATACTTGTGTTATAATGACTACTGTTATAGCACAGACAACATTTAAGCAATTTCACACGGTGTTATAATATCCACATCGATGTCGTAATGAGTCATTATAACATCGCGCGCTCGCTCCTGATTGGCCGCCTGCGCGCATGCGCGCGCTCGTTCCGCCGCCCTGCGCGCGCATACGCGCTCGCTCCTGATTGCGCGCCAAGTTCACTGTGACAATACACGTTTTTATTAGTGAAGATAACGTATTTTATCAAGTATTGGAAACATAAGTAGAATGTAACAGCATTAGTGTAGATAAAGTAGTGTATGCAACTGCATATAACACAGGTAATAAAACACTCGTTACTATTATGAAACTCGCTGCGCTCGTTTCATAAACACACTCGTGTTTTAATACCCTTCATTATATGACAGTTGCATAAACTACTATTATATGTTTCTGGTACATTTTAAAATACATAAAAAAACGAAAAAAAAAATATAGCACGCCTCGCGCGTTTGGCCGCACTGGCGTTACGTCTGAAATAAACAGACACGTTTGTGTTTTCCCGCACCGTTGTATCGAAAGTGGGCTTAACACGCCTGGCGTGTGTAGCCGCACTCGCGTTTGGTCGAGGAAAACACAAACGTGTGCGTTTTCCGCAGCCAAAGTGTTAAATTGCATCTAATGCACAATTTTTTTAGTCAAGAGAAGTACAACTTTTACCCCTAGTTTTCTTGACGTCCCATCCTAATCTAGTACCAGTAAACCATTCATTTGTTACGAACATCCAGATTTCCGCTTTCAAATTAGTGTAATCTGCACAGGTCTACATGAAGAGCAAGACAGTGCTATACGTGTATGAAAGCGTCTTAGCCGTGGTGAAAGGATATAACAAGATTTTAGACTCGCTATCTGAAGAGGAAAGGCTGCTTTTCAAGCCTTTGACTGCGGTAAGCAATGAAACTAAAATTGTGGTGTAAGGGGTGTTCAACTAAAATACGACCAGAAGTGACGTGCTTGTGTGAAGGCCTCGCACGCCTTTTCGAATGGACCGTTTGGAGCAAGGTGATACAAAGGACGATATACAAGTGCTGTTCCTCTCCCTTTCCCTCTCTCTCTCTCCATCTCCTTCTCTATTTTGTGAATGCACCACTTTTCAAAACAAACATACAAACCACTTTTTTTAGGGGCTCATATTGCCAAACCATAATTTGGCGAAACCATAATGCTTAACTTTATAGAGCAATGCTTTTTGTAGAACAATGCTTAACTTTGTAAGTAGCCTGAGATTAATTTACAATATACGGCGGCGTCGCCTTAACTTACGAGTAAAAATACTAATGTGAAAAGAACAGAATACTTCCTATTACAGGGTCTATGTAGAAGGACTCAAATCTTAATTCAGCTAAACAAATCCTACAATAAGCAGAAAATGTAATAACAAGATTGTGTTTTGTACAAAAATCAATTATATTTTGTATGTTATAATAAATTAAATGACAGGTAATATTTATGAGGTACCTACTAATATAATAATATAAATTTAATATCACAATTTAGTATAAATCTTAATCAAATAAATGATCATCAGACCCACAACATGATACAAATTAGGAATCAGTAATTTTCTGGACATCGAAGTACAAAAATGAGAAAGTATGTTTGAATCAAACAATTTATAAATTACAAATTGGAATAGCAAGTCAAGAACTCGACTTGATCATGTTCTAAAGCTACAATAGAATCTCGAAAGTATTCAGGCTTGACGCTGATCAGAAATTCAGAAAGAGTGATGTAGCTGAAAGAAAGCATTAAAATTTGAACTCTAATCCAGCAGAATTCCAAATACATGACAATAATTCTAACCATATCACAGTCATAATTAAAAAAAATGCTGTATGTAATACAATATAAGGTTCAAAGTCCTCTTCTACGTCACAGCCATTCTCACGCCACGTCTCTCTAACCTTCTAGGACCTTAGCAAAGACTTATAGATAAGCATACATCTAAATGGTCATTCATCTCTGCAGCCTCAATCATTTTGAGACAGCAAGGGCAAGGTGACTTAGTCCCTGTGGCATTGAATGTCTGGGACTCATCAAATATATCATCTTCATCATCATCTATTACTATTGTTTCAATGTCACTACCTCCTTCTGTAGGTATTGTTGCGTTGTTATCAAAGAATCCAAGACAATCATCTAGATGTAACTCTATTGGTTTGTCCAGTTTCTCTCCACAACATGGACATTTTTGGGTAAAATTTTGTTTGCTAGTTCCAGGTTCTGATTTGATGTCTAATGGATTGAAATCATCATCAATGACAACTGTTTCCATGAAAGAAACTCTTTCTTCAGGGATTGTGGTTTTGTCGTCAAAGAACCCTAGGTATTTGTCAAGGTGTGATTCAATGGGCATGTTTACTTTATCCCCACAACTAGTGCATATTTGAGATTTCAGTTTAGTGCATATTTCTTCAGTAGTAGCTTTATGATTTTCAGTCTTTGCTTTGAAAGGTGGAATGGTTTGTATGCTCTCAAAAATTGTTTTACGATCATTTTCAATCTTAATTTCAGTTTTCAGTTTCACATGAGGATATTGTTGTGTGTCTCCAAAATCTTTTGTATTTCTGCTATCAATGATCATCACATTCGTTGGTATTTCTGGAATGGAGTCTTTAGTCAATTTCTCAATTATATCTTTGTTAAGGCATTCATCCAAGTGTTTATTTATGTCATTACTATAAACTTTAGCATTACAACTAGGGCAGTTAACATAAATATTAACTGGTGGCACTTTAATACTTAGTTCTACAGGCAATGCTTTCAATTTCGTACTATTATTTGATTGTGATATTATGAACTCTTCCCCGTAAACATCTTTTAGAATCGCACTAGCATTGGCTTTGAAATAATCATCTAAATCATCTATTTTCTTAATTTTCTTTGGAGGCGATTCCACATGGACTGATTCGACTTTGTGTTTAATTAAATTAGGTACATTTTTTACTGTTTCTCTCACTAAATTTCTAATATCAGTCATCATATTAGTAATCAATTCATCAATTGTCTGAGCAGGTACTGGAGAGCTCACTTTTTTTATACTTCCTACTTTATTTTCTTTGCCAACAGTTTTATTTAAAATGGCATTATTATTATTATTGGTTTTTATTTTGCTCTTATCAGTTTTCTTAGCTTTTTGTGGTTTCACTGGTTCTTTGATTTTGACGAAGGTGCCACCGCAGGTTCTGGTGTGTTGCGACCACCAGCGGTCGCGCGGGCCAGGGGCCCTGTTTGACGAGCGACGTACAACTCCAAAGTATGGTTCCATTTTTTGGCATATCCCATTACAGCGCCACCAATGTGTCAAGTATAATTCTACCTGGAAGATTGCAGATGTAGTAGATTTTGGCTAGCGGTTTTTTAAAGATTTTTTTCAATTCAGCAAGAAATAACAAAATGATGGGTAACAATTAATTAGTGGTGACCAGTTTTTAATCTTTGGCAATTTTGTTATGTTGATAAAGTGGAAATACCCCTTTTGTCAATATCAACTACACCAAGGCTAGTTAGTACATCTTTAATAATGAGGGTGTTAAACTTACCTCATCATGGAAGTCATGGTAAATACTGATATTTAGTCCAGCAGCTCTGTTGATCCTTTGCATGTGGGCCTGGAAGGTGGGCCCGTGGCAATCCCTGCCATTATCTTTGTTTGTGATAAAGAGGAAGGCATGGATCATCTCGTGCAGAAGAATTTCAATGAGGTCTTTTCGTGGCCGAAGCTTGAGAAGAGGCTCACTTAGAGCTATGTCACAAAATCCGCCTCTGCCTTCATAGCTGAAAATATATGGGACCACTTAAATATCTATTTGATTTAGCCCAGGTTTTAACTCCAATGTTTCAGTTGCTCTGTGTTTTAAAGATTTCTTCTATATCACATTTTCTATTCAGTCTTTTTGTCAAGTTGTGGTTAGGTTTTTATGATGAAAAGGTAACAACCAGGCAGGAAGAGGAGGAGTAAAGTATTACTGATGAGAAATATTTTTGATAGGTTGAATGATTTGCTTACCTACAAACTCCAGCATTTGAATACATCCTCTTGCTCCATCGTACATGCGCCCGGCCCATCAACTTAGTCCAGAAGAACAACTCATCGAAATGAACAAACAAACTGTGAACATTTGGAGTCGGATCTGTCAGTTCCAAATCTGGATCGGCCAAATTCATTTTTTGTACCCTACGCTACATGGATATCAGAAATTGCAGTTTAATTAAGAAAACTTACACACCGGCGAAACAGAACCCAATTTATAATGAATAATGTAAGAAAATTATTCTAATGAGCAAATTCAAATGTTTCAAAAATTGTGACAACAATACAATCAGAACCAGCTGTGACACTGACAACCATAGAGTAGTACTGTAATAACGGAGAAAGAGTGCGCACTCTGGCCGAAATCATGATGTATAGACCATAGGCTAGTTGCCTAAAGGATGATGGGCGCAAATGTATGGATTCTGGTCCCAGCTCCAATCGGAATGAATGATATACCGTTGGATAGATATTTGTGTGTGAATTATGAAAAACTATGGCGCTAGTCTCGATTTGCTGTCCGATCCTAGTTTTTTTATTTTTTTTATAACGTCCTGCAAACACTTTTATTAACATTTTTCTCGAACTTGGCATGGTAGTGCTGTGGTTGAGGTTGAGTTCTAGTCGCATTATCAGCTCTTTGCCAGCATCGCACATAGGGGTATTTTAATTATCTACGCGGCCAAAAGTCAAAATAACAAAGTTAAAGAAATGCTACTGCATTCGACTACCTGAGTCAGGGGACACTCCAACGAACAATAGACCGCCGTCCCCGCCCCTCTCCCGTTGCGCGTTACCCGGCCAACTCAGTCGGTACTTGATCATCGAACTTTGTGTACGTGTGAGTTATCGGCGATTTTTAGAAAGCGTTAACATTGTGAGCTAATCTGCAGTTTTCTGTGCTAACCTGGTGCAAAGAAGCAATGGATTCGGCGACTACAGGTATCTAGCAATCTATATGTAATATATTTATTGAAATTTGATTCCGTTTAATATATTTTTAGTGATCGAGAAATAATGTCTAAAATGAGTGTTTTTTTTTAAAGAAATTTGTATTTAAATATGTATTTGTTCTAGTATCGGGGTAGATCCGGCTTTTTTTGTCATTTATGTTTAAAATGTAGACTCTTATGTAACGAATGCTACACAAATTAGCCGCGGAATAGCGCGGATACACTAAAGCAGAGTAATTTAATCTTTTACCGTCGAAATTAGTGAAATATTAATTTACGTTTAAATTTTGTTTTAGGTTCAGGGGGTACCTCAGGAGTGAGAATAGTGACTCGTAAATCACTCTTCGATAAGATGAAGAATGAAAAATTACGTAATTTAGAAGAAAAGCTATGTTTTTTGAGAGACCAAATTGACCAAATTGAGAGAAAAAATTGAAAACTTTATTGATTGATTTAATAAATACTTATAATTAGTCAAATTGATTACAACATATGTGCCATAATCATCATTAAGCAATATTAGTGTAGACATGTGACCGAATGTTTTTTTTTTTTTTTTTTTCTCTATTTTTGGTAATTATAAAAAATAAACATTATTTATTACTGTTTATATTACCTTTGTTTTATTTTTGTTATTAGCAACTCCAAAACCCAAACAAATGTTTTTGGCCAGCTAGATTGACTAAATACCCCTATGTGCATCGGTAACATACTCTTCGCGTGTCATCGAACACGACCTAAAAATCGGAAATATTATTGTAATAAAAAGAAATAAATAGCTACAAAATCATTATCTAGAAAGCTGACCAAAGTAGCTGACATGACTAATATCATCGCCATATTGATTTTATAGTAACGTCACATAGGCTATGTAACTTACTAGTATATTAACGCAAGAAGATTTCAAGTGATATGGCTAGTTCCAGGCTAAGGCAATGTCTAACGCACATACTTAGATACTCATCGAAGTGGTCGTTGTTTTTATTACTTTGCGTAATTATATTCATGTTGTTGACTATATAGAAACAACAATAACGTAGCAATAAATAATAATAATTTTTATTGGGAAACAGCAACAGTTTATTAACAATAAAATAAAACTGTCAAAAATAACTGCTCACCTCCAATGCTGCATTTTCTCGAATAAAAGCAGTAAGGTTTGCGCGCATTCTTGGTAAGTTTTCCGATAGAACGCGCACTCGATATCTGCCTCGGTATAATCCTCTTCGGCACATGACACAGTTACGAAAATGTTCCATTGCAATCAATCTAATCAAATTCAAGTACCTGCACTATGATTTTTTGTAGTTATACTTTTGGCGCGAAAGAAAAAAATGACGAGAGTGAATTTTTACGATGCGCGCACCGACACCAAAATGTTTAACACCATAAATAGAATAGAATTAATGATCAAACGAACTTACCAAGTGAAGTTCGATCACAATTATGTGAACGGCTTCATTCGACGCGATTTTGTTTTTGTTTACATATTGTAGTTATGTCTCACGTACTGGCCCTCAACACGGATTGTTTAGAGATTTTATTCCCCGCTTTCAAAGTTTTTTATTCTGGTAACACTAGAGATCGTCCATAGTCGTTAAGTTCGTTACTATCGTACCCCCACCTCACTTCAGAGCCCAGAGGGGAGCCATCGGCCGGTCGAACTTCATTCTGTTTAGAGCAATAGTTTTACTAACTACTTATTTTGTGACCGGTAATGGAAAAAAAAAATTACCCATAAATTGATTATGATTACCAATTATCAATTTCACATTTCATTATTAGGGTTAGGGCATTTATATACATTGTATATAAGTACTAAGTAGGTTACTTAGCTAAGCTATTTATGGGAGGGTGTATATATTAATCGCGTCGAATGAAGCCGTTCACATAATTGTGATCGAACTTCACTTGGTAAGTTCGTTTGATCATTAATTATGTTTCACGGCTTCATTCGACGCGATTTTGTTTTTGTTTACATATTGTAGGATGTTCAGAGAAAATTAGTGAAATGTGAAACAAATTTTTCACAAAATACAAATACATAATTATGTATATCCTTTTATATGATGTTTATAACCGAATCGATCCCGCCACAGACTGTTGGCATGTTGTGAACATTTAGCTTAAAATGTTCTGAGCATCCATCCCAGCATGTCAGTTTTGAAATAAATTTCGAACCGTTAGATTTTTTATACTACGCTAACAAAATATGATAACTTATTTGAGAGCTGGATCTGTATCTATGCTGCTTCTTCTACCTATATAGGTACATAAAATCATAATGTATGATGATACAATATTCCCAGAAGACATTCCCAGTGTAGGTGCTGGACGATACTGCGACATGTCGCCAGCACGAGAAAACTCCAACTAATGAAGAACTAATAAGATAAATATTATTTTATTGGATTTAGTGGTGGAGTCCGTCTATCGTTAGATACGGTTAGGTTTACAGTCTATTTAAAAAAGTTATTAATACTAATATTGAAAAAACTTAATAAAATTAATAATCAAAAGCCTCTCCCACTAATAGCATTAAAAAATAATTGTAATTCTGGCTGATAACTGTGACTATGTGTCATATCAGAAAATGTAATCCAAGATTTAGTACATAATAATCAGTTATTGTATTGTATTAGTGACATTATTTCTGAAAAATCAACGAAATGGGTCCTTGGCTAACCAACTACGTTGTTTGAGTCATATAAACCAATGTATGGGTGTGCAGAGTTCGTGTGATAAGACATCAGCAAGGACATTCAAGCTGGTAGAAATTGAAGTTAAAACTTACAATGTCAAAAAAAAAAAAAATAAATAAATCACAAAAAAAAAAAAAAAAAGAAATATAATGCTTACATGCACTAGGATAAATTCTTATTGTCTTTTAGCATTATTCATAATATTTTGCGAGTATATCACATTACTGAAAAAACTCAAGGGATCTTTAATCTAAAAATAATGAATTGCTTAATGTTTAAGCCAAGTTTTTGTACATATAATTGTTTAATTATTGAAGTTAACTTGATTTTATTTGACTGAATAAATGACGATATCAGCATTTGACAGTGACACTAATGATCCATCAATGAGTTTTAAGTTAAGTAAACATTGTGTAGGTACTTTGATTTTTTCAAACAAAATCCAACATTTATTTTTCTTGAATTCTTAAGTCTTAATTATATTACTAGCTCGCATTATTAATATCGATTTCTGGTCGTCATCATGGCGATACTTTATCATAACTTACATATCTTCTTGGTATATCTATTTAAGTAAATTAAATTTCAGCTACGATAAAAATAAAAACAAAAAACATTTTTGCAATTAGGATGAGGCACCCGGTCTACAAGAATTTGCGCAAATTCTACTCCTTTTGACATTCTAATAATATTGTTTTCTTTGACATTTAATTTATTGTGTATTAATTTATTCGTAAAAACTGTATTTGACATTCATAAGTGTGCATTGATGTACCCATATTTGAATAAATTATTTTGAATTTTGAATTTTTTGAATTCCTCTCAGTAGCCGCAACTGTCACACGGCGGTGGCAGTGATGGTTCTATTTTCTACTGCTAACAAACTGTGCTCCTCCAACCTGGTGGCGCGGGCGTCTACCAATGTTCAAAGTTAACTCTCCTAATATAAAGCCGTCGCCTAGTGAGAGCGGCTGTCACACCAAATTATGAAGTGAATCGATTAATCGGACCAAGTGTATTTGCATTTTTGTAACTCTGCTTATCTCTGTTTTACTTAATGTGTATCAGCAATGAATAATTGAAAATGTGACATTTACCATTTACTTAAGAAACCCATCGTGATAGACGTTTCTCGTCGTATAAGAATACATAGAGTAGCATACAGCGTAAAAAACTAACCATGTGACAAAATATGTGTCCTTGTATGATCTGAACTCAGGAATAAATTTTTTATATAATATACATAATATATTTTTTCTTGTGTTACCCTTCTTTAACTTAATAAAGTATGGTATAAGACTGAAGTGTCAGTGACACATTACTTTACTTTTGAAAAATTTGTATCCAGCAGTTTCCTAACTTGAAAATAATAGTAACATATAGCTCGGTGCTCGGTGGTATTTTGAATCATACGGACAATCCTCCTAAAGATATTGATAACGAAATTATCAAAAATAATGTGTTAAAATAATGATCAATAGGTATATCAATTTATGTGGCAAACGCACACAGTTATGGTTTTGTAGAAACTGTTTGTTCATATAATAACTAATAACTAGAGGTATAAATGTACCTAAAAATAAAATAAATTAAGGAGTAAAAATAACAATTGCCGACTTGGAGAAGTATAGCACAATGTAAACTGTTTGCCTAACTTTTGCATAGTACCTATAATGCGGTGTAAGACACCCATATCGTATTTAGCAGAAAAAAACGTGTCAAAACTTCGTTAATCTTCATAGCGACACACATCGTAGAATACTGCATCCTACAAAAGTTACATAAAACGTAGTGTAATTCAGACTTATTTATTTATTGATTTTTGTTACTTTTAAGTCCTATGTATGTGATAATCCTAAATAAACGTATACTTATTGATATGAATTTTTATTTAATAATTGTGTGTCGCATCCCGTAGAACACTGTACTGCATCAACTAGTGAGGTTATGCATAGTATAAAACAATATAAACACGGCGCGTCTCGTAGGATACTGTTCTGCAGCAACTTAAAGAAGTATATTGCACAGTAATACTGTATAGCATAAACTAGAATGTTCGTTCTAGAATTATAATGCACAGTAAACACGTCGTATCTCGTAGAATACTGTATTGCCTCAAATTAAAGAAGTGTATTACACAGTAATAATACCTACTAGGTATATGTATAGCATAAACTAGAATGTTATTCTAGAATTATAATGTAAGAACATGTTCGTAATGTGAAAAATACTTTAAAAACAAGAGCAAAGCAAAAGCTTTGCAAGGCTTAGCATAGTAGAATGTGTTGTATAAGCACATAATAATTATATTTATACTCTTGTCATGTCCCTGCATCTACTAGCTGTTTATAACATAATTTTTAGACAATATATTAGCCCGAGTGTAGCGTAAGCTATGATTAAGCAAAAATAACGTTAATATTTCATAAAGGTTTAAATAGCCCAACTTGAAGTCAAAATTACAGAAGTACAGCCACAACAGTAAATAAAAATAAAGTAAGTAAGTGTAATAAGTATATTTAAGGTGGTTTGAGCACATAATATACACTTCCTGTAATAATTAGCATACACTGCACAAAATATAACTAGTCAGTTTTCCGTTTGGATATGCAACTTGTAACACTTTGCAACTAACCAAGGCTAAGCTAAGCTGTAGCTTAGTAAAAAACTCAGGGTTCTTGATGTGAAAGTATCAGCACAGACGTAACGGTGACGCATTTCTTTACCCGAGGCAAGAAAATGCGAACTACCCTACTTTTCAGAAAGTTTCGTTTAGTCAGAGGTTTTGCGTATGATGCATGTTAACATGTGTGACAGTATCTGCTCCGATGCTCCGATGCGACAGTATCAGCTCCGATGAGATGGTATCTGCTCCAATGCGACGGTATCTGCTCCGATGCGACGATATCTGCTCCGATGCTCTGCTCCGATGTTGCAGCGACGCATTTTCTCACAAGCAAGAAGACGCGGACCAGCCCTTCTTTTCTTAAAGCAGGCATAGTCACACTGTGTAAACACACACGCGTCACTTCTTCGTCATTTTGATGCGACGGGATCAGGTCCGATGCGACGGTATCCGCAAGACCCATGTAAAAGGGGGTACAGTGCAGAGTGAGGCTGCGACCCAAAGGGTACACTTAAGCCATTGTGTAAAGACCCAATGTAGAAAGGGTGTAGTACAGAGGTTGTCATTTTTATGCGACAGTATCCGCAAGACCCATGTAAAATGGGAACAGTACGGTGGACAGTATCCGCAAGACCCATGTAAAACGGGAACAGTACGGTGCAGATTGAGGCTGCGATCCAATGTAGAAAGGGCTCGCTGTCAGATGAGACTTCGATGATTTCTCGACGCGCCAATCCTTTATTTCTTCGTCGCTTTTTTCCGCTACCCGCTACCCGCTTTCGGTTTCTCCATTGCAACTTGTTTTAGTTTGCGTGCGAAGGCCTCGGCACGGAAACACGGAATGAAGTTCGACCGGCCGATGGCTCCCCTCTGGGCTCTGAAGTGAGGTGGGGGTACGATAGTAACGAACTTAACGACTATGGACGATCTCTAGTGTTACCAGAATAAAAAACTTTGAAAGCGGGGAATAAAATCTCTAAACAATCCGTGTTGAGGGCCAGTACGTGAGACATAACTACAATATGTAAACAAAAACAAAATCGCGTCGAATGAAGCCGTGAAACATAATAGAATATGTTTATTGTTGTTATTATTGTTATTCTACATATTTATTTATTTTCATATTTTTTAAATTTTTTACAATATACATAGAATATCAAAAACAATATATTATAAAAAACTTAAAAACTAGAGTGCCACCGGCAGCGGGGCAGGGCCCAAGCATACCGGGGGTTAAGACTGCAGAGTGACGGACCTCACTCTGCAGCCTCATAATAGGTGTGCATGCAGTTGTCCTTTATTGTTTGCGTTTATCGCATGCGGCGCACTACACCACCGGTAGCGAGGGCCGGGCGCGGAGCAGGTTGCCCCGCAGGCCCCAAGCGTGCCGGCGGTGGACGTCCCCGTCGCACAGGTCGTGGCGGCGGCGGCGGCGTCGGCGGCCCGTCCTCGTCGTTCGACGCGCTCCTGTCATGGGGAGTGATGACCTCATCTCCTGACGAGGAGCTCGGAGACGACGGGGCGGGCGGAGGTGGTGGGCGTGCGCTACGTGTGTCCGCTTGTCGTAGTCGTTTTTGCAAACGTGTTTGCATTTTAAAATGGTTTTTCCATAATTTTCAGTTTGACGTTGTGTCAAGACTGTCAAGTAATGTCAAAATTGTTTCTTGTAAACTTGTGAAAAAGGCTTCGTGTGGTAAAATAAATATAAAATCCAGGCTATTTAATTATTATTATTATTGTTAAAACTGTGTTTAAGCATGTGTATGTTTATTGTTAAAAAGTTAGGTCTAGTTGTATATTCTAGTATTTTTTCCTTTTTTGGCTTTGGTACGTGTCAATATTAATATTGCCGCCATTATAAATATTTTTCTCATATTTTTTTTGGCTTTGATACGACGTGTCAACATTAATATTGCTACAATTTTTTTTTCTTTTCCAATTTATTTTTTGGCTTTGGTACGTGTCAACATTAATATTGCTACAATTATTTTTTTTTTCAATTCTTTGGTACGTGTCAATATTAATACTTATTGCTGCAATTTTTTTTTTCAACTTATTTTTTGGCTTTGGTACGTGTCAATATTATGTAATATTGCCACCATTATATTTTTCTCATATTTTTAAAGTTTATTATGAATCAAATATCTCGTATCTTCTGAGGACGATAGTTCTAAACGGACAACATATCAGGACTTGCTGCCATAGTAACTATTGTTCTTTTAAAAAAAAGCTATCCAATGATGGTAAATTCATTTTGATTGGACATGGGGCCCAAAACGCCCAGTGTCCTTTGATTGATTGCTAATTAATATACCTTAGTATCCATTATACATGGAAAAAAAAATATTTTTTGAAAATATATCGATTTTCAATTTGTATTTCGCATCTATAGGAATGACATTTAATTTCCCCCGAAAATGCTCGAAACTGTCATGGCGTCGTATGTGACGTCAACCTGTGCGAAACACAACTGTTCGTGTATGGCGGTTGTTGATATTTCGTGATAAAAAATGAATCCGTCGTATAACAAGTACTGTATGGTGCCCCAGTGTAAAAGCACAAGTATAAATACGCCAAACAAACTATTTATCTATGTTCCAAACGATCCACAAATACGAAAAAAGTGGCTAACACTTGCGAGGAGGAATGATGCTCACTGTTTGTCAACTAAAACAAGAATGTATTTTTGTCAAGATCTTTTTGATACAAGTATTTGACACAGTAGGTACCTATAATCTTAGTAATCTAAATGTAAAAAAAAAACTGATAATTTTACTCAAGAATAGTGGTAAAACAATAACAAACTAGTTGAGGTTAGGTATTTTGTTATGATTTGGACAATATTTTGTTAAATTTATAGTCCTAACACACGTTTTATTGTTATAGTTGCTAAATGATATGCTTAATTATACCGAGTATCATATGATGGGAAAAGTATCACAAGTGCGGTTGAAACCAGGATGTACTCCAAGTAAATTTGGATGTCAAGAAGATAGGAAAAAGCTGACATGCAACAGCACAGAACGATCGTACATATTGAAAGAAAGTAGATAAATCAGTTCAAACATTAATTACACATAAATTCAGAAGTAAAGCAGCCCAGACCACTATGAAAACAAAAGATCAGGCGTTATCATGATGCATTACCGTTATGTTTAGCACGGCGTGACGTCACATTTTCTGATTGGCGTTCACTGTCACGTGACTCAATGCCTATTTTTTAAGATTTTCTTTTCTAAAAATATTAATAATCTTTAATTATTTTGATAAATTGTTTTATTGTTTGAAATCTGTATAATCTTAATCAATAATTAGAAACTCCAATCCATCCGATTCATTCTTAGTGGAATCAAGCCTTTAGAAAGTGACGCCATCTGACGTGTACGCGTGTTACTAGTAGTTGTCAATGTGTGTGTTTGTAGAAACACACACATACGTACTGCTTATTTATGCCTACCTACTTATATGTTAATAAATCTGATAAGAATAAGAATAAATTTTATTGCTTCATAAAATTATGATCAGCTGCACTTCCCACGTTTTCTAATCATATTGCTCCTAAACTCCTAACGCATGTTTATTAGGCACAATATTTATAACAAACGTGAGAAGTGCAGCTAGGTAGGTAACATGGGGTCCGAAAGAGCAAAAAGACAAAAAATAACTTGTACGCTTTAATTTTCCAGTTCAACAGTAATGAATGATAGACAATGAGTAGTAAGAGGTACATCCATACATTATAACATAATGTGGGTAACACAACGGCAAACAATAATCTATTAAAACACAAATGAATTTATCAAAAACATTCATCCGTTCATCATCAAACATCCGTTATTTGACCATTATTTGACATAATTGGTGACATTTATACTGGAACGTCAAAAAGTTTCGAACGCTTTCTCACCTGGCGTCTGGTGCATATTTTGTGAAGTTCCACGTTACACTGAGAAAAATTGCAATCAAAATTCCGATGAATTCACAGTACGGAGCATACTGAACAATCACCAAAAAGTACGATGTTTAGCACCAGTTTTTACGGTGACAACTATCATAATGGTCGTCACCGTAAAGGCCCCAGTACACAATGGCCTGTGATGGGCCACGCTTTACAATGCACAACTGTAGGCCACGATCACTTGGTGTTCACACAGTGGCGCATGTCTCATTGCTGCCTGGCAAACCACTTGCGATGGACGTAGAAGTAGTTACGGCTGCGGCTATTTATTTATATACTGTTTACAAGTATTACAGAAGTGTGTACCGTCACAAAGTTACCTATAAAAAATAGGTAAAAAAAAATTTTAAGTTAAACGGTTTTATAAAACAATAAAAAAATTAAAAAAAATGTACTAAAAACCAAAAAATAATAAAATAGATACAGTCGTGGGAATTATAAACATAGACTAGACTAAAATAAAACCGTGGGGCAAGAAAACCGTGGGACGTGCCCCACGGTTTTTTGGTTTTTAGTACATTTTTTTTAATTTTTTTATTGTTTTATAAAACCGTTTAACTTAAATTTTTTTTTTACCTATTTTTATTTTCTAGTTTTTAGTTTTTATTTTATATAGTACATTGTATTATACTGGTTGAGCACTTTCATTTGATACCCATATTGATGGGATCGATAAAACCTACGTTATCCGCCATTTTGTAGCGGCCGCCATCTTGTATTTCAATTTTTTATAGTATATTGTATTCTGCTTGTTGAGCCCTTTCATTTGATACCCATATTGATGGGATCGATAAAACCTACGTTATCCGCCATTTTGTAGCGGCCGCCATCTTGAATTTCAATTTTTTATAGTATATTGTATTCTGCTTGTTGAGCCCTTTCATTTGATACCCATATTGATGGGATTGATAAAACCTACGTTATCCGCCATTTTGTAGCGGCGGCCATCTTGAATTTATAATGATAATGAATAAACATAATTGTATTGTCACCAAAATCCAAAGTGTATACAAAATTTCAGATTAATCGGTTGACAGGAAGAGGGTGAAATTTGAATTACTAAATTTGACCCAAGAAAGAAAAAAGAAAACGTGAGCTAAATAAAACCGTTTAAAAAAGAAATGGCGCAAAAGGCGATGGTGGATGCTGACCATTCATCGTAACAGGACAAGGTAAGTACGTAGAATTTCTTGATTTTCAAAAATTAATATCTCGAAAAGTATACGTTTCCGCAAGTTAGCAGTTTACAGGAAGCCTTCTTATAATAAGACCTATCTATGAAAAAAGTCTGAAACCTGAAATCGATTGGTGCGTTTCTAAAGTTGAGCCCATACCTACCTTGTTCTTATCCTTGTGCAGTGCATTATTTGAGTCCCAAATTGCGGGCTCAGATTGATATAAATCAATAAACCTGAAAGTTTCTTCATTGCTCCACAATACTGACATTTTAGGCGATCAAAAATTCTAGTTCCTAAAGCAGCAAAAAAGTGCACTATCCCGGTCAGCGGTCGGTGACGAACTAAACAATGGCCGATTGTGTGAACACCACAGGCCACGCTACGCCACGATTCCTTTGAAGTGTGCCCAAAAAACCGACAACTGCCCGATTGCGCGCCACGATTGACAATTGTCCGCCATCATATACCATTACCCCCTGTACACAATGGCGATGGCCTGTAATGGGCCAGCATGGGCCATTGTGTACTGGGGCCTTAAAAACTAGTATACTAGCACCAGTTTTTAGGATGATAAAAACCACCAAAGATGATTAGCACCGTAAAAACTGGTGCTAATCATCTTACTTTTTGGTGATTGTCAGTATGCTCCGTGAATTTTGTTATTTAGTATAGTTTCTACAGTAAAACAACAGTTCTTCTGAGATACATTATATTTAAGTATTAGTAGCGTATCTGTCCCGGCACGGCTCGCTGTAGACGACGTCCAGCATGCTGCGGTCGCCGGCGCTCAGCTCCGCGCGGTGGCCCATGGACAGCGCGCGCATCCATAGGTTATCCTGGGGAAATTGTGCTTTTTTTAGGCTTTTGTATGGTGTAGGAGCAGGTTAAGAATATAGCAGTGGAGGTATGAAGTATAGAGATGACGCAGTAGGAGCCAGAAGAATATACCTGACGCAGTGACACAGTAAAAGTATGTAAGTACATAGTTATACCTTAGTATTAGCACAAACTATAATATCTCTATAACAAAACAAACAGAGTAAGTACAAAGTAGTGTTAGTATGAAGTATACTCGTGTCTCAGTGAAAGCGTGAAGTGGGTACACACATGTCCTGGCTCGACCGTCATCTCCCCGTGACTGCAGTCCCGGCACGCGTAGTTGGCGGGCGCGTGCGAGGCCGACTCGAAGTCGTACGGCAGCCGCGCGTCGCGCACCCACGCCGCGCTGGGGTACTGCTCTAGGTAGTGCTCTTTACCTGAACACCAAGCATCCATTAACCATATAAAAAAATAAAAACAAGAATAAAAAAAAAATGATAAGAAAAAAAAAGTTTAAGTCAAAAAGAAAAAAAAATCGTCTGCCTGTTTTTTATTTTTTGATCCCATAAATCCCGACGAGCAATAAGTATATGTTACCTTAAATTATAAAGAAAAATTTGCATCAATTATGGATGATGTAATAATGTTTGTTGTAGGTATAACGTCTCCGACCTATGTCGGAGAATACTGACGAACATACAAAAAAAAAGAACACCACGCAGAAAATGTATTATCAACACTAATTGGCCGAGCGAGCGAAGCGTCTCTGCTGAAACTGGCAAAATTTTCTTTGGTCTGTCCGGATGTTTGTTTGTTTGTATGTTGGTACTCCCGTACAGGTCGCACTACTCAACAAATCTCGACGAAACGAGCCGGTATACCGGATACAGGCTCAACAATTTCATAGATTTTTTTTTGCGTCGGGATTTTTTGATTGAGGGGTTATTTCCCTCAAAAAGGGGGTAATTTTGCTGCAGTGCCATTTGACGGCCGATTTTGATAAAAAAATTCAGAAATGTTTTGGTACATAATTCTAAACAAGAATTTCGAATATGAGTAAAATCAGTCGCAAGGTTGTCTAGATAAAACACTGATTGTCGCATAAAGTTTTCACGAGGTCTACTGTTCGCAGGACTAGTTTAGCTGTCGATTGATGAACTCGGCGCCTCTTGCGTCTCAGTCCCTGCTTTCCCCACCTTTCTCCACCAAGTTCCAGTGCACCCGCACATGGTTGTCCCGGTCGGGCCGGTTGGACACCATGGGTATTCCCAGCGCTCGCAGCAGCATGTTCAGCGTGTGGGCCGAGTGTCCCGGCGCGCCGGAGACCATGTCTACTAGGGACACCGACTAGAGGGGAATACTGGTATTATTAACGAGAATAACATACAACATACATCATTGGTGATTGGAGTTTTGGCGGGAACGTGGAAGAGACATGTTGCTTCATTTTGTTATTTTACTAAACTTGTGTAATTTTGAGTGTTAATGTTTATTTTAAGTGGGGAAAATAACCATTAAGTGCTTGAGGACGTGCACGAGTGTGGGCAAATCATAAAATGCAGTGAATCGTGTCATTTCGTGTTGCTTCCAAAACTCCTTAGAAAAGCCTCTAGTAAAGTCTCCACTACTTTACTAGGGCAACTTTAGGAATAATTATACACTTGAACAAATAAAATCCCAAAAAAAAAAAAAAATCATTGGTGATTGACACAAAATACCAGAAATCAATATCAGAATAAGATAAGTTAATTAATTATATAAGAATTATTATTTATTATTAATCTACTATATAAAAATAAGTCGGGTTTTCCTTCCTGACGCTATAACTCCAGAACGCACGTACCGATTTCCACGGTTTTGCATCCGTTGGAAAGGTCTCGGGCTCCGTGAGCAAAGAAAATTCAGAAAAAAATTCAACATAAAAGCGGGAAAATCTTTTTTCAGAACAATGTCCACCCGTGCGACGCCGGGATGGGCCGCTAGTTATTTATAAGATTTGTATTTTTGGATGTTTGTGTGGAATAAACTCAAAAACTACTGGACCGATTTCAATAATTCTTTCACCATTCGAATGCTACATTATCCCAAAGTGACATAGGCTATATTTATTACCTGAAAAAATTAGGGATCCTTACTAAAACTTCAATAGCGTCCACCTGGGCGAAGCCGGGACGAGCCGCTAGTACATGAATAAATTAAATACTAGAAATGGGTATTCCGAGCGCACGGAGCAGAAGATTCAGCGGGACGTCTTTTTTTATCACGAATAAGTCTCCGTTAGACCACCAAGTCGCCTGTTGGTAAGCGGGGATGTTTTTATTTATTTATTTATTCAGACAAAAAAGAAACATGGATAACATAGAAATTTAGAGCCCTAGATTACGCACTAGGCGGGCCTGTGTCGCGTAATCTAGTGTCTTCCGTATAGGATTATGGCCGTATTGTGGCCGAAGATGAAGCACACAGACTCAGAAGATACCTATTCACTCTGACTTTGAAGAGCCTAGGATTATATCTCTCGGGGAACAAGGAAGCCGGCAGTCTGTTCCATTCCCTGGCCGTACGAATCGGAAACGTAGATTTAAAACGTTTTGTACGTGTGTCGCCAGAGACACCGACTAAGGGCCCTTATTCGCTATCTACCATCATATTCCACGCCAAAAACGCGTGACGTCATCACACGCACGTAACGTGAACGCGGCTCAGAGTCCACGCGTTTTAAATTTTGACATTGGCATACGGAATACCATTCCATGTCGATTCCATGGATTTGACGTAACGCGGCGCGTTACGTGCTCGTGGCTCATAGCGAATAAAGGCCAAGGAAGAAGAAGGGTTGACGGTGATGATGATTTCTTTCTAAGAGATTGAGTGACGAGACGAGTAAATTGCGCGCCTGATGTTACGTTCTAAACAACACGATTGCCCATAACAGGTCTGCATCACCCACAATTTTGAGACAGTTGTTTGCAAGACACCTGTGGGCCTAACACAACCTCTGAATTATCATACGTAGCGAGTGTTCGATACAAAAGTGTAGGTACGCCACTTACGCCCGTCAGGAGCACCCTTGACACACTTTTGTATCGATTGTGCTAGGCCCAGTTACCTGATTCCCTTCCCTAAACCCCAGCGCCGGCGCCTCCGCCCCGTCCTTCGCAAACCAGAGCAGGTTCTTCGGCTTCAAAGCATCTCCCGGCTTCAGTTCCTGGAACAGCACGCAGGAAGCCAGCTCGATGGACGTCATGGCGTACTTAAGGCGCGTGTGCGGGGCTGAGTTCGCTGGGGATTGGAGTAACCGTGGGGAATGGGGTTCTAAAACTACTGTATTATAAGCCAAAAAGGGCTTTTAAGTAGTACCTACTCATCATTATGAACAACGTTTATTATGTGGCCAATCCTGAAATCGCGAAAAAAGTCCATACATTTTGTAGTGTCTTTGACATTTTTCTATGGAACAGCCGGTTTGTGGATGTTGAAATTAAATATCTGCTCTGGGTTGGTTGTAAGTTGTTCAATTACATTTTGATCTTAGCTAAAAGGCCGAGAAGCGTAGGTACTTTTATATACTTTGCACAATAAAGCAATTTAAAACTAAACTAATCCTAGTTGTCCTTGTCTTTGTGTGCCCATTCCATGGCATCCCCGACGTTAGCCGTTATTTTATTCATTACCAATTTCCTCTTCAACTCCGTACATGAGTATCCCCAGCGGCCACACTTTATCCTTGTAATAGGCCTGATTCTCCGCCGACATGGCGACTGCGCCGGCCGAGCGGCGCGTCTCGAGCGGCGCGCGGGCTGCCAGCGAGCGGCACTCGCCGTGGTAGTTCGCGTTAATGAAGTTACGGTCTTTTGGGTTAATGAGGTAGGAGCGGGTTGGGTCTTCTTGCTACAAATAATTGTTTAATACTTTACCTGCTGCTAATAATCACATGTGTGTGTTTTACCGTACAGAGTTGTATTGAAAGTGTATTGTATTACGCGCCTGGCGTGTGTAGCCGCATTCGCGTTGCACAAGGAAAAACACAAGGTATGTGTTATGAGCAGTTAAAGTGTTAAAAATAACTTACCGCTTATTAAAATACCAATTTTTATGAACGGGCGAAGCCAAAGTTTCTGAGTCTAATTCAATTCATTTTATTTATTTCAGATCAATTTCCATATACAATACAAATTGATTAAAAAATCAGGTAATTGGTAATTTAAGACAAATCGGTATTTGTACCTCTATGTTTGTGTGACGATAGCTTGAGCTACCTATAGCAGGTAGGTATAGATAGATATACTCTTTACTGTACAAGTGTACACACCAAAAATTACAGACAAAAAGTATCATGAAACTTGAAACAAGTGCAACAACTGGCGGCCTTATCACTAAGAGCGATCTCTTCCAGATAGATAGGTATGTACCTACCTAGTTAATTCCAATAAATTGTTGTAGTGTAATTTTTTTAGTTAGAAGTTAGTAAAGTTTTAGTTAGAATTTTAGTTTTTTTAGTGGAAGTAGTTAGAAAATTTTTAAGTTGAAAATGAGCAAGATCGGTAGAGGGTTTGTGGATAGAGGTCGAGAGGTGCCATTTCGTCGCGAACTACATAGGTACTTAGTACTTAACTAAGTTAGCCCATAAAAGAACTTTAAAACAAAATGTTACCTGCTCTTGAAACTTTCGCAACAAATCGAAGCTGTTGGGCGCAGGCACTGAGGATAAAATGCTATTAAAAATTGACTGAGCGACAGGGACAAGTCACCATTTGTATGTTTTTCCGACGATAACTTGAGTATCGTTAAACCGAACTTCGTGAAACTTTGCAGGCACGAAGTCATTCCAATACAATGTTTGAGTCCAATTATGACCAAAATATTTGTGGAGATAAGGGGGTCGCGTGGTTCAGTGTGCCTAGCACAACTTTGACGTAAAATTACGTGAGTTTCGATAGAAAAGTGTACACCATTTACGCCTGTCAGTGGTCAGACAGGCGTAAATGGTTTTCTAACAACTCGCTACGTAATTTTACGTCAAGTTGTGCAAGGCATTGAAGGTACACTGTTCGCCGCGAACTACCTAACTAGTAACTGACGAAGCGAAGGGAACAAATCGGCATTTATATATTTGTCTGACCATAACTTAATTCTAAACAAAAATTGTAGTTTATGTTAACGCGATCGAATACCTAGTAAATAAAAAATATAGTTTAAAAAACTATAAGAACACGCATTGTCAATTTGTTATCGGTCTTTGACAGGTGTGCAAAGTTTGAATTAAATCTGATCGTTCAAAGTAGGGCAAAATCGAGTCCAAAAGGGTCGGTTACAAACATACAGGTGAAACTAATAAAAGCGTGTTAAAAATTCGCACTAGACACTCTGGGGGAGTACATTTACGTTACCTGTGTCTTCAATGCTGGCTCGAAGCATGTCGACAACGATCCTTGCTATATTTTTCTTATTTAGGCACTTGTAGCCGATTGGCATATCCTAAGGACAACATTTATTTTAGACTGATACTTTAACGAACCTAGACCATTAGGCATAGCATTAGGCATACATAGCGAGTACTTATTTGATAGAAAAATGTATGAGCTTATGCAGTTACCATTTACGCCCGACAGGGCGCTGTCCCATTTTGATACATTTGTCTATCGAATAGTCGCTATGTACGTATTTTACGTCAGAATTTATGCTAGGCCTGCAGTCCAACAGATTGTTACAGGACCGCCGAGTGGCGAACAAAAACCGCTAATGTGGAAGCTCAGCCTGACTGGATGTGTGTTTCTCGATAGATATTATCTTGGTATCTTCAGTCGTAAAGTAAAGTCAAGTAAAAAAATATTGCATAGAACTTAGGTGGAATAAATTAGTGTAGTCTTATCAGGCTATCCTAGCGAACATACAATGTGGTATTTGTTAAGAACAATGGGCAATTTTTTAGAACCAAAAAATAAACTAAACATTTTTTAAACAATAAAAAACTAAGCAAGCAAACAAACAAAACAGTACTTATTTTGTAAATAACCTAAATAATAAGCTGAGATCAGTTCTAAATGACTATGCTGAGATATTTCCTAATATTACCCGACATAACTATCTTAGGCTAAGCACGCACTGCGGTTTTTTTCTTGCGGTTGCGGTCTGGCCGAAAACGCCGAACCGCGGAGGAACTCGCACTGCGGTTGCGATTCCGCGGTTTTTCACGTTCAGTATGACAATGGATTTCCTCGGAGCAAAAACGCGCGGTTGCAAACCGCGAATCAAAATGTAGCAAGTTGCGTTTTTAAAATCAGTCACTGAAATAAATCGCAAGTGCGTGCGCTTATAGAGAATGCCGTACGTTACATTTTTTGCGGTAGCGGAACCGCTTTTTAAAAACCGCAGTGCGTGCTTAGCCTTAAGTAGGTACCTACCTCTTACAATACATGTATGGTCCTGATCCATGTGTCGGTGTCGTGAGTGAATCGATTTCTTGGCTCATTCTTAGAGTATATGGCTTGGCTTATTCTCAGACTATTCGATAGAAAAGTGTTTTTTTTTTTTAATTTAGTGATAGGCTTGCATTTGTACGCCATCAACACCCGTCAAGAGCGCCCCTGAGCCCTGACGAGCGTAAATAGCGTTCACTATTCTCGAATGGTTTTACGTCAGAACTTATGCTGGGCCAACTGGTAAAACTAAATAAAAGTTTGAAATTCTACACTTACAACCACTTGTTCACTAAAGTTGTAAGTATCCGGGGGGCAAGTCTTCCGCTTCCCCGGATTAGTGATGTAGGTACAGCACGCGGAGCTCCGTCCGTCGCGTTGAACTCGGGACACCGACACATGTGAAACTTATGAAACTAAACAAAGGTGTGAAAATCTATGCTTACAACCACTTGTTCACGAAAGTTGTAAGTATCCGGGGGACAAGTCTTCCGCTTCCCCGGATTAGTGATGTACAGCACGCGGCGCTCTGTCGCGTTGAGCTCGGCGGGGACGCTGAAGAACTTCACGCAGACCTCGCGCTCCAACTCCTCGAGAGTGCTCGAGATTACGTCCTGGGAGTGGACGTCTGGTGAACGTTCAACATTTACACAGATAGATCATCGTCAGCCTATCAGTTACTGTAATTTCATTAAGACATTTTTTAGACTTCATTTAGTGAAACAGGTCAATAAGTTGACATGATTGTTAACTAAACTATAAGTATGTATGTAGGCACAATGTAATATACATTTATTGTAAAATTAATTAATTAAATGTTATTTTAAATTTTGTTATGACCTTTAATGAATATTACCAATAAATTGATTATGATTATCGTATTTTTATAGACCCCTTAGATCCGCTATTACATAGCCTATAGCAAGGATAGTGAAGCTTTCTATTGGATTTCTTTCTATTGGATTTCTTTCTATTGGAAGCATTTAAAAATTAGTTCAGTAGTTTCAGAGAATATCCTCTACAAACAGACATACAAACTACGAGTATACCTCTTTGGGGCAGACTTAATCACGATGATTTGAGCAACCTTTTCATAAATACACTTGATGGACGTCTCTACACCTCCCTCCCCGCTCGTGATATTTCGTGATGTTTTCCGGACCCCCTCCCCCCTATCGAGCCTCACGTGATAAACGGACGATCCCTTTCACTTACCGTAGTCCTTAGAATTAATCGCGAAATGCACCACCCCCTTGGGCCATAAAATGGACAAACCATTTCGGTAAAGCAGCGAAACTACGAACAATACACGCCACATGATGCACAAACCACTCCAGCAAACCTCAAACTTCTTATCGAATTTCAGAATATTGAAAATTAAATTTTACTATCGCTTCGGAAATCTTTATTCAATCGTGTATTTTTATTGTTGCGTTACAACACAGTTTTTAATTTCGTAACCATATACATTAGTTATAGTAATATTTCTGTCGTGCTTTGCCATTTTATGAAAATATGTACAAATATTTACAAGATTTCTGGCAGCATTAGCTTAAATTAAATAAAAACTTGTAGACGCGTGTTTTGGTGCGATGGTTACATAGACGTTGTTGAATTTCTCTAGAAGTTAATTTAAAAAAATATTTTTTAAAACAAGCTTGTTTTGCATTGTCATCGGAGTTAACGTACACCAAATTTCAGCTCAATCAGACATCGGGAAGTGGTTCAAAATTGAGTTGCAAGATTACACCCGAACAAAGTTACATACATTGCAAGTTAAATAAAAGCTTGTAAAAACAAACTATAATCCGAGCCGCTTTCCAATTAAGTACGTGAAAAAGACAGCAACAATTTCAAAGCTTTCAAAATAAAATTAGTTTTTCATAGAAAATGTTACATCATTAATACTTTTCCTATTTATATTTGGTTTCTTACATTTAAATAACGACAACTTCATATTATTATATTATTTCGTCGTATTTGGGTGCTATATACCATATCAATGTATTGCTAACTCTATGTACAACATACTGAACATACATACGTCTCAAAGACAGAAAGTTATACTTTTCAATGTAAATAAAAACCTACTAAATAATAAATTCGAAATTCTGGATGTCGCAGACCTGTTCTAGGCAAACGTGACGTTTAACATCAGGCGAGCGATTTGCTCGTCTCGTCACTCGATCGATAGCTTATAAAAAAAGCTATGTAACTTTTTTATACACATTAACTTTTCTTTCATTTCCATTTCAAATTCCTATTTTATTTGCATCTAATACCTATGTCTAATACTGATAGGGTGTTATCACACATTACTTTATAAATATTTTCTATACTGGGTTATACGAAAAGGGTTTGCTAAGCCAAAGAGAGCTCATAGTACTCATCATTGTGTACAAATTTTCACTTTGGAACAAACCTTAAAATCGCGAAAACAAATCAGGTGTTTCTTTACATTTTGTAGTGTCATTGACATCTTTCTATGGAACAGCTGATTATTTCGAGATTTCAGTGTTGGTCCCATATTAAAAGTTGTTCATAATGATGAGTACTAGCTCTTTTCGGCCTAGCATACCTTTTCCTTAAAACTCTGTATATTCTATAGTCCATTGTTCATCATTTACCATGTCTCTAAAATTTTATTCAGGTTGACGTGAACTTGTTACAACGTAATCGAAAAATATAGCTATTGTTTTATGATAATCCAGGCTAAATGCAATTCCGTTTAGTTCAAATATACTTTTACTATTTATATAAATAAAATGAATTAATAATGTTTCACATTCATAGCTCCCCACTAGGATACCCTGTGTCGGATGCCATGGAATACAGAGACAAGGACAACTAACACCCAGACCCAGAGCAGATATTTAAATTCATCTTTCAAACATCTGCTCGGCCGGGAATTGAACCCTGGACCTCTGGCTTATAAGGCCCACTTAGCCAAACAGGTCGATATGTACAGTACTTGTTCATAGTAATTTTACACGCAGAAAACCTATGATATTTCCGTCACAAATAAATGTTATTTGCTAGACGTTTTTACAAACATATATCCACAACCGTCATTTAATCCCGCTACATTAATTGACTAGGTAAAAAATAAACGCCATATTCCATATTTATTAATCTTAAATCTAGAACAGTCTTCTTTCTTGAGGTACAAATAAAATAAAACAGCTTTTGAAGTTCCCACGCTTTAGTCAAATATCCTTAATTTATTAACTAAATTAAAGGTAAAATACAAAGGTTATTTTTAAACAATGGCAATCGAGTCAAGACCACAAATATCCGAATAAAAGATTAAAGTCCTAGTAACTATTCAGTTATCAATGCATTCAGTCTGTTAGTTCTGCAATCAGAATTATACGGTGTTTTAACACATGACATAGAGTTCAAATTTCTTCGTCAATAAGTACAAAATTTGCTTTAGTTTATAAAATGGATGTTGTACTCCCGTAAGAAGCCCTATTTTGGTCACCAAAATAGGGCCAAAAAAGGAGGCAAACAGGGGTTTAGGTTTTTGGTTTTGTTTTGTTTGGTTTAACTCTGTCACTGTCAATCTCGTTAGCAACGTCATGAGAGTAACAGAGACGCAAAATAATGTCAAGCGCCAAGAATAATGTCCCTGGTCGTATTTCTCGACGAAACTTGATAAAATATACTGGTTTACCATTTCATAGATTTTTTCAGATCCTGCATTTTGTGCTAGACTCGATTTCCATGTTCATTTCTGACTAAATACATTGTACACTGCCTCCTAGGCAAGTCGCATTCTAATATCGAAACACTAGAAAACTAGGGAAATGTATGGATATGACTTTTCCGTCATAGAATATAGGATCTATTAATATATTATTATAGAAATGTTGCGTTTCGATTATGGAATGGCTACTTCGCTAGGGGGCTGATCTTAAACATTACACAGATTAAACTTAAGGCGCTTACAGTCACAGAGTGCCTAGTGCGAGTTTTTAAGCTATTGCATAGCCTCTATCGCGGGCCTTGAGCGTGGAGACCGAATCCAGAAATTCCGTAACGAAAATAATCTCACACTTTTAGTGATACTCTTTAGTTTTGTTGCCATCTATCGATTAATAGCAGAACTATTAATGACTTTTTGAAATATCTCTTGTCTCTTTAGATCAGCAACTCGCCTCTAGGTGTCGAGTGTAAGGTTTCGATAAATAATTATAATTGCATAAGTTGATAAAAAATGCTATGCGATAGCTTTACCGCGGCAGTCCCCGAGTGCCACACGTCTTTTTTTTCACTATTCGATCGCGTTAACGTCAACTACAATTTGTATGGAACTATTATAGTTCATATTACAAACACTAGGTGGCGCGGTTTATTCCATACAAATTGTATTTTACGTTTACGATCGAATAGTAAAAAAACTCGCACTAGCCACTAGGGTAAGCTATCATAAATTCAGCCAGTCAAACCCTTACATATAAACGAAATGGAATCGACACAAGCTTTGTGACAGCGAGGAGATGATCGGACCATATCCCTGAGCGTTGTCATACAATTCGAAGAGCGGAGCCGCCACAAGTTTGTAGTTCTTGGGGACGGCGAAGAGTGCTCGGTCCTGGAGTTGCACCAAGAAGAGACGCTTGTGCTCCTTCGGCTTGGTGATGTGGGGCGGGATGTAGGGGTACTGCGGGGGCTCGAAGTTGGGACGCCACCAGTTGCCTGCAACGGGATTAAAATAGAATTCAAAAAGTCAGTTTCATGTACATTTTCAATCCTACTAATAGTGTTAGGTTCAGAGTTGTTCAATTGAGTTTACTAGTACTGAGTTCGGTTTTATTCGGCCGACCGTTTCCTGTCGGTGCGGTGCGTGATTCAAGTTGGAGGGGGAATGACTCATGGTAGGTTGCGGGCAAGAGCGAAGTAAGCAGTCGGTTCTTGAGAGTGGTGCGATGAGCACCTTAAATAATGTAGACTGTTACTTTGCTCAAATAAAGTGAAATTGTGTAAGTGTTAAATATAAAAGGAGTGCAAAATGAAGGAATAAATGGGTGTCACAAGTAAACGGAGTTTTATTACATATGTATTGACACTTTAAATGTCGCTAATAATCACATGCGTTGCGTTTTACGCGCCTGGCGTGTGTAGCCGCATTCGCGTTGCACAAAGGAAAACACAAGGTATGTGTTTTCAGCAGTTAAAGTGGTAATGTCACTGTGTCCACTGTGTATATACGCATCAAATTGAGAACCTCCCTCCGTTTTTTCGTCGGTTGAAAATACCAATCATCAAATTCAATTCCTAACTGACGGTGTAACCACGTCACAATCATACAAAAAACATAAACAAACGAATTGAGAACCAACTCCTTTTTCAAGTTGGTTACAAATATTTGTCGGATAGTGGGTCTGGGTGTTAGTTGGTGTTTGTGTGTTCCATGGCATCCCCGACACGGTGACCTAGTGGAGAGCTATGAGTGTGAAACATTATTTATTTAATATTAGGAAGATAGTAGGATATAGACTCACCGATGGTGTCTTCAATGAGCCAGTCCTGCTTGACGCCGTCCTGCCGGCCGAGCGTCTCAGTGAGTAGCCTCTTCAGACCTTCGATTTCATCCTGGAAATGAGATTTCACATTTTGACACAATGGGGAGTGTACTTTTTTATCAATTTATTTTAATTTTAATACTCAATAAAAAAAAATATTTAAATTTTTTTTAAGTCTTCGTTTGACCACCAACTGGTCTGATGTTAAGCGACGATGTGGTTGAACATTAAGAATGCAGACTTTTGACCTTGAAGAGCCCAAAATTGTATCTCTTAGAAAACAAGGAAGCCAGCAGGCTATTCTATACTATATAGGTACTGGAGTGGGTTCAATGCCCACATATCATCATAACAACGGCCAGGGTAGTTGGCCACCCTGTCAATTACCCCTGCTGAAAAATGAAATGTGTGGAGGCACCTTTCCCTGTGTTGTCTGAATGCACCTTTCTTTTTTTCTAAAGCTATTGTTTTTAGAATAGTTTTTAGTTTATGGTTACAATTTTGTTACGGCAGTCAGTGGTCTTCCCATTACATCTCAGCAGCATAATATATCATAACTATCCTAAATATGCATTTTAGTATATTGTAGGGCAGGGCATGCCAATTATTCTAAAGAAATGTTTAATGAGGCTTTAGACGTGCCATTAAATAATTTTGTCTAGTGATAAATTGGGTGGTGGAGTGCCATCAATGGCACACTTGCCATAAGCTGGATATCCCTGTTGTAGGGTGAAGGCTAGAGCCCCCCCGAATGGGTTCCCGCCTTTCCGTGGCGGGGGGGATAAGTAGCCGTGGCACTGCGCCCGGTGAAACGAAGAGGAACCCGAGGTGGGGCCTTCCGCGTGTCTCTCTGGCAGCAGAGGGCTGATTAGCAGAGGGCACAGCGGATGAGCCGGGGTCTGAGCGATGGCTCGGACCACCAGGGGGGTTTTCCTTGTGCTCCTCGCCACGTGTGGGTCGCGGTCGGGAGTGCAAGGAAAGGAGGAAGGTCTGAGTGTGGTGAACGCCGGGGGATGCGGCGCTCCCCACTTGGACGGTGGCATTGCTGCCACCGGTGACGAGTGTGGTGGACGCTGGAGGAGACGGCGCTCCACGCTCGGGCGGTGACAGCGGTGCCACCAGGAGGGTTTTCCTTGTGCTCCTCGCCGCGTGTGGGTCGCGGTCGGGAGTGCAAGGGAAAGAGGAGGGTTCCTTTTGCACCTCGCCGCGTGAGGTTTGCGGTCGGGTGTGAAAGGAACGTGGGCTTATGGCAGGGTGGGTGGTGCTAACCACACTGCCCACCACGTGCGAGCGAGCGGGGCTGGGGAGCGAGAGGGCGGTTCGCCCGTCTCCTTGCTCCTCGGCAGTGGGGTTGCCGGTAGAGTCGGGGGACTCTCCCGGCCTGCACGACCCCACACTGTCTGGGGGGGTGATCCTGGGGAACAGGGTCACCCCACCATGGGTGCAGGGGGCCCTAATCGGGCCCGTCGCCGGGGCGAGGTGGTGATTGCTAACGCGACCCCACCTTGCCCTACCAGGCGGACGATGAATTCCCCAGTGGTTTTAGTGGGTATGCCGCCACTAGGGCGGAGACTCCCACATAACCACCCTGCCTCCCCCGGGGCGGGCGTGGTATCCATAAAGGATTTCCACTGGGTAAACAAAAAAAAAAAAAAAAAAGGGTGAAGGCTAGAAAAGTGTATACTATTAGTTTTCAATAAAGCAATACTTGTAACGCAACCTGCATTACTTTAACTGATGAGAACACATACCTTGTGGTTTCCTTTGTTCAACGCGAATGCGGCTACACACGCCAGGCGCGTAAAACATTATTAGCATCAGTTAAAGTGTTAAACACTAACCATCCTATTCCCACTACTAGTGATTCCAAATTCCCTTACCTCTCCAGGGTTCAACTCCCCGCCGGGCAGCTTGAAGAATGCGGTCCCGAGCTGCAGCAACAACACGTGAGGCAACCCGTGCTCGTGGACCAGGAGAACTCCTTCCACTGATCTGTGACGACAATCATTGTATTACTATCCTAGAACTTTGCTTCACTTAGGATAATATTTCCATGAAAAATTTAGACAATGAATTTGTTATCGTTATCAACCATTTTCCACGCACTGTTAGGTAAAAGTCTCTGCTTCAGTGAGCCATCTTTTTTGGCACTGTCAATAGGTCTCCTCTTCATTATTAGATTACTAGGAATAAATTATGAGTGTGTTATAAAGATTTTAAACATTGTTTTAGTACTTTAGTAGCCACATTGTGGCCCCTATTTCCATATAAGTTTATTTAGCCATAAGCACAGGTACAATCAATCGGATGCAACACAATAATGATCTCTTGTAGATGTTATGCCATCATACCACTGGCTCAGGAGATGTTTATAAGGATGGATGATATTTCTTGGCTGAGATGTGTAGGACAAGTGCTAGGAATATTATTAAAAAGACCTCAATACTCCTACTGCAAAATGTAGCTTATTTACATGGCCCATACTGCCCCATTGTTATAATTACAGAAAGTAATTTTACTAGTAACATGAATTCTGTATTTATACTTGCTTCTACTAAGATTAAGATCCCTAATCCCTACTAATATAATAAATGTGAATGTAAGTTTGTCTGTTACACTTACATGTGAAAACTACTTAACCAATCATCATGAACACTTGTAGGTACACATATTCTTGGAGTTATTAGAAAAACATAGGATACCTTTCAGTAAAAAAATTTGACCGTTGGTGAAACCGTGGGGTGCAGTAGTACATTATAACGAGACCATTCACTGATTGTGATCAGTATTCATTGTAATTTGTGAGTGTAATAGAAATAAGGATAAAAAGGGAACAGTAAACTAACGGTAATTTTAGCAACAGGGGCAGCATAGGTCTCCTTATAAAAATACAGATTTGTCATTGATCAAGCATTTTAGATGTTAGATCTCATTACCCTGGGACCAGGCAGTGTGTAAAGGATTAAGTAAAGATTAGGAACTGTTACATGTAGTTCAAAAAAAAGGAAATAATGATATTACTTCATTGAGACATATTTGTATCTTGAAGACTGAGAAAGTAGTTTTAAGCATGGATAACTGTGATATCTGTGGATTTGAGCATTTTGCATTACTGAAGGCAGTACTTCCATCACTTATCAGGTGGCTAGCCTAGCGGACAAGCTTGTATTCAGAAGAAATAGGCTTACGTAGTTCAATAACCTTACCTTCTCATACCAATTTTGTTGAATTCTTCCCTCATCCTTTGAAACCTTGCTGGCACTGACGCATCCTTCTCAAACAGCGGCTCTTTGGTCCCGAATGTATAATTAGTCAAGGGATATAGGTTTATTGATCTATTTAGCGTTAAACTCGCATTGCTTTGGCTGTTCTGATGTTGCATGCCGGGTCGGCTTGGCCATTGTTTATTGCCGGGAGGACCTTGTATTGCAGCCATGATGTGTTGAGCACTATTTTTATAAGCTTGAAAATATAGTTAACCGTATGTACCTATATTATGAGAATAGTGAAAAAGCTTAGTTTTTAATAAACTAACACGAACAAGCCAAACAAGCGGTAGCCATATTCGATTTGTATTTTTTAATCGTGTGTGTGGCTCTGTGTGACCCATAGATTAAAAACTATTAAAATTTGGAAGCATCAATCGATTTTAAATCGAATAATTTTGTGGGAAGTACCTATCGGTTTACATTCAGGGACAGAAAAACCTAACTTTGTGAGAGGTTCAACTTCAACTCATATTTTGTGAGAGGTTAGTGACTTCAAAATCAAAAGTGACAGCTCCAAATTTTGACAGCTTCATTGTTTTGATTTTCCGATTATTTTCGAAAGTTTTGAATATAATTTATTTCAATAATAATGTCTCAACAATTAGAATTACTAACTGAAAACCAATCACAATGGACCGCTGTATCTTACGTAACCCCAGAAATACAGAAGAAGCAAATAAAACCGTTTGTAGTTCGTAAGTTTCTCTGCTTACATCCCACTTTTTAGCCACCCGAAAAAAGTTAAATATATTTAACTTTATCTAACTCTTAGAGCTCCTAAAATAAATAAAACATGATCATAAGTCCACCATCCAACTTTGTTATCACTTGCAGTGGCTCTAAAAGAGCTAGAAGGTAACCCAGATAGTAGATTGTCGAGTCTGATGAATGCTGACAAGTTTGCAGCCGTCCGCGCGGTTGTGAGACATGTAACGAGACTGAAGACGGCAAACAAGGAGCCGTGGAACCACGGAGATATTAAAACCTTTGTTGAAGGGCTCAGGTAAGATACAAAAATGTTTGTTGCAGCACGAACTAGCACTCTTAGTGTAGTCCGTAGGTACTGAGTTTTAAACTGTTGCAGCTGAATTCTAGGTAAAAAATTAAGAACAAAAGCCAGGCAAACGACTTGAACAACTCATGATTTAGTTGTCTATGACAATGACTCAAAAATTGGGTTTAGCTTTAGACCTACTTTAGAAATAAGAACTCATAATTTAAAATGTTAGGTAAAAAAGGTTAACTTAAAGTCACTAATTGCTAAATTGTATTTGAAATCATATGCTTCGGTAGTTAGTAACCTTAGTTTTACATTATTGTTGGCATATTCTATTGGAAAAACAGTTCTTTTGCCATAAACACCATTTTTAAAAGCTGTTATTTAATTTGCAATGTATGTAGCTGTTGTAGCTATGTATGTTTGGGTGGAATCTTGCAACTCTATTTTGAACCACTTCCCGATGTCCGATCAAGCTGAAACTTGGTATATGTGTGTACAACCCGGTCACAATATCTGTGCACCTCGCTGGAATGTGTATAGCCTTATATAGTCGCACTGTCGCACCGGGGAGTGCGCGGAGACGTGACAGGGGAAGCGGGAGCCTCTCCCGCTTCCCCTGCGTTATAACTTCAAAAACAATGCAATATAACATTATTTCTTTTTTTTTTTTTTATTACATTATTTATATAGTATTATAACTTATTTGAGAACAGGTTTTCACCAGACTGCGCTGAAGAGCTGACGCTGCTGCTGTGTACAGAGAAGATGTATGAGAACGTGCCCAAGCACCTGATGGTTAAGCCGGGCCTCGCCAGCATGCATTGGAAGATTGACATATCTTTAGGGTAAATACAACCTAATGTATAATCTAGTATGTATATTCTTATTTGGAATGGGGGCGATAGGTCCTGCGCTGGCATCCCGCAAAGGGTGCATTGTGCATTTCCCCCTTGCCAGCGTCCGTCTGTCACCAAGCTGTATCTCATAAACCATGATAGTTAGACAGTTGAAATTTTCACAGATGATGTATGACTGTTACTCCTATAACAACAAATACTAAAAAACAGAATAAAATAAATGTTTAAGGGGGCTCCCATACAACCAATGCATTTTCTGCTGTAGAAACTGTTTACCTTGTTTCCGATGTAATTCCAGCCAATCCCACCTGGAGTCAGACCCGGCCCCGCAGCGCAGAGAGGTGCTCCGCCGCGACACACACGTCATACTCAAGCTCACACTCACAGATGGGCAGGCATACACTTACCGACTCTCTATTCAGAAGTTCCATGAACTCAGGTATTATATAGTACAAACTTTTTACCCGACAAAGCTTAATGGCAAAACTAAAAGGGTCGTATTATTTAACGAATCAGGCGTAAAAAAAAAGTTGTGATGAAATTGTAAATACCAAAAATACTTGATTATACCAGACACGATTTAAAGGCCGAAATACACTAGAAATATATTTGAATCCAGTAATTTTGAAAGGGTTAATTTTTAGCAATCTATGACTGTGTGCAACTGTGCATGTTTGTTCACCGTAGCATCAACTACTCATCCGATTTTGATAAATGAGGAGTCAGTTTATTTGTTACTAGCGACCTGCCCCGGCTTCGCACGGGTATGAAATATAGTGTATGTTACTCGCTAATGATGTAGCTTTATATTGATGAAAGATTTTTTTAAATTGGTGTAGTAGTTTTTGAATTTATTCATTAAATATTTATTTATTAAAATAATATTTTATTATTAATAATATTATTGTAGATTATGTTGAGTGCTTAGTGCGAGTTTTTCTCTAACAATCGCGATAACGTAAACTACGATTTGTATGGAATAAAAACCGCGCCACCTAGTGTTCATAATATGAACTACAACTAGTTCCATACAAATTTTAGTTTAAATTATTTTAGGTATAACAAGTCCCACTGCTGAAGCTACATTATCTTATAAAATTTCCATAATTTTTGCGCTGCTTAGTTTGTGATTAATTTTCATAAGTATGAGTTAAAAAATATATCATATTGTTTATCAGGTACATCGTAGCCAGTGCATTGAAGAGTATGATCGTGCTGGAGAAGAGGAAATGCATGAGGAAAGACTGACAGCGGTTCCACGCAGGGTAGACTACTACCCCGCAGCCTAGGGCTTAAGGTGGATAAATTAAATGTAAATAGTAGACTAAACTAAAAAAAATCTATGATAGTTGAGTAGTCCAAGCTCCTACTGCAAGAAATCTTACCTCATAAGATACCAAAAAAACCGGCCAAGTGCGAGTCGGACTCGCGCATGGAGTCCGCACCATTATTAATAAAAACGCCAAAAAAAAAACCACGTTTGTTGTATGGGAGCCCACTTAATTATTAATTTTATTTGTTTTTTAGTTCTTAGTGTTATATAGCGGCAACAAAAATACATCTATGAAAATTTCAACTGTCTAACTATCACGATTCATGAGATGCAGCCTGGTGACAGACAGACGGACAGTGAAGTCTTAGTAATAGGGTCCTGTTATACCCTTTGGGTACCGAACCCTAAAAAGGACTACGATATTTCAATGAAGTGTTAGTAAACACTTAGTAATATCTAACTGTAGTAGGTAGCTATTTCTCAGCCTAAAAACCCCTATATTTATTTTCAAAATATGTACTTTGGAGGCTTAACAGAAAACTTGCTCCGCTGACGGCAGGCAACCCTATATATTCATAAATGGTGCCTTTTATGTTTAGAGCTACTCTTCTGCATTGGTTTCTTTGTAGTATTACGATTTAGTTTTCACATTTCAAAGACTCTCAAACCTAGCTTAGGTTATGTTTAAAAACCCTATTTCTTGAAGACAGCCACCGCTATATTATTATGCTAGGCATGGTATCCCCGACACAGGTTATCCTAGTGGCGAGCTATGAGTGTGAAACATTATTTTATTTTATTTGTTATATCAATTTTATATTGATACTAGCTGACCCTTGCCCACTTCGTTGGGCATAATGTTAATTAAACCCGAAGCCATCGCGCGCCGTCCGGACCGTTTTTTCTCCGATTCACTTTGCAAAACGGACTACCACGTAAAAGCCTTTTTATTTTTCGGTTTTTTATATAACCTATGACACTCGGCAATAATGTGGCTTTCTATTGGTGAAAGAATTTTTAAAATCGGTTCAGTAGATCTCGAGATTACCCCTTACAATTTAACAAATATACAAACACACGAACTTTACTTCTTTATAATATTAGTATAGATAACAAATAAAATAAAATAGTCTTTCGAGGTAAGATTTCTTGCAGTAGGAGCTTAGTCTATGTGGCTTGCTCAGTCTAAACTTATAGGTAAATTTAGTAAACTATTTTAATCGTAATTTTGTGTCTCATCGTCCAAAGCCTTACAAATCCCACTGCTGGGTGTGCTCTCTATGATAAGTTAAAAGAAACAGTAGATAGATAAACAATCAATTAGGCTCAGCGCAGATGAGGCACACATTGGCGCTTTTAAAAGTTCCTTAGCAATAGCTCAGATTGTAAAATTGTTTAACTATTGAGTGACGAGACGAGCAAATCACTCGCCTGATGTTAAACGTCACGTTTGCCCATAACAGGTCTGCGTCACCCAGAATTTTGAACTCTTAGAATTCGCGCCTCCGCGCGGCACAGCACTGCGCTCGTCACCCTGAGATATAAGTTGTTTAATCTCCCATTTGCCCTGTAATTTCACTGGAAACAATGCACTTCCAAGCGGAACACAGTGATGTTTGCACATTACTGCTTGGCGGTGGAATAACTGGCAATGTTGTGGTACTTCCCCAGGCGGGCTCTGCGAAAGAGCCCTGCCATAGTTTATTAGTTATGCAATTGCCCCAAAATAAGTAATGTGTTTATATGGTGTTTTATACTTTGGGACGCAAAGGTGCTTCATTGTCACATTCCATTGTAAATAATTTATATCTATACTTATGTTATAATATAAAGAAGTAAAGCATTTATATGCGGATTATCTCCGGAACTACTGCAGCCCTATCAGCTAACCTAACCTCCGATGTTCGATTGTGACTTCATGAAATAGGTAATCGCTTTCCTCAAGCCAAAGTGACGCTACTCTGGTCTTCAATTATTGACCTTCGTAATTTAAAACCCGTTTGGATGCCTACTGGTGGCAAAATCAATCACACGCAGCGATCGTTTTGTGAATCTGTGCGCAAAAGTGGCGTTTTTAACTGTTTTCGTTCACCGTTCCGTTAGCTTAAAAAAGTTATCGTGAACAGCGGACGTGGGAATAAAATAGGCATTATTGGCAAAATTCTCAAATAGAACGCTTTACATCAACGCCAATTTTACAACTGCCAAAAACGCTACCGATCCCAAAACGAACGCACCTTTAGCTAGATGAATGCTAAATAAATTGTGCGTTTTTTTCATAAAATTTTGTATCAGCAAATTATGAAGAAACCTGAAGTTCGATCCACGAACTTCGAACATTAGTCGATAGGGCCGCTAAAATTTATAGACATATTCACAATCCCTAAGTGCTATGGGCTATATAGTCCGGGCATTAGCTAGTGTAAGTAATAACTTTGGTGCAATAAAATAAATTAATATTAAGCTTTTAGTCAAATTATAACGTATTAGATTGTAAATAAGAGTTTATTTTGTAATAAAAATCCTTTAAACTGTTGAAAGCGTATTTTATTTTTTTATCTACACTAATGTTATAACATTCTACTTATGTTTCCAATACTTGAATTATAATGACTACTGTTATAGCACAGACAACATTTAAGCAATTTCACATGATGTTATAATATCCACATCGATATCGTAATGAGTCATTATAACATCGCGCGCTCGCTCCTGATTGGCCGCCCTGCGCGCCAAGTTCACTGTGACAATACACGTTTTTATTAGTGAAGATAAAGTAGTGTATGCAACTGCATATAACACAGGTATTAAAGTATTGGAAACATAAGTAGAATGTAACAGCATTAGTGTAGATAAAGTAGTGTATGCAACTGCATATAACACAGGTATTAAAACACTCGTTACTATTATGAAACTCGCGCACTCGTGTTTTAATACCCTTCATTATATGACAGTTGCATAAACTACTATTACATGTTTTATTGTAATCCTAAAAACATTGGTATCTATTTTGTTGTATCGTTTTAACACTTTAGTTGATCGAACGAAGTGAGGTCTCAGAGTGTAGGGGAACAAATCGGCGCTTGTATGTATGTATGTTTGTCCGACGATAAGTTGAGTATGGTAGATCCGATCTTGATAAAATTTTGCAAGCGAGTACTCCATTTCAATACAATTTTTAAGTTCAAATTTGAGCGAAATCGGTCGAGGGGTTGCGGAGATTTAGGCGCTGTATGAGGTCTCAGTTCGCCACGAACTACTAGTTAAATAGTAGGACAACAAAATTGACACCTATATTTTATTACAGTTATTTTAGTTCAAACAAATCTCACAGGACTAAGCTTATCTGTCTCATTTCATTTTAATATGTGAGAGTGAAATGGCAACAATTTTATGCTGAGAAATTTAGTTCAGAAATTGGTGTAACAGAATTAACGTCATCGTCAGTCCGTTCACTCTTCAATTTTATTTTCGTACTGCTGTAATTCTTCTTTCTGCAACAAAGACAAAAACAATGTGTACTCGTATAGTAACCAGACCAATGAGAAAAACTGAAACTGAAAATGATTAACGAATAGGCCCAAAAGCGGTTCTCCAATTTGTGAAATTTCAAAGGTTTGTAATACGGTATCTAATTGAGTTAACAGATCAAAATCAGATATATTTATTTAACAACTGAAACATTGTAATTTATAAGCCAAATGTCAAGTGCACTTATTGAAATTATCACTATAACCGGGCGATAAATTATTGTCCAATGAATAGGGCGTTTGATTCCAACATAAATTCCCCTGTCGCTGAAACTTTACAGGGTGATAAAGTAATGTGTGTAGATTACTGTTGACAAATTATCAAAAACTATTTTTATTTGGGAGTTAGGTTTTTGTAATACATAATAACTCCTCCCCCCCCCCCCCCCCTTCAATCTACTAGAAGGAACAGGTTCAATATCCAGTAACCCTGCATACTAACCTATACCGAAGTAATTTTAAACTAAACGATTTTCCACCAAGAGCTAGAAGAGATTCTACGTTCTGGTACAAAAACCGAACTTTCAAATAAATAAAAAAGCTTTGGATAATTTGTCAACAGTAATCTACACACATTACTTTATCACCCTGCAAAGTTTCAGTGACGGGAATTTATGTTGGGTTGGGGTCCCCATAGAAACAACTTCCCCGTTAATTGGGCTATTATACGCAGGATTGTAGGAAGCGTTAAATTATTAGCATGCGTTACGAGTAATTAGCACGTTACCTCGAGTGCCGCGAGCTGCGGGCCGCATGCACCGCGCCGCGCGCGCATATGCGCGAGTAACACACTCTTGCGCTGTTAACAACATAGACAATGCATCAACTAAACATTTTCAACAAGACTTCAATGTTGAAACTCTGTTAGGTACTTACAGCAAAGCTAGCGTGGCAATGTGGGCAGGAAGCACGCGCGTCGCCACGCGCGTGCACACGCCACGCGTGGGCGCGAGCCGCGTCCCTACAAACACGTTACACATAAGACAACGCTCTTCAATCTTGCATAAGTTTATCGTTAGCAAAAGTTTATTATTGGCATGTGACCGAGGCAGATGGCACAACAGGAGAGAGGCCTATATTCAGCAGTGGGAGAGAGAAGGCTATGGATTATTATGATGAAGTTTATTGTGTGTTTATGTGAGTGTGTATGTGTTTGTGAGCGTGTGTTGATATGTGTGTGTTTATGAGTGAGTATGTATGTGAGTGTGTTTATGTGTGTGTATTGGTATGTGTGTTTGTAAGTTTTGTTATGTGTGTGTGAGTGTGTGTTTGTTAGTGTGGTTTATGTGAGCTCACATGTATATTTGTGAGTGTGTGCTTTTATGTGTGTGTGTATACGTGACGTACTTGGTGCTGTAGGAGCGCGGGCAGTGTCTGCACGCGTGCTGGCGGCGCGCGTCGTGCGCGGCGCTGAGGTGCGCGGCCAGCGCGCCCGCCGAGGGGAAGCGGCCCGGGCACGAGGGGCACGCGTGCCTGTGGGTGTGGACACACTCGCAACACACACTGTAGCGCATAACAAACACACAGAACACAGACAAACTTTCGCAATCATTGACCGAACGAATTGAGTCTTAGAGTCTAGGGCAGAGGTTTTCAACTTTGGCGGCAACGTCCCTTGTTGGAGCTAGAGGCCTGTCATCAAGGTAAGATCATTAACAACCAACAAATAATGTTTTTGTTATAATTAACACGGGAATACTCACGTAAAACTTAAGCCGACAAAGAACAAAGAATGTGTTTTAAAGTGAGTAAAATAGAGGATAAATGATTTGATAGCCCCTGTTCTTGGGAAACCGATTGTCCAAACGAGTATATCGAACGCCAATTTGTTCCTCGACTCGGAGACCTTGGCTTCGCTCGTTCAATAAGTTATTGTCGGCTAACTTACGTAAGAGTCGTCGAGTCTCTGTGCTTTTTGGCTTTCTTGAAATGCACCCTCAAACTTTCCTGAAAATAAATCAATCCATGATCAAGAGAACTGCATGGTGTTCGAAGAAGCTTGCAGGGGCAACTGGTCACAAAGTTTTGCTATTGGAGGCTAGATTTGACAGGGGCGTTAATATGTAATATTAGCTGCGCCCCGTGGTTTCACCCGCGTTTTCCGGGATAAAAAGTTGCCTATGTGTTAATCCAGACCATAAGCAACCTTCATTCTAAATTTTATCTATACTAATATTATAAAGAAGTAAAGTTTGTGTGTTTGTATATTTGTTAAATTGTAAGGGGTAATCTCGGGATCTACTGAACCGATTTTAAAAATTCTTTCACTAATAGAAAGCCACATTATTGCTGAGTGTCATAGGTTATATAAAAAACCGAAAAATAAAAAGGCTTTTACGTGGTAGTCCGTTTTGCAAAGTGAATCGGAGAAAAAACGGTCCGGACGGCGCGCGATGGCTTCGGGTTTAATTAACATTATGCCCAACGAAGTGGGCAAGGGTCAGCTAGTGTATAATAAATCCGTTCTGCCGTTTTTGCGTGAAAGAGTAACAAACATACATCCATCCGTACATTAGTAGGAAGTAGGATAGGAAGTAGGATAGTAGGAAGTAGGATAATAGGTAATTTGAGTCTGGGTGTTCCCAAGTCTTTGTGTGTGTTCCATGGCATACCCGACAGGTTTTCCTCCGTGGGGAGCTACGAGTATGTGTGTGGTCGGGGGCTACTCACCGCACACTTGAAGTGCACATCGCACTCGACGCAGTAGAACTCCCTCCGCTCGTGCACGCAGCGCACGTGCTTCCTCAGCAGCGAGTGGTACACGAACGAGTCGGGGCAGAGAGAGCACTGGAAGCGGGGCGACTTGTCGTGGCGGCTGGAGACAGGGGCATTCAGGGTTATTAATGCTAAGCTAAGCTGGAAAGGGCTCCTACTCATCATTATGAACAACTTTTACTATGGGACCAACCCGAAATTCACGAAAAGGATCAGCTGTTCCATACATTTTGTCCAATGTCATTGACATTTTTTTATGGAACTGCTGGTTTTTTTTTTGCGAATTTCGAGTTGGTCCCGTTGTAAGAGTTGTTCACCCTCTTCATAATGACTAGTACAATGATAACCTAGAATATCTTTTATGTTTGTAATTAAATATGTGAACAATAAAGAATTTATCTATCTATCTATATTTAAAGTGTCTAACCAGTCAACCTGTATAAAAGCAGTACTCACGCCGCGTGCAGCCGCAGGTAGTCCACGCTCTTGAACAGCTTGCCGCACTTGTCGCACGCGTGCGGCTCGCGTGGCGCGTGCCCACGCGCGTGGCGCTGCATCACCGTGCGCTTGCTACGGAGATGACATCTTTATGGAAATAATATGAGATAATATCTTTATGGAAATAACTCTATTTCTATGACAGGTTAAAAAAAATCTTTATTGCATTGTCATCGGAGTTACACACGTATACAATTTCAGCTCAATCGAACATCGGGAAGAAGTTCAAACTTAAGTTGCAAGATTAAAATAAAATAATTAAAAGGTACCTAATAATAATTTTCGACATTTTATTTAACAATTGAATCGAATTAATTGATATTACGATTTTAACTTATTGATTTAGGTCGAATGGCTTTAAATTGCTCTCCTGTAAAAATAGCCATTTGCATCGATGGTGTTCGTAGGGGCAGTTGATGTGTACGACTAAATTCAATACCCACCAAACGCACCGACCCGCCGACACAACTCAGCGGCTCTTTTCATTTATGGCGGCTCCTCACTTGGCTTAGCGTATTCGTGAGTCGATATTGTTGTGTTTGCCTCAAATAATCAAATATTTCAAATACCGTCAAATACGTCATCCACACATGGACTTGTACGGGCAAATCACTCAAATATGCCACAATATTTGCTTATTCACAAAACAAATTGAACGCACAGTGATGGACGTATCAGTGGCAGCAGCTATTATTACATTTACCTGAATGCGGCTTACCAACACCTGTTGTATCTACAGAAGTACAAAATTAAAAATAGCTACTGAACGAACCAAGTGTGGACAGTCGACGCAAATATTTGCCTTATTTTATTCCTTTGATGTGTCATTAAAAACCGACAATTTGACGGAAACGAATATTCGTTATTTGCGTTGTTTGCCATATTCGTGCAAATAAAGCAAATACAATCAAATAGACCGTCTCCACATTGCTGTATTTGGACAAATAATGCAAATACGCGAACACGATACGCCATGTGAGGAGCCGCCATTAGCCGTTTGTCTCCACATAGGCCGTCAGGCTGTGTCAGCGGCAGTGGCCTAACCAGAGGGTGTCAGGGCTGGCAAAATGCAACAGGCTTCCGACCCGAGAGGGCCCCCACCCAATAGGCCGCGATCTCAGAAATAACTTACGCCACATCTTACTGGAGTACGTACTCGGTAGTGAAGGCGCAGTGCAGGCACGAGTAGGCCGGCGCGGCGCCCGCGTGGCGCGCGTGGTGCTCCACCAGGTGCTGCCGCGCCGCGCGCACCGCGCCACACACTTTACACTGGTACCTACACACAAGCCATCTAGTGGCATCATCATCATCGTCAGCCCGTATCGACCCCCTGTTGGGTACAGGCCACCTCTCCCTTGTGCCATTTTCCCTGTTTTGGAAAAATAGCACAAGGGAGAGAAAAAGGAAAAAAAAAAACTAAAAAAACACGCTTTTTATAAAAAACCGAACTAAAAAAATAGAAAATAAAATTTTATAAAATTAAGAATAGGGTTGAAAATTTCAATAAATATAAATTAATAATAGTGTAAATAAATATATATATGTATTTTATTTTTAAAAAGCGTGGGGTGCATGGGTCAATAGATATTATATATTTTGTAGATACATTTTGTATTGACAGACATGAGTAGAGTGATTAGCATTTTGATATTATCTTAGAAAGCACCCCACGCTTTTTAAAAAATAAAATACATATATTTATTTATTTACACTATTATTAATTTATATTTATTGAAATTTTCAACCCTATTCTTAATTTTATAAAATTTTATTTTCTATTTTTTTAGTTCGGTTTTTTATAAAAAGCGTGTTTTTTTAGTTTTTTTTTAACTATTATTTATTTTTCGCTTTTTAGTTCGATTTGCTAACTATTAACCATCCTTAATATGTACAAATGTGTTGGTGTTATCCGATTTTGGCCGTCTGCTCAAGCAAATTAAAAATAAAATTGATGCGTAACAAAAAATATTGAGCAAAAAGATTTGTAGCCGCGTGGTTTCGATCCTCAGACCTCATAAAATAAAATTGATGCGTAACAAAAAATATTGAGCAAAAAGATTTCTAGCGCGTGGTTTCGATCCAGGGACCTCTGGGTTATGAGCCCAGCACGCTTCCACTGCGCCACTCTGTTCTCTGACACGAAGGACGAAATTACCATTTGTAAATTAAACGGTATTAAAAGTTAAAGAAACTTTATAGAAAAAGCGTGTTAAAAAAATTAATAGTTAAAAAAACTAAAAAACACGATTTGTTTAGTGTATTGTCATCGGTCCTCGATATATCTACAAAGTTTGAAAGAAATCTGACCGTTTAAAGTGGGTCAAAAACGCGCTCAAAGGAGTCGGTTACATACAAACAAACATACAAACATACAAACATACAGGTGAAGCTAATAAAAGCGTGTTAAAAAGTGGCATAGCTTCAAACTATTTTTAGAGAAATCTATTCCTAATCCGATATGCACCACCGACAGTGGGGTGTCATCTATAAATAAGTTTTAGAACTATTTACTAGTAGTTCTGCGAACAGTAGACCGCGCGAGACTCCGGATGTTTGTATGTTCATTGTTCAAACATCTGCCCGGCCGAGAATCGAACCCGGGATTTCTGGCTTGTAAGGCGGATTTAATACTGCTGAGCCAAACGGGTCGTAGCTATACGGGGTGATTGGCAGCTCGATGCAAAGCCAAAAAAGGCTCATGAGGCTCATCATTATGAACAACTTTTACTACGGGACCAACCCGAAATTCGCGAAAATAACAGCTGTTCCAAAAAATGACAACGACACTCGACAAATCTCAATCTAAGGTATTTTCAAATTCCTGAATCTCCCAAATCAAAATATTCCTAGATAACTATCCATGCATATACATATTGAAATATATGTACTAATATATACCCAAGTAATTTTGGACTGAATCATTTTCCACCGAGAGCTGGAAGTGATTTTAGGTTTATGTACAAAAACCTAACTTCCAAATAAAAAAGTTTTGAATAATTTGTCAACACATAACTTTATTACCCTGCAAAGTTTCAGCGCCAGAGGAATTTATGTTGGGGATCGTCCCATTAATTGGACTATACTCGTAGGTACTTATATTGTTTTGTCATCAAAGTTACACACAATTACCAAACTTCTGCTCAATTGGACATCGGGAAGTGGTTCAAAATCAGTTGCAAGATTTGACCCAAAAAACGAAAACCATAACAATAAAATAAATCTGTCAAAGCGAAAACTCTCATGTCGAGGGTTCTGAACCGAGCGCGGACCCCTAAAATAACATCTAAAACAACACAAATCACAACCAATATGATAAAATACAAATTACGGAGATGATAATATTTGACAAAGACCCAGGGCCGGATTTAGGTGAGAGCAACCGGGCCGATAGCTCCGGGGCCTCCACAATAGAAGGGCCCCACAATACAGACTTCGATATCAGATATTGACGTGACAACGTCTTATAAATTGGTTTGCCGGGTGACACTTCAAGAAACTGCGTTACGCTCCGCTCACGTTATGCGCTCACAATGAGAGCGAGTGAGAGGCACGCGTCCCTTCCACTCGGGCATGGTTAGCCCGCCTAAGAGCGAGAGAGACAGACATAAGTCGTTGTCACGTAAAACTTTCGCCCGTATACCGACTTTACAGGCAATCAATTTTTTATTCTATTATTTTTACATTTTTCCAAAAAGCATAATTTTCTTCAACAGGCAAGTGCGAGTTTTCTTTGCCTTTTGCCTGTCCATGTGTATCTATACACAATAGAATAAAAATTGCCAATTCGGATGAGGAATTAGTCGTATATTCTGCGGATTTTACAAGCCTATGTATGTATTTCAAAAAAAAAATCATATTATTCGGAAAATAATTTAGGGCCAGGGGGCCTCCACTCCTGTGTTGCCCGAGGCCTCCAGACCTTTAAATCCGAACCTGCAAAGACCATTAATGCAACACCCTTTTATTTTTCATACTTTTGTTATTTTTCCCAAGTTGGTAGTTGGTCAAACGTTGATGCACTGCTTCGCTTGCTCAATTGCTCATCCAACCAGTGTGACTAGTAGTTCGCCCCGTACTACACCTCGCGCCGCGGACTCACCTCGTGGTGTGCGACTTGATGTGTCCCCGCAGCGACACGGCGCTCGGGCAGTACTGGCCGCACATGTCGCATTCTAAAGAACCGTTTTTCTGAAATCATACAATAATTTTTTCATCCCACCATCTCGGAAAGAGTATTTTTAATCTTCAATATCTGAGTGGAAAAGCCGTTTTTATTCTCTAGTCTAGAGGATAAAGTAAATTGAATTTAGAACATCGTGTGCACTAAGTTTGTGAATTAAAAAAAACATTAAACCTATTTACTGCTACCTCTATGGTGCCGAATATATCATACAACTTTTTTTTAATTTGTTAAAAACTCAGACTCGGAACCTTCTTGGTGTTATTTTTTCAATTTGCTTTGTACGCGGTTCTTTACGCGGCATTTTTTCACGTCATTGTTAAACCTTAAATTAAAAACAAGAAACTTGAAAACAAGTGAAAAAACTAAAATGAGTGATTCTAGCGACGAGGAAGTTTGTTTGACGCCAACAGAATTGACTGAAACTGTTAATCTCTCTAAAAAGCTTTTCCACTCAGATATTGAAAATTAAAAATACTCTTTCCTCGCTGAGGTGGAATGAAAAGTTACGTGTTGCACTCGAGTGCAAAGATTTTTCACCTCGTGCTCTTTTGATTCCCTCGCTAACGCTCAGGATTCTAATTTTGAATCACTTGCTGCGCTCGTGATTCAATTTTAGAATCCTTCGCTTGCTCGGTCAACAAAATTGAACACGCGGTTAAAAAGCAACTTTGCACTCTTGTATAACAAATAACTATTTTTATTCAGTATGTAATAGGCTTGCATTTGACCGCCATCTCGCCTGATGGAGCACGCAGATTTAGAATACACCTACTCACTCTAAATACATTTTGTATTGAGTTAACACTTTAACTGCTGCTAATAATCACATGCGTTGTTTTACGCGCCTGACGTGTGTGGCCGCATTCGCGTTGCACAAAGGAAAACACAAGGTATGTGTATTCAGCAGTTAGTGATAAATAAAAGCTTCAAAAATTTTAAAAGCCGTCGCATAAATTACCACAGAGTGTTTCTCCAAGTGTGTGTCGAGCACATCCTGAAAATTGAACCCCTTCACACACTTCTCACACTTGAAAGGAGAGCTCATGTAGGCGTCTGTACGGGACCGCTCCGACATCTCTAGGAGAACCTGCGAAGATACAGGGTTGTGAGAAAAGGTAAAATTAATGGTTCAAAAACACTAAAAAAACATGCTTAAAGTGGGTCAAAATCGCGCCCAAAGCAGTTGGTTACAAACAAACATACAAGTGAAGCTAATAGAAAACATGTAATAAGCAAATGTTTCACACCCATAGCTCCCCACTAGGATACCCTGTGTCGGATGCCATGGAACACAAAGACAAGGACAACTAACACCCAGACCCAGAGCAGATATTTTTAGGCCTAATTCATCATTCAAACATCTGCCCGGCCGGGAAATGAACCAGGGTCCTCTGGCTTTTAAGGCAGATATACTGCCGCTGAGCCAAACAGGTCGTCTGGCTTATTAAAATAATAATAGCCTTTATTCAGATATTGTACAAGGTTATTTTTTAATACTTTTTTTGTGACATACAAACAGACAGAAAGACATACGAACGGATAGCGGAGTGTTGTGCGGTTACCTAAATTTACCATGTGGGTACGGAACCCTAAAAATCAATCTCTAATTCCCTTGGTCATTGCATCACACGTGAATGGATGGAACAATTTCGTTAATTCTTTTTTTGTTGTCTTAATTATTTTCAGGAGAAGGTTCTTATGAAAGATAATATTAAAAAAGTTTAGCAAAACATTAGACAACTTAAGACAATTTGAATTCAATATTCATAGTTAAGACAGGACAATGTCTGTCGGGTCACCTAGAAAATTAATAAAACCCCTATTTATAAATAGATACCTGTTCTCTGGTAAGCTTGATGACCACATATTCATTGGTTTCTTGCACCATGCGTGATGAGAAGCCTGCTCTCACTACTTTCTTGTTTCTGTCAGATTTCAGTGAATCTTCTTTAATAGTATGTGTTTCTTGGTTCACTGATTCTTGTATGTTTGCCAACGTTTTTGGATTGAGCTGAAAATGAAATAAGTATTTAGAAATATGTTTAAAAATAAATGTTGCATTGTTATCAAATAACAAACTAGCGACCTGCCCCGGCTTTGCACGGGTATAAAATATAGCCTATGTTACTCAGGGATAATGTAGCAATCTAATGGTGAAAGAATTTTTGAAATCGGTCTAGTAGTTTTTGTGTTTATTCAACACAAACATACAAAAATACAAATCTTTCCTCTTTATAACATTAGTATAGAGTATACTTCTAGATAGTATAGATTTCAGCTCAATTAGATATTGGTAAGTGGTTCAAAATTGAGTTGCAAAAAATCTCTTAAAACTTATTTCATATTAAACCTTACCGTTTCATCAATGACTTTCTTCTTCTTTCTACTTTTCTTTTTGGTTTTTTCTTTACTTTTTTTACTTATTAATACCAACGGTAGCTCGTCTTCGTCATCATGATTATCTTGCATTTCATGTTCATTTTTGAACTGATCATTTTCTGTTAAGTAAACATGATCATCATTTGTGTATTTATCATTTGTGTAGTCATTATTATCAAACATATTAACGAAATCCTGATCGTTGTATCCGTCATCATCCATATTTTTATTGTTTATCGGAGTGTATATTGTATGGGGTAGTGTGTCAGTGTGATTGTGTGCTGTGCCATCATGTGTGTGTATGGAGTAGTGAGTGTCATCGTGGAGTGTGTGCAGTAAAGGGTTGTAGTTGTGGATAACTGGACTCGTTTGGGTGATGTTATGGCTGCTTGTGAGAATCTTATGCTGTGGTTTGAAGTCCTGAAAAATTTAAGACTATGTTACTCATGATTGAACAGAAATTGACTGCGGGAAACACATACCTTGTGTTTTCTTTAGCGCGACGCGAGTGCGGCTGCACACGCCAGGCGCGTAAAAAACAAGGCGTTTGACTATTAGCCGCGTCTGGGGCTAGCGCATGTGATTACTAGCCGCAGCCAAAGTGTTAAGATAAAGCATGCAATTTTTTTCGTATTTTCATTCATTCATTAATTCAGAACAGAGTGTTGCTCTTGTTGGTGGAGCAACTTCCAGGCTTTTCATCCTCTGCTAGTGCTTTCACCTCCCTGTACGACATGACACCTGCCTTCTTCTTAATCTAAGAGTATTCTCTTCTTGGTCTGCCTTTGTATTTTCATTGCAACTTTTTAAATGACTTGACCGATTATGACGCGGATTTATATGACTGAAGGTAAATTAATTGTACTAGAATACTATTTGAATCCGTACTTGGTGAGCGGGCTCTTTTCCGCAACTAGGCCGTAAATCGGCCCTTTTTGCGTTATTTTAATCCGTATCTGTCAAGCAGATTTTAAATTATGAGTTATTTGGGAGAGGTTATCGTAAATTTTTACTTGTTACCATGTAGGTAGCTTCATTCAGCAAATGATTGGCTGCCAGGCACTGCTGCTTGAACTTGGCGAATCTTTGGAGCATCCACTGACAAAGCATACAAATTTTCATGCTATATTCTTTGTGAACTATCTGAAATAAAAACCAATACAAGTATGTATGAAGATGAGCTACATTAATGGATGTTAGCTTGATGGTAAGCGTCAGAAGACTGAATTTATGTAGGCTCAAGAGAGATATTTATTTAGATTTGATGGGCGATTCAATTCTGTTACGTAGTTTTTCTTTTATATGAAAATAGTGACAATAAATTAGAATTACTTATAGTAGGAGTGTATTAAAATTTACTACATCTACAGACTAAGTAAATACGATAAAATGCTAATTGTTTAATGAAAACAGCAAAAATATAACTTACTTCGTCGACAAGATTTATGTACAATTTTATGTGCTCATTCGACATTGGATGTAAATGTTTTGTAGCGTTCAAGCAAACACGACAAACATTGTTGATGGTGTAGGTATTATTTGCTTCATTTTCATTCATAATTATTTAATATTTTACGATTTTCCAAATCAAAGAATTTGTAAATAAAACAAAACATTGAAAGCGTCACGTCAAATTTTTACCATATTGTTAATATGTCAATGTCAAACAAAATTGACAACAAAATTGAGAAGACAATACTTTTTATGAATGGGCTGGCCACCTCGGTTGGCCATGCTCAAGTCCTCAGATCATATTTATCGCCTCGTCTTCCGTAGTGGTCAAAACACAATGACCTTTATTCTGTGAGCATTTCACACCATAGCCTTACATCAGGCTCCTTTGATTTAATTTCCAAATCATAGGTACCAATTAGCGTCCATAAAGAGTAATTTTGCATGTAATACACCATTACTAAAAGAGAGAGAAGACCCATACCCAGCAGTGGGTCGATACAAGCTGACGATGATGATGATGATGACACCATTATTATTGTATTATAGATATTTTTTTATTTTTGCACTCGCGCTTGTACCACAGCTGCTTGTACTCGGTTCCTCGTCAGACGATATTTTAATATTATTATTATATTTTACTAAGCACTTCGCATCTATATCTTTCTCTGCGAATGTACGATAAACTGTTATAAAAATAAAATCCGAATTCCTGTTTAGACTATTTAATTCCCGAATGGGAAACGAGAAACCCCATATTAACATCAAGTTGAAGAACTCAAGGATATTCCACAAAATATAATATCGAACATTCTGCAATCGGCTATACCTGAAAATTCGGCAGGTTTTCTGTTAAAAAAAAATGTCTACCCGTGCGGCATAGATATATTACTTATAGATAGAGCCAAAGTGTAACCGCACATGCGACAGCTATATTCTTGAAATAATGCCAGGATAGAAATGCTTCCCCCATCTTAGAGGAAAAATTTTCATAAAATATTTCTAATCTTTAAACTTCACAAATTGCTCATAGTAGGAAAAAGTCTAATAGTAGGAAAATAACTACTAGTATACTAATCTACTCGTAATTATGAACATCTTTTATTAAATAGGCAATCTTGCGATAGCGAAAATAATGTACCGTATCTTAGTTTTGGTCAGCAGGAAATATGAAATAGTCCAATAAATTAATTATTTATTAATTTATTGGGTACAATCCTGGGGAAACATAATTCACAACCTGGCAGCTACAAATCGTGGACGGCTCTCGTAGTAACTATTATTCCTAATCTGTGGTTTGCCCACCTTGGCACGGTTACAGCGACGGGGACAAAAAATGAAAGGTCTGTCTCTCTTTTTCAACCGTGTTTTGGCACTTGCCATCTTGCTCTTTTTTACAAAGTAGCTATGTAATAGGGTTCTGTCTGTTAGTCTGAGCCGTGCGGCGACTCCCGACTGTCTGTTCGTTAGGTTATGTCAGTGTCAGGCAAAAACCAAAATGCATGCTTGTCAGCCATAGATTGAGTTGTCAGCCTTGTCAAAGAGTCAAAGTGTTGTCAGCTCATAGATTTATGTCAGCTCATCTGTTGATCTGTCACTTTAATTCATTGATTACATTATTTCAATAGATTTCATCAAGAATCCCGTGATAGTAAATCACAACAAATGGGCAAAAATAAAATGATTGCCAAAAGCTGCCCAAAATGCGAAATGCAGGTAATTCTTATAGTTCTTATAGTTATAGTTATCTCGAAGACCAAATTACCATCCCTTTTTTGTTGACAACTTTTTGGGTGCTATGCTATGCTATTGTGTTATTGTGGTCATTTACTGTTGGAGCTGTAACGTAAAACATTAAATACAACCACAAATGACTTCTGAGACGACGTTATACAAATTCTGGTTCTAACAATTGATTTTTCCTCGCGAACTATTATATTTGCTCCTTCAAACGAAGGGTTAATAGAGTCCTCAGAGGTACCTCGGGTATTGGAAGTGTCCTTAGGCGGCGGTGACCACTTACCATCAGGTGGCCCGTCGCTTGTGTGCTACTTATCTAAACTGATATAATAAAGAGGAAAGATTCGTATTTTTGTATGTTTATAATGAACTAGCGACCTGAAAAAAAAAAATCTTGATAAACTGTAGATTAACTCAAAAACTACTGGACTGATATAATAAATTATTTCACCAATACAAAGCTACATTATCAGCTAGTAACATAATATACTATATTTCAGACCCGTATGAAGCCAGGCAGGTTGTTGTAAAAAAAAATATATTTTTCCCAGGTGGCGGTAGCCTCGAAATCTTGTAAATGTGGGCACACGTTCTTCCTGTCCCGGCGTGGCGCGGACAGCCTGCCGGCCGTCGAGGACACGAAGCGGCGCACGGGCCGCGTGCGCCGCTCGCAGCCGCAGTTCTATGACGCACAGCACTATCAGAAGCAGGTGCAGAAACGGGTAAATATCACCTCCTTAGTCTTTAGCTCTGCCTCGTAGCCAATTTTTCTTTTTTGCGGCTCTTGTAAAGATTCTTCTCAAATCCGCTAACGTCACGTTAACACACCCTCAAATGCATAATTTGTACAGTTTTCCTAGCCAAGTTGCAATCTATGATCGCAAATGCTGTAGAAAATTAAGACAACCTACGGGAATTACATTTCTGTGTGAATGATATCTATCTGCCATACTTTACATATTGCATTAAAAAAACCGACCAAGTGACAGACGGACGGACAACAAAGTGATCCTATAAGGGTTCTGTTTTGTCCTTTCGAGGTACGGAACCCTACAAAGCTAATAAAAGACATCGGAAATGTCAGTTTTCTTTCATCATATTATTTTACTAAGATAACTTACTGTCAATCATGTATTATTCTTGGAGTACTGTAGAACATGAAATGCTGCATTGGCCGGGAACAATAGAACATCTACCACACAAGTCACAAGTGACTGCTATGAATAATATTATTTCACAATTTAACATTATATTTTTGAGGACCTAATGATTTCAATTTTAATATTTCAGTCGCCAAAAAAGAGGTCATTGTCAAGATCATTGGATGATGATTTTAAAGGGAAGGACAAAGAAACTGGTATGTTAAGATTACAAATTATAATAATAACAAACAGTCAGTTCAAGACGAATGCATGGATGACACAATTCTCATTATTGATGATTAGCAGCATTAGCAGCTGTCCAGTGGTTGTGGTGACATGGGATGATGCCAAGGTTGCATCATACATACATATATAGATGTGACGTCACATTTTTTAAGATATTCAAGTATTAAAAGCAAAAAATTTATTGCAAAAAAAATTTCATGACACATGGCGTCTACCATCTTTACCACTGGAGCAGTTGTGCCAGCGGCCCAGAGCCTCGCTCCGTTAGGAGCTTAAGGAGCTGAGTTGGCTCAGGTGATAGACGGCAAGGGGGAAATGCACAATGCACCCTTTGGGGGACGCTAGTGGACCTATCGTCCAATTCTGAATATAAAAATGAATCGCTGTTCATTTGCCTGGCTAACCCGAGAGATGGACCAATTTCAATATTCATTTTTTTTTTGTTTGCTCTAATACAGGGCTTAAAACTAAAATTAAATAAAAAACAGCTTGTTAAACGGGTGCAGCTAGTTCTGAATAAAAGGTAAATATATGTGTTAGATAGATAAACTCTTTACTGTTCACACCGACAAACAAGAACACAAACAACAACAAGAATGCTAGTTTAAAAATCATGGAATTCGTATGACTTATTTAACTGGTGGTTATATTGTTCCAGCCACGGCCCGCGGCCGGCGGCGCCGCGCCCTGCGGCGGGCGGGCCGCGGGCCGCGCGCCGCCAGCTCGGAGCGCGGCCGCGGCCCGGCGCCGCCGCTGCGGCCCGCGCAGCTGGCGCGCTGCAGCCTCATACTCGACGAGATCAACCGGAAGATCGGCGCCGTCGTCTGGCAGCCGCCCCGCTAACTACACAAAGAAAGTTCATAATAAAATAAAAAAAAAAACAAAATTGACACTACGAAAAAAAAATTAATAAATGGCCAAGTGTAAAGGAACAAGAATATTACAAATAAAAGGTTGTAAAAAGTGAAGAGTCGACAAATAATTCTACACGTAGTGATATCATAAAAACGCCTCTTGCCGTCTAGTATACAACTAAGATTCACAACCTGCTCCTCCTCATTCACAACCGGAAAAAGAACAATGCGTACCTACTTTAAAAACGGAAACAAAATAAGGAGCTTAATAAATGCTCGTAAACAGCAAATGGTGAAGTGAAAAGAAACAATTAGTGACACCAAAAAAAAAGGTGGAAACAGAGCTTTCAGCTTAAGCTAATTTTATTGATATGTAAATAATTTGTTCAGATTTTGTGATAATTGTGTTAGGTATTATTATTTAGGTTTAGGCTTATTTTATTTTAAATAAATGTGTACCAAATATATTTTGTTTCCATTATTGTAAAGCTATGTAGCCGATATAATAATATAACCACAAATATTCCAAGTATTCTTTAAGAAAATCTATGAATTTCAAAGCATAAAAAAGCAGCTAACAGTCGAATTGGGAACCGTCTCTTTTTTGGAAGTCTGTAAATAGGTCACGGCTGCCGCACCGTGCGCTGTGGTCCGTGTCCTAAAGGAGTGGAAAGGGGTGTGAGTTTGTATGAAAGTTTTTTCTTAATGCTACGACTAAAGGGGTAAAATGGCGTGGTAAATATTGTACAGAGAGAGAATTGCTGGCCTCTATCTTGCCCAAAGGGTGAGCATCGCCATAGGTACAACGTGGTAATGGGGCCAGCATTTTGGGAACAATTCCCACAGGCAGCGGTTTTTTAAATTAGTTTAGTTATTTAATTTAATTATATTTTAATATTCATATGTATGTATTCATATGTATTTGCATAATTTAAGTCTCTGTGAATAAATATTTCAAAGTCAAAATAAGGGACCACCTCTGAATTATGACCTACCAAACAAAACAACAATCATCAAAATCGGATCATAATTGACGGCGTAATCGCGTAACATACATATTACATACAAAAAAAACATACAGTCGAATTGATAACCGTCTTCTTTTTGGAAGTCGGTTAAAAAGAAAGGCAAGATAAAGTAACAAAACTCAAAGAAGTACAGTCTCCACACTAGACAAAAAGCTGAAAAAAGTGAAAAGCTGGGAAGAGCTTCTTATAAATAGAACTCAAAAATAAAACAATTTAACTCAGTTTACGTTTTATTGAAATCCTAAAAAAAACATTTCATTTTATTTTGTTCGATGCATTGAAACTCTTAAAATCAAACAACGTGTGCAGGGTTATGAAGAAAAGCTATGCTAGGCCGAAAAGGGCTCATAGTAGGTACTCATCATTATGAACAACTTTTATATGTATATAAATCTTCTTATATATATAAATCTCGTGTCACAATGTTTGTCCTCAATGGACTCCTAAACCACTTAACCGATTATAATAAAATTCGCACACCATGTGCAGTTCGATCCAACTTGAGAGATAGGATAGTTTAAATCTCAAATTATAGTCGCAATTTTAATTTATTGCAAATTATATATATACTGATAATTTTTACTATAAATTGACAAGTTAGCATCAACATACTACGGTTGCTATAGTTACGCAATGGCTTTTGACAGGACAACGTCTGTCGAGTCAGCTAGTATAGATATATATCTCGTCCTCCTTGACGTGTCCGTCAATGGCGAACCTGGCTTACGCTTATGAGCACGAATTTATGGGTTGGGACCAACCCTGAAATCGTAAAAAATCAGCTGTTCCATACATTTTGTCGAGTTTCATAGTAACTTTTTTTAATGGAACAGATGATTTTTTTCGCGAATTCCGGATTGGTCCCATAGTAAAAGTTGTTCTTAGCGATGAGTAGGTACTATGAGCTCTTTTTGGCCTATTTTGTTTTAACATATCTGGGAATCTTAATGCTCTGGCTAGGCCAACTAAAAAAATCCACATAAAAACATTTAATAAAAAAATATAGATAAAAATTTAAGAAAAAGAAGTTTACTGAAATTTAAAATTAAACAAAAACTGCGCTTGCTAACAATTTAAGCCGTTTGATGAATTAAGTAAGTCAACCTTATATAGCATAACCTTTCCTTAAAACCCTGTACATTTCTGAAATTAACAAGATTCGATTAAATATACTTAGTGAGCTTTATTAGGTTCAGTCAAATATTTATCTTAGTAGTTAATATACGGGCTGACTGGTTAGACACTTGACATATTCTAGGTTATCATAGTACTCATTATTATGAACAACTTTTACTATGGGACCAACCCGAAATTCGCGAAAAAAAAATCAGCTGTTCCATAGAAAAATGTCAATGACACTTGACAAAATGTATGGAACACCTGATTTTTTTTTCGCGAATTCCGGGTTGGTCCCATAGTAAAAGTTGCTCATAATGATGAGTACTATAATAACCTAGGTAGGATATGTCAAGTGTCTAACCAGTCAGCCCGTATATTATTTAAATACATAGTTGTGCACCGCGGTTCCACCCGCATTTTCAAAGATAGAAAGTAGCATATATAAATATATGTTAATCCAGGGTATGAAAGGTTATAAGTAAAAGGTATGCTAAGCCGGAAAGGGCTCATAGTACTCATCATTATGAACTTTTACTATGGGATCAACTTTATACTCGCAAAAAAAATCAGCTGTTCCATAGTAAATTGTCAGACACTCGACAAAACGTAAACAGCTGATTTTTTCCGCGATTTTAAAGTTGGCCCCAGAATAAAAATTGTTGACAATGATGAGTACTATCAACCTTTTTCAGAATAGCATTCCCTTTCCTTATAGCCCTGTATAGTGACCGCGAGGTTCAGTTCGGGGCGTACAACTTCAATTTTACATATTTTGCCGGAACATGGCCGTGATTTCTTCTGTCGTTTTGTTCTTTGTTTCCGGAACTTTGAAGTAGATGAAAATAATGAAGAACAGCTGAAGTATGCCAAATAACATGAAAACGTTTGTTCCCATACGAAGCTGAAATAAGAGAAATAACATTTAGGTTAAGAAATAAACATTTAGGTAGGAAATAAACATTTAGGTTAAGAAAGAAACATTTAGGTTAAGAAAGATACATTTAGGTTAAGAAATAAACATTTAGGTTAAGAGATAAACATTTAGGTTAAGAAATAAATGCTTAGACCAGGGGTGGCGAACATTTATGAATCAACGTGCCAATTTTTGTAAAGATATGTTTAATGAGAATTTAGACGTGCCGTTAAATATAGTCACCGTATAGTCACCGCGTTACCAACTGAGTCGTAGGGCCATAAACGTCAATAGGGATAGGAATGTGCAGCGCGTCCTAACATGTTATCGATAATCGATATGCGTCTATAACCATCTTACAATCGTAACAAGAACTATAAGTACCTAATGGACGTAAATATTTAGGTTGACATAAACTTTCACAAAATCCCAAAAAGTAGTTAGTTACTAACTATTTGGGTGGCATTTCTTAGAATTAACACTACCCTGAATGAGCACTACGCAGAATGAGTACTTCCCAGAATGAACACTACCCAGAACGATCACTACCCAGAATGAGCGCTACCCAGATCGAACACTACCCAGAATAAGCACTACACAGACCAAACACTACTACCCAGAAAGAACACAACCCAGACCGAACACTACGCAGAATAATCCGCACTACCCAGAATACATACCGAGAGCGGTAAAAAGCTGAGTCCGACGACAAAGTTGGCCAACCAGTTGATGGTGACCGCCACCGCGCCCGCCGCCGGCCGCGCGCGCTGGCTGAACAACTCTACAAAACAACACAACAAAACACATTCAAATAGGATAGTTACAATGTTTTTTTTTTACTTTTGCCAATTTTATTTTTTTACAATACCTACAGCTAAAAAATAAATATTTTAAAACTAATTTAAACCGAGCAAAAAATCAAAATGGAGTTGTTGTTGTCCGTGTGGCAAGGTATCAAGAACGCTGGCTGCATTCCCGTTGAAATGCCGGAGATTTTTTTGCATCTCAGTCTAGTCTAGATGCGAGATGGGATGTGATTTGTATGTGCGGTGTGTGTGAGTGTGTGTGTGTTTGTATGTGTGGTGTGTGTGGTGTGTGTGTGATGTGTTTGATGAAGTGAGTAAGGGTAGGTGCGTGTTTTTGTTGTGTGTGATGTTTTTTATTGATAGTTCTGTAATTGAAATACTAATTGATAGTGTTAAATAAAAAAGTATTTAATAGTGTGTCAAGTCGGTTGCGAGCGAAAACACCAGCGCGGGTCACCTGTGACCAGGAACCACGGTATGGAGCCCGGCCCTACCGCGAACATGGCCACGAACAGGATCACGAATGCGATGCACAGGTAGGACACCCACGGGTGGTTTGTCTGGAACAAATTAACGAGGTTTAAAAATGTTTCTGTGCGAAACAATTAAAAAAAAACGTGGAAAATAAAAAAAAATATACGAAAAGAAATTTTTCAAAAAAAAAATTACTGACTTGATGACAATGGGACCTCCCTTTGGAACAATTTTTTTTTTAATCGGTTTACAATTAGCGAGACGAACATAGAATCTGCTCCTTTTTTTAATGTCGGTTAAAAAGAGGCTGTTATTGCATTGCCATAAAAGGCCTGCCAGTCTTGTTGTTTAAAATAACAAGATAAATAAAAATTACACACTTTAAAAACAATCTTTTATTGCATTGTCATCGGAGTTACCTACATAATTATACCAAATTTCAGCTCAATCGGATATCGGGAAGTGGTTAAAAATTCTATTGCAAGATTTGACCCCAACATACAATCATCATCATCATCATCATCAGCCTGTTATCGCCCACAGCTGAGCATAAGCCTCTCTTCTTGTACGCCACTCATCCCGGTCCTATATCAATCTTGTCCACGTCCAACATTCAAACAAACAACTAAATAAAAGCTTGTAATAAAACCAGTATACGTACAAACAAGCTGGCGACGCACAGGCCCACAGTACACACGAGCATGCCGGTGAATCCAACCAATAGGAGAGTCTTCCGTCCCGCTCGTTCCACTAACAAAAGACTGAGAACGGTCATCACTACGTTTGTCGCTCCCATTCCTGAAACAACGATGTAAATGTATGTTTAGTGTAATTTAGAAATGTGGTATAATATGCATATTTGATTGTAACTTGACGTTGAGTCTTTAGGTTTTTTTTATGTTGAGTCTCGAGATTTGATTGTCATTTTTGATGTTGAGTCTCGAGATTTGAAATTGAGTCTCAAGATTGAGTTGTAATTTCATTCGAGTATTTGGCTATTTGATTGTAATTTTAATATTAAGGATTGGAAGTTTTTACTGTAATTATAAGCTAAACTCAAGCTTGGTTGTATTTATTTTAGTTATCATGATGTGGCGTCTTGAGGTTTGATTGTAATTAGAGGTAGGAAAATTGATTGTAATATAATGCTCTAAGACGTGGTAATTTGTAATTTTGTACACAATCTATAGGTACATATAAAAACGAATCTCTATTTCTTTTGGTCATCGCATCACGTGTAAGTAAACAGACGGAACAATTTCGCTAATTCTTTTTTTTGTGTTAATTAGTGTCAGGAGAAGGTTCTTATGAAAGAAAAAATTAAGAAAGTTGAGCGGAACATTAGAAAATTTAAGACAATTCGAATTCAATATTCATAGTTAAGACAGGACAACGTCTGTCGGGTCAGCTAGTTTGTAATAAAAATTTGTTGTGTGTGTGTGTGTGTATTATGTGTGTGTGTGTGTTTTGTGTGTGGGTAAAATAAACTTACCAAGCGTAGCATACTGCGAGTTGGTCTCTCCAAGGTTGACCTTCAAAAAGATGTCAGTGGAGAAGAATATGACCGCGTTGATGCCGGACAACTGCTGAGCTATCATGACCGTGGCCGCGATGACGAGCGGCGAGCGCAGGGAGCGGTTGCTCAGCAGCTCTTTTAGTGTTACTTTCTTGCTAACTTTGTTCTTTTCTGCTTCCTGGAAGTTGTTTGAAATGTTAAGTCACTTTTATGCTAGTTTTGTTCTTAACCTGCATACGTCCGGAGAAATTCAATGGCGTATGTGAATCCCGCACTTGGCAGCGTGGGGGAATACGGCCTAATCACCCTTCGAGGGTAGACCTGTATCCCAGCAGTGGGAGGATTAAAAGCTACTGATGAAGGTAGTTCGCAGCGAATTACTAGTTATATTTGTTACTAGCTGCGAACCCGCGTTTTCCGGGATAAAAAGTAGCCTATGTGTTAATCAAGACCACCTTTCATTCCAAATTTCATGTAAATCCGTTCAGCCGTTTTTGAGTGAAAGAGGAACAAACATTCTTATAAACATTCGCGTTTATAATATTAGTAGGAAGTAGGATTCTTACTTGATGCATTTCTTCCATTTCTCCATGGACCGCCACATCGCCGCGAAGCCAGTTGAGAGCTGAAATATGACAGTTTTGTTTCATTTCGAAGTTTTACGGCCACCTCCGGACTCCATCATCAGAACAGTTCTATGGTACCATATTTATTGCATTGTCATCGGAGTTACATAGGTATTTCGAATTGTAGCTCAATCGGACATCGGGAAGTGTTTTTTTAATGTAAAGGAATAACAAAATAAGCAAGACGATAGCCTGATGTTAAGCATCACACCTGCCCATATTAATTGCTTCTTTTTTAATATAAAAGAGCGGCAAACAAGCAGACGGTCAACCTGATGGTAAGCAAAGCCGCCGTCTGGACACTTGCAATACTAGCGGCGTTGATGATGCTTACCGAGCCCGGAGGGAGTCAACTCCCTTTTTAAAACAACCTATGTTTCAGTTCAGCCCTGATTGGTTTTTACCCTAATATAAGATACCGACAGATACCTATAATATAGATTTGATTACCGACATAAATGAAATTAATGAAAATGAGATGAAATATTTATTCATAGCATTGCTACAAGTCAATGGAAAAAATAATCGTAATAAATTCAAAATAATTCGTTAAATAAATCACTAAATAATAATTCATAGATCTCACGTCGAGCCTTATATTCGTCAAGGTCGTAGAAAGGATGTTCTAACAAGAGTTTCAATAGTATAGTTAGTTGGAACACACCTCTCTGCGCCCGCAGCTCGAGCCCCTTATTGAGCAGCAAGTACTTCGGAGACTCGGGACAGAACGGCAGCGTCAAGCACTGCAGTACAGCCGGGACCGCAGTCACCGCTAGCAGCAGCGGCCAGCCGCGTTCTGAGCCGAGAACACTTTGCAGCCCGAGCGCTTGTGCGGCGAGGATGGTGACCGTGATTACTAGCTGGTAGACTGTGCCTATCTGGAAATGGTTGGGTAGTCTGGAAACTGTGTCTGGATGGAAACAGTTAGATTATTTGGAAACTGTGTCTATATGAATACAGTTAGGTTATCTGGAAATTGTCTATATGGAAACAGTAAAGTTATCTGGAAACTGTCTATATTCAAACAGTTAGGTTATCTGGAAACTGGTTGTATGGAAACAGATGCATTATCTAGAAACTGCCTAAATAGAAACAGATGGAGTGTTTCGAAGCTGTGCCTATCTGAAAACAGTTGGGGTTATTATTGGCCTATCTAGAAAAAGGTTAATAATAAGTCGGCTAGTAACAGCGGCCCGCCGCGCGCCGAGCCGAGAACACTTTGCAGCCCGAGCGCTTGTGCGGCGAGGGTGGTGACCGTGAGCACTAGCTGGTAGACTGTGCCTATCTGGAAATGTTGGGAGCTGTAGGGTTCTGTAACAGGCTACTTGCCTATCTGAAAACAGTTGGGAGCTCAGAGGAGATATCTACCTGTGTGGAAACTATGCCTATCTAGAAACTTTCAAATGGCACTTCTTAAAATAACCACTTCCCAAAATGAGCTCATAACTTTTTGTTGAATTGAATTATGTGTGATTGAGTTCATATTATAAGCGTTGTATTTTGGGTGGCACAGTTTTTATTCCATACAAATAAGTTAAAACGATCGAATAGTGTAAAAACTCGTATTAATGGTACTGGTGTCAATGATCAGAAGCTCTACGATAGTTACCGAGCCGCGCATCGAGACCGGCGATATTTCTGACAGGTAGAGCGGCGCCAGGCCCGCGTTCAGGCCGCTGTTTACTCCCATCAGAAGCCTGAAACCAGTTGTAAGGGGCCGTCCATTAATCACGTCAAATTTTAAGGGTTCCGCACTTAAAGGGAGGCCGTCCATTAATCAAGTGATATTTTTAAGTTTTTAAGGGTTCCGTACCCAAAAGGGCTCTATTACTTAGACTCCGCTGTTCGTCTGTCACCAGGCTGTGGCTCATGAACCGTGATAGTTAGACAGTTGAAATTTTCACAGATGATGTATTTTTGTTGCCGCTTTATGAACCACAGACAACAGGCTCCTATACAACAAACATGACTTTTTGGCCGTTTTTATAGTTTCGAGCGCGAGTCCGATTCACACTTGGCCGGTCTTTTTAATTATTTTTTTAATTGATATTTGCCTTAATTCAGTAGTACGAGATAACCTTATATTTAAAACTATATCTATCTATCTTAAAATTATTTTAGGTGGTTATTAAGAAGAATAGTTAAGAAGATGGCTGTGGTGGTGGACGCCAGCCCTAAAGCCACGATTACACTGAGCAACAATTGTTTATAAACTCTGTTTCAGAAACGAAATCTACGTGTTTCTGAAACATATCACTTTGTTTCTGTAAACACTACGTTAACATACGAGAAACACTTAGTGTTTACAGAAACAAAATGTTATGTTTCTGAAACAAAGTTTATAAACAATTGTTGCTCAGTGAATACGTGGCTTTATTCCTCACCTGCCAACTATGAGTATTTCAGCTGATTTGGCCGCCTTAGCACTCCCCTCGAATGCTGCGCCGACGAAAACCAAAATGTTGTTCAGTAGTAGACCGCCTTTACGACCACATCTGGAAACCAAGTTTGTTAATTTTTCATCACAATAATTTTAGAAAAGGACCAATATTTTACCTGTTTATAATATTAGTATAGATAATACTAATATTATAGGCAGGTGTATACAGGGCTACAAGGAAAACCTAAGCTAAAAAGGTTAAAAAGAAAAAGAAATGCTAAGTTAAAAATGCTCATAGTAACTCATCATTATGAACAACTTTTACTGTGGGACCAACCCGAAATTCGCTGCTGTTACGTACATTTTGTCGAGTGTCGTTGACATTTCTCATTTATTTATTTATTTATTGATTTAGATTTACCAACACTACGTACACTAATACATTCAAATAAATATGTTACTAACAAACAAAACTCATATAAAATGTCGCAGTTTTTAAAGGTGAAGACGGCATGCGATTAAGAAAAATACATAAAACATAATTAATTATTAAAAGTAAAAAATAATGGCAAATAATTAAAGTCAAGAACAAAAATACATAGTAAAAATTAATACTTATGTCAAAAATTGATTACATTATAACAAATTGAATAAAATTAAAATATGCTCAAGTAACACATACATGACAAACAAAATTAAAAATTTAAATTGAAAAAATTTCTATAAGGAACATCTGTTTTTTTTGCGAATTCCTTGTTGGTCCCATAGTAAAAGTTGTTCATAATGATGAGTACTATGAGCCCTTTTCGGCTTAGCATACCCTTTCCGTGTAACAGGAAAAAATGGGAAAGCTGACATGAAAAAACATTATCCCTGTTTTATAGTCCCACACCTGCGAATCTTATATCTCAGGGTGACGAGCGCAGTGCTGTGCCGCAGGGGCTTGAATTCTAAGAGTTCAAAATTCTGGGTGGCGCAGACCTGTTATGGGCAAACGTGACGTTTAACATCAGGCAAGCGATTTGCTCGTCTCGTCAATCAATAACATTAAAAAAATTACCTGTCAGCTACTACCCCAGTAAGCGTCCCCCCAATCATCCCCCCCACGCAGTAGATGGCCACCGCTATCGACCACACGGCCGCCACCTTGGGGTCGTCCACCGCCGACATAGACGAGTTGGTCTCGGATAGCGCTTCCTTGTGTAGCCATTCTGACATCACCTGACGAGATAAAAAAAACAATTATAAGATTTTTTAAAATTAACACGGGAATACTCACGTAAAAATTAAGTCGTTTACTACGACTAGTTTCGGTCACATTCAGTGACCTTCATCAGGTGAGTTGCAAGCGTGACGCGCGAAATAAGTAGTAAACGACTTAATTTTCATATAAGTATTCCCGTTTTAACTACGTTGTAACAAAATGTGTCAAAACTACTCAAAACCACGCTAGTTTCTAATTTTCCATAGTAGATATAATTAATTACTAGACTCATTTTTGACCCAAAAAACACTAACATCAACATAGTTATGCACGTCGGTCACCATACCTACTGGCACTATACGCATCCAGGCGTAGGCGGATATTCCGAAGACCGTGCGTCTGGCTTCACGGTGGCCGTCCGGCGTGCCTTAGAGCCTTATCACACTAGCGGTTCGGAAGCGGATGCCGGGCGGAGCGGACGCGCCGCGAATGCGTCGCGAACACGCCGCGGTTGCGCAGCGAATTCGTTGCGGACGCGCAACGGGATCGCCGCGAACAGCAAAGTGGACGCCATTTTGTACTGTCTCGTACAAACGTAATAACGAGCCTTTCTTCAGGTGACACTGATAATCTCAAATGTGTGTCTTTATGTCTTATGTCAGTTTGTATCAGATGCAACAACTCATAAAATGTAGGTTCGACATTTGCAGGTAGGAACGAAATTGTTTTGGATTATTTAGACGCATTCGCGGCGCGTCCGCTCCGCCCGGCATCCGCTTCCGAACCGCTAGTGTGATAAGGCTCTTAGAGATAAGAAGGCTTCTTGCCATGCCATAGTTAAGTTAGTCTTAAGTTCAGTTCTAAATAAACTCCTGTGTATCGAACACGACTTAGTATTAATCAAATTGTTTTTTATTTTTAAAAAGGCCATTAAGTGTTCCCCAATCTTGACTACATCAACAACAACAACAATAATAAACAGGTACAAGTAGAGCGCACACAGGTCAAACCTTTTAAGGTTAGGGTACGCTAAGCCGAAAGGTCATAGTAAGTACTCACCATTTTGAACAACTTTTACTATGGGACCAACCCGGAATAGGCATGACGACAGTATCAAAAAATCGCCGATTCAATGCTTTCAGGGGACTAGCCAGATTAAAAAAATTTAAATCACATGTTTAGTTTTATTTTTAACACGCTTTTATTAGCTTCACCTGTATGTTTGTATGTTTGTATGTTTGTATGTAACCGACTCCTTTGAGCGCGTTTTTGACCCACTTTAAACGGTCAGATTTCTTTCAAACTTTGTAGATATATCGAGGACCGATGACAATACACTAAACAAATCGTGTTTTTTAGTTTTTTTAACTATTAATTTTTTTAACACGCTTTTTCTATAAAGTTTCTTTAACTTTTAATACCGTTTAACTTACAAATGGTAATTTCGTAAAATACTAGCCGTGACGTCAAATCGACGCCATGACACAAGCAAGCTGTTTTCGGGCACTGTTGAAAAAATATGTGAAAAATGGCTTCAAACTTCGTTAAACTTAAGTTTATTACCGAAATAAAGGCTTTTTTGTAAATAGTAAATGTGTACTCACATTATGGAAGAGGATTTTAAAATCTTTCGTCACGCCTATTCACGAAAAAAAAACAGTTGTTCCATACATTCTGTCGAGTGTCATTGACACATTTTCTTGGAACAGCAAATTTTTTCGATTTCCAGTTTGGTCCCAAAGTAAAAGTTGTAAACTGAAGACTGTGAGCTATTTCGGTTTGGCATACCCTTAGACTGTTACTAACGGTTTGCGGCGCGTTCAGGACTCCGGTGTTGTACCCGTGCTGGAAGGCGGACCAGCAGGTCGAGGAGATGATGGCGAACGCCAGGCGGACGTTCATACCCTGGGACAGAAATTAAAAATTCAATTTAAGCTTGTGGACCTGCAGGCTGATTCAGCTATCCGAAATTTGAATACTTTCGAATCGAATGTATCCGAAAGACAACTTGAATTTCTACTTCGGATCATGTTTCTAAAATTACTGAATACAATAAAAAATATTCAAAATTAAACATAAAATAATAAAAAAAAAATCTAACATATTCATGCATATCGCCAAATGTTTCTGTCATTTAATAACTTATACTATTGAATTGAAAGTATTGAAAGTATAGAGTAGGCTATTGAAAGTAGTAAATCATTCAGCAGGTTTTTAAAGCTGTAGATAAATTAGACATAAGTATATATCACTAAGACCAAACACTCATATTTTATGATGTTTATAAAAGTAACAAAAATCACCAAAGAAAAAAAAACTAGTTTGTCAAGTTTCGAGAGTTCCCAACTGGGATTGACTCGTTACGAGTACAGTGACGAGACAGTAAATGGGCACACTCAACCGAGCAGCAATCATTGTTCTAGTGACTGTCTCGCCTCGTCAAACTGTTTATACAAACCGTGTGCACTGACTCCCCACTGTACTCGTTATGTGTAATTAACACATTACAGGGCCAAGGTCAGCTATTCCATACATTTTGTCGAGTGTCATGTTCAGAGTTCTGGGTCTGGGTGTTAGTTGTCCTTGTCTCTGTGTTCCATGGCATCCCGACACAGGGCATCCTAGTGGGGAGCTGTGAGTGTGAAACACACGACGACAGTGGCGAGACAGTGCCCTCGGTTCAGTCACTGTTACATACGTGTAATATTACTAATCTATACTAATACTAGCTGACCCGTGCCCACTTCGTTGGGCGTAATGTTAATTAAACCCGAAGCCATCGCGCGCCGTCCGGACCGTTTTTTCTCCTATTCACTTTGCAAAACGGACTACCACGTAAAAGCCTTTTTATTTTTCGGTTTTTTATATAACCTTTGACACTCAGCAATAATGTGGCTTTCTATTGGTGAAAGAATTTTTAAAATCGGTTCAGCAGATCCCGAGATTACCCCTTACAATTTAACAAATATACAAACACACAAACTTTACTTCTTTATAACATTAGTATAGATTATAAAGAGGAAAGATTTGTATTTTTGTATTTTTGGATGTTTGTGTGGAATAAACTCAAAAACTACTGGACCGATTTCAAAAATTCTTTCACCATTCGAATGCTATATTATCCCAAAGTGACATAGGCTATATTTATTACCTGAAAAAATTAGGGATCCTTACTAAAACTTCAATAGTGTCCACCCGTGCGAAGCCGGGACGAGCCGCTAGTAAGTATTATAAAAGTGAAAGTATGTACATATGTTTGTTACTAATGAACGCTGAAACGGTTGAACGGATTTGCATGAAATTTGGAATGAAGGTCGTTCATGGTCTGGATTAACACATAGGCTACTTTTTAACTCGGAAAACGCAGGTGAAACCGCGGGGCGCAACTACCAACCCACAAAGAATAGTATGACGACATCGTCGTTAACATCTGCTAACTCTATATATAAAAGACTAGCTGCGCCCGCGGTTTCACCCGCATATTCTGTGATAAAAAGCAGCCTATGTGTTAATCCAGACCAAGAACAACCTGCATTCTAAACATGTAAATCCGTTCAGCCGTTTCTGCGTGAAAGAGCAACAAACATACAAACTTTCGCGTTTATAATATTAGTAGGATACCTAGCCTATGTAGCATGAACTATACTACACTGTGACTCGTTTTGGTGTGACTGGTTGGGAACCCCCCTACTGTAAGAGTCTGGTAGAGTCATCAAACGGGTGTACGCCCACCAAACCGGTTTAGAACCATGGAGTTAAATATCTAGAGACGGTTTTCTTAACAATGGGCCCAATTTTAAAGGCTTTAGTTAACAAAGTGCCTAGAGTTTTTTTCACTTTCGAACGCGTTAACGTAAACTAAATATTTAAATAACTAAGTCCTCCAAATTGACACATGTCATGTCCGATTGTTTACAATCACTTGCCGACAGAAGTAACCTCATTACCTGAACTGCAATCTTTCAAGAGCAAATTAAAACAATGGCTCATCGGAAAAGCCTTCTATGATTTTAATGAATTATTTTAATAACCGACTTCAAAAAAGGAGGAGGTTCTCAATTCGACTTTTTTTTTATGTTTGTTATACCTCATAACTTTTGACTGTGTGAATCCAATTTGATGATTATTTTTTATTAGAAAGCTGACGCTTCCCATGTGGTCTCATTTCAATTTAGTCCAGTTCTGATAATGGTATCCATGAGAAAACCATATAAGTCTTAAATTTGCATTAAGTACGTGCGCGACAATTAGATGAATAACCCAATAGCCGGTCTCTTGAAGTCGTTTTTTGTAAAAATAATTATTTTAATTTCATGTGACATAATTATTATACTTGACATCATTTATACTCATTTATTATTTAATTGAATTGAATTGTATACTATGTTATGTAATTTTTTACATTATTGTAAGACATAATTATATTATGACTAGCTGACTCGACAGACGTTGTCCTGTCAAAAGCCATTGCGTAACTATAGCAACCGTAGTATGTTGATGCTAACTTGTCAATTTATAGTAAAAATTATCAGTATACTATATATATAATTTGCAATAAATTAAAATTGCGACTATAATTTGAGATTTAAACTATCCTATCTCTCAAGTTGGATCGAACTGCACATGGTGTGCGAATTTTATTATAATCGGTTAAGTGGTTTAGGAGTCCATTGAGGACAAACATTGTGACACGAGATTTATATATATTAAGATTGACGTGTAATTTGACATAGAAATAAATACAATACCAATACAATTTGTATGGAATGAAAACCGCGCCATCTAGTGTTCATAATATGAACTACAATGGTTCCATACAAATTGTAGTTTACGTTTACGATCGATTAGTGAAAAAAAAACTCGCACTAGGCAGTCAGACCGGTTTAGTACCATGGAGTTAAATATATGGAGACGGCCTACTGAACCATGGGCCCAATTTTGAAAGCTCTAGTTAACAGATCTAATTTTCCTAAAAGTATTACCTATAATACTATATGTCATACTATATACTATATGTCATACTATATACTATATGTCATAGAACGAGTACAATGGTGTCACAAAACGTCAAGATTTTATGTGATGGACAGTACTTAGGTACGCTTGTGCGCAGCGGGTTTGGTACCATTTGAAAGAAACAAGATGAATAAATCTAAATCCCAAAATAGATATGCACAGGGTTATATTGAAAGGGTATGCTAAGCCGAAAAGGGCTCATAGCACTCATCATCATGAACAACTTTTACTATGGGACCAATACGGAAATCTCGAAACAAACTCAGCTGTTCCATAGAAAAATGTCAATGACAGTCGACAAAATGTATGGAACAGCTGATTTTTTCGCGAATCGGTTCTGTCTCATAGTAAAAGTTGTTCATAATGATGATTAAGAGCCCTTTTCGTGAAAGAACCGAAGTTTCACTGAAGACCGTTTCGAATCTACGTTTCTGATCTGTACCGCCAAGGAATGAAACAGACTGCCGGCTTCCTTGTTCCCTGAGAGATACAATCTTGGGCTTTTCAAGGTCAGAGTGAAAAGTAATCTTCTAAGTCTGACTGCTTTATCGTCTTGGTTCTACTTTAAATTGTATTTGAAAAAAAAAAACTACTGTCGAGTGTCACGGAGATTTTTCTATGGAACAGCTGATTTTTTTTCGCGAATTCTGGGTTGGTCCCATAGTAACAGTTGTTCATAATGATGAGTACTATGAGCCCTTTTCAACTTAGCATACCCTTTCTTTAAAACCTTGTATAAACAAACGTTGAAACCTTCGCTCAGTCAACGCGCAGTACCTGTTACTTACTTACATATTTCGAAAACCCCTAAACAAATAAAACTAAGCGAAGACAAATAAAAAAACACGTGTTCGAGATACATCCGTTACGCGTAACCCAAAACTGTCTGGCTGTTTACACTTCGCAGAAAAACCGAAAATGGCTGCCGTTTGAGTTTATGGTTCAGATTTATACTAATACTGTGCCCGCGGTTTCACCCGCGCGTTGTTGGATAATTGACTGTGACATATCACCGACCATATTCTTATTAACTTATCTAAAGACATATGTTTATGAAACTATCACAAAACGGACACTGGCAGAATTGCGGTTTACATAGCCGCAGAGTCCAAAACATAAAAGAAGAAGAAGACTGTGACATACGGACAGACAGATACCAAAGTCTCGGCATTAGGGTTATTAAATTTATAAAAAAATATATTATAATTTTAATACTTATTTTAATATTAAATTTTGAAATGTGACGTCACACTTTAACGGAGTGTGACGTAATTGGCCCCTAACGGAGATACGGAGTAACCACCACCGATCAAGGTGGTAACACACACAAACTTTCGCATTTATAATATTGGTATGATAGGATTTTATGAAATGGTAAAGTTGTATGCCTGTATGTTTGTAGAAAATAATCTTTGAAACTGTTGGTTTGGTATCAAATTATAAATTTAAAAACTCCGTCAACAAAACCGCAAATTTTCAACAGTTTTCCATAAATTCCAAAAACTTAACCGAAGCTTTCGAAAGTTTTGTATCGTTGGGTAACAAAAGCTGATTTTGCCAACAAGTAAGCCAGGGAAGTCAACTTCTTAAAAAAGTATTTTTAACTATGACTCGAGCGTTTTTTGCTTGTAGGTAACTCGTTAATTAGGGTCCCGTAACTTACTCAAGGAACGCTTTTGCTTATACAATTAAGCGAGACGAGCAAATCGTTCGCCTGATGTTAAAAGTCACGTTTGCTCGTGACAGACCTGCGTCACTCAAAATTATGAATTCTTAGAATTCAAGCCCCTACGCGGCACAGTCAACCTGAGATATTTTAAGACGTTTTCCTAATCTTTTATAAGTAAATGCCGAGCGGCCCTATTTTCAGTGTTTTTTAGGCCGTCTGAAGGCATCTGACATGGCTTGGCGGTTGTTATTAAGGACAAACAACCGGGACCGGAACCGGGGAATTTGTCGTCTCATCCGGCCCACGGTAGCGCCCAGTTGCAAATGCCACCCGCGGTCAGCCGGTCACCCATCCGAAGACTAACCGTGTCGTCAGACCTAATGGGGGGAGAGGGGGTCAACTAAGTGTGACATTGTGTGATATGGGAGTGAGAGGAGTTTGCAGTTTTGTGACATCACATTTAAAATCTATAACATCTAAGTATTAAAAGTGACAGCCCACTAGGGGAGGAGGGCGGGGTAGTCTCACAAATTTGACCTGAGCTGTAGCAAGGACGGGGTCAAAAAATCATGAAATTCGTGTGACGTAATTAATTTATGGGTGGCCCCTTACAAGACGGGGTCATAAAATCATGTTTGTGTGACGGCCCCTTACTGCTTCGCGGTTGGCCGACAAAGGCCCTACGGTTTGTTATTCTACGGCTAAAGATACCGTTACTTAATAATGTCAGGATTTGCATAGGCAATTGACCGTTACTAATTACAATTCATACATACCTAAAGGGATTAATTGACCGAGCGAGCGAAGCGTCTCTGCAACAACTGGCCAAATTTGCTTTCATCTGTCCGGATGTTCGTTTGTTGGTATTCGCGTAGGTACAGGTCGCATTTCTCAACAAATCTCGACGAAACTTACTTAGTATACAGGTTCAACAATTTAATAAATTTTATTGTCATCGGTATTTTTTGATTGGGGGTATTTTCCTCAAAAAGGGGGGACATTTGTTTCACTACATTTCAGTGTCATCACAGTGTTACTTACATACGTACTTTAAGAGATTTATAAATACTGCTTAAGGCCCAGACTTTTACGACGCGATTTAGCTCGCACATGTTAACGTTTTTAACACGCTTTTATTAGTTTCACCTGTATGTATGTATGTAACTGTAACCGACTCCTTTGAGCGCGTTTTTGACCCACTTTAAACGGTCAGATTTCTTTCAAACTTGGTCTTGGTAGATAGGATATCGAGGACCGACGACAATACACTAAACAAAGCGTGTTTTATAGTTTTTTAATTGTAGTTATAAGATCACTGAACGTAGTAATGAAAAATCGTAATCTGTCGAACGGTCTTACGTTTACTCAATGATTGTTTGGAAGATCGCTTCAGGCGATATGGCCGCCTTTCTGGTATCGAATGCAATTCTTCTAAGTCTTAGTTTTTTCTCGTAATTTAGTTGAATTTATTAAATACTAGTGACCTGCCCCGGCTTTGCACGGGTATAAAATATAGCCAATGTTACTCAGGGATAATGTAGCAATGTAATGGTGAAATAATTTTTGAACAATGAATGAATTAATTTTTTTTTTTTGCACGGGTATAAAATATAGCCAATGTTACTCAGGGATAATGTAGCAATGTAATGGTGAAATAATTTTTGAACAATGAGTGAATTAATTTTTTTTTTTTTTTTTTGAATGTTTATTCAACACAAACAAACAAAAGTACAAATCTTTCCTCTTTATAATATTAGTATAGAAAAGTTGTTCATAATTATGAGTACTATGACCCCTTTTCGGCTTTTTGGCCCTTTATGAATAACCCTGTATTTTATGCTCGTACAATTGCTCGAGCGCACTTTCTATGAAGGTATGAAGCTTCACTTCTGGTCGCTATGTATGTGTCCAATAGTTGTCCAGACAACATTCCCGGTTCCTCGGGACACTGATTTGTTGCTCAGTTCACCCCCCCCCCCTCTCCCCCACTTTCCCCTCCGCGGTCTTTACCGCACGGCAGCTTGCAGTCTAACCCTTTTTTACCTCCGACGTAAAAATGACGGGGTGTTATAAATTTGACGTATCTGCGTGTATGTGTGTCGGTCGTGACATCGTAGCTCCCAAACGGATGAACCGATTTGGATTTTTTTTATGGAAAGTTGAATTAGTCGGGTGTGTCCTTACTCGTAGCTATGTTTGATGAAAATCGGTTCATTATATCTTTGGCTGTCTATCAGACACTAACCCGTCTGTCGGACTACCAAAGGCATAAAAGGTGACATCATTACAAGCTTTTATTTAACTTGCCGTGTTAGTATCTTTACGAGTATGTTTGTTTGGGTCAAATTTGCAACTGAATTTCGAACCACTTCCCGATGTCCAATTGAGCTGAAATTTGGCATACCTGTGTAACTCCGATGACGATGCAATAAAAGCTCGTTTTTAAACTTTTGTACTAGCTGAGATAACTTTTTCTAGTGTACTTTTTTAGGTTAACCATATCGTAACAAAACTAAACCTTAATCTTAACCTTAACTTTTTCACAACTGGCCATCTGTGAGCCACGCGGATTCACCCACATGGCAATGTTGATATCTACAACACAACTCAATAAGTAAGTATAATGTATTTATTTAATAACACAATATCTATATATATAAAAATGAAACCCGTTTTCCTTGGTAACGGCATCACGCGTGAATGGCTGGACCGATTTCACTAATTCTTTTTTTGTTGTATTTGTTATTATTAGGAGAAGGTTCTTACGGAAAAAAATATTAAGAAGATCTCTCAGAAATATTGAAAAACCCTAAAAACAGCCCTTTTCTTTTTCCCATACAAACGTTTTTTGACTAAAACGAGCTTTATTGCTATTGTATAAAGTTCATATTGAATTGCAAGCACTCACTGTTGTTTAAGCAATGTAGGTATTAGGTATGTTCCTAACGTCCAAGAGTCAATTTGCACTTTATTACCTCTGTACAAAGTTCAAATTCAATCTTAACTATCAAAACCAAGGAATTTTAAAATTTCGAAGGATTTGACTCGTATCAAATTTAAAAAAAGTTGAAACAACAACAAACTGTCAATGTCAGTGTTTTTTTTTCATGGATGAGTTTGTTTTTGTCAACTGATACACGAAACAAATTCGTACCTATAATCTTAATATATATAAATCTCGTGTCACAATGTTTGTCCTCAATGGACTCCTAAACCACTTAACCGATTATAATAAAATTCGCACACCATGTGCAGTTCGATCCAACTTGAGAGATAGGATAGTTTAAATCTCAAATTATAGTAGCAATTTTAATTTATTGCAAATTATATATATACTGATAATTTTTACTATAAATTGACAAGTTAGCATCAACATACTACGGTTGCTTTAATTACGCAACTTTTGACATTTGACATAGAATTGACGCAATGGCTTTTGACAGGACAACGTCTGTCGAGTCAGCTAGTTGTAATATATGATAAGTATAAAATTGTAAGTAGTGTTTTGTGCAGTGTTTATATTTAATTAGGCAGTACCATAGAGAAGTACTGTATGGCAGTACGAAGTCTGCCGGGTCAGCTAGTGATACAATAAAAATGTTTTAGTTTATTTTTAGTTTATAAATAATATAGTGTATAATTGTCATCGGTCCTCGATATATCTACAAAGTTTGAACGAAATCTGACCGTTTAAAGTGGGTCAAAATCGCGCCCAAAGAAGTCGGTTACAAACAAACATACAAACATATAGGTGAAGCTAATAAAAAGCGTGTAAAAACCTACCGAACCCGTTACTATAATCTACAGCACGCTTGACATATTTATTAAATTTATCAACTAGTCCAAAAACGCGACGGCCTTGAGTCAAGATGTGGCGTTTACTCTTTGGCATCAATTCGAAACTTTATCACTAAGTTAATATTAGATATTATACATAATAATCAATCAACGTTATGTAAACAGGCTGTCCGTAAAGTTGGGTGGCGCCACTATCGGCTTTTTAAATGAAATTACCACTTTCCCATATATACGAGTATATGAAACTACCACTTTCCCGTAATTTGTTTTCGTAATAAAAGAAGCAAATTTAAACTAAAATTTCAAAAATAGCTAACGTTGAACTGCTGAATCCATTTTAATAAAACATGTCTGAGACATTTTTAACCGACTTCAAAAAAGGAGGAGGTTATCAATTCGACTGTATGTTTTTTTTAATGTTTGTTACCTCGTAACTTTTGACTGGGTGAATCGATTTTGATGATTCTTTTTTTACTAGAAAGCTGACGCTTCCCATTTGATCCTATTTCAACTTAGTCCAGTTCTGATAATGGTATCCCTGAGAAAACTATGTCTTATATTTGCATTAAGTACGTGCGCGACAAATAGATGAATAACTCAATAGTCGGTCTCTTGAAGTCGGTTTTTGTTTTTTGTTTTGTAAAAATAATGTTCTTGTTTTAAAGGTGAATTAGTTGGGTGTTCTTAGCTTTTTGATGAAAATCGGTTTTGCCGTTTCAACGAGGGTCTGTTAAATTTTAAATTTAATCTTGTTGAGTTTTGTCATTAGAAACATACTAAAAAACAAATCTTTCTTCTTTAGATTAGTGTTCTTTAACTATTAGTGTAGTGTAGATTATAAAATATGAAATCAAAACTCCACCTTCCTGTTTACGAATGAAATTAGAAACAGTCAAACAGGCGATTGTTTCCCTCTCACTCGCTTTCGTGACATTGAACTTTAGGAATGCGTAACGGGACCACACCGGTAACTACGAGTATAAAGGAGGTTGTATACCATTGTAGTTAAAGTTAATTTGATCTCAAATTAACAAACTTAAAATGTAAAGCCTAACGATCACGAGCCTTATTATCACCACCACTATAATCCACAATCCCTTGACCGATTTTACTCATAATATTTGAATTACAAAAATTGTATTTCTTGTTTTTATTTGATGCTATTGAGTGACGAATTGAATTGTAAACGAAATATGAAAACTAGTGGCTTTGACACATTTTGTTAGATGAATTCTCTGAGTTCATCTTTCTCCCGATGAAGATCACCGAATGTGATCGAAACGTAGTAAAGGACTCGTAACGGGAGTATTTCCGTGTAAATTATAACAAAATGTTGTAAAATTCATTGATTTTGTTTCTTGAATACTTCGCTCGGTCAAATAATTTCACTGAGAAAGTAATTTTACAGGAAAATCTTTACAAATCATCATAGTTATCTGACCGAAAAATTCTAGCAAATCAACGAAGTTTCGATTTTTAGCTGAGTTAAAAATGTAGCAAACATTTCTAAATAAATGATTTGTTTTTGTTTTTATAATTCTTATTAGGTATAGGACTTAAGTATTTTAGTTTCAGTAGAATATTTAATTTTAGTTACTTTATTTTCGTTGATTTATTTTTATTTATGTAGATATTACTTTGATGCCTTTAAATAGATAGATATTTTCGGAAATGATCGAGAATTGTTCGATTTTCGTTCACTTCTATTCGTCAAATCGGTTCAACTCGATAGCTTTTCAAAAGCGAATGCGTAATTTAAAATTCTGATCTCAATGAATTCAAGTGTACAAACACCGTTATATTCGAGAGTAAAAAACGTACCGCCATCCTTTCTTTGGCTTTTCACGGCAATCCAAATAATTCACTTCACTGAACACACTTTAAACTTAATCTTTTCACTCTTCAGTTACACTTTATGCTTTAATTCATTACTAAAACAATAAACTCGATTAAAAGAGGCGATTGTGTCTTGGCGCCTCTTTTTGACGTTAACTTTTTTATTATATTTTTTAATGCGCAGATGCCGGTGTTTTAAGCCAGTGGCACAAGCGCAGACAATGCGGGCCACGATTCGAATTTCAAATCGAGTGCGACGCGCTCCAGCGCATCGTTACTTTTAAACTACATATTTGGTTCTGCTTTTGTTCTTTTTTTCGATCTTTTGTTACTTTTGTGTTCATTTTTTGGAGCTTTAGTAAATGCGTGTTAAGATTGTAAATTATTAGTAGAAATTGATATGTTACTAAATGCATGATATGATTACTTTAGTAATTGCCTGATATGATTTGATTCCATGCAGCATGAATATACGAAAGAAAATGGTGACTTAATCATAAATTTGGTTCAAACTCTTTAAATTTTATTGTGACCAATATGCAACGCAAAGTAACAAAGCAATGTAATATCGTAACTTTTCAGAGCGTTACTTTTTACAGTCACGGCGTTCCCGCTCAAGATCAAGAATGGTTCATTTCACAGAATAAAATGACGTAACGGAACCGGTTTGTCGACTCACACTTGTGCGCTTACGAGTTCTGTTAGCTCGAACTCCCTTAGCTTATAATTATATAAATAAATTACGTGTCACGTTGTTTGTCCGAGACTCCTAAACTACTTAACCGATTTCAATCAAATTTGCACACCGTGTGCAGTTCTATCTAACAACAGATAGGATAGTTTTTAGATTTTTTTTTTAAATCTCAATTTATAGTGTCTACCCGTGCGAAGCCGGGACGAGCCGCTAGTCATATATATAAAATTCTCGTGTCAGAATGTTAGTTACCATACGGCTTCCAGTTCCTTCCAGTTCCAGTCCTCCGAAACGGCTTGACCGATTTTTATGAAAATTTATAGGTATGCATATTCAGTAGGTCTGAGAATTGTCTACTATTTTTATACCCCTAAGTGATAAGGGTTGTCCACCCCTAACATTTTATTTTTTGGACAAAATTTTTATTTTTTTATAATGTGGCTTATGTGGTATTAAAAATACATACATCATAGTAGTGGTAGGGCTCTTTTGCAGAGCCCGCCTGGGGAAGTACCACACCTTTGCCAGTTATTCCACCGCCAAGCAGTAATGTGTAAACATTACTGTGTTCCGGTTGGAAGGGCATTGTTTCCAGTGAAATTACAGGGCAAATAAGAGATTAAACATCTTATATCTCAGGGTGACGAGCGCAGTGCTGTGCCGCGCAAGGTCTTGAAAAAATTCTTGGTGGCACAGACCTGTTTATGGGCAAACGTGACGTTTAACATCAGACGAGCGATTTGCTCGTCTCGTCTCTCAATATCATAAAAAAAAAAAAAAAAAAAAAAAAGCTGATTTTTTTTTCTCGTGTTCCGGGTTGGTCCCATATTAAAAGTTGTTCATAATTATAAGTACTATTAGCTCTTTTCGGCTTAGCATAACCCTTTCTGAATAACCCTGTATATAAAAATGAATCGATGTTCGTTTGTCTCGCTAAACCTCGAGAATGGCTGGACCGATTTAATTTATTTTTTTTGTTCGCTCTAATACAGGGGTGGTTTAAAAGAAAAAAAGCGAGTGAAACCACGGGGTGCAGCTAGTCATAAATAAAAATATAGACGTAAATAATCAAAAAACGGTTTTTATTTAGACTTAAACTTAAAAAAAAATTACAAAACTTCATAAACAACGCAAATAAATTCGGTTTAGGAAGGTAGCAGTAAATTTTATAGGCTTTATTTGACAGATCTAAACTGACAAAAATGTATCTGTCTCTGTTATCGCGGTACATTAGACAAGGACAACACTATAATCAGTTTGTAAATGTTGATTTGGCCGCGTTACTGAGCTAAGTGTGGCATATGCGCCACAATTAAACGGGACATCGTATGTACAGCGGCGTCACCTCTACACAATAGCTCAAATACAAATTCATTATTTTACTTTAATGTTATTGTTTTGGAAAATATACAAGGTGTTGCAGAAAGGTGTAGTAAAACTAAAGAGTGTTCTTCTACACGTCAAAATGAACAACTTTTAAAAAACAAGTTTGCTGAATTCGAGAAAGAAAATATCGAATCTCCATTGAAAATTGAAACATAACTATTTTTTTTTCTCGAATTTAGCAAACTTGTGTCACTAAAGTAGTTCACTTTGACGTGTAGAAGAACACCTTAAGGTATTACTACACCTTTCCGTTTCACCTTGTATAATTAAAAAAATGACCGAGCGAAGCAAAGGCCTCAGAGCCTTTTGTCTCGGTCACGTGGTACAAATCCTTCCATTACCCTATTATTAGGCCCAAGTTTGAAGGCATTTTAAGACAGATCTAAACTAACTAAAAATATATCTGTCTTTATCATTGCAAGCCATTAGACAAGGATGCCAATAGTTTTAGAAAATTTAGATCTGTCTTAAAAAGCCTTCAAACTTGGGCCTATTATACTAATATTATGTTTATTATCTTAATTAATCACAAAATAGTTATTGCACGTAATTTTCAATTAGGAACATTGTTTTTTCAACTCGGTACACATCTTATTTTAATAATAAGTCACAAAACTTAGAACCCCTTCCACCCCCTTGTCACACAATGTCACACTTCGTCGACCCCCTTCTTCCCCCTTTACGTGTGACGTAATTTATGCATGCCCCCTTTTCTAAGGTTTTCTCTCAACTGTATTTTAATTTTTTCTCGTTCCAATCTTTGCTTTTTACTAATCATTATTACTCTTTTATACATCCGTTTTTTTGTACCAATTGGCTGAACAAATTTCGATGAAGTTTTACCTGTTTTACCATCCTTGTGCTTGCTCGTTTCTGATGAAAACCTTTGCGATTTACGCTGCGAATTTAAAGCTTTTGTGTTAGGATTTTGCTGCGCCATCTTCGATGCGAATTCTTTAGTTTTGTCGCCATTTTTCTTAACAGTTTCTTTCATACTTTGGCTAGTACTGCTATCTCCATAGTTATGCATACCGAAATCGGTCCTGCTTTCCAAATCCGAAAAATCTTCAATGTTTTCTCGTTCCATTTTATTGTATATCTTTAAAAATTGCCAGAATTCAATATCAGCTCCCCGAATGTTGTTTTCGTAGAATTTCTTCAGTTCTTCGTCGCATTTGTGATTGTTTTTGATTGGCTGAGGCTTGGCGAGGCGGTTCACCGTGTTTTTTACCTGGTACAAAAAAAATAGAATTTAAAAATATTAAAAAACTGGTCAAGTGCGAGCCGGACTCGCGCACACAGATTTCCGTACCATTATCTACAAAAAAGGCAAAAAAAATAATGTCTCTTGAATGGAGCCCCCTTAAATATTTATTTCATTTTGTTTTTTGTTGTTATAGCGGCAACCGAAATACATCATCTATGAAAATTTCAACTTTCTAACTATCACGGTTCATGAGATACAGCCTGGTGACAGACGGACAGCGAAGTCTTAGTAATAGGGTCCCGTTTTACCCTTTGGGTACGGAACCCTAAAAAGATTAGACAGTGGGAGAAAAGAAGAGTAATCAATAATCATCCCATAAATACCTTCGGTACGTCGCTAGTTTTGATTTGGTCTCTCCGCTTCTTTCGTGGCGCAAAAGGTTTCTTGTTGGGGTCGTGGCGACGACTGTGCAGCCTAAGAGCGGCAAAATTCTGAAACAAGTTGATAATTAAATAAAATTATTGTTAAAAATAAGCTTTTATTGCATTGTCATCGGAGTTACACAGGTATACCAAATTGCAGCTCAATCGGACATCGGGAAGTGGGTCAAAATTCTATTGCAAGATTTAACCAAAGCCGTATTGTATTCTGTGCACAAACAAACAGGGCAAGCAAACAATAAAAGCTTGTTTAAAAAGAAATAAGTAACCGAGCGAGCGAAACATACAGTATAGCTAACAAGTTCATACTCTAGGGGTGCTAAATATTCAAAGGATACACTAACTAGTCCATACTCTAGAGGTGGTAACCCCATGCTACCTGTGCCGCTAACAGGGAGTTTGCTCAATTGCTGCTCAGTCGGCATTTCCTGGTCTAGAGGTGCTAAGTAGTCCACACTCTAGGAGATTTTTAGCACCTCTTAAGTATGGACTAGTCCATACTTAAGAGGTGCTAAAAATCTCTAGGGGTGCCAACATTTTAGGGGTGCTAACTACTCCACATTACCTGACAAATCTTCTCGCAGTCTCGACACGGGAACAGTATCCGCACCCCCCGCCCCCGCGCGAGTCGCCCCAGCACCCCCAGCCGCTCTATATAGCTGCCACTAACAGGGACTTTGTTCAATTCCTGCTCAGTAAATTCTGGCATTTCTTGATAGCTGAAACCATTTAACACAATCATGTATACAGGGTTATACAGAAAGGGTTTGCTAAGCTAAAAAGCGCTCATTGTACTCATCATTATGAACAATTTTTACTATGCGACCAACCCGGAATTCGCAACGAAAAAAAATCAGCTGTTCCATACAATTTGTCGAGTTTCATTGACATTTTTCTATGGAACAGCTGATTTTTTTTTCGCAAATTCCGGTTTGGTCCCATAGTAAAAGTTGTTCATACTGATAAGTACTACAAGCCCTTTCTGTATAACGGTGCAACAACTCTTTATTTATAATTTTACACCGCAAAAGTGAAATCACAAACATAGTAAAACATATAAGAGAAACGCACAAAAGACGGTCTTATCGCTAAGAGCGATCTCTTCCAGACAACCTTAAAGTTTTCAAAAAATAAAAGACCCGTTTTATCAAAAAAAAAAATTGTTTCAAGTTACATTCAATGAATAAATAAATAATAAATAACGTTTCACACTCATAGCTCCCCACTAGGATACCCTGTGTCGGATGCCATGAAACACAAAGACAAGGACAACTAACACCCAGACCCAGAGCAGATATTTAAATTCATCATTCTAGGGTCTTTCTCAAATGTGAAAACGGGTCTTTTATTTTTGACAACTACAGGGTTATTCATAAAGGGTATGCTAAGCCGAAAAGGGCTCATAGTACTCATCATTATGAACAACTTTTACTATGGGACCAACCCGGAAATCGCGAAAAAAAAATCAGCTGTTCCATAGAAAAATGTCAATGACACTTGACAAAATGTATGGAACAGCAGATTTTTGTTGTTCATGTTTGTTTTTGTTGTACTATGAGCCGTTTTCCGCTTGGCATAGCCTTTATGAATAACCCTATATAGTAGTACTTTGAACTCGTACCTGACATCAGCAGCACACTTCTCCACGATCCACTCCGTCCCTTTCTTTACCAGCCTCGTGTTCGTCACCGCCATGTCCCGTCGCTCTCTGTTCCGCTTGTCTATATCTATTGCCGCCGAGTTGTTTAGCATTTTCACTGAGGGTATGATTTCTAGGACCGTCTCTTCCAATCTGTAGCAGTATTTTGAACCTGAAATTGTTATAAGATAACTAGCTGACTCGACAGACGTTGTCCTGTCAAAAGCCATTGCGTCAATTCTATGTCAAATGTCAAATGTCTATTCTCATGCTATTGCGTAACTATAGCAACCGTAGTATGTTGATGCTAACTTGTCAATTTATAGTAAAAATTATCAGTATTATATAATTTGCAATAAATTAAAATTGCGACTATAATTTGAGATTTAAACTATCCTATCTCTCAAGTTAGATCGAACTGCACCCGGTGTGCAAATTTGATTGAAATCGGTTAAGTAGTTTAAGAGTCCATTGAGGACAAACATTGTGACACGAGATTTATATACATTAAGATTTTAATAATATTTTTGAAGACAAGCTTTTGTTGCATTGTCATCGGAGTTGCATAGATATACCAAATTTCAACTCAATCGGACATCGGGAAGTAGTTCAAAATGCAGTTGCAAGATTCCACCCGAACAAACATACTCGTAGTTATCATTGCAAGTTAAATAAAAGCTTTTAAAAATGGGATTGCCTACTTTTGTCATGGAACTAACTATTTTTGTTCAAAAAAAAAAAAAACGACTGCCTTGTCCTTTTTGAATAAATTTTAAACTTTTTAAGAAGCCGGCTTGACATAACATAATTATTTTGTCCAAATTTTATTGTGAGTTTAGATACCATTGTCAAGTTTTAGGTTGATTACACGTTACGAGTACAATGGTGAGACAGTGAATGAGCACACTCGGCCGAGTAAACAAATCCTGGTCCTAGTATCTGTCTCGCCTCGACAAACTGTTTATACAAACCGAGTACTCGGCCGAGGGCACTGTCTCGCCACTGTACACGTTACGTGTAATTAACACATAAACTAGATATTTTTTTAGTGCAAGAAGTCATTAACTGCATGAAAACTAACGTGATTTTGACGCATTTTGCCTGATTGACATGGGAATACTCAAGTTTTTAACCGACTTCAAAAAAGGAGGAGGTTATCAATTCGACTGTATGTTTTTTTTTTTAATTATTATTTTTTTTTTCTTATGTTTGTTACCTCATAACTTTTGACTGGGTGTTTCGATTTTGATGATTCTTTTTTTATTAGAAAGCTGTCGCTTCCCATTTGGTCCCATTTCAATTTAGTCCAGTTCTGATAATGGTATCCATGAGAAAACCATATAAGTCTTAAATTTGCATTAAGTACGTGCGCGACAAATAGATGAATAACTCAATAGTCGGTCTCTTGAAGTCGGTTTTTTGTTTTGTTGTTTTGTAAAATAATGTTCTTGTATTGAGTCGATACTGCGACTAGTTCCGATCACATTCGGTGCTCGTTTCCAAGGAATGATTACAAGCGTGATGCTCGAAGTTGCGTCCAGTCTGCCGCTGAGTTTGCAGTTAATGACTTCTTGCAGTAAGCAGTGGTTGTGCTTACCTTTCCCATTGTCTCGTTCCAACATTTTACTGTGCGGTATAGTGATATGTATGCCATGCTTGTTCCGCATATGCCTGGCTATGCTGCTGCTGACCACGTGACCGCAAGCAGGGCATTTTGATAATGTCGTGCTGCTGCAAATATCGAAATGGGATGCGCAGTGAGACAGTAGGTCTTCTTTGGTTGGATATAGCTGTAAGATATAAATAAATGCTGTGAGAGGAAAATGAGTCAATATTTTAAAAACAAGCTTTTATTGCATTGTCATCGGAGTTACACAGGTATACCAACTGCTCAATCGGACATCGGGAAGTGGGTCAAAATTCAGTTGCAAGACTTGACTTGAACATACATATTTAAGTCTTGACGGGTTCTTTTCAGAGAATTTGAACAAATGCTTGGGGGTTTATAAGACTCTTCCCTCCTTAGTGTGCCGTCACAAATTTTGCCCATAAACTTCACAAACTTCACCCATAAATCATGAATTAAAAAAACTCGTACTCATACTTAGATATTAGATTTTGAAATGTGACGTCGAAAAACTTAAGACCGTCACACGATGTCACACTTCATCGATCCCCTCCGTCCCCCTTTAAGTGTGACGTAATTTATGAATGACCCCTTGTTTTAAAAATATATATTGAGTGTACTTGTTGTAATGTGGATTTTATTACTAAGATTACATACCTTAAAACAGACATAACATTGATGGGTTTGGAATTTCATCTTCTTGCTGGGCGCGGGCTCCTCTTCTGAATTTGGCTCATTATTACTATCAGAATCTGAAATATCGTCGTCTGAACCACCATCTTCATTATCATCTTTATCATGGTCAGCATTTTCATTAATTTTTACATGATCTTCGTTGTCATTTGAAATTATACCTTCATCTGTGTTATGTGTATTGTTGTCATCTTCTGTATCATTGTGTTTATCATTTTTTCCGTTACTTTCATAATTTTCGTCTTGAGCACTAAGATTGATTTCATTATCATCATTTGTGCTATTAGCTTTATCATTTGAATCGTTGTTTTTATCATTTGTACCATTTTCTTCATTGTCTATTAAATTCTGTTTATCATTTGGTTCGTTATCTCTATTTGTATTGTTATTTCCATTATTTAATGAGTGACCATCATTGATTCTCCGGTTTTCACCTAATGGCTCGCTTTCAACATTTCCGACTTTTTTATTATTATTTTGACTCTCTACAATATTTTCTAATTTATTTTCTAAGCAATAATCTATTAGTTCATTTGTTGAATTAACTTCGTTTTCAGTGTTTTGGTCACTTACAAAGGCTTCATTTTCATTAGAAATAATATTTTGAGGATTTTCTTTGTTCTTATTACGATCATCTATAGATTTATTTATATCAATAGAACTTTCATGAGCACTATCATTTTTCTTCCCACTTTCGTTTTGAGTATTTGCATCCTTCAAATTATTCATTTGAAAGTATTTTATTTTCTTTGCTGGCTCTGAAAATGGGTAAGTTTCAAGATAAATTGAAATTTTATACTGGGTTATAAGAAAAGGGCCTAAGCTGGAAAAGCCTCATGGTTTCTTTAAGAACTACTTTTACTACCATGAACTTACCAACCCTGAAATGGACGAAATCGTGATATCCTTACAATCCTGTTTGATACTTTTAACGATTTATTTTTCGGAGTACCTCTTTATAGCGTGGATGGCTTGACAGATTTTGAAGTACGAGATGTCGTTAGATAGTTCTTAAAATCTGGAGTATCATAGGCTACATTTTGTCGTTGGCTTTTTCAATTAATAAGATTTACACGTGTCAATTTTAATTTAAGTTAATTCGTTTTAATTTCTTACCTTTCTTCGCCGCCTCGGCCGCTGCTTTCTTCATCCTCTCATTATACATCTGTCTCACTCTCTCCAACTCGAATCTCTCGCGCCGTCTCTTTCTCCGCATAATCTGTGCTTCTTTCCTCAATTTCTTCTCTAACAACTTCGCTTGTGTAATCTTCTTTCTCTCTAATATCTTCTTTGCTTTTTCTTCTTTGGCGTTTTGTATTACTTCTTTTATCTTTTGCGCTACAGACGCTGCTTGTTGCTTGTCGGTTACCTCTATTTGTGGCCCTGGTATTAATAAAAAAACATATTGAAAAATAAATAAGGTTTTATTACATTGTCATCGGAGTTACACAGGTATACATAATTTCAGCTCTGGGACTAAAATTCAGTTGCGAAAAAATAAAACTGAAAGGGTCCGGTATCTAAGGGTAACTCGAGACTCCGGTATCAATACTAATATTATAAAGAGGAAAGATTTGTATTTTTGGATGTTTGTGTGGAATAAACTCAAAAACTACTGGACCGATTTCAAAAATTCTTTCACCATTCGAATGCTACATTATCCCAAAGTAACATAGGCTATATATTTTTTCTTTTTTTATCCACAGCGAAGCGTGGCAGGGAACAGCTAGTCTGTCTATATGTCACAGCTAGGGCATGCAAAACCCGACAGTTTTTAAAACCCGGTTTTTTCGGGTTTTCAATTTTAAAAACCGGTTTTTTCGGGTTATTCGAGTTTTTTTTTTATTTGGGCTTAATATATATACTATATTAGTGTGTTTAAGTAAAAAAAGGCTGAAATGTAGTAAAAATATGCGTTTATTTTCGAAATCTTGTTCCTTGACTATATTTTCGAGATCAATCAGGTAACATTTGGTTTAAGTACACTATACTCACTCACGAATAAATCTAAGTAACAAGCCTACATAAAGCGAGCCTCTAATAAGTAAAAGTATGAATCGTTAAAACCTCTCTAACTCAAACCCTTAGTAAGTTACAAACTCGATAATTTAAATTATTTAACATTTCCCTTGTTCTTTAAATTTTCGAGGTTCTACTGAATGAGGTATTCTAATGGTTGTTGATTTAGCTATATTAAAACAAAACATGAAACTCGAGAAAGAAGATGGCTATAAATTAAAATAATTAAAATATTACCGGAAACCAAGTTTATACAAATTATTAAAATTATTATACAGCCAATCCGTGGTTCAAAAGAATCGCATTAAGTCCATCAGGAACGTGCTGAAACTGAATCCACCAAAAAAGAGAGAGGAAGAGTATGTGACCCGTGATTACGTGATACAAAATGTACAAATGCAACTGATCACAGGAGAGATCACTGTTGGACATATTATTTTTAGATATGTTAAGTTAAAATGTAATATTACCTACATTACTACTGATTTCTTATCAGAAACTAATTATTAAATCCAAAACCTATACAATAAAATAAATCTAATTCCTTTTTAAATTTTTTCTTTTCATTTTTTTCCTATTGGTACTTGATCAATTTGATCATAGTAGAAATACGTGGAAGTAAAATATCCACGCTTCCCCCCTAGTAGTAATAGGTGGGAAAAAAAACATTCTTCTCTACCAGTAGGGATAGATCAGTAGGGATATGTGGAACTGCCGTCGGGAAGTGGTTCATAATTTAGTTACAAGATTTGACCTAACGAACCAGAACAACATCAACAACAAACAGGGCAAGCTAAATAAAAACTTGTAAATACATATTTTGTGGTAGAAAATATTTAGATTGTGAAAAAACTTCAAAAACACAAATACGTGCGCATCATAAGCGCGTCTGTTTCCTTCACTTGACTGAGTGAGACTGCTTGACAAATAAAATGGCGACGTTGTGCGCGGCTGGCGCGGGAGGTGCGGGCGACGCGAGTTGCGCGAGTGGCGCGCGGGCATTCCCCGTAAAGATCGCCGCATTAGCTTAGCAGCGCTTTACTCATTGGCACTCAATAACTCATACAACAACGTCAAACCAAAGCCTGCTAATACATATATTGCTTTCTAATACCTAATAAGTAAGTATTGTTGTCAGCTAATCAATTTATTTGATCAATAGAGTTGGGAAACGGTAACTTGATCCTGTATTAATGTCTTGGTGGTAGTTTTACATTATGAATGTAAAAACTCGAAAAACCCGAAAAAACCGGTTTTTAAATCTTTAAAAACCGGTTTTTAAAACAGCCGGTTACTCGGTTTTTTCGGTTACTCGAGTAACCGGTTTGCATGCCCTAGTCACAGCCAATTATCTTAGGAACTATAAAAGCTAGCGTTCCAAAATTTGGCATGAGGCTAAAAATAAATTTGTCAATAAAATATTACCTTTCTCCGCCTTCACTTGTTTTTGAAACACATGCTTCAGCAAAAACTCGTCGAAATCGTCTTCGGGTAGGTCTTTGCCCGCGTCCTCGGTGAGGAGGAAGTGGAAGTCCTCGCAGAGGACGCGCTTGGAGTAGGTCACGAAGTCGTTCTCGAGGTTGTCTTCCTCTTCTTCTTCTTCTTTTGTTAAATCAAATAGAATAGAATATAACATTATTGCACATCGAGCAAAGTACAAAAACAATCAAATTACAGTAATTCAGATTGAGTGAATCTTCCTTGCTCACTTATAACTCTGTAATTTAAAAGGAGTGAAGCAACAATTGAGCCTACGAATGAACAAGTGAAAAACGAGCAAAGAACTGAATGAACCTATAATTGAACGATTAGCACTGAAAAAACCTGTGAATAAAATAGTGAAGCACTGAATGAACTTGTGAATGAACAAGTGAAGGAAAAATGAACGATAACGTACCGATTTCGATCTTCTCCTTGCTGACTTCCAACAGCGAGAGTTGAACATCTTCGTATGGATCGTCCATTGGTTCCATTTTGATTTCGATTGACGGTTTACTCTCTTTCCTGTAAACAAAGTGTTTAGCGATGTTATAAAGGGTTATAAGGAAAGGGTATGCTAAGCTGAATTAATACTGTGACCCTCTTACGCTAACGTAATCTTTCCTTTTAGAGTCTGGCTAACGAAAGTTGATGGTGACCAAGAGCGGCTTTACAAAATTTCAGAATGGCAGCCCTAAACTGAAAAGGAAAGTTGGAACAACTCATTTTGATACTTTAACAATTATTTTTGTTCTAGAGTGAGTGAGTTAAAGTGAGCTGTGTGAGTGCGCTTTGTCAGTATCAACTTTCGTTACCCAGACTCTAAAATGTCTTAGTTTAATATTATAAATGCATTAGTTTGTGTGTGTGAGTGTGATCTGTGGTATAGTTCGTTCACTCACTTGGTCCTTCGTCGCCTGGGCTTGTACCGCATTTTGTGCGTCTTCAAATAATGTGACCGTAGATAGGTGAGGCGCTTGTATGTCGTCTTGCAGATTTTGCAGCGGAGATCCTGAAACAGTGGGTTTTTGTCCGACGTAAAAAGACGTGTGTTGTGTGTTATATAGAGTTTTTAGGAAAGTGTATGCTAAGCCGAAAAGGGGTCATATACTCATCATTATGAACAACTTTTACTATGGGACCAATCTAGAATTCGCGAAAAAAAAAATCATACATATTGTCGAGTGTCATTGACATTTTTCTATGGAACAGCTTTTTTCGCGAATTTCAGGTTGGTCCCATAGTAAAAGTTGTTCATAATGATGAGTACTATGAGCCTTTTTCGGCTTAGCATACCCTTTAGAATAACCCTATATTAGAGTTTTTAGGAAAGTGTATGATAGGCCGAAAAGGGGCTCATAGTACTCATCATTATGAACAACTTTTACTACGGGACCAAGTCAGAAATCGCGAATAAATAATTCCGCTGTTCCATAGAAAATATCAATGACACTTGACAAAGTGTATGAAATGTATTTGGTTTTTCGCGATTTCCGACTTGTTCCCATAGTAACAGTTGTTCATGACAAGCACTATGACCCCTTTGCGGCTTTTTTTTTACGTAATTGAGTGACGAGACGAGCAAATCGCTCGCCTGATGTTAAACGTCACGTTTGCCCATAACAGGTCTGCGGCACTCAGAACGCAGAATTTTGAACCAACTCGCTGAATTTAAGACCTGCGCGGCACAGCACTCCGCTCGACACCCTGAGATATTGTTTAATCTCCTATTTGCCCTAAAACTTCACTGGAAACAATGCCCTTCCAACCGGAACACAGTAATGTTTGCACATTACTGCTTGGCAGTGGAATAACTGGCAAAGGTACTTCCCCAGGCGGGCTCTGCGAAAGTTACCGTTTTATGGTTGATAGACCAAAAACTCGTACGAAACGCTTTGATTCCACCTTTATTGTGCGAACCGCTAGGGTGTGGAATGCTTTGCCTTATTGGGTGTTTTCCGATAGATATAATCTAGGTGTCTTCAAGTCACGAGTGAATCGGTTTCTTCTAGGCAAGCATGCTCCATCGTAGACCGTATCGTTGCTTACCATCAGGCAAGATGGCGGTCAAGTGCAAGCCTATTACTGAAAAAAAAGGAGCCCTACCACTATAAAAACGTATCACACCGTTTTCTTATAACTCAGTAAGTAACCACCGCAACACTCACTTCACTACAGCGGCCGTATTTCAGATGCATAACAATGCTGGGCTTGTTGAAGGTGGCCAGGCCGCAGTGGTCGCACACGAAACGCTGTTTGTCGCCCGTGTGCTTCTGCTTTATGTGGTTTATTAGGTAGTTCTTTGTGTAGAATCTGTAACAAATGCAGAGTATAAGTTGATTTTGAATGATATTTAAAAAAAAACACGCTTTTTGACATTGTTATCGGAGTTACCAAATTTGAGCTAAATCGGGCATCGGGAAGTGGTGGCATCGGTCCCGTGGTAAAAGTTGTTTCTAATGATGAGTTCGGCTTTTTCCTTTTCGACTTAGCATACCCTTCATGAAAAACCCTGTAGATTGAAGTTTTATATTCGAAATAAACTATTGATAAACAACGAAATTTCGATTCAGATAAAAAATCACCTAAAACCAAAGTACTTTATTGTATCAAACTTGAACGAAAAACATGCATTATTCTGCAGTTTTAAGCCTACATTTCACTATTGCTTTGACTGGTATGTTTTTGACTGAAAAAACGAGACAAATAAAAATAAAGAAAAAGCGGAGGTACGGGTAACTGGGAAATACATAAGGGATCGTCTATTAATCACATGAGGCTCGAGTAGGGGTGGGGGGGGGGGGGAAGGGGTGGGTGTACGGGTTTCGAAACACATCACTAAATATCATGAGCGGGAGGGGGGTTTAGATAAATATCACGTGTATTTTCGTTAAATTCCGAAAAATTCACAAACAAAATACACGTATAGGTAATTTATAACCTGACAATGTATCATCAGCGAGGAGGGAAGGGGTGAAAAAGTTGCTAAAAACATCACGTGAATAATGAATGACCCCTAAAGTAGATACTCAAGACAAATTCACAGTCAAATATAGACTTTAAAATAATAATAGAACAGAAGAGAGAATAGGAAATTGGATTCTCAGAGTGAATAGGTATCTTCTAAATCTGCGTGCTTCATCTTCGACCACATCGTCGCTTACCAACAGGCGAGTTGGTGGTCAAATGATTTATTAATTATATTTTTTTATAACTAGCTGCGTCCCGCCTAGCCTGTGTGTAAATCCAGACCATGAACGACCTTTATTTTAAATTTCATGTAAATCCGTTCAGTCGTTTTTGCATGAAAGAGGAACGAACATTCTTACAAATTTTCGCGTTTATAATATCAGTAGGATAAAGTGGCAAAGTGTATGGGAATGACATTTCTGTCATAGTCTAATGTATGGGAATCCATACATTTTCTACTTTTTGATAGCGTTTCTATTATAGAAATCCAACTTGGCTAGAGGGGCAGGTTTTATATTTAGGACCTTCGTTCTGTGACAGTAGGATCAACGCCAGAGGAACAATATGAATCGGTCCGAGCCCACCGTTGTTTACTCGGCCAGAGTTCCGAGCCGGCCAGCCGCCGGCAGAACATACCAGATTTCAACAAACTCAACCTCAAGGAGCTGTGAGTTGATGTTATCCGATTTGCAGGATCAAAATCAGCTGTTCCATAAATTGTCGAGTGTCATTTTGTTGTTGCCTTTGTTTTCCGGGATAAAAGTAGCCTATGTGTTAATCCAGACCATGAACGTCCTTCACTTCAATGTTCAGGCGTTTTAGAGTTCATCTATATATATAAAAATGAAACCCGTTTTCCTTGGTCACGGCCTCACGCGTGAATGGCTGGACCGATTTCACTAATTCTTTTTTTGTTGTATTTGTTATTATTAGGAGAAGGTTCTTACGGAAAAAAATATTAAGAAAATCTCTCAGAAATATTGAAAAACCCTAAAAACAGCCCTTTTATTTTTCCCATACAAACGTTTTCTAACTAAAACGAGCTTTATTGCTATTGTATAAAGTTCATATTGAATTGCAAGCACTCACTGTTGTTTAAGCAATGTAGGTATGTTCCTAACGTCCAAGAGTCAATTTGCACTTTATTACCTCTGTACAAAGTTCAAATTCAATCATATCTATCAAAACAGTGAGCGTTTTATACTGATAATTTTTACTATAAATTGACAAGTTAGCATCAACAAACTACGGTTGCTATAGTAACGCAATAGCATGAGAATAGAGGTTATAACAAAGAGTTCCTATAATTATTCTCAAGTTCTCAACACCTTTGGTCACGCCATCACGCGTGAACGACTGGACCGATTTCAATTTACTCTACGTTTATCCCAAAGTCTACCCGTGCGAAGCCGGGACGGGCCGCTAGTTAGTAATAAACATACATACCTTTATAATATTAGTAGGATTCCACGTAACGAATACAGTGACGAGACAGTAAATGGTATATTCTGCCGAGCAAACAAATTATGGTTCTAGTGACTGTCTCGCCTCGTCAAACTGTTTATACAAACTCTCTCAAAATTGTACTCGTTACAGGGCCAAGGTCAGCTGTTCCATACATTTTGTCGAGTGTCATGTTCAGAGTTCTGGGTCTGGGTGTTAGTTGTCCTTGTCTCTGTGTTCCATGGCATCCCCGACACAGGGTATCCTAGTGGGGGAGCCATGAGTGTGAAACGTTATTTGTTTTAGGGAAAAAATGAGGCCGCTGCAACTTTCTCCCGAACGCAACCCTAGCGCAGGGTACGACCCCAACGAGGGTTACGAACCGTATTGGAAAGGCGGCGAGTGGACCCTCGACAAAGACTATATCAAGAACACATTGCTAAAACTAGACCCGGAGGCCGCACACGATGGCTATTGCGGGAATCAATGCAGTGACATGTTCAAAATGTGAGCTTTGATAAATTTTATCTTTCCACCTGTTTTATCCCGCGCGTAAGTGACAAACATAAATATTTGATCATGCAGTAAAATGTTTGTTTTTTAATTCTACTATAGGCTCTCGTTTCCACTGTTCCACTCTAGCAGCACGCACGACAAAGGTGAAATAAATTATCTTTCCGCTGGTTTTATCCCGCGCGAAAGTGACAAACACAGCCATATTTGATGATGCAGTGATATGTTTAAAATGTGACCAGTAACGGGCTGTTGATAAAATAATTATCACATCATTATCATTATCATCATTGGTTTTATCCACGCTTGAATGTGACAGAGGTTCGAGAGATATTGCGGCAAATAATGCAGTTGTTATAGCGGCAACAGAAATACATCATCCGTGTAAATTTCAGCTAACTATCACGATTCATGAGATACAGCCTGGTGACAGACGGACAGCGGAGTCTAAGTGATAGGGTCCCGTTTTACCCTTTGGGTACGGAAACCTAAAAATGAGACTTGCGCGCGGCTCGACAGAATTAACTTGGAGAAGCACCAAATTTTCAATGTCTCAGTTAAGGTTTTCGTCTTAAGAGAAATTATGAATTTCAGGTATGGCAAAGTTTGCGGTAAAGACAAAGAAGACGTTTATAAAACGTATAACGACTATTGCAAGTTACTAGCTGATGACTGCGATAAAGAAAAGAGTAAATATTAACAAAAAACTTTTTGAAACTAATAGTTCGCGGCGCACTGAGACCTAACAGCGCCTAAATCTCGTCAACCCTACGACTGATTTTCACATTCGAACTTAAAAATTGTATTGAAATGAAGTACTTGCTTGCAAAATTATCGTCAAGTTATCGTCGGACAAACATACAAGCGCCGATTTGTTCCCCTACACTCTGAGACCTCACTTCGCTTGGCCAATAAAATTAGTATGAAGGTTTTACCAAAAAATAACATAAGTATAGGTAGGCTACTTTTTGCCCCGAAAAATGAGGTTGCGCAACTAATCTCTACTGATATTATAAATGTGCATGTAAGTTTGTTTGTTGCGCTTTCACGCGAAAACTACTTAACGATCATAATGAGACATTGTACACATATTCTTGGAGGTATTAGAAGTAACATAGGATACTTATAAAACTTATTTAAAAAATTTGACCGCGGGTGAAACCGCGGGGTGCAGCTAGTATACCATAAACCTAGCTGTAACATTCCCAGATTTGTTAATATCAAATATTAAAAAAAAAACAAGCTTTTACACGTACACCAAATTTCAGCTCAATCGGACATCGGGAAGTGGTTCCAAATTCCGTTACAAGATTTGACCTAAATAAATAATAGTTAAAAAAAAAACTAAAAAAACACGCTTTTTATAAAAAACCGAACTAAAAAAATAGAAAATAAAATTTTATAAATTTAAATTAAGAATAGGGTTGAAAATTTCAATAAATATAAATTAATAATAGTGTAAATAAATAAATATATGTATTTTATTTTTAAAAAGCGTGGGGTGCATGGGTCAATAGATATAATTATTTTGTAGATACATTTTGTATTGACAGACACGAGTAGAGTGATTAGCATTTTGATAATATCTTAGAAAGCACCCCACGCTTTTAAAAAAATAAAATACATATATTTATTTATTTACACTATTATTAATTTATATTTATTGAAATTTTCAACCCTATTCTTAATTTAAATTTATAAAATTTTATTTTCTATTTTTTTAGTTCGGTTTTTTATAAAAAGCGTGTTTTTTTAGTTTTTTTTTTAACTATTATTTATTTTTCGCTTTTTAGTTCGATTTGCTAACTATTAACCATCCTTAATATGTACAAATGTGTTGGTGTTATCCGATTTTGGCCGTCTGCTCAAGCAAATTAAAAATAAAATTGAAGCGTACCAAAAAATTTTGAGTAAAAAGATTTGTAGCCGCGTGGTTTCGATCCTCAGACCTCATAAAATAAAATTGATGCGTAACAAAAAATATTGAGCAAAAAGATTTCTAGCGCGTGGTTTCGATCCAGGGACCTCTGGGTTATGAGCCCAGCACGCTTCCACTGCGCCACTCTGTTCTCTGACACGAATGACGAAATTACCATTTGTAAGTTAAACGGTATTAAAAGTTAAAGAAACTTTATAGAAAAAGCGTGTTAAAAAAATTAATAGTAAAAAAAACTAAAAAACACGATTTGTTTAGTGTATTGTCATCGGTCCTCGATATATCTACAAAGTTTGAAAGAAATCTGACCGTTTAAAGTGGGTCAAAAACGCGCTCAAAGGAGTCGGTTACATACAAACATACAAACATACAAACATACAAACATACAAACATACAGGTGAAGCTAATAAAAGCGTGTTAAAAACGACAACAACAAAAACGGCAAGCTAGTAAAAGCTTGCAAAAATAAAAAGCATTTAAAAATAAAAAGCTTGTAAAAATAAAGAGCTTGTAAAAATAAAATCTGTCCCCAGAACTGATGCTAGTCCACCGTGGGGAGTGCGTCTCAACCACAGTATCCTACAACCTCGAGGCTCGAGTCCAGCACAAGACGCACGCCGACCTCGTCGCGGAGTTCTACCACAAGTTCGGTCGAGGCATCGGGAGTGCGGTCTCGCAGACGCAGCCGTGGAAACCCAATACGTATTACGATGATAACAGACGAAGATATTTCACGAAAAAATATTAAAGTTATTATTATTATTTATTTTTTTATCTAACCTATGCTGTCCCACTGCTGGGCAAAGGTCTCCCCAAAGTTATTATAAGGTTTATATAGCAATAGTTGGCAGCAAACTGAATCACACCGACCCTTATATCTCCTCAACCACTCGACCGATTTTGCTCTAACTAAAAGCTTGTAAATGTTTAGTAAATAATTATTTTTACAAAACAAAAAAACTAAAACCGACTTCAATAGACCGACTATTGAGTAATTCATCTATTTGTCGCGCACGTACTTAATGCAAATTTAAGACTTATATGGTTTTCTCATGGGTACCATTATCAGAACTGGACTAAATTGAAATGGGACCAAATGGGAAGCGTCAGCTTTCTAATAAAAAAATAATCATCAAAATCGATTCACCCAGTCAAAAGTTATGAAGTAACAAACATAAAAAAAACATACAGTCGAATTGATAACCTCCTCCTTTTTTGAAGTCGGTTAAAAAAGCTTTTTATTTCAACTAGTTCCAACAGTTCTACTAGCGCGATAATAAACAACGGGGATAATGGTGATGGTGAAAAGTAGCTTAGTCCAGAACAACAAAAACTCACACATGCAAACTTTCGTCACTGTCGTAACTTTAATATTAGTTAAAAGTAAGATTCCCAAGAGTTGAAAGTAAGAACCCAAACTCGATGGGGTGGTGCCATTTTATTACAGTGTTCTTATAGCCACCTTTCGGCTCCATCATCAGATCAGCCATGTCTTTATAATATTGCATTGTCATCCGATTTATACATAATATAATGTACATAACATTAAAAAAATTAAAAAGGCACTCGTTAGTCACGTTTTAGATGTACTCATACTCACTTGACGTGACAGTAGTGACACGTGACGTGTCTCTCGCCGGATGTTTGTTTAGATAAACTCACTTGACGTGACAGTAGTGACACGTGACGTGTCTCTCGCCGGCTGTTTGTTTAGATGTACTCACTTGACGTGATAGTAGTGACACATGACGTGTCTCTCGCCGGCTGTTTGTTTAGATGTACTCACTTGACGTGACAGTAGTGACACGTGACGTGTCTCTCACCGGCTGTTTGTTTAGATGTACTCACTTGACGTGACAGTAGTGACACGTGACGTGTCTCTCGCCGGCTGTTTGTTTAGATGTACTCACTTGACGTGATAGTAGTGACACATGACGTGTCTCTCGCCGGCTGTTTGTTTAGATGTACTCACTTGACGTGACAGTAGTGACACGTGACGTGTCTCTCGCCGGCTGTTTGTTTAGATGTACTCACTTGACGTGACAGTAGTGACACGTGACCTTTTTCTCTCTCGGGTCGTGCGTGTGCATATGTGCTTCAAGTCTGCTCGCGCGAGAGAATTTGGCCCCGCATTGCGGGCACGCTGCGTGCCGCTCCGTCGCGTGAATTTTGGAGTGCTTTCTTAAATCGCTCTGCGGGAGCAAAATGTTCTGGTTCAAATATTTCATTTACGAAATATGTGTTTAAGTGCCTCCGACTGTAAGTAAATAAATAGTCAGATATGAGTATTATGTATTGACTTTTTCGTTTAGTATGTTTTTTCGCGATTTCAGGGTTGATCCAATAGTAAAATAATGTTGTTAATAATGATGAGTATTATAAGCCCTTTATGAAAGAGTCGATCACTAACGTTTTTTTAACAGGCGACTGGTCCATTGGACGGGTTGCCCCGTAACCCCCTTAACTTAGCAGACCCTTACCTTATAATCGTAAATTACCTTGTTCAAAAATGGTAACTAGATAAATAAAACGACCCAAAGTCACAACAAAAGCTTTGAGAATCTCGTCACCGCGTTGCAGGATTTTACACTGCGTGACGCCAGCGCCTCTAGCGTCGGTAACAAGAAACTGCCGAACAGTTTCACACTGAACATCATAGATGGCGCCTCGAGTCATCACCACCACACTAACCTTGTCTTTAAACGCCTTCCCGCAGCCCTTGTGTGCACACGCGTGCGGTCGCTCATTGAAGTGAATGCGCATGTGGCGCGGCAAGTAGCGCGCGTGCTTGACGCGGCGGGGGCAGAGGGGGCATGCGCACGGGGGGGCGGGGGTGTGGACTGTTTGCTGTAAATAGGTTTACTGGTTGGTGTGCAAACGTTACTGTGTTCCGGTTAAAACAGGGGTTAAAACAGGGCAAATAGGAGATTAAACATCTAATATGTCAGGGTGACTTTTATCGTGAAATAGTGGTCTCGCCATTGACGGTCAAGGAGGATGAAATAGTCGTTTTTGTTTCAAAGAGGTTGAATATAACTATAATAATAATAACTAAGTAACTAATATAAAATAATAAAATAAATAAATAACTAATAATAACTAACTAAGTAAACTAATAAATAAGAATAACGACTATTTGCCGCACTGACTGCAGTTTACATTGGAATGATTACACTAGCCGACTGTGGTTTTGTTGCCCTCGAAATTTTAGGAAATTACGAATCGTTTTGTAATATTCACTCCGGTTTATTTTTAAATTTTCATTTTCACATTAGACTAAAAGAGGGCTAAGTAAAAAGTATGTAGTATAGAAATCTGCAGAAATATACAGGGCAATAAAAAAGGTGTTTTGTTGTGTGATTTGTGTTGTGTTGTCTTATATACAATTTTAGGGTTCCGCGCTCGTTTAAAAACCGATGCTTCAGAACTTTCGACAAACGAGTTTTCGCTTTGACAGCTCTATTAATAACAAGATGATTTATTCTCAAAACGGGCGGTAGACGGTTCGAAAACCTCTACTCTAAAATGAAACACGCTCCGCTCGTCCCATACTCACGACGTGTTTCGCCATTTTCCACTTCAGTTTGAATATCTTCCCGCACTCTTCGCACGGATACTTCTTGACCTCCACGTCTAAGTGGTCCAGGTGTTTCTCTGATACGTGGTCCTTCAGTTTCGGCTTACTATCGAATCTGGGTCACAAACGCAAACAAGTAAAAGTTAAAATCATATTTACAAAACAAAAACCTACTTGTAAAAACTTAAACTAATAATTAAAAACAAAAACCGACTTCAAAAGACCGACTATTGAGTTATTCGTCTATTTGTCGCACGTACTTAATGCAAATTTTAGACTTATATGGTTTTCTCATGGATACCGTTATCAGAACTGGACTAAATGGGACCACACAGCGTCAGCTTTCTAATAAAAAAAGAATCATCAAAATCGATTCACCCAGTCAAAAGTTATGAGGCAACAAACATAAAAAAAAAACATACAGTCGAATTGATAACCTCCTCCTTTTTTAAGTCGGTTAAAAAGTAGAAAACTATTTTCACTTTAAAACAAATATTAGTTTCTTTTTCGGTGTCGGTGCCAGTCAAAATCAGCAAAACTGTCTTTGGCTGGCACAGGCACCGATTCGTTAGGCTCTTTTTTGAAGTCGGTTAAAAACTAAATTATTTTACACCACCAAAGAGCCCAAGTTTGAAGGCTTTTTATCAGATCTAAATTTTCTAAAACTATTGACGTCCTTGTCTAATAGCTTGCAATGATGAAGACAGATATAACATAATAATATTTTTAAACGGTTTTATTTAGCTCACCCCGTTTGTTTTATTCTTGGGTCAAATTTAGTAATTCAAATTTCACCCTCTTCCTGTCAACCGATTAATCTGAAATTTTGTATACACTTTGGATTTTGGTGACAATACAATTATGTTTATTCATTATCATTATAAATTCAAGATGGCCGCCGCTACAAAATGGCGGATAACGTAGGTTTTATCGATCCCATCAATATGGGTATCAAATGAAAGGGCTCAACAAGCAGAATACAATATACTATAAAAATTGAAATACAAGATGGCGGCCGCTACAAAATGGCGGATAACGTAGGTTTTATCGATCCCATCAATATGGGTATCAAATGAAAGTGCTCAACCAGTATAATACAATGTACTATATAAAATAAAAACTAAAAACTAGAAAATAAAAACAGGTAAAAAAACTTTCTTTTTTTTTTTTAACATTTTTATATATTTTTATTTTCATTTTTAACATTTTTTTTAACATAAAACCGTTTAACTTAAAAAGTTTTTTTACCTATTTTTAGTTAGTTTAGATCTGTCAAATAATGCCTTCAAACTTAAGCCCAATTAAATGTTTCTACGTAGTTTTGCGCAATAAAGTTTTTTTTAATTTTCATATCGAGATTGGGTTTGCCAAGCTCAAGTGGGAGTGTGCGGGCCACACAAGCCGAATGCACCCGGACAGATGGGCAAAGGTCTCCACAGAGTGGGTGCCCCCGGACAGTCGACCCCCAGGCCGCCCTCCGACGCGATGGCGCGACGAACTGGGGAAGTTTGAAAAGGAATGGACGGTGCTGGCCCAAGACCGGCAGGTATGGAAGAACTTGGGGGAGACCTTTGCCCAGCAGTGGGACAACATATATTGTAACATATTGTTATATCGCGATAACATACTCACATCTTATCACATATCTTACACGGGAACGTCCTGATGATGCCCATGTGCCTGTTCTCGTGTTTCCTCAGGGTAGACGTGTCACGACACGCGTACGAGCAGAACGAGCATTTGAAGGGCTTTTCGTCTGGAACGACGAATGACGGAATGACGGAATGATAAAAAAATATTTAAAATAAAAAATAAAAATTATTTGTGTTTTGATTTTGGTTTTTAATCGGAGTTACACAGGTACCTATACTAAATTACAGCTCGATCGGACATCGGGGAGTGGGTCAAAATTGAGTTGCAAGATTCCACCCGATCAAACAGTTACGAGTACATAGCGTTAAATAAAAGCTTTAAAAAATATATAATACAATTCAATTTTCATAAATCATAGCTTATTCTCAATAATTCCACATTTTCGTCGGTTCAAAACTAAATTCACCGTGACGGAAACTAGCTAATAATCATAATAACAGTCAAATCAATTTGAGTAAGTTGTTTTGTTAATTGGTATTGGTTACTAGGCTGCTGCCGACGAGTCTGCCTGGATATCAAAAGTGGCTTATTCCCAGTAGTTTTACCAGATGAACTACTGAGAGTTTCCTTGCCAATAATTATACTTACTAATAAAACCACTGGGAACTTCTATGAGTTTCCTTCTTTTTTTCCCATTTCTCAACAGGTTGGACTATAGATATAGAAACGAAATATTTTTATTGGCTAAATAATCGACTTCATACATTTTGTCGAGTGTGACACTTTTTATGGAACTGCTTATTCTTTTCTCGATTTCAGGGTTGGTCCCATAGTAAAAGTTGTTCATAATGATGAGTACTATGACCCCTATTCGGCTTAGCATACGCTTGCCTTATTGCCCTGTATAACCACCAAGGGTCCAATAAACAACAACCAACTAACAGTCTCACGTTTTTCTTTGCACATAATGGTAGGTATAAAGAGTTTTAGGCAGAATTACTGCTTGAGAGTGTATAGTTTCAGTGCTTTCGAAATGTTGCTTGTGGTGTACGTTCTGATGATGGGGACGAATCTGGGTGGGTAAGAGAAAAGGGCTTCTCGACGTAAAGAGGTTTCCAGTCTGTTAGGAGTGATTTTATATCGTACCAGCTGCCACCCGGCGGTTTCACTCGCTGTTTTTTTTAATTTGTTTTTTCGTTACTTTTAAACCATCCCTGAACTTTCTCAAATATTTCAAGATCAAAATAAGCGAAATCGGTGTTCCTAACCGTAAATGTAAATGAATCGCTCTTCGTTTGGCTGGCCAAACGAAGAGCGATTCATTTATATATATAAGAAGATTAATCTCATATTGAAAAAAATCAAATTCACCTTTTCCCAATATGACCAATTTTTTTAATGTGTTTGTTTATTAATTTCCGAAATAAAACTGTCATATAAGTGGATAGTCATTAACACTTTATCTGATAATTAACTAAATATTGCGTTCAAGAACGGGTGTTGTAAGTTTGTTTGATTGGTAACTTTGTACGACATGACAATCTAATGGAAACTATCATAGAGGAAAAAGTTCAAGGAATCAGAGGACCAGAAAGACCAAGGAAAACATTCTTAAACCAGATTAAAAAGGCAGATGTCATGTCGTAAAGGGAGGTAAAAGCACTATCAGAGGACCGCATTGCTGGGATACCAGGTCTACCCTTGAAGGGTGATGAGACCTTATTCCACTACCGTATCTCAAGAAATGAATATGATGAACAATGTGGGCGAAAGGAAACCTCCCTGAGTGACACCAACACTTTTCCAGGACTGTGTGTAGCGCACGTGTTCTGTCAAGATGCGCACGCAACAGACTGGACGCCGCTCGGCTACTCTTGTCCGATCAACTGCGCTGCTGTTGTCGCGGCCGTTCAAAGGTGACAATGACAGTGTCATAAGCTTTACTTAAAACTATAAATCTTATAAATCCTTTAAACTTAACCACTGCTCTAAATGCTTTGTGGGAGAACAAGACGGAGAATTTTAAGCAAGTTTTAAAAAGTAAGATCCGAAGTTTTATATCCAACTGTATTGAAAACCGATCACCAAAGTTAAGCAACGGACGACACGGACTATCTTTGGATGGGTAACCGCGGGTTAGCGTTTACTAATTAACGTTAGCGTGGTTTAAATAACACAATAAAACGTAGGCTTCGATAGTTTATTCTATTACAACAACCGTCAAACCATGTCAGACGCTAAGGCAGCTTAAAAATTCTAACACCAAATCTAACCATCTGCACATACGAAACTTTATTACAGGCTGAAAGATATAGACTACGAAGAACTAATGACAGCACCACATTCACCATTTTCGCCTAAAACGATTAACATGACAGAGTTTGAAGATGATTCAGCGGAAGGATCGCATAAAGAAGTAGCATCCAATACGGAGAAAGAAGACACCCCGACAAGATCGAGTAAGTTGACATAAAGAAACGAATCGAAACGAAGTAGAGCTACTAATGTCCTCTCATTCGCACTAGTGTTATTGGGCGATTATGAAAGTGAGATGACAGGATTAGCGGCGCTTTGTCAGATTCGCTTCTTTAACGAGACGGGTCATAGATACATTGCTACAACAATAGCATTGCTTGCTGCAATTTACAAGTACATGTGTATGCAAAACTCATTATCAACTTTTTTAAGTCCTCGACGCAAACATAATATTTGTGTCTCTATCTGTGGCATTGTAACATCAAACGGAGAAATCGATGTTGATTTAAAATTTTTTGAAAAACTGTTCAGCATTTTGAAGATTTCTTCATCAGTTTGCAGGTTTTTTATTTCTAACTTAAAGATTTGTTCTGGCAAGCCGTACTCCGGTCGCCGAACGTTTCAGATGTAACCCAAAGAAGCAGGAAAGAGATAGCGATGAAGCAGCTGTCTCCGTCGCACTACATGCAACTATACAAGCTGTTGCTGAACAAGCGAAGTGGCCGCGAGCTTCGAGCGGCGCTCAAAGAAGCAGAGAAACAGTTTCGGAATGGGCTTTGTCAACTTGTCAAGGAACGAAAGTATGTTAACTCACACTGAAGGAAAGGGCAAAGAACACATGGTCTTTGCACTGTATTTATCCCGCGAGAAAGATAAACAAATCCATCCAGGTTTTTTAATTATTTATTTATACTCTGTCTCAGATAAACTTAGCAAAGAGGCTTCCACACACTGCCTTAGATTCGGGTGAAGCCAAGAAACCTATTTTTGCACGTACGTAGTCGTTTACAAGACGCACACATAAACATATCAATACTCCTTGTAATCCACGCCCACGCCACTGTACTTTTGTATGTACGTGCTAAGTAGAGTTCTTGGCTTCATCCAAATCTAACGCAATATCTATCATATCTTCCTCTGTATACATTTCAGGGGCGACAAATTCGTGCTGGTCGAGAAATGCGCGCTCCGTTCCGTGAAAGGGGAGTTTATTAAGAAGTTTACCAAGATTCTGAACAAGCACACGAGTACTTCATCTGATTTCTTTACTGAGGAAATGACGGCGGTACGTTGCTTTTGAGTGTTTTTAAACCCCAACTCAAAAAGAGTAGTGAAGTTTGACTACTATTAAAGATTTATAAGGAAAGAATATGAAGCCGAAAAAGGCTCATATTGCAACACTATGAACAATTTTTACGATGGGACCAACACGGATTACGCGAAAAAAACAGCTGTTCGATAGGAAAATGTCAATGACACCCGACAAAATGTGTCCAAACCATTTTTGACGTGACAACGTCTTATAAATTGGTTTGCCGGGTGACACTTCAAGAAACTGCGTTACGCTCCGCTCACGTTATGCGCTCACAATGAGAGCGAGTGAGAGGCACGCGTCCCTTCCACTCGGGCATGGTTAGCCCGCCTAAGAGCGAGAGAGACAGACATAAAATTTTGTTAATATGAAATTCAGTGCGAGATTCTTTGTATAAATTAATGTTTTAAATATAATTCTTTGTATAAATAAATGTTTTAAATTGTTACTATTATTTCATCCTTCTTCCTACTATACGAATGAATATTCACATTAAAATTATTTTACCACTCAAAGTCGTTGTCACGTAAAACTTTCGCCCGTATACCGACTTTACAGGCAACCAATTTTTTTTAGGCTATTGAGTGACGAGACGAGCAAATCGCTCGCCTGATGTAAACGTCGCGTTTAACAGGTCTAACCTATAATTTATTTAATCTATTTGCCCTGAAATTTCACTGGAAACACTTTTAGTTTTGCATGGTTTCATTATTTTTATATTTCCAGAGGCTTCTAAACAAAATGCTAGGCGACACCGCCGCCATAAGGCCAGGCGTACTCAGCGTCCACAAGATAATGTCCCGCCTCGCGCGCGCGCTCTCCACACAGAAGGTGCGGGGCCGCGCCGCCGAACACACCGTAACCTTGCGATCGAAATACTGTCTTAACGTGTTCGTGCCTGGCTGCTTTTGTATGATTGGGTATGGATTATTTTGAACTACCCACATTTTTTACAAATATTTGAATCCAGGGTACACAAACATTTTCTGGGATGAAAATTAGCTATGTTAATCCAGGGTAAACCCACATTTTTTGGCATTAAACGTAGCTATGTTAATCTAGGGTATAAGCTACTTAAATGCCTAATATCGTCTGAAATTGGTTCAACCATTTTTTGCGAGGATTCAGAGAATCCTACACAAAGTTGTAAGCGACTTAAGGCCAGGTGTAGGTACTCAACGTCTACAAGATAATGTCCCGTCTGGCGCGCGCTCTCCACACAGAAGGTGCGGGGCCGCGCCGCCGAACACACCGTAACCTTGCGATCGAAATACTGTCTTAACGTGTTCGTGCCTGGCTGCTTTTGTATGATTGGGTATGGATTAATTTGAACTACCCACATTTTTTACAAATATTTGAATCCAGGGTACACAAACATTTTCTGGGATGAAAAGTAGCTATATAAATCCGGGGTGCACCCACTTTTTCTGGTAAAACGTAGCTATTAATCCAGGGTAAGCAACTTCAATAAACTTCAATTTTGAACCACTTCTCTATGTCCGATTGAGCTGAAATTTGGTGTACCTGTGTAACTCCGATGACAATGTAGTAAAAGCTTGCTTTTGAAAAGATTTTTTTAAATGAACTTATTGGTTTTGATTGTTTTGTTTCAGTTACGTGGAAAAGAACGGGCAATGCGTCAAACCGACAGACTGCTTCCCCGCCGACACTGTACGAGAATACCTAGCTAGGATTACCGTCGTATAAAGAATTATTGTCACATACAATTGTTTTATATATATATATATATATTTTATATAATTGAGTGAAGAGACGAGCAAATCGCTCGCCTGATGTTAAACGTCACGTTTGCCCATAACAGGTCTGCGTCACCCAGAATTTTGAACTCGCAGAATTCAAGACCCTGCGCGGCACAGCACTGCGCTCGTCACCCTGAGATATAAGTTGTTTAATCTCCCATTTGCCCTGTAATTTCACTGGAAACAATGCCCTTCCAACCGGAACACAGTAATGTTTGCACATTACTGCTTCGCGGTGGAATAACTGGCAAAGGTGTGCTACTTCCCCAGGCGGGCTCTGCAAAAGAGCCCTACCAATAATATAATTATATTCATAATTATATAGTATTTATAGCTGTAGCTGTCTAGTTTTAGGTGCTAGGTATAATCCTTTTGTTTGTAATTTATGGTGTGAACAATAAAGAGTTTATCTATCTTTCTATCTATCTCGCGGTTTAACTTGCATTTTCTGAGGTAAAAAGTTGTCTTTACATAGAGTGTGCAAAGCCGAAAAAGACTCATGGTACCTACTCATAATTACGAACAACTTTTACTATGAGACCAACCCTGAAATTGAGAAGAAAATCAGCTGTTCCATAGAAAAATGACAAGGACACTTCACAAAATTTAGGGAACAGCTGTTTCTTTTTTTGCGAATTCCGGATTGGTCCCTAAGTAATAGTTGTTCATAAGCATAAGCGGCTTTGCATCGAGCTGAAAATAACCCCGAATACAGGGTTATTCATAAAGGGTATGCTAAGCCGAAAAGGGCTCATAGTACTCATCATTATGAACAACTATGAGCCACTACGGAAACCACTAAACAGATTGACCAAAGTGCAAAAGCAAGGTATTTATAGTAAGATCTGCATGTTCAACAAGCCACCGCTCAGTGTCACGAACCTACATGCTCTAGAATTCAAAAGAAAAATAAAACAATTCTTCGAGTCCAACCCTTTTTACTCCCTGAATGAGTTTATGAGACTGCGTCTAACTGAATCTTCATTCTTGTGTTAGTTAGAAGTATTGAAATTATTTTATGTAACTTTATGACTACCTATTGTTAATTTTTCTTCGTTTAATATTTTATTTTATGATTAATTTGTACTATGTGTAATGACTTGCCCAGTGTAACATTCTGTTATAAGGCCAATAAATCACTTTACTTTACTTTACAACTATTACTATGAGACCAACCCAAAATTCGCGAAAAAAAAACAGCTGTTCCAAAGAAAAATGACAATGTCACTCGACAAAATGTATGGAACACCTGATTTTGTTTTCGCGAATTCCGCGTTTGTCCCATAGTAAAAGTTGTTCATAATGATGAGTACTATGAGACCTTTTCGGCTTTGCATCTGAAAATAACCCCGAATATAGTAAGGTTATTTTGTTTTGTACCGCTGACGAACGTCTCCCTCCGAGTGTGGTACTTACTCGTGTGTATAAGCATGTGTGATTTAAGCGAGTAGCTCACTCTGAACCCCTTCCCGCACACTTCGCACTTCAGTGGCTTCTCGCCTGAAAAGGAACATGACATTTTAGTTCTGCGCACAGTATACACAAAAAACATGCAACCATCACAACCTTTTATTAACCGACTTCAAAAAAGGAGGAGGTTACCAATTCGTCTGTATGTTTTTTTTTTTTTTTTAATGTTTGTTACCTCATAACTTTTGACTGGGTGAATCGGTTTTGATGATTCTTTTTTTATTAGAAAGCTGACGCTTCCCATTTGGTCCCATTTCAATTTAGTCCAATTCTGATAATGGTATCCATGAGAAAATCATATAAGTCTTAAATTTGCATTAAGTACGTGCGCGACAAATAGATGAATAACTCAATAGTCGGTCTCTTGAAGTCGATTTTTGTTTTTTTTTCTCGACACAAATACAGTACCCGTCGATAAATTGGACATCGACCTTTGGAAGCGACAAGAGACTTCGTAGAGCGTTATCTCTGTCGCACGAAATACAAACAGTCCAGTATCTGTTAGGAGGTAGTGTGCGACAGAGATAACGCTCTACGTAGCCGAAATTAGCCGGTTGTCTCTTTCCAAAGGTCGATGTGCAATATTTATCGCCGGGTACTGTACGCCATTTCCGCCTGTCGAGAGTGCCCCTAAAAGCTGAAAAAAGCCAAAAAAGGCTCACAGAACTCATGATTATGAACAAAAAAAAAAAAAAACTTTTACTACTGGAAAAAACAGCTGTTACATGCATTTTGTCTAATGTCATTGACATTTTCTGTGGCACAGCTGACTTTTTCCGGATTGGCCTCATCTTCTATATATATAAAAATGAAACCCGTTTTCCTTGGTCACGGCCTCACGCGTGAATGGCTTGACCGATTTCACTAATTCTTTTTTGTTTTATTTGTTATTACTAGGAGAAGGTTCTTACGGAAAAAAATATTAAGAAAATCTCTCAGAAATATTGAAAAACCCTAAAAACAGCCCTTTTATTTTTCCCATACAAACGTTTTCTAACTAAAACGAGCTTTATTGCTATTGTATAAAGTTCATATTGAATTGCAAGCACTCACTGTTGTTTAAGCAATGTAGGTATGTTCCTAACGTCCAAGAGTCAATTTGCACTTTATTACCTCTGTACAAAGTTCAAATTCAATCATATCTATCAAAACAGTGTGCGTTTTATACTGATAATTTTTACTATAAATTGACAAGTTAGCATCAACAAACTACGGTTGCTATAGTTACGCAATAGCATGAGAATAGAGGTTATAACAAAGAGTTCCTATAATTATTCTCAACACCTTTGGTCACGCCATCACGCGTGAACGACTGGACCGATTTCAATTTACTCTACGTTTATCCCAAAGTCTACCCGTGCGAAGCCGGGACGGGCCGCTAGTATTGTATAATTATGTAGTGTGTAGTCTACTCACCAGTGTGCACCATAGCATGCTCCTTCAATGCACAAGGGTGCTGGAAGGCGCGGCCGCAGTCGGCGCACGCGAGCCGCGGCGCGCCGTGCTTGCGGCGGACGTGGCGAGCGAGGTACTTCGCAGTGCGGCCCACGTAGGGGCAGTCTGGGCAGGGGTGCTGTTCGTCCTGGTGGATCTTTTTGTGGGCGGCTAGGTTGTACTTGTTGGTGAATTTCTGGAAATTGAGAAAGAACATTCAGCAAAGTTTTAGGAAGTAAACATTACCTTGCTAATATTATAAAGGTGAAAGTACTCGTGTTACTAATGAACGCGGTTAAACGGATTTACATGTGGAATGAAGGTTGTATATGGTCTGGATTAACACTTTGACTGCGGCTAATAATCACATGCGCTTGCCTTAAGTGCGGCTAATAGTTAAATCCGTTGTTTTACGCGCCTGGCGTGTGTAGCCGCACGCGTCGCGCAAAAGAAAACACAAGGTACGTGTTTTCCGCAGTCAAACTGTTACGGCTACTTTTTATCGAAGAAAACGCGGCTGAAACCGCGGGGCGCAGCTAGTGTGACTCATTTTGTTTGAATATTTGACTATATAGGGTTATTCATAAAGGGTTATGCTACGCCGAAAAGGGCTCATTGTCAGTTTTTTTTGCAAATTCTAGGTTTGTCTCATAGTAAAACTTGTTCATAATGATGAGTACTATGAGCCCTTTTTGGCTTAGCATACCCTTTATGAATAACCCTGTATATTTTAAATACATTCAGTATTAAATCAATATGAATTCATTAAACGAAAATTGAGGTATATGTTATAAGTTTGACTGTTATGATGTGTGTTTGTGTGTGCCCGTACGTTCTTAAACAGGTGAACCAATTTGGATAGGGTTTTTATTTGAAAGCAGGTTTAGTAGCGGTTGTTCTTAGACATGTTTTATCAAATTATGTTCAATCATTTCAACATTGGTGGTTTTTAGGGTTCCGTACCCAAAGGGTAAAACGGGATGAAATATCTATTTAAGGGGGCTCCCATACAACAAACGTGATTTTTTTTTTGCCGTTTTGATAGATAATGGTACGGAACCCTTCGTGCGCGAGTCCGACTCGCACTTGGCCGGTTTTTTAAACGGTTTTATTTAGCTCACCCCGTTTGTTTCTTGGGTCAAAAGTAATTCAAATTTCACCCTCTTCCTGTCAACCGATTAATCTGAAATTTTGTATACACTTTGGATTTTGGTGACAATACAATTATGTTTATTCATTATCATTATAAATTCAAGATGGCCGCCGCTACAAAATGGCGGATAACGTAGGTTTTATCAATCCCATCAATATGGGTATCAAATGAAAGGGCTCAACAAGCAGAATACAATATACTATAAAAAATTGAAATTCAAGATGGCGGCCGCTACAAAATGGCGGATAACTTAGGTTTTATCGATCCCATCAATATGGGTATCAAATGAAAGGGCTCAACAAGCAGAATACAATATACTATAAAAAATTGAAATACAAGATGGCGGCCGCTACAAAATGGCGGGTAACGTAGGTTTTATCGATCCCATCAATATGGGTATCAAATGAAAGTGCTCAACCAGTATAATACAATGTACTATATAAAATAAAAACTAAAAACTAGAAAATAAAAATAGGTAAAAAAAATTTTTAAGTTAAACGGTTTTATAAAACAATAAAAAAAAAATGTACTAAAAACCAAAATAAAACCGTGGGGCACGTCCCACGGTTTTCTTGCCCCACGGTTTTATTTTAGTCTAGTCTATGCATATATTTATAATTCCCACGACTGTATATCTATTTTATTATTTTTTGGTTTTTAGTACATTTTTTTTTATTTTTTTATTGTTTTATAAAACCGTTTAACTTAAAAAATTTTTTTACCTATTTTTATTTAATTTTAGATCTAGTTAGGTATTTTCATTAATAACCTAAATGAAATATCTTACCTTTTTACAAACATTGCACTGGTAACCAGTATACTGTTTTAAGACTTTCTTCTTCACTTTCCCATCCTTGGTAATAATTTTATTGGCCTTTTCCAATTCGTTTTTGAGGGTTTCAAGGGAAACATCATCAGTCACTGCAGTTTTCGTTTTCCTTGTCTGTAATGTTTATTAATATGAATTACTGGAACAGTTGTGCCCGCGGCCATCGCTCCGGTATTTCAAGGAGCGGGGAGCTCCTTTAACCCAATAACCCATAGCCTGGTTTCAATTCTGTAATCAAAATGCTATATCAAACTAGGGATAAATATGGGATTGACATTTCTGTAATAGAATATAGATTCTATAAATAGGCCATAGAATTGTCATTCCCATATTTATTTCAGTAGTTTTTTTATAGCGTTTCGATTTTAGAATAGGCTAGGGGGGCTGGGTTGGTTCAGGTAAACATTGGCAAGACATATCATTTCCATATAGAATAAAAGAAGTAACTAGCAACGCCCCTCACTTTTTATGTGGTGCTCTGATTTCGTCTTTGCATTAACATTATTTAAACTCCTTAGATAATGAATTTCCAATTATTTCTTAGTGCTCATGTTCTATACTTAAGGATAGTTATAATTGTCGCTTTTACAGAAATTTGAAATCAGAAATAGAGCAGCCAGTTCAGGCTGTGAGATGATCTGTCAGCCATATGAAAAAAACACATTTTATCGATATAATGTTATGAGAGATTAAAATAGACGGGCACAATAATCTTAATTAAGGGTTTCATGTTTTACTTTGGACCCCAAAAAATAATGAAAATCTTTTGACATGGAATAGCATGAATAATTATGGGGCAAAGTCGAGTCCTAGGCGTACCCCTTCGGACTTTACAAAGAATATCAAAAATAAGTGCCAAAATTTTGCATTTGCTTACGTTTAAGCACAAAACCAGATGAATGATACCTTATTTTCACAAGAATTATCATAGGATTTGGTACAAAATTGAGATATCGTAAACACATAGAATCCAAGGCGTTTGTGTGTTCTATCGAGGTTAATTTATCTTACCTTTGCCATGGTTTTGTTGACATTTAGTCATCTATGCTATTTTTGCGTGATTTTTTGTAATTTCACCATTTAGAATAACACAGTGACTTATTTTTCTTACATATTTTTTCAAATAAAAATTTATTTTTTGAACGATGGCGGTGAACAAAAATTGAACGAGTGAAGGGAAAATGACCAAAATTACCAAAATCCAAAGAGTTCCTAATGTTTGACTTTGACAGTTGCTTGCTTGAGAACGACGTTGACATGTTTGGTTGACAGCGGCATGTGGGATGCAATAATAATACGACGCAAATAATCTACGGCATGATAGTTGGTGTACGGATACGCTGGATTTCAGGCTATGCAATATTGTGTCATGGACAACATCACACTGTACATTATGAGTACAGGTTGACCTTTTAGCACTAATTCATTTGTTTGGGAGCGAGAACGATGTAACCACACAGATTTTGATTTAATACCGCTCTGGCTTTGATTGGCTCATTATCACTACGTTAGAATATTGTACGACAGATGATTAACAGCAAGATATAATAACCGATGAAAAGTACATAGTTCATTGTACATTACGACACGCTGACGACTGACATGGTATAAATGTACTGACATGGTATAATAATACCATGTCAGTACATTCTTTGCCATACGTTTTAGGTTCACCAATTATCGTGCTGTACATTATTAAGTGAAGTGTCTCTGCTGAGAAACTGAGAAACTGAGAAGACACTGACTGGCAGGTACCCCGCCGCGCCGGTAGTACATTCAGTCAAATTTGACGGAATTATAGACAATATTTACGAAAAATCAGTTTATGAAATTGATTTTAGCTCTATTTTTACGATAATTAGTGTACAAAAAATCGTTACCATCTATTTAATAATAATAGGTAATTGAAGACGTATCTTTAACTCGAATCGTGATAGATTTGCTACGCTATTGATTCTAACCTTGAACTTCGCAGTCGCTCGTAATTACTGTGTTTTTGTACGTTTTTGTAGTTAAATGTGAAGTGACTGTAATACAGTGTATCTGTGACTTCTCCGTGCAAGCTCAATCTGTATGAGCCAAGGTAAGCGTGTTTTTTGTGCTTATCTGTACACTGCCTGGTTTAGTATTATGTCATACCAATGTAATGTTTTTGTTGTGAAATTAAGGATAAATACGCAATGAAAAACCTTTAAAACGTAACACTAAGGAAGTAACTAAATACTCTATATTCCTACTTATATTGAGTTCACTGGCAACTGATTGTTTCCAGTGCCAGCGTTTGGATTTTAGACTTTTAATGAGTAAAACGTAATTCAAGCTTCATAAGTTACATATTATAGCTAGATTAGATGGTTTAAAATGCAGTTGAAATGCTAAACTTAAATTAAATGAATCCTTAATTCTAAAGAACTGCAGTAAAGTAATAAACAGAAACATGTACCTTATAAATAGGTATCTCTGGTTGATTTTGGTCATTAAAGGTCACTCAACCGGTTCCAGTGACCGCCTCAGGTCATTCTAAGGCTGCCTATATACATATATCTTATATAAAAATATAGTTTAAAAACTAAAAAACATGCATTGTCATCGGTCTATAAAGGTGTGCAAAGTTTGAATTAAATCTGATGGTTCAAAGTAAGGCAAAATCAAGCTCAAAGGAGTTGGTTACATATGAAATGAATGAATGAAATGAAAAAATGAATTGCTGTTTTTTTGTCTGGCTATAGCTCGAGAATGGTTGGACTGATTTCGCTAATTTTGATCTTGAAATATTTATGAAAGTTCAGGTTTAAAAGAAAAAAAGCAGCAAATAAACCTACCGGGTGCAGCTAGTAGATAAAAGTAGACATACTTGGTACTTGGTACTTGGTACTTGGTGAGCGGGCTCTTTTCCGCAACTAGGCCGTAAGTCGGCCCTTTTTGCGTGAGCGGGTGACGGCGGCTACTCCAGCCACCCGATGTCCTCCAGGAAGTCCAGCAGCTTGCGTGTCACGCTGCAGGCCTCCCGCAGGGTTCCCGGTTTTCCCAGGAACTTCGCTCTCTGGGACGCCACGCTTTCGCACTCCATGAGCACGTGCTAGGCCGTTTCTTCCGCCTCCATGCATCATACACAAAAAGTAGACATGTGTAGATAAACTTTTTATAGTTCACACCAGAAATTACAAACAACAGCAAAACCTTGAATCTTCTGTGTCCTTAATGGCATAGACTATTTTTAAGGGTTCCCTACCCAATGAGTAAAACGAGACTCTATTTCTAAGACTCTGCTGTCCGTCCGTCTGTCTGTCCGTCTGTCATCAGGCTGTATCTCATGAACTGTGATAGTTAGACAGTTGGAAATTTTTGCAGATGTATTTCAGTTGCCGCTATAACTACAAATATATAACAAAAAAAGCAAAATAAATATTTAAGAGAGCTCCCATTCAACAAGCATTTTCTTTTTGACGTTTTTATAGATAATGGTACGGAACCCTTAGTGCACGAGTCCAACTCTCACTTAGTTGTTTTTTTCTGTTTCTGTCTAAAAACTTACCTGTTTTTTTCAGAAAACCCAGTGCTGTGAACAACCCACCTCAATGATGCTGTACCAAAGCCTCAAATCACACCGACTCTTTCCATCACTACTTCAAATAAAACAATTACACACACAAACAAACATCCAACAGCACTCATGTCTATGCGGCCAAGTATTTATAAAAACAAACCAAAGATCACAAAGTTCCTATTATAATTTGCGGGTACATTCTACTCAAAGTGACCAGCATAGACAAAAAGTAGTGATAGAGACCAGTAGTCCTGCCATAGACAAATTTAGAATTAATAAAGTGTTGCCATTAGACAAAGAAATTGAAGAAAAGAAGTATTGGAAGGATAGGATATTACCGTATGTCCAGTTGGCGAGATGGGACAAGCCTATTGGTAAGTTATTATTAAATTATTTGCACTGCAGTTTCAGCCGCTACTTTTTGTCCCTAAATAAGCTAGCTTCATACCAAATTTCATCCAAATCAATCTAGCCAATTTTCTTATAATGAGCAACAAACACATCCAATTTGGCATTTAAAATATTATTAGCAATTTAGCATATTACTTGTCCATTATAAATTTAACGAAAAATTAAATATGTATATGTGATGTTTATCTACAACTTCCCCCCCCCCCTTGTGATATTTTGTGATGTTTTTCGAAACTGACTAACTGACAACTGTTTTCAGGCGTGTGCCTCCTATACTGGCCATGCACCTGACAACAACTGTTTTCAGGCGTGTGCCTCCTATGCTGGCCATGCACATGACTGACAACTGTTTTCAGGCGTGTGTCTCCTATACTGGCCATGCGCCTAAGCGACGACTGTTTTCAGGCGTGTACCTCCTATACTGGCCGTGCACGTGGTCGATATCTCTGGCGACCATAACGTCAGGCGCTCCCCTCTCGACCGCGCTGTACACGGCGGCTCTGTTCCTGGTCGGCGCGGGGCTGATGCGGGGCGCGGGGTGTACCATCAACGATATGTGGGACAAGGATATTGATAAGCAGGTTGGTTTGATGGTGGCTTGATAATAAGTAGGTCGGTTTGATGGTGGCTTGATAATAAGTTGGTCGGTTTGATGGTTCCTTTATGATAAGTAGGTCGGTTTGATGGTGGCTTGATAATTTATTGATAGAGGCTTGATGATTGTTGGATGGTAGCTTCATTATTATCTTAATATATATAAATCTCGTGTCACAATGTTTGTCCTCAATGGACTCCTAAACCACTTAACCGATTATAATAAAATTCGCACACCATGTGCAGTTCGATCCAACTTGAGAGATAGGATAGTTTAAATCTCAAATTATAGTCGCAATTTTAATTTATTGCAAATTATATATATACTGATAATTTTTACTATAAATTGACAAGTTAGCATCAACATACTACGGTTGCTATAGTTACGCAATATTTGACATAGAATTGACGCAATGGCTTTTGACAGGACAACGTCTGTCGAGTCAGCTAGTTATTTTTATATATTTTATACGACGAGACACGCAAATCTCATCAATTCTTCTTTTTCTTCAAATCTTTTTCAATCTTACGTGAGCCATGTATTCAAACTGAATATCATGCATGTTGTCGGTCTGTTTGGCTCAGCGGTAGTGTATCCGCCTTATAAGCCAGAAGTCCCGGGTTCGATTCCCGACCGGGCAGATGTTTGAATGATGAATTTAAATAATATCTGTTCTGGGCCTGGGTGTTAGTTGTCCTTGTCTTTGTGTGTGTTCCATGGCTTCCCCGACACAGGATTTATTCCTAGTGGTCTAAGAGCTATGAGTGTGAAACGTTTATTATTATTATTATTCACTTATTTATTCATTTTCTTACATATCAATTTTTACAATATTTTTATATAAAAACCTAAAAACATCATAAAACTTAAACCTAGAGTGCCGCCGGCAGCGGGGCAGGGCCCAAGCTACCGGTGGTTAGGGCTGCAGAGACAGGAACCTCCGGACGATTCGTGCCGTGTCGAGGACCAACTGCCTTCTAAATTTTTTTTTTTAATGTGATTAAGTGACGAAACGAGCAAATCGCTCGCCTGATGTTAAACGTCACGTTTGCACATAACAGGTCTGCGCCACCCAGAATTTTGAACTCGCAGAATTCAAGACCCTGCGCGGCACAGCACTGCGCTCGTCACCCTGAGATATAAGTCCATCAGACCATTGTTATTATTCCGTCTGCAGGTAGAACGGACCGGCAAACGTCCTCTAGTCACAGGCGCTGTAACCGGACGACAGGCCACCGGCTTCCTCGCCGCGCAGCTGAGCGCCGCACTCGCCGTGCTGCTGCAACTCAACTGCAACAGCATCGCGATTGGCGCAGCCAGCTGTAGTCAGTATTGCTTTTTATGCTATTGAGTGACGAGACGAGCAAATCGCTAGCCTGATGTTAAACGTCACGTTTGCCCATAACAGGTCTGCGTCACCCAGAATTTCAAATCACAATTTAAAACCCTGCGCGGCACAGCACTGCGCTCGTCATCCTGAGATATAAGATGTTTAATCTACTATTTGCTGTGAAATTTCACTGGAAACATTGCCCTTTCAATCGGAACACAGTAATGTTTGCACATTGCTTGGCGGTGGAATAACTGGCAAAGGTGTGGTACTTCCCCAGGCGGGCTCTGCAAAAGAGCCCTACCATATCGTACATTACATATCGTAGTCGTTTTTAGGCTTTTAATGCAAAATTGAACTACGGCGCTTGCATACCAAGGATAGTAAAGTATTTGCGGACGTAAGACGCCATTTTACAAGACGCCATTTTTTTATTTAACTCGTCATTTTAGTACGCATGCGCGAGTAAAATCTAGCAATTGAATTTTGAACCACTTCCCGATGTCCGATTGAGCTGAAATTTGGTATACCTGTGTAACTCCGATGACAATGCAATAAAAGCTTGTTTATGAAAATGTAAAAAAAAAAGTTGGATACTTTTGTATACAAAGACGTACAAATCGTTTTTTTTTAACCGACTTCAAAAAAGGAGGAGGTTATCAATTCGACTGTATGTTTTTTTTTTATGTTTGTTATCTCATAACTTTTGACTGGGTGAATCGATTTTGATGATTCTTTTTTTATTAGAAAGCTGACGCTTCCCGTGTGGTCCCATTTCAATTTAGTCCAGTTCTGATAATGGTATCCATGAGAAAACCATATAAGTCTTAAATTTGCATTAAGTACGTGCGCGACAAATAGATGAATAACTCAATAGTCGGTGTCTTGAAGTCGGTTTTTGTTTTTTTTTGTAAAAATAATTATTGATTCTTTGAAACGTTTTGTTCACATTTTCTTTTCTCTCCAGTCCTAGTGGTGACCTACCCGCTAGCGAAGCGTTTCACGAACTACCCTCAAGTGTTTCTCGGCGCGACCTTCAACTGGGGCGCGCTGCTCGGGTTCAGCGCTATCGCTGGCTCTGTCGACCCGTATATATGCGTCCCTCTCTACCTCGGCGCTCTATCTTGGACCGTTGTCTATGACACTATTTATGCACATCAGGTACGACTTTTTTGACTTTTTAACACTTTGACTGAAGAAATTACATACCTTGTGTTTTCTTTTGTGCGATGCGAATACGGCTACACATGCCAGGCGCGTAAAACAACGCAATTGACTATTAGCTGCACTTAAGGCAAGCGCATGTGATTATTAGCCGCAGTTAAAGTGTTAACCGCCTATTTCAAAAATGAGGGTGTTGTTGATAGTAAGTTTTATGTGTTAGAATGTGGTACGCTCCCTGACGGCTGAATAGACTTGTATTGACAGAGCGAGCGAAGCGTTTCTGCAATAACTGACAAAATATCGACAAAACTTGGTATACAGGTTTTACAATTTCATGATGATCGGTTTAGTAGTTTTTGCGTGAAAGCGTAACAAACAAACTTACATTCACATTTATAATATTAGTAGGGATTACCCATAGTAAGATAGTTATTTCCTGTCAAATAAATAAATTTCTCCCAATTTCCAGGATAAACTCGACGACGCCCGTATCGGCATGAAGTCGACCGCCCTCACGTTCGGGCCGCACACGAAGCCGGCGCTCACCATCGCGCTCCTCGCCAGCTCGGGGCTGCTGGCCGCGAGCGGCCTGATGGCCGAACTGGCGGCGCCGTACTATGTCGCGCTAGCGGCCTACGGGGCGCATGTGGGGAGACAGGCGAGTGACCTACACGATACAATAGTACTTTATTGACACTTGACACCTTTTGAGTTATTCATCTATTTGTCGCGCACGTACTTAATGCTTTAAGACTTATATGGTTTTCTCATGGATACCATTATCAGAACTGGACTAAACTGAAATGGGACCAAATGGGAAGCGTCAGCTTTCTAATAAAAAAAGAATTATCAAAATCGATTCACCCAGTCAAAAGTTATGAGGTAACAAACATAAAAAAAAATAAAAAAAAAAAAAAACATACCTACAGACGAATTGATAACCTCCTCCTTTTTTGAAGTCGGTTAAAAAGAAAAAAAAATAGTTTAAAAAACTAGAAAACACGCATTGTCATCAGTTTTTAATAGGTGTGCAAAGTTTGAATTAAATCTGATCATTCAAAGTAGGGCAAAATCGAGTCCAAAAGGGTCGGTTACAAACATACAGGTGAAACTAATAAAAGCGTGTTAAAAACAAGGCCAAAAATTACAGAAATATTTTTTAAAACTAGCTTGTTATTCATTGATCGGAGTTACACAGGTATTTCAAATTTCAGCTCAATCGGACATCGGGAAGTGGTTCGAAATTGAGTCGCAAGATTCCATCCGAACAAACATAGTTACATACATTCATACATTATCGTTACAATAGGCCCAAGTTTGAAGGCTTTTTTAGACGGATCTAAATTTTCTAAAACTATTGGCATCTTGTCTAATGGCTTGCAATGATAAAGACAGGTATATTTTTAGTTAGTTTAGATCTGTCTTAAAATTCCTTCAAACTTGGGCCTATTATCTGCTCTGTGTCTGGGTGTTAGTTGTTCTCGTCTTTGTGTTCCATGGCATCCCCGACACGGTATCCTAGTGGGGAGCTATGAGTGTGAAACATTATTTTATTTTATTTATTTATTGCAAGTTTAAAAAAAAAGGAACACGGAACTGACGCTTATAAAACACTAGCTGCGCCCTGCAGTTTCACCCGCGTTTTCCGGGATAAAAAGAAGTCTACGTGTTAATCCAGACCATGAACAACCTTCATACCAAATTTCATGTAAATCCATTCAGCTTTTTTTGCGTGAAAGAGTAACAAACATATAACCCGGTCACAAGGTGACACGGAAGCGGGAGCCTCTCCCGCTTCCCCTGTCACCTCTCCGCGCACTCCCCGGTGCGACAATATAAGACTATACGCATTCCAGCGAGGTGCACAGATATTGTGACCGGGTTGTACATCCATACATTCTTCAAACTTTCGCGTTTATAATATTAGCAGGAAGTAAGAATTAAACTTTTCTCTTCTCCTTTTCAGATTTACTCTCTGGACATGGATAATCCCCAGGATTGTGCAGATAAGTTCAAATCGAACTCTTTAGTGGGGCTAATTATATTATTAGGTATATTAGGAGGAGGCTATAGCAAATATGATGAAACTAGGAGAAAGGGGAACAAAGGGGGGAGCGCTAAAGGATGCCTTTTTGCATAAAAACTAGGAGAGAAAAATTATAGGAGAGAGAGTTCGTTTATTGTATGTGTCTATATTCGACGGGAATCTGAAAGTCGTGGTAGCTCAGTGGGAGAAAAGCCGCCTTTGCATTGCGAAGGTGGCGGGTTCAAACCTCAACTAGTACTTATTTGTGTTTTGGAACTTAATTTTCATATTACGGGTTTTCGGTGAAGGAAAACATCGTGAGGAAACCTGCATACTCGTCTAAAGAAATTCAATGGCGTATGCACACTAAGTGTGTAGAATCCACACACTTGGCTGTAGTGGCCTTAATACAGGGTAGTTCATAAAGGGTATGATACTACGAGCCCTTTTCGGCCTAGCATACCCTTTTTGAATAACCCTGTATTACCATTTGTGGATGAGTTTTGATAGTTGTCGAAACGATCAAATCTGAGATTGAACGTTGATTCAAGCTAAGCGTATGCAGAGACAACAGATTTAGCAGGTAGAGCGAGCGAGACAGACATAGCGCGCAGAGCAGGACAGACATGTCTACCCGCAGTACGCAGCTCTCAGTAGAGCGAGCGAGACAGACATAGCGCGCAGAGCAGGACAGACATGTCTACCCGCAGTACGCAGCTCTCAGTAGAGCGAGCGAGACAGACATAGCGCGCAGAGCAGGACAGACATGTCTACCCGCAGTACGCAGCTCTCAGTAGAGCGAGCGAGACAGACATAGCGCGCAGAGCAGGACAGACATGTCTACCCGCAGTACGCAGCTCTCAGTAGAGCGAGCGAGACAGACATAGCGCGCAGAGCAGGACAGACATGTCTACCCGCAGTACGCAGCTCTCTGTACGTTCATGCATTACTAAATCTGCGTCTCGGCATACGCTTCGCCTTAAATTTAAGGGCGGTAGAACCGATATTCTTAATAACCCTCCCCCCCACCTTCCCTCTCTCTCTCTCTCTCTCTCTCCCCCCCCCCCCCCCCCCCCTTTTCTACCGCTAGAGTGACGTACAAAAAATATATAGCATTTATTATATAAGCGTGATGTTATTTATTAGATAAAAACACAGGTTATCCTTCTATAGATTACTTACTCATTTTTAAGACGATCGAAGTTTTTTTTTTTTTTTTAATGTGATTAAGTGACGAAACGAGCAAATCGCTCGTCTGATGTTAAACGTCACGTTTGCCCATAACAGGTCTGCGCCACCCAGAATTAACTTATTAATTCAGATCAAATTTTGACTAGGTTACTCTCCTGTAAAAATCATAGTTTCGATACTTACGTAGCGGCAGTCGCATTATCCTTTTGCTAAGGTGCTGTTAAACAGCCATCATTGTCAGCCATTATTTTGATTATTATTATTACTCTGTCTCGCTCTCTTAAAGGCGGACAGACAGAGAGCTAAGCAGGTTTATAAAGGAGAGAGTATACTAAGCCGAAAAGGGCTCATAGTACTCATCATTATGAACAACTTACCCAAAACTCGCGACCAATAAAATCAGCTGTTCCAAAAAAAAAAACGACGGGTTGCACTCCGGGAGTGCCGGCAGAAGTGAAAACTTAAGTATTAACGTTGTGCGTTTTGGATATTTTGGAATGGTTAGGGAATAATTTTGCACGAATTGCTTTAATTATTTTAATAGAAAAATGAATCGATATCGTGTCCACTATAATCACTAGGTCACAACACTATAACTGTCAAATTAGAACATTCGCGCAAGCGCCCTGCGCCGCCTAAACGAAACAGCCGGCGCAGGCATACATTTTCGCCGCGCCGTAGAAAGAGAGGGGGATACTAGCTGTCTACTCTCCATCCGTCTTACGAATTTTCGATCAGGTCACGTGACCCTGTCGCGAGTTTAACATTATTTTTTACCCATTCCAAAAAAGTGTACAACCCCGCTAAAGAAGTTTTCACTTCAAAAATGTCGATGATACTCGACAAAATGTATAGAACAGCTTTTTTCTCGATTACCAGGTTGGACCCATAGTAAAAGTTGTTCATAATGATGAGTACTGTGAGCCCTTTTCGGCTTAGCATACCCATTCCTTATAATTCTGTGTAGGGTATCTATAAAGGGTAAGCTGTGGTAACGCGGTTCCGTTTGACAGGTGTAGTATTGTGCTGTGACTAGTCCTAGTTATTTATTCGTGTTAAATGTGTTTTGTGAATATAATGCCAATAAAATATGTTTTCCATAAATTGTTGTTATTATTTTTTATGCAAATAAATTTGTAATTTTCTAAAAGCTTTAAAAAAATTAACAATCAGTCGAATTGAGAACCGTCTCCTTTTTGGAAGTCGGTTAATAACTTAATAATCAGGTGAAATTATTATACAGGGTTATTCATTAAGTACTAAGCCGAAAAGAGCTCATAGTACTCATCATTATGAACAACTTTTACTATGGGACCAACACGAAATTCGCGAAAAAAAAATAAGCTGTTCCATACATTTTGTCGAGTGTCATTGACATTTTTCTATGGAACAGCTGATTTTTTTTTCTCGAATTTCGTGTTGGTCTCATAGTAAAAGTTGTTCATAATGATGAGTACTATGAGCACTTTTCAGCTTAGCATACCCTTTATGAATAACCCTGTATTAAACTGTTTTTTTTCGTTTTTGAGCCCTAAGAAGAGCAAAAGTACCTTATAAAGCATGCTTAAATATATATTCTGACAATGGTAATACTGGGTTGATACACGTAACGAGTACAGTGGCGAGACAGTAAATGGTCACACTTGGCCGTGCAAATAATTATGTTCTAGCGACTGTCTCGCCTCGACAAACAGTTTAAACAGAGTACTCGCCGAGGGCACTGTCTCGCCACTGTACTCGTTACGTGAAATCAACCCACAACCACTAAACCAAAGGAGAGTGAAAATAAAACCATTGTTCCATTGAAAATTTGCATTTATTAACTAAAAACATAAAAGTACATCGAGAATCCATAGACATAGCAAATAGTCGTTGAAAGAAATCATAAACTTAAAGCTAAATTTATTGTCCGAGCGAAGTGAAAGTCTCTGAGTTTAAGAAACCGAATTAGTGATTTGAACGTTTATCCAATATACGATTGAATATCTTCTTCTCTCCTTCCTATATTTGAAAATGAAATGCTGTTAGTTTGTCTCGCTAAAACTCGAGAATGGTCGGACCGATTTGGCTAATTTTGATCTTGAAATATTTGTGGAAGTTCAGGGAAGGTTTAAAAGTAGAAAACCGGTGAAACCGTCGGGTGCTATCTTTATAAGGGTCGATACACATCTGACGAAAATTTATCGCGTATTATCGGTCGCGTAACGCCAGAACAGAGAAATGTACCTAATGTAAACTTAACCGACGATGCTAGTGCGTCGAGTGTGAAAGGTTGGATGTTTTATTATACATTTCTCTGTTCTGGCGTTACGCGACCGATAACACGCGACGCATTTTCCGTCAGATGTGTATCGACCCTGAAACTTTGCTAAAATAAACGTCTTTCTAATACAGTTTTTAAGATACATGGGTCGCGAGGTTCATTTCGCTAAAACAACTAGTAAATGGCAAAATCGACTACTAAAAGCGCTAAAATGTAATGGAAAATCTGATAAATAATAACATGAACTTCATGTAGACAAGATAAATTGATAAGAAGAAGTTAATCATAAAATATTTTCAAAAACTAGCTTTTATTGCATTGTTATCGGAGTTACACACGTACCTATACCAAATTTCAGCTCAATCGGACATCGGGAAGTGGGTCAAAATTGAGTTGCAAGATTCCACCCGAACAAACAGTTACAAGGTACATTGCAAGTTAAATAAAAGCTTTTAAAAAATAAATTGAATTTAATGCGTAAATCGTTGAAGACTAAGATTCTTCGGTGAAAGTTGAACTGCTGGAGGATGAAGACGATTGATTTGATGAACCAGAAGAGGATGACCTACTACTAAAACTTTGTGTTGAACCGTCAGGACCAACAGTTTCTTTATTTTCGGCTTCTGACTGTTGCTCCCGTCTCGCTTGTGCCGATGAGTCTGAAGCCTCATGTTTTTCGACTGTCCTTCCGTTATACGATGACACACTATCGTCTCTTGTCGAGGTTTTTTGAGCTGCAGCATCCCGAGACGCTGATTTTTCCTGTTGCTCTGATGTTTGACTGCCGTCTGAGCTTGTTGCATCTTTGCTTGCGTAACTATTTTGTTTTGCGTGTTGTTCTTGACCAGCTGCCATCTGTTGGTGTTCTTCGGCCGCAAAGTTTCCATTCTGATCTTGTTGGTATTGTGCGGAATTTTGCGATTGTTGGTATCCACCTTCCGATTGGGCGGCCGAGTTTTCACGTACAATCGTTTGAGAAGCACTATTCCCTCCTGAACCTCCGAAATTGCTATTGTTTGAACCGCCGTCTCCTGAATTTCCATCGTTTGAACCACCACCTCCTGAACTTCTACTGTTTGAACCACCACCTCCTGAATTTCCACTGTTTGAACCACCACCTCCTGAATTTCCACTATTTGAACCACCGCCTCCGGAATTTCCTCCGTTTGAACCGCCGCCTCCGGAATTTCCTCCGTTTGAACCACCACCTCCTGAATTTCCACTGTTTGAACCACCACCTCCTGAATTTCCACTATTTGAACCACCGCCTCCGGAATTTCCTCCGTTTGAACCGCCGCCTCCGGAATTTCCTCCGTTTGAACCGCCGCCTCCTGAATTTCTTCCGTTTGAACCGCCGCTTCCGGAATTTCCTCCGTTTGAACCGCCGCCTCCGGAACTTCCTCCGTTTGAACCGCCGCCTCCGGAATTTCCACCGTTTGAACCGCCGCCTCCTGAATTTCTTCTGTTTGAACCACCGCCTCCAGAATTTCCTCCGTTTGAACCGCCGCCTCCTGAATTTCTTCCGTTTGAACCGCCGCCTCCTGGATTTCCTCCGTTTGAACCGCCGCCTCCGGAATTTCTTCTGTTTGAACCGCCGCCTCCGGAATTTCTTTCGTTTGAACTTTCTTCTGAACCTTTGTTTCGTGAAAGGTTAACATTTGAGTATGTTTCTTTAGAATCAGAATCATCCTCTGACGTACGTGTCTCTGTTCTCCGCCTTTTTTTTGATTTTTGAGTTTTTGTTTTTTCGCTGCCACCTTTTTTGGTATTTCCTCCTTGGTCATTATTGTTTTTTTTTCCATTTTTACTTCTTTTTTGTTCTCCTCCTCCTTTATCGCCTTGTTCTTCTCCGCTATCTTTGTTTTTATCGCTTTTTGTCTTAGTTTTCTTTTTAGATATATCAGTAGATGAGCTTTGGCTCGTGGTACTGCTTTTTTGTTTGTCGCTTCCATTATCACCATAATAATCATCATCATCAACATCTCTGTTGTTATTGTCACCATGGTTTCCTTGGTTAAACATGGTGCATTTTGAAACAGTCTTTTTGCTCCGTGTTCGGTATTCAGTAAACCTGTCATAGCTCGATTCGACTACTTCGATGTACACGTATGATTCTGAAAAAAAAAATTGCTCATTATTATTACTGCTCTAGTGGTTTCTTGGTGCAACAAAAAATTTAACTGATTATCCATTCCATCAAATAAAAAAAAATTTTAAAAAAATAAAAAATTGTTTATTGTCCTTCCCATCTCAAGCCTCACGTGATTAATGGACGATCCCTTAGTAGTAGATAGTATTGAAAACGTTCTCCAAAAAACATGATATAAATAATTTAAAAAAAAACCCCCAACAAAACAGCTAAGAACACTCCCAACTAATTCACCTTTCAAAAAAAACGAAATCTAATTTAGTTCATCCGTTCGGGAGCTACGATGCCACAGACAGACACACGTCAAACTTACAACACCCCGTCGATTTTACGTCGGGGGTTAAACACACACAGCCAGAAAAAAAAATTAAAAAAAAATGAAACTTACGGTCAACTACTTTTATCCCATCTGGAATAAAAAGAAAAAGAAAATTAGTAATTTGACACAAAGAGCTTTACTTATAAAGCCTGCTTAAAGTTAGTTACTGCTTAAAATGCTCTGACAACGCTCGTTGACTCTCTCTGACTCTTTCACGCTGACGTGAAATGTCGCGCGCAAAAACAAGACGGACAACTTGAAGCTTATCTAGTTAACTTTCAGCGAGCGTAATAAGTAAGGCACTAAATTAAAAAAAAATCATAAAAAAGCGAAAAAAATGGCTGCTGAAATATTCAAACGCTTCAACGGAATTTCTTGACCTAAAACAACTCGATCAAGTCATCAACCAACCAACGAATTATCTAAATCAAAATCGATGCAGCCGTTTGGGAGCATCATAGATGATACTGTTAGCCCTTGTCGACATAGCATACCCTTTCCTTATAACCCTGTTAAAGCAAGACCCTTTACTCACTCTTAGGATTGTAGCCACTGGCCACAGCTCCCGTGATTTCAATACCTGAAAATAAAAATAAAAACATTAAAAAATAAAAAGTAATAAAATAAATTGATAAAAAAAACATTTATTGCATTGTCATCGCAGTTTTTTTATTGAATGATAGGCTTGCGTTGCGTTTGAATCCATCTCGCCCGATGGTAAGCAACGATGCGGTCTACGATGAAGCACGCGTCTAGAAGAAACCGATTCACTCGCGACTTGAAGACACTCAGATACCATTCAGAGCATTCCACTCCAGTACGCACAATAAAGGTGGAGTCAAAGCTCTTCTTTTTTGAGACATCAACCATAAAACGATGTCGCTTTTTTGTGCCCTTGGTAGTCCGGTAGCAAAATGATCTGATATTTAGTTTACCCACATAAACCAAATATCAGCACAATCGGACATCGGCGGCTAATAGTCAAATGCGTTGCGTCTTACACGCCTGGCGTGTGAAGCCGCATTCGCATCGCACAAAGGAAAACAAGATATGTGTTTTCCGCAGTCAAAGTGTTAAACAAAAACTTACAGATTGCAAAAATATCCAGCATGTCATCATCCGACCAGTCACTGATGTCCTCTGAAAAGCAAAAAATAATAAATTATTAACGAAACTAATAATTAAAAGATAAAAAGTTTAGTAAAAAAAAATAAAATTATAAAATAATTCATAAAATAAAATAGAGAATAAAAAATTAAATATATAAATTTTATTTTTTTATAGAATAATAATACCTAGTTAAAAGTTGAAAACAAGGTCTTAAAAAAATATATCACATCATTGTAAAAATAACTATTAAAAGTTTAAAAAAAACAGCGAGTAGATATTATTTAAAAATATTGTTAACTTACTCTTTGTGTAGCCGTACAGCTTGCGCAAGTTATCCAGGATCAGATTTTCAGTAACTGAAAAATTAGATAATAATTTATATTCCATTTATTACTTTTGAAAACAAGCTTTTATTGCATTGTCATCGAAGTTACACAGGTATCGGTCTGACTCGGCGCCTTCTCCGTAAAAATCTTTTATATAAAAATGAACCGCTGTTCGTTTGGCTGGCTATAACTCGAGAATTGTTGGACCGATTCCGCTAATTTTGATAATTTTGATTTTGAAATATTTGTGGAAGTTCAGGGAAGATTTAAAAGCGAGCGAGTAAAAAACAGCGAGTGAAACCGCCGGGTTCAGCTAGTGAATAAATAAAAAATTACCTTGACCATCATCTAGGCTGTTCTTCACTTCTTCAATGTTATCCTTCATATCTCTGGTTTTGTAGAACTTGGTAGCGTCTTTCAGCGAGTAGGTGCGTGCTTTGTACTTCTTGAGTCCCCATCGATTGCCCATACTACTGTCACACATGTTAGGCGTGCCCCAATCTGAAATAATCATCATCATCATCCATAATCCATAAAAAAAAATTAAGTTATAATTTATTATTGTATTGTTAAATGAATTAATTATGAACTGTAAGATTTTAAGTTATTATTTATTATTATATTTTTAAATGAATTGATAGAACTGTAAAAATTTTAAATTGTAATTTATTATTGTATTGTTACTTAGATGAATTGATTTTGAACTGTATAAATTTTTGTGTTATGATTTATTATTATTATTATGACATTCTTTATTTTTATTTGATTTCTGTGTTTAATTATTTGTGTTTGTAATAGTATTTTAACTTCTAATTGTTTTTCTAATTGTTTTTTTGTTTTTGTATTTTTAATTAGTGTAAATTTATCATTAGTGTAATTCGTTGTAAACGGTACTGATTGAATAATAATAAATAAATAAATAAATAATCATAGTTATTTTGATAATTCCTGTTTAGTCATAAGTATAGTAATACCCAGACTAACGCGAATTCGGAGATACGCGGTTTTTCATTTTGGTATTTCATCACGACGGAACGATATGTAGTGTAAAAGATTGTGTTTGCAGACGAGCAAATCGCTCGTCTGATGTTAAACGTCACGTTTGTTTATAACAGGTCTGCGCCACCCAGAATTTTGAACTCGTACAATTCTAGCCCCTGCGCGGCACAGCACTGCGCTCGTCACCCTGAGATATAACATGTTGAATCTCCTATTTGCCCTGAATCACTGAAAACTAAGATTAAATCTTACCATTTGATTTATATAACTGCGCTACGGGACCATTCGACGCGCAGCACGCTGGTCTCAAGAGGGCAAGAAGCACTGAAAGAAACAAAAAGTAACTTTTAAACAAAGAAATCTTTTATCTAAAAATGAATCGCTGTTCGTTTGGCTGGCTATAATTCGAGAACGGCTGGACCGATTTCGCTAATTTTGATCTTGAAATATTTAAAAATAAATATGTAAAAGTTAACACTTTAACTGCTGCTAATAATCATGTTTGCGTTTTACACAGTTGTATTAAAAGTGGGCTTTGGGCGCCTGGCGTGTGTAGCCGCATTCGCGTTGCACAAGAAAAAACAAGGTATGTGTTTTCAGCAGTTAAAGTGTTACCAAATGGGTTTATTGAAAAACATAATATACCTAATTTCAACTCGATCAGACATCGGAAAGTAGTTCAAAAGATTTTAGCCAAATATACATACAATGTAAGTAAATATGTATGTCATACAAATTTACAATAGAAGTTAAATAAATGAAAGCTTATCCTAAAAGTCAGATTTAAAAATACCAAAAAAGGGCCCAAAAATATCAAAGATACTTACGATTGGTGTAGCGATCTCCCACTGTAACAAGAAAGTTATTATTAAAATATGTCAACTGATTATTTTTATTTAATAATTTCTAGATGTAGAATTGCAAACGTTGTGACTTTTAATCGCAAAATTGTGACGTCACCCTCACACTAAGGGGGGGTTGGGGGGAGAAACAAAAATCATGAAATTCGTGTGATGTAATTAATTGACTTTCCTTAAGTATTATCAGACCAATTATTATTATTACGTTTTTTTTTTTTTTTTTTTTTTTTTTTTTATGTAATTGAGTGACGAGACGAGCAAATCGCTCGCCTGATGTTAAACGTCACGTTTGCCCATAACAGGTCTGCACCACCCAGAATTTTGAACTCGCAGAATTCAAGACCCTGCGCGGCACAGCACTGCGCTCGTCACCCTGAGATATAAGTTGTTTAATCTCCCATTTGCCCTGTAATTTCACTGGAAACAATGCCCTTCCAACCGGAACACAGTAATGTTTGCACATTACTGCTTGGCGGTGGAATAACTGGCAAAGGTGTGGTACTTCCCCAGGCGGGCTCTAAATTACTTTTTTATAGTAGTTTGTTTATAAGAATATTTTCCTTGTCTAAACCTCCCTCCCCCACCCCCTCCTTTTTCATAATTATGGGGTTTTCACTTACTTTTGTATCCTGTAAATAAATCGTTGAGTACGCCAGTATTAGCTCTGGTTACTGAAAAGAAAAACGAATTGTTACAACAAGTTAGTTATAAAAATATTCTCAAAAACAAGCTTTTATTGCATTGTCATCGGAGTTACACAGGTATACCAAATTCCAGCTCAATCGGATATCGGGAAGTGGTTCAAAATTCAGTTCCAAAATTCCACCCGAACAAACATAGTTATACATTGCAAGTTAAATAAAAGCTTGTAAAAACAGTGATTAGTCAAAATAAAAACAAGTTGCTTACAAAAAGGGCTTTGCATAAAAAGCCTGCTCTAAATTCTCTGTCAACTTTCGCTGACGTGAAATGTCACGCGCGAAAACAAGACGGAGATCTTTAAGCATACGAGTATCTACTTTAAGCCGGCTTAAAGTAGTGACTAACTTAAAGCAGGATTTATAAGTAAGGGCCATGGTTAGCTTAGCTTTCTTCTTTTTACTAAAGCTGTAACATCAGCTATAGTCACCGCGCTACCAACTGAGTCGTGCGGCCATAAATCATTTCTCTATGTCTATCTCGCTCGCACTTGTGGGTCTTATGGAGCCGCATAGTGATGTGCGTAAGATGGTTATAGGCGCATATCGATAAGAATAAAATCAGATAGAAACATGCGACACGACTACGACGAAGGCCCTACGACTCAGTTGGTAACGCGGTGACTATAGCTAATAAATTAAATACTTACTTTTTGTCAGAAATTCGAAGACTTCATTAAAACCGCGAGCAGGTCGTTGCACTGAAAAAAAATTGAGAATAAATAAAAAAATTACCCCCAACGATTGTTTGATAAAAATGAATAGGAACCATCGCTGGAAACCCTGCTTTCAAATTAATTTAAATATTTTCTGTATCACACCCTTCTGTAACACCTAATACAGGGTTATTCATAAAGGGTATGCTAAGCCGAAAAGGGCTCATAGTACTTATCATTATGTACAACTTTTACTATAGGACCAACCTGAAATTCGCGAACTCGCGACACTCGACAAAATGTATGCAACAGCTCATTTTTTTTTTTTTTTTTTTACATTGACATTTTTATTTTTTTCGTGAATTTCGGGTTGGTCCCATAGTAAAAGTTGTACATAATGATGAGTACTATGAGCCCTTTTCGGCTTAGCATACCCTTTATGAATAACCCTGTATAGATATATCACTAGATAAAACCTTATCAAAACCACTCACAATTAGATAAATTTTTAATAATATTTATGTAGTTGCTTGTCGACTTCATCGCTCTGGCAAACGGTTCTGGAAATAAAAAAAATATATTTGAAATAATAATAATATTTTAAATAATTTTGTATTGGTTGGTGATATTTTAAGATCACCATACCAATTGATTGGCATGGCAATGGCATTGATCGAAAATCGATCAATTGGTGTGACAGCCTTTGGGATATCATCACTATTTTGCCGCTGGAGAATAGAAAAACACAACCAAATCGATCAGTTCGTCGATATACAGGGTTATTCATAAAGGGTACGCTGAGCCGAATATGGCTCATAGTACTCATCATTATGAGCAACTCTTACTATGGGACCAACCCGAAATTCGCGAAAAAAATAAGCTGTTCCATAGAAAAATGTCAATGACACTCGACAAAATATATGAAACAACTAATTTTTTTGCGAATTCTGGGTTGGTCCTATAGTAAAAGTTGTCCATAATGATGAGTACTATGAGCCATTTTCGGCTTGGCGTACCCTTTATGAATAACCCCGTATTAACGTTTTAAGCCAATATTCGTCGAACAGTCGATCGATTAACCAATTGATCGACGTTGACCAATTGCATTGATCGACAGTCGCTCAATTGGAGTGATCACTCAATTGGTCTTTGCGATACTCGTATCACCATTACCGCTATTTTGGTTTGTCATTGTTAATTATTATGTTTATTAGTAGGAGTTCCTTAAATGAATGAGAGAGTGAGGATAAATAAATCGGTTTTTTGTCCAATAAATTAATTGTATACAAAATAATAATATTATGAATATAATAATATAAATAAATAAACAAGTTTTTCATACCTAGACTGGACAGCACTCGACCCTGAAAAATATATTTTTAGTTAAACGAGTACTTACCTACTTAATAATTTTTTTTTTAAATAATAAAAAAATATTTTCAAATGCAAGCTTTTAAAAGTGGTTCTAATTTAGACCCAAGATTTAACCTCAAAAGTAACGGGTTGATTACACGTAACGAGTACAGTGGCGAGACAGTGCCCTCGGCCGAGTACTCGGTTTGTATAAACAGTTTGTCGAGGCGAGACAGTCACTAGAACCATGATTTGTTTGCTCGGCCGAGTGTGCCCATTTACTGTCTCGCCACTGTGCTCGTTTCGTATAATCAACCCATTAGCGTCAGTTATTATCGGTCGCCATATATGTACTGATTGTAAAATCTTTATCTACCCTCTTAAATCACGAACTTCAAAACGAATCTAGAGGTATACTCAATGACATACTTTATAAGACACAATACCATTTAAAAATAGTAGTTTATGCAACTGTCATATAATGAAGGGTATTAATTTCATAATAGTAACGAGTGTTTTAATACCTGTGTTATATGCAGTTGCATACACTACTTTATCTACACTAATCTACACTAGCTGTTACATTCTACTTATGTTTCCAATACTTGATAAAATACGTTTATCTTCACTAATAAAAACGTGTATTGTCACAGTGAACTTGGCGCGCAATCAGGAGCGAGCGCGCATGCGCGCGCAGGGCGGCCAATCAGGAGCGAGCGCGCGATGTTATAATGGCTCATTACGACATCGATGTGGATATTATAACACCGTGTGAAATTGCTTAAATGTTGTCTGTGCTATAACAGTAGTCATTATAACACAAGTATTGGAAACATAAGTAGAATGTTATAACATTAGTGTAGATAAAAAAGTTTTATTATAACACAATTTCATAATAGTAGTAGAAACTGTTGCATAATGAGGCGCATTAAAACACGAGTGTGAGTCGAGCCGTAGGCGAGGTTTTTAATAGTATCACACGAGTGTTAAATACCTAGTTATGTGCAGTTTCATACACTACTTTATCTACTCTCATATCATAAAATGCGAAGTACAAACTTCAAAACGAATTTATATTACAAACTTGAAACACATCACCGAAATTTAAAAATTGAATCAATACGCAATGGCGGCGCTCTGAGATGGCGCCAAAACCTAGCCTGTCAGACGCAGTTTAGGTAATAGTTACTACGTGCCAAAAGAGTCAAGTGGGAAACTGTATCGTAATGACAAAAAAAAATACATTGTAACACTATTTTGTTTGGAAAATAGTGTTATAATGATTTTTTTTCCCATGATGATATTGTGTCTTATAAAATGTCATTATATAGATTCGTTTTGAAGTTCGTAATTTGAATTTTACGATATGAGAGTAAAAGGTAAAGAGCGGGCTCTTTTTCCGCAACTAGGCCGGTAATCGGCCCTTTTTGCGTGACATATGCGGGTTTTCCTCACGATGTTTTCCTTCACCGAAAAGCCAGTGGTATGTAAATTCGTACATAAGTCCTAAAGAACTCATTGGTACGAGTCGGGGTTTGAACCCGCCACCTCAAGAATGCGAAGCGTCGGTTCTCCCACTGAGCTACCACGGCTCTTATATATACGATATGAGAGTAGATAAACTACTATTATTAGACCGACCTGATCATTCCGTGATTGCTTCCTATCTCGCTTATCTCTGTCGCAGCCGTAATCTCCATCATTGCCTCTAGTATTTTTATTTCGTTTTCTGTTTCCACTGCTGTCATTGTCATTGTCGCTTTCGTCACTATAATTGGAAGTCTTTTTTTTATTTTTTTTCTTGTACTTTTTGTCTTCTTCCTTGGATGTTTCTTCTTCTGTAGTGCTGTAATTTTTTTGTCCCTTCTTAGAGATTTCTCGACTGTCGTCACTGTCTTGCTTGTTTTTCCATTCTCGGTCACTGACACTTTTTTTTTTCTTCTCAGAATTGTTTTCATCGTCATCGTAGTTATATGTCCCCTCTTTGTTTTTCTTAGTCTTAGAGATTTCACTGTCTTGCTTGTTTTTCCATTCTCGGTCATTGACACTTTTTGTTTTCTTCTCAGAATTGTTTTCATCGTCATCGTAGTTATATGTCCCCTCTTTGTTTTTCTTAGTCTTGTCCTTTTTGTCTCCAGTTTGTTCTACATCGTCTCTGTTGCTTCTAGTTTCGCTTGTTTCACTTTCGATTTCTTTTTTGTGAGTGTTGCCGGATTCAGTTTTATCGGTGTCTTTATCATCATCATCATCACCATAATCTTCTTTTGACTCATAATATGACTCATATGAGTCATCATCGTTATCATCAGTGTCATCAGAGTCATTTTGATTGGTGTCTGTGTTCGTACTACTGCCATCAGTGCCAGTCTGTACGTTACTACTATCACCCTTGGTAGTACTACTACCATCATTGGTAGTACTAGTCTTAGTCTGTCCACTGGTGACATGGCTGCCACCATTGCTGCTCTCGTCATCTTTGTCTTGTTGTTCGTTGTACAGATCATCGTCATCATCTTCGTCATCGTCGTCATCTCCGTTGTAATTATTGTAATTGTTATTATTATTTTTAGTATTTTTAGTTCCAGTTTCTGTTTCTTGAGTCTGTTCTTTGTTTGTGTTTTGTTGTGCTTCAGTTTTGGTAACAGTTACGCTAGAATTCACGTCGGTGCTCTGGCTTCCAGAACTTCCTTCGTCGTCGTCGTCAGAACTTACTATATTGAGATCGTCATTCGACTTTGATGCGCGACCGTCATAATCATACTGCTCTGTACGAGAGACTCTCGTGTACATATCCCTAGTATACACACTCCAATCTATTTGGAATTGGCGGCTCGTAACAGGTTTTATATATTCGATCCAGGCTGAAAATAAAGTAGGTATTTTATTTAATTAAGTATACTTATATCCTTAAAAAAAGTGACGGGGAAGGCGACCAAGCCAATTGTCGTTGTCGTTGTTGTTAAATTGTAGTTGCCATTGTTAACCGAGTGAAGTTCCTAATGATTATATGAGCTTTTTTCGGCTTAGTATACCCTTTCCTTATAACCCTGTATACAAAGGTAATATTATATTATAAGAAAAATACTTACCACTTATTATCGGTTTACCCACTGAAACAGAAAAGGTGTGTCAAATTATGTTGTTGCTTAATCATACAAAAACGGCAACGGATTTGGATAAAATTTGGTACGAAGGTAGTTTATACCCTGGATTAACTTGAAGATAACTTTTTATCCAGAAAAATGCGGATGAAACTGCGGGATGCAGCTAGTTTATAAAGCTAGGATGAATCAAATTTCAATGCTTTGTTTTTATCCGTTTTTGAGATTATTTTTTTTATTAAATTACGACCATTTCAAAAACACCGGGAGTATATCCATAATTACTTACTCTTTATATACGCGGTATTTTTGCTAGTTTTATTATTTTAATTACTTTGTTGGCCAATTTTGTGCATTATTCCAGAAATAATTCTCTACTTTTTCTTTCTCTCATGTTTGCCATGTTTTTTAAATTAACTTTCATATCAATCTCAAATTCCAAATAGGCGTGACGAAAGATTTTAAAATACTTTTAGTAATTTTAGTACACATTTACTATTTACAAAATAGCCTTTATTTCGGTAATAAACTTAAGTTTAACGAAGTTTGAAGCCATTTTTCTCATATTTCTTCAATAGTGTCCGAAAACAGCTCGCGTGTGTATATATGTGTGTAAGTATATATATTATATACGTTTTAGTATATTTTATTATATGTATTTTCGGAAATGTAGGTAGTTTTTTAGTATGTACTTATTTGAATGTATTTCTAAGTATTTATTATTATTATTTTTTATGTAGGTTTATATGAGTATTCTTCAATATCCAAATCCATCCTAAGGTTGCCTGGAAGAGATCGCTCTTAGCGATAAGGCCGCCAGTTGTCGCACTAGTTTTAGGTGCTTTAATCCTTTTGTTTGTAATTTATGGTGTGAACAATAAAGAGTTTATCTATCTATCTATCTATGTGTCATGGCGCCGGCTTGACGTCACGGCTAAGTAAACATGTCATTGTGTCTATGCGTGATGAGCGGCGGATGAGCTATGATCAGCGGAGTTTGCTTAAGCGTGACGTCATATGCTGTGATTGTTGTTTCAATCAAAATGGCCGATTGCAGTATTTTAATGTTTTATTTTATTGAAAATCTTAATAATCTGTTTTTTATAAATAAAACTAAACCTGTGTTTTCAAGTTTTAAAATCTGACTTCTCCCCTGAAATCATTGAATTGGCGATTTTTTGATACATTGTCGTCGTGCCTATCGTCGCCTGTCGTTCTCTACCAAACCGTGGACACTTTTTGAGTGTAAGTTGTTTTTGAATGGGTTAAGGGTAAGCAGTGGCAGCTCAGTGCGAGAACAGCCGCTTCGCATTCTTGAAGTGGCGGGTTCAAACCCCGACTCGTACCAATGAGTTCTTTGGGACTTATGTACGAATTTTCATACAACTGGCCTTTCGGTAAATAAAACATTGCCAGGAAACCTGCATACGTCTAAATAAGAAATTCAATGGCGTATGTGAATCCAGCACTAAGCGTTTCCATTCCACCTTTTTAATTCGCACGGCAGAGGTGTGGAACTCATTGCCAGCGTCTGTCTTCCCGAAAAGCACAACCCAGGGCTATTTAAAAGTAGAGTGAATAGGTATTTCCTAGACCACATCGTCGCTTCCCATCAGGTGAGATTGTGGTCAAACGCATGTCTAGTTTGTTGTAAAAAAAGCAACCCGCACTTTGCAGCGTGGTGGAATACGGCCTAATCATCCTTCGAGGGTAGACCTGTATCTCAGCAGTGGGAGGATTACAGGTTGAATTGTTTAGTAACAATTTGAAGTTTGATTAAAAAAATTGGCTGGTAGATGGTAAGGACAGCGAGGCCATTTCAGATCGTAGAACTAGTTCAAAATTTTCATTTACTTACAGTTTTTGTTATAACTGTTGCTGAAGATGGCCTGAATCAATATCGCTGTAAAAAAATAGTGAAAGTAAAAAAAAATTAAACTAAAAACTAAAAAATAAAAACTCAATATAAATAATTATGATTAATTCAAATTCGAAAATAAAAACAATAAAAAACGAACTCCAAAAAATACACAGTAAAATATTAGAAAACAAATTTAGACTTTAAGATTATAATTATATAATAACTATACTATGTATATTATCTATTATACTTTAAAAAAACGTGAAGAAAAAAAATCTTATAAAACGTTTTATAGCTAATAGCTGCATATTTTGAGTACAAAGTTTAAAAAAAATTGTGTTGTAAAAGTTTTTCTTACATGTGTATCGCCATGGTTAAAAGGAAAGGGTATGCTAAGCCGAAAAGGGCTCGTAGTAGGTACTCACCATGATAAACAACTTTTACTATAAGATCAACCTGGAATTCGCAAAAAGAAATCTGCTGTTCCATACAATAATATCAATAACACTCGACAAAATGTATGGAACCGGGTTGCTCCGAGTTGATCACATAGGTAAAAGTTGTTCCTAATGATGAGTACCATGAGCCCTTTTCGGTTTAGCATACCCTTTCCTTGTAACCCTGTGTGTATGTGTATACTTACGAATGAGAGAGACGTTCACCATATCTTCTTCTTTCCATTCGCTTGAATCCTCTGAAAATAAACACATTTTTAGATCAGCGCCATCTACATAGTAGCTGAAACCAATAACTAATTTCTAAAATTCATAATTTAAATACCTATATCTTAACGTTTTCTTGAAGTAAAATGTTCGCATCAATAAAATTTTAGGGTAGGTACTATAAATTGGTTCGAAGGAAGTCTAACAAATGTATTTTACAAACACTTTTTTTAAATCCGTTGTAAAAATAAAAAAGTCAAATCAAATTAATAAAAAAAATAATAAGATTTTTTTTTATAAATTAATAAAAAAAAATAATAAGATTTATTTTTATTTTTTTTAAATCTGTTGTTGCTTTGTACAAATATTTAATTTGACATTTTATTTAATTCTATTTTAACTTGTGTTTAATTATTATTTGTGTTTTTAACCGACTTCCAAAAAGGAGGAGGTTCTCAATTCGGATGTAATTTTTTATACAATTTGACTATTTTAACTTATCACTACAGTAACTCGTGTAAGCGGTTTTAATTGCAATAAATAAATAATTAATAATTAAAAAATCGTTTATTCCTCATTCCTCGCGCAAAGAATTTCACTGGCTTCAGCGCGGGAATGCAGCCAGCGTTCTTGGTACCTTGCCACACGGGCAAAACCTACTTTTTAATTTTATTTCTTTGTTTTAGTTATTTTAGTTTGTTATTATTAGCTTACTTAAATTTAAGATGTAAATATGTATTTTAAAAATTGGATACTCACTCGATAGCATAATCGAAATATATTCGACAGCCTCAAACAGAATTCTTTCATTATCTGAAACAAACAGACATTGTATTAAGGTTTTTTAAACCTAAACGCACTTGAAATAAAACATGAAAAATATTTTTAAGCTTTTATTGCATTGTTTTCGAAGCCACAAAGGTATACCTTTCAGCTCAATTTGCTTTCTCTATTTGGATCCATTTATTTGGATTGGACCCGCAATTTTCTTAACATCATCGAGTGTTTCTTACTTACTCGTATATTATTAATAACTAGCTACCCGGCGGTCTCACCCGCTGTTTTTTTTTTTACTTTTAAACCTTCCCTGTATTAGAGCAAACAAAACAAAACAGCCCAAAAAGATCGGACCAATTTCTGAACACACCTATAAATATTTGACAACCAAGTGACACTATTTTATATTTCTAATAATTAATAGTTAAAAAAACTAAAAAACACGCTTTGTTTAGTGTATTGTCATCGGTCCTCGATATACTCGTATCTACAAAGTTTGAAAGAAATCTGACCGTTTTAAGTGGGTCAAAAACGCGCTCAAAGGAGTCGGTTACAAACATACAGGTGAAGCTAATAAAAGCGTGTTAAAAAGACAATAGAGAAATTAAAATTAAATTGTCGATTTAGTATTTTCCTTTACTTATTATTCATGTTTCTCACCGTTTAAACCTTCCCTTAACTTTTACAAATATATCAAGATCAAAATTAGCGAAATCAGTCCAACCATTCTCGAGTAGTAGCGAGCCAAACGAACAGCGATTCATTTTTATATATAAGACTAGCTGACCCCCGGCGGTTTCACTCGCTTTTTTTTACTTTTTAACCTTCCATGTGCAAACAAAACAAAAAAAAACCCAACAAAGCAGACCAAAAAGATCGGACCAATTTCTGAACACACCTATAAATATTTGACAACCAAGTGACACTATTTTTATTTCTAAAAAGACAAAAGAGATCGGACATCCCGAGTTTACCGTACCGATAGGACGAACTTCAAATGTGTCACAGGTAGGAACAGTTTGTATTGGAAAATTAAATTGTCGATTTTAGTATTTTTCTTTACTTATTATTCACCGTTTAAACCTTCCCTGAACTTTTACGAATATTTCAAGATCAAAATTAGCAAAATCGGTCCAGCCGTTCTCGAGTTTTAGCGAGACTAACGAACAGCGATTCATTTTTACATATAAGATTATATATAAGAAGATTATCATACCGTGCTTAAATCCTTGTCCTCCGTTCACGCTTTGCTTCTTGTTCTGGACGTCATCTCGGCAGTTCTTCACCTTGTAGTGGGAGTCAACCTCATCTGAACTGGAGAACTGGTGCCTTTTGCATATTCGAGGGGTTTTCCAGCCTGAAATCATTCGACGGATTATTTCTGTTAGAGCGCGGCGGACGGTCCCAAAAAGCCCAAATAATTCCCGGGAAATAAAACACTTTATTTCCGAAACCGTATGGTTTGTTCTACCAATCTTAAGACTCGAAGAAAATTCACCCACCCAAAAAGCCTCACTAATTCACTGGAGAATATCGCTTGCGCGATGCAGGAATTTTGGTTCTCGTTTGCATGCGCCATCTATGATTTCTACGGTGAACTAGTGAATCTTGATGGTTTGAGTATTTGTAGAATCGATGCGTGAAGCGCATTCAACAATTTCACATACCTACAGCGGCCCCCACTAGGATAACCTATGTCAGGATGCCATGGAAAACAGACAAGGACAACTAACACCCAGACCCAGAGCAGACATTTGAATTCACCATTCAAACATGTGCTCGGCTGGGAATCGAATCTGGGACCTCTGGCTTATAAGGCAGATATACTACCGCTGAGGCAAACAGATCGTACACAACAACAAAGCATTATCAACCGCTAGCGTTGCAGGTGTTCATAGGCGGCAGTTTTACTTACCATAGATAGATAAACTCTTTATTGTTCATACCATAAATTACAAACAAAACCATCAGACTGCCTATCTGCCCGATTGCCACTCTTTTATAAAAAAAAACCTCCGAATAAAAAAGAAGGGTACGTTTGCGTCCGGGGTTAAAAACGTTCAGTAAAACGTGTGAAGTTAACCCTATTACCCTAGCATAAGGAATTGAAACCAGATAGGTACCTAAAACTTTTATGGCATTGTCATCGGAGTTACACAGGTATACCAAATTTCAGCTCAATCGGACATCGGGAAGTAGTTGAAAAAGTTGCAAGATTTGGCCAATACTACCATGGTAAGCTAAAGAAAAACTAAGCTAAAAAAAGTTTTACGTGACAACGACTTTGAGTGGTAAAATAATTTTAATGTGAATATTCATTCGTATAGTAGGAAGAAGGATGAAATAATAGTAACAATTTAAAACATTTATTTATACAAAGAATTATATTTAAAACATTAATTTATACAAAGAATCTCGCACTGAATTTCATATTAACAAAATTTTATGTCTGTCTCTCTCGCTCTTAGGCGGGCTAACCATGCCCGAGTGGAAGGGACGCGTGCCTCTCACTCGCTCTCATTGTGAGCGCATAACGTGAGCGGAGCGTAACGCAGTTTCTTGAAGTGTCACCCGGCAAACCAATTTATAAGACGTTGTCACGTCAAAAATATAGTTTAAAAAACTAAAAACCACGCATTGTATCGGTCTCTGACAGGTGTGCAAAGTTTGAATTAAATCTGATCGTTCAAAGTAGGGCACAATCGAGTCCAAAAGGGTCGGTTACAAACATACAGGTGAAACTAATAAAAGCGTGTTAAAAAGGTTAATTACTTCTTACCTTTCGATTTGAAAATCTTCTTGTTACTACCATTTTTCAGACAAAGCATTTTAGCAGCGTAAGCACGACCCACTGCGGAAATATATCATATATTAATAATTAATATCATATCATATACACGGTTATTCGTAAAGCGTATGCTAAGCCGAAAAGGGCTCATAGTACTCATCATTATGAACAACTTTTACTACGGGACCAAGCCAGAATTCGCGAAAAAAATCAGCTGTTCCGTACATTTTGTTAAGTGTCATTGACATTTTTCTATGGAACAGCTGATTTTTTTCGCAAATTCCGGGTTGGTCCCATAGTAAAAGTTGTTCATGTGAATGAGCACTTATGAGCCCTTTTCGGATTCGATAGATAGATAGATCTTTATTGTTCACACCATAAATTACAAACAAAAGAATTGTAATACCTAAAACTAGTGCGACAACTGGATAACCTTGTATATAAAAATTGACTTTACTTATTTTATTTTAGCTTGATTTTAATACAAGTAACGTCTTCGTATCAACTGTAAAGTTGCTTGTAATAAGAATAAAGAATTTAACGTTTTAACTCCACTTTTATTGTGGGAACATAAAATGTGGAATACTCTGCCCGAGTGGAGTGGAGTGGAGTGGTCCGATAGATATAATCTGGGTGTCTTCAAGTCGCGAGTGACTCGGTTTCTTCTAGGCGCGTGCTGCATCGTAGACCGCATCGTGCTTACCATCAGGCGAGATGGCGGTCAAACGCAAGTCATCATACAATTTTTTTTTACAACAAACTTGAAATGCGTTTGACCATATCTCACCTAATGGGAAACGATGATGCGGTCGAAGATGTAGCACTCTTGTCCAGGAAATACCTATTCACTCTACATTTAAATAGCCCTGGGCTGTACTTTTTCGGGAAGACAGACGCCGGCAATGAGTTCCACACCTATGCCGTTCGAATTAAAAAAGGTGGAATGGAAACGCTTAGTGCGTCTGAACGGAATATCCACCGTGAGAGGGTGTCTCATTTTTGTACACCTGGTGCAGTTGTCGTAGAACTAAATAAACAAGAACATTATTTTTACAAAACAAAAAACAAAAACCGACTTCAAAAGACCGACTATTGAGTTATTCATCTATGTATTTGTCGCGCACGTACTTAATGCAAATTTAAGACTTATGTGGTTTTCTCATGGATACCATTATCAGAACTGGACTAAATTGAAATGGGACCAAATAGGAAGCGTCAGCTTACTAATAAAAAAAGAATCATCAAAATCGATTCACCCAGTCAAAAGTTATGAGGTAACAAACATAAAAAAAATAATTTAAAAAAAAACATACAGACGAATTGATAACCTCCTCCTTTTTTGAAGTCGGTTAAAAAACTGTTGTAATGTTATATTTATCCTGAAAAATAATACTTACTTTTGTACAATGTATTTCCAACTGAAAAAATTAAAACAAAGTCTGATATTAGTAAAAAAAGGTTTAGAACGTACTTAAGTGCTTTAACACGTTTGCTGCGGAGCCATTTTCAAAGAACTACTAGGGCTCGAGACCGATCGGTAATATAGTGCGTAAAGTAGTACCTTAACAGTGTAATTTATTGTGAAAAGAAATATTTTTCCAAAATTAAATTGAAAATTCCAAGTAAGCATTACAAAAACATGCTCTAAAAGTAGTTTGAAGAATGGAACGTATGAGTGACAGAGATGGCTGAACGGTAGCAAACTCAAGAGTGAAAGAGAAAGCATAGATTGAAAGGAATGACAGAGATAGTATTAGGAAATTTTATATGTAAGAAGGAGAAATAAACACTTTTAAAATGGACGTTTACTGTTTTAATTTTCAACAGCCCCCTATGTTTTTAATATAATAACTTCATCAATTTTTACTTTAGGGGACAATGACGTATGAATTATTTGTCTCTCTGATATACAAAGACGTTCCGGTTTGAAATGTTTCCAGCGAAATTTCAGGGCAAATAGGAGATTAAACATCTCAAATCTCAGAATGACGAGCGCAGTGCTGTGACGCGCAGGGTCTTGAATTCTAAGAGCTCAAAAGTGGAGCGATTTGCTCGTCTCGTAGAATAAATATTTATGTTTTGACTGCACTGAGAGGAAGAACACGATACGTGCCGCACTACGATAAGTGCCGCACTAAAAGCTTCGTGATGTGTTGACACGTACCGAGTACAGTGGCGAGACAGTAAATGGGCACACTCGGCGAGCAAACAAATCATGGTTCTAGCGACTGTCTCGCCTCGTCAAACTGTTTATACAGACAGAGTACTCGGCCGAGGGCGCTGTCCCGCCACTGTACTCGTTACGCATATTCAACCCCTAGGAATGCTTTAAAACTCCTACAGCAGTGAACGTGTTAAACGAACAAAGTTACTCACCTTCCTGTTTCGGCCACAAGTCGTTCAAAATACTTTGATCCAATTTCGTTACTGAAAAATTAAAAAACATATATTTATTATATTTATTCAAGAATTAACGCTTTGTACACTTGCAATTAATAAACATCACAGAAAAAATACAAATTCAAGCTAACAAAATTAAAAGAATAGTCATAAGTTAAAATTTTTTAATCTATATAGCTTGTATTGCTTTGTCATCGGAGTTACACAGGTATACCAAATTTCAGCTCAATCGCGGACATCGGGAAGTTGTTCAAAATTGAGTTGCAAGAATTGACTCAACAAAGACAGCACAGCAGTATGTAGTACCTACACTAGCTGACCCGACAGACGTTGTCCTGTCTTAACTATGAATATTGAATTCGAATCGTCTTAAATTTTCTAATGTTCTGCTCAACTTTCGTATTTTTTTATTTCATAAGAACCTTCTGACAATAATTAACAGAACAAAAAAGAATTAGCGAAATTGTTCCATCCGTTCACGCGTGATGCGATGACCAAGGGAAATAGAGATTCATTTCAGGGTGTCCAATAGTGGAACGATATCCCTGTATTGGCAGATAGCTCACATTATGTCTAAGTATTTGCCAAAATTTCGATTCTGTAAAAGTCCCTCCATTTTTGAGATATCAATTTTTTTATTTTTCGAAAAATTCAACTTTGACCATTTAACTCTGCTTTTTTTTTATTTGCCAATGAATAAGGAACCAAAACTACAAAAACTGTGGGATTTTCCATTGGTACAGAGTGTTCAACGTGATTTGATCCAAAATTCTATCAGTGAACAGAATCACGCAAGGCTTCTTGCTGTAGCAGAATATGAGTCTGGGCAGTGGCTCCACGCCCTTCCTTCTGCCAACCTCGGGACACTGCTCGACAATGGCAGCTTCCGTGTTGCCGTCGGTCTCCGGTTGGGAGCTGCTATTGTCGAACGCCATCAGTGTCCGTGTGGAAGCGGCGTCGACAGGAACGGACTCCATGGACTTTACTGCCAGAAAAGTGCCGGTAGATTTTCTCGCCACGGCTCCTTGAACGACATCATCAAGCGAGCGCTTGCCACCATCAACATCCCGACTATTTTAGAACCAGTAGGGATAGTCCGGGATGATGGCAAGCGCCCTGACGGCCTAACTTTGATCCCCTGGGAGCGGGGAAGGGCTCTCGTATGGGACGCTACATGGTTGTCTAATGTTTGCCCGAAGAATATAAGCAATAATTCTCAAATGCCCGAATTTTACTTGCCCGAATTTCATTTGCCCGAATTGTTTGTTTACCATAAAAGTTATGTGACATACTCTTGTTTGCCCGTATATTAGATTTCATAATGATACGAGTGCCATACGTATTATTATCCATTTTATTAATTGCAATAATATTATTTAACAGAATATTTATATAAAAGGTGAATTGTAATAAATATATGACAGTATAATTATATTTTAAAATTGTTTTTATTTCTAATACCTACTTATCACTATAATCGATCCATGTCGCTTCCGTAGAAATTAACCTAACGCCTTTGTCCTAAAAAGCGATTGGCTTTCTAGCACTTCGCCGGCCGCTGCCGCGGCACGCTCGCTACGCTCACTCGGCTCGTGCGTTGTTTTTCATGTTCTAACATAACCTAACCTATTGATCGTTTTTATTTCTAATACCTACTTATCACTATGATTGATCCAAGTCGCTTCCGTAGAAAATTAACCTAACGCCTTTGTCCTAAAAAGCGATTGGCTTTCTAGCACTTCGCCGGCCGCTGCCGCGGCACGCTCGCTTCGCTCGCTCGGCTCGTGCGTTGTTTTTTATGTTCTAACCTAACCTAACCTATTGATCGTTTAGTTTAAACCGATTTTATGGTTTTTTTTCTAGTTAAGTAAGTAATGTCGATGGCAAATGATGTTATGGCATATGATAATTACGCCTTACAATGATGATAACAAATGATGTAATTGAAATTGACTTTATGGAAAACAAAGTTTTTAGCACGTGACTAATATAGTAAACAATGAGTATAACATATAAAATTATGAGAAACAATATTATGTCTGTTGACCAGTATAGCAGATAAAATTATGGCAAATGAAATTCTGGCAAATGGGTGTATACCACGCTACATGCGTCGATACTTTAGCCCCTTCTCACCTCAGCGGGACAAAGCAGAGGGCCGGAGCCGCGGCGGATGCCGCAGAAGACGCCAAGCGGCGCAAATATGCGTCTCTTTCGAATGAGTACATATTTCTTCCGCTTGGCGTCGAAACTTTTGGTCCATGGGGTCCTAGTACTAAAAAATTTGTCAAAAAATCACACCGCGCTTAGTTGACGCCGCTGGTGATAAGAGGGCTGGCTCATTCCTCGCGCAAAGAATTTCAATGGCAATTCAGCGCGGGAATGCAGCCAGCGTTCTTGGTACTTTGCCACACGGGCAAAAACTACTTTTTGATTATTAATTTTTTGTAAATTTCTTAGTTTTATTTAGTTTAGTTTGTTAGTTTTATTTAGTTTAGTTTGTTAGTTTAAATTTAAGATGTAAATACACCTATTAAAAACTCATGAATAATGTCTTATCTAATGCATTGTACTTTTCTGTTTTAAAATGTTAAGAAAATTAAAAAAAAAACATTTTTGCAAAAAACATAGGAACATATTTATTGAATTAAAAAAAAACGATTTCTCAAAATTGGAGGGACTTTTACAGAATCGAAATTTTGGCAAATAGACATGATGTGAGCTATCTGCCAATACAGGGATATTGTTCCATTACTGGACACTGTCTATAGATTTATCACAGAATACCAAGGTTTATATTATATGTTATATGATCAAAAGTGTACTTACTTTTGAACCAAGCATCGACGATCTCGTCTAGATTTCTAGCTCTTCTTCCTGTCAAACAAATTCGATAATAAGATAAATATAGGGCTATATCTAAAGGGTATCTCGCGTTTGTTGGTGTAGGAAACCCTATTTCCGAGTCCTGCGAACGTGGATCTATTGACCAACAAGTATGTCGTATGTACGCTTAAAATCTAAAAGATAAAAATTATATGTTACTAGCTGACCCGGCAAACGTTGTTTTGCCATAAAATAAAAATTATTTCTAGTGACTTTTAAAAAATAGGGGTTGGTGATAGAAGGGTGAAAATTTAGGGTTGTATGTATTTTCTAATGCCACATAAGCCACATTATAAAAAATAAAAAAATTGTCCGAAAAATAAAAATAAATGTTAGGGGTGGACAACCCTTATCACTTAGGGGTATGAAAAATAGATAGTAGCCGATTCTCAGACTTACTGAATATGCATATAAAATTTCATCAAAATCGGTCAAGCCGTTTCGGAGGAGTACGGGAACGAACATTGTGACACGAGAATTTTATATAAATAAGAAGATATAGCAAAAACTTTGCGATAGAGTAGGGTACAATTTTATTAATGACTAAATACAAATGTATTATAATAATTATTTTTTTTGTCTAGTACTTACAAATTGTATGAAACTTATAAACTAATGAAACATTATTTACACATGTAAACTCTTTTTAAATTGACATAAATTCTAGATAAAAATTAAAACCATACCTAAAAAGGTCCCTGAAAAGCTCGGGGGAACATACCCGTAGGTGGAGGAGGTCGGTATTAAAAAAAAACTAAAGGGTATGCCAAGCCGAAATAGACCCGCAATTCGCTAAAAATCAGCTGTTCCGTACATTTTGTCGAGTGTCTTTGACATTTTTGTATGGAACAGCTGATTTATTTTCGCGGATTCCGGGTTGGTCCCGTAGTAAATGTTGTTCATAATATTTCGGCTTAGCATAATATATCCTTTCTTTATCACCCTGTATAATCAAAGAACTATACTACTTTTTGTGTAATCGAGTAAAGTTGGAGATAAAATAGTCGGATATCTTCATTTACATTTTGCTCACCGCACTTAGCTATTTACTCATCATATTGAGTTCTTACTCACCGCACTTTGCTTTTTACTCATCATATTGAGTTCTTACTCACCGCACTTTGCTTTTTACTCATCATATTGAGTTCTTACTCACCGCACTTTGCTTTTTACTCATCATATTGAGTTCTTACTCACCGCACTTTGCTTTTTACTCATCATATTGAGTTCTTACTCACCGCACTTTGCTTTTTACTCATCATATTCAGTTCTTACTCACCGCACTTTGCTATTTACTTAACATTTTAATGTCTTACTTACCGCACATGGCTACTTCTTTAGCATATTTCTGGTGCTTTTTTGTCTTGTATATAGAGCTGGTGTCCCCTAGAAAATAAAAAAAATTGTAACGGCTAAACATCAACCCTGAAATCGCGAAAAAAATCAGCTGTACCATAGAAAAATTTCAATGACACTCAACAAAATGTAAGAACAGCTGATTTTTTGTCACGATTTTGAAGATGCTCTTACTGTAAAAATAAATAAAATTATAAGATACTAGCTGTTCCCTGCCACGCTTTGCTGTGGATAAAAAAAAAATAAAAAAAAATTGCCTATGTTACTTTGGGATAATGTAGCATTCGAATGGTGAAAGAATTTTTGAAATCGGTCCAGTAGTTTTTGAGTTTATTCCACACAAACATCCAAAAATACAAATCTTTCCTTTTTATAATATTAGTATAGATAAATATAATAGAGTAGTATGAGCCCTTTTCGGCTTACCATACCCTTTCCTTATAACCCTGTATACTCTTAGAAGGTCGGGTATCGAGGCGACGGTGATCGCTTACCATCAGGCGGCTTGTGCGCTTGTTTATCACTTTGTCTTATGGCATCAATAAAAGGTGCTTACCGTAGATTTTCAAGCCGCGATTCTGAAAATATAAAATAGTTTTGTAAGTTGTAAGGGTTCCGTACCCAAAAGGTAAAACGGGACCCTATTACTAAGACTTCGCTGTCCATCTGTCACCAGGCTGTACCTCATGAACCGTGATAGTTAGACAATTGAAATTTTCACAGATGATGTATTTCTGTTTGCCGTTTTTATAGATAACTAGCTGACTCGACAGACGTTGTCCTATCTTAACGATGACTATTTAATTCGGATTGGTAAAAAAGCCATTGCGTCAATTCTATGTCAAATGTCAAAAGTTACATTAAAAAAGTTTACATTGTCCAAAGCACTAAAGTTAAATTATGGTCTAAGTATTTTTAAATTTTCTAATTTTTCATATTTTTTACTATAAATTGAGATGTGAGCTATCCTATGTCAGTTAGATCGAGCTGCACCCGGTGTGCAAATTTGATTGAAATCGGTTAAGTAGTTTAGGAGTCTATAGCGGACAAACAACGTGACACGTAATTTATATATATTAAGATGGTACGGAACCCTTCGTCCGCGAGTCCGCATTTGGCCGGTTTTTATGTGTCTGTGTATCATCTGTGTGTTATTACCATAGTTTGATGAGTCTGTGTGTGTTCGAAGGTGAATTAGTTGGAGTGTTCTTAGCTATGTTTTGTCGGGGATTTTTTTATATGTTTAACTAGCTGACTCGACAGACGTTGTCCTGTCAAAAGCCATTGCGTAACTATAGCAACCGTAGTATGTTGATGCTAACTTGTCAATTTATAGTAAAAATTATCAGTATATATATAATTTGCAATAAATTAAAATTGCGACTATAATTTGAGATTTAAACTATCCTATCTCTCAAGTTGGATCGAATTGCACATGGTGTGCGAATTTTATTATAATCGGTTAAGTGGTTTAGGAGTCCATTGAGGACAAACATTGTGACACGAGATTTATATATATTAAGATTAAATTTTTGTTATAATTAAACACGGGAATACTCACGTAAAAATTAAGTCGTCTACTACGACTAGTTTCGGTCACATTCGGTGACCTCAGGTGAGTTTACAAACGTGACGCGCTCGCGGTTGCGTCTCGTTTAATTAAATTTCTTGTTTTAATTCGTATTTCAATCACATATATTTAAATCTTAAATTTAAAATAAACTAAAATAACAAATTAAAAAACTAGGACAAAGAAATTTATAAAACTAAAAATCAAAAAGGTTTTGCCCGTGTGGCAAAGTACCAAGAACGCTGGCTGCATTCCCGCGCTGAATTGCCAGTGAAATTCTTTGCGCGAGGAATGAGCCAGCCCTCTTATCACCAGCGGCGTCAACTAAGAGAGGTGTGATTTGCTTGACAATTATTTTTTGTACTAGAACCCCATGGACCAAAAGTTTCGACGCCAAGCGGAAGAAATATGTACTCATTCGAAAGCGACGCATATTTGCGCCGCTTGGCGTCTTCTGCGGCATCCGCCGCGGCTCCGGCCCTCTGTTGTTTTATTACCTTATCAGTCCGGATAACAGTCCTGCCCGTGGTCGAGCCCCCCCTGAAGTTGTACCGGGTACAGCTGGACAGCACCTGGTTCACCTGCTTGTTGACCGTCTCCAGGTCTACCTGGTACTTCTGTGCCACGGCCGAACAGTAGTGGAAAATTCCTGCAACATAACATAATAATAAAAATAAAAAAGAATGAAAGAGTCGTTTCGGTGAATGGGCTTATAGCGAAGAGCCTCGACCAACATCTGAAGAGGCTCTCGCTAGACGGTTGGGTCAAGGGTCAGATACAAAAGGCGGTGATTCTTGACACGGCCCGCATTGTCAGGAGGTTCCTCACTCTGCAGCCTGTCGTTTGGCCAATCAATTTGGCCAGTCGTTGCGGAGACGCTTCGCTCGCTCGGTCAAGAAATTTTAATTGCATTGTCAGAGTTACACAGGTATACCAAATTTCAGCTCAATCGGACATCGGGAAGTGGTTCAAAATTCAGTTGCAAGATTCCACCCGAACAAACATAGTTTTAAATGGTTCAGACTTACCATTAGTCGCAATGTATCCAACTGTAAATAAATTATAATGTTAAAATAAATTGTTAATTGTACAGGGTTATAAGAAAAGGGTATGCTAAGCCGAAAAGGGCTCATAGTCCTCAACATTATGAACAACTTTTGTGGAATGGTTTCTTTTCACTAATTTCTTGTTTTTTTCCGGGTTGGTCCCACAGTAAAAGTTATTCATAATACTGAGTACCATGAGCTCTTTTAGGCTTAGGCTACCCTTTCCTTAAAACCCTACATTTTAATTTTAAAACTATATTAAATTAACTCGCCGTACAAATATACAAATAAATTAGTAGGTATCATACATTAGTGATGAAGATATAAACAAAATAAAATCTTCAAACGCGATTTCCTCGAAATCAGCTTTACCCTAGTTATTGCACTTTTCGTAAGGACGGCACAATAAGGGGGGAAGAGGGGGGGGGGTTATAAAACAATTAAATAACTCACATGGTTCTCGATAGCTCCTGGCTATAGCGCCAAACACGATAACGCCTATAAAAAGTTAATATAAAAAAATTAGAAACAAACTTTTATTGCATTGTCATCGGATACCAAATTTCAGCTCAATCGGACATCGGGAAGTGGTTCAAAATTGAGTTGCAAGATTCCACCCGAACAAACATAGTCAGCAACATACCTACACATTGCAAGTTAAGTTATATTAAAACTAGCGACCTGCCCCGGCTTTGCACGGGTATAAAATATAGCCTATGATACTCAGGGATAAAGTAGCAATCTAATGGTGAAATAATTTTTGAAATCGGTCTAGTAGTTTTTGTGTTTATTCAACACAAACATACAAAAATACAAATCTTTCCTCTTTATAATATTAGTATTAAAATGTAATAATAAATATAGTTTAAAAACGAAAAACACGCATTGTCATCGGTCTTTGACAGGTGTGCAAAGTTTGAATTAAATCTGATCGTTCAACGTAGGGCAAAGTCGAGTCCAAAAGGGTCGACTACAAACATATTACAGGTGAAACTAATAAAAGCGTGTTAAAAAAAACTTACTTTGAGTCCAAACGTTGAGCGCGTCTTCTTCCTCCCAAGAAACGAATTCCTCTGAAAACCACCAATCACCGAATAAAATTATTTTTGCTAGCAATTCAACCTTTAATCCTCCCACTGCTGGGATACAGGTCTACCCTCGAAGGGTGATCAGGCCGTATTCCACCACGCTGCCAAGTGCGGATTGCTGGATTCACATACGCCATTGAATTTCTTTATTAATTCAGGCATTGTGTCCAGTGAATGAAATGAACAAAAAAATAAAACAGGGCAAATAGGAGATTAAACATCTTATATCCCAGGGTAACGAGCTCAGGGCTGTACCGCGCGGGGGCGCGAATTATGAGTTCATAACTCTGGGTGGGGCAGACCTGCTATAGGAAAATTTTCTAATAATTTTTTTTTTTCTAAATTTGTATTTATTCGAATATTAACGGCAAAGTTACAAGGAGATTGGATCAACCAAATAATTGAACTAATATTTTATCGTCGGACATTAGGCCCATGTTTGAAGGCTTTTTAAGACAGATCTAAATTTTCTAAAACTATTGGCATCCTTGTCTAATGGCTTGCAATGATAAAGACAGATATATTTTTAGTCAGTTTAGACCTGTCTTAAAATGCCTTCAAACTTGGGCTAATTACATCCATACAATTGGTTGCCCTACACCCCTTCGCTCGGCCAAGTACAATCAGTCAAGTGTGCGCCACACGCTCTTGGGTTTCCCTACCTTTGTTAAATAAAAACACATAAAAACTAAAACTCACTGCTTATAATGCGCGACAGTTCTAAGAACACATTTTTAATGACTTTAGGAGTGCCTGAAACAAAAGAAGAAAAGTAATTATAAAAAAGGTATTAAAAAATAATAACAAGCTTTTATTGTATTGTCATCGGAGTTACACAGGTATACCAAACAGCCCAATTTGACGTCAGGAAGTGCTTCTAATTTAGATCACAAGATTTGACCCGCACAAACCTATAAATACATTAATACATACTAACAGAACCAGTTAAATAAAAGCTTTTGTCTGTATCTATAACATGAATACGGAAAAAAAACTTTTTGGGTGCACCATAGACTGCACCCGTAATATTGATTTAAAAAAAAAAAACATAATTACACAATTTACACATTGCTAATACAAACCTTTTTTAATGTTAGACTTATGTTTATTATATGATTATCTATTATGGAGCGGCATGATCAAGTGTCGATCAAACTCCGTTTAAAAATAAGAATAAAAAAAATAATAATAATATAACCCTTTCTAAGCTTTCCTCATTAGCTCTTACAGGGCCAGATTCAATGAAGGGCAGCTGGGGCTAGAGCCCTGGGGCCTCTACAAAAGAAGGCCCCACAATAAAGACTCCCAGAAAAACCTCTCAAATTCTGACGAATACACACCACAAACAACTTTTTCTCTGAAATTCTTTTTCGGAAAAGTTTTTTGCGCTGTTTGCCCCAGGGCCTCCAGTCGTCTAAATTCGGCCCTAGCTCATATAATAATTAAATAACAGCTTTTAAACATCCATACCGGTACTATATTCGCTGCCATCTTGGAAGAAGGTCTTCATTTGTTCTTCATACGAAGCCCCAAAGTAGAAACTTCTCAACCCCTGCTCAGTGTAGACACGGTCGTGCGTCCGCCATTTATATTGGCTTCCGAAGTCGGCCGAGCAAATATCGAAATTCGAAGGACCTGTCAAAACTTTCACTAAAGCAATTGATTTGACAAGTGACAGGTGACAAAGTGACTGTCACTTTGACAGCTTTCAACGTTACTATAACTTCAACTCTTGTTTGTGGCTCTTGTGAAGAGTTTTCACAACTTTGCCAATGTCACGTTAAATAGACCATCGAACGCTGAGAATTTGTGCAGAGTAAAATTGTTCGTTGACCGGTAAATGTGAGTTGCAGAGTCAACAATTTTCCATCATTTGTGATTAAATTCAACTTAGGAAGATGTTAGTCAACAAAGCTTTCACTAAAGCAATTGATTTGACAAGTGACAGGTTACAAAGTAGCTGTCACTTTGACAGCTTTCAACGTTACTATTAAAATGTTTGTGGCTCTTGTAAAGATTCTTCACAACTCCGCCAATGTCACGTTAATTTAAAATACTTTCATTAAATTATTGGTTTTACAAATGTCAGATGTCATAACGGCTGTCACTTTGACGCTGTCTCTTTTCTTTTCTGCTACACTACTCCTGGAATAATCATGTTTTTTTTATTTAACTTATAAGACAGCAAACTTTTCACTTGGATGTCGTATAACACAGATTTTTAAGCAAATTACAGAATGCGCATGCGACTTTCTATAATATATGCCCAAACAGACACCGAGGGGGTCACCATAAGGGTTCCAGTTTTCATTTTGGTACGAAACCCTAAACACAAGTTGTACTAACCTTCAGGATTATATCTGTCCGTCAAAGTGCCACCTCCACATAATACGAACCGCCCAACAACGATAAAGGCTGCAAATAAATAAAAAGATATAAAATCAAAATATAGGTACCTCTAAACAAGCTTTTATTGTATTGTCATCGGAGTTCACACGTATACCAAATTTCAGCTCAATCGGACATCGGGAAGTGGTTCAAAATTCAGGTGCAAGATTTGACCCAAACAAATTTTACATTATAATAGGTATACTATAAATACATACATTGCAAGTTTAATAAAAGCTTTTACTATAGCAGCGGCGATTCACGCCAAGGGGAGTCGTTCCCGCTGGGTAAGGGAGATGCCACACGGACGCTGCCGCTGCGCTACGTCGTCGCTGCGACGTAGCAGCGTTGACGCTCCGTAGTTCTACATACAAATCTGGCAAGCATGCCACACGGTGCGCTGAAACAACGTGCGTCGAAACAACGCACGCGCAGCGCACAAGGAGTGAGGAAGACGAGGCGGGAATGGGTGCTGCAGTGCGACGACGCAGGACAACGCAGTATTGTTTAGAATATTCATCTACGTCGGCGCTACGACGTCGGAGAAAGCTGCGTCGTCGTTGCGTCGTCGCAGCGCTCGTGTGGCACTCATTGCGTTGAAGTCACTGCGGTGCGTCGTTACAGCGCAGCGACAGCGTCCGTGTGGCATCTCTCTAACACCTCGTCGTCAACACTGTTGACGATTGGGAATATAAAGTTTCGTTCGTTCACAGTGTTGACGCACGCTACTTCTTATTTCCCGATAAAAGAGTTGAGATGCAAAAAAATGAATTTCAATGAAAGATTTTTGAAATGTTTTGGTACAAAAGAGCACCCACGGGCGTTAGACGCTATTGTCGTACATACCCACGGACGATTAAGTGGTTATAGATTATGTTACTTACTATCTTGATAGAAGTCACCAACTGCAAAAAATAATCATCAAATTAACAACTTTCAAAAACGTGCTCCGGTGAAATTTTAATATTATTAATCCTTTTCGTTTCTTTTAATTGTGTTACATGGTACTTTTTATTTATCAGTTAATAACCATTATTTACAATATTTACATTTAAAATTAAAATTAAGCTAAGAAATAAAACCATAAGACAAAGTACTTAATTTAAAAAAACTAAATATCAAAACTCGGAAATCTCGAAAAAAAACTGATGTTCTATAGAGAAATGTCAACGACATTCGACAAAGTGTATGGAACAGTTGATTTTTTTCACGATATCCAGGTTGGTCCCATAGTAAAAGTTGTTCACAATGATCACCGAAAAGAGCTCATAGTACTCCTATGAGCTCTTTTCGGCTTAGCATGTCCTTACAAGTAATATCCTGTGTAAATTTAGTTTCCATATATAACTATTTACTTACGTCCTGGAATCCACGTATTTAGAACACTCCTGCATGCGTATATAACTGGAAATTAATACAAAAATTTTATAAGTTTGTGAAATATTTTCTTTTCTTATTACCATTTTGGCACGGAAGTCATGAAAATTCATACATTACTAACTGCACACGGCGGTTTCACCCGCTGTTTTTTTAACTTTTAAACCTTTTTTGTTTTTAGGTTTTTTAGAACTAACTAATATTAGGACTTACTTTTCCAATAAACTGCAACAATTGATCTTAAGTCGGCTGCAGGCTCGCCTGAAACGAAAAAAAAATATTACTAAAACAAGAAACCAGAAATAGAATTAGATAACAACTACTAAAAATACTACTAGGTACTAAAATAAAAAACACGCTTCGTGTTTTGTCATCGGTCCTCGATAGGTATATCTACAAAGTTTGAAAGAAATCTGACCGTTTAAGTGGGTCTAAAAAGGAGTCGGTTACAAAAATACGTACAAACATTACAGGTGAAGCTAATAAAAGCGTGTTACATACATTACAATTACATCATACAAATTCCATGATTTTTGTCCCCCCCCCCCCCGTATTTGTCACAGCTGGCCACATTTGTGCCCCCTCCCCTCCCAGTGTGACGTTGCATATTTTTTTGCAATTTTACATCAATTTTTTTTGATAGGTACTTAGATATTTTAGATTCAAGATGTTACGTTCAAATTTTAATTTTAAAAGTCGCGAGTGTATTGATTTCTTCTAAGCAACCATGCTCCATCGTAGGCCGTATCCTTGCTTTTGCTTACCATCCGGCGAGATGGCGGTCAAATGCAAGCCTATTACCAAATAAAAATAAAAAAGTCACAAAACTTGAACTCATTTTTGTTATAATTAAACACGGGAATACTCACGTAAAAATTAAGTCGTCTACTACGACTAGTTTCGGTCACATTCATAACAGAAAAAAACCACGTTAAATGTGTGAAAACCACGTTAGTTTCCATAGTAAAACTTAGAACTCCTACCACCGCTTTGTCACGCATTGTCACTTAGTCGACCCTCCCTCTCTTAACGTGTGACGTAATTTAACAAAAACGTGTGACAGTTGTTTTTTTGTGATTTTGAGTTTGACCCTAGAGTCAAAATTGTTCTTAACAATTGGTACTACGTATGAGTCCTTACCCCCAAGCCGTGGTAGCTCAGTCGGAGAACAGCCGCTTCGCATTCTTGAGGTGGCGGGTTCAAACCCCGACTCGTACCAATGAGTTCTTTGGGACTTATGTACGAATTTACATACCACTGGCTTTTCGGTATAGGAAAACATCGTGAGGAAACCTGCGTACGTCCGGAGAAGAAATTCAAAGGCGTATGTGAATCTACCCGCACTTGGCAGCGTGGTGGAATACGGCCTAATCACCCTTCGAGGGTAGACCTGTATCCCAGCAGTGGGAGGATTAAAGGTTGCATATGATGAGCCCTTTCCAGCTAAGCATACATACTCCTTACTAATAACCCTTATCGAGGCAGTAGCCAACTAAAAAAAAACTCGGATTTTGAATACTTACTAAACCGCGACAACTCTTCTATCATTTTTGAACTCTTCCTGTCCCCAAAGACGGGTGCCAATATAACTGCAAAGAAAAAACACATTTCAACCAAGCTTTTATTGCATTGTCATCGGAGTTACACAGGTATTATACCAAATATCAGCTCAATCGAAAATCGGGAAGTGGTTCAAAATTCAGTTGCGACCACACTATATAGGGTTATTCATAAAGGGTATGCTAAGCCGAAAAGATCATAGTACTCGTCATTATGAACAACTTTTACTATGAGACCAACTCGAAATTCGCGAAAAAATAACAGCCATTCCATAGATAAATGTCAATGACAATCGACAAAATGTATGGAACAGCTAATTTTTGTTTCGCGAATTGTGGGTTGGTCCCATAGTAAAAGTTGTTCATAATGATGAGTACTATGAGCCCTTTTCGGCATAGCACCCTTTTCTCATAGTTCTATATATATTTGTCTGTAAATCAATTAAAATAAAATTTAAAAATGAAAATAAAATAAAAATTAAAAGATGCTCACAAGATTTGCTAAGCCCTCCAGAAAGTTGAGAAATTGCTCGCTGTAAATAAAAAAAAAGGTTTTTAAGTCCAAACTAATATATATCTTAGTAACTAATAAATACCTTTTATTATAACTAATAAATACCTTTAATATGATACCCCACATGACCAGTTTACTTGACTTTAACTTGCAGGTCCTCCTGCTTCTTTAAGTTTTTAGCAAATTTTTCAACTCCCTCTTCCCCGCTGTTAATATACGGTAAAGTTATGAATATCCCCCTCCTCCCCCGCCAAAATCAAGTGTTATTTTGGTACAAATTTTCTCTATTAAAATGAAACGATAAAAATAAATACACTTCAAATTTTTCTACACCCGGGCACCTCTCCGTCGTGATATTTTTTTCGAATCCCCCGAGCCCTCTCGAGCCTAACGAGGGTAGACGATCATTTAAAAAAGCTCTTACCTGAGCGCCGTAAACACTCGTCAAAAGTCGGCTTCCCGAATGTCGTCGCCGCGAGCCCCGCCTCCCGCGCCGAACATTTCGTCTTCTGCCGCGGCCACCTCTTTCGGTTGAAACAAGTTCGAGGGTTCTATCGTTATCCCTGTCCCCGCTAACCGTGCTCCTATGGCGAGATCTGCTTTTTACATTGCTATGACTTCCTAAACCTCCCAAACCGCTACCTCCATTGTCGCTACCACTTAAGCCAAGATCGGGTTGAGGCAGTGCTGACACAATCAGAATCTGTAAAAAAAAAAGCTTGAGAAAGAGATGCACTTTGTTAGCTATCTCTTTTTTGCTTGACTGGACCGATATTACAATAAAGAGTTTAAAGGTGTCTTCTAAGTTTGCGCGCTTCATCTTCGACCACATCGTCGCTTATCATCAGGCGAGTTGGTGGTCAAACGCGGAATTGTTCAAGTTAAAAAATCTATTTATCGTATCTATCTACAGGGTTATTCATAAAGGATATGCTAAGCCGAAAAGGGCGCATAGTACTCATCATTATGAACAACTTTTACAATGGGACCAACCCGAAATTCGCGAAAAAAATCAGCAGTTCCATAGAAAATCGTCAATGACACTCAACTTGTTCATAACGACAAAACTTGTTCATAATGATGAATACTTTGAACCTTTTTCGGCTTCATACCCTTTCCTTATAGCCCTGTATCAGTAATTTATTTTGTGATTCCAATCTCGGGCCATTCTCTTCATCTCAGATCAAGTAGAATGGCAGGTCCCGCCTTAGATACAGGTGAAGCCAAAAACTACCCTACTGCCCGTGTACGTATACTTCAAACATATTCACGCATAAAAACTACCCGAATCAATCGTCAATTCTTACGTCAGTAGCTCAGAGAACGTGGACAAGAAAAATAAGTTCGTTTTTTGGGGGGAACATGGAAGAGTCATGTTGCTTCATTTTGTTATTTTACTAAACTTGTGTAATTTTGAGTGTTAATGTATATTTTAAGTGGGAAAATAACCATTAAGTGATTGAGGACGTGCACGAGTGTGGGCAAATCATAAAATGGAGTGAATCGTGTCATTCCGTGTTGCTTCCAAAACTCCTTAGAAAAGCCTCTAGTAAAGTCTCCACTACTTTACTGTGGCACTTACCTATCTACTCTATCCACTTGACATTGGCTAAATTGTGGCAACCCCGCAGAAGCCATTTAACAAAAATTGAAGTTGAAGTTGAAAATAAGTAGTAATGAGGGTAGTTTTCACGCGTCAATATGAGCTTGAAGTATACGTATACGTACACGGGCAGTAGGGTAGTTTTTGGCTTCACCTGTATCTAAGGCGGCTCTATCTGCCTTTCTACTTGACCGCTAAGGCCTGTTTGGCTCAGCGGTAGTGTATCCGCCTTATAAGCCGGAGGTCCCGGGTTCGATTCCCGGCCGGGCAGATGTTTGAATGATTTATTTATTTATTTATTTATTTATTTATTTATTCAAAATATTCTGACAACACCTTTACAGTTGTCCCAAGGCGGTGCTACCCTTATATCTATGCAATATATTATATTACACAAAATTTATAAAAAATTAAATAAACTAAAAACAACAATAATAATAAAACAATAGAAATTAATTAAATTACCAATTCACACCTCTCACAGAGTCTGTGAGCGGCCCTTGTGAATTCTGCCAGGTTACAATAAAATATGTCCGTGTCTTCGGAGATCCTATTTAACAGGCTAATAGCGCGTGACGTAGGGGAAAACATTTGTAGGTTAGTCCGATGTCGGGGCTTGCTGAACGTGGGGAACCTACGGCGCCTGGTCGCCGCCTCGTCGGGCGCGCACAGCTGCAGCGCCGCCGATGATGAATTTAAATAGGTCTGGGTGTTAGTTGTCCTTGTCTCTGTGTGTTCCATGGCATCCCGACACAGGATTTATTCCTAGTGGGGAGCTATGAGCGTGAAACGTTTATTTTTTAATTTGCTCGTGTAATCGCGATGGCACGGATGTCGTCGTATAATCATAATGTAAATTAATATTTGATCAACTGCTGCATGACGCCATCGATACAAAATGTATTTGTTACTAGCTGCACCCGGCGGTTTCACCCGCTGTTTTTTACTTTTATACCTTCCCTGAACTTTCACAAATATTTCAAGATCAAAATTAGAGAAATCGGTCCAACTGTTCTCGAGTTATAGCCGGACAAACGAACAGCGATTCATTTTTATAAATAAGAAGACTAGCTGAACCCGGCGGTTTTTATTTTTTTAAACGAATTACATTATACTTATTTAAGCGAACAAAACAAAAAAATTAAATATTCAAATCGTTCCAGCTGTTCTCGAGTTTTAGCGAGACAAACGAACAGCGATTTATTTTATATTAAGAAAGAAGAAGAAGAAACAGAAACTCAAAATTTCTGCTCGGCCTTCAGCTTCACAAGTTTAGAGCTATACCTACGTAAGTATAAATATTTTACAAGCTTTTATTTAACTTGCAATGCATGTAACTTTTCAGTTTGTTCGGGTGGAATCTTGCAACTCAATTTTGAACCACTTCCCGATGTCCGATTGAGCTGTTTGTTTTTGTTGTGTAACTCCGATGACAATGTAATGAAGCCTTGTTTAAAAATATTTTTGGTAAGCTCATCGGGAAGTGGTTCAAAATTGAGTTGCAAGATTCCACCCGAACAAACATAGTAATATACATTGCAGTATTGCAGTAGTATACATTGCAAGTTAAATAAAAGCTTTTTAAAAAGCACTCTTCGAGATAAACCAAATGAGCCTAATTTCGGTACGGTTGAGACGTTTTTTCCATGGACACCTTCGAACTCCATCATCAGAATCGCTTCCTGTCATAATACTATTGATTTGATCTGATTTATTTCTGATTTTTTTTTATAAACGTTTCACTTATAGCTTCCCACTTACCCTGTGTCGGGGATGCTATGCAACACAGAGACAGGGACAACTTTGGATTTGGGATTGGATTTGATTTGAGCGTTTAGTTGGCAGACCATTAGCCCGATGGGTCGGCATCAGACCCATCGCGGGCCATGCGTGGATGAGATTGGCCCGAGACAGGAAAAAATGGCACAAGGGAGAGAAGGCCTATATACCCAACAGTGAGTCGATACAGGCTGATGATGATGTCATTTGATTTTCCAATGAATGTAAAATTCAGCCCAATCGGACGTCGGGAATTGTTTCAAAAGTTTTGCAAGATTTGACCCACACAGCCGCATTCAAAATACATAAATAAAATAAAATAAAAAAGCCATTATTTCCCGTAACAATATGAAAAAGTAAAAAGACCAGAAAAAATAAATAAAAAGAAAGAATATTAAGTGTGTTAATAAAAATAAAAATTATTGAATATTATATTATATCTAGGGCACCCAAATGTGGGTTAAGGCCTCCTCCATGCGATTCTTCCCGGTTTTGTGCTAGACGAGTCCAGGTTGCTCCTGCGACCTCTACGATGTCGTCGCACCATCTTCTCCGAGGTCGTCATCTATTTCGAGTCCTCTATTCCTCTATTCTATTCAAAATACATACCTGTACTTAAATACCTACTGACACGTCAAGTCAAATAAAAAGTTGTAAAAACTCTATATGGAAAAGAACTGATAGTAAATATGTTCGGCCATTTTGGAGCTACGATGCCACACATGTTAGATAGATAGATAAACTCTTTATTGTTCACACTAGAAATTACAAGCCAAAGGATAATAGGTTAAACTTAAAACTAGTGCAACACCGTGTAGCTTATCGCAAAGAGCGATCTCTTACAGGCACGCTAAACTTATAGCACCCCTCTTTTTACGTCAGGGGTTAAAAAGGTAAAAGATCAAAAAGGTAACTTGGAAGGTAAGGGGTCAAAGAGGTAACTTTAAAGGTAAGGGGTCAAAAAGGTAACTTTAAAGGTAAGGGATTAAAAAGGTAACTTTAGAGGTAAAGGTTTAAAAAGGTAACTTTAGAGGTAAGGGATTTAAAAGGTAACTTTAAAGGTAAGGGGTCAAAAAAGTAACTTACCAGCGCCGTCCCCAGAGTCACAACAGCTAGGGCACCCATAGCTGTGGCTCCGTCAAGTCACCGCCAACTATGAGGGTAGAACGTCAAAAAACCCACGTTATATACCATGGATACAATTTTTTAAACAACCGTCTATGTTTGATTTTGCCCAGATGTTCACATATTTACATGGTTGTTTAATTATAAAATTCATATTGTATTTTCAATTTAATACTACTCGTACGCACATAATTTTATACGAATTTATTGTTTGTTATTCGTAAAATTTGTCGAAGTTTTTGAGCTGTTTTTATTTTGATATTTCCAATGGTCAAACCCCGTCCCAGAGTCCCAGGTATACAGGGTTATTCTAAGGGTATGCTAAGCCGAAAGGGGCTTATAGTACTGTACTATAAGCCCCTTTCGGCTGAGCATACCCTTTATGAATAACCCTGTAGAGTAACTATTTGACCAGGCGAAGTGAGACCTCAGAGTCTAGAGAAACAAATTGGCGTTGGTTATAGTATGTTTGGATGCTTTTCCGACGAAAACTTGAGTACGGCTGATCCGATCTTGAAACAAATTTGTCGGCAAGTAGTTTATTTCAATACAATTGTTCAATTCAGATATAATTTTTAACTAGCTGACTCGACAGACGTTGTCCTGTCAAAAGCCATTGCGTCAATTCTATGTCAAATGTTAATAGTTCGTAACTATAGCAACCGTAGTATGTTGATGCTAACTTAAAAATTATCAGTATATATATAATTTGCAATAAATTAAAATTGCGACTATAATTTGAGATTTAAACTATCCTATCTCTCAAGTTGGATCGAACTGCACATGGTGTGCGAATTTTATTATAATCGGTTAAGTGGTTTAGGAGTCCATTGAGGACAAAACATTGTGACACGAGATTTATATATATTAAGATTACGCGTGACGAGACGTGCAAATCGCCCGCCTGATGTTAAACGTCACGTTTGCCCATAAAACTGCGTCGCCCAGAATTTTGGACTCCTACAGTTCAAGACCCAGCGCGGCACAGCACTGCGCTCGTCACCCTGAGATATAAGATGTTTACCTAATCTCCTATTTGCCCCAAAATTTCGCCGGAAACAATGCTTTTCAATCTGGGACACAGTAATATTTGCATACTGCTTGGCGGTTGAACTGACAAAGGTACAATACTTTCTCAGATGGACTCTCCTACATTTTTCTTCTGCAACTGGTTGCGAATCTTAGTTGCCAATGGGCCCAAGTTTGAAGGCATTTTAAGACAGATTTAAACTAACTAAAATATACCTGTCTTTATCATTGCAAGCCATTAGACAAGGATGCCAATAGTTTTAGAAAATTTAGATCCGTCTTAAAAAGCCTTCAAACTTGGGCCTATTGCGGTCGTAGGGACAAAATAAAGCTACCGCTATTAAAAGCAGTTCGTACTTCTTGTCCTAAGCAAATCCAGAGGCAGAGCTAGTTAATTAATAACCAAACGTCGATAGCTCATCATTTCGTATTCATATTCCAGACATCTGAACAAACAGCGGAATAGATTGCCTTCCTTACGAAGATAAAGTAAAATTTGAATAACCTTCATGGTTTGAATATAATGACTTTATTGAGTAGAATTGACTCAATTTTTAAGTCAATTATAGACTGAGCGATGCGAAGGTTTCAGAGTGTATGGACGAATCGGTATTTGTATGTTTGTGCGATGATATCTTCTTCTTATTTATAAAAATGAATCGCTGTTGGTTTGTCTGGCTATAACTCGAGAACGGCTGGACCGATTTTGCTGATTTTGATCTTGAAATATTTGTGGAAGTTCATGGAAGGTTTAAAAGTATAAAAAATAGGGGGCAACTAGATATCTATAAAAATGAATTGCTGTTCGTTTGTCCGGCTAAAACTCGAGAACGGCTGGACCGATTTCAGTAATTCTTTTTTTTTGTTTTTGTTAGTTTGCTATAAAAATAATACAGGGAAGGTTTAAGAGTAAAAACAAAAACTGTGGGTGAAACCGCCGAGTCCAGCTAGTAGATAATAAATAATTATAAACGTTTCATACTCATAACTCCCCACTAGGATACCCTGTGTCGGGGATGCCATGAAACACAAAGACAAGGACAACTAACACCCAGACACAGAACAGATATTTAAATTCATCATTCAAACATCTACCCGGCCGGGAATCGAACCCGGAACCTCTGGCTTATAAGGCGGATATACTACCGCTGAGCCAAACAGGTCAAGTTGTTCCATTCCAGAAACCTTCTGGAAACCTCAAAACTGTGACATCCATTTGGCATATACAAAACAACAAAACGGCACGGGCGCCTCACGCGTGACCAAAGAATTGGTCACGGAGTCATGTCGAATCGAAGGCAAACATTAATTGAATATCTTGAATTTACATGTATTTTCATATAAAATGACGCATTCCCAAATGAGAACAGATGGTGATTATCATACACATATTTTTTGATGCGCAAAATGTTTGAACCTATACATTACTAGCTGACTCGACAGACGTTGTCCTGTCAAAAGCCATTGCATCAATTCTATGTCAAATGTCAAAAGTTACATTAAAAAGTTTACATTGTCCAAAGCGCTTTATGGTTTAAGTATTTTTAAATTTTCTAATTTTTCATGTTTTTGTACTATAAATTGAGATGTGAGCTATCCTATCTCCTAAGTTAGATCGAACTGCACCCGGTGTGCAAATTTGATTGAAATCGCTTTGTAGTTTAGGAGTCTATAGCGGACAAACAACGTGACACGTAATTTATATATATTAAGACTAGCTGACTCGACAGACGTTGTCCTGTCAAAAGCCATTGCGTAACTATAGCAACCGTAGTATGTTGATGCTAACTTGTCAATTTATAGTAAAAATTATCAGTATATATATAATTTGCAATAAATTAAAATTGCGACTATAATTTGAGATTTAAACTATCCTATCTCTCAAGTTGGATCGAACTGCACATGGTGTGCGAATTTTATTATAATCGGTTAAGTGGTTTAGGAGTCCATTGAGGACAAACATTGTGACACGAGATTTATATATATTAAGATTACTAGTACACTCGTAATTTGCTCCGACATTTATATCTCTACAACCCATAAATTCTGAAGGGGCACTTTGAAGGCATTATTTGACAGATCTAAACTAACTAAAAATATATCTGTCTTTATCATTGCAAGCCTTTAGACAAGGACGTCAATAGTTTTAGAAAATTTAGATCTGTCTTAAAAAGCCTTCAAACTTGTGCCCATTGTCTTGCAAAAATTCTTCAACACCGTAGCACTATACTTTACCTTAACATTCTGTGACTAAAATGCAATTGCCACTCGAGAAAATATTTATTACGTCAATACGTCAATACAATATCTTGTAGTGGTAGGGCTCTTTTGCAGAGCCCGCCTGGGGAAGTACCACACCTCTGCCAGTTATTCCACCGCCAAGCAGTAATGTACAAACATTGCTGTTTATAGGCATTGTTTCCAGTGAAATTTCAGGGCAAATAGGAGACTAAACAACTTATATCTCAGGGTGACGAGCGCAGCGCTGTGCCGCGCAGAGTTTTGCATTCTAAAAATTCAAAATTCTGGCTGGTGCAGACCTGAGGGCAAAAGTGACGTTCAACATCAGGCGAGCGATTTGCTCGTCTCGTCACTCAATAACATAAAAAACGCCCATTTTACAATCTAGTTTAATTTTATCACCTGTCCCAGTTTCTGTAATCAAATATTGCAAGTATTAACCCACTTTCCGATATACGATTGAGCTGAAATTGTGTATGACTAGGTATGTAAATCGGATAACTGTGCAATATTATTATGACATGGAGCTGTTCTGATGATGGGACCAAAAGGTTGCCATAGAAACTTTGCAACGAAACAAAAAAACTGTCGCGTTTAGGGACGTTGATTTGGTTTTCACAGATTATTGAACGAAGTGAGGTCTTAGAGTTTAGGGAACAAATCGGCGCTTGTATGTTTGTATGTTTGTCCGACGATAACTTGAGAATGGTTGATCCGATCTTGATAAAATTTTGCAAGCAAGTACTTCATTTTAATACAATCTTTAGGTTCAAATATGAGCGAAATCGGCCGTGGGGTTGGGGAGATTTAGGCGCTGTGAGGTCTCAGTTCGCAACTACCTACTAGTATCTACTTAGATGTTGTCTAGGGTCTGATGATGAAGTCGGAAGGTGCCTATAAGAACTCCTTAACGTAATGATACATCGGACCGTTTAAGCAAAACTGGTTTTAACCGACTTCAAAAAAGGAGGAGGTTATCAATTCGTCTGTATGTTTTTTTTATTTTTTTATGTTTGTTACCTCATAACTTTTGACTGGGTGAATCGATTTTGATGATTCTTTTTTTATTAGAAAGCTGACGCTTCCCATTTGGTCCCATTTCAATTTAGTCCAGTTCTGATAATGGTATCCATGAGAAAACCATATAAGTCTTAAATTTGCATTAAGTACCTACGTGCGCGACAAATAGATGAATAACTCAATAGTCGGTCTTTTGAAGTCGGTTTTTGTTTTTTGTTTTGTAAAAATAATGTTCTTGTTTAAAATATTTTCAAACTTTGTTTATATTCAAATATAAGTAAAATCAGGCAAAGGTTTTGGTTATAGACCTATGTCTCTTCTCTATGTAAGAAATATGTCTTCAAAACTAGAACAGATCACGAGGTTTCAGGTAGCAATGAGCTATACTTTTATTTATGTACTTTATATTTACATATTTTTTTGTTTCCAGTGAAATTTCAGAGCAAATAGGAGATTAAAAATCTTATATCTCAGGGTGACGAGCGCAGTGCTCAGCTGTGCCGCGCAGGTTCTTGAATTTTAAAAGTTCAACGTTCTGGGTGACGCAGACCTGTTATGGGCAAACGTGACGTTCAACATCAGACGAGCGATTTGCTATTTTCGTCACTCAATAGCATACAAAAAGAATAAGACTGCGTTTGACCGCCAACTCGCCTGATGGTAAACAACAGTATGGCCAAAAATGAAGCTCGTAGACTTAGAAGACTATTCAGAATTTCAAACCTATTCACTCTGACCTTGAAACTCACTCTGATTTGTAATTTATTGGATCCTTGCAATCGAGAAACCTTTTCAGTGAGACAAAATGTACCTAATTGGATGTAATAAATGGTATTTTAGACATAAAAATGTTTATTGACAACTTTTAACGCTTTAATTTTCATCATAAATACCCTTTTTCCCAACAAACGGTATCGACGTTCGTCCAAATGATTTAAACCCATGTACAGGAACGTCTTTTATTCTCGGCTTGGGGTTGTAATAGTTAGATATTTGGGGTACGAAAGGCTTTTTGTTGGCTGTCCCTCTTCCACTCTCGCTTTTAGCCATAGCTCTATCCCATTCGTTGGTAGTCTTCTTTTTCTCTTCTGTTTTGAAATCTTTCTTATTGCTGTCATTTTTATCGTCTTCAAAACTTGCGATGCCTTTAGTTGCCTTTTTCGGTAGGTCCCAGGTATTGTCATTATTTATATCAAAATCGTCGTTTTTCTTAGGTTGGTCCCAGTCTACGGTTTTTTTCGGTTTGTCCCAATCTATGCCTTTCTTACCCCAGTCGTCCTCTATTTTAGGTTTTCCTCGCCTATTGCTGCCGCGTTTGTATGAATCACCTTGTTCCATTGATTTTGATTTCCAATTGTCCCAGCTGTTCTCATTTTTGGGTTTCTCTCGGTCTACTTTTTTGTCTTGATCATTGAATTTCGATTCTTTTAGTTTGGATGCTTTGCTATTCCAAGTATCGTAGACATCGTATTTGTCTTTATGATTTTCATTGGCTTTGTAGTTGTTATTGTCATTTTTGTCGTCCCATTTATTGGCGTTTTTGGTGATGTAATCCCATACGTCTTTTTTCCTGGGTTCTTCGTCGTAATTCTTATTTCTGTTCTGATCGGTCTTGTCGTATCGCGCTTTATTATTGTAATTGTCGTGTTTATTATCTTTGAACGATACGATTATTTTTTCTTTTAAGTCGCCGTAGTTTCGTTCGTAATTTGTGACCTTCTCCTCTTCTCTGGAATTCTTTCTGTGGTTCCCTATCCCAGTGTCATGGCCGCCTCGGAGCTTGAGTTTTGAGTTATCATGAAGAAGTGTTTGCTCCGATGGTCCTGGATTAACAAAATACTCATTTAACACCCTTGCTCTTCGTCAAAGATTAAACTACGATAATCATTTGGCCGAACATTATGCTCGAGTCTCAAAGCCAACGAAAACAAAACAGCGCAGACGCCACATTTATTTATAGAGAAAGTATTTGCCCCCAATTTTTATATGCAAAAAGTCGCGTACCATTTATCCAATCTTAGGACTCTATACTTGCGAGTGAGATACTACCTCGGTCGCTATCGCTCTCATTAGAACTGCCATGAGAGTGAGAGTGACGGAGATAATTTGGAGCACACAAGAAAATATGAATGGAATTTAATCGCCAAATAAATTAGCAGAAGGTAATTTGGGCATACTCGGCTGATCAAACAAACCATGGTTCTAGTGATTGTCGCCTCGTCAAACTGTTAATACAAACCGAGTAGGTACTCGGCCGAGGGCACTGTCTCGCCACTGTACTCGTTACTTGTAATCAACCCATTAGGGCCTAAGTAAACGATAGTATTTTGGTTACAATTCTGCCATTAAGACCAAGAGAGGGTATCTCAATATTTTTTTTGCTTTTTTATGCATCTGAAGCTGAAGCTAGCTTAAAAAATTATGCATCTGATGCGACAAAAAACAGAAATCATTTTTTTTTTTCGAGATACCGCTCTTGTGCTGATGACGGCAGATTATTGTAGACAAAAGTTAAAATTTTTGTTTTGATTCTAAATTCGCAATTTAATGCGCAATATCGATCAAATGTAGAATTAAGTGGCCAGTACACGGTTTGCGGCTAATAGCTATCTGGGTAGGCTACCTGTTCTGTGTCTGGGTGTTAGTTGTCCTTGTCTCTGTGTTTCATGGCATTCCGACACAGGGTATCCTAGTGGGGGAGCTATGAGTGTAAAACGTTTTTTTTAATAGCGGTAACTTACTGCCCAGTCTAAAGACAGCATTGCGTCTGACGATGTGTCGATCGTACTCCAAGGAATCGTCGTACCCTGAACTCGACGATGTAGACAAACTGAAACAAATACAAAGAAATTGCCGACGACCTGCTTGGCTCAGCGGTAGTACATCCAGCTTATGAGCAAGAGGTCCCGGGTTCGATTTCTAATTTCAAATGTTTGAATGATGAATTTAAATATCTGCTCTGGGTCTGAGTGGTCCTTGTCTTTGTGTGTGTTCCATGGCATCCCCGACACAGGATGTCCAAGTAGGGAGCTATGAGTGTGAATCTTTATTTATATTGATACCTAGCTGACCCGACAGACGTCGTCCTGTCTCGACTATGAATATTGAATTAGAATTGTCTTAAATTTTCTAATGTTCCGCTCAAGTTCCTTATTTTTTTCTTTCATAAGAACCTTCTCCTGACAACAATTAACACAACAAAAAAAAATTAGCCAAATTGTTCCATCCGTTCACGCGTGATGCTATGACCAAGGGAAATAGAGATTAATTTTTAGATATATTTTTATTTTTTTTACCTCTAGATTTTACGAGCAAAGCGAAGCGATTTCAGCTCAATCGGACCTTGCGAAGTGGTTCATATCAACTGAATTTGACCCATACAGTTAAATAAAAGTTTGTAAATACTGACTGCTTCTTCCTAAGGTCTTCCCGGTACTGCTGGAGAACCTCCGGGTTCTTGATGAGATGGAGTCTCACTCCGAGGTCGGTCGGGTGTTGAGCCTCGTTGGCGACCAGGTTCTGTTTTATCAGGCCAACTTTCTGGCCAGATTTGAGAGCACCGGTGTTAAATAAGTCGTAGTAGTTGAAGTCTAGATCTGAAATTTGATATGTCAATGTCAATCAGTCAATGGCAGAGGTTTCAAACTCACACTCACAGCTCCCCACTAGGATACCCTGTGTCTATACCATGGAACACAGAGACAAGGACAACTACAACCCAGACCCAGAGCAGATATTTAAATTCATCATTCAACCTATCTGGCCGGGAATCGAACCCGGGAGCCCCGGCTTATAAGGTGGATACAGTACTGCTGAACCAAACAGGTCGACGAAGGAACCACCAGGTTTGGAAATCATTGCCGGCGTCTGTCTTTTCGGAAAAGTCGGTCTTTTTTTCTTATTGCTCTACAAAGCCTTAAAAATAACTACAGAGTTATAACGAAAGGGTATGCTAAGCCGAAAAGGGCTCATAGCAAAAAAAAATATTATACGAAACAGCTGATTTGTTTTCGCGATTTCCGGGTAGCTTCCATAGTAAAAGTTGTTCATAATGATGTACTATGAGCTCTTTTCATAGCCCTGTATTAAAGCTCACGTGCAGCCTTCAATGATTTAGGTTTTTTCTCATCATCGTCGAAGTGTTCTCCAGATTCATCATCAGCCAAGATCACGTGATGGATCAGTCGCGCCAGCTCTCCTTTGTCGAACGGACGCTCGTGTTTCGAACGGACAGCGTTTGTGGTCGCTACGTCACTTGTTCCAGCCGCATTTTGTTTTATCAATAACACTGTTAATAATGTACTCGGGTAAACGTGGTTTTTATACATTAACTAGCTGACTCGACAGACGTTGTCCTGTCAAAAGCCATTGCGTCAATTCTATGTCAAATGTCAAAAGTTACATTAAAAAAGTTTACATTGTCCAAAGCGCTAAAGTTAAATTATGGTTTAAGTATTTTTAAAATTTCTAATTTTTCATGTTTTTTTTACTATACATTGAGATGTGAGCCATCCTATGTCCTAAGTTAGATCGAACTGCACCCGGTGTGCAAATTTGATTGAAATCGGTTAAGTAGTTTAGGAGTCTATAGCGGACAAACAACGTGGCACGTAATTTATATCTAATAAGATAAGTCAAAATAACCTAAACAGAACAGAAAATCACAGATAAAAAACAGAGTGCGAGTCCGTGGGTAAAAAAGCTTTTTATCGATAAAAGCTTTGTATCGATAAGTTATATTATGATCATTTCCATAATCACGAGATGTCTACCGTAAAACGGACACGAACGGGAAATTTGCGCGCCCTCTATTCTGATGATTCTTGTACTAGCTTTTTGATATCATTACTTTTGAAAGTAAACGTTTCGAATCTACGTTTTTGATTCGTACAGCCAAGGAATGGAACAGACTGCCGGCTTCCTTGTTCCCTGAGAGATACAATCTTGGGCTTTTCAAGGTCAGAGTGAATAGGTATCTTCTAAGTCTGCGTGCTTTATCTTCGACCACATCATCGCGTACCATCAGGCGAATTGATCAAACGCGGACTTGTTCACATTAAAAAAAAATGAAAATTTTAAAGAAAGGTTTATCAACTAAAACTGTAAACTTTTGTATAATAACAGAACATACCTAAAACAGCAGCTCCATATAAAAACATAATGTCTTGCAATGTTCACACGTAGGTACCTACTTCATAATAAGAGCACGGGTTTTATCAGCTTTTGAATTGGACGGCGAAGCGTGGCCAAACAAAATTAATCAAAATTCGGTCTGATTTCTTCACAGACCCTGCATTTTAATTTTTAAACTTTAACATTTTTAGATAACTGTTTTCAAATATATTTTAATGTATTTCCAGCTTCAAATCGCGTCGGGTATAATCAAGAATTTTTGTATTTACAATAGATACCAAAAATGCCTGATTTAATAAATTATTAACATTTTTAGTTTGCGTCGGCGTTTCGTTGTCGTGTAGCGATTTTACCCGACTGCTAAGGAAGGCTACGTTTTCTAAAGACAGTAGAGAAATAGACAAATATTTGTGTCAAGAACAACATGAAAAAATAATTTAATAGAATATTAAAAAAAAACTAAAAACATTATTGCTACAAACCAGTCTGAACTCATCAAAAATTAGTGCTAGCTCATAAAAAAAATATTAGTGTTATAATATCAAGCCAAGGCTGCCGGTACATTTAAGCGGACTGGAGCGAAGATGTGCAATATTAACCAATAGAATCACATAAAAACTATATTAACTACTTTCCTATCTTCTTCTTAATATATATAAATTACGTGTCACGTTGTTTGTCCGCTATAGACTTCTAAACTACTTAACCGATTTCAATCAAATTTGCACACCGGGTGCAGTTCGATCTAACTTAGGAGATAGGATAGCTCACATCTCAATTTATAGTAAAAAAACATGAAAAATTAGAAAATTTAAAAATACTTAAACCATAATTTAACTTTAGCGCTTTGGACAATGTAAACTTTTTTAATGTAATTTTTGACATTTGACATAGAATTGACGCAATGGCTTTTGACAGGACAACGTCTGTCGAGTCAGCTAGTATGGTATTTAAAAAAATAGGTAAAAAAAAATTTAAGTTAAACGGTTTTATAAAACAATAAAAAAATGTACTAAAAACCAAAAAATAATAAAATAGATACAGTCGTGGGAATTATAAACATATGCATAGACTAGACCAAAATAAAACCGTGGGGCACGTCAATTGTCTACAAATTATCGACTTAATGTGCGATAGAAGAATTACCCCACGGTTTTATTTTAGTCTAGTTTATGCATATGTTTATAATTCCCACGACTGTATCTATTTTATTATTTTTTGGTTTTTAGTACATTTTTTTATTGTTTTATAAAACCGTTTAACTTAAAATTTTTTTTTACCTATTTTTATTTTCTAGTTTTTAGTTTTTATTTTATATAGTACATTGTATTATACTGGTTGAGCACTTTCATTTGATACCCATATTGATGGGATCGATAAAACCTACGTTATCCGCCATTTTGTAGCGGCCGCCATCTTGTATTTCAATTTTTTATAGTATATTGTACTCTGCTTGTTGAGCCTTTTCATTTGATACCCATATTGATGGGATCGATAAAACCTACGTTATCCGCCATTTTGTAGCGGCCGCCATCTTGAATTTATAATGATAATGAATAAACATAATTGTATTGTCACCAAAATCCAAAGTGTATACAAAATTTCAGATTAATCGGTTGACAGGAAGAGGGTAAAATTTGAATTACTAAATTTGACCCAAGAAAAAAGAAAACGTGAGCTAAATAAAACCGTTTAAAAATGAATCGCTGTTCGTTTTTCTCATTTGAATATTTATTTTTTTTGTTTTGTTTGCCCCAATACAGGGAAGGTTTAAAGTAAAAAAACAGCGGGCGAAACCACCGGGTGCAGCTAGTAAAATATACAAATCCAATTAGTTATTATATTTTATTAAAACGTCGCCCCTCTTCACACACAATAGGCCCAAGTTTGAAGGCATTTTAAGACAGATTTAAACTAACTAAAAATATATCTGTCTTTATCATTGCAAGCCATTAGACAAGGATGCCAATAAAAAGCCTTCAAACTTGGGCCTAATATTACAGAAACCGGATTTTTTCGGGATAAAGATAAATCTATAATAGTAATTGATCTATGATTTAAAAAATTATAACACCAAGTTTTATTAAACTGGTAAGGACACAAACAATAAGAGGTTGGAAACAAAAGATAGACAGATATTTTCATCGTTTACTGTTTTTATTTAACGTGTAGATTTAAAATTAAAAAATTAAATAATATTATAATTTTTTAATGTTTTAAATTTTTTTCATTATCTCTTGTATATTTCATTTTCAGTCATATAATTAAGTTTCAAGAATTGGTCGACGTCACCGTGTTGACAAGTTCAGCAGATCTGTTAACCTCGAGAGAAGGGAGGAGCGGCGTTGGTTTCCAGGTGGTAGATTCCAGAAGATCTGAAACAAGGTTGTGGTTGTTAACCGAACTATTTAATGTTAATATACAATTATTGATTTCGAGTGCCGGAGCCCTTTTAGTACGGTAAATTTAATTGACAAATCGCCCCCCATAAGTAGTTTAATTAATATTTTTTTTAATCTAATAATCTAAAAAACCTAAAAAAAATTTTTTTAGGGTTTCGTGCCCAATGGGTAAAACGAGACCCTATTACTATGACTCCGGTCCATCTATCTGTCCGTCTGTCACCAGGCTGTATCTCGTGAACCGTGATAGTTAGATAGCTAAAATTTTCAGAGATGATGTATTTCTGTTAACAAATACTAAAAATCAGAATAAAATAAATATTTAAGGGTGCTCCCATACAACAAACGTGTTTTGTTTGTCGTTTTTATAAATAATGGTACGGAGCCCTTCGTGCGCGAGTTTGACCGCACTTGGCCGGATTTTAAGGTTATTTACCTACCTATTTCTTTTTCTGTTATATACGACGTTTATATATTAAGCCATTTAATTCCGAAACATTGGGAACATTGTTTAATATTAACTAAATGAGTTGAAACTATATAATGTCCCGCAGCTCGGTGTGCCTTTTGGCATAGGCCTCCTCCAACTCTCTCCATTGTGCTCGGTCCTCTGGCACTCTTGTCCAGTAAGGCCCTAGTGTTAAGCGGATATCGTCTTCCCATCTTGTCTTTGGACGTCCTGGTTTTCTAGTCCCATCTCTTGGATACCATAGGGTTACTTGTTTACTCCATTTATTAATCTTGCAACGAAGCATATGTCCTGTCCAGCCCCACTTTAAATGATCTATACGACTTAATACATTCAGTCAAAAAAGTATCGGGAATGGATGATTTGTTTTGGGTTCCAAATTCAAATTTTTGTTTTTATTGTTGTTGTTAGATTGGCACAACTGTTATCCATTTTGGCGCGGAGTTTGAGTTGCGTCTGTTATTTAGATTAAATATGGTGCTGTTTTTAGTTAGGTCATGTCTAGTGTGTATTACGAATTTCATCATGGACAAAAACATCGAACAAAGAGTTTGTCTTAAATTTTGCATCGCCAATGGAATTTCGTGTTCGGAGTCACTAAAAATGTTACAGAAGGCTTACGGCGAATCGACTTTATCAAAAACACGTGCTTATGAGTGGTACAAAGCGTTCAAAAGCGGTCGAGATGTGATGGAAGATTTGCCTCGCTCTGGTAGGCCATCAACGTCTGCAACTGAAGTTAACATCGCAAAAGTGAAGGAAATAGTGACTGAAAATCCTCACTCAACTTTGAGAGAGATAGCCGCTGAACTTTCTGTATCTCACGAGTCGATCCGTACCATTTTAAGTAATCATTTGGGTATGAAACATGTTACCGCTCGGCTAGTCCCAAAAGACCTGAATTTTCTCCAAAAACTCAATCGCATGAGAGTCGCTGAGGACATGCTAGAACGGGTCAATTCCGACCCAACATTTATGAAACGCATTGTTACTGGTGACGAGACGTGGGTTTACGAGTTTGACATGCAAACTAGTTTAGTAGGCACCCGTTTTCAATCGGTAGGAGACATAAAGGAGAATTCGAGGCGAGAACTCAACTCAATTCCGGAAACAGCGTTTAAAAAATGTTTTGATGATTGGATTATTCGTTGGCGTAAGTGTATCGTTTCTGAAGGAGCATACTTTGAAGGTGATAAAATAAATTTGGATGAATAACAAACATTTTGTGTATTATTGATATTTTCCCGGTACTTTCTTGACAGAGTAGTATATCCGTAACTTTGGTTTTTCTTCTGAGCTCTGAATTTAAGATTCTATCCCTAGTTTGACTCCTAATATACTTCTCTCTATAGCCCGCTGACATTTGCAAGTTTCTCTCTCTGATTGTCATTAAGCGACCAAGTTTCACATCCGTATGTTAGGCAAGGTAGAATGCAACTGTTGAAAGTTATACGACGTTTACCGACGTGTTAATTATGTCACAATTTTTTAATTCGTTTTTAAGTTCTTACCCAGTTTTAGGCACAAGCCCGCCCATGTGCAGGTTGCCTATCATGATACAGTTCCCCACCATGGCGCTGATGTACGTGACGCAGCGGCGGCCCGTGAACCCGCCGGACATTAGCGACTCCGCCATGTAGAAAATGCATCTGTGAGAAGGAAATAAAGTACTAGAATTACAGGCGAACAATAACAACGCAAAAAGAATAAACAGCTAAAGAAAATGTTGTTTGAGATGTCTAAGCACTATTTTGTACCGGCTCAATTCATCTTCATTATAACAAATTGTTAAAAAAACACGCATTATCATCGGTCTTAGACAGGTGTGCTTTGAATTAATTTTATCGTTCAAAGTAGGGCAAAATCGAGTCCGAAGGGGTGGGGTACAAACACACAGGTGAAACTAATAAAAGCGTGTTAAAAAAAAGAAAGTAATGAAAAATAAAACGACAAACAGTCGAATTGAGAACCGTCTCCTTTTTGAAAGTCGGACAATACATTTTTGTATTGTAAGGAAGAATAATTTTATTAACTTTCAAATGTACAATAAGAATTTCGGCTCTAAGCACTAAACTGGGTAAGCAGTAGGTATTTAATGATACCAATTTAATAAAAGCGAGGAAGAATTCACGAGTAGGAAAGAATTAATTCGCATGAAAGAAATAATGTGTAGAAATAATTTTCAGTTAATTTTATAAAATAAATTGCCTAAATATTTGAATTATGTAATAAGAAATAATTTACAACCAAGAAAGATTAAATGGAATAGAATAATACTTAAGTACCTATATGAACAAAAAAAAAAACAATGAGCAAGTGAGATAAAATAAGTTGGTAACGGCCGAATGGGTTAGCCTTGGTGTCTGAGTTTAAGGCCATCTGAAGACCTCTGGCATGGCATTTAAGAAGCTATTCGAAGAGTCACCTGTCATGATCACACTCCTGGCTGTTGCACCCTGGCATACTGATTCCCCCGTTGGGGTAAAAGTCAGCATGTCCCAGCGTGCCGATATACCCCAGCAGCCCAGCGTTGGTATGGATCACCTCGGTGTATGCCCCATCTGCAGGACGTAACTTATCTCCGTGAAGTATCCATCCAGGGTACGCTGGGTCCAGTGCTGGAAATGGAAGAAGAAAATCGTGATAAAACTTGAAAACTGTTGCTTGAGAATGATTTTTTAATTAAAAACAAGCTTTTATTGCATTATTAACACAGGTCCATCAAATATCGACTCAATTGGACATCGGGAAGTGGTTCAAAATTCAGTTGCAAGATTTGACCCAAAAAAACAAAACAGCTGTGATGTGCTCAACAAAGTTTCTGTAAATCGATTTTCAAAATTATATGTTACTTCGTTTTATTAGATAACAGATGGCGCCACTCACCTGTGATATAACTGACGGCTCCGTCAATGTTTCTACCGACGATGCCCGACATATGTCCTCCGAGACTGTGTCCAACGATGTGGTACATGGCGGGCGTGGAGCTGGTCACTGAGTTTAACCAGTTTACGAATCGGGCCACACTTTGACCTGCAAATTGATTTAGAAAAAGTTATGATAAAAAATCCTCTGCAATCTGTCATCAAAAATAATCAAAACAATGATATAAATGAACAATGATGAATTGATCGGCTCGTACGTAATAGACGATAGGTTATGCTGCTAGAGTTACTATTCGTGAGAGAGGAGTAAAGGAACGCGCACACCAGCACGGGCCGCAATTCAACGCAAAATGCCTCTTGCATCACTTTGGTACATTTTGTATGAACTAACACACATTACAGCGGGCTGTAGCGCAAGAATTTGTATTGAAATGCCGCTGCGTCTCGCTGCGGCCCGTTCTGATGTGTGCGAACCTTAAGTGTGATCTGTCAATGGGTTATAAGTCTCCGTTTGACCATCAACTCGCCTGTTGGTAAGCGTGTTGGTCGAGGATAAAGCACGCAGGCTTTGACCTTGAAAAGCCTAAGATTATACTCGTATCTTTCAGAAAACAAGGAACTCACCACCAGTGACGGTGTTGGCGACGGCAGCAACATAGTTGATGGTGCCCGCGCCCGCGCTCCAGTCCACCACGATCACGTTCACGTCCTCCGCGGACAGAAATGCTGTGGACAGAGAAAGACAATATCAATACTGCATACGCAACTACAGTGGCGGATCCAGGGGGGGGGGTAGAACAGAGGGCTCACAAGCTCTCTGCAAATACCACGCTCCAATCCGTTGATCTAGAATTAGCACTGTAACATTTCAATTTTTGTTTTATTATTATTATTTTTGTCTGATTATTTTATTTTATTTTTGACATGATGTTTTTAATTCTAATTTAATTTAATGTAATTTTGGTAGCAATAATAATGAATGATAATAATTTTGACTTTGGTAATAATAATAATTGTATTTGACTGTGTAATAATTTTAATTTTATTTTGAGTTTTTGATTATGGGTACATTTAACCTGAAATAAATTAATTTTGAATTTTTTTTTTTATCTAGTTGACCATAGTTAATGTGTATTACGTGTGTACAGATCAAATATTTGAACTCAAAGAAAAAAAAAAACAACAAATATTTAATTATTTTATTGTTGAAAAATAAAGCCAACAAAACAATAAACAGTGTGCACAATTCATTTGTATCTTCGCCTTTGATCCAGAAACCGATCCCAACTCAGTTTGTGCTTGACTTTCGATTTTGGGTCGAACCTGGATAAATCAGCACAGGACTGGGATGAGTGGTGTACAAGAAGAAAGGACTAGAGATAATGATGATGATTTGACGTCACCAAGTGTTGTAATCAACCCATGGTACGCAAAAGGGCACAGTGCTGTGCAGCACAAGGTCTTAATTTCTAAAAATTTAAAATTCTGGGTGGCGCAGACCTGTTATGGGCAAACGTGACGTTTAACATCAGGCGAACGATTTTCTCGTCTTGTCACTCAATAGCATAAATGAGCTGACCTGGTACGAGCACGGTGTTGACGTCAGAGATGGCAGAGCCCCTCCACCCGTGCAGCAGGATCACCGTGCGGCGGAGAGGGTTGTAGTTCGTGAGTCCGAGGAGACCCTCCACTCCAATCAGCATTGGCTGGCTTACCGTAGGGTTTTGTCTGAATAAATATAGATAGATAGATAAACTCATTGTTTGTTCACACCAGAAATTACAGACAAAAAGGATCAAACTTAAAACCAGTCTCGCCTGATGGTGAGCAATGATAAACGCCTTGAAGAAACCGATTCCTTCGCGAGACAAAGACGGAGAGTATTTCGTTTAGCTGCTTATTAAGTTACCCGTAGCTGTAGGCGCTAAGGATATGCCTAAACAGTTATTTATGCATGAAGTTTTTTATCTCTTTTTAATCGATCCTTTTGTTTGATCGATTTAAAAAAATCAGATTATATTTTATTCTTCGTTTGAAAGGTGATTTTATCGAGTGTTCTTAGCTATAATTCAATAAAATCTGTTCGAATATCTAGTTTCAAGACAGGATTTTTAATTCAATTAATTCTTGACTAAAAGCGTTTGAAGTTGTTCCGTCCTATGTATGATTCCAAAATCTTTATATTTACCTGGTAAAGAGATGAAACACATTCTGCCTGTCCGGATCATAACGCGCCGCCTCCTGCAGATCGTCAGCGGTGGCCCACAGGTCCACCAGGTGCGGGGCTCCGTCCGCGCCGCGCACGTACTGGTAGCGCTCCGCGTCCAGCTTGCGGAGCACCGGGGACGGCGCGGGGACCGCTGGAGATACGAGCACATCAGCAAGCTTAGCATGGGTCGTGGAATACGTGGACAATTTGACTTTTCACTGTTTTTATCCCAAAAGACATTTTTTTATGCCATAGGTGGCAAACCAGCAAACGGGCTGCCTGATAGTAAGCGATCACCGTCGTCTATGGATACCTGTAACACCAGAGGCGTCACGGATACGCTGCCGATCTTTTAAGACTCTATTAACAGCCCTTTTAAAGAACTCAATGTTGTAGTTACTCGGGAATACCCGTGGCTCGTCCCACATGTAACAAATATATCCATCTGGCTTTGCCCCATCTACGTGTAGATAAAAACGGGTGGAAACACAATATTGTCCAGGGCTGTGATAGGTAGACTGAAACAGCCTCCGACACATTTTGATACAAGACTTAAGAAACGCTACGCTACTGGCTTACATTCAAATTGTTATGGACTTCAATGGTCTTTGACTAGGTCCTGACCGAGCAAGCTTTTATCTCGTTCTGGACCATGGTAAGCTTAGCAGACAGAGCGAGACAGATAGATTAACGTAGCTAACAGATCTTAGAAGAACTTACCCGATACTGCCACCGCGGAAACTATAAGAGCGAACACCAGCGCGCCTCGAGCCATGGCTTCTGAATTATTATGCCCCCAGGAGCAACAATCATCATTATTTATTAATTACACTTATCATGATCATCTAATCACGCAATTATCGAGTACTTCGCAGGTGTTTGGCAGTGATTGATGATTTTCTAATATTATATTAGTGATAAGTGTGGATTATCCTAACAAACAATTTACTATTAGTCCGCCTGTCCACTGCTCCACGTTCTGAGCCGGGCTCAGAAGGTAGAGCGGGGTTAGTGTTTGACACCTCACATCTCCTCTCCGCTACGCATCTCCTCTCCGCTTTGGTGGACATTACCTGCCCTCTTTGCAGCACATCTCTCGTCTTCTCCGCTTTGGCGGATTACGGGCCTATCTCCCCCGCGTCGTTGGTCATTTTGCTCAAAATAAGCAGAAAAGTAATTTACTGATGTTTAAAAGTTTATCTACCTTATCTTGGGTTTGACAGAGGCTATCACTAAAATACCTATCAATTGTGTTATTATTTGATAAAAGCCACAAAACAATACATTTTATCAGTTTATTTAAAAGGTTAATCCGACCAAGTGGAAATATTTGACTCTGGTTGATGCCAGGACTTTGATCCAAAAAAGAACATTATTTTTACAAAACAAAAAACAAAAACCGACTTCAAAAGACCGACTATTGAGTTATTCATCTATTTGTCGCGCACGTACTTAATGCAAATTTAAGACTTATATGGTTTTCTCATGGATACCATTATCAGAACTGGACTAAATTGAAATGGGACCAAATGGGAAGCGTCAGCTTTCTAATAAAAATAGAATCATCAAAATCGATTCACCCAGTCAAAAGTTATGAGGTAACAAACATAAAAAAAAAAAAACCAAACAGACGAATTGATAACCTCCTCCTTTTTTGAAGTCGGTTAAAAAGACAACCTATCATAAACTGGTGCTAATCATCGTACTTTTTGGTGATATCAGTATGCTCCGTACTTTAATTGAATTCATCGAAATTTAGATGACCATTTTTCTCAGAGTGTGTACTTCACTTTTCATCCTTACGATCGCCGGTCGCGCTAGGTTTGTCAACTTAGGTAACGCTAGGCTTATGCACAAAAAACTATCGTGGTAGTGGCACTCGTATCTAGTTCTTAGATTTATTGTTGAGAATTGAAATATAAATCAATATTAACCAAAATACGCGCTCGCACTGGTTCGAGCGGTGTATAAGTGTGCGTTGCTAGAGCGCAGTTTGTGTGTAGATTAACTTCAGTACCTATCTGTTTGGTGACTTCGTGACAGGTACTAGATAATTTAATTTAAGGTATCAAATAGTATCAAAATTGTATTGTAATTTAATAGCTTCCAAATATAGAATCCTTAGCCTTAGGTTAAGGGCCATGAAATAGCCTAAAGCAGGGATCTTTATGAATGAAAATTCCGATTTTTCCAAAGTAATATTTTGAAGCCGTATACGATAAATAAATAATTTTGACTTAGTGATCCTTGGGAACAATTTCAGTCTAAAATATTTTGGACTGCCAGAAACACATGCCATTAGTTCGCCTTCCTTGGCCTATAGCAATCAGGGATAGTGTAAGTTTCCATTAGAGAAATAGTTTTTAAATCAGATCAGGTTTTTTTTTTTATATCTTCTCTCTATAAACACACACACAACCATACATACAAATTTTACCTCTTGATAATATTTACATTATACTTAAATTATACTCGTACTTATGTTACCTTTGTTACTAGATGACACGAAATTGATAATGATAATGAATGAATATGATGAATTTAAACAAAAATGTTCGGCAGAGTGCATGCGCAGATTTTCCTAGGTGACGGCCAACGAAGATGGAGATAAAATAAAGTCCCACAATGGATATATTTTCTGTATTGTGTTTATTCATTGGGCACAGGATAATTTAATTGTAGTTTTACAGTAGGATTTAAGCCGATTTAATTAATATAATTTAGCACGAAGTACAGACACACGACCGAGCACAACGAGGGAGCGAGAGGCAAGAGAGATGAGGAACATAGTGATGTCCTATGACAGCAGTAATGGACTAGAGATGTAGTGCATACCTACACAGATTAAAAATAGTCGATAATATCAACAAAAAATACAAACAAATTTTCAGATTTTTCTTTATTTGGCAGCCGTTCTCATCTTCCAAATCACAATAAGTACAGTCATTACGTATGTTCCTCGAGTTGACGTAGTATGAGTTTCAAGAAAAAGTCGTCGTCACTGTGTTGAGAAGAGTTTACTTGATATATAGTATACTTAGTTATCCTTGAGAGAAAGGAGGAGCGGCGTTCGTTTCCAGGTAGAAGATTCCAGAAGATCTGAAACAAAGTTGTGTTAATTAGCAAAATTGATAAACCAAACTGTTCGTGGGGGCCGTGGTGAAACCAATGGTCCATGGAGACCATGATTAACCCAACTAGCTGTGGAAGCCGGAGTCAACCAAATTGTCAGTAGGGAGCATGGTTGACCATACTATGCGTAGTCCATGGAGAAACAAACGGTCCGTGGACGATGTGGTGAACCACACTGTCCGTGGAAAGCATGGAAAATCATATTGTCCGTAGGCCATGGAGAAACAAACGGTCAGTGGGGACCATGATGAATTAAACTGTCCGTGGGCGCCGTGGTGAACCAAACTGTCCGTGATTGCTAGGAGGTGATTGACAGTTCATAATATTACGTTCATCGTTACTAAATGGCGTAGCCATCTAAAGGTAATATCTGTCAAATATAACAGACGTCACTTAAAGATATAGGAGGTCACCTAAAGACGAGGATAATGGAGAGGAGTTAGCTGATGATATTTACCCAGTTTTAGGCACAAGTCCTCCCATCTGGAGGTTACCGAACAGGATACAGTTGCCGGCCATGGCGCCGAGGTAGGTGGCACAACGGCGTCCAGTGAAACCACCAGTCGTTAGCGACTCCGCCATGTAGTGGAAGCATCTGTGGGATAGATAGATAAAGTATTTTTGTTCACTATGGAAATTACAAGTAAAAGGAAAATGTCATGTCAAAAGAGGCAGAAGTCATGTCGTACAGGAAGGTAAAAGGACTTGCAGAGAACCGCCAAGCCTGGAAATGGCTCAGCCGACAAGAGCAACGCTCTTAAATTATGTAAAAAGAAAATAGCTCTTAAAACTTGCAACAACTGGCGGCCTTATTGTTTTTCTAATAAGGAAGAATTTCAAAAGAACAAGAACAACAAGAAAGTAGAACTATTGTATTTGTTTTCTACAATAACAATTTCGGCTTCGACCACCAAACTAAGTCAGTATTGGAGACAATACCAAATTAAGCGAGGAAAAATAAATGAGTAAGAAAGAATTAATGACCAAAAAAGATTTTGTGATCAAAACAGAATTTATGATTAAAAAAGAATCAAAACGCAAAAAAGATCAAAAAATAATTGGTTAACAAAGTAACATTAATGAGCAAAGAAATTAGTAATTGATGGTTAACCACCTCGTACGACATGAGAAACTCATGAAATCCATCATGGAGGGAAAAGAAAAGAAGAAAGAAGACTAGGAAGACCAAGGAGAACATTCTTAGAGCAGATAAGAAAAAAACAAAACGTTTCATATAAACATTAAGAGCAGAAAACCGCTAAGCCCAAAAAATGATGACTCTTGGTCTTGATCTTGGTGGTTGGTTTGGTTTGTTGTCGGTCTTTGACAGGTGTGCAAAGTTTGAATTAAATCTGATCGTTCAAAGTAGGGCACAATCGAGTCCAAAAGGGTCGGTTACAAACATACAGGTGAAACTAATAAAAGGGTGTTAGTAAAAATTCACCTGTCATGATCACACCCCTGGCTATCGCACCCTGGCATATCGACTCCCCCGTTGGGGTAAAAATCTGAATCTCCCAGTGTGCCGATATACCCCAACAGGCCAACGTTGGTGTGAATCACCTCGGTGTATGCCCCGTCTTCAGGGCGGAACTTGTCTCCGTGAAGTATCCATCCAGGGTATGCTGGGTCTAGCGCTGGAAGCGGAGAAGAAGACAAGAACATTATTTTCACAAAACAAAAAACAAAAACCGACTTCAAAAGACCGACTATTGAGTTATTCATCTATTTGTCGCGCACGTACATCACGTACTTAATGCAAATTTAAGACTTATATGGTTTTCTCATGGATACCATTATCAGAACTGGACTAAATTGAAATGGGACCAAATGGGAAGCGTCAGCTTTCTAATAAAAAAAGAATCATCAAAATCGATTTACCCAGTCAAAAGTCTGTTATGAGGTAACAAACATAAAAAAAAAATTAAAAAAAACATACAGACGAAATTGATAACCTCCTCCTTTCTTAAAGTCGGTTAAAAATTAGAAATCTACATAATCCCTACTAATATTTTAAATGTGAAGTTTGTTTGTTACGCTTTCACGCGAAAACTACTTTATAACCGATCATCATGAAACTTTGTACACATACTCTTGGAGGTATTATAAGTAACATAAGATACTTTTTGTTTTTTTTTTAACGCGAGTGAAACAGCTGGTAATGTTATAAAGAGGAAAGATTTGATTTTTGTATGTTTGTAACGATTAAACTCAAAAACTACTCAACCGATTTCAAAAATTCTTTCACCATTAGAATGCTACATTATCCCTGAATAACATAGGTTATATTTCATACCCGTGCAAAGCCGGGGCAGGTCGCTAGTCTGAAATATTTCTTGACCTTCAATAACATTTAATGTAATCTTAATAATGTATTGGACTTATTTCGAAATATAACTAGTTTAGTTCGCCTCATTGGATAACAGATGGCGCCACTCACCGGTAATATAAGCAACGGCTCCGTTAATGTTTCTCCCGATGATTCCAGACATATGTCCTCCTAGACTGTGTCCGACGATGTGGTACATGGTGGGGGTGGCGCCGGTCGCAGCGTTCAGCCAGTTCACGAATCGGGCCACACTTTGTCCTGCAAACAGAATTTTAGTTAGGAGAGGATTGAACTAGATGGCGCTTTTAGTCATGCTTTTCATTTCTTAGATTATTTAAAAGTAAAGATTAAAATGGGTCATACTCATTATTTGGTTTAGTTTTTTTTTCTTTCTAATTATTTTTTTTAGTTAACCTGTAAGGTCCCACTGCTGGGCAAATGTCTTCCCTAATTTCTTCCATACCTGCCGGTCTACTGGCACTTGAATGACTGCATTTCCAAAAGCGGAACGAAGCAGAGCTATGGAATAATAACAAAAATAATTGCATAAAAACCCCGCTCCGCCTTCCGAGCCAAGAAGAGAAGAGTAATGAAATATTAATCAATAGAATTGCAAAAAAAACCCGCGATTTTAAGCATTTGGTTAATATTGCACAGCTCCGCTCCGCTTCAGCGGACAGACAGTCTAATCTATTTATTTTTCTATCATTTTTTTTTGTTTTTGACGTGACAACGTCTAATAAAAGTAACGATAAACGCCGGCTGCACGCACGAAAAAAAAACATACAGTCGAATTGAGAACCTCCTCCTTTTTAAAGTCGGTTAACAAGAACATTATTTTTACAAAACAAAAAACAAAAACCGACTTCAAAAGACCGACTATTGAGTTATTCATCTATTTGTCGCGCACGTACTTAATGCAAATTTAAGACTTATATGGTTTTCTCATGGATACCATTATCAGAACTGGACTAAATTGAAATGGGACCAAATGGGAAGCGTCAGCTTTCTAATAAAAAAAGAATCATCAAAATCGATTCACCCAGTCAAAAGTTATGAGGTACCTAACAAACATAAAAAAAAATAAAAAAATTAAATTAAAAAAATAAAAAAACATACAGACGAATTGATAACTTCCTCCTTTTTTAAAGTCGGTTAAAAAGTGTCCCGTTACGCTCATTGTAACGTTACGATCGGAGCAAGAAAAGTATGCAATCATTTCATCAATGTTTTGTTATGACGTTGTCACGTTAAACTATCGTCCGTAAACCGACTTTACAGACAACCAATATTTTGGCTTATCGCACGGCTTTGCACTGCTGTAAGTGCGATAAGTAGAGTTATCAAAACAAATAAACAACTCACCACCAGTGACGGTGTTGGCGACGGCAGCAACATAGTTGATGGTGCCCGCGCCCGCGCTCCAGTCCACCACGATCACGTTCACGTCCTCCGCGGACAGAAATGCTGTGGACAGAGAATAATAAGAATATAACTGCATACATAACTACAGTGGCGGATCCAATAACTGTAAATCCTACGCTTTTTTTCAGCTACCTGGCTGAGGGTTTAAAAATAACTGCGTGCGGTACACAACTACTGCACGCGGTTGTATAAGCTATCCTATATATTTTTATGAATATGTATTTTCTAATTGTACATGGACTTTGTTCTGCAATAAATTATTTGAATTGAAATGATTAGGAACTGTTAACATTGTTTCCCGTTTGTTGGGACTGATTTTTATATTGCATGTTCTGATCTCATACTGAACAAATATCAAAATCACCTTTTCTCAAAATGACAAATTTTAAAATGTCTTTGTGAATGTGCTCGAAATTCATGCATTGGGATAAAAATTATCCTATGTGCTAATTTATAGTAACTACTCATCCCAAAATATACTGTAATACTGTGAGAAATAAATAAAATAAATACTAGTAATGAAACAACTCTCCAAATCGGTCAGAATTGAACCTCGAACCAACCTGGCACAAGCACAGAATTGAAGTCAGCGGTGACAGAGTCCAGCCACCCGTGCAGCAGGATCACTGTGCGGCGCAGCGGGTTGTAGTTCGTGAGCCCGAGGAGACCGTCCACTCCCATTAGCATCGGCTGGCTTACCGTCGGGTTCTGTCTGAATTAACATTCAAAAAAACACGCTTTGTTTGGTGTGTTGTCCAGGTCCTCGATATAATTATCTACAAAGTTTGAACGAAATCCAAAAACCAAAATACCAAAAACCAAAAACTCGTACGAAACGCTTTGATTCCACTTTTATTGTGCGCACTGCCAGAGTGTGGAATACTTTGCCCGAGTGGGTGTTTCCCGATAGATATTTTTTTTTTTTTTTTTTTTTATGTAATTGAGTGACGAGACGAGCAAATCGCTCGCCTGATGTTAAACGTCACGTTTGCCCATAACAGGTCTGCGCCACCCAGAATTTTGAATTCGCAGAATTCAAGACGCTGCGCGGCACAGCACTGCGCTCGTCACCCTGAGATATAAGTTGTTTAATCTCCCATTTGCCCTGTAATTTCTCTGGAAACAATGCCCTTCCAACCGGAACACAGTAATGTTTGCACATTACTGCTTGGCGGTGGAATAACTGGCAAAGGTGTGGTACTTCCCCAGGCGAGCTCTGCAAAAGAGCCCTACCGCTACAAAAAAGATATAATTTGGGTGTCTTCAAGTCGCGAGTGAATCGGTTCCTTCTAGGCAAGCGTGCTCCATCGTAGACCGCATCATTGCTTACCATCAGGCGAGATGGCGGTCAAACGCAAGCCTATAAATGAATAATAAAAAAATAAAAATCTGGCCGTTTAAAGTGGGTCAAAATCGCGCCCAAAGAAGTCGGTTCCAAACATAAAAGTGAAGCTAATAAAAAGCGTGTAAAAAAAGATTTCTTAATCGGTACAGGTGTTTTCATCTACCCGTTTGTTATTGTTTATGTCCTTATTGATAGTGTACTTTACGATTCGAAAAAAATCTGTTTATCCGTTTTGATGATGAAATTAATTTATCAGCTCTTGTCCAGTCATGTGATCAAAACGTAATTATAATTTTAATCTTATCATTTATTGACTAAAAGGTTTAACAGTGATTCCGTCCTGTGTATAAAACAAACGATAAATAGTAGGTACGCCTCAAATTAAGACTTGAAACCCTATATCTTTACAATTAATATTTTTTTCCACCGTCAAGCAGTTATGTGGAAACATTACTGTGTTCCGTTTGGAAGGGGGCATAAGTTTCCAGTTTAATTTCAGGGCAAATAGGAGATCAAATACCTTATATTTCAGGATGATGAGCGCGGTGCTGTGCCGCGCAGGATCTTAAATTCGAAGAGCTCAAAATTGTGGGTTTGAGGCGACGAACGGCATGGTGGGAAGCAATGTATAGGAGGTGTGACGCGCGACGTCGTGGCACTAAAATTTTAGTCCACAGGCGCGGAGCGACATAGTGAGAAGTGGCGTAGTGGGAATAATTCGTGGAGATATCTCTTTGCTTAATCAAATACAAGACTTCTGTATTTACCTACCTGGTAAAGAGATGGTAGACATTCTGCCTGTCTGGGTCGAAGCGCGCCGCCTCCTTGAGGTCGTCGGCGGTGGCCCACAGGTCCACCAGGTGCGGGGCTCCGTCCGCGCCGCGCACGTACTGGTAGCGCTCCGCGTCCAGCTTGCGGAGCACCGGCGACGGCGCGGGGACCGCTGGAGAAACGGACACGTTAGTAGGCAAATTCTGACGTAATAGCGTGTGGCCGTGGTAGCTCAGCTACTCAGCTGTTCTGTAGTCTTGGCCAGACAGGCATCACATTAGGGGAGGTATAGCCAGGTCTTCTATCATGCAAATACGGACACAGAACTGGTTCATGCTAAAGTAGGTAGCCATTTAATTATTGCTATATTTTTAAAGAACGACAAATTCATATGTAACAATTTTCTGGCTGTGTTATTGCCACCTCTTGGTTCTTGGCACTCGGGGTGAATCGCTCTGATACTTTTATCTCTGTCTGAACTACGGTACGCTTTGCAGCCAGAACGAGACACTGGTACTGGCTAACTTATAACAGATCCTTATCCCTAGGGGCTGAGGGATAGAGTGAGTGAACTCATAGACTCACCCGACACTGCCACCGCCGAAACTATAAGAGCTAACACCAGCGTGCCTCGAGCCATGGCTACTGACTTATGCCATTAGGCTCAGCATTCAACATTATTTATTAATTACTCCTATCAGAATCATCTAATCAGGCAATTATCGAAGTACTTCGCAGGTGTTGGCTGTGATTAATAACGCCCAAATATCAGGTATCAATTGTTACGTGAAGTCAAATGTCGAAAAAACAAGAATAGTACAAGTGAACAGATTTATGGATTACAAAACAAAATAAAACTATGGCAATTGCACATTCGATATTGTTGGGCAGTCGATTTCAACAGCATTTTAAAGTAATTTGTTTTGGATTATAAGTTTCATAACTTAATCCCCGCGTCGCTAACTCGTAAAACAATAAAAATATGCAGAAAAGTAATTCTCTGATGGATATCTTATCACTTATCCTGGCTTTGACAGTGACAATCACTAAAATACCTAATTATTGTGTAATTAATTGATAATAGCCACACAATAATACATTTTAGAGGTTTTTCCGAGTGTAAATCTTGTAGAAGTAAATATATTTAATGGTGCCTGACTCAGTCCAACAACTGGCTAAAAGCAATCTTCTCCGACCTTCTTTCGGAATGAGGGCGATAGGTCCCGCACTAGCGTCCCGCTGATGTACCTATTGTGCGTTTCCCCCTTGCCAGCGACTCCCGATCCAACCCAGCTCCTTAAAACAACGGAGCGAGGCCCTGGGCCGCTGGCACAACTGCTCAATCGGCATGTGGTATGATCGAAGAAAATTTGAGCTCTTGTGATGATTATGATGATGGTCCTTCTCCAACCTTAAAAAACCCTAAAAAGAACATGTGTGTACATTGGCTAAAATAAATAAATAAATTAAAATCTGTCCACTGAAGCGGAGAAGTGGGCCGTGCAAAATTGACCAATAAATCGGAGCGGAGTTTTATGCTAGTTAATGTTTGCCCATCTCCGCTCCTCTGGTCTCCGCTGCAGTGGACAGGCCGCTGCAGTGGACAGGCGGCCTTAGGCTGGCCTTTTACGATAGATAGCGAGCAAATTTTCCTACTATACTACTATCCTATCCTACTTCCTACTATCCTATTAACTATTATAACGCGAAAGTTTGTAAGAATGTGATGTATTATGTTTGTTACTATTTCACGCAAAAACGGCTGAATGGATTTCCATGAAATTTGGAATTGAGGTTTTTCATGGTCTGGATTGACGCAACGGCTACTTTTTATCCCGAAAAACGCGGCCAATATCGCGGATATAGCTAGTATCACACAGAACAAAAATATTTGTCCAAGACATAAAACGTAGCGCCACCTTTCATTGAGTAGCAAAAACAAACATCACTATCGAACTCCCGCAGCATCTCTTGTTGGTTTAGCTACTCAACAAAAGATGGCGCTAGATGCATACAAACTTAAAAATAACGGTTAAGAGTCGTTTGTGACGTCTACCCCCAATTTGAAACAAATACAATATATATTTTAGTTACCTAATAAATTAAATACACATGTAAAAGATATCAGTTATCAGATATCTAATCAATTTATCCGCGATTACGTTTAAGAATGATAATTACAATAATTAGCGAGATTATTTATCGTTCATTATCATCAAACGGATATTTAAAAAGTAAGAGTTTGTATGTTCGTTTACTCAACTCACCGGAGTCATAAAATCTGTGATCTGTGATAATGTGTCTTCAGGTCGCGAGTGAATCGGTTTCTTCTAGGCGCGCGTGCTCTATCGTAGACCGCATCATTGTTACCATCAGGCAAGATGGCGGTCAAACACAAGCCTATCTTCGTTGCGTTTGAACTGTAAAAAAGTACTATTTACCTGCACATCAAAATAAAAAGACGAAATAAAAAAACTAAAAAGGAATTCTATTTCATCGCACATCAAATTCACACTTTTTCAAATATAACAACAAAAAATTTTAAACACCAAAATATGGAACTAAATTACACTAACTTACACCCGAAACTTCAGTTACTTAATAGATGTTTTTTTTAAATATTAGACGTTGTTTAAAAGTTGGATGAAGTGGATTTAAGCTTTTAAAGAGGCGCAGTTTTGATGTTGTATTAACACTAGAGAAAAAAAAAAAAAAAAAGCCGTTTCATCCGCTCGGGAGCTACGATGCCACATATTTTGCCCCGACAAAATATATAAACACTCTCGACTAATCCTCCTTTCAAACAAAAAAATACAATCAAAATCCGTTCATCCGTTCGGGAGCTACAATGTCACGTATTTTTCCCACAACAAAATAGTTTCTTCACGCGAGCATATCCCCAGGCCACAGCTGGTATGAATTATTTGGTGGTTTAAAACGGATTTCGGTCGATACATTTTCGTATTGAATCCAGAAAGATGGCGCGACTCGTTGTGTTGATAAGTGCACTCCTGGCTGTTGCAGTTGGTAAGACTTATATTACTACTTTCATCTTAATTTAACACTTCTGCTTTAACACTTAACATGCGTTTGTGTTTTACCGCACAGTTGTATTGAAAGTGGGCTTTACGCGCCTGGCGTGTGTAGCCGCATTCGCGATGCGACAAGGAAAACGCAAAATGTGTTTTCAGCAGTAAAAGTGTTAATCACCCCACTGCTGGGACATTTGTAGGCTTAGCATAAATCTGACGTGAAATACGTAGCGTGTTTTCGATAGACAAATGTATGGGAAATGGGAAATGGGACAGCGTCCTGTCCGTAAATGGAAACTGTGTGTGTTCATACATTTTTCTATTTTACTAGCTGGGTATCAACTCAACCTTCAATCGGTTGCATCAAATTGCCCCCCTTTTTAAGGGAAATGACCCCCGAAAAAATCCCAACGCCAAGAACAAAAAAAAATGTTGAACCTGAATACCAAGTTTCGTCGAGATTTGTTGAGAAATGCGACCTGTACGCGAGTACCAACAAACAAACATCCGGACAGATGAAAACAAATTTGGCCAGTCGTTGCATAGACGCTTCGCTCGCTCGGCTAATAAGCTGCTGCTCTCCCCCTGAGCTACCACGGCCACACGCTATTACGTCAGAACTTACATACTAATGTGTTCGTGTCTCCAGCGGTCCCGGCGCCGTCCCCGGTGCTCCGCAAGCTGGACGCGGAGCGCTACCAGTACGTGCGCAGCGCGGACGGAGCCCCGCACCTGGTGGACCTGTGGGCCTCCGCTGACGACCTCAGGGAGGCGGCGCGCTTCAACCCGGACTCGCAGATCATTTATCACTTGTTTACCAGGTAAATAGGTGATTCCTCAGGTCAAGTAGTAGAAAGGATTTCAGGCTACAATTTTTAAAACAAACGTCAAAATGACATATTGACATTCGGGTAGTTTTAATTCGTCAATATGTGTTTGAAGTCTACGTACACGGGCAGTCGGGTAGTTTTTGACTTCACCTGGATCTAAGGCAGCACTATATCTTCATTTCTACTTGATCTGAGGGTAATACTTACTAAGTAATTTTGGGCGTTACTTATAAGTCTGTTTAAAATGCTATAACAACTTTTCGCTGACAACAAATGTGACGTGCGAAAACCAGATGGAGAATTTGCCCTAATACGAGTATCTGTGATATCTCCCACATGCTCGTATTTCTGTTTTGCTCAAAACTGGACAAATCGAAAAGCTTTTGTCCATGTTTCTAGTTTTACTTCTGTCCATTGTTTTTCCCTGAATTTTCTCTCTCGTTCGTTTCGTTCACTCTTTAACTCATTCAGACAGAACCTCACATCGACACAGCTGCAGCTGCTCATCAGCAATAGTGTTCTCCTCGGTGCCATGAACCACAGCCCGCATTGCCGTAATGTTTTCCACATCTACGACTGGCTTTACAACGCCGTCGCTCTCGTTCTGTCGTTCATTCTCTGATTCGTTCATTCTCTGATCCATCCAGACAGAATCCCTCAGCGAGCCAGCCGCTCCTCATCAGCAACGGTGTTCTCCTCGGCTCCACGAACCACAGCCCCCAGCGCCGCACCGTGGTTCTCATCCATGGCTGGCTGGACAACGCTGTAGCTGCCTTCAACAACGTTCTCGTTCCTGGTAAGTGATAATATATGTTATCTTATTCTCAACCTTTAATTCTCCTATATACTGTCAGGTCTACCCTCGAAGGGTGATTAGGCCGTATTTCACCACGCTGGCTAAGTGCGGGTGGATTCACATACGCCATTGAATTTCTTCTCGGAACGTATGCAGGTTTCCTCACGATATTTTCCTTCACCGAAAAGCCAGTGGTATGTAAATTCGTACATAAGTACGAAAGAACTCATTGGTACGAGTCGGGGTCTGAACCCGCCACCTCAAGAATAGTATCTTATTTTGGCCCGAACAAATGCACGTTAAATAAATAGACCATATTGGGTGGTCTATTTTTTTATCCAGCAACCCGCACTTCGCCAGCGTGGTGGAATACGGCCTAACCACCCTTCGAGGGTAGACCTGTATCCCAGCAGTGGGAGGATTAAAGGTTGCTGCTGCTGCAATTTTTTAAGTGTGAACCAAAGTTCATTATCGGTCTATCATATTGATTCAATATCTGTGTTCCAGCGCTCCTTACTGCGGAAGACTTTAACGTGATCGTGGTGGACTGGAGCGCGGGCGCGGGCACCATCAACTATGTAGCCGCCGTTGCCAACACCGTTCCCGCAGGTATGGGAAAAAAATAAACGTTTCACGCTCACGACCACGAGACTGTTTGGCATAGCGGTAGGATAATATATCCACTATTCCACCTGTTATGCCAGAGGTCTTGGGTACGATCCCCGGCCGGGCAGATGTTTAAAAAATGATATCTGTTCTGGGTCTGGGTGTTAGTGGTCTTAGTCTTTGTGTGTGTTCTATAGCATCCCCGACACAGAGAATTCTAGTGGAGCTATGAGTGTGTGAAACGTAAGACAGTAAAATAGTAAAATACATACTGATAAAGTAAAGTAAAGTAATTTATTGGCCTTATAACAGACTAGCGGTTCCCTGCCACGCTTCGCTGTGGATAAAAAAAAATGAAAAAAAAATATAGCCTATGTTACTTTGGGATAATGTAGCATTCGAATGGTGAAAGAATTTTTGAAATCGGTCCCGTAGTTTTTGAGTTTATTCCACACAAACATACAAAAATACAAATCTTTCCTCTTTATAATATTAGTATAGATTGTTACACTGTAATGTATATGCATTTTAATATGTATCGAAACTTGGTCAAGTGACTGGCGCATGATAGAAAACCACCCTGGGTGCCGCCCACGCTGCACCGAGTTTTCTGACAGGCAAAATATTATATCTAAAGGCTACTCACACAGTGCCGGCGGGTATTCGAGCCGCCGGGCTTGCTGCACACATGACCCGCCGGCATGGCTGCCGGGGTGTAATGGTGCTATACGGCATGTGCCGCGGCGGCTTGCATATGCCGGCGGCAGTGCCGGTGGCACTGTGTTAAGGATCGAAGCTTAAGATATACTTGTAATCAATGAAAAGATAATAGATATGTTATATCACCTTTTTATCTGCCTGACTGCGTATTGGAAAGGAAATGTTTTTGGTATAAATATTTGACCGAAAGAAGTAAAGTCTTCGAGCGTAGCTAATTAAGGTGAACAAATCCGCGGCTTACTGCAAGAAGTCTTTAACTGCATTGCTTTGCATTTTTCTGGCTGATTTTTCACCAGCATTTTGGTCGCTTGATCTTTCTATCAGACCATCAGATAATAAGCCTTCAATACTGAGTTATAAAAACAAGGGTAGGTATCAGCCCCGGATCTAGGGGGGGGCGAGCCGGGGCCCATGCCCCGGGCGTCACGCTTAGGGGGGCGCCAAATTCACACTTTATAGACGAATAGACAACTCATCATTTACTAAACTTTGACCACGGAATAAATAATAGTACAAGTACAGTCATGACCATATCAACTCGATCGATACCCAGAGCGCGGAGTAAGACGTGCTGTACGAACATTTATTATTCGCGAGGCGCGTAGGGCATAGTCAAAATACGCGCCCGCTCGCCCGCAGGAATTGCAGATCGCGGCAGCACGCGTCTGGTTACCTTGCGTGCGAAAGGGATGATATTCGAAAACTCCCTCGTTGATCTCTCTCCACGACAGTGTTTTTTAATTATGAACATGTGTGTTGTTTGTCAGGAAAGAAAATACTTGTTTTTTATTAAGTTACCGTATGAATAAAAACTGAAGGCGTCTAGGACATAGACGCCAAAACAAACGCGCTCGCTGCGCTCGCATATTTTTGATTAATTATAATCATTACACACACGCCGTAATTAAATAGCCTGTGTTTAATTTAATAAAACCAAATCAAAATCATTACGCTCGCTACTCGCGTCTTGTTTTTCTTTTCGGTAAGTAGATGCTGACTGTTTTGAAATTGACCGAAAAAATCTTCAATCTATTCGTGTTGGTTGAAAACTTTTGATTTGATTTTGATTTTGAATAGTGGATAATTTCCTTAGTAAACAGCCTGTCCCAAATTTCTGAAAAACGTCTCACTTTTTTGCGCTCGCTGCGCTTGCGTTTTCTTGATGTTTAATTTCCGTTGTGCATAGTTTTCAAATATGATCGATCTGTTCTGAATTGATCAATAATGCATAAACATTGAAAATATTACAAGTTTTGTACCCGACGCGACGCGAGCGTTGTGTAATTTTCGTTGTAAATAGCCTGACGCGTAAAAATCTATCGTAAATTGATCAAAAATATCTCAAATTTTCGCGCTCGCTGCGCTCGCGTTTTCATGGCGCTTAATTTCCGTTATACGTTTAATTTGTAAAAATTCTATGTTTTGAATTAATGAACAATGTCGAAAATTTTCGCGCCCTCTGCGGTCGCGATTTTTTTTTATTTATTTGTGCTTTTAAACTTGCTGCGTATAACATGCATCCAAATGCCGGTTGATAAAAACTACTACGAGATTTGAACTTACTTAATCAAGCACTGTGTTGAGCAACTGTGCTTGATTCACAAAGCTCTCCAAATCGATTTATTTGGTTCATTGAAAAAAAAACACGGTTTTGTTTGATTATTTTGAACAAGTGCGGCCCGCCACTATTTCAAATTGTCACTATGCGGCCCGCGTCTGCCAAAAGGTTGCCGACCACTGATATAGATGATAAAGGTAAAGATAAATATCAGTGGGGGGGGGGGCGGCATTTTTCAGTTTTTGCCCCGCCTAAAAAAATTTGTAGATCCGGGGCTGGTAGGTATGCTAACCCAGAAAGGCTCATAGTACTCATCATTATGAACAACTTTTACTATGGGACAAACGGACAAAACCGAAATTCGCGAAAAAAAACAACTATTCCAGTAATTCCGAGTGGGTGTTTCCCGATAGATATAATTTGGGTGTCTTCAAGTCGCGAGTGAATCGGTTCCTTCTAGGCAAGCGTGCTCCATCGTAGACCGCATCGTTGCTTAACATCAGGCGAGATGGTGGTCAAACGCAAGCCTATAATTGAATAAAAAAAAAAAAAAATTTCTTGAGTGTCATTGACATTTTTCTATGGAACAGTTGATTTTTTTTGCGAACGCCGGTTTGGTCCTATAGTCAAAAGTTGTTCATAATGATGAGTACTATGAGCAGTGCCGTAACTAGGGCGGTGCCAGCAGTGCCCAGGCACAGGGCGCAGACCCTGGCGGGGCGCAGAAATGACCAGACTAGTATCTAGTTTTATCTCATGCATGGTAGCTAGTTAGGTCAGGGGCGCAGTTTTGAAAGCTCGCACCGGGTGCATAAAAGGCTAGTTACAGCACTGACTAAGTATGAGCCTTTTTCGGCTTGGCATACCCTTTCCTTACAACCTTGTATAGCCACGAGCTTTGATGTTACCAATCAGACGCTACAGAATATTAATCTCCGTTAAGTCTCATGGCCAATCTATCTATATATATAAAAATGAAACCCGTTTTCCTTGGTCACGGCCTCACGCGTGAATGGCTGGACCGATTTCACTAATTCTTTTTTTGTTGTATTTGTTATTATTAGGAGAAGGTTCTTACGGAAAAAAATATTAAGAAAATCTCTCAGAAATATTGAAAAACCCTAAAAACAGCCCTTTTCTTTTTCCCATACAAACGTTTTCTAACTAAAACGAGCTATATTGCTATTGTATAAAGTTCATATTGAATTGCAAGCACTCACTGTTGTTTAAGCAATGTAGGTATGTTCCTAACGTCCAAGAGTCAATTTGCACTTTATTACCTCTGTACAAAGTTCAAATTCAATCATATCTATCAAAACAGTGTGCGTTTTATACTGATAATTTTTACTATAAATTGACAAGTTAGCATCAACAAACTACGGTTGCTATAGTTACGCAATAGCATGAGAATAGAGGTTATAACAAAGAGTTCCTATAATTATTCTCAACACCTTTGGTCACGCCATTACGCGTGAACGACTGGACCGATTTCAATTTACTCTACGTTTATCCCAAAGTCTACCCGTGCGAAGCCGGGACGGGCCGCTAGTTTCTTATAAAACTTCAGTGATAAAATGGCCATCTCAAGTATGATGATTTTTGGTAATATCAGTATGCTCCGTACTTTCAGTGAATTTATCATTCTTTTAACGGAATTTAGATGGCCATTTCTCTCAGTGTTCTTTTCCACGTCTCCAGGAGAAAGCATCGCCCGATTCATCAGCTCCCTGAACGCTGCTACTGGCGCCAGCATTTCTTCCTACCACCTCATCGGGCACAGCCTCGGGGGGCATGGGGCTGGTGTCGCGGGAAGAAACCTTGGGGGCGCTGTGCCTCATATCACTGGTGAGTTGGATACCACGGATCTTAATATTTATTTAATTTAAAGATATTGAATTGTAGGCTTGCGTTCGACCGCCATCTCGCCTGTTGGAAAGCAACGACGCGGTCTACGATGCAGCACGCGCCTAGAAGAAACCGAGTCACTCGAGACTTAAAGACACCCAGATTATAGCTGCCGGGAAATACCCACTCGGGCAGAACATTTTTAAATTAACTTAAATGCTTGCGGGTCGCTGGTCTGCTCGAGGCAAACACACAATTCGTTCGCAGTTGAAAAAATAATGTACCAATATCTATGTGCCTCTTCCCTTTAAAGTAAAAAAAAAAAGTAAATAACTGTAAAGTAAATGAAGTTGTAAAAATTTGTAAAAGTTAATAAATTAAATTGTAATTGTAGAAACTCACGGACCGTGGAGTCTGTGGCGTATAATAAACAGGGTTTCAAAGAGATCGCTCTTAGCGATGAGGCCGCCAATTGTCGCACTAGTTTTAGGTGTTATAATCCTTTGATTGTAATTTATGGTGTTCTTAAAATTAATATAAAATTCTCGTGTCACAATGTTCGTTCCCGTACTCCTCCGAAACGGCTTGACCGATTCTCATGAAATTTTGTGAGCATATTGAGTAGGTCTGAGAATCGGCCAACATCTATTTTTCATACCCCTAAGTGATAAGGGTTGTCCACCCCAAACATTTATTTTTATTTTTTGGACAAAATTTTTATTTCTTATATTGTTGCTTATGTGGCATTAAAAAATATATACAACCCTAAATTTTCACCCTTCTATCACCAACCCCTATTTTTTAATAGTCACTAGAAATAATTTTTATTTTATGGCAAAACAACGTTTGCCGGGTCAGCTAATCTATCTATAAACTTAAAATAAAAAGTAACGTATTAGTTGTCCTTCTCTTTGTGTGTGTTCCATGGCATCCCCGACACAGGATTTATTCCTAGTGGGGGAGCTTTGAGTGTGAAACGTTTATTATATGGTTTCAGCTCTCGAGCCGCTGTTCACCGGTTTCATCACCAACGATGACAAGTTCCGCGCAACTGACGGGCTGTACACGGAGGTGATTCACACCAACGCCGGCGGCATGGGATACATGGCACCGCTGGGGCACGTGGACTTCTACCCCAACGGGGGCATTCGCATGCCGGGGTGTGACAGCAACGACTGCGATCACGCCAGGTGGGCTATTTATTTTCTACTAGCTGACCCCCGGCGGTTTCCGGGATATAAAGTAGCCTATGTGTTAATCCAGACCATGAACAACTTTTATTCCAAAGTTCATGTAAATCCGTCCAACCCAGCCGTTTATTTTTTCAAGAATGTCTAAGAGCGACTTCGAATTTCTTGTGAACAGAATTGGACCAAACATATAAAGGCAAGATACAAACATGAGGAACGCAGCACACTTCACTTCGTAGGGAGAAAGGGACGCGCATATACAGTAAAACAGAACAACAATATAGATGGCCCAGATATATTGCAGTATTTTCGATTGCGAGGCGATCGTTCGGCCACACGCCGGCTACACATAAAAATATTTTACAATCCAAAAAATATGTGCCTATTGCCGGGCCATCCTTAAAATATTGCATAGTGTGGCTGGTATTGCTAGCAATGTTGCCGGCCACAGTATTGCAGCCCCAAATTGTCGTAAAATATAGCCCGTTTAGACGCCCCATACAAACTTACATAGGTACTTTCATAATATTAGTAAGATTACTAGCTGCCCGCATACAGTAGGCTGAATTTCGACTCATAAAGACTTAGGGATTTTAAATTTTAACTGTGGCCTTTTTTGTTGGAAATGGCTCTTGTTTAACATAACTACGTTCAAATACGAGTATGTAATAATACTAGTTATTTTAGCATAGAAACGAATGACATAATTTTTTTATGAATAATTTGTATGGAGCTCATATGAAAAATCCGTTTATCTTAGGAACCGAGCGTCAAACCGTTATATCCTCTTTAGAACTAATTATTTATGATTTTATTGACGAGTTGGTAGTCAAACGTGGACTTTTTCGCGAGAAGAAAAATCTGTCAAATAATGCCTTCAAACTTGGACCACTAATGTCGCCAACCCTGTTCCAGGTCGTACTTCTACATGGCAGAGTCCGCAGTCTCAAGCGGGTTCCTGGGCACTCGCTGCTCCTCCTACCTGACTGCCATGACCGGAAACTGCTTCCTGTGGGGCGGGCTCCTCATGGGCGGCGTCGTGCCGAAGACTGGGTAACAGCTTTATTTCTTTTCTTTTCTTTTCTTTTCTTTTCTTTTCTTTTCTTTTCTTTTCTTTTCTTTTCTTTTCTTTTCTTTTCTTTTCTTTTCTTTTCTTTTCTTTTCTTTTCTTTTCTTTTCTTTTCTTTTCTTTTTATTTTATATCTTTGTTTCTGGTTGCAGGCAGACTGGCATCTTCTACTTGGAAACTAACGCCTCTCCTCCGTTCTCACGAAGCTAAATTTTATATTAACTGTATCTACTTATTTTGTTGTTCTTTTGGAATTTCTAAATAAACTAGGTATTGTCTTTAAACAGTTTTTCATTGAATTGAATAATACGATAGAGAAAGTAAGTAGGTAGATATCCTATTCTATTATACATAATGAAAAGGTATGCTAAGCCGACAAGGGCTCATAGTTATCAACATTAAACAACTTTTACTATGGGACCAACCCGGAATTCGTAAAAAAATCAGCTGTTCCATAGAAAAATGTCAATGACACTCGACAAAATGTATGGAATGTAACTGCTGATTTTTTCGCAAATTCCGGGTTGGTCCCATAGTAAAGGTTGTTCATAATGATGAGTACTATGATAACCTAGATTCTAAGTCCTAGAATATCTAGTGTCTAACCTGTCTACCTGTGTAGGTACATAGGTATATCTGATTTATGTTACCTATTCTTGAGTTTGACACAAAAACGTTTTGTACTAGGACTGTATTTTTTGAGTATTAACAAAATAAAGAAAACAGATTCAGGTCGAAGATCCAGAGGCAGACCCAAGACAAGGTGGAAAAATGTGGCGCTGAGAGACATGACTGAGTGCAATGAGTCTGAAGACGATGTCGAGGATAGAGCGAAGTGGAGAACAAAAGTAAGGAAGGCTGACCCCCCATGTGGGATACATAGCCAGGAAAACAGAGAGGATCATATCAAAACAGAAAAGCCCAACAAACTAGTGCTGCAAATGTAAGGATCTTAAACATAAAATATAAAACTCATTAATTTAAAGTAGTAATATATTTGTTGTTGATATTTAACACCTTTTATCTTACAAATTTACCCTAAGACCTTAATATGTATTATACAAATACCTTTATATGTATTTAAATATTATCATAAAATTACTCTCAATTCAAACCTGTTATTCTTTCAAGAGTTACATTTCAAGTGGCCGAGTTACCAGCTTACCACCATACCCACATTTCTCTACCCCCTCCATGACTCCCTTTTAAGGGAGTGGCTAAACGGGTATCGACCGGAAGAAGGCACTACCTTACACAAACTTTTGAGGTAAAAATTGCTGTTTGGATAATGTCTGTTTTCATGAAAAATACATTGTCATGAAAATTTGTTTATTGTCCACTGATCTTTAATACTATTTGGGATTCAGATTGTTAATTGTCATACATGTAATTGGAAATAATTACTTAATTTATATGCAGCACATGTTTTACACTAGAATTACTAATTTCTAAGTCATTTGATCTTTTTTTGGGTTTTAAGGTGGACAAGCTTTAAGCGTTTTGGCCATTGAAAAGGGAAACGACAAATAGATTTGACACAAAATTTGCAATTAATCCGCACCATCTATTGTCTTTTTTTGGAACTAAAACTTTTTTAAAAGTCAAATTCAGTAGTACATCTAATTAAATTATGAAAGTATTAAAATATGTTAAAAATTGGACACCCAGACATTTATTATTAATTATAATGATTTTTTATAATTAATTTTTAAGGAATTATTCGCTAATTAATTATTATTCAAAAAAAATTTAGATATAATTTGACTACTGCGACTACTACGGCCTAACAGTTGTATCGCCATTACCCTTCGAAGGATAGGTAGTTTTTATCAATTTCAATTTGAAATATTTCCGCAGAATTACCGGTGAACCCACTTTTTCTTGGGCTTTAAAAATTGTAAATCGTACAAAGAAATTGATAAGAAGTTTTTTAGCCGTATAATTGTAATACAAAGTTCCCAATTCGTCTGTCTTCTCAAAAATTGTAACACTTCCGGCAAAAATTACGTTTGATAGATTAAATGAATTATTTCACATGTCTTCTTCACATTGTTTCAACTTGTCGGGAAAGTATTAATTTTTTGGTGTCAATCGATGCAGGAGGTTTTATTCTACTATTTATTTCGAATTTAGGGCAGAATCTTTGAATTTATAAATGTTACGAGTATATTTATACATCCTCAAATGCCTCATACTACAAGCTAAATGCTTCCATGAGTGAGAAACCAATATCCATCAAAGAAAAATAAGTTTTTTACTAAGTCACAGTCATATCATATTATCACTATCACTGTCATTTCAGTCTATCTGTCATTGTCAAAATTATTGGCTACAATGCGGTTAAATTTACCTTAATTCGGGTAATTATTATTTTCAACTACAATTAGATTATTAATTAAACTAGACACCATCTATTAGATAAATTTTGATTTTGACCTGTTTCTTTGTTTTTTGTTTTTAATTTGTTTTCCAAAATCACACGCGTAAATCGAAAAAAAAAAAAAAGAATAAAATTCCCGTAGGATTCAAAGTTTGATGTGTAATGTAGATATTTCAAATTTTCATTTCCATATTTCGCAAATGAGGAGTAAAGTTTTCTTCTAATATACAAAATGGGATGGGGTTTTCGTTGTGGTAAGTGATGCCAGTTTTGATTGTATTGAATGCAGCAACACTGGATGACCGCTGGCTAGTTTGATTGACTTGCTTTCAAATCGAATTTGATTTGTTTTGACTTTCGGCAGGGCTGCCAGAATAGGGATTTTACTCACGATGTTGGAGAAAATTTTGGCACTTGGGTTAATTTAGGGAAATGAAATAGTTGGAAAAAATATTTTTAAGGAAAAATCGTGGGTACTATGGAAACTAACGTGGTTTTGACACATTTTGTAACAGTTAACACGGGAATACCCACGTAAATAATAAGTCGTCTACTACGACTAGTTTCCGTTACATTCGGTGACCTTCATCACATGTGTTTACAAGCGTGATGCAAATAGCGCGTCACGCTTGTCAACTATTAATTAATAATTAAGTAACAAAATGAAAAATTAGTAGTTATAGGGAAAAAATGAAAACCGACCTGGCAGCCCTGGATCACAGGATAGTTCATTCATTCTTCGCTTCGGCTAGCTTGTTGCTTGTTGGCTTGATTTTAATTTGGTCGTTTCGGTGATTTATTGATTGTTTATTTAGACCTCAGACAGACTCCGAGACGTATGTAGTAATTAATAAAACACTGCAAAATGTTTCGGTCGTACACCGAAAAAGTTTTCAGACCCAATGTGAAAACTCAACCTTCCCAGTCGAGTGAATTACCGTGGTATTCTTGTGATATTTGCGATCTTGAGGATAATTTGGAGGCCCAATGGTTGTCGGAAACAGATGTAGAACTGCACCGAAAGGATGTGCATGAGGAAATTCTCTATCAACAAATGAGGGAACACACAGATCGCTTTTGTACGGTAACTACCTATATAAAGTTTAACTCCTAAAATGCAAATCTACATTTTTGCCAAAGAATCTCTGATAATATTTTTGACGGCCTGTTTGGCTCAGCGGTAATAATATTCGCCTTATAAGCCAGAGGTCCCGGGTTCGATTCCCGGCCGGACAGATGTTTGAATCATGAATTTAAATATCTGTTCTGGGTCTGGGTGTTAAGTAGTTGTCCTTGTCTTTGTGTGTGTTCCATGGCATCCCCGACACAGGATTTATCCTAGTGGGGAGCTATGAGTGTGAAACGTTATTTATTATTATTATTTTAGCCTATAGCTTAGGAACTCGAATGTTAAAAAAAGTAACAAAGAAAAATCTAAATGCTACCTAATATATTAGACTCTTACAACAAGCTAGAATTGATTATTTACTGCTTAACACTTTGACTGCGGCTAATAAACACATACGCTTGCTTTAAGTGCGGCTAATTGTCAAATGCGTTGTGTTTTACATTATTGAAACAGCGAGTTTTGTCAGCGAATTAAATTTAACAATTTGACTGCGAAAATAAAAAAGCGGGGTTAAGTTAATTTTTAATTTAAGTCACGCCTTAGGTTTGTCTGTAAAGATGCTTGTGAAAGAATAAAGAATTTCAATTTGTAAATATTCCTGTGAATAAATTATAGATATTATTTTGAGCAAACAATTGCAATTTTTTATACTTAACACTATGGCTGCGGCTAGTAATCACATGCGCTTGCCCCAGGCACGGCTAATAGTCAAACGCGTTGTATTTTACGCGCCTGGCGTGTGCAGCCGCACTTGCGTCGCGCAAAGGAAAACACAGAGTCAGTGCCGTAACTAGGGCGGTGTCAGCAGTGCCCAGGCACAGGGCGCAGACCCTGGCGGGGCGCAGAAATGACCAGACTAGTATCTAGTTTTATCTCATGCATGGTAGCTAGTTAGGTCAGGGCCGCAGTTTTGAAAGCTCGCACCGGGTGCATAAAAGGCTAGTTACAGCACTGCACAGAGTATGTGTTTCCTGCAGCCAAAGTGTTAAAGTATCTAACCATTATGGATACACCGGTTTTTTAACTTCAAAAGATTTCAAATAGCGAGACAGCGTCTACTATTCTTCCCTAAACGAACCCCGACTTCCACAGGTCTGTATGACTCTACAAGAGAGTCCAACTGTCCTTCTACGTCACATAAAGCAACGTCACCTCTACAGCTCGCCCACCGCTCGTAAAGTGGAACGGGAGATCTACATCTGTGACTACTGCCAACACGTGTTCTTCAACAAGGCCGTCCTGCAGGCCCATATACAGTACTTGCACATGTGGAATCGGGAAGAGCGGATGCTGAAGTCCTTTACGTGCCCGAAGTGTAATAAAAGCTGCAAATTGAAGTCCCTGTGGTATGTAATTAATTAATTATCAATCTTACTAAACAGGGTTATTCATAAAGGGTATGCTAAACCGAAAAGGGCTCATAGTACTCATCATTATGAACAACTTTTACTATGGGACCAACTCGAAATTCGGAAAAAAAAAATCAGCTGTTCCATACATTTTGTCAAAAGTCATTGACATTTTTATATGGAACAGCTGATTTTTTTTCGCGAATTTCGGGTTGGTCCCATGCATGAGTACTATGAGCTGTTTTCGGCTTAGCATACCCTTTATGAATAACCCTATATAGAAAGGGCCAAGCCGAAAAGGACTCAAAGTACTCATCATTATGAACATATGAACAACTTTTACAATGGGACCAACCCGGAATTTGCGAAATAAAAATCAACTGTTCCATAAAAAATGTCAATGACACTCAACAAAATGTATGGAACAGCTGATTTTTTTTTTTCGCGAATTTCGGGTGGTCCCATAGTAAATATCAGACATAGGCTGCTTTTATATGAATAAAATTGAATAGACCAAATATTTCTTTTTTTAATGCGATGTCAAATCAAAGAGGAAATACCGAGTTTTAAAATAAAATTCGATAAACAAATTTGATAAGTAGCTATTATAATTTTTTTTCTTACATTTCAACCACACATACATCCAAACTTTGACATTTAGATTTTTAACACACATTTTTAAATTTTGACCGCTCTTACTATGTTAACACGTTCAGTACCACTACAATTTTCATGATGTCTTCTCGGATGCCGCCTACATTTTACAGTTGACGGTTGACGGTTGAAAAACACTGAACTCGCCATGCGAGTCGTCAGCTGGAATAAGATTTACGTGAACTCTCCTTGCGAGTCGGTGGCACCGAACGTGTTAACGCGACAATCCACCATTTCCAGGTTTCACATGCAAAATCACGACATACCAAGCCTCTCCATCTGCGACATATGTCTGCTCGTCTGCCCCAACGTGACAGAGCTTATGACACATGTCAGAGAGCACCCGCTATACTACACCTGTCAAATCTGTGGCTACCAAACGTCAAAGGAGGCCATCTTTGAAAGTCATTTGAAAAACCATAAAATGTTGGCCAAGAAACCAGATATGGTGATGGTGAGACGACTTTTGAAGCTGCTATTTTTGAAGCGAGCACCACAGACTATACAGGAGAGATATAATATTCATCACCCAATGAAAGGTAAGGGTTGGAAGACGAAATGCAGGGTTGGAAGGAAAGGGTATACTGAGCCGAAAATGGTTTATAGTAGTCGTTTTGAACAAGTTTTATTATGGCTAACTTTGGAATTGAGGAAATAAAATCAGCAGTTCCATTATAGTTGAATGTCATTGATGTTTTTTCTATGGAACAGCTAATTTCTTTCTTGTTTTCAGGGTAGATCCCGTAATTAAAGTTGTTTGCAATTATGAGTACTAGCATAGCATAGCCTTTCCTTAAAACCCTGTAGTATTGATAGCCAAGGGCCGTACCGCGAACTAAGATTGATTCAACGTTTTTTTTTTATTTAAATTTTTCATTTGATTTTTATTTTATTTTTATTCTTAATTCACCTGGCTTTCTCCTTCTGTTAGCTAGTGAAAAAGCAAGACAAAAGCCAACGCAATTCAAGTCAGCCCCGAGCTAAGAATTAGCGGTACGGCCCAAGACACAATTTGGGTCTTTGCTTCAACAAAGTTAATAAGAAATAAGTAAGAGTTTGTTTTATGGCCCCAAGAAATTTTGAGTCTTCGCTTCACAAAGTCAGTATAAAATGAGTGAGTTCGCGGTATGGCCCCAAGACACAATTTGGGTCTTTGCGTCAACAAAGTTAATAAGAAATAAGTAAGAGTTTGTTTTATGGCCCCAAGAAATTTTGAGTCTTCGCTTCACAAAGTCAGTATAAAATGAGTGAGTTCGCGGTATGGCCCCAAGACACAATTTGGGTCTTTGCGTCAACAAAGTTAGTAAGAAATGAGTATGTTTCAGGTCTGATAGTTCCTCCATTAGTACACATCTGTATATTATGTAAAGAAATATGCATGGACAAGACCGAGGTAAGCCTCATTTTATTACTTTTTTTCTTTTTTAACACGCTTTTATTAGTTTCACCTGTATGTTTGTAACCGACCCTTTTGAACTCGATTTTGCCCTACTTTGAACGATCAGATTTAATTCAAACTTTGCACACCTGTCAGAGACCGATGACAATGCGTGTTTTTTAGTTTTTTTAACTTTTTTTTTTGTACTCTTTGCGAACGGAACCTCGCGACCTCTTTATCACATCCTCTTGATCGATTGCGCTCATATTCGAACTTAAAACTAGTATTGGAATTAACTACTTCCCTGCTTAAATTCTTTAATGAAATTTTAACACTTTGACTGCTGACAACACATACCTTGTGTTTTTCTTTGGGCAACGCGAATGCGGGTAAACACGCCAGGTGCGTAAAGCAACGCATTTGATTATTAGCAGCAGTTAAAGTTTTAATGAAAATCGGATTTAAGATACTCACTTATCGTTGGACAAAAACATAAACATACAAACGCCGTGTCCCTATACTGTCGTTTAACATCAGGCGAGCGATTTGCTCGTCTCGTTACTCAATAGCTTATAAAAAGCATAATGGCTAATAATGCACAGCCCAATAATGTACGGACTGTTTTACGTGACCAATTTTGTACAACCCGATTTTACGATGCCATGTATACGAAAAACGGGCTGGTTCCCCTAAACTCTCCCCAAACGCCGACTTGTTCCCCTAGACCAGAAGTGGCGAACCTTTATAAATCAACGTGCCAATTTTTCTAAAGAAATGTTCAACGAGGATTTAGACGTGCCACTAAGTAATTTTGCCTATTATAGTGATAATTTGGTGCCTAAAATATTTTGTCGCGTGCCATTGGTTATCCATCCCTGCCATAGACTCTCAGACTTGGTCCGTTTAAAGTTAATTGCAACAAGTTAATTTTATAAATAATGAAAAACAAGCTTTTATTGCATTGTCATCGGAGTTACACGTATACCAAATTTTAGCTCAATCGGAAGTGGTTCAAAAACCAACCCGGAATTTGCGGCACAAAATCAGCTGTTTCGTTTATTTTGTCGAGTGTCATTGACATTTTTCTATGAAACAGCTGTTTTTGAGTTGGACCCATCGTAAAAGTTGTTCATAATGATGAGTACTATGAGCCCTTTTCGGCTTAGCATACACTTTCGTTATTTTATTTATTTTCAAATGCTTACTATGCTTACAGCAAAGCCAACGCAACGCGCACAGCAAGCAACAATAAACCCTACTTTATGAATAACCCTTAAGATGTTATTGTGTTGTATTTTAGATGACAGAGCACGTCATTTGCGAACATATGTTCACTCCAGAGCCGACCAAGAAGCCCTCGTTCTTGTGCAGCTGCGGCGCCGAGTTCCCGAGCCGGGTGCTGTTCAGACACCACGCGTTCAAGATGAAGGGAGCGCACCGGGAGGTCCTAGGTAATAATGAGAACACAGGTCATGGAGAAAACATAGGTCACGTAGAAAACATTTGTAGAAAACACGGGTCACATAGAAAACACGGGTCACGTAGAAAACACGGGTTACGTAGAAACACAAGTCATGTAAAACATAGGTGTAGAAAACACAGGTCATGTGGAAAACAGAGGTCATGTAGAAAACACAGATCACATAGAAAACTCGGTACGTGGAAAACACAGGTTATGTTAAATACACAGGTCACGTAGAAAACACGGGTAACGTAGAAACACAAGTCATGTAGAAAACACGGGTCATGTTTAACATAGGTGTAGAAAACACGGGTCAGGTAGAAACACAAGTCACGTAGAATACACAGGTCACATAGAGAACACAACACATGTTATGCGGCAATACGAATTACGTAGAAAATATAAGTTAGTTAGAGAACACAGTAGAAAACATGAACCACATGGAAAATACGGGTCACGTAAAAACAAGTCAAGTTAAGATTAAAATCAATTATTTTGCTGTTTTTGTGACCCCAGCCTTTCGTACAAAACCAATCTTAATTTTTACGAAACGTTCTATCATCACTACATTTTAAAAGCTTTTATTTAACTTGCAAATTGCAATGTATGTAACTATGGTGGAATCTTGCAACTCAATTTTGACCCACTTCCCGATGTCCGATTGAGCTGAAATTTGGTGTACCTGTGTAACTCCCATAACAATAAAAGCTTGTTTATAAAACCATTTTTATCATAACTTATTCTTTACAAAAATACACAATAATAATTTTAAAAATATTCCTCAGTTAAAATCGTAGTCAGCACCCCGCAAGAAGAGGAAGTACCGCACTTAATAATAAAGCCACCCGATTCCGAGGTTCCAATCAAGGGAAACAATAAACCAGTAGAAGAAGACCCGACATGGATAATTTCCCCAGATATCGAGATTGAGTTGCTAGATACAAAACCGGGTGAACAGGTGGAAGTGGTAATAGACAGCGAGTCGAATAGTGAGATGGTGGTCGAGGAGCCAGCGGTCGAGGTGCGGATGGAGGAGAGTGACGACTTGATGTATATGTATGCTACGGTTAATGGTGAGTAGTTTTATAAGCTTTTATTAGGTTATTCTAAGAAAATGTGTTTGACATACATACATTAGTGTAGGTACATTTGGACCCTTATTTAATTTTTTTTTTATAATTTTTCACTGATTTATTTATACACTTATATTTAAATTTTTAAAATATTTTTAATAAAAAAACCTAAAAACATTAATATGTAACAATTAATAGATTATTCTAAAAAAAATGTATTTGACATACATAAGTGTACATTGATGGACCCTTATTTTTTTTTTTTTTTATAATTTAATTTTAAACCTGCATATGTCCGGAGAAGAAATTCAATGGCGTATGTGAATCCACCAACCCGCACTTGGCCAGCGTGGTGGAATACGGCCTAATCACCCTTCGAGGGTAGACCTGTATCCCAGCAGTGGGAGGATTAAAGGTTGCATATGATGATGATGAATTTATTCACTGATTTATTTATATACTTATATTTAAATTTTTACAATATTTTTAATAAAAAAAAAACCTAAAAACATTAGTAACATTTTTTTTTCTTTTTTATACCTGAATCTGAATTTTGATTTTGAAATTTTTAAACTTGCAATGTATGTAACTATGTTTGTTCGGGTCAAATCTTGCAACTGAATTTTGAACCACTTCCCGATGTCCGATTGAGCTGAAATTTGGTATACCTGTGTAACTCCGATGACAATGCAATAAAAGCTTGTTGTTAAAAAAAGTTAACCATTCCAGATGATGTCGATGATTTGGTGACCATCGAGCAGGACGGCGGGAGGATTATCAGCTTCTAAGGGAGATTGATAAGGTTCAATGTTAGAGATAGATAACTGATATTGAACGACTGAATAATATGTCACCAGTAAAATGTAAGCGGTCAAGCAAAAAGGGACCAGTAGACCTAGCATAAGTACTTTTTTTAACGCGAATAAGTCCGCATTTGACCACCAACTCGCCTAATAGTAAGACGATGTGGTCGAAGATGAAGCACGCAGACCTATAGAAGATACCTTCACTCTGACCTTGAAAAGACCAAGATTGTATGTCAGGGAACAAAAAAGCCGGCAGTATGTTCCATTCCCTGGCTGTACGGATCAGAAACGTAGATTCAAAACGTTCCGTACGAATCCAAGGGAAATCCACGGTGTAAGGGTTTTTAAAGGCGTTTTTCTTCTGGTCCTGTAGTGGAAAGGGGATAGGAATGGTAGAATAAATGATATTATAGTTATTTAAAAATATATTTTAAAATCTTTTTAAGTAATTTTAATTGTGTTTTAATGATTCTGAATCCATTATTTCCTTATCTTCATTTTAGTGCAAACACAATATTTTTAAATGGACCAGTCTAAAAATAAAATTATTTATAACATTTCCTAAACATGTAATTGTTAGCAACTCGAAACTAACTCTAAATTAGTTATTTCCCCGAAATTAGTCAGGTCCCTTGTTGCTTGACTCACAATAAATTCAGGGTCAACTCTAAAACACTCCACAGGCAGCCTAAGATGAACTAAACAACTTTTGATAATTCAGAAAAAATCAGCTGTTCCATACAAAAAGTCCATGGACCTTGGACAAAATGTATGGAACATTTTTTTTGTGAATTTTCGTTTCTCAAACGAAAATACTCTTCAGTGTTTTAGAGTTGAAACTACATTTGTCTATTTGTATATACTTAAAAAGTAAGTAAATATAACAATTATTATTTAGCAAAAAGCTATAGTAAAATATTTTTCTCGTTTATTCCTTGTTTTACCTCCCATCCAAAGGTTGTCTGGGAGAGGTCGCTTAAAGCGATAAGACAGTCTTTAGTTTCTTTCTGTGTTTTACTATTTGTGATTTTATTATTGTAGTTTCAATATTCATATAATTCATATTAATATTCAATAAATAATAATTGTATTAACTCGATGTAAAATAAAACGTTGTGCTAGTGTTTATTAGTAGAAGATACAAAAAAAAACTTCCATACAAAAAATCTGTCCCATACATTTTGTCAAAAATTTATGAACTTTTGTATGGAACAGCCGATTTTTGGTGAATATTTGATTATTGTAGAACAGATGTTCAAGTATTTCAGGATGTCGGAGGATCTTTAGCGTTTTAACACATTAACTGCTGAAAACACATACCCTGTGTTTTTCTTTGTGCAACGCGAATGCGGCTACACACGCCAGGCGCGTAAAACAACGCATTGGACTATTAACCGCAGTTAAGGTGTTAAGATGGTCCCGTAAAATATAATTGATAATGTATGTACTCGATTTGTGTCGTAATTCTGTCTACTACAGCGTTAAGGAAAGGGTATGCTAAGCCGAAAAGGGCTCATAGTACTCATCATTATGAACAACTTTTACTATGGGACCAACCAAAATATACAGTTCCATACATTTTGTCGTTTTTTAATCGCAAAAAAGGATGAGGTTTTCAATTCGTCTGTATGTTTTTTTTTATGTTTGTTACCTCATAACTTTTGACTGGGTGAATCGATTTTGATGATTCTTTTTTTATTAGAAAGCTGACGCTTCCCATTTGGTCTCATTTCAATTTAGTCCAGTTCTGATAATGGTATCCATGAGAAAACCATATAAGTCTTAAATTTGCATTAAGTACGTGCGCGACAAATAGATGAATAACTCAATAGTCGGTCTCTTGAAGTCGGTTTTTGTTTTTTGTTTTGTAAAATAATGTTCTTGTTCTATCGACATTTCGGCTGAGCATACCCTTTTCTTATAACCCTGTAAAATATAGTTTAGTTAATAACCCTACGAGGTTTTTAAAGCAATAAAATGAAATATAAAAAACTGTTTTTAAAGAAATTTCTAGTTTATTGTCCAGCGCGAGAATAAATACATCAGAAATTCATTTTAAAAGCAGTTTTTTTATATTAATCAATTAATTCAAAATTAAATATGATTCTAGTATAATGTAGTGTAATGCTCAAATATATTAAGATTCTGGCCTACACAGAAAGGGTATGCTCTCGTAACACCTCTCGTTTTGTGTCGGAGGTTAAAAAATGTGCTACCGTGTGTCGAATGACACGATAAATTATAGGTTAGGTTGTTTGTCTATAATAATAGGTTAACACGTAACGAGTACAGTGGCGAGACAGTAAATTGGCACACTCGGCCGAGCAAACATCATAGCGCGACTCTCTCGCTTCATCTGTCGCGAAACTGCTTAGGGGGCGTCCATTAATTACGTGAGGCATTTTTGAGAATTTTTCGACCCCCCCCCCCCCCCCTGGTGAGATATCGTAAGATTTTCCTCAACTCCCTCCCCTCCCCTAATATCACGCGAGATTCTTCAAAATTTATATTTAGGCTGATATCGTGTTGTATTATTGATAAAAAGAAACAAAAAAATATATAGTTTAAAAAAACTAAAAAAACACGCATTGTCATTGTCTTTGACAGGTGTGCAAAGTTTGAATTAAATCTGATCGTTCAAAGTAGGGGAAAATCGAGCTCAAAGGAGTCAGTTACAAACATACAGGTGAAACTAATAAAAGCGTGTTAAAAACACAACTTGTTCTATTACTTTTATTGAAGACAAGCAAATACTATGGTATTTGTGCTCTGCAAAGTTCGGACGAATACGACAAATATTATTGTCTCAGATTTGGCCATATTTTATCCTGGAAATAATTTTACACCGTTTTCTGCGAAAAAAATAGTAACGTGATATTTTCCAAGACCCCCTCCCGCCTAAGTGAGATTTTTAAAGATTTAGCTTGAATACCCCCCCCCCCCCCTTACGTAATTAATGGACGCCCCCTTATACAAACCGAGTACTCGGCCGAGGGCACTGTCTCGCCGCTGTACTATGACTTTATGTCCACTAATAACAAATTGCTTGGTTTATAGTTTTTAATAATAAATGAAGAGACGTAAATAAGAAAAAACCAGTCTATTTCTTATAAAAATTAAGGATTATTAATATAGAAAATAAATTGGAAAAAAGTAGACATTAACACGTTCAGTACCACTACGATTTTCATGATGTCTTCTCGGATGCCACCTACATTTTACGGTTGACGGTTTTAAAACTGAACTCGCCATGCGAGTCATCGGCACTGGAATAGGATTTACGTGAACTCTCCGGGCGAGTCGGTAGCATCGAACGTGTTAAGTCACATGACAGCGACCACAAAATATTTTAGTAAACAGTTCACACTTGACACATGTCAACAGTTTAGTTCCGCGGTCTGCGTTTTTAAAGGAAATCTAAATTGCTTTTTTTAATACAAAATACGTAATGTAAATATTGCTTTATCTTTTAAATATAGGTTTTTTGGAATAAAATACATAAAGTATATGATTAACCAAGTTTTCATTAGTAACCAGCCTATTGTAATCAACTCACAACCAGTGAGGCCTTCAGCGGTCGAAAAACTGACGCCAGGACCTCATATGCAACCTTTAATCCTCCCACTGCTGGGATACAGGTCTACCCTCCAAGGGTGATTAGGCCGTATTCCACCACGCTGGCCAAGTGCGGGTTGGTGGATTCACATACACATACGCTAAAGCGGAAAAAGCTAGATTATTTTTTGTTTTATTTTTTGGCGTTTTCTGGGGTTGAAAGCTAAGACCCATTTTGGGTCGCTGCGCCAGAGTAAGTATAGGCCGAATGAGGTCCAGGTAAAAAGCCGTGGTAGCTCAATGGGAGAACAGCCGCTCCGCATTCTTGAGGTGGCGGGTTCAAACCCCGACTCTTCAGCTTTTCGGTGAAGGAAAACATCGTGAGGAAACCTGCATATGTCCGGAGAAGAAATTCAATGGCATACATATGTGAATCCACCCGCACTTGGCAGCGTGGTGGAATACGGCCTAATCACCCTTCGATGGTAGACCTGTACCAGCAGTGGGAGGATTAAAGGTTGCATATGATGATGATGAAATCACTATGTCATCTACTAGGTTTAAATTGAGTTCTAAATGAATATGTTATTTAAATTCTTATATTTTAATAAGGTTTGTGAATTATTTACTAAGTTACTTGTAAATAGAAAAAACACGAAATTGTATATTTTTTTGATACATAAATAAAGTAGAATGTGAAAAAATGTTGTTTTACTGCTAGTCTTCGCCGTCGCAAGTTTGGGACTAAAAAAGAACATTATGTTTACAAAACAAAAAACAAAAACCGACTTCAAGAGACCGACTATTGAGTTATTCATCTATTTGTCGCGCACGTACCTATTGCTTTAAGACTTATATGGTTTTCTCATGGATACCATTATCAGAACTGGACAAAAACTTTTACTATGGGACCAACCCGGAATTCGCGAAAAAAAATCAGCTGTTCCATACATTTTGTCGAGTGTCATTGTCATTTTTCTATGGAACAGCTGTTTTTTTTTTTGCGAATTCCGGGTTGGTCCCATTGTAAAAACTGTTCGTAATGATGAGTTTTATGAGCCTTTTCGGCTTAACATACATACCCTTTCCTTATAATCTAAAATATATATTAAACATAAATAAAAATGAATCTATTTCCCTTGGAAATCACGCATCACGCGTCTTCGCATCACGCGTGAACAGATGGAACAATTTCGCTAATTCTTTTCTTGTTCTGTTAATTATTGTCAGAAGGTTCATAAGAAAGAAAAAAATAAGAAAGTTGAGCGGAACATTAGAAAATTTAAGACAATTCGAATTCAATATTCATAGTTAAGACAAGACATCTGTCGGGGCAGCTAGTCATGTATTAACATAATTATTATACAAACACCGGTTTCTTCCCCTACTCTGAAACCTTGCTTCGCTCGGTCAACAAAACCATAAAGAAAAATATAAAGTAAGTACCTACTAGAATGCTATTTACTTTGCTAAATGCACCTTACAATGTAGAGACCGCCCTACGCATTAGAACTATCACAGCTTGTGTCCCGCGGTTTCACCCGCACAATGATGAAAATTGATGAAAAGTATTTTAAATGTTTTTCTAGTGTAAATCCGCCTTCAAATCGCGTCGGGTAAAATCAAGAATCTTTTGGTATTTACAATGTATTTTGTAAAATAATAATATCGTTAGTACTTAATAATAAATGTAATTTAGTCTTTTTCTAATGGCTCTTTTAATTATTTTTATAATTAAAAAAATAAAGTAAAAATAAGAAGAGAAAAGAAAGATGAAAAGTATCCTATGTGTGAATCCAAGATATAGGCTATCTATATTCCAAATGTCATCTAATTCCGTTCAGCCGTTTCAGCGCGAATAAGTAACAAACTTACCTACAGATAAACTTTTGCATTTATACCATTACTAGCTGCGCCCCGCGGTTTCACCCGCGTTTTCCGGGATAAAAAGTAGCCTATGTGTTAATCCAGACCATGAACGACCTTCATTCCAAATTTCAAGTATATCCGTTCAGCTGTTTTTGCGTGAAAGAGTAACAAACACATCCATTCATTCTTACAAACTTTCGCGTTTACAATATTTACTTAGTAGGATAAGACATCGACCATCTGCGCTCTGTGGTTTCACCCACATTTTCCGGGATAAAAAGTAGCTCATTATATTAATCCCGGACATAAGCTATTTTACTATGAAAACTAACTTGGTTATGATACATTTTGCTTTATTTAAAACGGGAAAACTAATTTGTCGTCTTCACATTCCGCAGCACCATGACGCAACCGCGAGCGCGTTAGGGTGACAAATCAACATCGAGCTATGCTGCGCTGTACTGCGCTGTGCTATGTTTGGTCAACTCGCTCGTCTAATATTTCAATGAGGATACAAACAAACCATGCTGTGCTGCGCTGTGTGAGGCTACGCTCTGTTTAAAAACGCAGCAGTCTCGAGCGAGGCGCGCTACCCGCCGTGCTGAGCCGCGCTGTGCCGAACTGTGCTATGTTTTTTATGGATTTTTATGTGCTGATTACTTTTTTGGTGGACGGACAACGTAGTTCTAGTTTAGCTTAGCTTAGTTCAGTGAGTTTAGTTTTCATTTAGTTTAGCCGGCGGTGGACGTTCGGCTTTATACTGAGCTAAGCAAAGCGCAGCACAGCTTGATGTTGATTGTTAAAAAAACGTAGCTTATGAAACACAGCACAGCACAGCGCAGTACAGCTCGATGTTGATTTGTCACCCTCACGCTTGTAATCTCCTGATGAAGATCACCGAATGTGATCGAAACTAGTCGTAGTAAACGGCTTAATTTTTACGAGAGTATTTCCGTTTTTACTATAACAAAGAGTATAAGTTATCTCTATTTAAAATTCCATCTAATTCCGCGCAGACGTTTGAGCGCGAAGCAGTACAAACAATACAAATACAGACAAACTCGCATTTATTATATTAGTAACATCGTAGAGTGAATATGATGTTAAGAACAACGTATCAAGTAGTAAAGTAGCCATGATTGTAGTGAGCCAAGCTACAAGAAACAGCGATTTAATTGACCGAGCGGAGCGAGGTCTCAGAGTGTAGGGGAACAATTTGGCGTTTGTATTTTTTGCATTTTTTTAAGCTATTGCATAACTTCTATCGCGGGCCTTGAGTGTGGAGACAGAATCCAGAAATTCCGTAACGAAAATAATCTCACACTTTTTAGTGATACTTTTTAGTTTTGTTGCCATCTATCGATGAATAGCAGAACTTTTAATGACTTTTTGAAATATCACGCTTGTCTCTTTAGTTCAGAAACTCGCCTCTAGGTGTCGAGTGTGAGGTTTCGATAAATAATTATAATTGCATAAATTGATAAAAATTCTATGCAATAATAGCTTTACCGCGGCAGTCCCCGAGTGCCACACGTCTTTTTTTTTTGTATTTTTCAATTCGTCTGACGATAATGAATCTTGACGAGACTTATTTATGTTTTACGATTTTATAGATTTTTTATTATGGGTAATTTTTGATTGGGTTTTTTTTGATTTTTGATTTTTTTTTTTTCTAAAAAAGAGAGCTTTCAATAAAAAGGGCGATTTCGATAAAATTTGTCAGAAATATTCGGTATCTAAGTTTAAACAAGAATTTCGAATAAGTATGAGTATAATCAGTCAAGAGGTTGTCGAGATAAAAGACTGATTGTCGCAAAAAGTTCTCATGAGGTTTACTTTTCACAGAATACTATAATAGTTATATTTGTTTCTGTTTCTAAAATTTTTAAAGTTTCTAAACGTGTATGTACCTATGTTTGTTACTCTTTTAGGGTCGATACACATCTGACGGAAAATGCGTCGCGTATTACTCGACTATATACTCGACGCACTAGCGCATCATCGGTTGAGTGTGAAAGGTTGGATGTTTTATTATACATTTCTCTGTTCTGGCGTTACGCGACCCATAATACGCGACGCATTTTCCGTCAGATGTGTATCGACCCTTACGCTAAAAAACGTCTGAACGGATTTACACGAAATTTTAATGAAGGTCGTTCATGGTCTGGATTTACACATAGGCTACTTTTTATCCTGGAAAACGCGGGTGAAACCGCGGGGCGCAGCTAGTATATAGATGTTAGTAATCTATCAGCTTGTGAATCAGACCAGCCAGCTCTGACGTAGCGGCGCCCGCGCAACTTGTCATTAATGACTGCCAGTTTGTAGGGCTGCTGCTGTAGGAAACATTCTAGGGGTAAAGTTCATAGTAAGTCTTACTATGGAAACTAACGTGGTTTTGGCACATATTGTTATATTATAACACGGGAATACTCACGTAAAACCCCCAGAAATTCTTGTTTAAAATGTTGACACATACTTCTATTATCCTTCTGCCAAATTTTTAACCGACTTCAAAAAAGGAGGAGGTTATCAATTCGACTGTATGTTTTTTTTTTTTTCTTTTTATGTTTGTTACCTCATACCTTTTGACTGGGTGAATCAATTTTGATGATTCTTTTTTTATTAGAAAGCTGACGCTTCCCATTTGGTCCCATTTCAATTTAGTCCAGTTCTGATAATGTTATCCATGAGAAAACTATATAAGTCTCAAATTTGCATTAAGTACGTGCGCGTCAAATAGATGAATAACTCAATAGTCGGTCTTTTGAAGTCGGTTTTTGTTTTTTGTTTTGTAAAAATAATGTTCTTGTATCAAAATCGGTCGGTAAATGGCGCTGCAGCAAATGTTCCCCCTTTTTAAGGGCGATCAAAAAATGCCGACGACAAAAAAAAAATAATTGTCGAACCTGTATAACAAGTTTCGTCGAGATTTGTGGAGAAATGCGACCTGTACGCGAATACCAACATACAAACATCCGGACTCTCGCGAGGTCTATTGTTCGCATAATATTTTAAACTACTATTAATAAAATTTTAATTGAATAAAACAATATTTTACTAAGAGCTGGCCATGGTCTGAGGGCGTCCACTTTAAAATTGTTGAAGATATATAATTTTGTAATTATTTTTTTATTTAAAAACTTGCACCTGACAGCCCTAACGAGGTCCTTCTTGCGTGCCAACTCCGCCGCACAGTACAATCTGAGAACTCGGACACAGCGCTTCAATAACATTATCAATTCAAAATATAAACCAGTTCCAATGTGAAAGGCGACGAGACACCATCCTGCGTAAAACAAGAAACACCATTTTCTTTTACCGGATTTTTTACATCCTTTTAATGTTTTTAGACCAAAAAACATTGTGCCAAACTTTTAGGACGAGTGATTTTAGCTAAAAACTGCTACGGATTTTTTCGATTAAAAGTTTTACCGTGGAAAAGTGCAATAGTGAAGTAAACCTGTGTAAAAACGATGAGAAGTTATTCCATTGTTTGAATCGAGTGGAATTAGTAGACATTTGATCGCTGGTTATTAATTCCTTGTCGGTGAGTAGATTGTGTAATTATGTGATTTTTTGTTTCGTCTAATGATGGTGGCTTAGGAAATTTATGCGTGATGCCGGAGGCTACGACGTATTTTTTATTTATTTGTTAGTGAAAAACAAATGTGTAGAATTGGAAACAAAAATCGTTGAGACTCTGTATCTAACATTTTCTTGTGCGTATTAGGAAAATTATAAATGTTAAAATTACTAGCTACGCCCCGTTGTTTCACCCGCGTTTTCCGGGATAAAAAGTAGCCTATATGTTAATCCAGACCATGAACAACCTTCATTCCAAATTTCATGTAAATCTGTCAGCCATTTTTACGTGAAAGAGTAACAAACATACATCCATACATTCTTACAAACTTTCGCGTAGATAATACTAACTGCACCCCGCGGTTTCACCCGCAGTCAATTTTTTTAATAAAAAATATCCTGTGTTACTTCTAATACCTCCAAGAGTATGTGTGCAAAGTTTCATGATGATCGGTTAAGTAGTTTTCGCGTGAAAGCGTAACAAACGAACTTACATTCACATTTATAATATTAGGGATTTGTGTACGTAAAATTCCATTGTAAAAGTACGTTATTTCGAGTAGAACCTGTTGATGAAGGAAGGAAAAAACCGTAAAGAATATTGGTAGTGGTTTTGGAGTCAAAGCTTTTTGTCACAAACAAAAGCGTAACAAACAAACTTACATTCACATTTATAATATTAGGATAATAGGACTGGAAGCAAAAATCATTGAGACTCTGTACCTGATATTTACTTCTGTATATTAGGCTAGCTAACTAACTAAAAATGTATCTGTCTTTATCATTGCAAGCTATTAGACAAAGACGTCAATACTTTTAGAAAATTTAGATCTGTCAAAAAGTCTTTAAACTTGGGCCCATTCATACATTGAAATATACTTAAATTAAAAAATAATATTGTTCCCAAAATGCTGGCCCCATTACCATTTAAGTAATTATCTTTCTCATTAAGCGAAGATTAAGTAAATCTATTGAACTTAGTCATTAAAACAATATGCATTAGAAGTACTAAGCTAAGACAAAAAAAACTTATAGTATACTTTAACTATGGGACCATAACAAAAAAAAGCTGTTCCATAGAATTTTTTTAATGAAACTCGACATAATGTATGGAACAGCTGTTTTTTTGCGATTTCCAGGTTGATCACATAGTAAAAGTGGTTCAAAATGTTCTATAAGCCCTTTTCGGCTTAGCATACCTTTTCTTTATCCAATACTAGCGACCTGCCCCGGCTTCGCACGGTATGAAATATAGTCTAAGCTGACTCGACAGACGTTGTCCTGTCTTAACGATGACTATTTAATTCGAATTGGTAAAAAAAGCCATTGCGTCAATTCTATGTCAAATGTCAAAAGTTACATTAAAAAAGTTTACATTGTCCAAAGCGCTAAAGTTAAATTATGGTTTAAGTATTTTTAAATTTTCTAATTTTTCATTTTTTTTACTATAAATTGAGATATGAGCTATCCTATCTCCTAAGTTAGATCGAACTGCACACGGCGTGCAAATTTGATTGAAATCGGTTAAGTAGTTTAGGAGTCTATAGCGGACAAACAACGTGACACGTAATTTATGTAGGTATATTAAGATGTTACTCGCTAATTATGATGTAGCTTTATATTAGTCAAAGATTTTTTCAAATCGGCCAGTAGTTTGAGTTTATTCGTTGTAAACATACAAATATTTCCTCTTCATAATATTAGTGTAACTACCTTAAGTGAGCATTTAAAAGTAAAGTTTATGATAGTCATCCATCTCTTTCGCACATTAAAAGATATAAAACCATTGAGTCGATAAAAAAAACAAAATTATGGAATCAACCAAAATGATTCCAAGAAATTTTGTTTCCATATTCTTTCAATTTGAAGATTACACTGTTGTTTTTATATATTTTTTTAGTTTATATAATTTAGTTTCGCTGCAAACATTGCCTTTTAAACCGGAACACAATAGGCCCAAGTTTGAAGGCTTTTTAAGACATCTAAATTTTCTAAAACTATTGGCATCCTTGTCTAATGGCTTGCAATGATAAAGACAGATATATTTTAGTTAGTTTAGATCTGTCTTAAAATGTTATATCTCAGGGTGACGAGCGCAGTGCTGTGCCGAGCAGGGGCTTGTATTATAAGAGTTTGAAATTACGGGTGACGCAGACCTGTTATGGGCAAACGTGACGTTTACGTTTGCCCACATCACGCGAGCGATTTGCTCGTCTCGTCACGTAATTGCATAAAAAATAAATTAATAGCTATAGAATGTATAATATTAGTAAAAACGCTAAGTTTTTTTTTTGACGTGACAACGTCTTATAAATTGGTTTGCCGGGTGACACTTCAAGAAACTGCGTTACGCTCCGCTCACGTTATGCGCTCACAATGAGAGCGAGTGAGAGGCACACGTCCCTTCCACTCGGGCATGGTTAGCCCGCCTAAGAGCGAGAGAGACAGACATAAAATTTTGTTAATATGAAATTCAGTGCGAGATTCTTTGTATAAATTAATGTTTTAAATATAATTCTTTGTATAAATAAATGTTTTAAATTGTTACTATTATTTCATCCTTCTTCCTACTATACGAATGAATATTCACATTAAAATTATTTTACCACTCAAAGTCGTTGTCACGTAAAACTTTCGCCCGTATACCGACTTTACAGGCAACCAATTTTTTTTTTGTTGATTTTTGTATATTTTTATCTTTTATGTGCGAAACATATCTCGACATATATCTACTTATACATAATTGACGATAAATGACCCATAATTTTCGTTACACAACTTATAAAATGTGAGAGAAGCTAAACAACAAAAAAAGTTTATTATCTAGCAAAAAATAATCAACAAAACCAGTTTAACAGAGTAATGGGTTCATTACACGTAACGAGTACAGTGGCGAGACAGTAAATGGGTACACTCGGCCGATCAAACAAACCATGGTTCTAGTGATTGTCGCCTCGTCAAACTGTTTATACAAACCGAGTACCTACTCGGCCGAGGGCACTGTCTTGTCACTGTACCTACTCGTTAGGTACGTACCTACATAATCAACCTATAATTCATATAATTGACGATAAATTACGTATAATTTCAGTTACATAACTATTTAATAAAATGAGGGAGAAGCTACACACACTACACACACACAAAAAAACGGCCAATTGCGAGTCGGACTTCGGAGTCGAATTCCGTACCATTATCTATTAAAACGGCAAATGTCACGTTTGTTGTATGGGAGCCCACTTATATTTATTTTATTCTGTTTTTTAGTATTTGTTGTTATAGCGACAACAAAAATACATCATCTGTGAAAATTTCAACTGTCCAACTATCACGGTTCATGAGATACAGCCTGGTGACAGACGGACGGAGAGCAGAGTCTTAATAATAGGGTCTCGTTTTACCCTTTGGGTACGAAACCCTAAAAAGTAAATATCTAGCAAAAAAGAACCATCAAAATCAGTTTAGCAGAGTATGTATGGTATGTTTAAAGACTGATAGTAAAAAATGATTTATCACCACGCATTTATATGTATTATAATTAAACTTGTTTTTCTATAAACTCGTATATTAAAAGGTCACCTCAGATTATCCTGTTCATTTGAAGATATTTAACTAAATATATTCGAAATTAAAGCTAGATTCGTTTCCACAAGTCTCCTATAAGTATCGACAACCCCGGATCTTCAATTTTTTTTAGGCGAGGCAAAAACTGAAAAATGCCGCCCCCGCCGACTTATACATATAAAATTGGTGTTATGTCGAACTGGCCACTTTGATCCCAAATATTTGCTCTTTGCTTACGAATTCCAAATTCAAATTTATTTCAAATTAAAGCTCGTTTATTTGTTTCGAATTTAGAGATTCATTTGTTTTAGCCTAATTTGATTTTTCTTTGACATTGTTTTCTTTGCAAAATGAAAAAATGAAATGAAGTTCAAAAAGAAATAAAATATTAATTTCATTTAGTGATTTACTTTACTAAATATATTCGAAATGGAAGCTAGACTCGTCTCGATAAGTATCCATACATTACTTCACAAGAATTTCCCATAGTAAAAGTCGTACGAGCCCTTTTCCCCTTTCCTTATAATAATAATCATTTGGGGCTAGCACAACTTTGACGTCAAAATACGTACCGAGTTTTCGATAGAAAAGTGTACGCCATTTACGACTGTCAAGTGTGCTCCTGACGGGTGTAAATGGCGTACACTTTTCTATCGAATACTCGCTACGTATTTTTACGTCAAAGTTGTGCTAGGCCCACTGGGTCCATATTACACACATACCTATCAGTTCCAAGAAATACAAATTAAAACATTAAAAAATTTAAATTATGGATAAAAAATAAAAGCGAATTATTGGGATTGGTACATGTATGTCAATTATAAAATTAAGGAAATTAAATCAAATTTCAAAGAATAAAATAAAATAAAAATCATAATCAAATCAAAGAAACATAAAATAATTAATAATAAAATAAATCAAATAAATCTGCACTGTCCAACTAACTAGTCATTGTCATGATTGACATGTAGCCCAACCGCATGACATACAAAAAAGTATCGGGAATGGATGATTTGTTTTGGGTTCCAAATTCAAATTTTTGTTTTTATTGTTGTTAGATTGGCACAACTGTTTTCCATTTTGGCGCGGAGTTTGAGTTGCGTCTGTTATTTCGATTAAATATGGTGCTGTTTTTAGTTAGGTCATATCTAGTGTGTATTACGAATTTCATCATGGACAAAAACATCGAACAAAGAGTTTGTCTTAAATTTTGCATCGCCAATAGAATTTCGTGTTCGGAGTCACTAAAAATGTTAGAGAAGGCTTACGGCGAATCGACTTTATCAAAAACACGTGCTTATGAGTGGTACAAAGCGTTCCAAAAGCGGTCGAGATGTGATGGAAGATTTGCCTCGCTCTGGTAGGCCATCAACGTCTGCAACTGAAGTTAACATCGCAAAAGTGAAGGAAATAGTGACTGAAAATCCTCACTCAACTTTGAGAGAGATAGCCGCTGAACTTTCTGTATCTCACGAGTCGATCCGTACCATTTTAAGTAATCATTTGGGTATGAAACATGTTACCGCTCGGCTAGTCCCAAAAGACCTGAATTTTCTCCAAAAACTCAATCGCATGAGAGTCGCTGAGGACATGCTAGAACGGGTCAATTCCGACCCAACATTTATGAAACGCATTGTTACTGGTGACGAGACGTGGGTTTACGAGTTTGACATGCAAACTAGTCAACAAGCTTCGGAGTGGCGCCTTCCAACTGAACCGAAACCGAAAAAACCACGCCAAAGTCGATCAAAAGTCAAAGTCATGTTGACTGTTTTCTTTGACTATCGCGGTGTTGTGCACTCGGAATTCTTGCCGGAAGGTCAAACGGTAAATAAAGAATATTATTTGAGTGTTATGCGGCATATAAGAGAGCAAATTCGACAAAAAAGGCCAGGTTTGTGGAAAGAAAATTCTTGGATTTTGCACCACGATAATGCGCCTTCGCACACGGCCATCATTGTGAACGAATTTTTGACCAAACACTCAACAAATACCATCGAGCAACCACCATATTCACCAGATATGGCTCCAGCCGACTTCTTTCTTTTTCCTAAACTCAAATTACCACTTCGTGGCACCCGTTTTCAATCGGTAGGAGACATAAAGGAGAATTCGAGGCGAGAACTCAACTCAATTCCGGAAACAGCGTCTAAAAAATGTTTTGATGATTGGATTATTCGTTGGCGTAAGTGTATCGTTTCTGAAGGAGCATACTTTGAAGGTGATAAAATAAATTTGGATGAATAACAAACATTTTGTGTATTATTGATATTTTCCCGGTACTTTCTTGACAGAGTAGTACCTATAATAGGGCAGTCAGGCCGCCCCGCAACGACGCTCAGGATACTGTAGGTGCCGCAAAAAAAAAAGGCTAAAGGCTCGCGCATATCGCACCGCAGTCTACTAGATCGATGCGCATATCGCACCGCAACGCACAACAAAAATCCTCCTGCATCAATTTCGTACATTTTGTATGAACTATCGCACACTACAGGCGTGTCGCAGTGCAAGAATTTGTACTGAAATGCCGCTGCGGTGCGCTGCGGCCCGCCTTAATGTGTACGAGCTTTAACTTTATGTATAAGCAGTTACATATACCTAACTAAATGAATTGTAACATAAATTTCAAGAAGGATATGTGATTCTACCCACGCTGAATAGATAAACAATTTAACCAGAATAATGTACTTAGTTACTGTTGAATACTATTATTAATTTATTCTATGGCATATCGTAGAGCAGGGATGGCGAACCAAAAGCACGCGACAAATATTTTAGGCACGCCACCACCAAATAATCACTAGGCAAAATTCTTTAACGGCACGTCTACTTAAAGCCTCAAAACATTTCTATAGAAAAATTGGAAAGTTGATTCATAAAAGTTCGCAACCCCTGTCGTAGACGAACTCAATTGAAATTGGTAGGTACGTGATTTTGAATGAATCGTTGGCTTACTGCAACAAGTCATTAACTGCAAACTCAGCGGCAGACTGGACGCAACTTCGAGCATCCCGCTTGTAATCATTCCTTGGAAACGAGCACCGAATGTGACCGGAACTAGTCGCAGTATCGACTCAATAAAACTTGAGTATTCCCATGTCAATTAGGCAAAATGCGTCAAAACCAAGTTTTCAACTTTTTATCGCAAAACAGTGATTTTTGCAGTTAGTGACTATTTGCCCTAAGGCGACCAGATACACAATTTAACACTTTAACTGCTGCTAATAAATAATCACATGCGTTTGCTTTAACTGCGGCTAATAATCAAATGCGTTGTGTTTTACGCGCCTGGCGTGTGTAGCATTCGCGTTGCACAAAGGAAAACACAAGGTATGTGTTTTCAGCAGTTAAAGTGTTAATTTAATCATAAATACATTACAAGTGATCTAATAGGTATGAGTAGGGGAGTTCTAAAAACCAATGACTAATGTTTAGTTTTACCCAAACACAAATTGCAAAAACAAAAATACTTTTCTGTTTGATAAACAGGTAACTTCCATTAAAAACCACAGAAATCAGTGGCCAAAATCTACGTAACGTAGGTAGGCTAGACGAAAGACGTTGCCTGGGAAAATTCCGCTTACTGCGGCAAAAATAAAAGTATGAGATTCACTTAGGTAGTGTTTACAGACAGTAAGAGTGTGGGATTCACTTACAGGCAGTGTTTACAAACAGTAAGAAGAGTGCCAAATTCCCGGTAAAATTACAGGTGAAAAATGTGCGGAAATTGAAATGTGTAAGATTCCCTGTACATTTAGTAAGAAATAATGTGAGAGATTATCTTTCAAACAGCAAGAAACTAAACAATTACGCTTCTCACTCATAGGTCCTCAGATTCCCTGTATCGGGGAAATTGACAATTTATTTCAACCCCAAAACAATACACACAATGTAAATAGGCTATTTGACTGATTTTGAAAAACTGTTTTAAATTATTCGTTGGCATATGATTAATACACCACATGTATATTTCTGCGAAATTTGCAGTATTTTTCGTAAAATACTGTGTTAAAATTTAAATTACAATATTCGCGCTAAAAACGCTGTTTCGATAATGGCGGACGACATGACATGTGATTTGCGTGACGTCACAGGCAAGTAAGCAAACTTTATTCTTTGACAAACGTCAAACTTGTACCAAAGTGTACATTATAAAATCACACAAAGTGTCTTAGCATTAAACAATGTTTACTTGCGTGTGACGTCACGCGAGGCGTAGCCAATCACAGAGCGTTCTTGTGGCTGAAGAATTTTAAAAAATAATTTGAATTTATTTTGTTTATTTTGAAAAATCTATAAATATTTTTGGATAAAACAGAGATAAATATGTTTTTTATGTTATTACCTAATAGAATGACCACATTTCGTAGCATATTTTTAATAGTGTCAAATAGCCTATTGTAACTCCATGGTCTCCATGCTCTGTCAACCAAAAACTACATATTTGCATTTCGTTACTTACAAGCACTCCGGAATCCTGCGAAGCACAAGGTGGCACTACTCTCACCAGATTTCTGGCCAAAAGGGCTAGTGTTCCGGCGTTACTGGGAGACGGTACGAGTAACAAAGTCCCAGAAGAGAATTATTATCGAGAAATACTAAATCTACAATTAATTTATATTAAGTTCGTACATATTTTTTATTACCTAAGCTGTGTAAATTGTCTCAAACACGTTTTGGTGGAGACCATCTGTAAGTGTTTGAAAAGTTAAAAAACCAGTGCTGTGAACAAGAATGCCACAATCGGTCATCGGGATGTCGCCGACCTTGTGTAACCAGTTGTCGAATGCCGGAACACAACCGCAAAACGTAATTTCGTATCGCAAATAAACAACTGCTCTGATACACAATTTGTTGGAATTCCTTATGATTGCCTTTGATTTGTAAGGCGTTACAAGGAAAAAGTGTGCTAAGACGAAAAGGGTTCATGGTACTCATCATTATGAACAACTTTTACTATGGGACCAACCCTGAAATCACTATCCCTGAGTGCTATAGGCTACATTTCTCCGGTCCGGTCTTTCCTTCTCTTTCCGGTCTCCGATTGAGCTGAAATTTGGTATACGTGTGTAACCCCGATGACAATGCAATAAAAGTTTTTTTTTATATATTTTAACTTTTTTAAACCATTTTTTTACAAAATTGTATACTTTACGTTACTTATTTATTTGTTGTACTTACTTCCTATGGTCTGAACTTAAACTATATAATAGAACTAGCTGACTCGACAGACGTTGTCTTGTCAAAAGCCATTGCGTAACTATAGCAACCGTAGTATGTTGATGCTAACTTGTCAATTTATAGTAAAAATTATCAGTATATATATAATTTGCAATAAATTAAAATTGCGACTATAATTTGAGATTTAAACTATACTATCTCTCAAGTTGGATCAAACTGCACATGGTGTGCGAATTTTATTATAATCGGTTAAGTGGTTTAGGAGTCCATTGAGGACAAACATTGTGACACGAGATTTATATATATTAAGATATAAAAATGTTATGTTGGTTTGTGTACGCTTCAAAAACTCAAAAAGTTTTGCACCGATCGAGCTGAAATTTTAGCATGATATATAATCCGCATCAAGGATTGTTTTTATCAATTTTTTTTTTCTTTTTTTATTCACAGCGAAGCCTGGCAGGGAACAGCTAGTTAATTGATAAATAATTGACTAGTTTGACGACACATTACATCCTATTAATATTTCTAGTAGGTACTATCGTATCTAATTTATTTACAAGAAATAAGACAGAAATTCAATTGAAAAACATTTCATAACTACATATTTATGACATCCATCACACACAAAAAAAAAATAAAAAAAATAATAATAAATAAATAAATAAAAAAATATATATTGTGTCATCCTCACAATATATAGGGTTATTCATAAAGGGTATGCCAAGCCGAAAAGGGCTCATAGTACTCATCATTATGAACAACTTTTACTATGGGACCATCCCGAAATTCGCGAAAAAAAAAATCAGCTGTTCCATAGAAAAATGTCAATGACACTCAACAAAATGTATGGAACAGCAATTTTTTTCGCGAATTTCGATTTGGTCCCATATTAAAAGTTGTTCATAATGATGAGTACTATGAGCTCTTTTCGGCTTGGCATACCCTTTATGAATAACCCTGTATATTTAATTATATGTAAAGGAAACTTTATTTTAAAACAATGAATCATCATGATAAATAAGTTGATTTTTAAAAACAAGCTTTTATTGCATTGTCATCGGAGTTACACAGGTATACCAAATTTCAGCTCAATCGGACATCGGGAAGTGGTTCAAAATTGAGTTGCAAGATTCCACCCGAACAAACAGTTACATACATTGCAAGTTAAATAAAAGCGTTTTAACGCATCTAAGTACGTATGACTGTATCCTCATAATTTACTTATAATATATGTAAATCGATACAGGAAACTGTTAACTAAATAAATTACAAGTACCTAATCGGTTACCTAGTAATTCTTGCGTTGAAATAAATTAGCACCTAATTCATTCAGTGTGATTCACGAGGTATTCCCAACCTCGGGTTCTTTTGGTTGGGCCTTGGGGATATTCGAGAACCCAGGTTTGTAAGCGTTCGACCTTTGCGCTGTATTTTAGGGTATCTAGGAAACGTTTTGACACATCCTATTCGAGACTACATCTGCTAATACAGAGTTATAAAGAAAGGCATATTGATTAATTTATAAAATATAGCTGTTCCCCCTGCCACGCTTCGCTGTGGATAAAAAAAGAAAAAATAAATTAAAATAAAATATAGTGTACCTATGTCACTTTGGGATAATGTAGCATTCGAATGGTGAAAGAATTTTTGAAATCGGATCAGTAGTTTTTGAGTTTATTCCACACAAACATACAAAAATACAAATCTTTCCTCTTTATAATATTAGTTAGTATAGACTAGCTGACCCGGCAAACGTTGTTTTGCCATATAAATTAATAGGGGTTGGTGATAGAAGGGTGAAAATTTAGGGTTGTATGTATTTTTTAATGCCAAATAAGCCACATTATAAAAAAATAAAAATTTTGTCCAAAAAATAAAATAAATGTTAGGGGTGGACAACCCCTATCACTTAGGGGTATGAAAAATAAATAGTAGCCGATTCTTAGACCTACTGAATATATGCATATAAAATTTCATGAGAATCGGTCAAGCCGTTTCGGAGGAGTACGGGAACGAACATTGTGACTCGAGAATTTTATAAATAAGATATCCTACTATCTTACTAAATATTAGAAACGCGAAAGTTTGTAAGAATGTATGTTTGTTACTCTTTCACCCAAAAACAGCTGAACGGATTTACATGAAATTTGGAATAAGGGTTGTTCATGGTCTGGATTAGCACATAGGCTACTTTTTATCCCGGAAAACGCGTGTAAACCCGCAGGGCGCAGCTAGTATAAGATATAGCTGTTTTTTTGCGAATTCCGGGTTTTTGGACCCATAGTAAAAGTTGTTCATAAATTCATAATGATGAGTACTATGACCCCTTTTCGGCTCGTCATACCCTTTCTTTATAACCTTTAAAGAATTGTGGTCAAACACTTGTGGCCTGTCAATCAAACCACAAAAAAACACATCGAGATAAACTTAATCTTCGGCCAACAAAAAAACTTGGACTCCAAAATCACTACCAACATTTTCTACGGTTTTTTCCTTCCTTTATCAACAGGTTTTTACTCAAAATAACGTACTTTTACAATGGAATTTTACACACAAATCCCAACTATAATATTATAAATGTGAATGTAAGTTTGTTTGTTACGCTTTCACGCGAAAACTACTTAACCGATCATCATGAAACTTTGTACACATATTCTTGGAGGTATTAGAAGTAACGTAGGATACTTTATTAACGCTAATGAGATAATTTTCATCCCGGAACACTCGCACTAACCCCTTGACAGTGGGTGAAACCGCGGGGCACAGCTAGTAAACAATAATAATAAAATCGTTTATTTCAGGCAAACATAAACCATAAAAAAATACAATAAAATAAAATCTAATCTAAGGAATTACGTAAATTTAAGTAAGTCAGTCAATTCTAAATATTACTACTATTTGCGGTTTTTGTTCTGGTGGATCTTGATCTGGATCCATGATCTTATAAATCGGACAGCACAAATTATTTGACAGGCACTGCAGTATGCTGTTATTCGATCTCCGTATTCTGTCCCGAAAAGACGCAATACTAAACTATAATAAATACCAAACTGAAAACGTTGACTTCCCGCGGAATCGTACCTTTTAATAACTATTTAATGACAGAGATTATAAAACTATTAAAACCTGTTAATTATTTAGTTAATCGTAATAGTTTTATGACATCAGTACCGTTAGAAACCGTTTGGTCTATCCTGGTACCTCTTGTGATTGAATAAAAGTAGGCCTCATGAATTCTGATAAAATATAATACGTAGCAAGTATTTGATGGACGTTTTTAGGGTTCCGTACCCAAAGGGTAAAACGGGACACTATTACTGAGACTCCGCTGTCCGTCTGTCACCAGGCTGTATCTCATGAACCGTGATAATTAGACAGTTGACATTTTCAGAGATGATGTAGGCAGTGACGGATTAACCCTTAATCAAATTAAGCAATTGCCTAGGGCATCACGTCTGAGGGGCACCAGAACAAGCACAAAAAAAATCCGTCTTTAGGGCATCACGTCTCACTCTCACGTCACCAAAAACCACACCAAAAAAAGTTTCTAGGACTAATTTGAAAATTCGCGCGTTTTAAGTTGACATAGAGTCCGACCTAGAGTCATAACCAATTGTATGATAAGATTGAATCAGCTTTCCCTAATGTGGAAACAGCCCTGCGTATATTTTTATCGCCTATGATTACAAATTGCTCAGCGGAACGTTCTTTTTCAAAATTAAAAATATTAAAAAATGAAAAAAGGACAAAGATGATACAAGAAAGGCTCGATAATTTATCGATATTGTACATAGAGTCCGATATGTTAAAAACGTTAGATGTTAATACTATCTTGCGTGAATTCAATGCTCGGAAAAGCCGCAAGGCGCATTTCAATAAATAAATAAATTATGCTTTGGTTTTTATTATTGTCGCACCTACTCCACTTCTAAAGTACGTTACCTACATCTCATCATCTTATTTTACAAAAAACTAAATGTTTTTAGGCGGTAAAGGTTTAAAGACCGATTCTAGTTGACATACGGATAGGGGGGCCCACAGGCATGGATTGCTTAGGGCATCTAGTAGTCTTAATCCGTCACTGGATGTAGGTATTTCTGTTGCCGCTATAATAACAAATAAGTACTAAAAAACAGAATGAAATAAAACTTTTTTTGTAGAGCTGTCATTATTATTCTGATATTTATTTATTTTTCTTAGTTCTTAATTTTTTTACAATATAGCATAAAAAAACAATACATTATAAAAACTTAAAAACTAGGCTGCGCCGGCAGCGGGGCAGGGCCCAAGCTACCGGTGGCTAAGGCTGCAGAGTGAGGAACCTCCTGACAATGCGGGCCGTGTCAAGAAACACCGAAAATTATTATTATTATTGTTGGGCTGTCGTGTTTACTGACCCAGCAAACGTGAATCACTTCATTAATTATGCTATTTATATTCTCTACTAGTAAAGTAAAAACCACAGATGTTCACAAACAAACCAATTAAATTTAAACTATTAAATCAATCAAAATAGCGGGTTGTCCTAATTTTATTGATAACTGCACTTTAGACTCACACTCGTATGGTTCTACTTTAATGTCACCCAGTGCGAGTCGGACTCGCGCACGAAGGGTTCCATACCATTGTCTATAAAAACGGTAAAAAAATCACGTTTGTTGTAAAGGAGCCCCTTAAATTTTTTTTTATTCAGTTTTTTAGTATTTATTGTTATAGCGGCAAGAGAAATACATCATCTGTGAAAATTTCAACTGTCTAACTAACACGGTTCATGAGATATAGCCTGGTGACAGACGGACAGCGGAGTCTTAGTAATATGGTCCCGTTTTACCCTTTGGGTACGGAACCCAAATAACTATTTCCGATTGTTACTACTGGGGGCAATAAAGGGGTGACAACTGGAAATAATACATTTATACTAACTTGGTTAATTTTTTTGTTCTACTGTTGGTGATTTATTCGTTTTTTTAATTATTTTTTTCTATATTCTTCTTACTTTTGTAGTGTTTTTGTAGTGGTAGGGCACTTTGGCAGAGTCCGCCTGGGGAAGTACCACACCTTTGCCAGTTATTCCACCGCCAAGCAGTAATGTGCAAACATTACTGTGTTCCGGTTGGAAAGGCATTGTTTCCAGTGAAATTACAGGGCAAATGGGAGATTAAACAACTTATATCTCGGGGTGACGAGCGCAGTCATGCTGTGCCGCGCAGGGTCTTGAATTCTGCGAGTTCAAAATTCTGGGTAGCGCAGACCTGATAAGGACAAGCGTGACGTTTAATATCAGGCGAGCGATTTGCTCGTCTCGTCACTCAATTACATAAAAAAAAAACTTGTCTTGAACAGTTTCCTCGTAGCTTGAACCGTTTTTGAGAAAATTTCAAAAAAACATATTTTGGGACTCAAAAAGGGGGGGGGGAGGGAGGAAAACAATTCTCCCGAGGTGTTTCTACTTCGGGATTTAATTACACATACAAAAGCTACCAGCATGCCAAGTTTCGTGCTCTCTGCCAGATTCAGCCATACCTATGTAATATGCATATGGGCGTTATATTTAATATCCCGAAAATATGACGAATAAGCTAAAGGAGTCAGTGCGAGTAAAATAGCGAGTCACATCGCAGGACGAAGCTAGTCCTAATATAATATAATAGTATTATAAACGTGATAGTAGGCCCTAGTTTGAAGGCATTTTAAGACAGATCTAAACTAACTAAAAATATATCTGTCTTTATCATTGCAAGCCATTAGACAAGGATGCCAATAGTTTTAGGAAATTTAGATCTGTCTTAAAAAGCCTTCAAACTTGGGCCTATAAGTGAGTATGTTTGTTGCTCTTTCACGCTAAAACGGCTGAACGGATTTACATGAAATTTGGAATGAAGGTTGTTCATGGTCTGGATTAACACATACGCTACTTTTTATCCCGGAAAATGCGGGTAAAACCGCGGGGCGCAGCTAGTTATAAATGAAACAATAAACTTCAATACGAAGGGCACCTGGACGGATGACTGCTCTGTCTACGTTACTTGTTAGGTAAATTGAATTCCTGACCGCATGAGTGAGTGTCGAGTGTCGAGTGAATGCTAAACGCGGTGAGTCAAGGGCCGTGCCTAGTGTCCGTATACACAATACAGGGCTGTGTGGAAAGATATGCTAAACCGAAAAGGACTCATAATACTCATCATTAAGCCCGTCACACACGTAGCTATAATATATATTAATATAAATATAGCGAGGCATATTACGATATATTTTCAATACAAATATTGAAGTGACCGCACACGGAGCTATAATATATATTATAGCAAGCCATACTAATTCATAATATAGCAAGGCATATTAATATATATTATAGCTACGTGTGTGACGGGCTTTATGAACAACTTTTTCTATGGGACCAAGCCGGAAATCGAGTAAATAATCAGCGGTTCCCTATGTGAAATACCTAGTAGCTAGGCAATTTATTGTGGGTTTTTCTAGCGATTTTGGGGAAAAAATTGGGCTTAAGGAGAAACATCGGCGAAATTGCATCGTTGGGAAAATGGGGAAAAAATTGACATGAATTTGAAAAATTTTTGAGGTTTTCTGTTTAGTGTTGAAAAAACTGTTCGGTGTGGGAAAATTAAATAATTAGACCTGGCAAACGTGTACCTACCTATGAAATCATTCAGAAATGTATCTATTGTTGCAGGAGCCGACGATGCGAACATGTCAAGGGGCGTGTTCATTACAACCTGCGTGCTGCTCGCCGTGACCACGCACGCGCAGGCGCAGTACGTCGCCGTCGGTGAGATATCTACACTTACTATAATTATAACTACTAGCAAGTACCTACAAGTACAAGCACAACTCATCATCCATCGCCGGAAAAGTGCCGGCAGTAGGCAGCACTGTTGGTTGAAAAATCTGCGGGAATGGTTTGGCTGCACCACCTCGCTCTTCAGAGCGGCAGTTTCGAGAGTCAGGATTGCTTTTGTGTTGCCCAACCTCCGATAGGAGTGAAACTCAAAGAAGAAGAAACTACTAGCTATACTGAGACATGATCAAAAGGGTCTAGCCACACGCCACACTAATTTTATAGCCATACCAATGGGTTGATCACACGTAAGCGAAACAGTAAATTGGCCCACTCGGCCGAGCAAACGAAAAAAGCGAAAAATGAATCCGCTTTTCCATTGAAAAATGTCAATGACAATCGATAAAATATATGGAACAGCTGATTTTTTTTTCGCACCGTGCTTCGTTCGTTCACAGCGGAAAATGCGGTTATCACCAACGCTCCAGTTTAGGAACGGCGACGAATACCTGAATCGCAGCCCTGGTCGCTCTAGAAAAATGAAGGCTAGAAATCTAGAGAAATCTGTGCCTTAGGTTGGAAGTCGGCCTAATATCTACAGATCTGATTGACCTAGCAACCCAGCAACACAATCGTATAAGTTTTATATTAAACTGCCCTCAGCTGTAATTATTCTCTTTCAAAATTAGGTTAAAAAAGATTCGATCTGACACTTCCAAATTGCCTCGCAACACATCGTGTGGCCAAATCCGATATCGATAGAAACGGTACCGTAATAATACGACTGCACTATCGACCCTGAATTTGCACTTAAATAAATTACAATTGATTGCGAGCTCGTGAGGTTAGGGCGGGGATTAATCCTTTTGTGCCGATTGTTTATCGATGTGCAGTTTTATTTGCCTTTCTCTACTTAACCTCATTTCTAATTGTGTCGATGTGCTCTATAGATGACTAGGGTATCGATAATTTGATATAGATCTATTTGGGTAAATTTCATAGCTTTTATAGCTTCTAAAGGTCGGTGCAGACTATAAACTAGTTCACTTAGATTTTTATATCTTTAATCAAAATCTTAACTCGCGTTGTGTTTTAGTGTTCCTTTTCACCCGTTGACTAAAATTACAGACATCGAATACAATAGGAGTCTATGACTATACGAGATTATAGAAATACCCGGACTAGACTATCTACTATCTAGGAACCTGGTTGTCATCTAGGCTAAATGGCTAGCTGACCAACTCATTTTGAAAAAATAAATTGAATAGTTACTGAATCTAGCCAAAAACTACAAATCTTGATAGTATAAAGAGATCGAATACCATATTTTTACCTTACTACCATAGTTTTGGTACTTTACAACTATTGTTTCTATTTCCAGATTTCTTCAACTCATTCCTGCAGCCGTTCACGACAACCAAGCCCAGGAATGAGGTCACCAAGCGGCCCGACACCAGGCACAGACAGACTACCAAGCAGAAATACCAGGACGCCATATTTTTTGAAACCGACGACTTTCTCAAGCAAAGAGAGAGCGCCAGAACCCTAGACCCTTTCAACATTTATCCTACTACAGCAAAACCTAGAAGAAAATCCAAAACTACTACAACTAGTCGTACAACTAGTCGTAGCATCACTACCAACAAACCCAAATCAGTAAACAGTAACAAAATAATCAACAACAATAGAAACCACGACGTAATTAGAAGCATAAGCAATGGAGACAACAAAGTCGAAAGAGTAGTCAACAACGGTAGAAGAATTGACAACTACAACAACGGATACGACAACGTTTACAACACATATAATTTGTACGAAACGACAAAACCACCAATCATATACGACAGACAAACCACAAACTATTTCAACGGAAAAACAACACCGAAAACCGACTACGGCCAAACGACCAGACGATATCCCAACGAAAGACCTTATAATAGACAAACAACAAAAAACCCATTGCTCAACCGTCCAGGAGTGAAACCTGCGGCGGTAGATGAGAACCGGCCGCCGATAACAAACAGGCCAGTCACTCAGAGGCCTGGGTTTGATCAGTCGGGAACGTATAGGGCTCCCGTGAATACTAGGCCTCCGTTCGAGGCGGAGAGGCCTATCTCGACGGGGGTGGTGAGGCCTGTAGTGGGCGTGACGGCGAATGAAGATGCAGAGATTGATATAGAGTTGGGGCCGGATGAGGAAGAGATGGGAGATGCAGAGAAGAGGAGGCTTTATGACATCTGCGAACAGAGTAAGTTTCTTTCTTTGACATTTTGTTGTTCGATACTTTTTGAGTCAGGCGTTACTTCGCGGAAGTTTCTCCGCCAAAATCCCAAAAATAAAATACACTTGTAATCCCAAAATTTCTTGTCTATACCAGGCGCGATTTGAATGCGGAAATACACTAGAAATACATTTGAAAACAGTTATTTGTTATTAGTTTTTGGGGCAAAAGTTTAAAGGGATTTTGAGTTACATTAACCAGGCGCTTGCTACAAACATTCATTTGTTTGTCGATAACTTTTGATGTCAATTTACGGGCTCTAAAAAGTTTTAGGCAAGTTTTATGAAAAAAAAAATATTTAGTCATACACAAGATATTTTTAAAGTTTTTATGTTTCTTACTCAATCATGCAAAAATGGTTCGGCAATGAGTTGTGGTCATAGGACGCAAGGTCTCAAATCATTAACGCCAAACTGCAAAGCGTCCTTAACTGTTTTGCTATGAAAACTTTCGTAGTTTTGACACATTTTGGCTATAATTAACACGGGATACTCAAGTTTTATTGAGTATGATACTGCGACTAGTTTCGATCACACACCTATTTGGTTTTTAAAATTTATAGTAATGTTTTATGATCAAACCTACTGATAACTGACATACGAACATAATATAGGTAATCATTCGAATTAAAATTAAATATGAGATACTTAGATTTAAGTTTATTAACACGCTTTTATTAGCTTCACCTGTATGTTTGTATGTTTGTATGTTTGTATGTTTGTATGTAACCGACTCCTTTGAGCGCGTTTTTGACCCACTTTAAACGGTCAGATTTCTTTCAAACTTTGTAGATATATCGAGGACCTGTAACGAAACAGCCTTCGTATCTCTCACAAAAATAACAAATAAAAATATTTATAACAGGTTGATTTTTGATAAATCATAGCAATGCTCTAGTGTTTTGCAAAGGATGCTCAGGATCGAACGCAGACTCTAAAAGTGATGCGAATAAAGGTTAATAATGTTAAACTATTATTTAAATAAGAAAATAAGGTTAATTGTACTGATCTTGGTATATTTAGAATCCGTCTATCATTAATAGTTAAGTAAAAACCAGTCAATCAATTCAAAACTCGTAGAATGTCCCGCCGTTGTAAAATTGTATTATGTAGTATTTTGTTGAGCTAAAATTAGGGATTTTAAAGTATTTTAATATTAAATTAGGAATTGTTGAGTCACATAAATGCACATTAAGGCTTTCATTGGAACATTTAGGATTAAACTATCACGAATAAATAACACATGCCTGTTAGAAACATAAAATAATGCAATGGCAACATTCTAATTTTCTGGGTTTTTTAAAATCCAAGGCATGGCAACAAATAAACTGCGTAGAATAGAACGGTCCGTTATTACTTGTTAAGAATTAAGTTCTAAAACAAAATAAATCTGCGTAGAACGGTTTTTGCAATACCGATGTGTGTGGTCACTAGGAAGTAATTAAGATACGTTATTTTTCATAATTTAGTAATATTAGGTATTGAGCTATATCGAAGATCTCAAAATACATTATTATTATAATAAGGAATTGTTACGTCTTATTATTATAAACTAAAACCTTAAATCAACAATAAATAAGTTAACACGGCAGGATGCTCAGTAGCAGGTACTCTAGCCAAAAAGGTATTCATTTTAAAAATTCAAATAAAGAAACATTCTTATTTAAATATGAGTACATGGTTATTACAAAACAATAAATCAATTAGTTATCTCAATCGCAAATTTCACATTAGTAGATAGATCTCAGACACAGGGAGAAAATGAATGAACGCGCCAATTATTTATACTTGATTTGAAATCCAGAAATGTAAGGCGCGTCCTTGACGGCGGTGGCTTGTTGGTCGAGCGTCCAATCATAAGGGAGCATTGGAGAATATGTGATTGTGATTGGTAGTCGACGGATGGTTAAGCAGAGCTTGGAACGGAGGCAGGACAGACAGCGACGAGCGGCTTGGGAGACGTCGGCCATGTTTTTGGATTGCTTTTATTTCGGTAGATTTTCAAAGTTTAAGAATAGGAATTTATGTGTGATTCAATAAGTACAGGTAGAAAAGAAGATAGGTAAGCGATGTTCCAGCCGTCGGGAGTTGCCAGATAAGGATTCTAAGATGGACTGCCGAACTTTTAAAAGGTTTGATGGAACTGCAACGTGGTAAGTATTGCGTCGAGTCGCCGTGTCGTAAGAGAACGCCGCACGGGGTGAGTGACCTTAGAATATCTTGAGGAGTTCTTGTGCGCATTTTAACTATGTGTACTTCCATATCAGTGATTACATTGTTTTAGAATTCAGGGATCATTTTAAAATAGTTTAAAAGTTAAATTCATAACGTAATGATGTGGGCCACTAAAGATGGAGGTTTGGTTATGGATATTGATCAATAGTTTGATTTAGGATCGTGTAAGTATTTTAAGCAAAGATCATAAACATCGTTGATGGTTGATCTTGGACTTCCTTTCGGTCCGACAACAAGGTAGTACCTATTAATATAGTACCACAATTTACCAGATTATTTTAAAAGACGTCGTCGTAGCTTTATCAATTCAATTCAATTCATTTTATTCATACCGTAGGATGCTATTTACAACATTTGGTAAAGTCAACTTTGTACAATAATAAAACATGTCTTATTATTAGAAGAGTAATAAATCACGTCACAATAATTAAAAAATATAAAAGATAAAACATGTCATTATGAGAGTAATAAAACATGTCACAATAAATATAGAGAATAAAACATGTCATAATAATAAAGGTAATAAAACATGTCACAGTAATAAATATATGGTACTTGTCTGCTAATATGTAAATACAAAAGAAAGAGAGCTTAGAACGTAGTCTTGGTCACTGAATCAGAAAATACTGTGTCCTTTTGTGTTTTAGGATGTGTTTTCTTAAGGGCTTGTTCCTGCCGACGGGGAGCTTACTTACCTGAGATTATTTGACTCCATTTATTTAATTGAATTTATTCCTTGTGCATGTGTGTTTGTTTAGAATCTTTTCGGTGTTTGTTTTCAGGACGTATCGCGTTGTGTGTGTTAATTGTGTGAAATACTTAGAGCAGGATGACATGCTTAATAAACAATATTCGTGAATAAAATAAAATAAATTAGACTTGAACCAAATAAAGTGAAATTAAATTAAATTAAAATAAAATAAAATTAAATCAAATAAAATCGAACTAAATAAAATAAAATCGAATTAAATCAAATAAAGTAAAATTAGATTAAATTAAAAATAAAACAAAATAGCTTAATCAAATAAAATCGAACTAAATAAAATAAAATCGAATTAAATCAAACTAAATAAATTAAATAGAGTTAAATCAAATAAAGTAAAATCAGATTATATTAATATAAAATAAAATTAGATTAAATCAAACAAAGTAAAATCAGATTATATTAATATAAAATAAAATTAGATTAAATCAAACAAAGTAAAATCAGAATAAAATAAAATAGTTCAAGCTAGCTCAGTTTGGTGCAGTAAATAATAAAATAAATGTAAACGGTATAAACGGTGGTATTGTGTTCATCCTGTGGGCCGGAGGTCCCGGGTTGGATTCCTGATCCGACGGTTATTGAGTGATGAATTTGAGTACCTGTTCTGAGTCTGGGCGTTAGTAGGATCTACTATAGCGTATACACTATTACGTTTATGCTAGGTCGTGGGTTCGATTCCCGACTGATATGTTATTAGAGTCTGGGCGTTAGTAGGATCTACTATAGCGTATACACGATTACGTTTATGTTAGGTCGCGGGTTCGATTCCCGGCCGATGTGTTATTAGCAGAGTCTTAGTTAAGGTTAAGCTTAGTCAAGTCTTAATTTAAGTCTTGGTCAATTCAAGTAATTCGGACAGCCGATCAGGTTGTAGAAATCTACTTTATAGTAAATAGGTGCGTTTACGATTAAAGTAAATCGGACAGCCGATCAGTTTGTAGAATCTACTATAAAATATATAAGCTAACGATTAAAGTAAATCGGACAGCCGATCAGTTTGCCAAATCTATTATTAATGCCTACAATTAAAGTAAATCGGACAGCCGATCAGTTTGCCGAATCTATTATGAATGCCTACAATTAAAGTAAATCGGGCAGCCGATTAGTTTGCCAAGTTAGCCATTCGAAGTTATACGAACTATCTCGAATGGTTGACAATAGTTGCTGTCAGATGAGCGGCCAACTATAGTTTGACGAGTAACTATTTAATATACGAATAAATGTAAAGTAGATCGGAAGTCTCTTTACTATTTTAATATTATTTACATAACGTGAAATCACGTAATGTTTGACTCACCAAGTCTTACATATTATAATATTTTGACTCACCAAGTCTTACATATTATATTTTGACTCACCAAGTCTTACATTTAATGGAACATAGGTTCTGAATCGACACGATGACATTTAAGTCAATTTACCTCTTCAATTCGAAGGTCAACGATGATCTTTCTTTACACACTACTTTTATCGAAGGTTTCTATGGAAAGATCCTTTTGCTGATAATTATCTGAGCTGTAACATGGAGCGATATCTCCGAGGTTACCCTTGACTCCAACGGGATGACAGGCACCTCTTATGTCTATGGTTTAGTGATTGTTGGTTGTCTTCGTAAGATACTAAAGGCTTCCACGGAAAGTACCTTACTGGTAATTATCTAACCTAAGCATGGAACTATGTTTCCGAGGTTACCCTTGATTCCAACGGGATGACAGGCACCTCATTATGCCGATGGTTTCTTAATTGCTAGTCTTCTTCATTTAATCTACTGATAGAAAGTTCTATCTGAGACTGACGACTTGAGATGGTAACGGGAGAGTTACATTCATCTTTATCACACTATGTGTTAGACTTGGTTGTCTAATTAGATGCTTTTAGATAAAGGTTCCAGAGTATGTATTTACGCGCTAACTTCGGAATAAAATGACATTCTAGTTGGTTGTTCACTGCAGTCACTATGTTGAGTTAGGCAGTTAGGTGGTTAGGTAGGGATCGGGCAGTGTGCCCAAGGGAGCCTTGATCGAAAGATCAAGGGGACCTCCCACATAAAAAGATGATGGATAAAAGGGATTGCATTCGTTCTTCCGGGACCAGATTCATTACCTTATGGTGAGGTGATGAGTAAGCTCTTTGAAGGATAAATGTGTGAAAGGTAAAAGATGAAGGATGTAATGACTGACGGACTGACTGACATTTGCCAAAAGATTATGTCCTCTTCTCTTAGCTTTTGGGTTGTTATAATATTCAAATATGTTAAATATGATAATTGAATATGATAACGACGTTAAGGTTAGGCGCTCTAGGCCAATAAAGAAAAGGCGCTCTAGGCCTCTAAGTGTTGTATTGGCTTAGAGCATGTTAGGAACACACAGGGGTGTGTATTTGTACACATAGTGTGGAGGGACGAGCCCAGTTTGGTTGACGAATCGTACTGCTTTGTCGCGGGGAGGCGCGGCGGCCATAGCCACAGTAATTTATGTGTACAAATACATACAAACATAATACATAAAACACATAAAATAAGTAACAAAAAAATGTTTGATGTAAAATCTTAGTAAAGTCTTAGTAAAATATTGTTCTGAACTTATTAGGCTTGAATCTAGTCCAAAACTATAATCTAGAATATATTCCATATCATATTTGGTAATCAGCTAAGTCAGTTATACATTAGGATTACTAAGAAAAATTAAGGGTTAAGACTTAGCATACCCTTTATGAATAACCCTATATAACTTACGTAGTAGGAATCTTGTAGCTTTAGAGTAAGTCAATTCGTTAGGAAATCTATTCAGGTAGCTCGGTTGCTCATACTTATTCGTAACTTAGGTTCTACGATCACAACGCAAGGTTTTCCCACTAGACAATCACTTGGCCAAAACAGTAGGTTAACGTTAGCAATCGGAAAATTTAAGTATAGCTAGTAATACATAGTTTATATATAGATAGTTAGGATAGATATAAATAGTTAAGTAGTTAAGTAGATATGTTTTTTAATAATAGGGTAGGGGTTTTTACAATTTAGTGCGCCGTGACCAGGATGTGTACTTCGGTTATTACGTGGTTAGATTAGTTCGGTTAGAATGCAAAAATATCAAACATACATAGTGTTAAATGTAGATTTGTATGTTATTTTATTGCTCCGAGTAGGATTTCGCGTTGTATTTGTTATTTTAATGTATGTTTGATGCGTAGAATTTAAGGAAATGGGGTCGTACGGTTGAGATATGTAGAAAGGTTAGTTATTTAAGAAGTGTTCAAGTCGTCTTGAACACAATTTGTTGTTCGTGCAAAGGAGACGAGAATAAGTATGAGCCAATATTAAGCTAGGGTAAATAGTAATTTAGGATTATTCATATTTAGGAACGTAATCGATTATTTGAAATAGGTAATACCTGTGATAGGAACTACTAGCTGCTTGTTTAAATATAATTGTACGTTTGTTTTTAGGAACCTGTTTGGAATAGGTTGTACAATATAAATTAGGGAAGCTAGTAAAACAACTGATTAGACACATATTAAGATTTTATGGAAATAAGTTGGAGTTGGGGTCGAACGTTGCAGATAAGTAGAAATAGAAAAAGGTTGAGATTTAGAAATAGAATTGGTTATAGAGCGACTACTGACAGATATTGTAGTTAAGTTTAGGACAAGATCGCAAATAATAAGTAAACAGGATATGTTTGATAAATGTATAAGTACATATATATGTTTGTGTTTCATATACAAAAGGTAAACTCACGATAGTTCACAGTTCAAAGAAACGAGTTTCAACATTAGGTAGGCTAAATGAGATAGCAATAAAGAAACGGAACGTAAGAAGACTAAAACTCAGTTGTGAACACTAATCAGAATATTTTAAGCTAGTTCATATAGGCAACACTGTTTGTAGGTAGGCTAATGAAATAAAATATTACACAATTTGCCAGATATCATAACGGAAAGGTCTGCAATGTTGACTTAAGTAGGCATATTTATGTTTGGTTAAGCAAGATAGGTTCATTGTTAGATTCAATCAGAAGTTCTTAGAACTTAATTATAGCTCGTATTACTAAAACGATGACATAAGATCCTTAAAAAGTTCTAGTAATAACTGTATATAGACAGCCTGTTTGGCTCAGTGGTAACATAACCAAACATAATAATAAGACAGAAGTCTCGGGTTCGATTCCCGGCTGGGCAGATTAATTTAAATATCTGTTCTTGGTTTGTGTGCTGGTTGTCCTTGTCTTCGTGTGTGTTCCACGGCATCCCCGACACAGGATTTATCTTGGTGGGAGCTGTGAGTGAAACGTTTATTTTTAAGTCTCGTAAATAAGATTAATAAAATAAGTAAGTAGGATTATAAATAATCTTTAAAACGGTTATTGATCGTATAAGTTTCAATAGTTCTCAGAAAACGAGTGGCTAGACTTAGTGTCAGAATTAAGGCGTCATTAAAGCATTTAGGCGAAATAATAATACCCGGTAGTTTATCAAAGAAATGAAGTGCAATATTAGGTAGTACAAGTGGGTATTCTTTTAAAAGGATAAATTAGGTAGGACAGCTATAGCAATAATATTCTAAGACTTTGGGGTCGAGTCGTAAATATTTAGTGACTGAGGAGCAACTGAGAAACTAGTTAGTCACAGTAAAATAATCAAGTGTTGAAAACAATATTTCAATTTAAATTCAAATAGTACAGTTCAAGTATAATGATACAGTAAGTTATTATTATCATCGCAGTCTTTGTCGCCGTTATTCATAATTGCTTGGGTGACACCGCGGGTCACAACTAGTAATAAATAAGTAAGTGTTGTAGTAAATTTAAAATAAATTTAAAGAAATAATAACATAAATACATGATAATATAGAAACGGAGCGCTGTCAGTACATTCATATGATTAGTTAAATGGGGAAGTGCAATCTGTTTGTCTATAGTGTCCGTAGATGTTGCTGTTTCCCTAAAACAGAATGGAAGGCGGTGAAACGAACGCTCTGAGTGATATTAAATAGCAAAAATGTTGACGGTTGAAAAGTATTTGTGATAAGGGATGTAAGTAAGACAGTTTATAGTTTGAAGTGGTTTTGGGGCACAGTAACATCGGAACTAGAGATGAGTTGTCAGTGTCAGGGTTTGGCAATTACTACACAAACGGTTCAGTATAAAAAGGGGTTTGGAGCTAGGTTAAGTCTAAATGACATTCACCCCGTCGATATAGAAATCGGTTTATATTGAATTCATACTCACACGCAGTGCCACATGATGGTTACCACAATTTCCCCACACTTACATGTTCCGATCGGAGGTAGTCAGAATTTTATGTACGATTTCAAGAGCTTAAGGGTCCTGAGGTGCCGGAAGGGGAATTTCTAGGAGGCACAAAAGGGTTGAAGATCGAAGTAAGGAGGGAAAGTGAAATCTCAAGTAGCTGATACGAAAGGTTAGGGGGGAAAGCACTTTCTCTTGTTCTTCTAACTGCTTGACTCACAACCAAGTTCTTGCCGAGGTCGGATATCTTGTAGTACGAAAGATTCCTTTTACGGAGCACGGATCTGTTGTTGAGTCGGACTTATTAAGATGATTATTTCATGATCGGTTTAAATACACTACACATATAGTGCTAGGGCATAAACATGTACATATTATGGCATAAACACGTAGTGTGAGTTTATGCTATAAAAATTCTCACACGTTTAAATTTTATTGTTGAAACTTGAATATTGACAATAAAGAATTCGCACTTTTGAACATAAAAGGGGTTTATAATTTTTGAGTGGTAATATTTTTATTTGGTCGGTTATATTTGTGATATCATTACTGTTGGTTAAATTTACTCCGATTAATTCATCTTTATAAATTTAAGGGGTCGAATGTAACGAAACAGCCTTCGTATCTCTCACAAAAATAACAAATAAAAATATTTATAACAGGTTGATTTTTGATAAATCATAGCAATGCTCTAGTGTTTTGCAAAGGATGCTCAGGATCGAACGCAGACTCTAAAAGTGATGCGAATAAAGGTTAATAATGTTAAACTATTATTTAAATAAGAAAATAAGGTTAATTGTACTGATCTTGGTATATTTAGAATCCGTCTATCATTAATAGTTAAGTAAAAACCAGTCAATCAATTCAAAACTCGTAGAATGTCCCGCCGTTGTAAAATTGTATTATGTAGTATTTTGTTGAGCTAAAATTAGGGATTTTAAAGTATTTTAATATTAAATTAGGAATTGTTGAGTCACATAAATGCACATTAAGGCTTTCATTGGAACATTTAGGATTAAACTATCACGAATAAATAACACATGCCTGTTAGAAACATAAAATAATGCAATGGCAACATTCTAATTTTCTGGGTTTTTTAAAATCCAAGGCATGGCAACAAATAAACTGCGTAGAATAGAACGGTCCGTTATTACTTGTTAAGAATTAAGTTCTAAAACAAAATAAATCTGCGTAGAACGGTTTTTGCAATACCGATGTGTGTGGTCACTAGGAAGTAATTAAGATACGTTATTTTTCATAATTTAGTAATATTAGGTATTGAGCTATATCGAAGATCTCAAAATACATTATTATTATAATAAGGAATTGATACGTCTTATTATTATAAACTAAAACCTTAAATCAACAATAAATAAGTTAACACGGCAGGATGCTCAGTAGCAGGTACTCTAGCCAAAAAGGTATTCATTTTAAAAATTCAAATAAAGAAACATTCTTATTTAAATATGAGTACATGGTTATTACAAAACAATAAATCAATTAGTTATCTCAATCGCAAATTTCACATTAGTAGATAGATCTCAGACACAGGGAGAAAATGAATGAACGCGCCAATTATTTATACTTGATTTGAAATCCAGAAATGTAAGGCGCGTCCTTGACGGCGGTGGCTTGTTGGTCGAGCGTCCAATCATAAGGGAGCATTGGAGAATATGTGATTGTGATTGGTAGTCGACGGATGGTTAAGCAGAGCTTGGAACGGAGGCAGGACAGACAGCGACGAGCGGCTTGGGAGACGTCGGCCATGTTTTTGGATTGCTTTTATTTCGGTAGATTTTCAAAGTTTAAGAATAGGAATTTATGTGTGATTCAATAAGTACAGGTAGAAAAGAAGATAGGTAAGCGATGTTCCAGCCGTCGGGAGTTGCCAGATAAGGATTCTAAGATGGACTGCCGAACTTTTAAAAGGTTTGATGGAACTGCAACGTGGTAAGTATTGCGTCGAGTCGCCGTGTCGTAAGAGAACGCCGCACGGGGTGAGTGACCTTAGAATATCTTGAGGAGTTCTTGTGCGCATTTTAACTATGTGTACTTCCATATCAGTGATTACATTGTTTTAGAATTCAGGGATCATTTTAAAATAGTTTAAAAGTTAAATTCATAACGTAATGATGTGGGCCACTAAAGATGGAGGTTTGGTTATGGATATTGATCAATAGTTTGATTTAGGATCGTGTAAGTATTTTAAGCAAAGATCATAAACATCGTTGATGGTTGATCTTGGACTTCCTTTCGGTCCGACAACAAGGTAGTACCTATTAATATAGTACCACAATTTACCAGATTATTTTAAAAGACGTCGTCGTAGCTTTATCAATTCAATTCAATTCATTTTATTCATACCGTAGGATGCTATTTACAACATTTGGTAAAGTCAACTTTGTACAATAATAAAACATGTCTTATTATTAGAAGAGTAATAAATCACGTCACAATAATTAAAAAATATAAAAGATAAAACATGTCATTATGAGAGTAATAAAACATGTCACAATAAATATAGAGAATAAAACATGTCATAATAATAAAGGTAATAAAACATGTCACAGTAATAAATATATGGTACTTGTCTGCTAATATGTAAATACAAAAGAAAGAGAGCTTAGAACGTAGTCTTGGTCACTGAATCAGAAAATACTGTGTCCTTTTGTGTTTTAGGATGTGTTTTCTTAAGGGCTTGTTCCTGCCGACGGGGAGCTTACTTACCTGAGATTATTTGACTCCATTTATTTAATTGAATTTATTCCTTGTGCATGTGTGTTTGTTTAGAATCTTTTCGGTGTTTGTTTTCAGGACGTATCGCGTTGTGTGTGTTAATTGTGTGAAATACTTAGAGCAGGATGACATGCTTAATAAACAATATTCGTGAATAAAATAAAATAAATTAGACTTGAACCAAATAAAGTGAAATTAAATTAAATTAAAATAAAATAAAATTAAATCAAATAAAATCGAACTAAATAAAATAAAATCGAATTAAATCAAATAAAGTAAAATTAGATTAAATTAAAAATAAAACAAAATAGCTTAATCAAATAAAATCGAACTAAATAAAATAAAATCGAATTAAATCAAACTAAATAAATTAAATAGAGTTAAATCAAATAAAGTAAAATCAGATTATATTAATATAAAATAAAATTAGATTAAATCAAACAAAGTAAAATCAGATTATATTAATATAAAATAAAATTAGATTAAATCAAACAAAGTAAAATCAGAATAAAATAAAATAGTTCAAGCTAGCTCAGTTTGGTGCAGTAAATAATAAAATAAATGTAAACGGTATAAACGGTGGTATTGTGTTCATCCTGTGGGCCGGAGGTCCCGGGTTGGATTCCTGATCCGACGGTTATTGAGTGATGAATTTGAGTACCTGTTCTGAGTCTGGGCGTTAGTAGGATCTACTATAGCGTATACACTATTACGTTTATGCTAGGTCGTGGGTTCGATTCCCGACTGATATGTTATTAGAGTCTGGGCGTTAGTAGGATCTACTATAGCGTATACACGATTACGTTTATGTTAGGTCGCGGGTTCGATTCCCGGCCGATGTGTTATTAGCAGAGTCTTAGTTAAGGTTAAGCTTAGTCAAGTCTTAATTTAAGTCTTGGTCAATTCAAGTAATTCGGACAGCCGATCAGGTTGTAGAAATCTACTTTATAGTAAATAGGTGCGTTTACGATTAAAGTAAATCGGACAGCCGATCAGTTTGTAGAATCTACTATAAAATATATAAGCTAACGATTAAAGTAAATCGGACAGCCGATCAGTTTGCCAAATCTATTATTAATGCCTACAATTAAAGTAAATCGGACAGCCGATCAGTTTGCCGAATCTATTATGAATGCCTACAATTAAAGTAAATCGGGCAGCCGATTAGTTTGCCAAGTTAGCCATTCGAAGTTATACGAACTATCTCGAATGGTTGACAATAGTTGCTGTCAGATGAGCGGCCAACTATAGTTTGACGAGTAACTATTTAATATACGAATAAATGTAAAGTAGATCGGAAGTCTCTTTACTATTTTAATATTATTTACATAACGTGAAATCACGTAATGTTTGACTCACCAAGTCTTACATATTATAATATTTTGACTCACCAAGTCTTACATATTATATTTTGACTCACCAAGTCTTACATTTAATGGAACATAGGTTCTGAATCGACACGATGACATTTAAGTCAATTTACCTCTTCAATTCGAAGGTCAACGATGATCTTTCTTTACACACTACTTTTATCGAAGGTTTCTATGGAAAGATCCTTTTGCTGATAATTATCTGAGCTGTAACATGGAGCGATATCTCCGAGGTTACCCTTGACTCCAACGGGATGACAGGCACCTCTTATGTCTATGGTTTAGTGATTGTTGGTTGTCTTCGTAAGATACTAAAGGCTTCCACGGAAAGTACCTTACTGGTAATTATCTAACCTAAGCATGGAACTATGTTTCCGAGGTTACCCTTGATTCCAACGGGATGACAGGCACCTCATTATGCCGATGGTTTCTTAATTGCTAGTCTTCTTCATTTAATCTACTGATAGAAAGTTCTATCTGAGACTGACGACTTGAGATGGTAACGGGAGAGTTACATTCATCTTTATCACACTATGTGTTAGACTTGGTTGTCTAATTAGATGCTTTTAGATAAAGGTTCCAGAGTATGTATTTACGCGCTAACTTCGGAATAAAATGACATTCTAGTTGGTTGTTCACTGCAGTCACTATGTTGAGTTAGGCAGTTAGGTGGTTAGGTAGGGATCGGGCAGTGTGCCCAAGGGAGCCTTGATCGAAAGATCAAGGGGACCTCCCACATAAAAAGATGATGGATAAAAGGGATTGCATTCGTTCTTCCGGGACCAGATTCATTACCTTATGGTGAGGTGATGAGTAAGCTCTTTGAAGGATAAATGTGTGAAAGGTAAAAGATGAAGGATGTAATGACTGACGGACTGACTGACATTTGCCAAAAGATTATGTCCTCTTCTCTTAGCTTTTGGGTTGTTATAATATTCAAATATGTTAAATATGATAATTGAATATGATAACGACGTTAAGGTTAGGCGCTCTAGGCCAATAAAGAAAAGGCGCTCTAGGCCTCTAAGTGTTGTATTGGCTTAGAGCATGTTAGGAACACACAGGGGTGTGTATTTGTACACATAGTGTGGAGGGACGAGCCCAGTTTGGTTGACGAATCGTACTGCTTTGTCGCGGGGAGGCGCGGCGGCCATAGCCACAGTAATTTATGTGTACAAATACATACAAACATAATACATAAAACACATAAAATAAGTAACAAAAAAATGTTTGATGTAAAATCTTAGTAAAGTCTTAGTAAAATATTGTTCTGAACTTATTAGGCTTGAATCTAGTCCAAAACTATAATCTAGAATATATTCCATATCATATTTGGTAATCAGCTAAGTCAGTTATACATTAGGATTACTAAGAAAAATTAAGGGTTAAGACTTAGCATACCCTTTATGAATAACCCTATATAACTTACGTAGTAGGAATCTTGTAGCTTTAGAGTAAGTCAATTCGTTAGGAAATCTATTCAGGTAGCTCGGTTGCTCATACTTATTCGTAACTTAGGTTCTACGATCACAACGCAAGGTTTTCCCACTAGACAATCACTTGGCCAAAACAGTAGGTTAACGTTAGCAATCGGAAAATTTAAGTATAGCTAGTAATACATAGTTTATATATAGATAGTTAGGATAGATATAAATAGTTAAGTAGTTAAGTAGATATGTTTTTTAATAATAGGGTAGGGGTTTTTACAGACCGATGACAATACACTAAACAAATCGTGTTTTTTAGTTTTTTTAACTATTAATTTTTTTAACACGCTTTTTCTATAAAGTTTCTTTAACTTTTAATACCGTTTAACTTACAAATGGTAGTTTCGTCATTCGAGTCAGAGAACAGAGTGGCGCAGTGGAAGCGTGCAGCCAGAGGTCCCTGGATCGAAACCACGCGCTAGAAATCTTTTTGCTCAATATTTTTTGTTACGCATCAATTTTATTTTATGAGGTCTGAGGATCGAAACCACGCGGCTACAAATCTTTTTGCTCAATATTTTTTGTTATGCATCAATTTTATTTTTAATTTGCTTGAGCAGACGGCCAAAATCGGATAACACCAACACATTTGTACATATTAAGGATGGTTAATAGTTAGCAAATCGAACTAAAAAGCGAAAAATAAATAATAGTTAAAAAAAACTAAAAAAACACGCTTTTTATAAAAAACCGAACTAAAAAAATAGAAAATAAAATTTTATAAATTTAAATTATGAATAGGGTTGAAAATTTCAATAAATATAAATTAATAATAGTGTAAATAAATAAATACATGTATTTTATTTTTAAAAAAGCGTGGGGTGCTTTCTAAGATATTATCAAAATGCTAATCACTCTACTCATGTCTGTCAATACAAAATGTATCTACAAAATATATAATATCTACTTATTGACCCATGCACCCCACGCTTTTAATAATATCGGCCTGATTGGCTCAGCGGTAATATATCCGCCTTATAAGCCAGAGGTCCCGGGCTCGATTCCCGGCTGGGCAGATGTTTGAATGATGAATTTAAATATCTGTTCTGGGTCTGGGTGTTGGTTGTCCTTGTGTTTGTGTGTGTTCCATGACATCCCCGACACAGAATTTATCCTAGTCGGGAGCTGTGAGTGTGAAACGTTTATTATTTATTTATTATTATTATAATCTGTTCCAGAATGTGCGGAGTTTAAATCCATGCGAGTCCGCAAAGTGGTGGCTCTCCCGTTAGGTGGCGCGGGCCCGCGCGGCGCCGAGCTGAACGTGTCGTCGTGTGCGATGGAGAATGTGCCTCTTATAATCGGAGGGCAGCTGGCCAGGATCGAGACCTTCCCGCATATGGCGCTGTTAGGGTGGAAGCTGCTACAGGTAACCAAAATAAATCTGCAAAGACATCAACATAAAAAAATGGGTCGAAACGAAAACTCTCACTCTCTCTTCGGTCATTCTCCAATTTGGCGTTCTTTGCCTAATTACCGTACCTTTTATTTTTTATGGCGCTGCTGGGGTGTGAGCTGCTACAGGTAACTAGACTACTGTACAGATCTTGTGACTTCGTCCTCAAGGCTACATAAAAAGCGCTCGCAAAACTTTTGAAAATATAGCGCAAAAAGAAACACCTCTGTTTGTATCGGGGGTTAAAAATAACGTCGTGACTCGTGTGCCGTAACTGGCTACCGTCAATGGACTCCACTAGTCCACTGTAAATCGTCAGTAAACCCAGTGTACCATCACTAGACCCCATCGCACCGTCACTAGACCCCAACGCACCGTCACTAGTCCCCAACGCACCGTCACTAGCCCCCAAAGCACCGTCACTAGCCCCCAACGCACCATCACTAGCCCCCAACGCACCGTCACTAGCCCCCAACGCACCGTCACTACCCCCACTAACATATCCCTTATCCCCAGAGCGAGGGCTACGCCTGGAAGTGCGGCGGGTCCCTCATCAGCGAGCAGTACGTGCTGACGGCGGGACACTGCACCTACCACGACAAGGACTACAACGTTGTCAGGTAATATATAACAACAAACGACAACAACCAACAATAACAACAACCACAACAAACAAAAACCACAACACCTCCTTGTTGGACAACTACAATTAAAATTTTCAATCCAATTTGTTTTGGAGATTACCTTATACAAATAAACACACATACTAACTTTTGCCCTCTATGTTATTAGATACGACTAAATTACAATTTGAAATTTTGTCATGAACATTGTCAAACAAAAGTGAGAGATTTTGCCAGGGAAACTCATTTTCAGATTTGGTAACCCTCGGACCCATTCGCTTGATGGGAACGATGACCAGGTACCAGTTATCAGACCATTACTTAGTCCATACCGGCCCCTAGTTACGACAGACCCATGACAAGAATCCTAAATTCTCACGTAACCATTGCTGCTCCCACAGCGGGCCGCCAGGCGCAGTCCAGCTCGGCTCGGCAGTGTACAACGACCGCACAGCCACGGTGGTGCGAGTCTCGCTCGTGGTGCGTCACCCGAAGTACAAGCTCCGCCGGTCGTACCACGACGTGGCGTTGCTGAAGCTGGCTGTACAAGTAACGTGAGTCCAATACAACAATTATTTATTCACATCACAAAAAAGGAAATTTGAAATTTGAAGACCCTCCCTCCAAATTCGTTACGTAATACTTGAATGCTCCCAAACTGAAGTATTTATCTTCGAGATGATCACGTCGCGACCCCAATCTATATCAAACCAAACCTATCAAATCTACAACCTTTCGACCAATTTTGCTTATTTTTGAACGTAACAATTATAGTGAAATTAACTACTTTTCTGCAAAATTTCATGAAGATTGCATTAACGATTCTCAAGTAATCGTCGAACAAATACACAAACATACAACTGTTTGTGTGTGATTTGTTATTACTTTAAGACCTACGCTGAATTAACTATGCGTGATTTACTACCTGCGGCGAAGATTAACAGCAAACAAATTAAAAAATTAAAAAACTTTCTCGCATCGACGCGTGGATGAAAACCACATGAAACCCGAGAAAATATAAAGCGGAAAAATATTTTTTTGTAGTGGTAGGGCTCTTTTGCAGAGCCCGTCTGGGGAAGTACCACACCTTTGCCAGTTATTCCACCGCCAAGCAGTAGTACTTAAACATTACTGTGTTCCGGTTGGAAGGGCATTGTTTCCAGTGAAATTACAGGGCAAATGGGAGATTAAACAACTTATATCTCAGGGTGACGAGCGCAGTGCTGTGCCGCGCAGGGTTTTGAATTCATCGAGTTCAAAATTCTGGGTGGCGCAGACCCGTTATGGGCAAACGTGACGTTTAACATAAGGCGAGCGATTTGCTCGTCTCGTCACTCAATTACATAAAAAAAATAAACAAAATATCATTTCGTGATGTTCCAGGTTCTCCGAGACGATCAGCCCGGCGTGCCTCGGCGAGCCGCCGGCGGTGGGCGAGCCCGTCATCGCCACCGGCTGGGGGAAAACGGAGTTTGGTACGTAGAAGTAAGCTCTAGCATGTTCTGCGGAAAAATCGTTGACTTAGTGCAAGAAGTCAAATACTGCAAGGAGTCACTATCTGTTTTGCTATGAAGAGTAGAAAATTAACGTGGTTTTGACTCATTTTAGCTATCATCAAGTACCACACCTTTGCCAGATATTCCACCGCCAAGCAGTAATGTGATAATGTGCAAACATTGTTGTGTTCCGGTTGGAAGGGCATTGTTTACAGTGAATTTAAGGGCAAATGCGAGATTAAACAACTTATATTTCAGGATGACGAGCGCAGTGCTGTGCCGCGCAGGGGCTTGGATTCTTTGCATTCAAAATACTGGGTGTCGCAGACTTGTTATGGGCAAACATCAGGCGAGCGATTTAGTCGTCTCGTCACTCAACTCACTCAAAGAAATTCATGTACCCAATGACTCCTAAGGTAGTAACTATTTCTAATCTGTCTCCAGGCGGTGACTCCTCGATCCAGCTCCGCAGCGTCTCCATCCCAGTATGGGACATGGCCGACTGCCGCGACATCTGGGGCACCTCGCTGAAGCTGCCCAGCGGGCCGATGCCGGACAGCCAGATCTGCGCCGGCGAGAGGAAGGGCAATAAGGATACCTGTCAGGTATGTAGACGATGGGGACCCTGCCAGTGGATCAGTAACACTTAATACAACCTTGCGACTGCTGGATACCTGCCAGATATGTGGATTGGTTCCATTCCATTTGAGAAAATTATAAACCTTGCGGTACACATTTTATATAAATAGCACGGGAATACTCACGTAAAAATTAAGTCGTTCGATCGCGTCTCGCCTGGCTTTACGGACAGCGGCGCTTCACGCGCGTGATGTCGACGGTTGCTCTGCGGGCGCGAGGGTGGGGGCGATTTCAAAAACCACGTTAGTTTCCATAGTAGGTAATATTTATTAGTTTACTAGCTGACTCGACAGACGTTGTCCTGTCAAAAGCCATTGCGTAACTATAGCAACCGTAGTATGTTGATGCTAACTTGTCAATTTATAGTAAAAATTATCAGTATATATATAATTTGCAATAAATTAAAATTGCGACTATAATTTGAGATTTAAACTATCCTATCTCTCAAGTTGGATCGAACTGCACATGGTGTGCGAATTTTATTATAATCGGTTAAGTGGTTTAGGAGTCCATTGAGGACAAACATTGTGACACGAGATTTATATATATTAAGATTTGTGTACTTCCCAGGGCGACTCCGGCGGTCCGGCGCAGGTCCGCGACGGCTGCTCGTGGCGCGTGGTGGCCGTCACGTCGGTGGGCCGCTCGTGCGGCGCGCGGGACACGCCGGCGCTGTACGCGCGGGTGCCGCGGGCTTTTGTGGCGAGACAGGTTCGAGTAACTACATATTAGTCACAGTATTTTGACGACCGGTTTGGCTAAGTGGTAGTATATCCTTTTAAGCCAGAGGCCCCGGGTTCAATAGGCTATTTGACAAGGTTTTGTAATCCATCTCAGATTATTTAGTTGTGTCTAAGGAACCCACAAAAAATAGTTATTTTTAATTCTGTAATGTTTTCCGATTAAAAATTCAAACTTAAAAATGAATGGTTTAATTATCCCGCTAAAACGTTAATTCGAGCAATATGGCGGCATTACCCCCCGTGACGTCACAACACAGTAATCAAAACACACTTCAATAGTTCAAGTCTTTCCCAAGTGCTTTGGTACAGCTTTCGTTCTACTGTTTAACAAGAAAATGAGTTATAAATGGTGTGCAGTGCCAAACTGCACCAATACGTCAATAAAAACTCCAGAAAAATTGTTTATTTACGTGCCGAAGAATGCCAAAATGCCTAAAAAGTGGTTACAACTTGCTCGCAGGAGCCCTGAATATAGTGGTTAATTCAAATGTTTTCTTCTGTAAGGACCACTTTGATGTAAGTACTTACCTCTAATGTAATTAAGAAACATAATTTATGGGTACAAACTGTTTGAGGTTAGAATACAATTTTATGATGGTCAGTTAGATCAATATTTTGTGTACATATATAAATTGATTAATTAATTAATAGTGTACATAAGTTGTAACAAAGAAATTAAAATGTAACGTCATCGTATGGTTTTAAAGATTTTGTAACTAAAAGGTAAATAAACTGACTGATGAATGACTGAATGAATGACTTTCTCAGCTCTGCAGAATAAAAATCGGAGTTATTTTTGAAGAACATTCCAACCACGATTGCGTCCACTTTGGGCAAGTTTCTGCTATCTGCTTTCACAAAATTGACATCCATGACGGAGTGGAATACCAAAATATACAATGAAGATTGTAAAATACCACAAATTTTCACGATATTAATTTAAAATCTTACTTAAACAAATCAAAAATCGTAAGACTGCAACAATGACAGATCTCATTACTGTGTTGTGACGTCATCTTAGATTCAGCCAATCCTGACCGTTTTGTATCACGTGACATAATTGAGAAATTAATAACTTTTTAACAAGGGTTTTAAAATAAAATAGCCATTATATTTAAGTCGGATAATTGCAAATCCCTTTAAAAATTTATAATAAATGTGGATAACAGCATTTAAAACTTTATTGTTCATACTGTCAAATAGCATATTCTAGGCCGGGCAGATGCTTGAATGATGAATTTAAATATTTGCTCTGGGTCTGGGTGTTAGCCTAGTTGTCCTTGTCTTTGTGTTCCATGGCATTCCCGACACAGGGTAACCTAGTGAGAGCTATCAGTGTGAATCGTTATTTATTATTTATTTTATCTTGACCGATTTTACTCGTATTCGAAATTCTGGTTTAGAATTGGATTCCTAATATTTCTGCAAGATTTTATCAAAATCGGTTGGTAAATTTTCTCCTCCCCTTTTTGAGCGAAATACCCCCCCCCCCCCCTCCCAATAAAAAAATCCCAACCCCATCCAACTAAATTGTTTATACTAAATAAAGCTTGCGTTTCCAGGTCTACACCAACATCAAAACGGGACGCGACGGGAACAACCAGTACGGAAACCAAGGCACAAGTGTGAATAACGCTGGGAGCGGGAATAATAATAATGCAGCTGGAAGTAATTGGAACACTGGAACGAACAATAATGCAGCTGGAAACAATTGGAACACTGTAACGAATATAAATGCAGCTGGAAACAATTGGAACAGTGTAACGAGTATTAATGCAGCTGGAAACAATTGGAACCCTGGAACGACTAATAATGCAGCTGGAAATAATTGGATTACTGGCACGACTAATAATGCAGCTGGAAACAATCGGAACCATGGAACGACTAATAATGGAGCTGGAATTAATAATTGGAATACTGGAACGACTAGTAATGCAGCTGGAAACAATCGGAACCCTGGAACGACTAATAATGCAGCTGCAAACAATTGGAATACTGGAACGACTAATAATGCAGCTGGAAACAATCGGAACCCTGGATCGACTAATAATGCAGCTGGAAACAATCGGAACCCTGGAACGACTAATAATGGAGCTGGAATTAATAATTGGAATACTGGGAGTAATAATGCAGCTAGTAGTAATAATTGGAACACTGGAACTAATAATAATGCAGCTGCAAATAACAATTGGAACACTGCAAGCAACAATTGGAACACTGGAGCAAGTAATGGAGGTACTCTCTCCAATAAAAATGGTGTGTCGACTACAAGACCTCTTCAGAACAATAACGGTCAAACCTATAATAATGCTGGAACGCCAAATAATCAATACTACGGTGACAGCCAAGGTTCCAGCACTGACAACCGTGCCACAGTTAATAATAATAATGGAAATAATTATAACCTAAATAATAATAATAGAAACGTTTATGATCAGACCTATAATAATAATAATAATGGGCAAACAACCACCGGTTATAACCAGAATAATTTCGCCCAAAATAATTATAATAACGCGAATTTTGCCCAGACTGGTTATAATAGCCAGAGTCAAAATAGACAGACCACAGAGAAGACAACCGTTATAAGAAATTATGGAACGCAAAATGGTTATAACGATAATGGAAGTGGTAATAACGGTTATGCTATTAATAGTAGTGCTGGGTATAGTATTTATCCGTCTGCAAGTAGGCCATGGTGGACTCGGTAGATATAGTCATGTGTAATTTTAACCGACTGTCTAGAAGGGTATGTTTTGGAATGTGCATGGGCCGGGGGGGGGGGGGGGGTTGGGAGGGAAATCAGATATTTGAAGGACCTAGTCAAATAAATCAATATAAATTAAAAAAAGTTATTTTCATACAAGTTCTTTGCAATGCAATGCAATGGCTATTTTAAATAAAGCCTATTTAAAAGTAGCTTTCGAGGGTCTTCGGCAAAATGTTTTATCACGTCTACCTTGAAAGCCAGGAGGGTCAGCTGTCCCTCTCCCCCCCCCCCCCCCCCCCCCCCCTGAGTACGCCCATGTGAGTGTGTGTACTGTGTAAATAAATGTAAAGTGAAGCAAAGTAAAGATTTATTGCATAAAACTGTGTACAATGGTGGAATAAATTAATGTTAAGTCTCAACAGTCTATCCTAGCGAATATACAATGTAGTAATTTTTATGAAACAACGGTTTTTTTCGAAACAAAAAATAAACTACTTTTTTTTAAAGAATTAAAAGCTAAGCAAGCAAGCAAACAAAACAGTACTCATTATGTTAATAACCGAAAAGAATATGCAGAGATCAGTTCTTAACACTTTAACTGCTGAAAACACATACCTTGTGTTTTACTTTGTGCAACGCGAATGCGGCTACACACGCCAGGCGCGTAAAACAACGCATGTGATTATTAAAAGCAGTTACAGTATGACTATGCTGAGATCAATTTATATATCTGTATTTAAATGTATTTCTAGTGTATTTTCTTCCCGGAATTTGAAAATAGTTATTTGAAGATAAACTTCGAGAAAGTTACACCAGATTCAATAATCTAAATAAATGTATGTAAATAGGTACAGAAATACAGGAAAAAATATTTATTAAAAATAAGAGACAGGCATTTGAAACAAACTATGCAATAAAATAAAATATTAGGAAAGGGTAAGCCGAAAAGGGCTCATAGTACTTTAATGAACAACTTTTACTATGGGGCCAACTTTGAATTCGCGACAAAATGATCAGCTGTTCCATACATTTTGTGTCTTTGACATTTTTCTATGGAACAGCTTATTTTTTTCGCAAATACCGGTTGTTCAGTAAAAGTTGTTCAAAATGATGAGTACCATGGGCTTTTTCCGGCTTAGTATATACACTGTATGGTGTCGTTGAATTTGTTTTTGTATCGGAGTGAAGGATTTTGTACTTTGCAGTCGGTTTATGTTTTTATTTGTAATTATTTTGTAAATACAATTATTTATAGATTTTTATACAATAAACAGTAGTTATAAGAAAATTTGTCGTTTTATTTGCGAAGGACTGAAAGATAGGAAAATGTATGGTAAATAACTAACAGAAGGTGGCGGTTTTATTAGCCAGTTTACTAGTTTTTTTTTTTTTTTTTTAAACGATGCGATTTAGTCACGCGATCGCTAACTAAACTTATTTCACTATACAGGGTTATTCATAAAGGGTATGCTAAGCCGAAAAGGGCTCATAGTACTCATCGTTATGAACAACTATTACTAGGAACCAACCCTAAATTCGCGAACTAAAATCAGCTGTTCCATACATTTTATCGAGTGTCATTGACATTTTTCCATGGAACAGCTGATATTTTTTTCGCGAATTCCGGGTTGGTCCCATAATAAAAGTTGTTCATAATGATGAGTACTATGAGCCCTTTTCGGCTTAGTATACTCTTTATGAATATTATAACTGTATAATATTATAAAGGTGAATGTATGTATGGTTGTTACACTTGTTACTAATAAACGCTGAAACGCCTGAACGGAGTAAATACATGAAATTTGGAATGAAGGTCGTGCATGGTCTGGATTATCACAGGTTATTTTTGTTATCCCGGAAAACGCGGGTGAAACGCATACAATACCTACAATTTAAAGTGTCTTTCGATCCACGGTAAGGCTTAGTTACAAAACTTTGTTAAACTCACTCGTGCAACATTTTCGCGTGAATAGAACCTTCAACACTGATGGCGTTTAGGTGAACCCTTTAAGAAAGGGTTGGTTTAAAAAATAAATAAATAATAATATGATAAAAAAAGTAAAACAAAATAATAATATACTTAGTTTCTTTTTATCTTTGTGATCTTGTCCAATATTAAGTTATATTTCTATGTATGTATTTTTTATTTAAATAAATATTTGTCTATTTGTCTTCTTAGGGTAAGGAGAAATAAAACACAAAATTTCAAAATATAATTAATACACTTTAATTAATTGTTCATTGCTTACAAAACGTACAGCACGACACGACCTAAAATATCGCGGGCAAAAGTGGAACTAAAGTCTGTATCACACTGTACAGTTTAAACCTTACTTATAAAGCCTGCTTAAACTTAATCACAGCTTAAAATATGCGATTTGCTTTCGCACGTGACTTTTTACCTCAGCAAGAAGTTGTCAAAGTGCCTAGTTCTAGTTTTTAACGTAATTACGTAAACTACAATTTGTATGGAATAAAAACCGCGCCACCTAGTGTTCATAATATGAACTTCAACTAGTTCCATACAAATTGTACACACACATACACACATACAAAATACATACAAATTCTACACGAAAAAGACTGGCACTAGGCACTTACATTTTAAACAATGACTAACTTTAAGCGGGCTTTATAAGTTACTTATTAGCTTAATAAAATATAGCTTATTCTAAATACATCTAAAGCTAAGGCATAATAGCACAGATTGCAGCTACCTAGTTTATACAAGCTTTTATTTAACTTGCAATGTATGTAACTGTTTGTTCGGGTGGAATCTTGCAACTCAATTTTGAACCACTTCCCGATGTCCGATTGAGCTGAAATTTGGTATACCTGTGTAACTCCGATGACAATGCAATAAAAGCTTGTTTTTACAAATATTTCAAAATATCTTGTTCTCTTTTCAATATTAAATGGGTCATCGTAATGTAACGCGTCATCTTACCACGTTACTTTTTATTTTAATTTTTTTAATTTTGGCTTCGGCCGTAAAGTCGCTAAAAAATATTTCACATAAAAAAGAATTTGAATTTGATACGTAATGGGTTGATTACACGGAACGAGTACAGTGGAGAGACAGTTCATTCTACTCGGCCGAGCAAACAAATCATGGTTCTAGTGACTGTCTCGCCTCGTCAAACTGTTTATACAAACCGAGTACTCCGAGGGCACTGTCTCGTCACTGTACTCGTTACGTGTAATTAACCCATAAGATTTCAATGCCTTGGGATGAATCGAAATCGAACTAAAAAAATCGGTTGTCTGTTAAGTCGGTTTACTGACGATAGTTGAACGTGACAACGTCATAACAAAATACTGATGGAATGGTTTCATTTTTCAAAAATAGAATATAGGAAATCACAATTTCACTCAGAGCGAGGTAACGCCTCATCGAGGTAACGGCACATACGTCACACTTTTTTCGTACTTGCACCCGGCTCCATCGAATTATAAGACGTTATCATGTCAAAAATATATTGAAACTAGCTGTATCGACAGACGTTGTCCTGTCAAAAGCCATTGCGTAACTATAGCAACCGTAGTATGTTGATGCTAACTTGTCAATTTATAGTAAAAATTATCAGTATAATAATTTGCAATAAATTAAAATTGCGACTATAATTTGAGATTTAAACTATCCTATCTCTCAAGTTGGATCGAACTGCACATGGTGTGCGAATTTTATTATAATCGGTTAAGTGGTTTAGGAGTCCATTGAGGACAAACATTGTGACACGAGATTTATATATATTAAGATAAGATAAGATGAACTTCTTGCCTGCATAGTATGGATATTTAAGTATGCTAGCGGTAATAACAATAAATAATAGTTTTCAAAACCGACCAATGAACCAGCTAATCGAAATAAAATTACCAATACTGAAAACTCTTTGGTTTCAATAAACGTAAAGAAATTCAACAATAAAAGCTTAGGCTGCAAGCCCTTGACGTTAGGTTTATGAGGAAAGGGTATCCTAAGCCGAAAAGGGCTCATAGTACTCATCATTATGAACAACTTTTACTATGGGACCAACCCTAAAATTGCGAAACACATTTTGTCGAGTGTCATTGACATTTTTCTATAGAACAACTTTTTATAAAGATTTCAGAGTTGGTCCCACAGTAAAAGTTGTTCATAATGATGAGTACTTAAAGCCCTTTCGGCTTAGCATACCCTTTCCTAATAACCCTGTATTACCTTGTCACAAAAATATAAAGCTACCTTTATAAACACTGCCATCTATCGGTGTTATTCGTAAACTTGTTTCATTGCTAACACTCGGAACGACGATCAGTTCAAAGCTAAACCACTAGATGTCACTTTACTAGAAGTTAACACTTTAACTGCGGCTAATAATCACATGCGCTTGCCTTAACTGCGGCTAATAGTCAAATGCGTTGTGTTTTAATAATAATAATAATACGCTTGGGTCAAGGGTCAGATACAAAAGGCGGTGATTCTTGACACGGCCCGCATTGTCAGGAGATTCCTCACTCTGCAGCCTTAACCACCGGTAGCTTGGGCCCTGCCCCGCTGTCGACGGCACCCTAGGTTTAAGTTTTTATAATGTTTTTAGGTTTTTTTATGAAAATATTGTAAAAATTTAAATTTAAGAAAATGAATAAATAAGTGAATAATAATAATACGTTTACTTCAGGCAATATAACGCGCGTTTTACGCGCCTGGCGTGTGTAGCCGCACTCGCGTTGCACAAAGGAAAACACAAGGTATGTGTTTTCTGCAGTTAAAGTGTTAAGATGCCCTACTACCAGTCTACCACCCATACACTGTGGTTTCCCTTGGATTCGTACAAAACGTTTCAAATCTACGTTTCTAATCCGTACAGCCAGGAATGGAACAGACTTCCGGCTTCCATGTTTCCTGAGACAACAACCACTCCCCCCCTCTCCTCTTTCCTGTGTTGTTTTGTTTCTTGTTTATTGTGATGTTGTTATTATTGTTTTCTTGTTTATTTGTTGATCTTGGGCTTTTCAAGGTCATGAATAAGGTCTTCTAAGTCTGCGTGCTTCATCTTCGACCACATCGTCGCGTCAACAGGGGAGTTGGTGGTCAAACGTACTTATTCGCTTTAAAAAAATTGATTCTCTTTAAAGTCGGTTTACGGACGATAGTTTAACGTGACAACGTCATAACAAAACATTGATGAAATGATTGCATACTGTTCTCGCTCCGATCGTGACGTCACAATGAGCGTAACGGGACACTTCGTGCGTGCAGCCGGCGGTCAGCGATTTATTAGACGTTACGTCAAAAAAGTTAAGGCCACAGCGTATGGACTACAGTATCAGACGGATGACGTCTTCTCGATATTTTCGTATGCAAATACGGCGCGACTTTGCAGATCGATTAAGACCTCGTCGCGAGCTCTCAGCTAGCAATAGCAGTAGTCCTTGCTTTTGTCCTGGTTTTCTTCTCTTTGCAGCTGTAATCTTGATTCTTCTACGTCACGCATAACCTTGAGATCGGCGGCGCAGTCGTCCACTATCTTCTGGAATAACTCATCTGTAACAATTAAAATATTACATTACTAGCGACCTGCCCCGGCTTTGCACGAGTATGAAATATAGCCTATGTTACTCAGGGATAATGTAGCAATCTAATGATGGGGTGCTAGATCGGGTAACCTCCTCGTGGTGCACCCTGGGCAACAGCGTGCGGTAATACTGCAGCTTTTATGCAGTATTACCGCACGCTGGCAAATAACCCGACACGGTGGGCCCGTCCGCGTGTCCCTCTGACTAGCAGAGGGCACAGCGTGATGGTGTCTGGTGGTGTCTGAGTGTGGTGGACGCTGGAGGAAACGGCGCTCCACACTTGGACGGTGGCATTGCTGCCGCCGGTGACGAGTGTGGTGGACGCCGGAGGAAACGGCGCTCCACGCTTGGGCGGTGGCAGCGGTGCCACCAGGGGGGTTTTCTTTGTGCTCCTCGCCGCGTGTGGGTCGCGGTCGGGAGTGCAAGGAAAGGAGGAGGGTTCCTTTTGCACCTCGCCGCGTGAGGGTTGCGGTCGGGTGTGAAAGGAACGTGGGCTTAGGGCGGGGTGGGTGGTGCTAACCACACTGCCCACCACGTGCGAGCGAGCGGGGCTGGGGAGCGAGGAGGCGGTTCACCCGTCTCCTCGCTTCTCGGCAGTGGGGTTGCCGGGAGAGTCGGGGGACTCTCCCGGCCTGCACGACCCCACACTGTCTGGGGGGTGATCCTGGGGAACAGGGTCACCCCTGCATAGGTGCAGGGGGCCCTTATCGGGCCCGTCGCCGGGGCAAGGTGGTCAATGCTAACGCGACACCACCTTGCCCTACCAGGCGGACGATGAATACCCCAGTGGTTTTAGTGGGTATGCCGCCACAGGGCGCAGACTCCCACATAACCACCCTGCCTCCCCCGGGGCGGGCGTGGTATCCATAAAGGATTTCTACTGGGTAAACAAAAAACAAAAAAAAAAGCAATCTAATGATGAAAGAATTTTTGAAACCGGTCTAGTAGTTTCTGAGTTTATTCGTTACTAACATACAAAATAATATAGAATAGTTTAAAAAACTAAAAAACACGCATTGTCATCGCTCTTTGACAAACGCGGCACGTAGCAGAATATGTACCAGTAGCCGTGGGGAACCACAGCTTAGCCAGCAGTAGTCACAGAATTCGCGTACCGAGTCACAGCTTAGCTAACAGTAATCGTAGAAATCGCGTTCGGAGCCAAAATACAATTTATTAGCTTCATATAATTATTTTAATTTATTTATAAGTATATATATTTTTTTTTTGTATAATAATTTATTGTCATCGATCCTCGATATACGTATCTACAAAGTTTGAACGAAATCCGGCCGTTTAAAGTGGGTCAAAATCGCGCCCAAAGGAGTCGGTTAGAAACATACAGGTGAAGCTAATATAAGCGTGTTAAATACAAATCTTTCGTCTTTAGTGTAGTTACGTCGGCTTCCTGCAAGAAGTCATGAACTGCAAAATCAGTGCCAGACTGGACGCGACTTCAAGCGTATCACGCTTTTAATTATTTCTCGAAAAAGATCACCGCATGGGATCAATACTAGTCGGTGTATCAGACTAAATAAAACATGAGCATTCAAGTGTTAATTATGATCTGAGTTTTCAAGTTTATCTATCTATCCCTCAAAACCCCCCCTCCCCCCACTGACCAGTGGCGGATTTACACATTTGCCGCCCGTAGGCTATTCAACATTTTGCCGCCCCTACCGACCTAAACAATTCGATACACTAGCCCCGTCTCCCGTCCCTGCTCACAATAATACTTTCGTTCAGAAATCATGTCCGAAATTAAAAAAACTTGCCCCAGAATTTGCCGCCCTAGGCTCCAGCCTACTCAGCCTGCTGGTAAATCCACCACTGCCACTGACCCACATTCTCCCCCATCTGGCTGCTAGTGAGGTAGTGCCCGGCCAACTCCTGCGAGAAAGTGTCCACAGTCTCCTCCGGCACAGCATAGCATAATGACAAGTCTTGAGTCACTGATCCACGTTCTAATCATAGAGAAAGTTTGTCCCCCACTGGACCCACGTTCTCTAGTGATATCCCCCCCCCCCCACCTCCCAGTCCCCTTCCCCTACTGACCCACGTTCTCCCCCGTCCGGCTGCTAGTGAGGTAGTGCCCCGCCAGCCCCTGCGAGTATGTGTCCACAGTCTCCTCCGGCACGGCTCGAGACGCCGGCGCCGCATCCAACAGGTCTTTCTTCGTGCCGCATAGGTATACTTTGCAGTTCTGGAATTACGAACAGATAATTAAATTTTTAAAACATAATCCTGGAGTTATTTAAACGTTTCACACTCATAGCTCCCCAGTCCCCACTAGGATACCGTGTCGGGGATGCCATGGAACACAAAGACAAGGACAACTAACACCCAGACCCAGAACACCGGGAATCGCACCCTGGACTTCTGGCTTATAAGGCGGATATACTACCACTTAGCCAAACAGGGCGAATGAATTATTGATTCAATTTTCCACAAGATTCTTTTTTTATATTTTTTATTTATTTATTATAGTATATTTTTAAACAATAACGGCCTTAAAACCCAGTCGCGTTTGTCTAGGCAATATTGCTCGTCTCGACTCTCAAATCGCCTGACGAATGAAGAACGAAAAGAACGAAGTGAATGAAAGAACGAACCTCTTCCACAGTCCTGAGCTCCTGCATCCAGTGCCGCAGCCGCGCCCACGAGGCGGCCGAGCTCGGCTCGTAGCAGATAACTGCTGCATGCGCGCCGCGGTAGTAGATACGGGTCATAGCTTCGTACCTGGGAACAAACGTGACCACAGATTATAAAAAAAAACATACACTCGAATTGAGAACCGTCTCCTTTTTGGAAGTCGGTTAAAAAGATGTTTTTTTTTTATTATTTGATAATAATAGTGATTAAATTTTGTGTAATTAATTGTGTAACTGACGCCAATGCAATGTAAGCTGGTTTTTAAAAATATTTTTAAAATGAACTTTTTGTTTGTAACTTCTCGTGTGAACAATAAAGAGTTTATCTATCTACTCGTATAGTCTATGATAAAATATGTATTACTATATTGTCATCCGAGTTACACATATTTACCAAATTTCAGTTCAATCGGACATCGGGAAGTGGTTCAAAAATTGTTAGAACATAGTTACATACGAGTAGATACATACATTAAAGTCAAATACTTTTATTTGACTTTAATGTATGTATCTATGTATGTATCTTTTAAAAAAGATCATAACACTTAAAAACAGTGCAAGAACTGGCGATCTCTGAGCGATCTCAGGCAACCTTAGGATAAACATTAGGGTTTCCAGAACCGGTACTGTTTCTAAGAACCGGGATTTCGGTACTTTTGTTCCAAAGAACCGGGAAATCCCGGGATTCCCGGTTCTTTCGGATTTTTTGGTATATTTGCTATTTTTTATTTTTCAATGGCGCAAAAGTGAATCTTACACGCAGTAGTTATTCGTTTTATACTTGTCTGAGTGTCTGAAGTGATGTGTGACTCTCAGCGGACTCTTGGAGTCTGAGCTTCAGCGAGTAATAGCCGCAGCCTATATCCTCCTCATTCTTCGCCTGTGTATATATTCTACCTGGATGATATACCCAGATATATAATATCCAAGATGTTGTTCTCTATGATCAATGCATACTTGTTACATATTTACAAATTACTTATTCTCGATGCTCGGTCGATTATTCTGTAGTGGTTTGTTATGGGACCCATACTTTTCCACTATTTCGTAGATTTGATCCTTAAGGCTGAAGCTATCGCCTCCTGCTGTATGTGCAGGTGTAGCAGAAACCTAAAATTATTTCGCTAATGATGTTTTCTTCCTAAGTGGAAGTTCAGTTGAAAGGACAATGTTTACAGTGAAATTTCAGGGCAAAAGGAGATTAAACATCTTATATCTCAGGGTGACGAGCGCAGTACTGTAACGCGTAGGGTTTTGCATTCTAATTCTTTTTGCATTCTTTCTGCAGCCCTGTTATGGGCAAACGTGACGTTTAACATCAGGCAAGCGATTTGCTCGTCTCATCACTCAATAACATAAAAAACCAATTAGATCATTAGCGTACGCTACAGTGAATACACCTTCTTTGTTAACGAGTTCTGCGAGTTGATCTACCACCATAACCCAAATCAATGGTGACATAGCTCCTCTGATTCCAAGTAGTGGTGATATGACCTGCACCGGCATCCCGCTTGGGGTGTTTTGTGTACTGCCTTCCAACTGTCAGCTTACCCAAACCAGCCGAGCTCCCTAAACTAGCAGAGCACGGCTTGGGATCGCTGATATACCTCTTCTACTCGTACTTGTGTTGCGCCACGTAGCTCCTTCTTGCGGGCAGCTTTTTGTAGCTCAATACCCTAATGCCCTCTGTCTCAATTCTGACAGTTCTGTTAGCGAGCATTGCCGTAACCCAACAGACAACTTGACAAGCTACAGAATGACAATAGAGTCTGCGGACGCCCATTCCTCTTTGGCAGGTTGGTGTGGAGTGTGTAGTTTCCATCCATTACTGTCATCTAATTGATTTTTTAGAAAGTGTGACTGCTACCACTCAAATTATAATAATGTAATGATATACGTTTTTTAAGCTTTTACAACTAATAAAACCTTCACAGACATTAGTTGAAAGCTGATAAGTTGCTAACTAACTAAAACTAGCTTTTATTTGTGATATTCTATTATTTTTATGCCTATTTATGTTATTTTCTGTAAATAAAGTACTTAACGGTTAGTTTTAGTTAATAAAACGCAGTAATTTACGTGTTAGATTCTCTTTTGCGCCTTCAGAAAACAAGAAATAGCTGGTACCGAAAATCCCGAAAGAACCGGGAAAAGATTTAAAAATCCCGGTTCTTTTTTGACCCCAAAAGAACCGGGAAATCCCGGTTCTTTTGGAACCGGGATTTCCCGGTTGGAAACCCTAATAAACATCATAAGCCATGGTCCGGGGCGAGGAGGAATGGGACGCCGTCGCCTCCTTCTGCGAAGCAGTGATGCTAGCGAAGGAGGTGGCGGAACGTGAGAGGGAGAGAACCTCTCGTCCCAGCCGCCGCCGTGGGAGGCGCTCCAGGCGTCGGGGGTCACGTGACGACCTCCGGCCACCGTAGACGCGGGCCTGTGGACGGTGAGCTATTGGGCTAGCTCGCTGTCCGTCCGTCTTATGACGACACAGGCCGTGTCGACGGCGCGTTCGTGTTCCACGCGCGCCTCAAAGAGATGTCAGCAACATGGAAGGGGCCCGAAAGGGCCCATGCCCGTCGGGGCTGCGGGTAGAAGTTACCGCGGCCTCGGCGTCACAAGGGCGTAGAAGGAACATGGGTGGTTTTTGGTCAGTAAAAGTCTGACACTCCCTTCCGCTCTGCCCAAGAGTGGGAGGGGTCATTTGATGATTTCCCACCCCCCAAAAAAAAAAAAAAAAAAAAGGATAAACATCATCATCAGCCTGTATCGACCCACTGTTGGGTATGAGGCCTCCTCTCCCTTGTGCCATTTTAATATGTTTGGTATTGAATTCATTATTCACACTCAAGTTTTCGTCAGATAAATAAATAAACAAACAGCCAAACACTTGTGATACTCCGCTGCTTAACCCGCCTTTTCAGGATGGTTTTGTGTATTTTATAAAAACTCAATATGAAAGTAGATATAAAAAGATTTAAAAAAAAAAAAAAAAAAAAAAAAAAGAAAGTAGATATCTTGTATTTTTTTAATGTAAATTTTTTTGCCGTTTGAAGATTATTATCAGCGCTTTTCTAAATCTTAGTATATATAAATTACGTGTCACGTTGTTTGTCCGCTATAGACTCCTAAACTACTTAACCGATTTCAATCAAATTTGTACACCGTGTGCAGTTCGATCTAACTTAGGAGATAGGATAGCTCACATCTCAGTTTATAGTAAAAAAACATGAAAAATTAGAAAATTTAAAAATACTTAAACCATAAATAGCGCTTTGGACAATGTAAACTTTTTAACACGCTTTTATTAGCTTCACCTGTATGTTTGTATGTTTGTATGTTTGTATGTTTGTATGTTTGTATGTTTGTTTGTATGTAACCGACTCCTTTGAGCGCGTTTTTGACCCACTTTAAACGGTCAGATTTCTTTCAAACTTTGTAGATATATCGAGGACCGATGACAATACACTAAACAAATCGTGTTTTTTAGTTTTTTTAACTATTAATTTGTTTAACACGCTTTTTCTATAAAGTTTCTTTAACTTTTAATACCGTTTAACTTACAAATGGTAATTTCGTCATTCGTGTCAGAGAACAGAGTGGCGCAGTGGAAGCGTGCTGGGCTCATAACCCAGAGGTCCCTGGATCGAAACCACGCGCTTGAAATCTTTTTGCTCAATATTTTTTTGTTACGCATCAATTTTATTTTATGAGGTCTGAGGATCGAAACCACGCGGCTACAAATCTTTTTGCTCAATATTTTTTGTTACGCATCAATTTTATTTTTAATTTGCTTGAGCAGACGGCCAAAATCGGATAACACCAACACATTTGTACATATTAATAATGGTTAATAGTTAGCAAATCGAACTAAAAAGCGAAAAATAAATAATAGTTAAAAAAAAACTAAAAAAACACGCTTTTTATAAAAAACCGAACTAAATTAAAAAAAAACTAAAAAAACACGCTTTTTATAAAAAACCGAACTAAAAAAATAGAAAATAAAATTTTATAAATTTAAATTAAGAAAAGGGTTGAAAATTTCAATAAATATAAATTAATAATAGTGTAAATAAATAAATATATGTATTTTATTTTTAAAAAGCGTGGGGTGCATGGGTCAATAGATATTATATATTTTGTAGATACATTTTGTATTGACAGACATGAGTAGAGTGATTAGCATTTTGATAATATCTTAGAAAGCACCCCACGCTTTTTTAAAAATAAAATACATATATTTATTTATTTACACTATTATTAATATATATTTATTGAAATTTTCAACCCTTTTCTTAATTTAAATTTATAAAATTTTATTTTCTATTTTTTTAGTTCGGTTTTTTATAAAAAGCGTGTTTTTTTAGTTTTTTTTTAACTATTATTTATTTAATGTAACTTTTGACATTTGACATAGAATTGACGCAATGGCTTTTGACAGGACAACGCCTGTCGAGTCAGCTAGTAATGAATATATTTTTGTCAAGAGTTTTTAAAATTTGACTTGTATTTTGTAAACTTTTCAGCACCTTTCACTGCCAGCCGTGTCCCAGATACCAACGTTGAAGATTTTCTCGTTTGATTGCATCGTCTTCGCACAGAATGCTGCTCCTACAGTCTGAAAAAATATTTACTTTTATTACATGTGAGAAAAAGGGAGTGTGAGTAAGTGTAGGGGTGTGTGGGGGGGGGGTGTGTATGTGTTATGTGTGAGGGCATTAACACTTTAAATACCCCACAAAAATATCAGCACATTTAGGAACACCTGCTCACTTAGTAAAATAGTAAGATGAAACGAGAAATATGTAACACAAGCTGCGCCCCGCGGTGTTACCCGCGATTAATTTACTGGGATAAAAAGTAGCTTCTGTGCTATTTCAGACTATAATCTATCTCTGTGCGTTACGTCTAGATCCGTTCAGACGTTCTGGCGTGATTGATTAACAAACATCCATCCATCCATCTATCCAACTTTTACATCCTTACTAAATTATAAATGTGAATGTAAGTTTGTTTGTTACGCTTTCACGCGAAAACTACTAAACCGATCATCATGGAACTTTGTACACATATTCTTGGATGTATCAGAAGTAACACAGGAGGAAACCGCAGGGTGCAACTGGTCAATTAATAAATAAAATTTACCCTCTTTGTCTCTTATTTACCCTGTTGTTAAGAAGTTGTATTATAGTAAGTCCATTATTGAAACAAAGATATGAATCAGTCCTCGGATATAAATAAAGACTTCCGGTTGTCGATACGGTTCATAATAGCTTGCACTTTGTTCATAAAACATAAAGTAAACAGTCATAATTTACAAAAAGATACAGCTGAAGAGCGGTCTTAGTGGCGTTTTAAATTAACACGCAATTTTATTCTAATAACTGTAAGATACTAGAATTTCCAGATAATTTTAGGCTAGAGTAATGGTTAATAAATATTTCTTGAAATTTGTGGTGTAATTTTTCTCCTATGTCCAGGAGTTTAGGATCTATTTAGACATGTTTACAAAAGTAAAGTTTCACTTACGTTTTGATATGGAATGTTCTCGTTAAACCTGCAGTTAACGAATCTGATGACCAGACTCGTTTTCCCGACGTGCTCGCTGCCTAACAGCACTATTTTGAAGTCACATCGACTCATTTTTCTTTGTTTTGAAAAACTTTTATAAAACTAGATATTTCCCTACAACATTGTGGAGGCTTTAGTGACTTTGGGTTTTGTTTAACACATTTACGTGACTAAGCAATTGAATCTTGTTAGACTTCGGTTGTATCTTTTTTTTGTCTTTAAATTCTTACTTTAATTGAATTATTTTCAATTTTTCCAATTTTCCGCCCCTCGCAACTTGCAAACAAAACAATTTTAAAATTTGCATCATGTGACAGTGACTTAACTGACATTGACAAAGGAATAAATTATTTTTATGACATTGACATTTCAGCGAGTGCTGCCAGGTGTAGGACATTATAAAAGAAATAAAATATTTAGGGCTTGGGTACCTATTTGTAAGTAAAAATAGGGATGGACAAGTTGACATCCGATAAATCTTATTCTGCTACATGAAATTTTAATGTAATGTCCATAGCCCATCGTCATAACCTTGACTTGACCTAAACTTGACCTTGTTAGACTAACTGACACAGCGTGTCAGGGTCACGGGTTCGATTCTGACAACAGTACAAAATAAACCCATACACACTGACCTCTCTCATACAAAATAGACAAAATGTGTTAGTATGATCTAAGTTCAGATAATTTTTGTTAATACCAAAATGGTTAAGTTTATCAAGAATTATTAGAATACAGCATAAGTTTATATGCCAGAAAAAAAAATGGGTGCGGTACGCTGGCTTTCCAAACCGCATGGTCTGACCTGACTGACACCCTGATCTAAAATCATTCGACAAGATAACAGGACATAAAGCTTCTTCTCATCATCCCCAACATACGCGAATAAAATAACTTTTCAAGGACAAAGTGTACTCTTTGCGTACTTTATCTTCGTCTATATCGTCGCTTACCAACAGACGACTTGGTGGTCAAACGACGCACTTTATTACAATTAAAGTAAATAAAAAGTACGAGCAAAATCGGTCCAGTCCAGCCTAACACGGGCCTTGAGAAATTCTCTTTCCACCGTTTTTATTCACGCCTAAATGTAGCAAACAAGGATATCTTAAAACAAGGATATCCTTCTTCTTACTATCCTACATTTAAACGCGAAAGTTTGTAAAATATATGTTTGTATGTCTGCTACTCTTTCACGCAAAAACGGCTGAACGGATTTACATGAAATTTGGAACGCAAGTTGTTCGTGGTCTTGATTAACACATTGGCTACTTTTTATCCCGGAAAACACGGATAAAACCGCGGGGCGCAGCTAGTATTCCGCTAAAAATGCGCGGAAAAAACCACGTAACAATCCACGACCCGTGCTAGGCGGGCTGGGGTTGTGATTGTGATTAGGGGTCATGAGTTCAGCGTTCGGGACGAATAACTACCTAGTTGATCGTTCACAGTCTAGTTTAGTTAATTCCTCAATCCAACGCACTAAGTGTATCATGTTGTGGTTGTAACGTCGTTATTGTGTCAGCTTTTTGAGCGAAGCCTTGATCCAACTCGGTCAAGGCTCTACGTAACAGTTTATCGTTACGTAAGCACAACACTGGAGCATCGAAAGTCAACTGTCCATTAGGGACCGTCCATAAGTTACGTCACACGTAAGAGGGAGGGAGGGGGTCGACGAACTGTGATATTGGGTGAGAGTCTGGGACTCTTAAGTTTTGTGATGTCACATTGTCATTTCAAAATCTAGTATCTAAGTGTTAAAACAAGTTTTTTTGCAAATTAATGATTTCTAGACGTGAAATTACAAAAATTGAGACGTCATAGGAGGGGGAATCTCACAATCATGACCAACTCTCACAAGGAGGGGGTCAAAACATTATGAAATTTGTGTGACGTAATTTATAGACGGCCCAGTTTTGTGACGTCATATTTCAAAATCTAATATCTAAGTGTTTTAAACGACTTTTTTTTAGTCCATTATTTTCTAGATATACAATTGCAAAAATTATGACGTCACAGAGAGGAGGGAGTCTCAAAAACGAGACCAACTGTGACAAGGAGGGAGTCAAAAAATTACGAAATTCGTGTGACATAATTAATAGATGGCCCATAACAGTGGGGAGGATCGAAAGTTAACTGTCCATTAAGGCATTGCTCGGTGCTTGAGAAAGTCGGTTCAACAGCTTCAGATATAATACATGTCATGTAAAACAAGTCAACTGGCGAAGCGCGTTTCTCTTGTATTTGAAATCAGGATTCTGATGTAGCTTTATTTATGTAGATTGGTTTAGTGCAAAATACAGAAAAAATGTTATCTACCCTCGAAACAAATAAAAAAAAACTGCTGATCCGAACGGGTGAACCGATTTGGATGCGGCTTAATTTATTTGAAAGCTGATTTTTAAGTGGTGATTCTTGTATAATAATTTATGTTTTATTAAAATTGATTTACCCGTTTTAACAACAAGGGTTTTTTTTAATTTTAATTGATGTATGGCAATTTAACAGTTAATACGAATATCGCCGTTAATTTGGACGGGTCTAATACATATCACCCTAGGCTCTTCAGAAAATTATTGTGTAGGTAAAATTGTCGCTGGACAGAAGTAGTGTTGTGCTAATAATAATATGTCTAAGATATTTTATTAAGATACTAGCGGCCCGTCCCGGCTTCGCACGGGTAGACTTTGGGATAAACGTAGAGTAAATTGAAATCGGTCCAGTCGTTCACGCGTGATAGCGTGACCAAAGGTGTTGAGAATAATTATAGGAACTCTTTGTTATAACCTCTATTCTCATGCTATTGCGTAACTATAGCAACCGTAGTTTGTTGATGCTAACTTGTCAATTTATAGTAAAAATTATCAGTATAAAACGCACACTGTTTTGATAGATATGATTGAATTTGAACTTTGTACAGAGGTAATAAAGTGCAAATTGACTCTTGGACGTTAGGAACATACCTACATTGCTAAACAACAGTGAGTGCTTGCAATTCAATATGAACTTTATACAATAGCAATAAAGCTCGTTTTAGGTAGAAAACGTTTGTATGGGAAAAAGAAAAGGGCTTTTTTTAGGGTTTTTCAATATTTCTGAGAGATTTTCTTAATATTTTTTTCCGTAAGAACCTTTTCCTAATAATAACAAATACAACAAAAAAAGAATTAGTGAAATCGGTCCAGCCATTCACGCGTGAGGCCGTGACCAAGGAAAACGGGTTTCATTTTTATTATATATATAGATTTGAAATACATTTAATGCATAATGTGCAAGCCATGTCAGGCGGCCTAAAAATTTGGCATCAGAGCTAGCCACTCGGCCTATACACGAGCTTATTTTTTTTTTATCCAAAATGATTCCAGGAAAAAATCTAGAAGAGAAATTCCCAATCCAAACAAACGTTACAAAATTGTAATATGTACATATTCACATGGCTTAGATAAATATGACGGCTTTGAATAATAATTATTCAAAATTGTAGATTTTGATCTTTCATCTTAAGTATTTGATTTCATTACAGTCGCAATAAATGGAGCCTTAATAAATGTGTTGTGACTATTAAGAACTAGCTAATTACAAATTAATAATTAGTAATAGTTATAATTAGTTTTAGTTAGTATTAATTTTTTCGTATTTTTGAGTGAGGACCTAACGCATTTTATGTGTTACATAAAACTTATCTTACTCACATAATAGTATCAGATAATATCATAATATGTAAACATTATAAACAGCAGTTTAACTTTTCCGTAGGTACAACAAATATTTTGTTAGAAATCACTTCACGTTTCAAGTTCAACCTTATACTTTGGGTCATTATCCTGTGACTAATAGCGTATAAATAACACAATGTGAAATAAATGAAATCTAACGATCTCTGGAAATTCGTAATCAGGTATTTTGTAAATGGAGTCATTAGCAATGCTATGCTCAAATTCTGGTAGTAAATTAACTTCTGTCTACTCAACTACCATTTTATTAATGGCTTGACTAGACCCGATATGAAACTGTACTTTAACAAAAAGGAATACAGTTTATTTTTCAATAAATGGAAAATTATGCGTCATCGCGCTGTACGTATCAGGTTGCAAAGTAGATTATTGATTGATCACATTTTTATAGCATACTATGTTTTGGAAGTATTGTTTGATCCAAGAATAATACGTATGGTATTTTTACCAAACTAACGACCCAATGATGGCATTTATTTTTGTGATTGCACGTCCAAAGTCCAAGTCATTCATCAAAAGACGCAATATGACTAACGTCACTGTACTATCAGAACATTAAATATTTAAGCTATTTATAAAATCTTATAGAAAAATAACAATCTAGTTTCAATACACTGCCTTAATATTCATAACAAAGAGACGTCCGTAAAATCGTAGCTCCAGTCATAATTATATTTGGCTATTTAAAATAATAATTAAAAGTGGAAAAGAGATGGAAAAACAAACAAATGTACAAGGTGAAGCGACACAAAAGAATAACCTCGAGCGGACGATAACGCGTGTGCCGATAACGAAGTCAAGTAGTTGTAAATGCCAACTCAACACTCGACCTACCTATAACTATCGTTTTTCCACACTGTCTTCCTTCGCAACTCTGTCCCACACCCTGATCAGTGTTGCTTGAATATTGGCAAAAACTCATTCAAAAACTATCGATATATAATTTTTAAAATGGGCGTCGTCACATCACTAATTTTTTTTAAGATTTTTAAAATCTAAGTTAAGTTTATTTGAGTCAGAAAAGGAGTTTCTATGATTTTGATTATAATACGACCGATATAAGAAGGTTTGTCAAGAAACAACAAAATTATTTCGGGGTGCGTCATACTGTGGTCCAAATTGTGTTCACAGTGTCCTGTATTGGTACCTACATAAAGTACTTATCCAACACTGAAGTACAAAATGAAACGTGGCAATCATTTGGTTATTTAAATATTATGGTTAATTTTCACGGCTAATAATCTTTGTAAATTCTACATTAAAGTAATATATTTGTAATATTTACACATAGTTCTTAATATTATAATATTATTTATGTGAAGTAGATCTTCAAAACCAAATATCTCTCATTTGGTAATCTATAGTCAAATGCCACGCCTATCAATCATAAGTTTTATTTGTAGCGAAAATAGAAAAGAGAGTATTATTATGAAATATTTTTTTAGATACCTACTCACAAGGAATCATTTGGTAAGTAAATGTAGCTTGTGTGAATCGGACTAAGCCATGACGTCATGCTGACACTCGGAGGAGTCGGAGGTGAGACACGACAACTGTATTTTGCTGCATACTGCTAAGTGTTGCTAGAACCAAAATATTCTTAACATTTTCTCACCATTTCGTAGGCAGTTGCGTACCCATTGCAATCCAAATGGACGTCGCCTCAATTCGTTTGGACTTCGCGAATTTTGTTTATATCTCCGATAATCGGCATTCAAAACTTTTGTAATCACTTTTAAAAGCTATCCCATCATACAATTATGTAGTGCGTGCATTTATTTATCATCTAAAACTTGTGTCTAATCTATTTTGCTTAGTTTTACTCTGCCCTACGGCTTCAAGCAAATTGATTTCATATTGTTAGATCTTCGAAGTGTAATTTTTTCCTCACGCGTATTGTTAAATCCCACAATTGTTGTTTTAGTAAGTTTATTTCGGTTAAAAGTCGTAATATAATCGTTTCTGTGTAAGTTTTCGGCTAGAATATAAGTCTAATTCGTGGTTGGAACAAAATGGTTTCTTTCTAAAGGTAAGTTGCTACATTCGACGTCGTTAGTTGTTGCGGACAGTATTTTACTGCTCTCTGAAGCGGTAGATAAGCATTAATTACATTTTCATGGTGTATTCATGGTGTGTCTTCGGAATGTTTTGGTTAGGAACAGTGGTTCTTAAGAGTGACATTGACATTTTTTAATTTATTATTTTTTTATCATTTTGTTAGTAAATAAGTTTGTATAGGTCTTAGCAAGAAAGGAGGTCCTATGCAGTTCAATGACACTGAATAATTTGAAGCAGTTGTAGGTATTTGATAAAAAACAACTTGTTATGAATTGTTTCTAAGTTTTATTTTTAATAAAGAGTTGAAAGTGCTTTATGGAGTTCCTATAATGTCTCAAACAAATATCTTAGCATCAAAAGCTGTGTTATGGCCCTACCGTTGTGAGCAGTTCTATTTTAGTCCATGAAAGTTAAACGGCAAGAATTCATGCCCATTGTCCTGACAAAAGTCTGACTGATTTCTTATGACTTTTAATAATTTTCAAATACATCTTTACACAGGACATCAATATTAAGCCAAAAAGAGATCAATGTACTCATTATAAACAACTTTTACTATGGGACCAACAAGGGATAATAAAAAAAATATCTATGTATTTTGCACATTTATCTAGTTGAATTTTGAGACTTCAAGTAACTAAGAATAACATATTTCTATTAATCGCAGTTTCAGAAATGCTCCCATAGTAAAAGTTACTCTCAATTAGCTTTTTTTTGGCTTAGGACCACCATTACATAAAGCCCTGTAATTTGTAGCTCATTGTTTAATTGGCTTTATACAAAGTTATTCATAAAGGGTATGCTAAGCCAAAAAGGGCTCATAGTACTCATCATTATGAACATCTTCTACTATGGGACCAACCCGAAATTCGCGAAAAAAAAATCAGCTGTTCCATAGAAAAATATCGATGACACTCGACAAAATGTATGGAACAGCTGTTTTTTTCGCGAATTTCGAGTTGGTCCCATAGTAGAAGATGTTCATAATGATGAGTACTATGAGCCCTTTTCGGCTTAGCATACCCGTTTCTTTAAATTAAACTGTATTTGGTGGTCTATATCTTTTTCAAAGTTGTACAATTAAACTTATTAGTTAAGTTGTAGTGGTAGGGCTCTTTTGCAGAGCCCGCCTGGGGAAGTACCACACCTTTGCCAGTTATTCCACCGCCAAGCAGTAATGTGCAAACATTACTGTGTTCCGGTTGGAAGGGCATTGTTTCCAGTGAAATTACAGGGCAAATGGGAGATTAAACAACTTATATCTCAGGGTGACGAGCGCAGTGCTGTGCCGCACAGGGTCTTGAATTTTGCGAGTTCAAAATTCTGGGCGGCGCAGACCTGTTTTGGGCAAATGTGACGTTTAACATCAGGCGAGCGATTTGCTTGTCTCGTCCCTCAATTCCATAAAAAAAAAAAAATAATAATAATAATAATAATTTGCGATTCTGGCCTAGTTTTTATTTTTCATATTCTATGTTTAGATATGGGCAGCACTGTCTTGGTAAATATTGTTATGGTGCTATCATTCATTTTATAAACAAACTAGCGACCTGCCCCGGCTTCACACAGGTATATAAAATATAATCTATGTTACTCGCTAATAATGTAGCTTTATGTTGATGAAGTAATTATTTTATCGGTCCAGTGCTTTTTTAGTTTATTCATTACAAACAAACAAATTTTTCCTTTTTAATGCTATTGAGTGATGAGACGAGCAAATCGCTCGCCTGATGTAAACGTCAAGTTTGCCCATAACAGGTCTGCACCACCCAGAATTTTGAACTGTTAGAATTCCAGACCATGTGCTGCACAGCACTGCGCTCGTCACCCTGAGATATAAGATGTTTAATCTCCTATTGATGATGATGACAACTTTTGTTGGCCTAGGTGTATTTGTCATATTTTATTTTTAAACGCTTTGTTATCCAAATAAAATATTTGCCCTGAAATTTTACTGAAAACAATGCTTTTCCAACCGGAACACAGTAATGTTTGCACATTACTGCTTGGCAGTGGAATAACTGGCAACTGGCATTACTGTGTTCCGGTTAAAAGGGCATTGTTTCCAGTGAAATTTCAGGAGATTAAACATGTTATATCTCAGGGTGCTGACCGGAGTGGTATGCCGCGCAGGGTTTTGAATTGCATAAGTTTAAAATTCCGTGTGGTTCACACCTGTTATGGGCAAACGTGACGTTCAACATGAGGCGAGCGATTTGCTCGTCTCGTCACTCAATAGCATAAACAAAATCTTTGTCAAGCTTGTACGAGTTTAAAGTTTACCCTCCATTGTTCCAGTGACCTGCTCGTCGGGATGGCGGTGTGCGAAAGCCAGCTAGCGTCAGGGCTGGCGCGCCTCGCCAGGGAGGGCGCCGAGGACGCGCGCGCCGCCGCAGAGAGGGCCTGTGAGTCTATAGCCAAACCGTATATCTTAGTCCTCACCTGCGCGGTACAGAGGCGCGGGGGTATGACGACAAAGGGGACTGAGGGAGGTGCGGGCGGCGGGTGCGTGTGTATCACACTAAGCACTGCCATAGACATGCCTTTGCCACTAGAGCAGTTGCGCCAGCGGCCCAGAGACTCGCTCCGTTGTTTTAAGGAACTGGGTTGGCTGGGAAATCGTTGGCAAGGGGAAACGCACAATGCACCAGCGAGACGCCAGTGCGGGACCTTTGGCCCCTATTTCGTGTAAGAATAAGACCATTGTCGCGTTCGTTTTTGAATCGGTGGCAAAAATAACATTTTAAAACCAGCCAAGTGCGAGTGTGTTTCGTTGGTTTGGCCGGTTTATCTCCTATTTTCTCCTCTTTTTTTTATTCATAAATAGGCTTGCGTTTGGCCGCCATCTTGTCTGATGGGAAGCAGTGATAAGGCCTACGATGGAGCACGCTTGCCTAGAAGATACCGATTCACTCTCGACTTGAAGACACCCATGTTATAACCATCGAGGAACACCCATTCAGGCAGAGCATTCCTACACGGGGATCAGCTATAGTCACCGCGTTACCAACTGAGTCGTGCGGCCATAAATCATTTCTCCATGTCTATCTCGCTCGCACTTGTGGGTCTTATGGAGCCGTATAGTGATGTGCGTAAGATGGTTATAGGCGCATATCGATAAGAATAAAATCAGATAGAAACAGCAGATAGTATTGTGGCCCCGTTTGTAATGGCCCTACGACTCAGTTGGTAACGCGGTGACTATATTTTGTGGCTCCACCTGAATCTAAGGCAGCACTATCCTCCTGTCTACTCTGAGGTAGTAGGTGTAGGTTCGTGTAATTTAGCACTAATAAACCCGGTTCCTCCTCAGTGCCGGCCGGACTCCCGCTGACGGTGGACTACCGCTCGCCGGTGTCCCACTTCGTCCCTCCCGCTGTGGAACTCTACGCGGCTAGACACAAGCAGGAACAGATCAGCTCCGGTGAGTAAAACTTACTATACTAAGAAAAAAATCCGATAAAAGAATTATGAATTCTTTAAAGTATGGAGCTGTGCAAGTCAGTAGTGAAAAGGCTCTTTTGCAGAGCCCGCCTGGAGAAGTACCACACCTTTGCCAGTTATTCCACCGCCAAGCAGTAATGTGCAAACATTACTGTTCCGGTTGGAAGGGCAGTATCCAGTGAAATTACAGGGCAAATGGGAGATTAAACAACTTATATCTCAGGGTGACGAGCGCAGTGCTGTGCCGCGCAGGGGCTTGAATTCTGTGAGTTCAAAATTCTGGGTGGCGCAGACCTATTATGAGGAAACGTGACGTTTAACATCAGGCGAGCGATTTGCTCGTCTCGTCACTCAATTCCATAAAAAGCATACTTTTTGACGTGCAACGTCTAATAAATCGCTGACCGCCGGCTGCACGCACGAAGTGTCCCGTTACGCTCATTGTGACGTCACGATCGGAGCGAGAACAGTATGCAATCATTTCATCAATGTTTTGTTATGACGTTGTCACGTTAAACTATCGTCCGTAAACCGACTTTATAGAGAAACAATTTTTTTTTCTTAGATTTTTTTTTGGTTTAATTACTAATATGAGAATTATAGGCTACGTTTAAAACTGAATCGTTGCTAAAGTATTTATCATCGTGATTCCAGCGGACTCCAGCGAAACGACCACCCCGGTGAAACGCAAGCGCGGACGGCCTCGCGTTGACAAAACCAGCCCTGAGTACCAAGCCAGCCTCGCCGCTAGGAAACAAGCGAGGGAGATGGGTACGATACGATGCAAACACATACGAATACATACATACACACTAGATAGGTAGATAAATGCAGGGTTGTAAGGAAAAAAGAACATTATTTTTACAAAACAAAAAACAAAAACCGACTTCAAAAGACCGACTATTGAGTTATTCATCTATTTGTCGCGCACGTACTTAATGCAAATTTAAGACTTATATGGTTTTCTCATGGATACCATTATCAGAACTGGACTTAATTGAAATGGGAAGCGTCAGCTTTCTAATAAAAAAAGAATCATCAAAATCGATTCACCCAGTCGAAAGTTATGAGGTAACAAACATAAAAAAAAAATTAAAAAAAAACAGACAGACGAATTGATAACCTCCTCCTTTTTTGAAGTCGGTTAAAAACACATACACTCTAGCCAAACCGTTTATGTTAGTCCTCGCCTGCGCGGTACAGAGGCGCGGGGGAGAGGGCGGCGCGCACTACAAGCAAGCGAGGACTAACATAAACGGTTTGGCTATCGATATACAATATGTCCGGTTTCCGATGTCCGATACTTTAAGAGGTTAAAATGCAATTAATTTTATCGACAAATCACGGATTTTTTTTTATTTTTCTCCATCAATAAAAAAATGGCAGCACTTTAAAAAAAATTGTTAGCGAAGCATAGGTGCTTGTATTAATTTAACAATATCTACCCAAGTAGAAGACTTACAAACACAAAAGTGGTCTCAAATGTTAGTTAATAGTGTAGACAATAAATATAGATTCAAATTTTAATTTTTTAATGTTTCAGTATTATTAAAAACTAGCTTCCGCCCACGGCTTCGCCCGCGTGGACTATACCTCGGGAACCGATAATTTTTCCGGGATGAAATTAATTTATCCCTCTTTTTTGAGAGCATGTAAAAAGCGTCATACAATGGAAGCATCCCTGCTTCTTTTTCAATGGCTCCAAAAAGGTCCGAGGTTTTGGTGACTTTTTAGTCGCTTTGGTAAAAATGTTTTTAGTTTTCGAGTTAATTAGCAGTTCCACCTCGAGGATGTGACTTTTCGAAGGTTTTGGATTTTTTCCGGATGTTGTTTACCCGCCTTAAGTTTAGTACATCTGTAAAGTTTCATTGAGTTAGCATCAAAACAAATTCTTTCTCCGTACTATCTTTACCACGCTATCTCACCCCCACTGGGGTTGATTTTCCAAAAATGGTGAAATAGGTGTTCGTTATTTTTTTAAGCTTCGTATATTTGTAAGGTTTCAATACCGTGGCGTCAAAAACAATGCTTCTCCATACTAACTTTAACACTCTATTTCACCCCTTTAGAGGTTGAATTACAAAAAATCCTTTCTTGGTACACGTTTACTCATCAAGACTATACACTCCATATTTCTAATTTCTACGACCAGCGGTCTAGGCTGTGCGTTGTCTGTCAGTGAGTCATTACAATTCTCTCTCCGTACTATATTTACCACGCCATTTCACCCCTTTAGGGGTTGATTTTCCAAAAATAATGAAACCGGTATCTATTATTTTTTTAGCTTAGTTTTGCAAAGTTAAATAATCGTAGCATTAAAAAAATATATTTCCATACAAACTTTAATACCCCGTTTCACCCCTTTTAGGGTTGACTGTCCAAAAATAATGAAACATGTATCTATTATTTTTTTAGCTTAGTACATCTGCAAAATTAAATGATCATAGCATTAGGAAAAAATATTTTCATACAAACTTTAACACTCCATATTTTAACCCCTTCGGGGGTTGATTTTCAAAAACCAAAAAAATAAGTGTTTATTATTTTTTCTAGCTTAGTATATTGGCAAAGTTTCGTAACCACAGCACCAAAAAAAAATTCTTCATACAAACTTCAATACTCCGTTTCACCCCTTTAGGGGTTGGTTTTTCAAAAATGATGAAATAGGTGTCGATTATTTTTTTAAAGGAGAATGGGCACTTTTGTATGGGCGCCGTCCCCGTGTTGTATCAAGTCGTGACATATGTCATTTGAAAGATGATAATATAAGCTTTCTTTAATTGTATGACTCAACCTTGAATGACGTGCAGGGAAAAAGATATGATCGTTTTTAGATTTAAAAAAATTGCTGATTTTTTGCTTTCTAAAGCTATTATAAGGAATTTTATTAACATGTATGTCAAAAATTACTTATATTATTGAATCCAGGGTTATTCATAAAGGGTACGCAAGGCCGAAAAGGGCTCATAGTAGGCATTATTTTCATTATGAACAACTTTTAATATGGGACCAACCCGAAATTCGGGAAAAATTCAGCTGTTCCATAGAAAAATGTCAATGACACTCGACAAAACGTATGGAACATGTAGAAGTCATTTTGGCAATAGTTTGCAAGAAATAAAGAGTATTAAGAGTGCTATCTGATAAAAGGCATTTTATGTCAGTCGCTATGTATCCAGTAGCTGAATATGCCCTCTCTGAAAAACATGGAAAAGCTAGTCGTTTCCATTAGCTTTGTAGGTACAAAGCTTTCACCAGGGTTTGGCATAAAGGCCTTATAAGCAAGCTCCCTTTGTTTGGCTTGTTCACTTGGTTTGTTGCATGGATATCGAACTTCCAGCGGGATTATTTGATTCGAGCAGTGGTCATTGGTGGTTCTTTATCTGATTTAAAAGATATCAAGGCCGGTGTTCTCCAGGGGTCGGTGCTCTCCACAACGCTTTTCTTTGTTCACAATAATTATCTGCTAAAGCCTGGTGTTTTTGGGTACGCAGACGACAAACCGTTGCCGTTGCATATCCGACGCGCGGTTCAGCGGATGAAAAATCCAGCCTCCGAGAGAAGCCATGGTCAAGCGCATAAGCTTGTCTCCTGGCAGTTTTCGATTGAGGCGGTACTAACCTGGTTAAGTTTGATGCGTATTATGACATTTTATTGAATAATAAAGCAATACCGTAACAGTAAAAACACGAGTTTTTGCAATGGGTATCGTTTAAGATACACGTTCGAAAGTAGTGTTACTGATGGATAGTCAATTATGGATAGTTTTTTTTGAGACTGGGGGAAACCTTAAGAAAATAACCGGCTGCGTTGGGGGACAACCGGGTCAAGGGGGTTTTCGTGGGGTTATACCTACTAAAACTACTTCTGTTACCATCCTCTGTCGGTGGTGATATGAGCGCTTCCTCATGTTTTCGATAGTCTCTCAGATGTGAGTGGTAAGATCACCAGTAGACCAGTTTCAGCAAAATCCGTACTGCCAGTCACTTACGAGGTCTTACAGGTTCTCTGTACGCCAGGAGCTTGTTCCATAGTATGTTGTCTTGCAGAGTATGAATATGATCGGGGTAGGCATGTAGTCAGATTCAGCACGACTACCGTTCTCAATAAATACAATTCTCAATAAGATTTCTTAATTATTTTCTAGAACATCAATAATGTCGAAACAGCCGATTTTATCGATAGTAGGTACCTCACACCGTTAGCAGTATTGTGATGTTTGAGCCAAATTCATGGCTGGCTCTACAAAGAAGGCCTAAATTGACCACTATTTTCAAAGTCAAAAGCATTTAAAAAGTAAAAATCTTTGCATTTAGTCTATGATTGCTCTCTGCTCTATGCCTTTACTCTAATCTGTAACCATTATTTAAAGTTTATCTCGCTCGCTTTTATATTGTCTTGGCAAAGGGAGAGATAATTAAAAAAACAAACTAGTTTGACGAAAGGTTCGGGCTTTTAACTCTTCGACAAGACAACTTATAATCTTAATCAGACTTCAATTACAGGTAAGTTCGCTTAATTTTTCAAATATTGATAATAATTAATAAATCGATATTATATTAAGGCATTATTCAGACAAAAACTGTCGATAATCAGCAATGTAAGGATTTTGGCATGTGCCAGTATAAAATTAAAATAATTACAACTATATAAACGTTTATAAATAAACTATTATTATCTAATTGTTTTATGGGAGTGATAAAATAGTCACAGAAAATGCATACACGATAATAAAATTCGATAAAATAGTTTTATAAAACAAAAAAAACAGCACTTTTTGGAATCTAAAAACCGTCATATCTTTTTCCCTGCACGTCACTCGGGGTTGGTGTCATATAATTAAATAATGCTATTGTTATGCTCTTTCGAATGACATATGTCATGACTTGATACAACACCGGGGACGAAGTGCCCATCATCCTTTAGTATATTCGCAAAGTTTAATAATCGTAGCATTAAGAAAAATATTTTTTTCATACAAACTAAAACACCCCTTTTACCCCCTTAGGGGTTGAATTGGGTAAATTCCTTTCTTAGTGTGCGTCCGCTTTTTGATATAAAACTTTTGTCCAAATTTGACGTTTGTAGCTTAAGCGGTTTAGGCTGTGCGTTGATCTGTTGATTTTGATGCGTTGATTCAACCATTCAACACTCTGTTTAACCCTTTTAGGGGTTGATTTTCCAAAAATAATGAAACAAGTATCTAAAATTTTTTTATAGTTTAGTACAATTGCAAAGTTAAATTATCGTATTATTAGGAAAAAAATATTTTTAAACAAACTTCGATACTCCATTTCACCCCTTTAGGGGTTGATTTTCAAAAAACAAAAAAATAAGTGTCTAATATTTTCTTAAGCTTAGTAAGTATATTTGCAAAGTTTCATAACCACAGCATTAAAAAAAATCTTCATACAAACTTTATTGCTCCGTTTCACCCCTTTAGGGGTTGATTTTTCAAAAATGATGAAATAGGTGTCGATTATTTTTTTAAATTTAGTATATTCGCAAAGTTTGATAATCGTAGCATTAAGAAAAAAAATTTTTTCATACAAACTTAAACACAATTTTTCACCCTCTTAAGGGTTGAATTGGGCAGATTCCTTTCTTAGTGTGCGTCCGCTTTTTGTTATAAAACTTTTGTCCAAATTTGACGTTTGTAGCTTAAGCGGTTTAGGCTGTGCGTTGATCTGTTGATTTTGATGCGTTGATTCAACACTCTGTTTAACCCTTTAGGGGTTGATTTTCCAAAAATAATGAAACAGGTATCTAATATTTTTTTTAGTTTAGTACAATTGCAAAGTTAAATTATCGTATTATTAGGAAAAAAATATTTTTAAACAAACTTCGATACTCCATTTATTATCACCCCTTTAGGGGTTGATTTTCAAAAAACAAAAAAATAAGTGTCTAATATTTTCTTAAGCTTAGTAAGTATATTTGCAAAGTTTCATAACCACAGCATTAAAAAAAATCTTCATACAAACTTTATTGCTCCGTTTCACCCCTTTATGGGTTGATTTTTCAAAAATGATGAAATAGGTGTCGATTATTTTTTTAACTTTAGTATATTCGCAAAGTTTGATAATCGTAGCATTAAGAAAAATATTTTTTTCATACAAACTTTAACACCCCTTTTCACCCCTTTAGGGGTTGAGTTGGGCACATTCCTTTCTTAATGTGCGTCCGCTTTTCGATATAAAACTTTTGTCCAAATTTGACGTTTGTAGCTTAAGCGGTTTAGGCTGTGCGTTGATCTGTTGATGTTGATGCGTTGATTCAACACTCTGTTTAACCCTTTCAGGGGTTGATTTTCAAAAAATAATGAAACAGGTATCTAATAATTTTTTTAGCTTAGTACAATTGCAAAGTCAAATAATCGTAGTATTAGGAAAAGAATATTTTTATACAAACTTCAACACTCCGTTTAACCCCTTTAGGGGTTGATTTTCAGAAAACAAAAAAATAAGTGTCAATTCTTTTTTTTAGCTTAGTATATCTGCAAAGTTTCGTAGCCACAGTATCAAAAAAAAAATCTCCATACAAACTTCAATACTCCGTTTCACCCCTTTAGGGGTTGATTTTCAAAAAACAAAAAAATAAGTGTCAATTATTTTCTTAAGCTTAGTATATTTGCAAAGTTTCATAACCACAGGATTAAAAAAAAAATCTTCATACAAACTTTATTGCTCCGTTTCACCCCTTTAGGGGTTGATTTTTAAAAAATGTTGAAATAGGTGTCAATTATTTTTTTAACTTTAGTATATTCGCAAAGTTTGATAATTGTAGCATTAAGAAAAATATTTTTTTCATACAAACTTAAACACCCCTTTTCACCCTCTTAGGGGTTGAATTGGGCAAATTCCTTTCTTAGTGTGCGTCCGCTTTTTGATATTAAACTTTTGTCCAAATTTGAAGTTTGTAGCTTAAGCGGTTTAGGCTGTGCGTTGATCTGTCAGTCAGTCACGACCTTCACTTTTATATATATTGATAATTTTTGAAAAAAATTAATTGGACAACAAATTGATGTTTTTTTCAGATTATTAGTTTAAAAAAAAAACCAATGTGTTAACCAATTTTATTTATTTATTTTTTTAATAATACAGGATATTTGCTATAAATGTACATTTAAATCTTAACTGTGAGTTAGATAGTTTAGGAGCTATGACAGTGTAAACATACGTACTTGAAAAGCGCGCATACCCCAGCAAATGAAATAAAACAAAAAAAATAAAATAAGAGATAATGAGAAAAATAAAAAAAAGTCCGTGATTTGTCGATAAAATTAATTGCATTTTCACCCCTTAAAGTATCGGACATCGGAAACCGGACATATTGTATATCGATAGCCAAACCGTTTATGTTAGTCCTCGCTTGCTTGTAGTGCGCGCCGCCCCCTCTCCCCCGCGCCTCTGTACCGCGCAGGCGAGGACTAACAAACGGTTTGGCTATAGATATATAGATAAATGCAAGGTTGGTAGAAAAAGGTTCACTAAGCTGATAAAAGCTCATGGTACTCATCATTATGAACAACTTTTACTATGGGACTAAAACGGAATTCGCGGAAAAATAAACAGCTGTTTCACACTGTCGAGTGTCGTCTTTTTCTATGGAATAGCTAATTTATTGAATCAGGCGTTACTTCGCGGAAGTTCATCTTAACACTTTGACTGCGGGAAACACATATCTTGTGTTTTCCTTTGTGCGACGCGAGTGCGGCTGCACACGCCAGGCGCGTAAAAGACAACGCATTTGACTATTAGCCGCACCTAAGGCAAACGCATGTGATTATTAGCCGCAGTTAAAGTGTTAAAATAACTAAGTTCTAGTGCATTTCCGTATTCAATAAAAGTCCCTAAGCAATTAAGGCTTTCCGCCTTTTAAAGGCATTCTAGGAATATAGCCCGGTCACATTATCTCGAGACCTCGCTGGAATGCGAACCTCCCGCCCCGTTCTCCTTTCACCTCCCCGCGCTCGCCACGGCGCGTCAGTACGGTTAGCACTTTCGTTGCCGATACGCGTCGACTTGTTTTCGTGGTATATTTTTAAACATTTCATTGTTACGTTTGGACTTTTACGACGACGCCAGGTCTCGAGATAATGTGACCGGGTTACACATTTGAAATTAGTTTTTTTTTATGGAATAGCCTTTTTTTTTGCGAATTCTGAGTTGGTCCCATAGTAAAAGTTGTTCATAATGATGAGTACTATAAGTACTTTTCGGCTTAGCATACCCTTTCTGTTTAACCCTGTATGCGTGTGTTTAAAAGGTATACTAAGCTGAAAATATCTCATAGTGTGAGACCAACCCTGAAGTCGCAGAAAACAAAAACATTATTTTTACAAAACAAAAAACAAAAACCGACTTCAAGAGACCGACTATTGAGTTATTCATCTATTTGTCGCGCACGTACTTAATGCAAATTTAAGACTTATATGGTTTTCTCATGGATACCATTATCAGAACTGGACTAAATCGAAATGGGACCAAATGGGAAGCGTCAGCTTTCTAATAAAAAAATAATCATCAAAATCGATTCACCCAGTCAAAAGTTATGAGGTAACAAACTTAAAAAAAATAATTAAAAAAAAAAAACATACAGACGAATTGATAACCTCCTCCTTTTTTGAAGTCGATTAAAAATCTGTTGTTCTATGAAAATGTCAATGACACTCGACAAAATGTATGGAACAGCTGTTTTCGCGACTTCAATGTTGGTCCCATAGTAAAAGTTGTTCATAATGATGAGTACTATGAGCCCTTTTCGGCTTAGCATACCCTTTACAACTAAGATCAAGTATACCAGGCATAGACTATCAGTATTTGCCAACTAGAACAGAAAATCTACATTTTAATAGTAATAGTATGAAATATGCATGAGTTGTTTAAATCGAAGCATACTTAGGGTGGATTCGACCAAACTTGTATAAGTCTTAACCTGGGAATAAAATCACTAATTACTCTGGAGTAAGAGAAATTTTCGTTTTACCAAATCTTAATCCAGGAATAACTGTCTATCCGAGAGTAAATCGTTACACCACCAAATTTCATGGAGTAAACAAGTTATACCGGAGTATTTTAATGGCGGCCGCTACGTTAACAGCTGTTTTCGTTTCGACCCTCTATTGAAAAAGTGGAATATTAGGTTATTTCACAGTTTTGCGTTGCGTTTTATACCTACCTATATACCTAAGTACCAAACTTATTTTTGTATTAATTGTTAGAATCATAAAATTCCGTAAAATGCAGCGTTTACGAAACATGATAGAAGATTCTGACAGTGATGAAGATTATATTCCAAGGCGTCCACGATGGATTAGAGAAAGGAACAATTACTTCGATAACTATGATGACCGTGACTTTGCCATGAGGTTTCGATTGTCCAAAGAAGCAACCTTGTGTCTTTTATCCAAAATCGAGCATCATCTGGAATATGCATCAAACAGGTACTATGTTTGTACGTAGGTACCTACCTACTTTCATAGGCAACTTCTCTTCTGAGCCGCCATGTGTCGTGCTCAAGGATTTAAATATAATATACTGTAATATTAGTACCACCTACCTATAATAATAAGTATTTACACCTACCTAACCTTTTTTTCTTTCAGAAATTTCTCAATATCTCCAGTAAATCAGTTGTTAGCCACTTTGCGATTTTTTGCAACAAACTGGACACAAACAAGCATTGGAGACTACTGTGGTCTAAGTACTGCAACAGCAAATAAAATTGTACACAGAGTTAGTGCTGCAATAGCTTCGTTGCATAAAGAATATATAAAATTTCCTGAATCACCTCAAGAAATAAGACATGAGCAAGATGAGTTCTACAAGATAGCTCGTTTCCCAAGAGTCGTTGGAGCCATGGACTGCACCCACATTCGCCTCACATTTGTACCCCTGAGGCTAGAAGTAGGTGGAGAACAAGCTGAGACATTTAGAAATAGGAAAGGATACTACTCCATCAATGTTCAAACCATATGCAATGCCAATTTAGAAATAACAGACATAGTTGCTAGATGGCCAGGAGCAACTCATGACAGCACTATATTTAATAATAGCGTCCGAAAAGCGCATTTTGAGACTGGTCGCTATGGCAATGCATTATTAGTGGTGGATGGAGGATATGCTGCAAAGTTTTATACCATGACTCCGTTAGAAACCCCAAGGACACCAGCCGAACACCTGTACAATGAGTCTCAAATCCGCACAAGGAATCCTGTAGAAAGATCCTATGGTGTATGGAAAAGACGATTCCCAGTGATGGCTCTTGGGATGAGAATAAAATTAGAAAAAGCACTAACTGTAATCATCGCTACAGCAGTACTTCACAATATGTTGCGCAGGAGAGGAGAACAACTTCCACCTGATGATCCAGAAGTGCAATTACCAGCTCCATGGAATGAACTTTTAGAACTTGGCCAAATACAGAGCTCAGAATTAGCTCAGCAAACCAGCGGTCACTTTGCACGCAATATGTTGATAGCAAGTTATTTCCATAGTTTATTGTAGTATTAGTATTAGTCTAGCAGGTCTAGCTAATCGCAGTGATTTCAATTCATGCATTTGACATTTTATAAAAATAATTTAAAAAAATAAAAAACATTGATACATTTTGTTGTACTTTTATTTATGTTTCATCAACTGGTATTTCTTCAGTTTTAAGTCCAAGAATAAAATACGGGTCTTTATTTTTTCTTGTTTTAATTGCTCTCTTTTTATTTGTAAATCGAGCTTGTGTAATTCTCTAAAATTTAAATTTTCTTGTTCAGCAACTCTCTTCTGGACATTGATTGCTTCAATTTTCTTTTCATGCAATTTTTGCAATGAGGATGATGAAGCAGTATATGTAGGTCGCCTTCTTGAAATCCAAGATTTTTTTAATTTTTGTTCTTGGTCATTATTACCGACCTGAAGAGGTGCAGAAACAGGGGTTCTTAACAGCTTGGGTGTGTAATCACTCCAATCCTGAAATAAAGAACTAAATTAGATTTGCTAGATAGATTATCTGCATAATCACATTTTATCTCATAACAAATGGTAGACTTTGTTTTACTTTAAATCAGCACTTTTTACAGTAGTTATAAGACACCAAAACTATTTATTTATATGTAAAAATATTTTAGGTGAGACTACTTAATATGTGTGAATGCTGCGCACTGTGATAATTTTCAAGCTTATAATATATTATTATTAGGAACAAATACATAGGGGCCTGGAGCACTGCAAGGCGCCTTGAGTAGCTTGTGTGATGAATTTGGAAATTATCTTTAATATTTTATCTAATTTTACCTGTATTATGTGATCGTCAACTTTGGTCTCTTGAATCACTTCCATGCCAGTTTCAGGTTCTGTAATCAAATATAACAATTACAAAATTGACAGTTAAATCTAAACTGCATTTAGTGCTAATAGACTCAAGAGGTCAGAGATCAACCTAAGTTTGAACTCGGTGTCTTCAGCTTTGAAGGTAAGCATTCCTCAAGGCGGCAATCACTGCTTATATTATTTATAATCTATAATTATATTTAAAAGGTCATAATTATTTCTTCCCAAAGAGGGTCGGTGTCAGGCAGGCGGCTGGCTGTAAAACCTAAGCCTAAGTGAGTGAACTTATTAAAATTAAGACACTGATATAACTGTACCAACCCTACTTGAGTGGTATAAGGGTAGGAAGAAGAATTAATATCTTATCTCCATAATGCTTAACCAAACTAAAGAAGAAAACTACTAACCTTCAACACAAAATTCCGGCTCCTCGGGCAAAATATCTTGAACCTCGGCAAAGGATTGAATTTCTGGGTTTTCCGGGGCAACGCTATCGCTGTCAAAAGGGTTGAAAAGCCCAACAGCACTTGTTTTAATCAAAGATATAATTTTTGATTGCATGGGGTCTTCCTTTTTGGGATTTGCTGGTCCGCCACCTAAAAATAATACAATAATTATGATTAGATAATCTTAAATTGCATAATTAGCACGAGAAACACAAACAAGGTAAATAGGACAAAAAACTAACCTGTTTGGATTCTATGCATCCTGTTGTAGGACTCTTCTTTTTTAGCATTTTTTTTCATATAATCCCACTGATTTTTTAGAATTTGGGCAGAACGCGAGCAGTGTATAGTTTGACTGTTGTATTCCTGGGCTATTATTTCCCATTCAGCCAGCTTTTGTTTCATTGTTACACCATCGGTTTTTTTATTTTCAATTATGCCGAAATGTTTTTCCACAAGTTCAGTTAGCAAAATTTTTTCTGCCACCAACCAATTTGGGCTACGTTTTCGTTTTTGTATAGACATTTTTTAATCACCACGTGTCACAACAATGAAATAAACAAAGCAAACAAACAAAATCTAGCTAGTTAGTCGTACTATGTCGAAAGAGAATTTTGAATTTAATACTTTTTAACTGTAATGAAAATTTTGTCAATGACATTTGATGACAGATGACACCATTATAACCCGGCAAAATTATACGCTTACTAAAATTTTGAGTTGTGTTTTAACAACAATGACATTTCGATATTAGTCGGCTTACATATTCGTTCATCATTCATTCATTATCTTTTGAGTAACAATACCCAGTATTGGCTACTCTACACTTGCGATGGAAAAACGCAAATGAAGTTATCTGGGAGTAAGATCGAAGAGTAAATTTTTTCCAGGGTTAGTTACTCTGGAGTAATGAAGTATTTGGTCGAATCCACCCTAAGTCATTTAGCTTATATAACGATCTTATATCTACGATTTCTGCTAACATTTTTTTTAAATAAATGTTTTTTTAAAGTTTTGCAAATACCATCTATCGGCGGTTTTAGTAAGCTTGTTTCAATGCTAGCGCTCTGGAAGACGGTCAGTTCAAAGTTTAATCGCTAGATGGCTCTTTTTACAATAAAATTATACCACAGCGTATTAAGGGTACTACAGTATCCATGGACGTATGTCGGCAGAAATCGCAAGAGTAAGGTAGCTTTTGAATTTTTTAAGGCGGATTTTTTTGATAGTGTTTTTTAATCCGGTGACGTTTAAATTAAAAAGCGGCTGCTAGCCTGGGAATGACATTTCTAATTTTTTTTTATTCTATATACAGATTATATTATGCAGAAATGTCATTCCTATACATTTTTTTACTTTTCTAAGAATATAGTATTTTTTTAGAAGGGGGGTATTGAACTGGGTAAAACACTATGTCCAGGGTTTTTTAGGGGGGGGGGGGAGAATTAGGTAGGGATTTTTATAGAAATAAAATGCTTTAATCGTGGCTCAGGGGGGAGGTAATTGCATGTGTAACCCTCTCTGTGTCAGTACGTAAACGATCCCAAAACACTGGCCTATCGCTAGATTGAAACACTATCAAAATGAATCAAGCCGTTTACTAGTATTTTTGTAGCTATATTACAGTAGTTAGTATATAATGTTAGTTATGTATTGTCGAGAATATTTCTATATTGCTGAAGATCGCAGATTATCTCTTTGTGTGACGCAATGTATGGATGGCCCCTACTGGGTTGATTTCACGTAACGAGTACAGTGGCGAGACAGTGCCCTCGGCCGAGTACTCGGTTTGTATAAACAGTTTGACGAGGCGAGACAGTCTAAAACCATGATTAGTTTGCTCGGCCGAGTGTGCCCGTTTACTGTCTCGCCACTGTACTCGCTACGTGTAAACCCATAATGTCGTATTTAGTTTATTTTGTCCAGTATTTAGTAATATTGTTTTGTCCGCAACCGCCTGTAGCTGAATGAAGCGCCACGGGACGTCAGCGAGAAATATATTAACAAAATCAATCAGAATTTCGAAATCTTGATATAAATCAATGATCAAGGGTTTTTAATGATTCGAGTTATATCTAGACTTTTATTATACACCCTTTCCTTTCCACCAACTCTCCTCACCTTTCTTTCATAAATTCCTTTTACAAAAAACTCCCTATTTCTCCACTCATCTTTTCGCTTCTATTTGACTTCTCACCTCTCTCGGTGTATTCGAATCACTGTCGATCTACCCTCTCCCACTCATTCTTTTCTCTGAGGTTTATTTATGTCCCATTTCCTTGTCTTTTTGTTGTCCCTTATCAGCCTCCATTTTAAGCTTTCTAAACACTAAAAAATTTTATACTACCCTCATTTTCGTTATTTTTTTTCATTTTTTCTTTTCCTATATCAACCTCGATTTGGTTACCATTTGTTTCTCCTTCCTCTCTTTCTCTCGGTGTATTCGAATCACCGTCGATCTACCCTCTCCCACTTCCTTTTCTTTCAATTTTACCTTCGTACCTGTCATGTCTCGCGATTTTCGATCTACCCTCGCTTTTCAATTTTGACCTCGTATCAAGTGTCACGATTGTCGATCTACCCTCGCTGGCGTCCCGTGGCTCACGCATGTGTCACGCAGCGGCGATGGCGCGGCGCGGGGCGGGCGGGGGCGGGGGCGGGGAGCCCGGCCCGAAGCGGAAACGTGGGCGGCCGAGGCTCGACAAGACCAGTCCGGAGTACCTCGCCAGGAAACGCGCGAGGGAACTCGGTACGTACCAGAGAGGATGGGAAACGTACTAACAATTGCAATAACAAAAAATAATTACTAACGAATTTAGTTGTTCTTTTATTCCACATATTGTATAGGGTTGGAATGACGCCAGAAATATAATAAATTGATTTAATTTTTTGTTTATTTCTTTACTTTTTATTTTACAAAAGAAAACACAACTTTTTTTCTAAAAAGTATCTTAAAGTTTAAGAAAAAAAAAACTCGGTTCGACAAGACTCTTTCGGAGTACCTCGCCTGGAAACGCGCGAGGGAAGCTCGGTATGTCAAGGACGGGAAATAAATAAAAGTTTTAAAAATTAAATTTTAATTTAAATTAAAATTGTAAAGTAACAAAATTTTAAATTTTAATGAAATAAAAAAAAAACTATTTTGAAAAATATTTAAAAAAAGTAAAACTTTTTTTTCTGTGACGAAGATAATCTCGAGCCCCAAGGTACCTGCATCATTTTTATTTAGGTTTTTTTTATGCCTTTAGCCTAATTGCCTTTTAATAAAATTAGTAAGTAGAGCATGCTGTAGTTTTAGTGTTGGCTTTGGTCCTTATTTAGGTGATTTTGGTGCCGATTCTGTTGAAATATTTACTAAACTAAATCCAAGTTTAATTTTGATATTTTATTGAATCAAAAATTTATTTTTTTGTTTGTTTCTTAAGATGATTTTCATGAAAACTTAACCAAGATTGAATCCAACCAGTTTTTTGATTTGGAATTTTGGTTTTGAATTTGAAATAAATAAATTAGATAATTACTTTTAACAAACGAAGACGAACGAACGTAGAAAAACGAAACGCTTTTGAGTGTATTTAACAACTGTTCACTTTTAACCATTTTTAACCGACTTCAAAAAAGGAGGAGGTTATCAATTCGACTGTATGTTTTTTTTTATGTTTGTTACCTCATAACTTTTGACTGGGTTAATCGATTTTGATGATTCTTTTTTTATTAGAAAGCTGACGCTTCCCATTTGGTCCCATTTCAATTTAGTCCAGTTCTGATAATGGTATCCATGAGAAAACCATATAAGTCTTAAATTTGCATTAAGTACGTGCGCGACAAATAGATGAATAACTCAATAGTCGGTCTCATGAAGTCGGTTTTTGTTTTCTTGGTTTGTAAAAATAATTATCTTAAATTTTGGATGTTTTTTTCGGTTACAATGGCTGTAAATCATTTAGTCACCTAACTAGGGATCAGGCTAAAATTTAGAGCATGACATTTGAAATTTACTCTCAAATTATATTTGAAATTCCATTTCTGAACTTTAGTTAGAATTCAGAGCCGTCAACAGCTTGACGTCGATTTTGTTCTATCATAAACTAAACTAAATTTGACAGCACTTAAATTATTGCCGTCCCTTGCAATAATTTAAGTGCTGTCAAACATATTAAAATGAAAAGAGAGGCAGATAATTTTAGTTCAGTCAACCTGGTTTAGTTTAGCAAGTTGTATGACAGAATTGACGCTTTGAGCGAGTGAGAGCGCGAAAACCGTGACATCACTCTAAACCGTCGATAAAATTATTTTAACTTTTCTATAGAGGTAGGAAAATAAACTTCAAACAAAAGCATAAAAACTATAAATGTTAACAAAATACTAATTTAATTTTTTTAATATTTTATGATAAAAAAGAGAATAAAAAAATGTTGGTAATATACAGGATCAACTTTAAAACACTGAATACCTTTTGCAGGCGTCTTCTATACATTGATACAAGCAACTTTCGAAAATTCATAAAAAAACTGTTCCATACATTTTGTCCGAGGTCAACGAACTTTTTGTATGGAACAGCTGATTTTACACGCTTTTTATTTTATTTTTTACAACAAACTAGAAATGCGTTTGGCCACAATCTCACCTGATGGGAAGCGACGATGTGGTCGAAGATGTATTACGCTTGAGTAGGAAATACCTATTCACTCTACTTTTAAATAACCCTGGGTTGTACTTTTTCGGGAAGACAGACGCCGGCAATGAGTTCCGTACCTCTGCCTTATTAGCTTCACCTGTATGTTTGTAACCGACTTCTTTAAGCGCGTTTTTGACCCACTTTAAACGGTCAGATTTCGTTCAAACTTTGTAGATATATCGAGGACCGATGACAATACACTAAACAAAGCGTGTTTTTTAGTTTTTCTTAACTATTAATTATTTATGTGAATTTTCGAAAGGCGTAGAACAGAATTGGTTTGGTTCAAGTGTCTCAGGCTGCCTGAAGTCTTCAGTGTTTTGAGTTGACTCTGTATAAACATATTTTTCTTTTAATTAATTTGTTTGTTAATAATATTACTTTCAGAAGCGTTAGAGCGGAAGGCGAAAAGGGAATACAAACGAAGGTCGGCTGTCGGTGAGTTTTGAGTCTTTAACAGGGCTATAAGGAAAAGGTATGCTAAGCCGAAAGGGCTCGTAGTACTCATCATTATGAACAACTTTTACTAAAAGAACCAACTCTGAAATCGCGCAAAAACAGCTGTTCCATATAAAAATAACAAAATACAAAATGTATGGAAAGCTGACATTTTTTCGCGATTTTAGTTTTGGTCCCATAGTAAAAGTTGTTCATAATGATGAGTACTATGAGCCCTTTTCAGCTTAGTATACCCTTTCCTTATAGCCCTGTGTACATTGGAAAAGAGCTGTAAATAACGCACTTCTTGGACTGGAATTTCACTGTACCGCGCCGTAACAACATTTTGACCAACCTCACAAAAAGGAGGTTCTCTATTCAACTGGTTTTTGTTGTATTTTTTGCAGTCTTCGCTCATTGCGAACCGATTTTAATAGTTATTTTTCTATTGAAAAAACTTAATAAAAATATATATATGGAATTAAATTTAAAAACCGGTTATCTACAAACAACTAAACAGATTTTCGTGAAACATAGCTAAAAACACTCCCGATTAATTCACCTTTCAAACAACAAGAACATTATTTTTACTAAACAAAAACCGACTTCAAGAGACCGACTATTGAGTTATTCATCTATTTGTCGCGCACGTACTTAATGCAAATTTAAGACTTATATGGTTTTCTCATGGATACCATTATCAGAACTGGACTAAATTGAAATGGGACCAAATGGGAAGCGTCAGCTTTCTAATAAAAAAAGAATCATCAAAATCGATTCACCCAGTCAAAAGTTATGAGGTAACAAACATAAAAAAAAAATTAAAAAAAACACATACAGACGAATTGATAACCGCCTCCTTTTTTGAAGTCGGTTAAAAAACAAAATCAAAATCGGTTCATCCGTTCAGGAGGTACGATGCTACGGACAGACATACAGACGTCAAACTTATGACACCCCGTCGTTTTTACGTCTGGGGTTAAAAAGAAACAGTCGTATATCTGTCTCGTTTCCGCACATCAAAAACAGTTGAGAAAATGTTGTCACGGCGCGTGTCATGGGTTGATTCCACGTAACGATTACAGTAGCGAGACAATGCCCTCAGCCGTATACTCGGTTCGTGGAAACATTTTGACGAGACGAGACAGTCACTAGAACCATGATTTGCTTTCTCGGCCGAGTGTGCCATTTACTGTCTCGACACTACTCGTTACATGTAATCAACCAGTGTATCTAGCACAACTTTGACGTTAACTTACGTAGCGAGTTTTCGATAGAAAAGTGTACGCCATTTACGCCCGTCAGTGCGCTGTTGACAGGCGTAAATGGCATACACTTTTCTATCGAAAACTCGCTACGTAAGTTTACGTCGTAGTTGTGCTAGGCCTACTGGTTTGCTGAGTGAGAAAGAGAACTGTAACCCAAGCTATCTCTCTATCATACACATGAAAAAAGCAAAACTCTGGGACTTATTTAAAAGCGTGCTTAAAGTTAACCATTGCTTAAAATTGTTAGTCTTTTCGCACGGGACATTTATGACTTAACGAATTTTACAAATTTTACATTTGACTTAATTTTGTTTTATTCGATTATTTATACTAATTTAATAATTTAATTTAATTGTATACTGATTTTATTTGAATTATTACGTTATAGTAAGACTTACTATTATGGACGTGTAATTTGACATTTTATGGAATAAATATAATACAATACATTTCATGTCAGCGAGTTGTCAGTGTTTTAATCAGGGACTACCTTTAAGCAGGCGTTATAAGTGACTTTAGTGTGGTGTTCAATTGTTCATAACCACGGAATATCGCAAGTAGTTGGAATGGTCGTATCTCATCCCGGCCCTATGCCAATTATCCCCTTTCGGCCGCCTATGTAACTGTGTTTTGTAACCGGTTACTCCATCTCCAAAATATTTTTTTTCAATGGATAAAGTGTTAGAAAGAAAGGACATGCTAAGTCAAAAACGGTTCATAGTACTCATCATTTTGAACAACTTTTACTATGGGACCGACCCTGAAATCGAGAAAAATGAGCAGGTCTATAAAATAACAAAATAGTTAAAAAATACTAAAAAACACGCATTGTCATCGGTCTTCGACAGATTCAGATTCAGAAATATTTATTGAACAACTGATACATTGTAATTTATAAGCTAGATGTTAGTGCATTAGTTGAAATTGTCAGTTTACCCACATCGGGCATTCAGTATGTACACAGTCAAATAGTTTTAGTAGTTTAAAAAAATAGAAAGTTTGAAGTTAGTGTGCAAAGTTTGAATTAAATCTGATCGTTCAAAGTAGGGCAAAATCGAGACCAAAAGGGTCGGTTACAAACATACAGGTGAAACCAAGAAAAGTGCGTCAACAAGAACATTATTTTTACAAAACAAAAAACAAAAACCGACTTCAAGGCCTATTACGCACTGTCGACTTGTCGCCGGCGACCGGCAGTCGCTTGTGCGTCGCCACGTCGCGGCGAGTCGCCCAGCCGCTTGGGCGACCGACGACCGACCAAGTGCGTAAACACCTATTTAAACTGTAGTAAGTCACAGTCGCTAGCGACCGAGTCGCCGGCGACAAGTCGACAGTGCGTAATAGGCCCAAAAGACCGACTATTGAGTTATTCATCTATTTGTCGCGCACGTACATGGAAATTTAAGACTTATATGGTTTTCTCATAGATACCATTATCAGAACTGGACTAAATTGAAATGGGACCAAATGGGAAGCGTCAGCTTTCTAATAAAAAAAGAATCATCAAAATCGATTCACCCAGTCAAAAGTTATGAGGTAACAAATATATAAAAAAAAAAAAAAAAACTTACAGACGAATTGATAACCTCCTCCTTTTTTGAAGTCGGTTAAAAATGTCAATGACATTTGACAAAATCTATATAACAGCTTTTCTTTTCTTTCACGATTTCAAAGTTGGTCCTATTGTAATAGTTGTTCATAATGATGAGTACTATGAGCCCTTTTCGGTTTAGCAAACCCTTTTATAGCCATGGGTTGGCTATCCCAGCTACTGATGTTCCGTTCACATCACACATGCAAGTGTGTAGTGTGTGTTGGAGTGATTAACCGCACTCACTAACTCACGTTGGGTTCATGTTTTGGCAAATTTGTATTTTGGAAATTAAATTTTTTTTTTTACTAATAAGTGTTTTTAAAATACCTCGCACTAGATGGCAGCACTGAGACGTCACATTCACATTCACGTCCACATCCAAACAAAGGTAAATAATAAATATGTACTAAAATATTTCTAGAAACAAGCTTTTATTGCATTGTCATCGGAGTTACACTTATACCAAATTTCAGCTCAATCGGACATCGGGAAGTGGTTCAAAATTCAGTTCCAAGATTTGACTACTTACTGACTTGTTGAATAAAAGCTTGTAAAGGATCGTCCGTTAATCACGTGAGGCTCGGGGGGAAGGGGTTCCAGAAAACATCACGAAATATCACGAGAGGGAGAGGGGGTGTCGAGAAATATCACGTGTATTTATTTTGTCGTTATTTGTACAAAAACAAAGTACACGTGCGTGATATTAGCGGGTGGAGGGGTGGGGGAGCAATTTATAACCTCACCATGTATCACCAGGGGAGAGGGGCTTCAAAAATGTTGTTAAAAAACTTCACGTGATTAATGGACGGCCCCTAAAAAAGATAGTATTGCCATAACCAAAATTACACTTGCCAAATAGTGAACAAAAACGCTTTGTATTAACATCACTCGTATATAACATGATATTTTCACCGCTTTAGCGAGACCCATCATGAAAACTAAACCGCCGCCGAACAAACCAAACACGGCAACCATCAACAGCTTGGCTAACCGACAACAAATAGCAAACAGAAACATGACCAACAAAACGGTAACCAACAAGCGGCCGGCGCCGCGCGCGACGAAAAGATTGCCACCCGTCAAAAATAAAATCGCCGCACGGAAATTACCCCAAAAATCGGGTAAAGTTGCGCCGGCGCGAAAGATGGCCGCGAATAACGTTGTAGTGAGGAGAAATTCAAAGTTTCCTAAAGTTAAAAGAAAAGGTAAAATTGAAAACTTGGTGTATGGATGTCAGTAGTCTTGTTGCATGGCCTTAGATTAAAATTTGGTCAAACGTCATGTTCTCTTAGCGATTTTTTTTTATTGGGGTTGCCAGATAAAATATTTTTTATTTATTTATAGGTAGCAGTTAAAATAAACAGAATGAGAAAATTGTTAATTATTCGGTAGTAATTGTTATTGTTGGGCATGCAATGAAGTTGTTATATTTTTTCGAAATTAATTTTGAGTTTGTCGTAAGGTGTAAGAAATAAATTTATGGTAGTGTATCATGGTATGGTATTACACACTGCATGAGTGTATATTTTTGGTAGTAGTTAGAAATGTGGGTAGCTTTATCATGAATGTTAATATATAATAGTACATTGCATTTTGTGTCTTAGTTTGAGAATGCATCCATTTTGTGGCAGTCTGTAAGTCCATAACCTAATAATTGTTGGTTTAGATTGAACAATGAGACTATGTCCATGTTTTGTGGTTCAGTTTGGACAATGTTGGCCAGTTTGGACATTGCTTGTTTGGACAACATTTGACCTTGCCATCCTACGCTATGAGCAACTTTCTCCAAAATGTTGTTCAAAATCTCCAAAATTTGCAAACGGGGACCCTATTCTTGGGAGCTTGAGATTCGACGTTTATAATAATAGACAGTGATAATAGTTATTTGTTATACAAGAGTGCAAAGTTGCTTTTTAACCGCGTGTTCAATTTTGATGACCGAGCAAGCGAAGGATTCTAAAATTGAATCACGAGCGCAGCGAGTGATTCAAAATTAGAATCCTGAGCGTTAGCGAGGGAATCAAAAGAGCACGAGGTGAAAAATCTTTGCACTCGAGTGCAACACGTAACTTTTCATTCCACCTCAGCGAGGAAAGAGTATTTTTAATCTTCAATATCTGAGTGGAAAAGCTCATTTGCGCATTATTAACAGTTTCAGTCAATTCTGTTGGCGTCAAACAAACTTCCTCGTCGCTAGAATCACTAATTTTAGTATTTTCACTTGTTTTCAAGTTTCTTGTTTTTAATATAAGGTTTAACAATGACGTGAAAAAATGCCGCGTAAAGAACCGCGTACAAAGCAAATTGAAAAAAGAATACCAAGAAGGTTCCGAGTCTGAGTTTTTAACAAATTAAAAAAAAGTTGTATGATATAATTCGGCACCATAGAGGTAGCAGTAAATAGGTTTAATGTTTTTTTTAATTCACAAACTTAGTGCACACGATGTTCTAAATTCAATTTACTTTATCCTCTAGAGAATAAAAACGGCTTTTCCACTCAGATATTGAAGATTAAAAATACTCTTTCCGAGATGGTGGGATGAAAAAATAATATCATACTCGCAAGAAAAGGACTCCCGTTTGCAGAATATTAGTCTCATTTCTTGTAGAACAACACTTTGGAGAATGTTGCTCTTAGTGCTTGTTGAACAACATTTTGGACAATGTTGGTCTCCTGAACAACATTTTAGAGAATGTTTGCCTCAGTGCTTATTGAACAACATTTTGGAGAATGTTGGTCTCCTGAACAACATTTTAGAGAATGTTTGCCTCAGTGCTTATTGAACAACATTTTGGAGAATGTTGCTTTTAGCGTTGTTGAACAATATTTTGGAGAATGTTGGTCTCATTGCTTGTTGAACAACATTTTGGACAATATTGGTCTCCTGAACAACATTTTGGAGAATGTTGGTCTCATTGTTTTTGGAACAACATTACCGTGCTAAGCTAGGCAGCGCTCAGTGGGGATAATGTTGCAGATTCAGGCGCCTCATCCTCGACCGGAGACACGACGCCGCGCGTCAAGCGCAAGTACACGAAACGTACGCCCAGCCAGAAAAAGAATGACGGGGTGAGTATTCTAAAGTTACACACTTGTCACTCATAGCTCCCCACTAGGATACCCTGTGTCGGATGCCATGGAACACAGAGACAAGGACAACTAACACCCAGACCTAGCAGATATTTATTGCTCTCTCTTACTTCGTGTGGGGTCCCTGGCGATTCGAGTGCTACTGTCAGGGCTTAGGGGGCGTCCGTTATTATGTGAGTCGTGGGGGGGGGGCTTAGAAATCTTACGTGTGATTAAGGGGGGGTCGAGCCAAATCTCACAACATCTCACCAAGGGGTGTTAGGGTCGAATAACCGCTAAAACGACTAAACTGGTTGTTGTTGAACGAAATAAAGTGGACAAATGTAAATAGTACAAACATACGCAGTTCCCATTTGTTCCCTTTTTTTCCATTTTTCATACATTTGCCTATCGAATACTCGGCACGTATTTTACGTCAGAATTTCATACTACAACCCGGTCACATTATCTCGAGACCTCGCTGGAATGCGAACCTCCCGCCCCGTTCTCCTTTCACCTCCCCGCGCTCGCCACGGCGCGTCAGTACGGTTAGCACTTTCGTTGCCGATACGCGTCGACTTGTTTTCGTGGTATATTTTTAAACATTTTATTGTTACGTTTGGACTTTTATTGTTATTTTGTTATTGCTGTTACGTTAAAATATTGTTTTTGTTGCAACGTAGGACATTTTTGTTAAGTTTAAGTTAAGCTTAACCAAGATTGTTTCATATATTTTTCATCATTTTAATCATATCATTATAATAATATTACCTACATTAAATTAATTGACACAATATTTGTTTTGTTGGAAATCCTATTGTTTATAATAATATCCTACTACAGGATGCTTGTTTTGCGCACCATATCAGAGCGCCTGCCGACGCGACGTGACGTCATCGACGCCAGGTCTCGAGATAATGTGACCCGGTTATAGATACTAAATTCAGACTCGTATTAGATACATATTTTATATTAGATACGTATTAGATAGATACATATACATTCATACTATGTACCCAGGTCGCAGGCTAAAGAAATGTTTGTTTAACCGTAGACGACGAGCGCGGAGCGAGTTAAGGGGAAGCGAGGCCGGCCGCGGAAGAATGAACAGGGCAGCTCGTCGCGACACCAGCAGCCCAGTGAGTTACTACACAAATAATATAGAATCTATATATATAAAAATGAAACCCGTTTTCCTTGGTCCCGGCATCACGCGTGAATGGCTGGACCGATTTCACTAATTCTTTTTTTGTTGTATTTGTTATTATTAGGAGAAGGTTCTTACGGAAAAAAATATTAAGAAAATCTCTCACAAATATTGAAAAACCCTAAAAACAGCCCTTTTCTTTTTCCCATACAAACGTTTTCTAACTAAAACGAGCTTTATTGCTATTGTATAAAGTTCATATTATTATTGAATTGCAAGCACTCACTGTTGTTTAAGCAATGTAGGTATGTTCCTAACGTCCAAGAGTCAATTTGCACTTTATTACCTCTGTACAAAGTTCAAATTCAATCATATCTATCAAAACAGTGTGCGTTGGAGCACAGATAAAACAAAAAAAGAAAACGAAATCGAATAGTTCATTCATTTGTTTTATGTCAAATGTCAATGTCAGTGTTTTTTTTTTCATGGATGAGTTTGCTTTTGTCAACTGAATAAAAAAAAGTTGAAACAACAACAAACTGTCAATGTCGGTGTTTTTTTTTCATGGCAGTACGAAGTCTGCCGTGTCAGCTAGTAGTTTAAAAAACTAAAAAACACGCATTGTCATCGCTCTTTGACAAACGCGGCACGTAGCAGAGTATGTACCAGTAGCCGTGGGGAACCACAGCTTAGCCAGCAGTAGTCACAGAATTCGCGTACCGAGTCACAGCTTAGCTAACAGTAATCGTAGAAATCGCGGGAGCAAAAACACAATTTATTAGCTTCATATAATTATTTTAATTTATTTATTATTATTTTTTTATTTTTTTTGTATAATAATTTATTGTCATCGATCCTCGATATATCTACAAAGTTTGAACGAAATCCGGCCGTTTAAAGTGGGTCAAAATCGCGCCCAAAGGAGTCGGTTACAAACATACAGGTGAAGCTAATATAAGCGTGTTAAAATGCACACACACACACACGCTATCACATCACTCACGCACAGTGTAGCCAATCCTAGTTTTAGCTGTAGATCTACAGCTTTTTAAAACGTCACAGGTTTTTAGAAATACTTTACTGCATTTTTTTAACCGACTTCAAAAAAGGAGGTTATCAATAGGCATGACGACAGTATCAAAAAATCGCCGATTCAATGCTTTCAAGGGACTAGCCAGATTAAAAAAATTTAAAACACATGTTTAGTTTTATTTTTAAAAAACAGATTATTAAGATTTTCAATAAATTAAAACATTAAAATACAGCAATCGGCCATCTTGTTAGAAACAACAATCACAGCGTATGACGTCACACTTCAGTGAACTCAGGTCATCCGCCGCTCATCACGTTAGACACAATGACATGTTTACTAGCCGTGACGTCAAATCGACGCCATGACACAAGCAAGCTGTTTTCGGGCACTGTTGAAAAAATATGTGAAAAATGGCTTCAAACTTCGTTAAACTTAAGTTTATTACCGAAATAAAGGCTTTTTTGTAAATAGTAAATGTGTACTCACATTATGGAAGAGGATTTTAAAATCTTTCGTCACGCCTATTCGACTGTATGTTTTTTTTTATGTTTGTTACCTCATAACTTTTGACTGGGCGAATCGATTTTGATGATTATTTTTTTATTAGAAAGCTGACGCTTCCCATTTGGTCCCATTTCAATTTAGTCCAGTTCTGATAATGGTATCCATGAGAAAACCATATAAGTCTTAAATTAGCATTAAGTACGTGCGCGACAAATAGATGAATAACTCAATAGTCGGTCTTTTGAAGTCGGTTTTTGCTTTTTGTTTTGTAAAAATAATGTTCTTGTTAGAAATACTTTACTGCATTTTTTTATGATGAAAAAATCCAACTCAACCTGTTGGTAAGCGACGGTGTGGTCGAGGATGAAGCACGCAGATTTAGAAGATACTTCACTCCAACCTTGAAAAGCCTAAGATTATATCAATCAGGGAACAAGGAAGCCGGAAGTCTGTTTTATTCCCGGGCTGTTGCAGTTTTTTGCCATTGCTGGTTTTTTTTACAATTTTTTGCAGTTTTCTGCAGTACAGGGCAAACTAAATAAAAGCTTGTAAAAACGTGTGTAATATCACTAAACTTTGTTCCAGAAATCCGCGTGCGCAGTAATTTAATGCCAGTCAACAACGAGCCTATTTTGTTGGACAGCGACGACGAACCCGACCTGGGTAAGTTTATTTTATTTTAAAAACTTTTAATACAGGGTTATTCAGAAAGGGTATGCTAAGCCGCAAAGGGCTCATAGTACTCATCATTATGAAAAACTTTTATAATGGAAGCAACCCGGAATTCGCGAAAAAACATCAGCTGTTCCATAGAAAAATGTCAACACTCGACAAAATGTGTCAAATACAATTTTTTTACGAATAAATTAATACACAATAAATTAAATGCTACTTTCTTTATCTGAAAATGCAGGTGAAATCGCGAGGCGCCACTAGCTCATAATACATGTATAAACCACGTTTTTATAGTAACAATAATATTTTTACCGACTTCAAAAAAGGAGGAGGATTTCAATTCGACTATGTATTTTTGTTTTTTTTATTTTTTATGTTTGTTACCTCAACTTTTGGTGCGTGAATCGATTTTGATGATTCTTTTTTTGTTAGAAAGCTGACGCTTCCCGTATGGTCCCATTTCAATTTAGTCCAGTTTTGATAATGTTATCCATGAGAAAACCATATAAGTCTTAAATTTGCATTAAGTACGTGCGCGACAAATAGATGAATAACTCAATAGTCGGTCTTTTGAAGTCGGTCTTTGTTTTTTTTTTTTTGTAAAAATAATTATTAATCACCGTCACTCTCAATGTCTCAATCAATTTTCAACTCTAGCTGTATCGAAATAAGGTCCAAGTGTTTAGTTTCCCATTTGTTACGAGCGCTGCTATTAATCACTATCACTCTCAATCAATTTTCAACTCTATTAGTATTGAAATAAGGTCCAAGTGTATTGTTTCGATCTGTTACAGGATCACCGATCACTGCTAATAATCACTATCACTCTCAATCAATTTTCAACTCTACCTAAATGGAAATAAGGTCTATTCCTATTTGTTACAGGGTCCCCCGATCAATAATCACCATCACTTTCAATCAATTTTCAACTCTAGCGACATTGAAATAAGGTCTAAGTGTATTGTTTTAATTTATTACAGGGTCCCCGAGTGCTACCTCCGACTCACTCAGTTTGGATGAAAATCTGCGCGCCTTGAGACATATACACGAGAAATATGCAAACATTGACAAGGTAAGCCCGGTGGTGTTTCTAACTATAACCCGGTCACATTATCTTGAGACCTGGCGTCGATGACGTCACGTCGCGTTGGCGCTCTGATATGGTGCAAACGTAACAATGAAATGTTAAAAAACCACGAAAAACAAGTCGACGCGTATCGGCAACGAAAGTGCTAACCGTACTGACGCGCCGTGGCGAGCGCGGGGAGGTGAAAGGAGAACGGGGCGGGAGGTTCACATTCCAGCGAGGTCTCGAGATAATGTGACCGGGTTGTAGTTGTTCGACCCAAATGTGTATTTCTATCGAATACACGCCACGTATAATTACGTCATATGTGTGCTAGGCACTCTGTTATGACCTTTGTAAAATGTGTAAAATTACCTGTTTATAGGGTCATGTACTAGAGTACCAAAGATAATTTCGACCACTCCTGTAGTCATGAAATGTGTATACTGTTAAATTATCTCAGTTTTTACGGTTTTGTATCAGAATGGTAAAAAGGAACAGTTGTAAGAGTCCAGTGGCAGTCTGGGTATGTGACAGCCAATAATCTCAGAGACTAAAAACTAGCGGCCTGTTTGGCAGTCTAGATAATGTTAGCCAACACAATTCTTAGTAAATAATTGAAGAAAAAATGGTCTAAATCTAAAAATTGGGGCTGTAGCGTAGCTGGTAATATCAGTAATATCACCTTTGCTTTCCAGGATAGTCGGTTAAATTAAAACACACGAGAAAATAATAAAAACATGTGAAACGCCACTTGTAACATTCAACTTTACAAGCTTTTATTTAGCTTGCCCTATTTGTTGTTTTATTTTTCGTGTCAAATCTTGTAACAGAATTATGAACTACTTCCCGATGTCCGATTGAGCTGAAATTTGGTATACCTGTGTAACTCCGACCACAATAAAAGCTAGTTTTAAATTTTTTTAAACATATTTTTCTTCCTAGGACGAGTTATTCGAAGCTCATCTGTTAGCCGCAAACTTTAAGAAGCCGCCGCACGACGGGCCTCGAACGCGTGACGACGATGTTCTGTCTGTCAGAAGCTCGGAGGGTGAGTGATACAATAATCACTGTCACTGTCGAAAGTGATCGCTGTTACAATAATCACTGTCACTTTAACTATGGAAACTAACGTGGTTTTCACACATTTTTGTTATAATTAACACTTGAATAATCGCGTAAAAATTAAGACGTCCACTACGACTAGTTACGGTCACATTCGGTGACCTTAATTAGGTGAGTAGGTAGTCGTAGCAGACGACTTAATTTTTACTTGAGTATTCCTGTGTTAATAGAATGTTAACATAGATATAATCTAGGTGTCTTCAAGTCGCGAGTGTATCGGCTTTTTCGAGGCAAGCATGCTCCATCGTAGACCGTATCGTTGCTTATCAGGCAAGATGGCGGTCAAGTGCAAGCCTATTATTAAATTTAAAAAAAACGAAAGTCACTATTACAAAGTCACTGTTGGCAGTGATAGTTGTAATAATAATCTATCACTGTTGACAATAATTCATAGTTACAACAATAATTATTATCACTCTATTATGTTCCGAATGAATTGACGAACTATTTGAATAGAAGAAGACTGTTAAGATTCACTGAAACAGTGTTTTTTCGTAGTGGTTCATAAGATGAGGCTATTGAATGAACGAACGACTTGAATGATATTAGTGTAGGTTCACTCAAATCGTTCTATTTTTTTGTGGTCCATATGATTTGTCGAATGAATGAATTGCATGATATTAGTGTCAGGGTTTACTCAAATCGAACTATTTCTAGGTGGGTCATAAGATTTACCGCGTGCATGAATGAAAGAACGAATTGAATGATATTAGTATAAAGGTTCACTCAAATCGTACTATTTCTAGGTGGTTCATATGATTTTCCGAATGAATGAATGAACGAACGAATTAAATGATATTAGTGTTAAGGTTAACTCAAATCGTTCTATTTCTAGGTGGCTCATAGGATTTACCGAATGAATGAACGAACGAACGAATTGAATGATAAAGAGTTGAGGTTCACTCAAATCGTTCTATTTCTAGGTGGCTCATAGGATTTGATGAATGAATGAACGAACGAATTGAATAATATTAGTATCGAGGTTCATTCAAATCGTTGTATTTCCAGGCGGTTCGGTACCAGAGTTGGATCCTCGGGAGCGAGTAGAGAAGTTAGAAGACAGCTCAAACTCTGACTCGGATAGCAGCAGTTCGGGATCAGGTCAGTGATGCTTGTTTTTACGTGAATACGTTTTTCAATTGCTTATACAGAGTTATAAGCAACTCTTCTGGGCAACTCTGATTTGGTGCACAGCCTCATGCGTCTGTGATATTACGAACCTTGGAGTACTATAGACTAAAATTTAAAAAAAAATTGGTTGTAAAGTCAGTTTACGGACGATAGTTTAACGTGACAACGTCATAACAAAACATTGATGAAATGATTGCAAACTGTTCTCGCTCCGATCGTGACGTCACAATGAGCGTAACGGGACACTTCGTGCGTGCAGCCGGCGGTCAGCGATTTATTAGACGTTGTCACGTCAATAAATGGACGGGCCTAAAAGAAGCGCATTATTAAAGACTTAAAATGAGCGCCGGACGCTCGTCACGTCTGACTGACTCTCACTCCTTCCCAGCACCTCGGAAGTGCAACACGTCTGTGGAGTCAACATATCACGACCTTCCGTCGAACAAATAATGCCTTCGTGCTCATTTCCGTTATGCAAACTTCAAAAAACAAAAATAAAAGTTGACTTACAGTCAACTTGGGTAACTTTGACAGGTTCAGGGCACATTATTGCATAAAACAATGTTAGTAAAAAGTCGTAGATTCATGTGAAAAAGTAAATTTGTGTATTGATGCGTGCAGAATAGAATTCTAAAATAACCCTCATTATATACAAGTTAATTTGAAAAAATGCAAAAGTTTGGTATGTCAAATTTACCCCCCCCTATCTGGGTAACTTTGACAGTAATTTTGGTTTTCACTAAAATCGCTTATTAATTGAATTTTAAACATTCTGGGTAACTTTAGCAACCATTTTATAGATTCTGGGTAGCCTTTACGCAAAATAAAAACACGTGGAATAGACAAACAGTTATTTTTTAAATAAAACGGTAAAAAATTGAGTTATAAGGGTAGTACAATAATGAAATTCTAACGAAGGTATGTTCGCAGGCTCCAGTTCGAGCTCGTCATCCTCGTCGTGCAGTTCCTCATCATCAGACAGCTCCGACTCCGAGCCGGAGACCAACCACGCGGATCAGAACAGGTATGTGGAAACGGGGATCGAAATCATGATCAAAATATATTATGATTGTGCATATTGGAATTTCCAGTCCAATTAGTTCAACTAGTTTTTATAGTAAATTACAAAAAATGCATTAAAAAAACAAAAATGTAAAAAATCTAGATAAAAAAAAAAGAAATTAAATATTTCTAAAAAAGAAATTTAAAAAACGTAAAAAAAATTCTAATATGGAAACTAACGTGGTTATGAAACATTTTGTTATACGATTACCACATAAAATACTAACAATTATTAATAAATTAAAAATTATTAATTAATTATTAATATTACTCACATAAAATTAAGCCGTCTATTACGACTATTTTTCATCAAATTCGATGATCTTTACCAGAAGATTACAAAAAATAAATTCGTTTTTTCCCCAGCGCATACCCCGCGCCCGCGTGGGCAGCCCCGGCCTTCGCCCCCGCCGCCGAGTCGGGCTCCGAGTCGGACCCCGAGCGCGGCGCCGCCCCGCCCGCCCGCGCAGGCTCCCACGACGAAATATCGGAGAGCGACAACGAAAGCCCCGACAAAAGCTTCCAGTGCCACATTTGCAGGAAGTGGTATTCGACGCGGGTCACGCTCAAGTGAGTCTCTAAATAAATAAAAATAAACGTTTCACTCATAGCTCCCCACTAGGATAAACTAGACTAAACTGACTCATTAGACATAGTATAGAGCGACAACGAAAGCCCCGACAGAAGCTGTCAGTGCCACATCTGTAGAAAGTGGTATTCGACGCGGGTCACGCTCAAGTGAGTCGCTAAATAAATAAAAATAAACGTTTCACTCATAGCTCCCTACTAGGATAAACTAGACTAAACTGACTCATAAGACATACTATAAAGCGACAACGAAAGCCCCGACAGAAGCTGTCAGTGCCACATCTGTAGAAAGTGGTACTCGACGCGGGTCACGCTCAAGTGAGTCTCTAAATAAATAATAATAATTTTTACAAAACAAAAAAACAAAAGACCGACTATTGAGTTATTCATCTATTTGTCGCGCACGTACTTAATGCAAATTTAAGACTTACATGGTTTTCTCATGGATACCATTATCAGAACTGGACTAAATTGAAATGGGACCAAATGGGAAGCGTCAGCTTTCTAATAAAAAAAAGATCATCAAAATCGATTCACCCAGTCAAAAGTTATGAGGTAACAAACATTAAAAAAACTCAGTCGAATTGAGAACCTCCTCCTTTTTTGAAGTCGGTTAAAAATAAACTCCCCACTAGGATAAACTAGACTAGGCTGACTCATTAGACATACTATAGAGTGCAACGAGCTATGAGTGTGAAACGTAATTTTTTATTATTTTTGCTTCCTTGTCTTCATCCCCTTCTAATTTTGCTTAGGGTGTATTGTGTATTGCCCCCCAACTGCCAGCCTCAAACCAGTCGAGCTCTTTTAACACTTTGACTGCGGCTAATAATCACATTCGCTTGCCTTAAGTGTGGCTAATAATCAAACGCCTTGTTTTTTACGCGCCTGGCGTGTGCAGCCGCATTCGCGTCCCACAAAGGAAAACACAAGCTGTGCGTTTTCCGCAGTCAAAGTTTTAAGTGGCAGAGTACGGCCTAGGGTCGCTGGCACACCTCATTCACTTGCATCCCCTTTTTTAACACGCTTTTATTAGTTTCATCTGTATGTATGTAACCGACTCCTTTGGGCGCATTTTTGACCCACTAAACGGCCAGATTTCTTTCAAACTTTGTAGATATATCGAGGACCGATGACAAAGCGTGTTTGTTAGTTTTTTTTAACTATTAATAATTCTCCCCCAGGATCCACCGGCGCGTGCACGCGGCCCGCGGCGGCGGCTCCGCCCCCCGCGCGCGGCCGCGCTCCTCCGACCGCTACGAGTGCGACATCTGCAGCGAGGCCTTCCCGAGGAGGGAGAAACTGTATGCGCACAAGTATGTACCACTGTGGAGAGACTTATAAATAGGCTATAATAGGGGGCTCTCCGTCCCCCGCGCCTCTGTACCGCGCAGGCGAGGACTAACATAAACGGTTTAGCTATAATAGGCTATTTGACACTATTAAAAATATGCTACGAAATGTGGTCATTCTATTAGGTAATAACATAAGAAAACATATTTATCTCTGTTTTATCCAAAAATATTTATAGATTTTTCAAAATAAACAAAATAAATTCAAATTATTTTTTAAAATTCTTCAGCCACAATAACGATCTGTGATTGGCTACGCCTCGCGTGACGTCACACGCAAGTAAACATTGTTTAATGCTAAGACACTTTGTGTGATTTTATAATGTACACTTTGGTACAAGTTTGACGTTTGTCAAAGAATAAAGTTTGCTTACCTGCCTGTGACGTCACGCAAATCACATGTCGTCCGCCATTATCGAAACAGCGTTTTTAGCGCGAATATTGTAATTTAAATTTTAACACAGTATTTTACGAAAAATACTGCAAATTTCGCAGAAATATACATGTGGTGTATTAATCATATGCCAACGAATAATTTAAAACAGTTTTTCAAAATCAGTCAAATAGCCTATTGACTAAATTTGAAAACTTGTACTTGGAACCATATATTATTATAGTTTAACTAGCGGCCCGTCCCGGCTTCGCATGGGTAGACACTATAAATTGAGATGTGAGCTATCCTATATCCTAAGTTAGATCGAACTGCACCCGGTGTGCAAAGGAGAATGGGCACTTTTGTATGGGCGCCGTCCCCGTGTTGTATCAAGTCGTGACATATGTCATTTGAAAGATGATAATATTAGCTTTATTTAATTGTATGACTCAACCTTGAATGACGTGCAGGGAAAAAGATATGATCGTTTTTAGATTAAAAAAAAAATGCTGGGTTTTTGCTTTCTAAAGCTATTATAAGGAATTTTATTAACATGTATGTCAAAAATTACTTTTATTATTGAATCCAGGGTTATTCATAAAGGGTACGCTAAGCCGAAAAAGGCTCATAGTAGGCATTATTTCCATTATGAACAACTTTTACTATGGGACCAACCCGAAATTCGGGAAAAATTCAGCTGTTCCATAGAAAAATGTCAATGACACACGACAAAATGTATGGAACATGTACTCGTAGAAGTCATTTTGGCAATAGTTTGCAAGAAATAAAGAGTAATAATATCTGTTCTGGGTCTAGGTGTTAGATGTCTTTGTCTTTGTGTGTGTTCCATGGCATCCCCGACACAGGATTTATTCCTAGTGGGCTATGAGTGTGAAACATTTATTTATTTATTAAGAGTGCTGTTCGATAAAAGGCATTTTATGTCAGTCGCTATGTATCCAGTAGCTGAATATGCTCTCTCTGAAAACACACGAAAAAGCTAGTCGTTTCCCATTAACACCTACAAAGCTTTCACCAGGGTTTGGCATAAAAGCCTTATAAACAAGCTCCCTTTGCTTGTTCACTTGGTTTGTTGCATGGCTATCGAACTTCCAGCGGGATTATTTGATTCGAGCAGTGGTCATTGGTGGTTCTTTATCTGATTTAAAAGATATCAAGGCCGATGTTCTCCAGGGGTCGGTGCTCTCCACAACGCTTTTCCTTGCTCACTATAATTATCTGCCTGGTGTTTTTGGGTACGCAGACGGCAAACCGTTGCCGTTGCATATCCGACGTGCGGTTCAGCGGATGAAAAATCCAGCCTCCGAGAGAAGCAATGGTCAAGCGCATAAGCTTGTCTCTTGGCAGTTTTCGATTGAGGCGGTACGAACCTGGTTAAGTTTGATGCGCACTATGACATTTTATTGAATAATAAAGCAATACCTACAGTAAAAACACGCGTTCTTGCAATCGGTACACGTTCGAAAGTAGTGTTACTGATGGATAGTCTATTATGGATAGTTTTTTTTTGAGACTGGGGGAAACCTTAATAAAATAACCGGCTGCGTTGGGGGGGCAACCGGATCAAGGGGGTTTTTGTGGGGTTATACCTACTAAAACTAGCTCTGTTACCATTCTCTGTCGGTGGTGATATGAGCGCTTCCTCATGTTTTCGATAGTCTCTCAGATGTGAGTGGTAAGATCACCAGTAGACCAGTTTCAGCAAAATCCGTACTGCCAGTCACTTGCAAAGTCATTAGCTTCTCGGTACGCCAGGAGCTTGTTCCATAGTATGTTGTCTTGCAGAGTATAAATATGATCGGGATAGGCGTGTAGTCAGATTCAGCACGACTACCCTTCTCAATAAATACAATTCTCAATAAGATTTCTTAATTATTATTTTCTAGAACATCAATAATGTCGAAACAGCCGATTTTATCGATAGTACCTCACACACACCATTAGCAGTATTGTGATGTTTTGAGCCAAAATCATGGCTGGCTCTGCAAAGAAGGCCTAATTGACCACTATTTTCAAAGTCAAAAGCATTTAAAAAGTAAGAATCTCTGCATTTAGTCTATGATTGCTCTCTGCTCTATGCCTTTACTCTTATCTGTAACCATTATTTAAAGTTTATCTCGCTCGCTTTTATATTGTCTTGGCAAAGGGAGAGATAATTAAAAAAACAAACTAGTTTGACGAAAGGTTCGGGCTTTTAACCTTTCGACAAGACAACTTATAATCTTAATCAGACTTCACTTACAGGTAAGTTCGCTTAATTTTTCAAATATTGATAATATGAATAAATCGATATTATATTATGACATTATTCAGACAAAAACTGTCGATAATCAGCAATGTAAGGATTTTGGCATGTGCCAGTATAAAATTAAAATAATTACAACTATATAAACGTTTGTAAATAAACTATTATTATCTAATTGTTATAAGGGAGTGATAAAATAGTCACAGTAAATGCATACACGATAATAAAATTCGATAAAATAGTTTTATAAAACAAAAAAAACAGCACTTTTTGGAATCTAAAAACCGTCATATCTTTTTCCCTGCACGTCACTCGGGGTTGGTGTCATATAATTAAATAATGCTATTGTTATGCTCTTTCGAATGACATATGTCATGACCTGATACAACACCGGGGACGAAGTGCCCATCATCCTTTGATTGAAATCGGTTAAGTAGTTTAGGAGTCTATAGCGGATAAACAACATGACACGTAATTTATATATATAGTTCAATGAACTTTAATTACATTTTAAACTTTGTCAAAAGTCGTCTTCAAGAGCTATTTTAAAAGCTATTATAAATTAGCAGATGCTATTACTGACATAAATATTTTTTCTGTGCGTGTTTTTAAGACTATATTTTATTTAATGTTTTATGTTACATTATTGTAGATATTTCTTATCACTTTTTAATTTTATAAAATATACAATGAACTAGCTGACTCGACAGACGTTGTCCTGTCAAAAGCCATTGCGTAACTATAGCAACCGTAGTATGTTGATGCTAACTTGTCAATTTATAGTGAAAATTATCAGTATATATATAATTTGCAATAAATTAAAATTGCGACTATAATTTGAGATTTAAACTATCCTATCTCTCAAGTTGGATCGAACTGCACATGGTGTGCGAATTTTATTATAATCGGTTAAGTGGTTTAGGAGTCCATTGAGGACAAACATTGTGACACGAGATTTATATATATTAAGATTATGATTGTAAAATGACAATTTCTGAGCATGTAACATGCCTATGGAAAATAAAAAATTTGATTTGATTTGATAGATAAACTCTTTATTGTTCACACCATAAATTACAAATATTACACACAACACAACACAACACATACATACACAACACACAACATTACATTACATTATAATTTTTTTTATTATATTTTATTTTTATTATTATTTAGTTAGTAAGACGCGTCTCGTGTCTCGTGTCTCGTTCCAGGGCCGAAGCCCACCGCGGCGCGATGACGTTCCGCTGCGAGGTGTGCCGGCGCTGCTTCGAGCACGACGACGAGCTGGCGGCGCACCGGGACCGGCACACCGACGACGAGCGCAGCGGTGAGAGCGAACTAAATGATATATAGTAGCTGTTCTCTGCCACGCTTCGCTGTGGATAAAAAAAAATTGATAAAAACAATCCTTGATGCGGATTATACAGGGTTATTCATAAAGGGTATGCTAGGGTATGCTAAGCTGAAAAGGGCTCATAGTACTCATTATTATGAACAACTTTTACTACGGGACCAACTCGAAATTCGCGAAAAGAAATCAGCTGTTTCATACATTTTGTCGAGTGTCATTGACATTTTTCTATGGAACAGCTGATTTTTTTCGCGAATTCCGGGTTGGTCCCATAGTAAAAGTTGTTCATAATGATGAGTACTATGAGCCCTTCTTGGCTTAGCAAAACCTATTGCTAAAATTAAATTACTCGAAGGCTCTTTTATTTCGTCACTATTTTAATTTAGTAAGGTACATTGCGTGAAGTGCATGCGTCTGTTAGGCGTCTGAGTTAGGGTCCGCGGAACCGCGTCTGCGAACCCTGACTCTTGTGTTTTCGAACAGCGTGTATTGTTTTGACGAGTGAGTGAGATTGTATGAAATGTATGGCTTCAGGTCGTTGCTCGGAGTGCGGCGCGGTCTTCCCCCGGTTCGATCAGCTCCGGCGACACCGCGCCTGCGCGCACCCCCTCGCCCCCGCCCCCGCGGCGGAGGCGGGCGGCGGGGGGACCGGGGGTGGGGGGGCGCTGCCGCACGCCTGCGCGCACTGCGGGAAGCGGTTCTCGCATGTTCACTCGCTGACGCGGCACCTGCACAACCATGCCAAGCAGCTCTACAGGTGCGTCGTTTGTAAGGTGAGTTGGGGGCGGGCGTGGGTACGTGTGGGGGGGAGGCGTGGGTACGTGTGGGGGTAGGGGTACATGTGGAGCGAGGGCGGGGGTGGGAACGTGAGTACATGGGGGGTGAGGGCGTGGGTAAATGCAGGGCAGGGGCGTCACATGTGGGACGGGGGGACGTGAGTAATAGTATTAATTTTAATAAATAAATTATTGTATTGTACTTTAAGCAGAGTTTTTGAGTAAGACCCGTAATGCCTTTTGCATCAGATGATAAAACATACTCGTATTATTTCCAGGCGTCATTCGCGCGCGCCGAGCAACTGGCCCAGCATCTCAACAGTCACCTCGCCAACTACAAGCGGCTCAAGCCGTAACACGCCACCGCACGCCACACACGCCACGCGACGCGCGTCTCGCCGTCACGCTGACTACGTGCTACGCGACAGACGTGACGACGCGTTCGTGACGTGATACAACGCGTCTACGAGAGACGTTAAGTGTCTCGACGTGTTTATGTCAAAAGTGTTACGTGTTTTTGTCAAAAGTGTTACGTGTTTATGTCAAAAGTGTTACGTGGCACGTCAAAAGTGTTACGTGGCACGTCGAAAGTGTTACGTGTCACGTCAAAAGTGTTACGTAAAATGTCAAGAGTGTCACGTTGGCAGCGTGTGACCGCGGCCCCACAGCGCTACACTGCAGGATGTTCATACTTTGGCTTTCATTATTTTTACATTTCCGGTCCTTTTTCAATAATTACAAACCGTAGTTGACCGAACGAAGCGAGGTCTCAGGGTAACGAAATAAATCGACGTGAAAAGTCACTATGAAGTTTGTAATCGATTACAACTTGAAATTAATGAAATGAAAGTTTTCCGAAATTTTGAGATCTTCTTGCTCGGTCGATTATGTACTATCTCTTTTCGTTTTTATATGTGAGAAAAGGATGGGAACAGTTTCAGAACTGTTTACTTTCGTTGAATCAATTTAATGGATGAGTCGAAGGCGTCGATTTTTTGCACCACTGAACTAAATTTACCTAAACTAAAATTATCGGTATCTTTTTTCATTTGGATATTTGTGAAAAAGGTGGCTACCTTTTGAGCTTTTTTACAAGCTTTTATTTAACTTGCAATGTATGTAACCATGTTAGTTCGGGTGGAATCTTGCGACTGAATTTTGAACCACTTCCCGATGTCCGATTGAGCTGAAATTTGGTATTTGTATAACGCCGAGGATGATGCAATAAAAGTTTTTTTTGAGATATTTTTTATAGTAAATTACTTTATTTAGATAGATAGATACACTCTTTAAATTTATTTTTTTCTATATATTTTTTTTTAAAATAGATTTTTTATAAATTTTTTATTGGAGTTTGAAACGCCGGTTTGTGTTCTCTTTACTTTAAATCTTTATTTTTCAATGTGAGTGAAAATTATTGCAAAAATTTAACAATTTACAAGTCTCTTTTCTTTTTAATATGAGTAAAAGAGATGCCAATATTTTGTTTATGTAATAGTATGTTTAGTTTATGGTGAAGAATCGACGGCAGACTATCTAGTTGTATAGACAGATTCACGTAAAAAGAACTCAGGGAGAACGTGGGGGGGTGTCTAATTCTAATTCTAAATGGGGGTGATACGACCTGCACCGACGTCCCGCTTGGGGTGTATTGTGCATTGCCCCCCCGACTGCCAGCTTACCCCAACCATCCGAGCTCCCTAAAATAACGGAGCACGGCCTGGGGTCGCTGGCATACCTCCTCCACTTGCATTGCGCCAGGTGTTGTGGTACTTGAGACTTGTTGTGTGGTTAACGTGGGGGGGTGTGTTCGCGCATGGGTGCACTCGTGCACAAAAGTACTAGGCCTATTGTTTTATTTTTGAACTAAACTTTCGCTCGCGGCTTCGTATATTGGTTATTAGTAGGTTTAGATTGAAAAATATATATTCCATAGAATATCATTAAATAAAATTAAAAACATGTTTGATTCAGTATAGAATGTTTAATCTAATTGACAACATTTCAAATGTTTTCTAGTACTATTTAATTTTTTTTTCTGAAAGAATATAGTAAAATATCGTATACATATTTCATGTAAAATATTTCATTACTAAAATAAAATATTTCATGTAACATATTTCTATGTAAAACTATTTTGTAACTAAAAACTTTTGTCGCGATGGTAATTTGAGACTGACGCGACTGACGAACCAATGGCGCACTGTTATGCATGCAGCGCGTGACCCGCCCCCCCGCGCCTCACCTCAAACCACCAAATAGACCCATAAATCGCCTACTGCGCAGCTTGACAGCCAGGGTTCTTTTTAACCGACTTCAAAAAAGGAGGAGGTTATCAATTCGACTGTATGTTTTTTTTTTTAATTTTTTTTTTTTATGTTTGTTACCTCATAACTTTTGACTGGGTGAATCGATTTTGATGATTCTTTTTTTATTAGAAAGCTGACGCTTCCCATTTGGTCCCATTTCAATTTAGTCCAGTTCTGATAATGGTATCCATGAGAAAACCATATAAGTCTTAAATTTGCATTAAGTATGTGCGCGACAAATAGATGAATAACTCAAAAGTCGGTCTCTTGAAGTCGGTTTTTGTTTTTTGTTTTGTAAAATAATGTTCTTGTTACGTGAATCTGTCTATATCACTTACGAGTCGAAAGTTGTTCATAAATATTATGAAAGCGATATAACAAGGGTTTTTGTAAAGGGTATGCTAAGCCGAAAAGGACTCGTAGTACTCATCATTACGAACAACTTTTACTATGGGACCAAACATGAAATCGTGAAAAAATGCTTATTTTTTGTTTTATAGTAAAAGTTGTTCATAATGGTACTATGAGTTTTTTGGTAACATACCCTTTCCTTGTAGCCCTGTATATGAAATGTTTGTTAACATTTTATACACTGTACATAAATGAGATCACAAATAAGACTTATGGTTATTTTATTATAGGGAATTTTACTATATTGAATATTATTATGTTTTAAATTTAATCATTGTTTTATAATAAGAAAATCGCCGGCTCAGTGCAAAAAGTCAATAACTGTTTTACAGTGAAAACTAAGGTTTGACACTTTTTTGTTTGTTGACACGGGAATGCTCACGTTTTATTGAGTCTGTACTCTACTAGTTTTGGTCACGTTCGGTGATCTTTTTCAAGGAGTAATAACAAGTGATGCGAAGTCGCGGCTTTGGCACTGATTTTGCAGTTAATGACTTCTTGCAGTAACTCGACGATTTACACATTTGTAGCCGATTCTGAAGTCTAATTAACTTGAATTGACTAGTCTGTCCTTGTCTAACACCGTTATGACAGAGACAGCCTGATTTCTATCAAGTTTTGTTACTAAACTAAAGGTTTCAGAATTAGATGTTTATCGCCTTAAATAAACGCCACTTAAAATACAAACGTTGTTTAACTGAAATATGAAATTAAAGGGTCTTGCCTAAACATTAAACAGTGCTTAAAAATTGCTAACATTGACAAATCGACTGCCTCTACAAACACTGTCAAAAGTGCAAATGGTATTTTTTACAGAGCAATTTAAAGTCAAAATTTTACCTAAATTAATTAGTTAAAGGTATAATATAATTTTTTGATCATTTATCAAATTTCATTTTTTAGAATTATTTGTTTTCCTAAAAGCAGTCGAAATATCATTTAATTTGTGCAAAATAAAAATGTAGTGCGCAGTACTAAGCAATGTCACTTAACTTTAAAGAAAAAAGGGGCCATCCACAAATTACGTCACACAATTTCATGTTTTTTTGACCCCCTCGTTCTTGTCACAGGTCACGTTTGCGAGACTCCCCCCTCCCTAGTGCGACGTCAATTAGCAATTTACAACCCAGAAATTATTAATTTAAGGAAAACTCCATTTTATATTATATTTGGATAGAGTTTGAAATGTGACGGTACAAAACTTAAGACCCCTTGTCACACAATGTCACACTTCGTCGACTCCCTTTACGTGTGACGTGATTTATGAATGGCCCGAAATGCGTTTTGATGTCACTTAAATTTAACAGGCGTTTATAAAAGGCCCGTTTAAATATGAAATTTACACACCCTTATAAATGAAGCAGAAAATAACAAAATAGGTGTTACTTAAAAAGCCTGTTTAAAGTTAGTCACTGCTTTATGTTTTCTGTCTTATCGCAACTGGGTGAAATTTTTGAAATCTTTCAAATTCTGGGTGGCGCAGACCTGTTACGGGCAAACTTGACGTTTTACATCAGGCGAGCGATTTGCTCGACAAGTCACATAATAGCATAAAAATGACATTTCACGTCAGTGAAATGTTGAGTTCATTTTAAAGCAGTGACTAACTTTCGGCAGGCTTTATAAGAATTATAAGTAAGGTCCTATGTTTTGTTATTAACAAGAAATCATGTCAAAATTATTCTCGGTCCAAAATACAAGACTCGGTTTCATGACAGATTTGTTAAACATTTAACCGATTTCTAATAAAAAGAAGTTTGTAAAATGTTTTTTCTGTTTAGTTCATAATTGTATAATCAACATACTTGAATTCATTCAGATGTTTTCGTCGATAAACGTCAATTTAACGTAAACTGTAAATGTTTGCAAAACCCAAAGAAAACTTGACAATTTTGACGAATGATTTTGCTTGATATATTTAACCGATTTCAGAAAAGAAGATTGTTATATCTTCTAAATAAGTTGAAAGAGTTGAAAGATTTCGCCTTGAACTACAAAACCTAAAAAAACTTTTTCTACGAATAATTTTGACAATAATTTAGCTTGTTACATTTAACCGAGTTCAGAAAAAGAGGTTCTTTAATGTTTCAAATTGGAAGCTTTCGTCGTGAACTGCAAATCCCTAAAAATAACTTGACGCTATTATTGACAATTTTGACAATAAATTCGCTATTTCATAGACGTAAATTCAAATATATTTAAATCTTGTTCTTATTTGACTTCGATAACAAACTAGCTGTTAGGGCTTCGCCCTCAGGTTTGGGGTATAAAACGTAGTCTATAGCACTCAGCGATAGTAGCTTTCTATTGGAGAAAGAATTTTTAAAATCAGACTAGTAGATAGAAAAAAATGCTGAGATATGCAAGTTTATAAGGAAAGGGGAAAAACTGCTGATTTTTTGCTCGAATTCCGAGTTGGTCCCATAGTAAAAGTTGTTCATAATAATGAGTACTATGAGCCCTTTTCGCCTTAGCATAAACTTTCCTTATAACTCTAGATATAAATTTAGATAGTCTAATAATAGTAAAAGAATAGATAGATATATTAGAGACAAAGTTTTTACTATGCAGAATATATGCGCCTGAAGACCTCTGAAAGAAAAACTTTCAGAGGCTTTCAGGCGGCCTAAAAACTGACATCAGGGCTTCCCATCTGACCCATAAAACTTAAATTTTTAAGCACAATAGATAATTTAAATAATCAATAATATCAATTGATTTCTATATTAGAGCGGTCAAAACCGAAAGAGCTTTTTTCTCTAGAAAAAGACTATATTTTGCAGTCGGGCTTTTATATTTCTTTAAATAATAGTACTTGTTATATTGATAGATGGACTTTTTATATTTATATTTAATGCTATATTTATATTTAATGCTATTTAATGTTTTGAAAAAAACGTATGAATTTTTTACAAGCTTTTATTTTTGTCTTGTTAGCGAGGGTCAAATCTTGCAACTCAATTTTGAGCCACTTCCCGATGTCCGATTGAGCTGACATTTTGGTACACCTGTAACTCCGATGACAATGGAATAAAAGCTTGCTTTTAGTACTCTTAAATATCTTGTTATATCTTAATTATCATATATTTATCGCATAACATTGCCGCTAAGGCGCATGTAGATAAATATAAAACTGAATTATTTATTAACACAACAATAGGAAAAACACCCCTAGGGGCCATTCATGCATTACGTCACACGTAAGAGGGGGTCGCTAAAGTGTGACAAGGGGTCGAAGGGGTCTAAGTTTTGTGACGTCACTTAAAATCTAAAATATTTAAGTATTAAAAGCGAAGTTTTTAATAAACATGTAGATGTAAAATTGAAACCGACGTCACACTAGGGAGTGATCTCACAAATATAACAAGGAAGGGGGGGGGGATAAAAATTTGTGTGACGTAATTAATAGATGGCTCTCTACTACAAAACTATTTTTAATTTTTCAAACTTAACTTTTGTCATATGAAATGAAAAGTGAAACATTTCTATTATGAAACCAGTCTAAGCAATATCAACCGAAAATATATAAAATATAAACAATGCCTAACTTATAAAGCCTGCTTAAAATTAGTCATTGCTTAGTTCTCCTCCTAATCGCACGTGACATTGTTTTTATGCAATTGAGTGACGAGACGAGCAAATCGCTCGCCTGTGAAACGTCACGTTTGCCCATAACAGGTCTGCGTCACCCAGAATTTTGAACTCGGATTCAAGACTCTGCGCGGCACAGCACTGCGCTCGTCACCCTGAGATATAAGTTGTTACGTAAGCAATAAGTTGTCAGAATTTTAAGCAGGCTTTATAATTATATTTATCTACACTAATGTTATAACATTCTACTTATGTTTCCAATACTGGTGTTATAATGACTACTGTTATAGCACAGACAACATTTAAGCGATGTTATAATGAGTCGATCGATGTCGTAATGAGTCATAATGAGTCATTATAACATCGCGCTCTCGCTCCTGATTGGCCGCCTGCGCGCATGCGCGGCGCTCGCTCCGCCGCCCTGCGCGCGCATGCGCGCTCGCTTCTGATTGCGCGCCAAGTTCACTGTGACAATACACGTTTTTATTAGTGAAGATAAACGTATTTTATCAAGTATTGGAAACATAAGTAGAATGTAACAGCATTAGTGTAGATAAAGTAGTGTATGCAACTGCATATAACACAGGTATTAAAACACTCGTTACTATTATGAAACTCGCTCCGCTCGTTTCATAAACACACTCGTGTTTTAATACCCTTCATTATATGACAGTTGCATAAACTACTATAATATCATTGTAGATAGTTAAATCCGTTTGTAATTTACTGAAAAGTCGTTGATTGTAAAACTTATCTACTACTGACCGGTTGGGCGTTTGACCACAACATACTAATGAGTGCTGTTGGTGACGATTCTCTTGTACTAAACTAATTTTATAAAATAAAAACTATGTTTGTCTCTTTCTATTTCAGTACAGGGTTATTCATAAACAACTATTACTATGAATTCTATAACTTTGATATTATGAACAACTTTTACTATGAATTCGCGAAAAATCAGCTGTTATACATTTTGTCGAGTGTCATTGACATTTTTCTATGGAACAGCTGATTTTTTTTCGCGAGTTTCGTGTTGCCCCATAATAAAAGTTGTTCATAATGATGAGTACTATGAGCCCTTTTCGGCTAGCATACCCTTTATGAATAACTGTATGTAAGATAAGGATAGCAATATTTTTCACGTTGTTAAACTAAATTTAGTTTTAAAGGTGAAATAGAATCGTCATCAATATTTTTGGTCGTACCGCCTTTGTAGTTAATATGTTGAACTTAAAACACCTGTTTTGCGCTGTCGGTTAAATGTATAAGAGAAAGATTTGATAAATATATGTAGTTATATTGTGTATGGAATCACTAACACGGGGTTATACGGAAAGGACTCGTATTCAGCATTATGAACAACTTTTACTATGGGACCAACGGTGAAATCACAAATATTAGCTGTTCCATATAATAATGTATAAAACAGCTGTATTTTGCGATTTTAATGTTGGTCTCATAGTAAAAGTAGTTCATAATGAAACTACAAGCCATTTCGGGTTGGCATACCCTTTCCACATAACCCTGTTAGCAAGTAAGTCATGGATGACTGTCCCGGCTGGTTTAGCGAATGGAGTATTTCTGTTATATCTGTAAGGCCGGGGTCACACCGCAAGGGATCAAAACAGGGGGTCGAAATGGGGGATAAAAAGGGGTCGAAATGGGGAAGAAAAAATTTGAAATTCAAAACCCCTCCAGTTGTAGAAATGCGTTTAAAATGGAATATACTGCCGTCCTAAGCCAAGGAACGGTATCTCAAAAAAAAACAGTTTTTCTTAAATCTTGAAAAATTACGCATCTGATGCGTGAAAAAACAGAAACCAGCTTTGTTTTTGAGACACCGCTCTTGGGCTTAAGACGGCAGTATAACATACTACATGTAACATAAATGTGATAATACTAAAGGGCCAACCCTGAAACTAGGAAATAAAAAAAGACGTGTGGCACTCGGGGACTGCCGCGGTAAAGCTATTGCATAGCATTTTTTTTCTTTTTTTTCAAACGTCATGACTCTCTCTTCCGAGTGTACCCCGTAGTTCTATTTAAAAAAAATGTTTAAGTTTTTATATCTTCCTTTTTTGTATAAATATTGCAAGGCCTATTTTTCAAAAAAGTATCCAAATGAATTTCTGTACAATAATTATCAATAATTTTCAAAATAAAATAAAATTGGCGAAAAGTCAACGAAACCTTACACTCGATCGACACCTAGAGGCGAGTTGCTGAACTAAAGAGACAAGCGTGATATTTCAAAAAGTCATTAAAAGTTCTGCTATTCATCGATAGATGGCAAAACTAAAAAATATCACCGCTGTGCCGGTCGGAGTGGAGGGTGTTAGGTTATTTTCGTTACGGAATTTCTGGATTCGGTCTCCACGCTCAAGGCCCGCGATAGAAGCTATGCAATAGCTTAAAAACCACCTGTTACTTATATTTGGTCCAAGGTCTATGAGCTTTTTGGATGGAATAGTAGATTTTTTTTGTTGCGATCTCAAGGTAGGCCTGATAGTTAAAGTTGTTCATAATGATGAGAAAGAAATGTTCACGCCTTTTCGTTATAAATAGTAGTGTCTTGTATGAATTTGAAGCATACTTCATATGGAAAATGACTCGCTAAGTAAAGGCGCTGTATAATAAGGGCAGTACTTTTAATAATAAAGCCTGATTTAAATTTTCCGCCTTGTTTTGTGATAATTCACGTCAACGACAAGTTGTGAACATTTTAACCAATGACTAACTTTAAGCAGGCTTTATAAGTCAGACCCTAAGAGTTTCTAAGTATGAAAAACATCAAACCTATGAACAGTTATTTAGTTTCTCTTTATATACACTTGGCTTCGAAAAAAAATCTAAAGTTCTCGAATTTCATCCCCAGTCTTGGCAATGCGGTGTGACTCCAGCCTAAAGCTTTTTTTGTGTAGATAAGTAAGTAAAAGCACTGTATTATTGAGTAATTTTATGGCGCGTGATGGGCCATTGTTGGCCATCAGTGGTCATCTTGGGCCATCAGTGGCCATCTTGGGCCATCAGTGGCCATCTTGGGCCATCAGTGGCCATCGTGGCCTGATGCAAGCGAATATAAAATCGAAATAGAACGTACGAATACACTAACGACTTGAGCCGTTTGGGCGCTACAATGCCACAAACACAAGTTAAACTTATAACACTCCTTTTTGCTGCAGGTTAAAATGTAACTTCACCCTCAAACTTTGTCGTAAAAGAAATTTTATAGTTTGTTTTTTTTTTTTTTGATTATTTTATTAACAAAAAATTGAGATTGTAAAAAGGGGCCAATTTCAAGCATAAGGTGATCGGTCTAGTTATAAACGCTGTTTAAACTTAACCACTGCAAGATGCTTTGACTCGCTGACGAAATATCACGTGCGAAAAAAAAATAAAAAACAGGAAGTACAATTTTAAGCAGTAATTAGTTTTAAGCATCGTTTATAAATCAGACCTGAAATGATTGTTTGTAAAAAAAACAAAGAACATTTCTACAACGCAAAACAATGTTTTTTTAATAAATGATATTTTTTAAGTCAGATAAACTTCTCAGTAATTTGAGTTCTTTACTTAATTTATTGACATCTTAAATTATAATTAAGCTAAAAAAAAGAAAATAACCAAAACAAAGTAATAAATATAAAACAGGTTTTGCCCATTATGGCAACACCTGGTTTAAAAAAGTTAGTTTTTTTTTAGTTTACTGTTTCGAGTTTAAATTGTATTCGGTTGTGTCGGCAATCTGGGCCTGGGTTGGCCAATAATTGGCCATTGTGGCCCATCGTGGCGCCTTAGATTGAATTGATCATCTGTTGGATCGGGAGAGTGCAAGAATTCTCTAGATTAGAAAAACACAATTTATTATTATATTATATTAATATAGAGTTTTATTTAAAAAGTTTGTTTTATTCATTTCCTAGTGCATTTTGATAGGATTTTTTATTCATCATCAGCAACCTTTAATCCTCCCACTGCTGGGATACAGGTCTGTCTAGGTCTAGGTTATTCGAAGGGTGATTAGGCCGTATTCCACCACGCTGGCCAAGTGCGGGTGGATTCACATACGCCATTGAATCTTCTCCGGACGTATGCAGGTTTCCTCACGATGTTTAACTGACGATTTTGGCTCATCATCCGAAGAAAATTATTGAATGAAGATTCAATCACTTTCGTTTTTTCTTGTTTATTTGTGATTGAATGAATGTTAGTTGTAACTAAAAATATTAAATTAAAGACAAATTGACCTCTCGCACCATATCGTATCATTTCAATATACCTATAATATTCAAGTTTAAGTTAAATTTTCGAATCGTAACCTTAATCCAATGTACTTTACAATACAAAATCAAATCGATCAAATACTCATACAAACTTGAATCGATTTATCGTGAGTATCGAGTACCGAGTCGTATGGTGACATCACTAGTTACGTCGCAATGACAAACGTCAAAACGGGCATCTTATTTTGTGATGATTATAGGTACTTACATTATACAAAGTTATTCATAAAGGGTATGCTAAGCCGAAAAAGGCTCATAGTACTTAATCATTAGTCATTATGAACAACTTTTTCTATAAGACCAACCCGAAATTCGCGAAAAGAAAATCAGCTGTTCCATAGAAAAACGTCAATGACACTCTACAAAATGTATAGAGAACAGCTGATTTATTTTTTTTGCGAATTTCGAGTTGGGCCTATAGTAAAAGTTGTTCGTAATGATGAGTACTATGAGCCCTTTTCGGCTTATTTTCGGCAGCATACCCTTTATGAATAACCCTGTATAGGTATACAGGCATTTGTAATAGCTATTGTTTACGATAATAATATATCTAATATAATAATATCTACGAGTACATATATCTAATATCTATTTGAACCGAGTACTGTCTCGCCACTGTCGATTTTAAATTTCAGATTTGTGACGATGACGATTGACCCACAAAGACTTTGTCCTTCTGACACGGAGCGTCAGATGACGTTTGATTTTACATGTATTGTGATATCAGTCGCTATAGTACGAGAGCCCACGACCAAAATTTTTGTCTCATAGCAATACAGCCAAAACCGCATCAAATCGATAGATACGATTATCCTGAACTCGAAAATACCAATATCAGACATTTTCCGCGTAGCGTTTGATCTGACCGAATTTTCAAAATTGTCAAAGAATTTTACCGAACTGCATCATAGCAATATGTCTGATTTGCAGACTGTAGTTGAATGATAGTTCTGAGATACCGGAAACATATTTTTCAGACGTTAGTGGTGTAGCGCAAACCCGTAAAATCACTTAAAAAAATTAAAAATGAGACAAAAAAATGTCTCATAGCAATACGTCTGAAAATCTTTTTTATTAGTAAATTTTGGTTATTTGATGCGAATAAAACAATTTTCAGACGGAAATGTGAAAGCATTAAATTTTGAGACCGTTTTGAAAATGTTAACAAATTTTACCGATCGGTATCATAGCAATATATCTGAAAATTGTTGGACATGTTAAAAATAAGTTGTCCACATGTGCAAAAAATTTATATCAGACAAATTAAGTGTAGCACCTTCTCTATCAGACAACTTTTCGACTATTCGACACTTTTCGACACTTGAGTAACTTTTACAAAAGAAATAAGTAATGACATCTGTCATCTGTCAAAGTACATATAATAGCTAGGGGAGATTCTTGAATATCTATGAAGGCTGTAAATTAAAAAAAAACATATATCAGAGGCGTCGGCCAGGCGACTCCGAAACGTTATTTTCGTTTTTGGGAGTATATTATGCTACACTTAAAGTGTCTGAAAACAGGTTTTTGGTAATCATGGCAGCAATACGAAAAGTTAAAAAAAAATCATCTGTATTGCTATGATACCGGTCGGCTAAATTTGTTGACATTTTCAAAAATGCGCTCAGGCTATGTGCTACGCGCAAAATGTCTGAAAACAAACTTTTTCGTAATACAATTATAAAATCTATGTACATTTTCCCCTTCGGCCGCGTACGAAACCGGAGGCTCGTAACCAGTTACGGCAAAAGAGAAAATCTTCGTTGTACGATACTGGTTACTGGGAAATACGTTTTTTCACTATCAGACGTATTGCTATAATACCGACTGCCTTTTTTTTTTTGACACAGCAGAAATGGCCTCCCACGCAGTTGCTACACTTTCGTTTCGACCGTTACTACACACCTAGTCGGGTTCAGAATCATACAATTAACGATTTTATAGGGTTTTTGCCGTATTGCTATGAGACATGGTTTTGGTCGTGGGCTCTCGTACTACTATGCATGTTTGTGCACATCGACGAATATTATACAGTTATCTAAAAGGGACAGCGCGTACGCAGTCCCCACTACCAAAAATAACGCGTCCGAGTTATCCACATTAGGGATAATCGCAAAGGTCAACCCAACCGCAGTGCAATGGAAGGGCCTCGCTCTGGGGGAACCGCCTTCATGATATCATGATCACGGTGTCCCCTACGCCAGGTAAGTATGAATAGGAAACCGCGCCCGAATCCTCCCACAGTTCGCCGGATAATCTCGTCACCGCGATGCAGAAATCCGCCGCTCGACTTTGTTAGCCATCTAGTGGTATTTAGGAGAACTAACTCGACATGCTTCGTGATGTGTTTTACTACTACTGTTTTACATACCGCTAGATGTCGCCTTTATTGCATGCGTTGTTTTACGCGCCTGGCGTGTGTAGCCGCATTCGCGTTGCGCAAAGGAAAACAAGGTAGGTACATATGTAGTTGTTTTCAGCAGTCTAAAGTGAAGGTCTAACGTTTCGAATATAGCGAGAAAAATGTCAAACTGTTTTTCGTTGCTATAGCTGGACCGGGTAACTAAATTACATAACTAATAATATTGCGATAATCATTGAGTATGCCTTATGATATTATTTATGTAATAAACGGTAACGCACGAGATTATTCAAATAAGTCAATGAACCGAATAATTGCTCGAAGTAATTTTGACAAACAGTAAAAAGGCGCATTACTGTTTAAGACCTCTACAAAATATTGTTAGAAATGCTTTGATTGCCGCAAATTTTATTATTACTTACTTAATTTAGTAACCCGGTTATGCTTTAAAAAGAAAAATTTGAAATTTAATTTTTTTTTTTTTGAAAAAGTTTGAAATTTAAATCGAGCGGCCTGTTTCTTGCAAGCTCTGTTACTTTTGTAAGAAAATTAAGGAATTTAGGTATATTACGTATTTAATTAATTAATGTAAGTACACAGTTTCAAGCAATTGATATGTACTATTTTATAATAAAACTAGTTTTCGAATGAAAAAATGGGATTTTCGGTCCCACCCGGCAAAAAGCACGAAACATGGCATGCGTGTAGCTTTAAAGTCTACTCAAATCCCTAAATAAAGACATCCCGGGAGACTATTGTTTCCCTCTCCTCACAAAAAGGGGGGGGGGGGGGAGCTTTTTGTGTCCCAAAATACGTTTTTTTGAGATTTTCTCAAAAACTGTTCTAACTATGAGGTTCAAGACAAGTATGTTCTAAAATATTTTCTACAATATGTACTGCTTTTTTAAATCATAATTATAGTAGCACAACTTGGCCTATCACATTCTTTCATTCATCCATCATTAATTTTGTAATAAAAAAAATGTAATGTTCATTATATATGTATATTTATTAAATTGTCTTACACATCTACAACCCGGTCACAATATCTGTGCTCCTGACCTCGTGCTAGCAACTCAATTTTGAGCCACTTCCCGATGTTCGATTGTATTATTATCAGATCAATCGCTACAAAATACAGATGTTAATAAGTATACCAAATTTCAGCTCAATCGAACATCGGAAGTGGCTCAAAATTGAGTTGCTAGCACGAGGTGAGGTGCACAGATATTGTGACCGGGTTATACATACAAATTATTCCTATTAATATTTCATAACATAACAGTATCTCATATATTCATGATTTTAAGTCGCTGCACTTGTCAATAACAAAAAAGATATACAAAGTCAGAAAGGGTAGGCTAAGCTGAAGGGCTCATAGTACTCATCATTATGAACAACTTTTACTATGGGACCAACCCAGAAATCACGAAAAAAACTGTTCTTTTAACAAATGTCTAATGACTCGATAAACAGTACGGAACAGCCGTTTTTTTGCTTTTTCATGGTTGGTGCTATAGTAAAAATTGTTCATAATGATGAGTACTACGAGCCCTTTTCAGCTAAGCATACCCTTTTCTTGTAGCCCTGGCCTGAGCTACAAAGTAGTTTACACTATCTCGGGTTTGGTTTAAAGGCTTTATCAGATCTAACTATAAATATATCTGTATTTTTTTGTTGCACAATAAATGTATAACAGTCGTATTGTTCAATTATTTAATTAATTAGTTTATAAAAGTTTTAATTCTCCAATAATAAAACTCTTTGTAAATATGCCTTACCTGTACATAATATTCAACATTATTTAAAGTTAATAAATATTTCTGATTTTTGATTTAATTTAAATTGAAACCTTATTATACAGGGTTATTCATAAAGGGTATGCTAAGCCGAATAGGGGTCATAGTACTCATCATTATGATCAACTTTTTACTATGGGGCCAACCCAGAATTCGCGAAAAAAATCTGCTGTTCCATACATTTTGTCGAGTGTCATTGACATTAGAACAGCTGATTTTTCGGGTTGGTCCCGTGGTAAAAGTTGTTCATAATTAAGAGTACTATGAGCGCTTTTCGGCTTAGCATACCCTTTATGAATAACCCTGTAGATAACGACCATAGAAAAAATTAGATCCCTAAGCCTTCAAACTAGGGCCCAGACTATTGCCATTTCGCTCTAACCTAGTAAATCAAATGGCGGTTTACCTCTTTGTAAGGTATAAAATTTCTTCTAGCTAATAGTTTTTCTTATTCTTCTATGATAGGTCTCGCACTGACGTTTCTCCCTTTCTAGGGGGCTTCATAAATTACGTCACACTTAAAGGGGGGCGGAAGACATTGTGTAACTAGGGAAGGGGTTAATTTTGCGACGTCACATTTCAAATCTGATATCAAGTTTTAAAATGAGTTTTTTTTTCTAAAACTCATAAATTCTAGATGTATAATGGAAAAAACTGTGACGTCACAGGAAGACTTGTGTCCCCCCACACAACTGTGACAAAGACGGGTAAAAAAAGTAAGAAATTTGTGTGACGTAATAAGACCCCTAGTGGTCACCCGAGCCAACCTTAAAAATAGCTCCATTAAATAGCGGAGCCAGACTCTGGGCCGCTGGTACAATGGCTCTGGGCCGCTGGTACAACGGCTCTGGGCCGCTGGTACAACGGCTCCAGTGCTAATAGTAATGCTGAGCAATATCAATCTGTTTTACTTTGAAACTAAGATAGTTTTTAAACATCATCATCATACACAGCCTTCTCTATCCCGCTGCTGGGCATAGGCCTTACAAACAGGGTTTTTATACATTTTCTTATGATTAACACGGGAGCACGTCACGCTTGCAATATTTTTATGATCACCGAATGTGATTGAAACTAGTCGGAATAGCTGACTTCAAGAAACGTGAAATTCCGTAATAATTTTAACAAACAGTCAATCTTCTGTTGTTAGTTAATAGTTGGTAGTTTCAGCTCCGTTGACTATATCTTTATACTTCCGGATATTTCTTCATTGTACTATCACCATTTCCGGAGCATGCTCTACCATATGCTGCTTCAAATCAGTTTCCGACATAGTTTTGTATTCACATAAATGACACTCATATTCGTATATCGTATCGGATTTGTCATTTGTATTGGTGTTGTTCAAATCGGTGTGCCTGGTATCGTTTAAATTGGAGTACCTGGTATCATTTACATCTGGGTGCCTCTTCATATGTTGCTTCAAATTACTCGGAGTCCTAGATTTAAAGTCGCATACGTTGCACATATACGGTTTTTCTCCCGTATGTGTTCTTGCGTGTTGTTTAACGTTGCTCGCTGTTGTAGACTTGAAATCACACACTTTACACTTATACGGCTTTTCTCCGGTGTGCTTTCGACTGTGCTGTTTTAAGTTACTAGACGTTGTGCACTTGAAGTCACATTCATTGCATACGAATGGTTTCTCGCCGGTGTGTGTTCGTATATGCTGCTTTAAGTTGCTCAGGGTTGACGATTTGTAGGCGCAGACGTTGCATTTATAGGGTTTTTCGTTTGTGTGTTGGGACATGACGTGTTGCTTCAAAATGCAGGACGTAGTGGTTCTATATTGGCACTCGTTACAGCTATACGGTTTTTCTCCGGTGTGGGTCCGTATATGTTGCTTTAGGTTGCCAGGTTTCGCAGTTTTGAAGTCACAGTCATTGCATTTGTACGATTTCTCTTTTGTATGTATTTTTATGTGCGATTTCAAATTGCCAGCCGAACTGGTTATGAAGTGACATATTTTGCACATGTGAGATCTGGTTTTGGATCGAGTTTTCTTTACTTTGAGTATTTCGTCGATCGCTTTTATTGTTATTTCATAGCTACTATGGTCGTGTGACATTAATTGTTTTCGAGCCCTTTTCGGATATTGGTGTACCTCGACACTCACAGATTCTTTGTCACTCATGATTGCGTAGTTTTGTATTACAATTGAAATGTTACGTATTACTATACAATAAAATATAAATGGTTATCAACTCTTTTCATTTAAACTTGGTTTTCTTGTAGACCTGGCTCCCGAATTGATGTTTGAACTGAAAAAAAGATTTCTTTGTTAATACACTTACAAATGTTAGTTTTTAATCGCAATCTATACTAAAATTATAAAGAGGAAAGATTTGTATTTTTGTATTTTTGGATGTTTGTGTGGAATAAACTCAAAAACTACTGGACCGATTTCAAATATTCTTTCACCATTCGAATGCTACATTATCCCAAAGTAACAGGCTATTTTTTATTTTATTTTTTTTATTTTTTTTTTTATCCACAGCAAAGCGTGGCAGGTAAAAGCTAGTCTATATATAAAAATTTTATGTTGGTTTGTGTACGCTTCAAAAACTCAAAAAGTTCTGCACCGATCGAGCTGAAATTTTAGCATGATATAATAATACGCATCAAGGATTGTTTTCATCTATTTTTTTTTATCCACAGCAAAGCGTGGCAGGGAAGAGCTAGTACTTAAATAAAAGAATTAATGCTTGTTATAAACTCAATCAGAATCAAGACTCGTCTCTCCTTCATGTATCACTTATAAACATTGCTTAGACCGATACATGTAACTTAAATTATGTGCGATCAAATTTTTAATATTATAATAACATGTAATTTTTAACTTTAAATAATGTTTCTAAATATTTCTAAGTTTATACGGATTGGCTAAGTTTCAGGGCTCCATGGCTAACTAGATCTTGGCATGCTTGTGCCCACATGGTTATTTAACACTTTAACTGCTGCTAATAATCACATGCGCTTGCCTTAGTGCGGCTAATAGTCAAATGCGTTGTTTTACGCACCTGGCGTGTGTAGCCGCATTCGCGTTGCACAAAGGAAAACACAAGGTATGTGTTTTCAGTAGTCAAAGTGTAAATTTTTTTAATTACATAGGTGGCAAAAAAACAGATGTACATGGAACATTACACACTTAAGCTGAGGGAAGTGAGAGACGCATCTTTGGAGATTAAGAGCCGTGATAAATATAATAAGATTAAAACGACTTTTCAAAACGAATCAAAAGTAAATGTAACTGAGGCTCTGAGGCACACATAACTTAGGAGGTGGATGAAAGATTTACTTGTTTCCTGGGTTCTTTTTGTAGGTTTGATAAAGACAGAATAGTTTGGTTTCTAATAAAACTTAAAAAGATTTAGGAATTTCGATACTCACTAGCAAGCTGATGCATATCAATGGTTGATACTTGATTCGGTAACGCAATGCTGAGTCGAAAAATGTTAACTTACAACCATAGATTTTAATACCACGAAAGGAAGACACTAAACTAAAGTAGCAGTTAATAACATTTTGTGTCGTATCTCACGATAAATATTGTAGTTTGTGAATTTTAGCTAGCAATGATTATTATTTTCACTAAGCGAAGCGATTAGGTACCTACGCGGACGGCGTTGGTTATTTGTGGATTTTATGGTGTGGAAGACATTGATAAAGATAAAAACTATGACTTTGACAGCCACGATTTTTCTTTTAACGTTTGGGCAGGCCATAGCACCTATTATTTCGTAACCAGCCACTTTTAGTTAGATATGCCATGGGGCGGAGCAAATAGATGAGAACCAATTGGCGCTTACCTATTTCTCATTTTATCTATTAAAAGGACAAAAAAATGCAGGAATAAAAAAGGCTGATATTTAAAAATGTAAATAAAATAACGAATAAATATACAACTTGTAAATCTAGTAATGGCAACTATTGGCAATTTGGCAACCCAACCCAAGGGGAATGCAATAAAATGTAAACAAAAGTTAGAAAATTATTTTTTACCAAGTTATTAAATTTTAACATAAATATCAGATTACAGTTTCAAACAGTTACCAACAGTTTTATCATGGAAAAATATCTTAAAACCACTTTAGATAAATTGGTAAGGAAATATTAGAACTTAACCTATACTTTTGCAAATAACCTGCATTATTTTAATTAAAAGTGACTGAATATTTCTTAATTATGCTTGAAATATAAATTAAATACACTAATAATGAATATAAAGTTGAATATTGTCATTTTTACAACTATTGCGTTAACTTAACGTAAATAATATTCCTTTTAACATTTTAGGTTTGCAAGTTATTTAAGTTCTTACTGCTATATTTAGCGTGCAACACCCTCACAGGGTTTGTACATAGCTTGTAGTACTATAAGTAAGCTTTGTATATATGCATTTGATAAATAAATACTAAATACATACTGCGTCCAAGTTTGAAGGCATTTAAGACAGCTATAAACGAACTAAAAATATATCTGTCTCATTGCAAGCCATTAGACAAGGATGCCAATAGTTTTAGAAAATTTATATCTGTCTTAAAAAGCCTTCAAACTTGGGCCTACTAATACCTACCATTTATTGTACTTTTTATCCATATTCAACAGAAAACAAATTATTACGCCGAGCTGAATTTGGTTATTGGAAATGAGAGCTGCGATCTTGACTCGGCCGTGGCGGCGATCGTCTTTGCGGCGTTTTTGGATTGGCAGTACGATAAAATAAAGTGTAAGTAAATCCAAAATATTAGCTCTGGCACCATCACAACAGCTTAACTCATCACAGATCATACCATCTTTGCACTGGATCAGGTTTGTCAGCGGCCTGTAGCCTCACTCCGTAATTTAAGGAGCTGGGTTAGGTCCAGTGATCGCTGGCAAGGGCGAACACAATGCACCCTCTGCAGGACGCCAGTGCAGGACCGATCACCTCCATTCCGAACAAGAATTGGAAGTCATCTATACTAATATTATAAAGAAGTAAAGTTTGTGTGTTTGTATATTTGTTAAATTGTAAGGGGTAATCTCGGGATCTACTGAACCGATTTTAAAAATTCTTTCACCAATAGAAAGCCACATTATTGCTGAGTGTCATAGGTTATATAAAAAACCGAAAAATAAAAAGGCTTTTACGTGGTAGTCCGTTTTGCAAAGTGAATAGGAGAAAAAACGGTCCGGACGGCGCGCGATGGCTTCGGGTTTAATTAACATTACGCCCAACGAAGTGGGCAAGGGTCAGCTAGTGTTATATAAGTTAAAGCAGTGTTTAAAAGTAAAGGCCCTCAATATTCATTACAGCAGTGGCGGATTTACACATTTGCCGCCAGTAGGCTATTTACACTCTAGTGAACCCCCCCCCTCCCCCCCCATTCTCGCTTACTTCAACACTTTCGTTTAGGAAATCATGTTCCACATTAATAAAAAATTGGCTCTGAATTTGCCGCCCCTAAAATCTGCCGCCCTAGGCTCCAGCCTACTCAGCCTGCTGGCAAATCCGCCACTGCTTTACAGGCTGCAAAGTATGCACACGGTCCAGCCGAGACGAGACAGTTTACAAAGACAGCATATATGTCCCGATACTGAACGTGGACCGCGAAGACTTCCCGCTGAAGACAGAGGTGGTCCACTGCCTGAGGGAAGCTGGAATTACTGCTGATAGCCTTGTGTTTAGGTAATTAAAGAATAGTAGCTTTTTATCCTAGTAAAATAAATTATTATATTATCTACACTAATATTATTAAGAGGAAAGATTTGTATTTGTGGATGTTTGTAAGGAACAAACTTAAAAACTACTGGACCGATTTTAAAAATTCTACAAACATCCAAAAATACAAATCAATCCTCTTTATAATAATATATTAGGACCTTACATACGAAATTGGTGTTATGTCAAACTGGCCACTTTGACCCAAATATCTGCTCTCTGCTTAAAAATTCCAAATTCAAATTAATAATATTAGTGCAGATCTACTTCTCACTGTACTAAAAACTTTACAGGAATGACTACAATCTCGAAGAGTTGGTCATAAACTCAAATGTCAAAGTGACATTAGTCGACCACCACACCCTGGCCAAGAAGGATGAGTTTCTCACACCGTTTGTGACCGAGATCGTTGATCATCGACCTTTGGACAAAAGTCAGTGGAGGTTCAAAGAAGATACAAGGTAAAATTAAACTTTTGTCTTGCCTCATCATATTTTATATTACAAAAATTCAAAATTCAATTCAAAGGTCTGGTCCCATAGTAAAAGTTGTTCATAATGATGAGTACTATGAGCCCTTTTCGGTATAGCAAACCCTTTCTTTATAATAACTGCGTAATTCAACTCTTTTTCAGGACCACAACAGAAGTTGTAGGATCATGCTGTACCCTCATAACTCAGAGAATCAAAGATCTGAGTGCGTTAGTTGCAAGCGAAATAGATTTCTTCAAGAGCTCTGATATATGCTCTGATATGCTACATTGTGAGTAGGTACAAATATTATTATCATTATTAGTACCAGGGCATCCCAGAACTTTAAATAGTACCGGGGGAAACCCAGAACTTTAAATAGTACCAGGACAACCCAGAACTTTAAATAGTACCGGGGGAAACCCAGAACTTTAAATAGTACCAGGACAACCCAGAACTTTAAATAGTACCGGGGGAAACCCAGAACTTTAAATAGTACCAGGACAACCCAGAACTTTAAATACTACCGGGGGAAACCCAGAACTTTAAATAGTACCAGGACAACCCAGAACTTTAAATAGTACCGGGGGAAACCCAGAACTTTAGATAGTACCAGGACAACCCAGAACTTTAAATACTACCGGGGGAAACCCAGAACTTTAAATAGTACCAGGACAACCCAGAACTTTAAATAGTACCGGGGGAAACCCAGAACTTTACATAGTACCAGGACAACCCACAACTTTAAATAGTACCGGAAGAAACCCAGAACTTTAAATACTACCGGGGAAAACCCAAACCTACATGTAGTGCCAGGGTACCACTGTACTTCTGAAAAATATAAAAAATAAAAATAACTAAAGTTTTCGTATTTAATTGTTTTTTAAACGGTTTCAGCAACAATAATACTTGACACGGTGAATTTCTCCAAAGAAGTAGATAAGGCGACGGCACACGATGTTGAGATGGTGGCATTTCTGGAGACGGTTCTTAAGGCGACGCCTGTCGACACTTTCAGGTAATGTAAAAAAAGGGTTCGTTAAAAAATTATAACTAGTTGTTCTGCGAACAGTCCTCGCGAGTGTTCGGATGTTTGTTTGTTGTTACTCGTACAGGTCGCATTTCTCAACAAATCTCGACGAAACTTGGTAAACAAGTTCAACAATTTTATGGTTTTTTTTTGTCCTCGGGATTTTTTGATTGGGATATTTCTCTCAAAAAAGGGAAATTTGCTGCAGCGCTATTTACCGACCGATTTTGATAAAATTTGGCAGAAGTTTAAGGTACCTAACTCTAAACAAGGGAGGTCCGTAGCTACTGCGAAAGCCAGTCGTGGCGAGGAGCTGGTCAATTTCCCCGCCATCAGATATGTTGAAGCCTTAAAGCAATCATGTTAAGGTAAAAATAAATAATGTCAAATATGTCAAGAAAAAAAAACTCTAAACAAGAATTTAGAATATGAGTAAAATCAGTCAAAAGGTTGTCGAGATAATACAGTGATTGTCGCAAATAAGTTCTCGCGAGGTCTACTGCTGTTCGTAGAACCACTAGTAGTTGTTCAAATTTATTTACTTTCTTAATTTTTAAATTTTTCTAGTAGTTATACACGAGGGGTTCCCAACGAGTCACACTGTGACTCGTTTTGGTGTGACTGGTTGGGAACCCCCCTTATACACATATTTATTTATTTTCTTAATTTTTAAATTTTTTACAATATAGAATGTAAAAAACAATATACTATAGCCCTCCGAGCTTTCCTAGCTCTGTCCCTCCCGCCTCTCCGCCGCGGGGGTGCGCGCCCGACGACTCCTCGTATGCAATCATTTCATCAATGTTTTGTTATGACGTTGTCACGTTAAACTATCGCCCGTAAACCGACTTTACAGACAACCATTTTTTTTAACACGCTTTTATTAGCTTCACCTGTATGTTTGTATGTTTGTATGTTTGTATGTTTGTATGTTTGTATGTAACCGACTCCTTTGAGCGCGTTTTTGACCCACTTTAAACGGTCAGATTTCTTTCAAACTTTGTAGATATATCGAGGACCGATGACAATACACTAAACAAATCGTGTTTTTTAGTTTTTTTAACTATTAATTTTTTTAACACGCTTTTTCTATAAAGTTTCTTTAACTTTTAATACCGTTTAACTTACAAATGGTAATTTCGTCATTCGAGTCAGAGAACAGAGTGGCGCAGTGGAAGCGTGCTGGGCTCATAACCCAGAGGTCCCTGGATCGAAACCACGCGCTAGAAATCTTTTTGCTCAATATTTTTTGTTACACATCAATTTTATTTTATGAGGTCTGAGGATCGAAACCACGCGGCTACAAATCTTTTTGCTCAATATTTTTTGTTACGCATCAATTTTATTTTTAATTTGCTTGAGCAGACGGCCAAAATCGGATAACACCAACACATTTGTACATATTAAGGATGGTTAATAGTTAGCAAATCGAACTAAAAAGCGAAAAATAAATAATAGTTAAAAAAAACTAAAAAAACACGCTTTTTATAAAAAACCGAACTAAAGAAATAGAAAATAAAATTTTATAAATTTAAATTAAGAATAGGGTTGAAAATTTCAATAAATATAAATTAATAATAGTGTAAATAAATAAATATATGTATTTTATTTTTTAAAAAGCGTGGGGTGCTTTCTAAGATATTATCAAAATGCTAATCACTCTACTCATGTCTGTCAATACAAAATGTATCTACAAAATATATAATATCTATTGACCCATGCACCCCACGCTTTTTAAAAATAAAATACATATATTTATTTATTTACACTATTATTAATTTATATTTATTGAAATTTTCAACCCTATTCTTAATTTAAATTTATAAAATTTTATTTTCTATTTTTTTAGTTCGGTTTTTTATAAAAAGCGTGTTTTTTTAGTTTTTTTTAACTATTATTTATTTAATACTTGTTCAGGCAAACCAAGCTCGCAAGACTAGTGGCGGCGCGCGGCGACGTCTCTTCCCTCAACGCTTCGCAGCTTCTCAAGAAAGATGTCAAAATGTTCGCAGATGTCTTGGTGCCTAGCTTTCCTATACTTGTCAAGGTAAAATATGCCCAGTACTAATAATAACAACTTTTTTTAGGGTTCCGTACCGAAAGGGTAAAACGGGACCCTAAAATTATCCGTGACCGTGATATTTCTCTACAACCCCCCCCCCCCCCCCCCTAGTGATATTTCGCGAGCTTGTGGTTGAACGCATGCCTAGTTCGATGTTAAAAAAGGGGTTCATAAAAATTAATCCTACTAATATTATAAACGCAAAAGTTTGTAAGAATGTATGTTTGTCACTCTTTCACGCAAAAATTGTTCATGGTCTGGATTAATCCCGGAAAACGCGGATGAAGCCGCGGGGCGCAGCTAGTAATAAATAATATAAAATGAATAATATTTTTTCCAGGAGTTTCTAGCCCGGCCAGGTGCTATAAAAGCCGTGACCGGAGCCCTGCAGTCGCGAGGGTGCTCCATAGCACTGCTTCTGGGGATGAACCTCGAGGGAGGCCTGCGGAGGGACATGGCTGTGTGGAGCCCTGATCTAGATAAAACTCAACGGGTATGTTTAAGTTAAACGTTTCGCTCATAGCTCCCCACTAGGATAAATCCTGTGTCGGGGAAGCCATGGAAAGACAAGGATAACTAACACCTAGACTCAGAGCAGAAATTTAAATTCATCATTCAAACATCTGCCTGACCGGGAATCGAACCCGAGACCTCTGGCTTATATGTATTTTTTACAAACTTTTATTTAACTTGCAATGTATGTAACTATGTTTGTTCGGATGGAATCTTGCAACTCAATTTTGAACCACTTCCCGATGTCCGATTGAGCTGAAATTTGGTATACCTGTGTAACTCATGATGCAATAAAAGCTTGTTTTTAAAAAATATTCTATAAAAGTTTGTTCATTCATAAACCTTTTTTTTTTTTGGCTTACCATACATATTTCCTTATTTGTTGTAATAATATTATAAAGGAACCTGTCTTAAAAACTGTTTTTTCTTCATATTTCAGTTGTGCGACTTGTTGGTAACGTGGCAGCCGTCGCTGGAGTTGTCGGCCGACGAGTTGCCGAACAAATCGGCGGACCAGTTGGGGGATGTTCGATATTACAGTCAAAAGAATCTTCGAGCGTCCAGAAAGCAGTACATACCAGCTGTTATGAAGTTTTTAAATAAATCATAGATATTTTAGGAAATAAAAACAGCTTTAATCCAGTTTATTATGTTTTAATTCAATTTTTAAGTTTATTTCCTGAGAAACCTGAGTATCAGAGTCAATAAAACGTTAGCATTCTCGTGTCAAATACAGGGTTATTCATAAAGAGTATGCTAAGCCGAAAAGGGCTCAGACTACTCATCATTATGAACAACTTTTGCTAAGGGACCAACCTGAAATTCGCGAAAAAAAAAAACAGATCATCCATACATTTTCTCGGGTGTCATTGACATTTTTCTATGGAACAGCTGATTTTTTTCGCGAATAACGGATTGATCCCATAATAAAAGTTGTTCAGAATGCTATGAGCCCTTTTCGGCTTAGCTTATCCTTTATGAATAACCCTGAACAAACAAAAATGTGTCATAACTACGTTAGTTTTAATTGGAACAGTTAGTGACATTGTAGTTAATGACTTCTTGCACTAAGCCGACGAAATGCTTTGTTCCCCGAAACTAGACTGAGACCTGATTTCGCTCGGTCAATTAGGGTCAATTTATACTAGCGCAGAGTCGAAGCGCATCGAAGCGTCTATCCAAAACTGAACATAACAAATTCAACCTTAACTCCACAGCGTAACGCTCACATTACTTTTGACATTTGAAAAAGACGCGCGCATTCTTCGGAATACGCGCGTCTGCGCGTGACCAACGCTGATTGGTGCGCGCGCATTCTCGCGTATCCGTGCGCCCACTAGCGAACCTACGCGTCATCAGTTCTTCTTCTTCAACTTCCGATATAAGTAATATCATAGCAAGATCAATGCCAACCATTTTACACACGTTTCAGCTACGAGAGTCAACTGGCAAGTTATTCAATAGCACTGCTGTTGATGCCTATTACTACACGTAAAAGAGTGCGCGCGTATTCTGGCGAATACGCGCGCATTCGTGCGGCATCGCTTTAGTTATAAAGAATTTGACGCTTCGACTCTGCGCTAGTATAAATTGACCCTTATTCTTTGTGCGACCTCCGGGAAGTACCATAATTACTAGTTTTCCAAGAACTTGAGTGTTTAAGCCCACAACTGATAAATATCGGCACAGATTAATAAAGCAGAAGGACAACTACACTAATCCTACTAAAAGCTCGATATTTCTCCTTATCTTGGTAATATAAAAACAAATAAATGTTTACAAATAATTATAATTCAAGCTTAACAATCCAAAATCTCATCCGAACTCTCGAGAGCTTCGAACGATCTGCCGCCTTTTCTTGTCTTCCTTTTTCAAAAAACCTCAAGTTTATTTTACTCTACTGTTTCTGCCAACTATAAAGGAAAGAGGTCCTATTACATAAGATCTTAAATGTCACATCCAATACGTGACTGTAGCGAATAAGCACAGGTTAGAAACGGCTTATATTAAATAAACTCTGAGTGTTCATTCAAAAGGTTTAGATTAATACAATACTTAAGTACTAAGTAATCAGATAGTGTTAACAAAATATTACTATTCCTAACAGTCGGCCTTTCCTGATAATTTCCCGTCCCGGGAAAATCAACTACTTAACAAATTTGTATAAAAAATATTGTACGTTGTAACTTTTAACGTATATTATATATTATTATATACTCGTATTATATGATATATAATTGTTGTAATTGTGACACACTAAAATAAATAGACTTTATTTAACGAACATCACTGCACTTGCTATTAATTGAATTATGGAATAGTACAACAGCATATATATTATATCATTACAATAAATAATAAACACTTAAGGTTACGTAAGATTATGAAAACTTAAACAATTTAATAAAACATTCTTCTTAAAACTTATCAAATATCTTGTTGAGACCCAGTCTATTGTTAGCCAAGTCAGTAATCTTGATCATGAATAATTATTCAAATATCTTGTTGAGACCCCTGCTGTTCTCATCCAAGACCTTGTTGAGACCTCTGCTATTCTCATCCAAGTAACCAAGCCTGACCGTAAATAATAATTATTCAAATATCTTGTTGAGACCCCTACTGTTCTCATCCAAGACCTTGTTGAGACCCTGTCACTCCTCATCCAAGTAATCAAGCCGATCGTAAATAATTATTCAAATATCTTGTTGAGACCCCTACTGTTCTCATCCAAGACCTTGTTGAGACCCTGTCACTTCTCATCCAAGTAACCAAGCTTAATCATAAATAGTCATTCAGAATCTTGTTGAGACCCCTACTGTTCTCATCCAAGTTAGTAAGCTTGATCATGAATAATTATTCGAAAATCTTGTTGAGACCCCTACTGTTCTCATCCAAGACCTTGTTGAGACCCTGTCACTTCTCATCCAAGTTACCAGGCTTGATCATGAATAATCACTAAAACTTGTTGAGACCCTGTCACTTCTCATCCAAGTAACCAGGCTTGATCATGAATAATCATTCAAACAACTTGTTGAGACCCCTTCACTTCTCATCCAAGTTAACGGATTATAACTGACTTATCTCAATAACACGGATACTAATAATATTTTAATCAATTGAATCTTTTATTTGAGATCTCTTTCATTATCGATCAAGTTTATTAAAAATATTGTAAGCTAATCAATTATGATTTTAAACAACATTTAACATCTACATACATCGAGTCACTTAGAATAGACAAATGTAATATAAAATGTATCGTAATGAAAAATAAAAATTCTTTGGCATTACTTGTTTGCGGTCAATAGACATATTGACTATCATACTAAGTATTGCATACAATTTTGTTGTACAGCCTGCTAATCATTAATAGAATCCTATATAATTAACATCTTAATAATTATACCTACTCTCATAACTCCCTATGACAACAAATCAATCGCTATTAAATCAGTATCGTTATCACTGTTAGATTTCTGATTCGGTATGTTTTAACTTAAAATACTAAACTGAGAGTTAGTTTAGTTTTAAAATTTCTTTATTATGCATAAGTAAGTATACAAAAGTACGATTACCAGTGTACACTGTACATTAGTTAAACTAAACCGAGAAAATACTACTGAATTTCAGATTTACGATTATCCCAAGAGTTTTATGGTTTTTCAAAGTTTGTAGCTGTTAAAGCCGACAACACCGCGTGGTTGTAGCGCTCTACTTGACCGTTGGCTCGTGGAGTTACTACAGCATTTTTAAAATATACCTACGTTTAACTCCGTGATAGGAATTCTCGAAGACTCTTTGACATGAACAATTAAAGTACCTACATATGTCTGACATCAGGCGTTCTGAGTCGCTGAATGTGCGAAAGTAAGTTCGCATTACTTTAAAGGAATTACTGCTGTTATTGCTTTTAATAGTAGATACTACCATGACAAAATAAGTAAATGCGTCGATTATTAATTTTAAAATGTCTGCAAACGATACCCATGTTGGAACTAAAGATAAAAGTAATTTTTAATTTACAAGTTAAATCAAATAATGCTATTGGTTTGATTGTAATGTTATAATTCTCAATTAAGAAAAGTATTGTGATGCAGTCAGTACCTATTAGACTAGGTATTTTGAGTAATTCAACCGTATAGAAAATGTAATTTTAGGAATACATAATAACACAATTAATCACACTGCTCACGTGGATAAATGGTGGATGAAAATGGCCAATGGAAATTATGCCCTGTTAAAACTTAGACCGTTATTAGATAGGTAAATAAACTCTCATAGCTGCAAGTAGGTACTGTCTGTCTGTATACATTCTGTCATAAGATACGCAATTACAATTTGGCGTAATGTTGTAAATGTCTGTTATAAACAAAATGTTTAGATGTCAAGAAAAGCATTTAGAATAATCAACGAGTTAAAGAAACGTTGCTATACAAAAATACGTGAAGAATTAACAAAATAATTAGGTAATGTGGTATCCCAATATAATAGGTTGCTTAAATTAAATGAGGCGAATTTGGAATCCGCACACAACCTTTATTTATTTTATTTATTGAATACATCAAGGACTTGACAAGAGCCCTAAAGAGATGCGTCAGAGTAATGTTTCATCTTCATAAGTCTGATAGCTGCAAGCCATATTTCAAAGAGCACATTTTGTTAACGTTACCATCATTGAAACTGTCACTTTTGTGTAATTAAATAAAGATCTGTTTGGAGGCTGAACTAATGCCGGTGTTTGTACTCGCACGCAGGATGAAATGAAACTTTGTCCACGCTCAGCTAGGACCGCACTGATGCAAAAGGTGTATTTTATTTGGCTTTATACTAGGTATATACTAAAATTCCCAAAGACATTAGAGATTTGAATATTGGAATGTTTTTTTTTTTAATTAATCAAAGACCATAATTAGCACAAAAATGTTATTTCGAAATTCCTTATTGACAAAAATTTCCTGACATTTAATGATGATTAAACAATTGACATTCCTTCTCCAATATTTAATAAAGATTGACTGTAACATTAGAAATAATAATTGACATGTTGTCCTAATTCATTTATTTAGTTTTAATAAATAAATTCTATTAATTTAACATTAGCTACGTAGACAATTTTATTTTATTATTATTTTTTTTTTCATTTAAGAATATTATAGAATCTTCAATATAGGTACTAATGATACTAATATCTGTTCACCACACGTGGCAAGAACATGAGCATCTTATTTATCTAACACATTGTATGCAGGTTTGTTATTTTGTATACTACCGTGCGTTCTGACGAATAAAATATCTGAATCTGATCTGAACCTACGAAATAAAGAAAAACTGTAAGTAGGTAGGTACAAGCCAAGAGTTAGGTTAGTTAAATTTTAATAACCAGGCCGTAACACCAAAATATTAATGTACGATAAGTTACCTAATTGTAAGTATAACCGAACTCAAAACTAAATTCAAACGGGCACTTAATTTTTTTTTGTCTTTTTTTTTTAAACCATTAAATTTACCCCAATTCTCTGTAGTGAAGAAACGACCGCTAACGACGTGTTTTTAAATCATACGATGTGTACTCGTTGTACTTCTTCGTAAGAAAAATGCAGCAGCGCTATGTGTACCTACCTTTACTTGCTATGCCTATTTCGGAAGCGTCTGTAGATTTAAGAGAATTCTCTACCGCTTGAATTTTTCTCAATCCAGGTTTTTGTTTTGTGATTTTGCTTAATCAGAACAGTCAGCAGTTAAATGACTTAACTTATGACATGATTCATAGCGCTTGATTGGTAGTTTACATTGAAAAGAGAGGTGCCGTTCTTGTGAACAGTTGCAATATATTGGATTTAACATTTTAATTTACAGGCTTTTAGGCCCATCTTCTGTTGTCGAAATTGCTTGGTTAGTTGGTTAGATTTGATTCTTTAGGTTTCTTTGTTACTTTCACATTCCTAAGGAAAACTAAAATCTTATCAGGTTCTGTAAATTGTAAAACTTTAGCACTCTCTTATGGATCTATATTTAATTCCGAAAAACACCTATGCAATCAGTTGTATTATTTTCATTTATATTCACGACTCAGCAACACTATTTTCATGAAAGTATGCTTCTAATGATTCATCATACTTAGCTCTGCAAGCAAGTTCGTCAACAGTTTTCCATAGGTTTCGTCACTAGAGAAAGCTAATCTTAATTTTGTTTGATATTCAGACTATTAAGAATAGTAAGTTAGGTCAATCTTGATACCATTTTTGAACAAGACCTGTTAATTTAGGAAAAGCGTCTAAGATGATTTGGCTTTCTGACCAATTATAAATTGTGGCATGTTCATTAACTTACTAATCCAATCGTCAACAGTTTGATTCTTTTGAGACGGATCGAATTCTGGTATGACATTAAAAATAGGATAACGTTCATTACTTCCACCTTGCTTATGATCTGAATCAGCCCTCTTAAAGCTGTTATTTGTACATTGGTACTGCTGTCCGAATTAACTCGCCGCTCGCTCCTCGATTTCTGTGCAGTGTTGCCAACTCTATTACTCCGGAATATGCTAAAGTGGTGCGAAAAAAATGCCAAAAATGTGCTAAAAATAAATATAAAATGCCAAAAAAAAATGCTAACACAATTATTTTACTTAGTTACGGGAATTTGATTGAATAAAATGTCAATTTATCTAATTCACCATATTTATTTCAATAAAAAATCTATATCCACATCGATTTCATCGGCAGAAATTGTTGCTCCGGAGCTAGAAGTAGAAGGCTCGGAGTCGTCGGAGTAACAATTTTTCGTACCTATACAGCGTAGGATATCCTCCGGAATTGCATAGGAGTGGCAACACTTTCCCGCTCTCTTAATATAGCATAAACAGACGTTCCGATTTGGTTGGTGCCAGCCATATTGGAACCGACATAGCAACCATTCCAACATTGCTACAGATTGTCCGACGGTTGGCCTTCCAGCCGTCAGTTGACTTTGCTATGAAGTAGTGAACGGACGTCTTGCCACCTGATGCCGTCGATCGTCGATGCATAAACATCATGCCACCGGTACTATCTAAAAATGCTAAAATAGCGTTAGTTGCAGCAACCGTTGTTGCTACAGCACCGCTACAAAAGGAACCAAGGAAAAAACGAAGAGAATGGGCTAAATTCTACTATAGAAATAGAGAATATTACAGTCATATGCGGCTCCTTAAGGAATTGGATGATGAAGATTTCCGAACATATCTTCGAATGACTCCAGAATCATTCGATGAAATATTAAATCTTGTGAAAAAAATATATAACGAAAACCGATACAGTTATGAGGCGAGCTGTAACTGCCGAAGAAAGATTAGTGGCAACTTTAAAATATCTCGCGTCAGGAAGAGAATATAAAGATCTTAAATTAAGCACATGTATATCACCACAACTACTGTCTGAGATAATACCAGAGACCTGCGAAGCTATCATTAGAGTACTCAACGATTACCTAAAGGTATATATTCAATAAAACAACTTTATTATTTAAAAAAAATAGATTATTTATTTATCTAAAGTACTTAGCAAACATGAAGATGGCGGTTCTGTTAGCAAGTAGAAGTTAGATGTAATTATTATTTGTTGCTTTCGAAATCATAAAAATTAAAATGAAAAAGTACGAATATCAATTATTCGAAAAATTACGTTTTATAATCAAGTATTTATTTAACTCCTTCGCCTTTCCTCGGACTACCTGTTGTTGATTGCTGCTCTCAAAAGAAGTGTTTGGGTGGTCATTAATTAATGAAGTGGAATCTAATTGGATTGGTGGCAAATCATAGATTAGTTGTGAAGACGAGTCATCCGATGTAAGCTGAGAGGACACTATGTGTTGGTATGATGATGGTGGAAGCTGAGGTAATGTTGATGATGATGGCTGACTGAGTTGAAGTGATTGTGATGTATGTGAGTACTTAGGTGATGGTGATGGCTGACAATGCTGTGGGGATGGTGATGGTGACGGTCGATATGGTGATGGCTGACGATGCTGTGGGGATGGTGATGGTGACGGTCGATATGGTGATGGCTGACGATGCTGTGGGGATGGTGATGGTGACGGTCGATATGGTGATGGCTGACGATGCTGTGGGGATGGTGATGGTGACGGTCGATATGGTAATGACTGACGATGCTGTGGTGATGGTGTTGGTGATGGTTGTGGCACCTGCTGCTGGTACGCGTACCGCTGACCAAGATATTGTTCTGAACTTCTTTTTACATTTATTGATGTTTCAAAAGTAAGGACGTCTAGTTTTGCATAGAACAATATTTCTCCTATTAATTTTTCGGCAAGGCATCTTTGTACTTTTGGGAGCTCCTTGAGTTGAGAACTCACGGAGTTCCCGAAAGCATCAGCTGATGTCATTGTACCGTCGCCAGATATTAATATTTTAGCAGACTCTAGTAATTCCGACTGTTTCTTTAAAATGTCATTTTGCTTTTTTCTCGTAACGCGTTCTCTTTTTGTTGCAGGTTCCTGAAACAGAAAATGACTGGTTACAAATAGCTAAAGACTTTGAAATAAAATGGCAATTTAATCATTGCTTGGGTGCTATTGACGGCAAACATGTTATTATCGAGAAGCCGCCAAAATCGGGTACATTGTACTATAATTATAAGGGAACGTTTAGCATAGTCCTGCTTGGTATTGTGAATGCAAATTACGAGTTTATTTATGTAAATATAGGTTCTAATGGCAGTATTTCTGATGGTGGAGTATTCAAACATACAACTTTTCATGAAAAATTGATATCGAAACAACTAAATTTACCATCACATTCTATTTTACCGCAATCAAATGTTATCGCCCCATATTGTTTTGTGGCGGATAATGCATTTGCCATTAATGAAAATCTTCTAAAACCGTATCCAAGAAGAAATTTGACACATGATCAAAGAATTTTCAATTATAGACTTTCCAGAGCAAGAAGAATCGTAGAAAATGCATTTGGCATTTTAGCTGAACGTTTTAGAGTATTAAAAAGACCAATTCAAATTAATGTTCATAATGTACCCAAAGTTGTAATGGCTTCATGCGCACTGCACAATTATTTAGGAAAAAAGTCATCAAACTATATAACAAGAAATTGTGTTGATACCGAGGATACTGAAACATGTACTTTTCGGCCAGGAGACTGGAGATTATATGACAACTCAGTAGGCCTTAACAGAACAGAAAGGCAACGTACTGCAGATGGTAATTCTGTTAGACAAATATTCACTGAATATTTTAACAATCAGGGCCGAGTACATTTTCAAGAAAGAATGATTAATACTTTAAATATTTAAAGCTTACCTCATCATTATTTGACTGGGAAGAATTCGTCTCCATATTATCAATAACCTCTGTCGTCGGCGTGTTTTTTTCGTCCAAGAATGAGAGGTGTTCGTAGTACCATAGTGATGGCGTATGCACCTCATCGTTTCCAGCGCCACTAGTTTTGCTAGCTTCCACCTAAAATATGTAAAATATCCAATTTATTGTTTACTGAAACCCATAGTTGTTTTATTTCTTCAATAAAGTACATACTTAGAATATATAATGATTTTTTTTACTTGTTAAGTATTGTCAAAACATGTCTTGATTTACCGCTATGTATACTTGCTAGTCTTGCTACATCAAGACATGTTTTGATATCGCGTAGCCGTATATCACTTCATATTTCTCTTGTCATTTAGACTGTAAAAGCCGGTCGAGGGAATGGGCGAAATCCTTTAGCAATCATGTCATTATCCATTAAGAAACGCAAAAAGAGAAAAATTCACATTTAAATACATATGAGACACATTATTTATTTATATATTTATTTTTAATTTGCTTACCTTTTTTCGCTCCCTCTTATAGGATGTACGCATATTGTCCAACTTATTTTTCAAGGTTTTTAGAGTAGCCGCACTATCAATTTTTTTTAAAACGTCCAGCATAATCAAATACGCTTGATATCTGGCATCTCTGTTGGCGTAATCTTCGTGACTTAAGTCCCACAAACAGGGAAAGTCTTTGTAAAGTTCAAGTAATTTTATTAATAAGTCACGTTCGGTGATCGTAACTCCCTCGGCGTTCATATTGACGTCCTACAACGGCGGCGTTGCGAATGCGACTGAGCCGCTTTGGTCGGAACAAAGCTTCCAAACGTTCCAATTTGGTTGGACCGAAAAGGAATTTGGTTTGGTCGGATCGCCGGCGCATCCGACCACGTCCAACCAATATTAATAATAATTATGTCGGACCGACCGCTCTATTCACTTTCCGATTTGGTCGTGGTCGGATGGTTGGCACCAACCGAATCGGAACGTCTGTTTATGCTTATAGCATAAACAGACGCTCCGATTCGGTTGGTGCCAGCCATATTGGAACCGACATAGCAACCATTCCAACATTGCTACAGATTGTCCGACGGTTGGCCTTCCAGCCGTCAGTTGACTTTGCTATCATTGTTGCTACAGCACCGCTACAAAAGGAACCAAGGAAAAAACGAAGAGAATGGGCTAAATTCTACTATAGAAATAGAGAATATTACAGTCATATGCGGCTCCTTAAGGAATTGGATGATGAAGATTTCCGAACATATCTTCGAATGATTGGTAATTGGTTGATAATTGGTTTTCTAAAAGTCGCCAGATTTGTCGCTAAACAATTTTTGTCGTCAAAACTTTATTTTAGTCGCTAAGACTTGAGCAAAAGTCGCCAGTTCTAGCGTCTAAGTCGCTAAATTGGCAACACTGGTCGGAACAAAGCTTCCAAACGTTCCAATTTGGTTGGACTGGATAGGAATTTGGTTTGGTCGGATCGCCGGCGCATCCGACCACGTCCAACCAATATTAATAATAATTATGTCGTACCGACCGCTCTCTTCACTTTCCGATTTGGTCGTGGTCGGATGGTTGGCACCAACCGAATCGGAGCGTCTGTTTATGCTTTTAAATATTAAAATATTACTAATAGCATAAACAGACGCTCCGATTCGGTTGGTGCCAGCCATATTGGAACCGACATAGCAACCATTCCAACATTGCTACAGATTGTCCGACGGTTGGCCTTCCAGCCGTCAGTTGACTTTGCTATCATTGTTGCTACAGCACCGCTACAAAAGGAACCAAGGAAAAAACGAAGAGAATGGGCTAAATTCTACTATAGAAATAGAGAATATTACAGTCATATGCGGCTCCTTAAGGAATTGGATGATGAAGATTTCCGAACATATCTTCGAATGATTGGTAATTGGTTGATAATTGGTTTTCTAAAAGTCGCCAGATTTGTCGCTAAACAATTTTTGTCGTCAAAACTTTATTTTAGTCGCTAAGACTTGAGCAAAAGTCGCCAGTTCTAGCGTCTAAGTCGCTAAATTGGCAACACTGGTCGGAACAAAGCTTCCAAACGTTCCAATTTGGTTGGACTGGATAGGAATTTGGTTTGGTCGGATCGCCGGCGCATCCGACCACGTCCAACCAATATTAATAATAATTATGTCGTACCGACCGCTCTCTTCACTTTCCGATTTGGTCGTGGTCGGATGGTTGGCACCAACCGAATCGGAGCGTCTGTTTATGCTTTTACTGTGGTGCCGACTGCCGACTGGTGCCTCGTGATTTTCGTCTTTCTCATATTATCAATAATGAGTAAAGGAGACGCAACGCGGTTTGTTTACGTCGGTACGGAATTCCCGTACCATAAACAAACCAGAAACCGCGCTGTGAGCTTTATCAATGAAGCCTTTCATTTGCTATGGATAGCTATATTTCTTGTCTTGATTAACAAAATCGTGCGAAAGCGTGACAATGCTATGTGCAAATGTACGTCTGTCTCAACGAAAAAAGTCCAGAAGATTTTGTCGCAGCAAGCATTATGGACTGAGCTAGTGTTGTTACTATTGTTTCATTAAGCTAAATTTATATGCTATATGCTAAACGCTGAAAATTAATGCTAAGCAAGGCCAAAACATGCCAAATTTAGCATATTTAATGCTAAATCGGCAACGCTGTTTCTGTGACCGTCGCGTCGTATCTGGGAAGCCTATACTCCCGCTGTTCTCCGAGTCATCGGACATCTGAGCTCCTGACTCTCGCTTACGTTCGATGTTTTCTGAAATGCACAGTATTTCAAGCAGTAAATGTCCCCTATAATATTTATTACCTTTGCCTTCAAAACATAAGTAAGAGTTTTCCCATATATTTATGTAGATTATAATAAAAATTTTAAATTCTTAATTGCTGCGTACGAACTTCTCATTTAATATAGCATATCACTGCTTTTGAGTGTCTTGATATTCGAGTAATTTATCTTGGTTAGCATAAACCATTCATAATCCAAAGATAAATAACATTAAAAAAAAGTCTAATAAATAAATTTAAATTTTTAATAACTATTACTGGACTTAAACCCGCATAAAATATTTTAATCAGTTCTTTACAGTTATTATTATTATTATTTTTTGATTAAATGTAGTTTTACTATTTAAAATCTGCTATAAAGTAAGTACAACCTCTTTGCTGAAACTTACATCACACTTTACTTTTGTTACATGGATTATTGGCTGTATATTATTGCGGCAAACCCAAAGTGCTGTGCATTATCAGCCCACGTAATATGCACCCCAATCTCAATAAAAATAATTTCCTAATAAAGAAGCTGATATTTTTTATGGTACTCTTATTGCACGCTAAAGCTTAATTTTAATGTAAAACAATCATTAGTATTCTATGTTGTTTAATGCAGTCAAGAAAATATTACGAAAAATTTTCACCTTTTCTGGGCGTGTTTTCTTCACTGAGTGTGTTTTGCAGCACGATCTCAATTATATCCCACCTTCGGAACTAAAAGCTCGATATTTCTCCTTATCTTGGTAATATAAAAACAAATAAATGTTTACAAATAATTATAATTCAAGCTTAACAATCCAAAATCTCATCCGAACTCTCGAGAGCTTCGAACGATCTGCCGCCTTTTCTTGTCTTCCTTTTTCAAAAAACCTCAAGTTTATTTTACTCTACTGTTTCTGCCAACTATAAAGGAAAGAGGTCCTATTACATAAGATCTTAAATGTCACATCCAATACGTGACTGTAGCGAATAAGCACAGGTTTGAAACGGCTTATATTAAATAAACTCTGAGTGTTCATTCAAAAGGTTTAGATTAATACAATACTTAAGTACTAAGTAATCAGATAGTGTTAACAAAATATTACTATTCCTAACACTACTATCCCTACTTAATCTTAATATATATAAATCTCGTGTCACAATGTTTGTCCTCAATGGACTCCTAAACCACTTAACCGATTATAATAAAATTCGCACACCATGTGCAGTTCGATCCAACTTGAGAGATAGGATAGTTTAAATCTCAAATTATACTCGCAATTTTAATTTATTGCAAATTATATATATACTGATAATTTTTACTATAAATTGACAAGTTAGCATCAACATACTACGGTTGCTATAGTTACGCAATAGCATAACTTTTGACATTTGACATAGAATTGACGCAATGGCTTTTGACAGGACAACGTCTGTCGAGTCAGCTAGTACATATTATAAATGTGAATGTAAGTTTCTTTGTAACGCTTTCACGCGAAAACTACTTAACCGATCATCATGAAACTCTGTACACATATTCTTGGAGGTATTAGAAGTAAATCAGGATACTTTTTATTAAAAAAATATTTTTTACGAACAATTGATGGCTTCAATGCGAGCGAAGCCGAAAAGGGCTCATAGAACTCATCAATCTGAATAACTTTTATAATGGAATCAAACATAAAATCTCAAAATAAAAACCTATAGAAAGCTGAACAAGCTATTTATCATTATAATGGGCCCAGGCTTTACTTGACAAATCTAAACTAACTAAAAATATATCTGTCTTTGTCATTGCAACTTATTAGACAAATCTCAGAATAATGACTATACAAACAACTAATACATCAATACTTTTAGAAAAAATAGATCTGTCAACAAAAACCTTCAAACTTGGGGCCATTGGGGATTTAAAATGAATAAAAAGTATTCAAGAACCCCTAGGAGATTGTGGTAGAAGTATTTCGGTCCCAAATTGGGGAACCAAATGGAAAGAGCGGTTCAAAGAGTTGACCGATTTTCCTGTATTTGACCTTCTGTCCTGTTTCTAATCTTCATTAATGTTGACGAAACAAAAACCAGGAGCTTCTTTCTGTCGAGTTTGATATTATCTCCATCCCTGTCACACTCATTACAAATTAAATGAAAGTAAGAGTGACAGACAATCTCGACCGCCCAAGAATATTCTAATAAGTACTAAATTACATTAGTCGTAATTAATTTCTAGAAACTGTTATCAGGTTTACGTAGTGCTTGTCTGTTAGTTGTGTGACGACCTTTGCAAAGGTTGGTTGTTACTTGTGTTTTAAATAAGAGTTTTTAACACTTAACATGCGTTTGTGTTTTACCACACAGTTGTATTGAAAGTGGGCTTTACGCGCCTGGCGTGTGTAGCCGCATTCGCGTTGCTCAAAGGAAAACACAAGGTATGTGTATTCAGCAGTTAAAGTGTTAATATTAAGCTTATTTTGTGCTTTAACTTTTTACTGAGTCTTTTTCTTTTCAGTTGTCGAAATGTCTTCAAATATTCCTTCGTTTCTGAGAAATGTATATCTCCCAAGACCAGTTCTATGGGATGTGAGAGGTGACAACGCGCAAGAATATTTTAGTATAGAAATATATTCGGACGAAAACTATGTAGAAGAAGAGAAAAATATCGGTAAGTGGTTTTCTTTTTTATTTCGACGTAAACATAAATGTTATTTGGGTCTAAACCTTCGGGGAAGAACTTTTAACACTTCTGCTGCTAATAATCACATGCGTTGTTTTACGCGCCTGGCGTGTGTAGCCGCATTCGTTGCACATAGGAAAACACAAGGTATGTGTTTTCAGCAGTTAAAGTGTTAAGACGAGACTCGTGCGTCTGTCTGTATGTTACAGCCAATTATCTCAGAAACTATAAAAGCTAGCGGTCTGAGATTTGGCGTGACGCTAGATAACGTTAACCGCTACAATTCGTAGAAAAAAATGCTGAGAAATAGGTCTTTACCTGAAAATAGATCCTGAAATGGGGACCCAACATTTTAAAGCCAAGCAATGTGGCCATGTAGGGTATCAGATGAAAAGTATTAATTTGGACATTTCAAAACAATATTTTTTAATATTTCACTATGCAGTGTTTTTTTTTCAAAATCTGTGAAAAGACGACCTCACTCCTCCCTTATCTCCGAAGTTTACCGACGAAAAAACTCAAATAGAAGGTGATTACGTGAACTGGACAGAAAATATATAAGTATAGCGAAGTTTCACAACTTAATATTTTTTCTTAAATTACAAAAATATGAAAAATAAAAGGGCCTTGCTTCAATAGTCGTGCCATCTCAGTTCCATAATTTGGTTTTTATCATATTGGTTTGTGATTTGTGTTTTCTTAGATACGATTCCTGCGCTCATTTAAAAACCATAGTACTGAACTCTCAACCTGAGAATTTCCGCTTTGACAGATTTATTTATATAATTTATTGATATTTCAGATGCTATCCTAAATATGAACACTTACAAATGCCATATATGCAGCATTAATGTGCCAAAAGACTATATGGAAGAACATATCAAAAGCGTCAAGCATGAAACATCTTTGAAAATAGTTAACATAGCTTTAGAAAGAGCACAGTTGCAAATGAAATCTGATTTGATTCAACAGAAAAGAAAAATCAAAGTCGTGGATACGTATTTCTGTGAACACTGCGTAACTGTAGTACAAAACGTAGACAAGGACAAACATATGTCATCGGACGAGCATCGCAAGTCGTGGAAAAGAGACAGAATGCTACAGAAGCTGGTGAAAATCTACGAAGAACCAAATAAAGATAGCGATGACGTATTTGATATAGATATCGAACACGACTCGACTAATGCTTCTGTAATATCAGAAATCGACATCAACGACTTAGACGAAAATTACGAGACAAAAGATCTAAAAAGTGAAACAAAAAAACACATTAATCGACTAAGCTCAAAAGAGGGTAGTTCGAAAACAGAAACTCTTGCAAAAACACCAAATTGTCATAAAGATCAATTATGCGCAAAAGAGGGTACTTCGATAATTAAACCCCTAGCAAAAGCACCACATTATACCGAAACTCTGCACGATCTTAAATCTTTCTTAAAAATTGCGTCAGTCTCACATACAGATGTTTCTGTCTCAACAGATTCCGAAGACACCGTGTGTATTTCTGCTCCTAACTTAGAAAAAATAAGAGTCCCGCTTATAAACTTCCAAGGATATAGCGTTACAGGACAAGAAGTTGTGTGCAAACTTTGCTACGATATGGAATCTGTGGACGGAAAAAAACATAAATGGAGCCACGAACACGTGAAAGCAGTTATGTTGCCGCTGAAAAATGGGTATTTCAGACAGGTGATTTTAAATTAATCTACTTTTATAAAATTAAAAATTCAAATTACGAACTTCAAAACGAATCTATAGGTATAATGACATACTATAGAAACACAATACCATAATTTAAAAAAATCGGTTGTCTGTAAAGTCGGTTTACTGACGATACTTGAACGTGACAACGTCGTAAGAAAATACTGATAGAATGGTTTCATTTTTCAAAAGAAAATTTTAATTTAATTTAATTTAAGTAAGGTACAAAAGTAATTGACAAATAGGAAAATATAATAGAATATAGGAAATCACAATTGCACTTCAAGCCTCAGAGCGAGGTAACGGCACATACGTCATCTTTTTTCGTACTTGCACCCGGCTCCATCGAATTATAAGACGTTATCACGTCAAAAAGAGAGTACCTACTTAGATAAAGTAGTGTATGAAACTGCACATAACTAGGTATTAATACACTCGTGTTTTAAAACCCCTAATTATGCAACAGTTTCATAAAGTACTATTATAAGTTGGTTTTATTTATCTTTGTTTGGTTTCAGGTTAGCGAGACATTGAATCACTGCGTCTTGTGCAATAGCTTACACTTCACTTCTCAGGTATTTATGCAAACTAAGTAACTTTGTTGGAATTTGTAACTGTCAGAATTTGTAACTTTGTTGGAATTTGTAACTTTGTCAGAATTTGTAACTTTGTCGAAGTTTGTAGTTTTGACAAAATTTGTAACTTTGTCAGAATTTGTAACTGTATGGAATATGTAACTTTGTTGAAATTTCTAACTTCGTCAGAATTTGTAACTTTGTCGAAGTTTGTTATTTTGACAAAAGGACAATGTCCACTTGTAAGGGGATTTTGGCTTAGAGTGAACAGTGAGTTTTGGTATAATTATTACATAGGCCAAGTACCTTATGTCAGTGGCTAACAAAATATTATAATAACTTTGTAGCAAAGGTTTGGTAAGAGACCTCTTTCCTACATGTAAAACATCATGGTCAGCGGAGAGCTTTTGAAATAAAACAAGCTTATTTTTATTTCTAATCAGAATCATATGTAATTAAAACAGTATCCAGAAACTGGGCAGGTGGATTTATGTTGTCTTCGTACCTGGCCCAGCTTAAGTACCAAATGACGGTCATAATGTGAGCGCAGCAACCCACAGTCTTTCGGCCCACAATGCAATTGCAGCAATAATGTTTTGCAGCCTATATTGTTACAGTTCTTGACTGGTTAGCTGCAAGTGTTGATAACTGAGTTTCACCTTCCTCTCGGCATGCAGGTGTGTGAACAGAATAATTAAGCTGTTCCAATAGTCTGTACAATCAATTACAAATGGTTTTATTAGGTTCCTATGCTTGTGCAGGGAATATGTATCTTTTTGGTACATATAATTTGACATTAACGAGCCAGGTTTGACATGAGGGAAGATATCGGAGTCCAAAGGAGTGCCAGTGTCATGGTGAACGGCGGCATCAGTGTCAATAGGCGGGCCAGGGTCATTGTGAGCGGAGGTAAAGTCGGAGTCCATAGGGAAGCAAGGGTCGTTATCAGAATCCATTGTCCAAAACAAGTACGAACTTCCACAATACACAATCACAAACAATCCAGACCAGAACGTCGAGAGTCGAGAGAGACGACAGATGAAAACAATTTGACGTTAGTAACAGGACATGACGGATGCGGAGTTGCCATACTACAAAAAAAAAATCGATAAACTAATCGATTTCGATTTCGTTTCTGTGTTTTCATAGATATTATGAAATAAATACAACCTAGAGAGTAATCCTCGGTTCATGTGATAAAAACATCAAGTTAAAAATTGTCCAATTGAATCGGTTAGCGGTGCAATATGCATAAGACAAGTGCGGAAACGTAAAATGCCTGATAGACATTCCAGTAAGTTACAAGACTTGGGACCGGGTGTTCAAGACGAAGTTCACCATTTACGAGCACACGCCAGATTGCCAAGATCGCCATCATCGGATGCGACGCGGTCGACATCATTCATCATAATATTCTGTACCAAATATCGAATAATAATAATCGATATAAAATAGATCAACGATATAAAATAAAATAATTTTCAATGGCAACACAAGATTTTAAACCTACAGTTCCGTTTACTACTTTAAACTACTATTTCTTCTGTGGGTTTACTCAGTATAAATACTAATTAAATCTACTTTTTTTCTGTTCACCTTGATACAAAAACATACGAGAATAATTATTTAAAAAAAATAAAAGAATTATCGACAAAATCATTTTTTTATGAGCATCCTGTTCACGCCAAGCCGACTTTGGACAATGTCCTTTGTAACTTTGTTAGGCCGGCCACCAAAAGATATCTGGATGAGTAGGGCACGGGCTACAACCGTTATTTTATTAATAAACACACATTGTCATCGGTCTTTGAGGTGGTAAAGTTTGAATTAAATCTGATCGTCCAAAGACCCTTTTGGACTCTTTTGGATTTTGCCCTACTTTGAACGATCAGATTTAATTCTAACTTTGCACACCTGTCAACGACCAACCACAACGCATGTTTTTTAGTTTTTAAACTTTTTTGTTATTAACTGTTATTTTTTATGTTTTATCAAAATCTGTTAAGGTGATAGGTAATTTTAATAGCCTAAAGCAATAAAAAAGAACAATTTAAAATTTATTCACAGATAGACGCCCACACAAGCAGCACAGAACACTCAAACAACTTTCACAAGTACAAAGTAGCTGCCGTCTTCAAAATAAACACGAAAATGGCGCACCTTGCACTCAACAACCATATGAGATGGACATACGACCGAGTTAATTGCATTGTATGTGAAATTCAAATACCAAAATCGAATGAGTCGATAAAAACACACGTACAATCATCAGAACACGCCAACAAACAAACAGAACTGTTGAAGGCTAATAAAATTGTTAAAAAGCTAGACAGCGCTTTTTATGACTGCGTGGTGTGCCAAAAAAAGATTTTGCAGAGACATCTTATTGGTCATTGTAATAGTTCGCAGCATCTCAAAATACTTGCCAGTTTTGTGAACTGTGTTTTTAGGTACTGATGAAAGTGGCAATACCGACGCTTGATGACTAAGCACCGCTGCAAGAATTCTTGCCTCTTGACTGCGGCTAATAATCACATGCGCTTGCCTTAAGGCCTACGCAGACCGGGACGGCATGGCAAGGGATTTTGCCGTGAGTCAGCGCACACTGGCCGCTTAGATACCGCGGCATTCCAGCACTTTGCCACGGCATGCCGCGGCACGACAAAGCACGCCTCAGCGACTCCTGCTGCCTGATACACTTTTAGTCTTCAGTTGCGTTCGATCGAGTGTTGGTGTGCCTCAGTTTTAAAATGGTACCTAGATTGGAAAGACGCGGGCGCAAATGGATGGTCAATGGTGTGCATTCCCCGCTTCTCTACCCCCGCCGCCGCATCCCGCAGTATATCACTACGAGCGCCGGAGTCCGTGGCATGCCGTTGATGCCGTTGCCTACAAATTCAAATTCAAATTCAAAATAATTTATTCAAATATGGGTACATCAATGTACACTTATGAATGTCAAATACAATTTTTACGAATAAATTAATACACAATAAATTAAATGTCAAAGAAAATAATATTATTAGAATGTCAAAAATTATATAAAATAATTGCAATGTCAAAATATCAATGTATAAAATAACTACAATAGTAGGTATAATCAGTCAAGTATTATTATTACAGTCTAAATACAATTTACGTAAAGAGACTTTATCACAGATGAAGTCTTCAATTTTGTAGTAAGCCTTTTCAATTAAAAAGTCTTTTAAAATTCTTTGAAAATCTGTGTCTTTCTTATTTACTAGAGTAACAGGCAACAAGTTATAAAATAGTACGCCGTTCATTACAAAAGAGTTGCCAGTTTTGGCTAATCTAATTTTAGGTAGAACAAGTTTAAACTTGTTCCTTGTTATGCTAGTATATTGACTTCGTTTGTGATATTTATGAATATTTTTACGCACATACATAATGTTCAAGAAAATATACAAACATGGTAACGTTAAAATTTTCACCTGCGCAAAAACTTGTCTAAGAGATTCTCTATAACCTAGCCTATAAATAGCCCTAACAGCGCGTTTTTGTAAAATAAAGATGCTATTTACGTCTGCTGCATTACCCCAAAGCAATAATCCATACGACATAACAGAGTGGAAGTAACTGAAATAAACAATTCTTGCAGTTTTAATGTCTGATAGTTCTCTTATTTTCCGCACTGCAAATGCTGCGGAACTCAATTTGTTAGACAGTTCCTTGATATGTGCTCCCCATTGAAGTTTGCTGTCAACGATAAGGCCAAGAAACTTAGCATCCTTCGACAAAGTAAGTTGATCGCCGTCAATAACTATACTAGGCAAGGAAGGATTATTAGTCAATGTGAATTTAATAGCTTTCGTTTTCTTGGCATTTAGCATTAAGTTATTGACGCTAAACCACCTATTAATTAAACTAAGTGACAAATTGATTTTGGATATATCGTAGTTTTTCCTATTGATTCTAAATAACAGAGATGTATCGTCGGCAAACAAAATAATTTCACAATGCTTACGCGCTAAGAAAGGCAGGTCATTGATATAGACTAGAAAGAGGAATGGGCCAAGAATTGAACCCTGAGGGACCCCGATTGAAACGTTAGCCGACTCCGATCGAACCCCATTTATGTCAACATTTTGGGTTCTACCACACAGATATGATTTCATCAACATTAACGCATCACCTGTCACACCATAGTGTGAAAGTTTACATAATAGAATTTCATGGTTCACACAATCAAACGCTTTCGACAAATCGCAAAAGATACCTAAAGAATCATGCTGAGACTCCCAAGCCTCGTAGATGCTCTCTACGAGATTCGAGGCTGCGTCCACAGTTGAACAGCCCTTAGAAAAACCAAATTGCTTATTAAATAATAAATTATTAATACAGAAGAATGAAGCTAACTGATTTAACATTATTTTTTCAAATATTTTGCTAAGACATGGTAAGATAGATATTGGTCTGAAATTACTAGGGTCTTTCTTACTACCACTTTTGAACAAAGGTATAATCTTGCTACACTTCATAAGATCGGGGAACTCATTACTGTCGACACTGCAGTTAAATATATGGGCTAAATAAGGATCTAAGTTATATATTATTTCAGCAACGAAACAGACTGACAATCCCCAGAGATCTTCCGATTTTTTTGCTTTGATCGATTTAAATGTTTTGATAATAGTGTCACTTGAGACTTCGTAGAATTTAAATTGGTTTGGGCTGGCAGCAACATTTTCAACTAATAAATGAGCAGCTTCCGTACAATTGGTTGCCAGTGATTCAGTGGTTTTATACGGTATATCCCCAAAAAAGCCTAAAAATTGATTTGCAATATCTTTTTTATCACTAATTATTTCATTATTTTTCTTAAGCTTGAATTCCGATTCTCGACATTTGGTTTTAGCAGTTTCCGTTTTTATGATAGACCAAACAGTTTTTGAGGTATTTTTTGACTGCTTTATTTTGTTAAGTATATACAAGGTTTTTGCATATTTGCATATCTTTTTAAAAGTTTTACTGTATTTGCGAACATAAAACCGCAGTATGCCGCCACGGGAGCCTGTGGCGCGTCTTTTAATGCCGTGCGATAAAATCCCTTTCAATGCCACGGCATCATTTTAAAGCATATGTAGCAATTTATGTCGTATTTCTGTAACAGTATGGTTGAATGTCCATTAGTAAAAATTAAAATCCCTTGCCATGCCGTCCCGGTCTGCGTAGGCCTTTAAGTGCGGCTAATAGTCAAATGCGTTGTGTTTTACGCGCCTGGCGTGTGTAACCGCAGTCGCGTTGCACAAAGAAAAACACAGGGTATGTGTTTTCCGCAGTTGAAGTGTTAAGATGCCGACAAAAGAATATGATGTGATAGCAATCATTTAGTAATACTTTGCCACCATTTTTATACAGAACAGTTTCGCTTTTGTGACAGATGTTTGCTAAATTCGAGAAAAAAATATCGAGTCTCCATACAAAATATTCAGTCACGAAGAAGAAAGAATTTAGCAAACTTTTGTTCTAAGAGTTGTTCACTTTGACGTGTAGAAAACCCTTAAGCATTACTACACCTTTCCGTTTCACTTAAATAGGCTAGGTTTGTTTTGTCTTTATATTTGTAAGGTAAAATTTTTTTGTATTTAAAACTTTGGACAATAAAATACGGAATTTTGAAAAATGTAATTAAATATTATTTTATATTTTTCTTAACTTCAAGCTTATTTACATTCATTCTATTTTATTTTTCGTTTCAATCTTCATGTAGCTGAAACATAAATAAAAATAATTAGTAAAAATTAAATTAAAAACATTTTACACTAATACAGGGTTATTCATAAAGCATATGCTAAGCCGAAAAGGGCTCATAGTACTCATCATTATGAACAACTTTTACTATGGGACCAACTCTGAAACCACCGAAATTCAGTCATTGACATTTTTCCATAGAACAGCTCTTATTTCGCGATTTTAGGGTTGGTTCCATAGTAAAAGTTGTTCAATGTACTAAGCCCTTCTAGGCTTAGTATATCCTTTCCTTATAACAATGTGGAAGGCTAAAATGGAGACAAAGGCTAAAATGAAGAAAAGGGCTAAAATAAAGATAAATAACACCTACCACTTCTGCAATGCGAATCCAATCTATTGCTTTGACTAAATTGTCGTTTTTTGAAGGTTTCTTATCCCAATTCCAATACGTAACCTCTTTAAAGCCACCCGTAACCTGTAACAATTCAATTTACATTTTACAAGCTTTTATTTAACACTTTAACTGCGGCTAATAATCAAATACCTTGTTTCACGCGCCTGGCGTGTGTAGCCGCATTCGCGTTGCACAAAAGAATACAAGGTATGTGTTTTCAGCAGTTAAAGTGGTAACATGGGTATGAAATATAGTTTGTTACTCGCTAATAATGTAGCTTTATATTGGTGAAAGAATTTTTGAAACCGGTCCAGTAGTTTGAGTTTATTCATCACAAACATCCAAATATACAAATCTTTCCTCTTTATAATATAAGTGTAGAATACAGTATATATTTGCTCAATAGTAATTGAATTTTGAAAACCTATACCTAGGCCTGCGGCCAGGTGAAGTGACGACATGCGTAAGGCGGCAGAAGTGGATGCGTATAACAAGATTGGGCCTTGTGGTATTCTGAGAGGCCTATGTCCAGCAATGGACAAAAATATGATAAGGCTGATGATGATGATGATTTTACCTGGAACTTCCTCTCAGCCTCTTCAGCTAAAGGTCTTTTAGCTTCAGTTACCACTGCAGCTCTGTATCCTTCAGGCAGGGGCATCTTAGTGCCGTCTAGAGGGTGCCCACGGAAAGTAGCTTTCAATTCTGAAACAATTTAATAACAAAGCTTTTATTGCATTGTCATCGAATTTACACAGGTATACCAAATTTTAGCTCAATCGGGCAGCGGAAGTGGTTCAAAATTCAGTTACAAGATTTGACCTAAAATAAACAAGCAGGGCAAGCTAAATAAAAGCTTGTAAATTAGATGTTTTTTCTCACAATTGATTTAAACTACAGAACTATAATCTTAATCTTAAAGGGCCGTAAAAAGATGCTAAGATTGGCAAATGTCATTGTACTTATCAATACAGAAATAATTATAGTGTGCAGCAATGCAATGTTACTTAACTTTGAGAAAACTTTATAAGGATTTTTTTTTTTTCTTAAGTTTGGCCCATAGTTGTTCTAAATGAAGCATAAAAATAGTTGAATAGATTCTCTTTATTGTTGATACCAGATAAAGTTTGGGGATATTAACACAAACAACTGATGGCCCTAAAGTTAAGAACGATTTCTTTCAAGAAACCTTGACGGAGAGGATTCATGTAAGAGATAGTATTTGCTGCTATCGTTCATGCAAGAGTAATGTTATTATGTGTTTTGGACAAAATTGAGCTTACGAACCTCCACTACCATCGTCGACAACTGACTGCTCAAAATATTTCTCTACATTGGCTGGACCGTCAGTATCGATCTTACATGGTATGTAATGAGCTTTTTGTTCAAATACCGCATCGTTTTGAGTGTTTTTCAAATTGTTTTCTACTGTAATCGACATTTTAATTTTAATTTTCGGCAAGCAGCAAGCAAGCACCAGTCTTTAGTTTTGGCGCCAGAAAAATATTTTTAACAAAGAGTTGCCAAGACTGATTTAACTTTTTCCACAGATCATTTTATTTTTTCCAAAACTAACCCATGTTCAAAAAAAAAATTCCAAAATCGTTTAGTAATATATACAAAATTACTTAAACCTCAAAAAATGATTAGGGCACTTGGAGGGGTCATATCAAAAACGAACGGTAACAAAAACAATATTTGTCGAAAATTCTAATGAATAGACTAAATTATATTTTATTACTCTGTGCTAAAAGCTAAAAATGATAACATTCGATATTTTTTTTCCGAAACATTTTCCTAGTGACGATTTCAATTATGGATGTATATAAGGTCAAATTCAGTAGTACATCGAATTAAATTATGAAAGTATTAAATATGTTAAAAATTGGACACCCAGACACATATTATTAATTATAATGATTTTTTTAAATAGATTTTTATTAAGGAATTATTCGTTATTTAATTATTATTCAAAAAAAAATTAGATGTAATTTGACTACTGCGACTACTACGGCCTAACAGTTGTATCGCCATTACCCTTCGAAGGATAGTTTTTATCAATTTCAATTTGAAATATTTCCGCAGAATTACCGGTGAACCCACTTTTTCTTGGGCTTAAAAAATTGCAAATCGTACTAAGAAATTGATAAGAAGTTTTTTAGCCGTATAATTTTGATACAAAGTTCCCAATTCGTCTATCTTCTCAAAAATTGTGAAACTTCCGGCAAAAATAACGTTTGATAAAATGGTAATTTTAAAATGAATTATTTCACATAACTTGTCGGGAAAGTAATAATTTTTTGGTGTCAATCGATGCAGGAGGTTTTATTCTACTATATATTTCGAATTTAGGGCAGAATCTTTGAATTTATAAATGTTATCTAAATCCTACACCATGAGCTTAACATTTCCTCAAAACCGCGAGAAAACCCTTCAACATGGCAGCCCTGGATAATTTGTGAGGTGCTGCCAGAATGAAAAATAAATTGTACTTATAAAGTTTAGTGTCAAAAAAAAATTTTTGGCAGCACTGCTCCAAGTATACACTGACAGCTCAGATTATCTATGACTGACAGCAACATTAAGCGACAGCTCGACAGCTCCAATAAAATCTATTTTTTTTTTTCATAACTGGCTTGACACACACAAGTTGGTTTTTCGTTTGTACAAAATATTACAAAAGTTTCGGTTTTCTACATCTAACCGATAAAACACAAATTAATCAAAAACACACAAATCTAAAACACAAATTTCGTTTAAATGTATGTATGTATGTTCAGTCCTCTTCTTAGATTCAAGTTAATTATAAGGCTGTAATAACGTAACGAAAATTGGTTGGAAAAGCGAACATTGTAAGGAATTCCCGCTGACCCCGCTGTTCTCCGTTAGCGATCATGGGAGTGACAGTTTCTTTTAAGTGGGAAAATTCTATATTTCTGTCAAATTCTGTGTGTCAGTCACAGCGAACCAAACGGCAAACATTCTGTTGCAAAAGTAAAAGAAATAAACATGACGAAATAATCGCGAGTTTGATGAAAGTCTTATCTTCATACAATAAATGGTCAGGTCACTAGTCACTATTTAGTTACACTAGCGTTGTACGTGACAATAATAGTGAACCTGCTGTGTAAACAGTGCTAATACAAGTCAAGTGTAATATATGATCAGTTGTACAAAATCGTGCATTTACGTCACAGTAAATATTTTGGCTGTGTTCCTTGTTTGTTTTTCGTTGTTGATTCACAACAGTGTTAGACGCCGCGTTGGCAACAACCGGAGTACGTTTTCAATGACCTTGGATTCAGAATAAAAATTAAAAAACAGCTGGTTGGTGAGTACCTCTTTTGTCTATTCATAGAAATCATAGAATCCAAGAAGTGCTTTTTGCCTCTATAAAGTCTAAAATTACATTTATATCGTTGGTAATGGTTCAACAGATGTGAAATTCGCGGTTTTATTCATAATTCGGCAAAAATTTTCAAAATTATCACTTTTGTTCAAGTTGACCTTGGCTAAGGCCTTTTACCTTTTGAATGAGTAAGTCATTTATTTCGCAAGAAATATTGAGTAATTATTTGTAATAGAAGTTGTAATAATAACAATATGTTAGCAAACATTGTAATTAACAAAGAATCTTTGTTGCCAGTGCTATTGTTCTCTGTAATTATACTGCTGTGAATTGTGTCATAATTTAAAATTACAAATACATGAGTGTATTGTTCATTTGTTGATTCCATATCTCCTTCGTTTAATATCTATAAGAAAGACAAGGTGTTGTGAATAAAATTTCACACTTTAAATTTGCTAATTTTAAAATATTTATAAACAAGCTTTTATTGCATTGTCATCGGAGTTACACAGGTATACCAAATTTCAGCTCAATCGGACATCGGGAAGTGGTTCAAAATTGAGTTGCAAGATTCCACCCGAACAAACATGGTTACATACATTGCAAGTTAAATAAGCTTTTAATAAATATGTGAAAGTTTGTGAGCCTCTGTGTACTTCTTCATGCTGAAATATACCAAAACAATGCAGTACCAATTTACACTAATATTATGAAGATAAAAGATTAGTACTTTGGATGTTTATGATGAATAAACTCAATAAACTACTGGACCGATTTTAAAAATTCTTTCAGCAATATAAAGCTACATCATTAGCGAGTAACATAGACTAATTTCATACCCGTGCGAAGTTGGGGCAGGTCACTAGTATTGTATATCTGATAATGTATTTCTAGGCAGAAGATGTTTAAAGAGAGACAAACAAGAAACGATAATACTCAAAATAACAATCAGTTGGGCAATATTATTACAACATGGAAAGCTTTGTAATTTTTAGAGTTCCGTACCTAAAGAGTAAAACGGGACCCTATTACTAAGACTCTGCTGTCCGTCTGTCTGTCACCAGGCTGTATCTCATGAACCTAGATGCAATAAAAGCTTCTTTTTAGGGTTCCGTGCCCAAATGGTAAAATGGGACCCTATTACTAAGACTCTGCTGAATGTCCATCTGTCACCATGCTGTATCTCATGAACTGTCATAGTTAGACAGTAGAAATTTACACAGATGATGTATATCTGTTGCGGCTATAACAAGAAATACTAAAAAACAGAATAAAATAAATATTAAAGGGGGCTCCCATTCAACAGACATGATTTTTTTGCTGTTATAATAGAAAATGGTAAGGAACCCTTTGTGCGTGACTCTGACCCGCACTTGTTCGGTTTTTTTATTTGTTCATTCATAGGCTCGCGTTTGACCGCCATCTCGCCTGATGGTAAGCAATGACGCGGTCTACAATGAGGCATGCTTGCCTAAAAGCAACCAATTCTCTCACGACTTGAAAACAAAAACACCCAGATTATAAGCGATTTTAAAACCATTTTGGCAGCTGAAGAAATTATAAAAAAACAAATTCTGATGTAATGCCAAAGTATAGCATTATGAAGATCTGCCAAAAACATTAAAACATGATCATATACCTCACTCACACATACACATTACCTATCTTGTAAATATTTACTTACATACAGGGCTATACAGAAAGGGTATGCTAAGCCAAAAGGGCTCATAGTACTCATCATTATGAACAACTTTTACTATGGGACAAAACCGGAATTCGCGAAAAAAAATCAGCTGTTCCATACATTTTGTGGAGTGTCATTGACATTTTTCTATGGAGCAGCTGATTTTTTTTCGTGAATTCCTTGCTGGTCCCATAGTAAAAATTATTCATAATGACGAGTACTATGAGCCCTTTTCGGATTAGCATACCCTTTCTGTATAACCCTGTGCGCGGAATTTTATAGTCAAGCTATTTAGCTTTCAGTCTTGCACTATAGGCTATAAAACATAGCGTAAAGTATTCAGAGATGGTAAACTTAAAAAGCCTGGTCTAACCATTTTTAAAATACAATCATTCATTCAATGAAAAGAAATAAAGTTTTAATTTCGGATTATTACATCCATACGACTAAACTAAATAAATAAACAAACAAATACAGGGTTATAAAGAAAGGATATTCTAAGCTAAAAAGGGATGATAGCACTCATTATGAACAACTTTTACTATGGGACTTGTTTTTTCGTATTTTACGTAAGGTAGTACAAGCGCGGTCTTATCGCCTAAAGCAATTTCTTCAGACCCGAGTGAATAACCTCTGGAGGAAATATTTATCAGAAATCCGCATTATAAAGTAATTTTAGATAGTGTGGGCGATATCTGAAATAAGTTTTGGCGCGCAATCAAGACCGTTATCAGTTATACGTTGTGATGGTGCTGTTGGGATGTGTTTGCATGTGTGTAGACAAGTAAATAAATAAAAAAAAACATTATTTTATAAGAAAAACAAGAACATTATTTTTACAAAACAAAAAACAAAAACCGACTTCAAAAGACCGACTATTGAGTTATTCATCTATTTGTCGCGCACGTACTTAATGCAAATTTAAGACTTACATATATGGTTTTCTCATGGATACCATTATCAGAACTGGACTAAATTGAAATGGGACCAAATGGGAAGCGTCAGCTTTCTAATAAAAAAAGAATCATCAAAATCGATTCACCCAGTCAAAAGTTATGAGGTAACAAACATAAAAAAAAAATAAAAAAACATACAGACGAATTGATAACCTCCTCTTTTTTTGAAGTCGGTTAATAAGTTAATTTCGAAAATATTTTCAAAAGCAAGCTTTTTGCATTGTCATCAAACTTGCACACATACTACTCTGTCAAGAAAGTACCGGGAAAATATTAATAATACACAAAATGTTTGTTATTCATCCAAATTTATTTTATCACCTTCAAAGTATGCTCCTTCAGAAACGATACACTTACGCCAACGAATAATCCAATCATCAAAACATTTTTTAAACGCTGTTTCCGGAATTGAGTTGAGTTCTCGCCTCGAATTCTCCTTTATGTCTCCTACCGATTGAAAACGGGTGCCTACTAAACTAGTTTGCATGTCAAACTCGTAAACCCACGTCTCGTCACCAGTAACAATGCGTTTCATAAATGTTGGGTCGGAATTGACCCGTTCTAGCATGTCCTCAGCGACTCTCATGCGATTGAGTTTTTGGAGAAAATTCAGGTCTTTTGGGACTAGCCGAGCGGTAACATGTTTCATACCCAAATGATTACTTAAAATGGTACGGATCGACTCGTGAGATACAGAAAGTTCAGCGGCTATCTCTCTCAAAGTTGAGTGAGGATTTTCAGTCACTATTTCCTTCACTTTTGCGATGTTAACTTCAGTTGCAGACGTTGATGGCCTACCAGAGCGAGGCAAATCTTCCATCACATCTCGACCGCTTTTGAACGCTTTGTACCACTCATAAGCACGTGTTTTTGATAAAGTCGATTCGCCGTAAGCCTTCTGTAATATTTTTAGTGACTCCGAACACGAAATTCCATTGGCGATGCAAAATTTAAGACAAACTCTTTGTTCGATGTTTTTGTCCATGATGAAATTCGTAATACACACTAGACATGACCTAACTAAAAACAGCACCATATTTAATCTAAATAACAGACGCAACTCAAACTCCGCGCGCCAAAATGGATAACAGTTGTGCCAATCTAACAACAACAATAAAAACAAAAATTTGAATTTGGAACCCAAAACAAATCATCCATTCCCGATACTTTTTTGACTGAATGTATACCAAATTTCATCTCAATCGGACATCGGGAAGTGGGTCAAAATTGAGTTGCAAGATTCCACCCGAACAAACATAGTTACATACTTTGGATATTAAAAAAAATCTATTAAATTGTTGAACTTGTTAACCAAGTTTCGTCGAGATTTGTTGGAAATGCGACCTGTACGAGTACCAACAAACAAACATCCGGACTCTCGCGATGTCTACCGTTCTCATAAATTCTATATTCCTTAGTTGTCCTTGTCTTTGTGTTCCATGGCAGCCCCGACATAGGGTATCCTAGTCGGGGAGCTGTGTGAAACGTTAAATTCATTCACTAATTTTCGTATTTATGAATAATATTAGTATTTATGAGTATGACTGTATGACTCATCTAGTACATTCTTGCATCATAATATAAAACAACGCGAATTCCTGAGGAAATAAATAGCTATTTTTAAACTAGCAGTTCTGTGAACAGAAGGCCTAGCATAAATTGTGACGTAAATGAAATGAAAAATATTTATTCGGGACTAGCTGCACCCGGCGGTTTCACTCGTTTTTTTACTTACAAACCTTTTAGAGCAAACAAAACAAAAAAATAAATATTCAAATCGGACCAATTAACTCGCTATTTTTTTACTTTTAAACCTTCTTTGTATTAGAGCGAACAACACAAAAAAAATATTTTGAATAAGATTTGCTTTTTTTAAGCCGTTCCCGAGTTTTAGCGAGACTAACTAACAGCAATTTATTTTTATACATAAGAAAAAGAAGATATGTTACATCCATTTACGATAAAATACGTAGAGTATTCTACACAAAAAAAAAATGTTTCACTCTCATAGCTCCCCACTAGGACACCCTGTGTCAGGGATGCCATGCAACACAAAGACAAGGACAACTAACACCCAGACCCAGAGATATTTAAATTCATCATTCAAACATCTGCCCGGCCGGGTGAACACGGGACTTCTTGCCCTTAGGCCTATTACGCACTGTCGACTTGTCGCCGGCGACTCGGTCGCTGGCGACTGTGACTTACTACAGTTTAAATAGGTGTTTACGCACTTGGTCGTCGGTCGCCCAAGCGGCTGGGCGACTCGCCGCGACGTGGCGACGCACAAGCGACTGCCGGTCGCCGGCGACAAGTCGACAGTGCGTAATAGGCCATAAGGCGGTTGTATGGGATAGGAACATGTGTGAAAAGCAGTTTCCATTTACGGCCAACAGAGGCGCTGTCCAAATTTTCATACATTTGTCTATCGAGTACTCGCTATGCATTTTACGCCTGAATTTAGGCCTGTCTAATTAAATTGGGGAAAACCTCTTTTAAGATGATGAAATATTGCCTCTTTTGAGGTGATGAAATATTTCCTCTTTTGAGGTGATGAAATATTTCCTCTTTTGAGGTGATGAAATATTTCCTCTTTTGAGATGATGATATTTCCTCTTTTGAAGTGATTAAATATTAAATTTATGCCGCTATCAAATGACTCACTTCTGGTCTGAATTTATAGTTTAAACTTTTAAACTTAAACTTTAAAATTTTAACTATGTTTGTTCGGGTGGAATCTTGCAACTCAATTTTGAACCACTTCCCGATGTCCGATTGAGCTGAAATTTGGTGTACCTGTGTAACTCCGATGAGAAAGCAATAAAAGCTTAAAGTATTTTTAAAATTCTCTTATATTTATCATCTTCTAAGAAAAAAAATAGGTAATTAAGTGATAAACAATTTCGCTTGACAAATCAACTTTACCGACATCATAAAAAGCGGTTGCATAAAAGAATATTTGCAATCTGATACACAGGGTTATATTGAAAGGGTATACTAAGCCGAAAAGGGCTCATAGTACTCGTCATCATGAACAACTTTTACTATGGGACCAACCCGGAATTCGTAAAAAAATATCAGCTGTTCCATACATTTTGTCGAGTGTCATTGGGTGCGTACTGACTGACCGAGCAGCCTCGCTCGGCCTGCCGCGCGAAGCAAATGCTCGGCCAGTCAGGACGTGCCTCGCCCGAGGCAAACGCACGCGCTGCCTCGCCCGAGCGTGCCGCGGCCCGAGACAAACGTCTGCCGCGCGAGGCTGCTCGGTCAGTCAGTACGCACTACGCACCCATTGATATTTTTCTATGTGTGCCATACAAATACAGGGTTGTAAGGAAAGGGTACGCTGAGCCGAAAAGGGGCCATAGTATACTCATCATTACTATGGGGGCGAAATTTTACAATTAGTTTGGAAACCCTAATGGATTAACACATTCATGTCAATATTTATTTTATTTTTTAATAATATCACATACGTAACTATCGAATTGATAACCTCCTTTTTGAAGTCAGTAAAACAAGCAATTATTTATGTAAGTTGAACTTAATTTCAGGACAATGGACTTCCTGAGTTTATTCGATCCGTCCGATGGGGGCGGTAAGAGCACGAAGAAGAGGAACAAAGAAGAGCCCAAGAAGAAGGCAGAAGGCAGCGGGAAGGGTGAGTTCTATGACTGGTCTTAAGGAGAATAGAGAGTTATAAGGAAATGGTATGCTATCCCGGAAAAGGCTCACAGTACTCATCATTATGAACAACTTTTACTATGGGACCAACCCTGAAAACTCGAAAGAAAAATCAGCTGTTCCATAAAAAAATGTCAATGACACTCGACAAAATGTATGGAACAGCTGTCTTTTTTTTTCGTGAATTCCGGGTTGGTCCCGTAGTGAAAGTGGTTCATAATGATGAGTACTATGAGTCCTTTTCGGCTTATACCCTTTAATTAGAACCCTGTATAAATGGTTGGTAACCAACTTATTTGCGCATTTTTAAATTTATTTAGATATAAAAAGCATTGATCAGACATTTTTAACCGACATCAAAAAAAGAGGAGGTTGTCAATTCGTCTGTATGTTTTTTTTTTTTTTTTATGTTTGTTACCTCATAACTTTTGACTGGGTGAATCGATTTTGATGATTCTTTTTTTATTAGAAAGCTGACGCTTCCCATTTGGTCCCATTTCAATTTAGTCCAGTTCTGATAATGGTATCCATGAGAAAACCATATAAGTCTTAAATTTGCATTAAGTACGTGCGCGACAAATAGATGAATAACTCAATAGTCGGTCTTTTGAAGTCGGTTTTTGTTTTTTGTTTTGTAAAAATAATGTTCTTGTTTAATAAATCTGATAAAAATCTTAAAGCAAAACAATAAAAAATTTCGCGTTTAATACGATTTTGATAACTATATATGTACAGTGATTTTATAACCTAAAAATGTAGAAATGTGCGAGCGAAATAGCCTTTTAAATCGTTTCTGGACTGTTCTTTCTTTGTTTAGTCCAGCGTCTAACTCACTGACCACAGCTTAATTCTTAATCTCAACCTTATCAGGCAGGAGACGCGGTCGGAAATCCAACGGCAAAAACGAGACGCTGCCCGAAGAGTCGTCGTTCCTCTGCGAACCGCACCTCAGCTCCGAAATCCTGGTCAAAGATGGCAGCTATATTGAGAGCTATATAGAAATCAGCGAGAGGGACGGTATGTATTTATTTGTGATATGAAAGAGGGAGACGGTATGTTCAAGTTTTGTATAATTGACCGAGCGAGCGAAGCGTCTATGCAACGACTGGCCAAATTTTCTTTCATCTGTCCGGTCCGGATGTTTGTATCTTGGACTTGCGTACAGGTCGCATTTCTCAACAAATAAAACAAACAAAATTTTATGAACGAAAGTGTGTTTGTTTGCTACTTCACGTTAAAACTGCTCAGGGGATTAAAAAAACAATTTTTATTTAGGCCTTTTTTTAGTCTGAGTTTTTAATAAAATTTCGTTCACAGACACAAAAACCGACGACAAAAAACCGCGCAGTCGTAACTCAGGCCGAAAGTCCCGCCGAAGAAAAAAGAACTCTCCTGGCAAGGAAACAACGCCCACTTTAAACCAAGACGACAAAAATCTAAACAACCTCGCTGTCAAACCGAAACTATGCGACGAAAGCATCGGGAAAAACGTCAATGATCTAACCATAGACAATACTGCCTACAAAAAAACGAAAAGGAAAAGCATAGACAATGAATTGACAGATCGGGCGGCGTACAATGTCATAGACAAGCTAGAGAAGGTCAGTTTGAAGGATGACATGTATTTGGCGGGAGATTTTAACACGGAGGATTTGGAGAGCGACTTTTTTTACTGCTCCGATGAGAATGAGGAGTTTGTCGATGATTCGTGAGTATTTTTAACTGACTTTTTATTATTTTTAACTGGCAAGTTTTTACTGAGACCAACTCTGAAATCGCAATTTTGTACATTTTGTTGAGTATTATCGACACTTTTCTACTAACAGCTGTTTTTTAAACAGAAAAAATATAAATGTTAAGAACAGTTCAAAATGCCAGAATCAATCACATACGGCATTTGTTTTGGGAATGTTTAAGCAAAAGTGGTGTTTTCAACTGTTTTTATTCACCGTTTCGATAGTTCCAACACAGCTGTTTGGCTCAATGGTAGTATATACGCCTTAAAAGTCAGAGGTCCTTTTTTTTTTTTTTGGTGGGTGGGAAATCATCAAATGACCCCTCCCACTCTTGGGCAGAGCGGAAGGGAGTGTCAGACTAAAAACCACCCATGTTCCTTCTACGCCCTTGTGACGCCGAGGCCGCGGTAACTTCTACCCGCAGCCCCGACGGGCATGGGCCCTTTCGGGCCCCTTCCATGTTGCTGACATCTCTTTGAGGCGCGCGTGGAACACGAACGCGCCGTCGACACGGCCTGAAGCCAGAGATCCTGGGTTCGATTCCCAGCTGGGCTGATGTTTGAACGATGAATTTAAATATCTGCTCTGGGTCTGGGTGTTAGTTATCCTTGTCTTTGTGTGTTCCATGGCATCCCCGACACGGTATCCTAGTAGGGAGCTAGGAGTGTAAAATGTTTTTATAGCTAAAAATTACTTCGTGAACTACTGAGGTATGTTAAAGGTGGCATTATTGACGAAATTCTCCAAATGATTTTACATCAACGCCAATTTTTAACCGACTTCAAAAAAGGAGGAGATTATCAATTCGTCTAAATGTATTTTTTTTTTTTTTTATGTTTGTTACCTCATAACTTTTGACTGGGTGAATCGATTTTGATGATTCTTTTTTTATTAGAAAGCTGACGCTTCCCATTTGGTCCCATTTCAATTTAGTCCAGTTCTGATAATGGTATCCATGAGAAAACTATATAAGTCTTAAATTTGCATTAAGTACGTGCGCGACAAATAGATGAATAACTCAATAGTCGGTCTTTTGAAGTCGGTTTTTGTTTTTTGTTATGTAAACATAATAGTGTCGAGTTTGAAGGGCGCCACGTAAAAATCGTAAATCTGCTAAAATACTTAAATTTAAATGACAGGTGTAAAAATTGCAAGTTCGAAGGCACCACCTAACTATTAAATTGAACGGAATTTAAATCGGTTTAGTTCAGCTAAGTTGAATTCACAGATAAATAAAGTTGTAAAAAAATACCGCGAAAGACCGATTTCCGTTCTAGTTTTGTTCAAATTTCTTGATTATCGTTGGATTTCATCCACAGGTAATCAAGAATTTTGCTGAATGAAATAGCGAATATTGCTAGCTCTTAACCGATTCTACTATTTAATTTTATTTTTTGTAATTAACTTTCTTCATACATTAATATTTTAAAAGAAGTATTCGTGTGTTCTTGAATTAACTATGTTTACGTAATATGTTAATTATCATGTAAAAATATGTTCTCGGCTTGCACATGGTTCAATTTTTGTAAAATATCACTACGTACAAGAAATTGTTGGATTCATAATAAAGCTTGTCTAGTGAAGGCATTCTTTTCTTTAGTAGAAAAAGTTGATAAATATTTATTGTTTAGTGGTTCACGACAAAAATGTATCAAATGGAATTACTCGATAAAAATGGTAGTTTTTGAATTTTGAAACCTGGCAATCGCTTTAGCGTACTAGCAGTCTGCGATTGGTTTCATTGTTTTGAAAAATTGAATTTTGTTTGTTTCGCATTACTGTATACAAATTAGAAGATAATTTAAGAATAGCTTTATTATTTATTAACCACATCGTGTAATATCATCGTTGTTGTCCGTGTAAAGTAATTCAAAGATACCTACACAAAGCAAACTATCAAAGCAAGCAAGCTGATGAACTTGTAATTCGCACTCAAATAAAGGTAAGCTAATCCCATTAAAGAAGACTTAGCTCCTCGAAGTCCAGAAAATATTCAAGACTATACGTATCCCTTGGATTTACTTGCTATATCAGAAAATAATATTAAACGAACCTTCTACCCTGGGTGACTCATCAATGTTGTGATCTGTGCTTATACTCGTAAGATGTGATGTGATTATCTTTCACTGCATGTTTTCAATTTTATCGTACCTGCTAGCTAAATGTTATTTTTATTTTCAGTGCAATGAAAATAATAAGAAAACGAAATCCAGTTCAAGATGGTGTAAAATCAAACAAGTTATGACGAAAGAAAGCGCATATGTTAATGTTTTATATACAGAAAAGTTTATTTCGTTCTAAATATTAAAACAAACTATTGAAACAATTCTATTCTCAAGTAACTTCACATACAAGATAGACTTTCGTCGATTGTGCAAGTGCGAATACTGCAGTGCTTTGGGCATATCTCCAGGTACGAGAATTCGATGGAGAGGCTCGTAGTGCAGGACCGTTAAAGGCAAGCACAGTCCCGGTCTGATCACGAACTCAATGGACCAATCTCATAAAAAATGCCACACAGGCCACCGTGCTTCAGTGTGCTCGCGATGCAATCAACCGCCAGGAATGGAGAAACATTCCAAGATGGAGTATCGATGACAGTGAGGAGCCTCCTAGTAACATTACAACCATGACCTTGACCAGTCTACCAAAAGTGAACGACTAATATGAGAAAACGATTAAAACTAAGATATAAAAAGTTGTTATTTTTTGTACACATTTATACACATTTATTTTAATAAAATTCACAGTAAATTACATTAGCAAGAAATATTTATAAACTGTAGTTTGTAGTGTATTATTCTGTTTCCCTGTAGCAATTATAAGCGCTGGGTCTAAGGTACTAGACCTAGTGCTTTCCGAAATCCTTACCTAGGGTGTGTAAGTTAAAGATATAGGTTAAAAATCCAGACAAGTTTATAGTTATGAAGGTTTTTTATAATTTTTTATATTCAGTAAATAGGCTTGCGTTTGACCGCCATCTCGCCTGATGGTAAGCAATGATGCGGTCTACGATGTAAGGTTTTCAATAGAAACCCACTAAAAACGGCCGAGGTAGATACACTTTTCTTTTACCGATGTTATTCCAAAAATAGTATGTACTTTGATCACTTATAGCGCTGACAGGAAAGACTATTGAGCAATTACAGGTTTTCTTACACTTTTTGTTGTGCTTAACTTTGCAAAGGATTTGTTTTGTAAGACTTGACCAGTCTACCAAGAGTGAAGAGAAGAATATTAAAACTAAGTTTTAAAAAGTTGTTGTTTTTTGTAATACACATTTATTTTAATAAAGTTTAGTTAAAGATATAGGTTAAAAATCCAGACAAGTTTTAAAGGTTTTTCAATAGAAACCTACTAAAAACACCAAAACGGCAGAGGTACACTTTTCTATTACCGATGTTATTCTAAAAATAGTATGTACTTTGATCACATATAGCACTGAACAGGAAAGACTATTGGACAATTACAGGTTTTCATACATTTTTCGTTGTGCTTAACTTTGCAAAGAATTTGTTTTGTAAGTAAAAACACTCAATTACTTGTTCTAAACTCACTTTGAAATTTAACTTTTTTAGGCAGGATTCAAAATGGTGCTTCCTAAGTTTGTTTAAAAATAAACTTTAAACATTTTAAAATGACATAAAAACGTACCTTCAAACTACCGAATCAAGTTATAATTTCTAAATTGAGTAGTTTAGGTCGATTTCGTTCATTCGTTTCTTAAAATTGACTTTGACGTTTCTAAATTTCCTAAAGTGGCACCTTCAAACTAGCTTTAGGATTTTTAGAAATTTTACGCGGTTTAGCTAGATTAGAAATTTTAAATGCGCCTTCAAACTCGGCACCAATGTTCTTGTAAAATCTACCAATCTCAAACCGAATGAATGCAATGTTTGTATGCTAATGTATCTTTAGGTCAAAACTTGCAATTCAATTTTGACGCACTTCTCGATGTCCTATTGAGCTGTTGGTATACCTATATAGAAAAATGTCAATGACACTCAACAAATTGTATGGAACAGCTGATTTTTTTTTCGCGAATTTCGAGTTGGTCCCATCGTAAAAGTTGTTCATAATGAGGAGTACTATGAACCCTTTTCGGCTTAGCATGAGCTTTATGAATAACCCTGTATAACTGCGATGTCAATGCAATAATTTTTTTTTTGACCAGTAACTCGCCTTTTGGTAAACGACGATGTGGTCGAAGATGAAGCAGGCAGATTTAGAAGATATCTATTCACTCTGACCTTAAAAACTATTTTAACCTTATTTTGACTAGCTTTAGAAAATAACTAATTTTTAATCAAATATAATGTTCCCAGTACATCAGAAGGCTCAGACTCGGCCGAAGAAATCCACGGCAGCCTGCCTCCGGAGCCCCGCTTCGGGAATGTGGAATACAAGCTGAGACTCTCGGCCTTCTGCGAGCGGAGGTTTCAGCACCTTGTCACACAGGTATGAGAGGAACGGGTATAGCACTAGAGAACTGTATCTGTGACATTCCACGTTTCATATTAAATTGTCTGTAACATTTCATATTAAGTTGTCTGTAAAATTTCATATTAAGTTGTCTGTAACATATCACTTTAAGTAGTCTGTAACATTCCAGAATAAATTGCCTGTAACATTTCACATTAAGTTGTCTGTAACATTTCAAATTAAGTAGTAAATATCATTTCATATTTAGTTGTCTGTAATACACATTGCATTATCTTTGACAGTTTACACTAAATTGTCTGTAACAATTCAGACTAAATCGCTTGTAACATTCCACAATAAAATACCTGTAACATTTCATATTACATTTTATAATATTTTGTACTACATAGTATGAAAAATCAACTGCCGCGACTGCGGCGCACTTGTACGGTTCTCTGTGCCATTTAACATCAACTAACCTCTTCTATTTCATACTTACGCTTATATGGTAACATTCACGGACGTACTTACTCTGACATTGAAATATTGACTTTTCTTGTTTACTATCTAAAATGGCGTCCCAATCAGAAGTAGCTGTGTAGGTACACGTGCTGACATTTCATAATTGTTTTATTTGTTGTTTGTTTATTGTTTGTTTATTTGTTGTTGTTTGTTTATTTATTCAGACAAAAAAGAAACATGGATAACATTGAAATTTAGAGCCCTAGATTACGCACTAGGCGGACCTGTCTCGCGTAATCTAGTGTCTTCCGTATAGGTATTCCTTCACACTGACCTTCCCGATTCTCCAGCTAAAATGGCGCCTCCGTTCCGGCGGGGGCAGCTGCGTGTACGTGGTCGGAGTCCGCGACTGCGGCGCGCTAGTAGGGCTGCGGGCGCGCGCGCTGCGGGCCTCGCTGGCGGCGCTGCGGCGCATGGCGGCGGCGCTGCGGGCGCACATCGCGCACGTGACGGCGCGCCGCGTGGCGCAGCACCGGGCCGTGGCTGAAGTCTATATCAAGACGGTACGTATCTATAGCCAAACCGTTTGTTAGTCCTCGCCTGCGCGGTACAGCGGCGCGGGGGAGAGGGGGCGGCGCGGGCGAGGACTAACATAAACGGTTTGGCTATAGCAGCGCTGCGAGTGTCAGTCGCGACGTGTGTAACTCCGATGACAATGCAATAAAAGCTTGTATTAACAAAAAAAAAACCTATTTTGAAAAAGACGATAAATAAACAGTTATTTAAGCTATTGTATGTTTGTCGACAGCTGCCCGATCCGCAGCAGAGTGTGGAGCTACGGATAGCCGTAATGGGAGCCAACGAGGCAGGGAAGTCTACTCTCATCGGCGTACTTACCCAAGGTAATATGATACGCTATCACACAAACATCACTCATAAATATTAGACACACATAAAATATGCAATCCACGTTTCTGTTACAATAATGTCTACGTTTATGTTACAACGTTGTCCACGTTTACGTTTACAACAATACCCACGTTTCTGTCACAACAATACCCACGTTTCTTTTACAACATTGTCGTCCACATTTAAATATTAAAAATTAAAAAAATAAATATAACGAATGAAAATTAATGTTCTTGATTTAAGAGACGGTAACGAACCGTTACAACAACAATGTCCACTTTTCTGTTAAAATAATGCCCACGTTTCTGTTACAACAATGACCACGTTTCTGTTACAACAATGCCCACGTTTCTGTTACGACAATGCTCACGTTCCTGTTACAACAATGCCCACGTTCCTGTTACAACAATGCCCAGGTTCCTGTTACAACAATGCCCACGTTTCTGTTACAACAATGCCCACGTTTCAGGCGAGCTGGACAACGGTAACGGCAGCGCGCGTCTCAACATGTTCCGACATCAGCACGAGGTCAAGACGGGGATGACGTCATCGCTTAGCCACGAGATACTAGGCTTCGATGCACAGGTCAGTATACTCAGGTTATAGGTATACTTATCCGACCGAGCGAGCGAAGCGTCAACAACAACTAGCATTTGCTTCTTCTTGCGTACAGGTTGTATTTTTTTAACTGATCTCGACGACACTTGGTATACAGGTTCTACACTTTCATAGTTTTTTGTTGTCGTCGGCGATTATACGATTACGAACTTACTATACCCCTTAGTGATCTGTCTGGGTTAGAAGGCAACTCGCCCACGTCTAAAACTCATCCAAAAGACCAATCGCCCCCTTAAAATATGTTAGTGGTCGAATCGTCCACGTCTAAAATTCGGCTTGGACCAGTCGTCCTCTTCAAAAACCGTTAGTAAGTCGATTCGTCCACGTCTAAAATTCGGCGTGGACCAGTCGCCCCCTTCGGAGAACGTAAGTGGTCGACTCATTCACTTCGATACTTACTTTTATTTATTTATTATTTTCAGGGTAACGTGGTAAACTACGGCTGTTCAGAGCTGATGACTGCCGAGCGAATCGGAGAGAGGAGCGCCAAACTGGTGTCGTTCTTAGACTTGGCGGGGCATTCCAAGTATCAGAGGACGACCAGGCACGGGCTTACTGGGTACTCGCCGCACTATGCGCAGCTCGTGGTGAGTGGGGGCTGGGGGTGAGAGGGGGTCGGGGGTGAGTAGGGGGCCGGGCTCAGTGGGGATCAGGGGTGAGTGGGGGCAGGGCCCAGTGGGGATCAGGGGTGAGTGGGGGCCGGGCATTTTTTTTGTGATTTTTGCGATATTTTTGTTTTGTTTTTTACATTTTTAATTTTATTTTTTCAAGATTTCCGCAACTGCCGGCATTACTTCCATCACTGAGGAGCACGCCGGCCTCCTGGCCGCCCTCCAGCTGCCCTTCTCAGTAGTCCTCACGAAATGCGAGCTGGCCCCGCAGAGTGTGGCGCCGCTACTGGCCAGTCTGGAGGGGCTGCTGAGGGATCATAACAAGGTGGGTAACTACACAATGTCACACAAAACCACATTTTGTTATCGATCAAAAAAAAAAAAGAAAAAAAGAAGAAATGTTTCAAAAAAAAAAGAAGAAATATATATTTTTTTATTAATTTATGTTGTATATAAAAATAAATCGCTGTTTGTTTGTCTAGCTATAACTCGAGAATGGTTGGACCGATTTCGCTAATTTTGATCTTGAAATATTTGTGGAAGGTTTAAAAGTAAAAAAACAGCTGGTGAAACCGCCGGGGGCAGCCAGTACTTAATTATACTTAATGTTAATATGGCCCGTGTTTTCAGAAACTGCTTCTAATAACCGACGAGAATATGGCCCGCAACGTCTGCGGCCCGCAGAAACTGATATTGGACGCCATTGACGCCGACGCCGACGATGATAACGACCATGAGTAAGTCTTATTCCTAAGAGGATAGGGTCAAGTTATGTATGTTTGATTAGATTGACAGTGCGGTGAGAATATATGGTTTGACATACATATCGGTAATAGCACAGATTACTAAGTTACGGGTATTGTATAATGGTTATCATGGGTTAAGAAAACGCGAGCGTAGAGCACCTTAAATATTAAATTTTTGCAGTATATTTGAAAACATTTTTTGACGCGGTATGTCGTATAAAAACGAGAAGATAAATCAATAGTGCGCAAAATATTGAGTAATTTTTATCAACATAAGACAGATTTTAATGATAGCAGTAGACAGTCTGACAAGCTCCTATTTCGTCCATTTCATTAAACATTCCTACATGTGTCAATTAAGGTTGCATAATTCATTAATGTAATATATATCAGGAAGAGAGTTGGGCCAAGTATACTGCCCTGAGGCACACCATAAGCAACATGCTTTGAGTCACTAGTATGAGAGCCTACTTTGACACATTGATATCTGTTGTTTAGATATTTTTTAAACAGGGGAAGTTGAAGGCTTCGCACGCCTAGAGTCTTTACCTTGCGTAAGAGTAAGGGTACTGATACAGTGTCGAACGCCTTTGCTAGGTCTAGAAAAGTAATGAAATATTTGACGCCGCCATCCAATCCCTTAACGATATGATTGGTCAGGTTGTCAGTCGGAATGTCTCGTCAGCGTGGTCACCGTAGTCAGGCTATGTTTAAAATGTGATTGAGTCGTCAGTGTGTCTCGACCAGTGTAGTGAGGCCATGTTTACGCTATGATCGTGTCGTTAGCGTGTATCACTCAGCGTAGTGACACTATCATTGTGTCAGTCAGCCTATTGTCTCTATCCTCATTACACTGACTCTCCCCCTCTCCCGCAGCGTGTCCCACGAGGTCCCGTGTTCAAAGTCTCCTGCGTGCCAATAAAACACTATGATTACCCAATAATGGTGTCGTCAGCGTAGCGACACTATGTGTAGTAATCCGCTGTATTAGCCTCTTACCGACTCTATCCCTCTCAAACTAACTCACTCTCTCCCCCTCCCCCGCAGCGTGTCCCGCGTGGTCCCGGTATTCCAAGTGTACTGCGTGCGCGGCAGCGGGCTGACATTAAGCTACACTATGGACTATGGTTAAGCCACGATTGTGTCGTCAGCGTGTATCAGTTAGACCTTATGATCGTGTCGTCATTTATCTCTGTCAGTCCTCTTACTCTCTCTCCCCCCCCCCGCAGCGTGTCCCGCGTGGTCCCAGTGTTCCAAGTGTCGTGCGTGCGCGGCAGCGGACTAGCGGCGTTACATGCATACCTACTAGCGCTGCCGCCGCCCGAGCTGCGCCGACCTAACAACAACGGAAACGTGAGTATACATACTGTGTTTAGCTGGTATTTTACTTAGAATAATAATACAGGGTTATTCAGAAAGCGTATGCTAAGCCGAAAAGGGCTCATAGTACTCATCATTATGAACAACTTTTACTATGGGACTAAACCGGATTTTTTTTTGTTCAAAATGACGAATAGCCCTTTTCTTAATATATAGCCCTCTTCTTCGTCAGAAAAAAATCAAAATAATAAATTACAAAATACTCTTCTAATTCTTCTTCTTCTTCTTTCTTTTCTTTCTTTTTCTTTTTCTTCTTTTTGGTTGTTTATGCTAAGTCTACTGTTTATGTTGCAGGAGACATGCGAGTTTCAAATCGACGAGATATTCCACGTGGGGGACTCCAGGGGGCCCGTGGTGGGGGGGCTGCTGACCAGAGGGCAACTGTTCGAGGGGGACACCATGCTCATAGGTAATACTGTTGTCCTTCATCACCATTTTCAACCTTTAATCTTCCCTCTGCTGGGCTACAGGTCAGCACAATTTTCTTTTTTAGGGTTCCGTACTCAGTTTAAAACGGGACCCTATTACTAAGACTCCTCTGTCCGTCTGACAGTTGAAATTTTCACAAATGATATTCTATTAGCTCGAACTTGGCTTGACACGCTACATGTCTAGCTCTACATCTAGACAAGCATCAACCCCGATCATGACCTGTTACAACGCCCCAGTTTAACGAGACCTCCCGTTCGTGGCCTCGACCGATGTAACCAGCCCCCCCTCCCCCCCCCCCCCAGGCCCGCTCTCGTCGGGCTCGTTCCGCGTGGTGTCGGTGCGCAGCATCTACCGCAACCGTGTCCCGTGCGGCGCCGCGCGCGCCGGCCAGCCTGCCTCGCTGGGGCTGCGCCATCCCTGCCCGCCGGTCAGACAACTTTACTTAACTGTTCATTCATTCGTTCACTTGTTATTTCATATGTTCATTCATTTATTAATTCATTCATTCAACTTACTCATTCCATTGAATCATTCGTTCCAATCAATACTTAATTCAATTTTTTAATTCCATCAATTACAGTAATTCAGTCATTTCATTCGTTCACTCTTTCATTAAATTATTTATTCGTTCATTCACTCTTTCAATCATTTATTCATGATGTCTTTCAACTCCTTTCCATTACTGGAGAGTACAGTTACGTAAGTTAAGAAGGTAATCTACCCCGGGTAATGTCCACAGGTCCGTCCCGGAATGGTTTTACTTGCGATCCCGGAGGGCTATAAGCAGGGAATCCGCCCCAGCTGGGGGGGCTGCGCCCCCGGACACTGCAAGCGGAGGAACGAGGTAATTTCTATGATTTAGGCTTGAAAACCAGTATTAACACTTTGACTGCGGTTAATAATAACATGCGCTTGCCATAAGTGCGGCTAATAGTCAAATGCGTTGTGTTATACGCGCCCGTGTGCAGCCGCATTCGCGTCGCACAAAGGAAAACACAAGGTATGTTTTCCGCAGTCAACGTGTTAGGCCCTCAATGCTGATATTATCACGAACAAAAATAGGTGTTCCACAGAAAAGTGTCAGAAACTTTGAATAAAATGTATGGAACGGTGGATTTTCTTTTCGCGATTGGTTCAAAGTTTTTTATAATAATAATAGACAATAGTTTATTTAAAACAAAAATATACATATACACACAAACATACTAAATATTAAAAAAAAAAAAGAAAGAACATTTTGTCTTAAACCAGTCTCAACTCAGCATAATGCCGGTCGTAAACAACCAGCGCTGGTCTTCCGTTGAGACTGGCGGGTGGAGTGACGTGACGTGGCGTGGCGTGACGTGTAATAAGTGAAATGATATCCTAGAATATATCAATTGTCTAACAAGTTAACCTGCATAATATTGCTGGTTGGTGAAAAATTGCTATCCAGCGGTTTTAGTTCAAGGCAAATGAAATTAGTAGTCCAGTCAAGTTAGACCAAAAAATAGATGTGAAGTTACATTAATTTCCCAGCTGAAAATTGGTAGGATTGTTCAAAACACCATCATAAATGAAACCTAAAAAGTCCTTATCGATCCGATACGTGCAAAAAAACGTTTACTCTGGGTAGAAGATCACCAAAACTGTTTTGGTGACCTTCTACCGGGGTAAATTTTTTGCACGTATCGGATCGGTGAGGACTTTTTAGGTTTATTTATTTTATTTTTTTTAGGTGTTTTAAATCCTACCAATTTTCAGCTGGGTGGGAATTACTGTACCCTCGAATGCCTAAATTGACTGGACTATACGTGTTTCTCAATGCTCTTTATTACTCTAACTTTTCCAAACCAAACCCAATAATGGCCGAAAAATCTTTTGAAAAACTTCTGTGATTCAGTCAGTTGCTATTTAATTTTTAACCGACTTCAAAAAAGGAGGAGTTTGTCAATTCGTCTGTATGTTTTTTTTTTTTTATGTTTGTTACCTCATAACTTTTGACTGGGTGAATCGATTTTGATAATTCTTTTTTTATTAGAAAGCTGACGCTTCCCATTTGGTCCCATTTCAATTTAGTCCAGTTCTGATAATGGTATCCATGAGAAAACCATGTAAGTCTTAAATTTGCATTAAGTACGTGCGCGACAAATAGATGAATAACTCAATAGTCGGTCTCTTGAAGTCGGTTTTTGTTTTTTGTTTTGTAAAATAATGTTCTTGTCTTTGTTCAGCTAACGGAAGGAAAGCAGACCGTGACTATAAAGAATAGGAAGCATTCGAGGAGGAAAAACAAGAACTTGCTGCGTGATATAGTCAACGTCGAAGATGATCTCATCAAGGTAAACTCGACCTTTGTTCATCTTATATCTCAGGGTGACGAGCGCAGTGCTGGGCCGCGCGGGGACTTGAATAGGCCTGTGTCGTAAATTTCAAAAATGGCTTATTTCGTTAGTTTAGTACCTGTATTACCCCAAAAAAATAATATTTCATGTTAAAAATTATATTTAAAACACATATTTTAAGTTTTAAGAAAATATTTTTAATCTGGCGTAAAAACACAAGAAAGTGTCATGACGTCACATAGTGACAAACGATTGTGTTCACTTACGGCAAAAGTTTGTTTTGTTGAAAGTTTTTTTTCGGCATACCACTATGTGACGTCACATTTTCTGATTGGCGTTCACGGTCACGTGCCTCAATGCCTATTTTTTAAGATTTTCTCTTCTAAAAATATTAATAATCTTTAATTATTTTGATAAATTGTTTTATTGTTTGAAATCTGTATATTTTAATCAATAATTAGAAACTCCAATCCATCCGATTCATTCTTAGTGGAAACAAGCCTATTGTAAGTTCAAAATTCTGTGTGACGCAGACCTGTTATGGGCAAACGTGACGTTTAACATCAGGCGAGCTGTTTGCTCGTCTCGTCACTCCATAAAAAAATAAATAAATAAAAAACCACTTCTGAAACTGTCAACAACTCATGAATGCCTTTATCAAATTTAAATACAAACTTTCTTCTTTATAATATTTATATAGAGAGTTATTCAAAACTATGCTAAGTTCAAAAGGGCTCATATAGTACTCATCATTATGAACAACTTTTACTATGGGACCAAATCAGAATTCGCAAAAAATCAGCTGTTCCATAGAAAAATGTCAATGACACTCGACAAAATGTATGGAACAGCTGATTTTTTTTTTTGCGAATTCTGATTTAGTCCCGTAGTAAAACTTGTTCAAAATGATGAGCACTATGAGCCCTTTTCGGCTTAGCATACCCTTTATGAATAACCCTGTAGATTTACGGAGTATGGACGTATTCTACAAAAAAAAAATACACATATTATGTATATAAAAGGTTTATAATTTTGTATAGGTAAGTGTTTTGTAGAGGTTTATAATTTTGTAAGGATTTTGTATATTTAACACAGTTTTAATTTCAACACCTAAACTATATCTTCCAGGATACAATAGAAAGCAACCCAGTGAACATCTACCGAAGCGACAGCGACGACTGCAAGGAAAGGGGGGAGGGGGAGGGTCCGGAGGGGGGAGGGGGGGAGTGCGTGTGTGAGGACAAAGTGTTACTGGACGACCCGAGCGATCCGCGGGGGTGTATGTTTTTCCAGGTAAGTGAAAACATCTTAACACTTTGACTGCGGAAAACACATACCTTGTGTTTTCCTTTGCAACGCGAATGCGGCTGCACACGTCAGGAATTTCGGGTTGGTCCCATTCCCATTGTAAAAGTTGTTCATAATGATGAGTACTATGAGCCCTTTTCTGCTTAGCATACCCTTTATGAATAACCCTGTATTTTCCATATAGTAATATCCATGGTTCTCTCGTTTCAGGCGCAAGTACTATTGCTGCGACACTCGACCGCCATCTACCCCGGCTTCCAGTGCACCGTGCACGTTGGGAATGTGCGACAGACGGCCATCATTGAGGTGAGTAACAGTGACCACTCGCAGATGACGACTTGTTTGGCTCACTAACAGTGACCACTCGCAGATGACGACTTGTTTGGCTCACTAACAGTGAACACTCACAGATGACGACTTGTTTGGCTCCCATAACAGTGACCACTCGTAGATGACGACTTGTTTGGCTCACTAACAGTGACCACTCGCAGATGACGACTTGTTTGGCTCACTAACAGTGAACACTCACAGATGACGACTTGTTTGGCTCCCTAACAGTGACCACTCGCAGATGACGACTTGTTTGGCTCACTAACAGTGACCACTCGCAGATGACGACTTGTTTGGCTCACTAACAGTGACCACTCGCAGATGACGACTTGTTTGGCTCACTAACAGTGACCACTCGCAGATGACGACTTGTTTGGCTCACTAACAGTGAACACTCACAGATGACGACTTGTTTGGCTCCCTAACAGTGACCACTCACAGATGACGACTTGTTTAGCTCACTAACAGTGACCACTTGCAGATGACGACTTGTTTGGCTCAATAACAATGACCACTCACATAATTATGACATAAACACACCCAACGATCTGTTTGACTCAGCGGTAGTATATCCGCCTTATCCTAAAGAATAGATCGCCATCGAATATGGTTTATAACTTTGTGAATGGTACCCTAACGTGCAGCATTTGTTTACGCACTTTCAAAGTCTAAATAGGGTACTACAGTCACATACAGGAGCACGAACGGAGCCTTGATGTGTCTTAGGTAAACAGAAACGGTGGTTGCCAACTTGCCATAGCTGAAATCAGCTAGGAACCATATATTCCGGCCGGGCAGGTGGTTAAATAGTGAATTTAAATATCTGCTCTGGGTCTGGGTGTTAGTTGTCCTTGTCTCTGCGTTCCATGGGATCCCCGACACAGGGCATCCTAGTGGGGAGCTATGAGTGTGAAACTTTTATTTTTCAGGGTATAATGTCCCGGTCGGCGGTGCTCCGCGCGGGCGAGGCGGCCCCCGCGCTGTTCCGGTTCGTGCGCTGCCCGGAGTACCTCGCGCGCGGCCGCCAGCTGCTGTTCGCGGCGGGGCTGGGCACCCGGTCAGAACACTATATTTATTTAAGTCCGCCTACAATACTAACATATTCACAAAAAAATTATAGAAACAAAATTTAGACAAAATGTCGCCTATATTAAGCGAAGACAGCATGCAATTTAACAAATAATTAAAAAAAAGAAATACATTTTTTTGTCGATCCCAGGGTTAGGCTGCTTTCTGTCAGTGAAAAAAACTTACAGCGCATCTATCGACCGGTTGTGACACTATACAGCGCTTCTTTCGACCGGTTGTGACACTATACAGCGCATCTTTCGACCGGTTGTGCAACTATACAGCGCCATCTACCGACCGGTTGTGCAACTGCACATGCTAACCAAATACGCCATTCCTATACAAACATACTACACCTTATTTACCTGTTATAAATGTTATAATATTAGTATAAATGACAATGTTTCTTCCACAGGGGCACCGGTCGTATAACACAAGTCTTTCCTCACGTGCCTTGAGAAAGAAAACTAGCAACATTTGGCGACAATTCTACAATTTTCAACTCTGTTCCACTACGCCGACATTCAATTCTCCGACATTCATTTCACCGAAACGTCTTGATTCATAGTTTTTTTCTACCAGTCCGTTGGTTAAGTTTGTATTGATACGTACCCATAGTACGAGTTTTGATAGTTTTCTAAACGATCAAACGTTTAGTAAGGCTCGATACATAACAGTAAAACGCCCCTGGCGGAAACGTGAAGGAACTATTATAATGTATGGAGCTTTACAACACGTTTGATTGTTTTCGAAAACTATCAGAACTCATACTAAAGGTACAGTAAATTGACACTGTTTTTTGTTTGTAATAACTGTACATATTGTATTAAAAATTATTGTTTATTTTTTGTTGTGACCTGTAATGAAAATTACCAATTATTTTATTGTGATTTTATTGTTCATGGAGACGTTAGGAATATATCTTTGATAGGGATTTTGGGAATATAACAGTATTTCGATTTATTAAACAAATATATATTGAATAGTAAAATTGTAGTGGTAAAGCTGTTAATACTTCATAAGTACATTTTCAAATTATATGTGTGTAATCAAAAATGGAAAAATGTAGGACGATAAAAATCTGTAACATAAATAAGTAACTAATTCACTATAGTCCCTTTCTTTTTGAATCATCGCTTGCAGTATTCATTTTTTTTAATTAAATTTTATAAGTTACAGATTTGTGTAGAAAAAAAAATGTTTTTTTTTTTTTTTGCTGAATATTGTTTGTGTTGACGGAGTAATCGATTAATTAATTACTTTAAGTAGGTAATTCATATTTTTTTGTAACTTAAAATTCAGCTGCACAAACATACGATAGCTAGACTATAATTTTAAAATACAAAAGTAACATATTTTTTATCAAAGTTAATACAATTTTTAGGGTTTTTAAATAGTTTTTCCAGGAAACAGAAAAAAATTAGCAAATGTGGTAGTATCGCATTTCGGTAGTAAAATTAAATTCGAAAAAATATATGAATAAAACTAGATTTTTCCGTTCGGATAACTGACTACGGCAAATTAGCTTGTCGGATAAACGTAATTCGTGAAAATGATATATGGAAAAATTATACATAAATTAACCGAAAAGCGATATTTTTAACACCCTTTTATTAGTTTCACCTGTATGTTTGTAACCGACTCCTTTGGACTCGATTTTGCCCTACTTTGAACGATCAGATTTAATTCAAACTTTGCACACCTGTCAAAGACCGATGACAATGCGTGTTTTTTAGTTTTATTAACAAATTTTTTTTTACTGTTTAATATCTCTAGATTTTAGATTATTTTTATTAGACACACTTTCTCATCTGCCCCAGTCACGACAATGGGGTCTTTGGGAATTTAATTTCCCATCTATTCCATTGGTGGTAAGGGGCGTTGGGAATATAATATAGCTTTTAAAAAGCTAAAACATATTTTCCATACAGGATGTCTTGAAAATTACACCTGACAAAGCGGTCCAAAAGCTGCGCTAAAAATTAAAAAAAAGTTAGTTCGAAATTAAAAATAATACTGGTGAAATTAAATACTTCAAATTGTTTTATTTTATTTTGTTGTTATTATAAATGATTTATCTGTTTTTTGATGTCAAATTAGTGATTTCATATCTTTAATTCGCTAAAGAGATAGTATATAGAAAAAATCTTCATTGTTCACTCCAGAAATTACAAACAAAAGGATAATACTTAAAACTAGTGTAACAACTGGCGGCCTTAGCGCTAAGAGCGATTTCTTAGGATGGAGAGGATACATAAAGTAAATAGAAAACCGGGGTGTGCAATCTTAAAGAAAACTGTGTCATATAAACCTATATAAAATGTATATACATAATAAATTATATATATACACATAAATTCAAATAAAATACATTCTAATACTAAAATTACCTACATTTACGATATCTGTTAGTTTTCCATTTAACTTTGGATGCCTCGCTTTACTTTTGGGACACCCTGTATAATATAACTAACTATAAAAATATAGTTTTGTAAAATCTAAGCACAAATATAAAAAATCTAACCAAATTTCACAGCTTTTAAAAGTTCCTTTCTCTTTCTTTAGTATTAAAATTAAAAGAGATGCTAAATAAAATCGCTGTGAAGTTAATTAATAAATAATTATTAGACTATAGTTTTAGTACAATTTTTGCTTTTTCACTAGTTACTGCTGTCGGCATCGCCTGCTAAATAGAAAATTATAATATTAATTATTAAAATAAAAAAAATAGGTAAAAATGAGCGTAAAGAAAGATGATGGCAGTAGTCAGCAGTTATTTATAAACTGTGCTTAAACTCAACCATTGCTTAAAAATCTTAAAAAAAGTTAAATTAATTTTTTTCTCTTCTTTTGTTATGTTTTGTTTCAGCACATGACATTTCACGTCTTCAAAAAGTTGTCAGAGCGTTTTAAGCAGTGACTAACTTTAAGCAGGGTTTATAAGTAAGGCAATTGATTAAGGGCTGAAAATAATGATGGTTTTTAGTTTTTAATAGTCGAAATATTTTGTACTAATGTCACTTAAATTTAAACACCGTTTATTTAAGATCCCTAGTTTTGGAATTGTTGTTTAAATTAGGTAGGTACTTTAAAAGCGTTTTGTTTGCTTATATGAAAACAACGAATTTTAGCTTTATTTAGGGGCTAAATTTAACTGCACATCAAATACAATTAATGCACAATTAAACAGTTTTCAAGATTTTTTTTACTAATAAGTATGTCTTTTTAACCACCAAGTAGAAATATGATGAAATTTTACTAAATAAAAGTATTAATTCTATAGTTGTAATTTTAAATTAAACTAAATTTGAATGACCTAAATTGTTGTCTTATTCCGAAGCATCGAAAATAAAAGACAAGAAATTATAACAGTACAACAAATTACAAGAATAGGCACTATTTTTGCGAATTCAATTTAAGCAAATGTTGAAATCTAGGAATTTGTATGCTTAATTTGTTTTGCTCAGAATTTGGTCGTAAGTTTTATATTATGGTGTTATTTTTTAGACTTTTTTTGATGTTTGTTGTACCAATTTTGATGTGCAATTAAATATCCACTATTTAGTTGTAAAATCACGGTATTATTTGGTACAATGATTCTGCTTTAATTCGTTTTGTAATTTAAAAAAAATAGGATATTTTTGAAACGAAAGCCGGGTTTTTAGTATTAGGTGTTAAAATTATACACGATTGTACACAAAAAAAAACTTTTTTTAGTTACATATAATTTTTTAATTAAAAAAAGGTAAATAAATTGAATAATAAAAAAGTTAAGTTTTTTTCACAATTAAAAAAAACTTAATTTTTATGTAAAAAAAATTGTAAGGTGTGATACTAACAGACCAAGAATCGTGGCAAAGGCAAAAAACATTGAAATGTGTGCCTTATACAGGGTTACACAGAATGGGTATACTTAGCCGAAAGGGACTTATTGTTCTTATCGTTATGAACACCTTTATGGGAAATTTTTTCAAGCCAACACATTTTCTGCCTTTGCCGTGTCTTGGTAGCTTAGTATCACGCCTAAACCAATTTTGAACTTGTGAGTGTTAATATTAAAAATCGATCTGGATAATGCCTGATCTCATATTTCTACTTTCATCTCAAAATAGACAATTTTAGTACTAAAGTATTGCAATAACTAAAAATAATAAGAAAAGATTTGCTAAGCCGAAAAGGGCTCATAGTACTCATCATTATGAACAACTTTTACTATGAGACCCACTCGGAATTCGTGAAAAATAAGCTGTTCCATAGAAACACCCTTCATACCCCCCCCCCCCCCCCACAACCCATACTACTTCATCCTATCCTTTTATCTAATACCTCACATAGCTTGGCTTTAAAATTTCAGGTCCCCATTTCCGGATCCAATTTTCAGATAAAGATCTATTTCTCAGCATGTTATTTTCTACAAACCGTAGCGGTTATCATTATCTAGCGTCACGCCAAATTTCAGACCGCTAGCTTTTATAGTTCCTGAGATAATTGGCTGGGACATGCAGACAGATAGATAACGAAGTCTCGCCTTAAGGGTCTTTCCCGAAGGAGGTTCAGGAGCCTAAAAATGGCAATGACACTCGACTAATGTATGGAATTGAAACGGCTGATTTTTTTCGCGGATTTCGAGTTGGTCCCATAGTAAAAGATGTTCATAATGATGAGTACTATGAGCCCTTTTTGGCTTAGCATATCCTTTTTTAAAGGTTTAAAGGTTGCATATGATATCCTTTTTTTACAACCCTGTAGTTTCGACTACATTCTTTGATTCATTTTTCAAGGAGACGCATTACATACATACTATATTATTAATAGGTTACTAACTGATCATTTAACCACTCGAAAAACATCACCTCCTTCCTTAAAGTCGGGTAAGAAGTGATACTTTTCGAACTCATAAATCAAAGCTAGTTTTAAAATAGTACAAAAATATTTACACCAAATTAAAAATATAGAAATGCTTCAAACTAGAAAATATTTAAATTTAAAAAATTAGACAAATTTATAGTTGCGATTACAACCATTTATTTATATAAATAAAATATATGTAAATCATCAAATATGTATTAGACAATATTAGTTTTTAATTCACTAAATATAACTATGTGCACACAATTAAAAATATATATATTTAAAACAGTAATAACGTATTTTTATTTAATAAACTTTACCTACGGTTTTATCCGCGGTTATGATATTGATGACTAGCCTAAGTGTCCCAGGGCGTACGCTATCTTTATTAGAAACTCGACTTGAGAACCTCCTCCGTTTTTTCGTCGGTTAAATAGCTTTAAAAGGGTTTGCATTAGTTTGCCAATAATTCTGCAAAAATTCTTCAAACGGGTACTTTTCGTTTCTCAATGAAGGGTGAGAATTATATTTGAGATCTTGTCTCCTTACGTTAGAGTTCAGATTAGCGTTGCTTTCAATTGAAACTTTAAAGATTTTATGATTTGAATCAGAGTTGGGGTAAATGTTTACATCAGGTTGTTTGTTAGGATATAAACAACTCAATTTTGGGTCACATTGACCCTTTTTTGTATGGCTATCTGCTGTACGGTCATTAAAATGACCTAACTTTGTATGGTCACCGTCCTGACCTTGTATGAATGTCGGGTCAAGGTCACGGTTTACATTCAAAATTGTAAGGTCATTAAAGCCCACGTTTAAGGGATTTTCATAAGGATAGCTAATTGAAGGATTTATAAAGGTTTGTGTCAGGTAGTCTTTTAGCGTAGTATGTTCTTTGTTTGGCGTGGGGCGTGGGTATTCCTGGTAGCGTGGCGTGGGTTGTAAGTATTCCTCGTGGCGTGGCATGGAGTATGGGTATTCTTCGTGACGTGGCGTAGGTTGGGGATATTCCTGGTAGCGTGGCGTAGGTTGGGGATATTCCTCGTGACGTGGCGTCGGGTGTGGGTAACATCTAGCGTCGCGGAATACGCTCAGATCAGGCATGTCGTATTCGGAGCAGCTTGTTATTTCGTTTCTGGAATAAATGTTGTTTAGTTATTGATTTGATCTTTGGAAGAAAGAGAATGCAAGAGAGAAAAGGTGAGACAGGCTAATAATTACGATAAATTAAAAGACACGCTTTATTTCATACTATGCCTCCTATCTTATACGAAACTAGCTGACTCGACAGACGTTGTCCTGTCAAAAGCCATTGCGTAACTATAGCAACCGTAGTATGTTGATGCTAACTTGTCAATTTATAGTAAAAATTATCAGTATATATATAATTTGCAATAAATTAAAATTGCGACTATAATTTGAGATTTAAACTATCCTATCTCTCAAGTTGGATCGAACTGCACATGGTGTGCGAATTTTATTATAATCGGTTAAGTGGTTTAGGAGTCCATTGAGGACAAACATTGTGACACGAGATTTATATATATTAAGATAAGATATTTATATTTTTTCGTAATAAAAACTTAAATCGACTTGATTTATAACCTCACCATACCTCGCCAGAGGTCGAGGGGGCTAAAAAAGTGGCTAAAAACATCGCGAAACAAGACTATGATCAATCAATAATTTGAATTTGAATCACGTGATTAACGAACGACCTCCAAGCTGGTAGTAAGGTACCTATTAGTAGGATATCTGAGACATTGGGTAAGTGGAATACCTCTATAAGTGAGAGAAATTTGTAGGTCTCTCAATGTCTCACTTAACAAGGTTTTACTGTACAGTCAACTTGGGTAACTTTGACAGGTTCAGGGCACATTATTGCTTTTAACAATGTTAGTAAAAAGTCGTAGATTCATGTGAAAAAGTAAATTTGTGTATTGATGCGTGCAGAATAGAATTCTAAAATAATCTAACCCTCATTATATACAAGTTTATTTGAAAAAATGCAAAAGTTTGGTATGTCAAAGTTACCCCCCCCCCCCCCCCCCCCTATCTGGGTAACTTTGACAGTAATTTTGGTTTTCACTAAAATCGCTTATTAATTGAATTTTAAACATTCTGAGTATCTTTAGCAACCATTTTATAGATTCTGGGTAGCCTTTACGCAAAATAAAAACACGTGGAATGGACAAACAGTTATTTTTTAAATAAAACGGTAAAAAATTGAGTTTGAACCAAACTAGACATTGAGCTTAGAACTATTGACAATACAACAAAGAATATAAACAAAAATCATGAAACACAAAACTGTCAATCTTACCCAGAATGTCAAAGTTACCCAAGTTGAGGTTAGTACAAGTGTGTTTACCCGTGACCCGGTAAGAGGAAGATCTGCGGTTGGACCGCAGTGACGCCGTCCCCGTGCAGACAGAGCAGCTTGCCGAATGTCATCTTGCGGATTTGACGCAGTTGCTCTGGGGAAGAACATACTTTATCGAGATAAATGCGTCAAAAAAACTAGTTTGTTTTCTGGTATTTTTGTTTGTAATTTTGTGGTATGAAATAGAGAGTCTCCACATAAAATATTTCTTTAGACACGTCAACAATTTTCTATGGATATTCGATATTTTCTTTCTCGAATTTAGCAAATTTGTGTTCTAAAAGTTGGTGGCTTTGACGTGTAGAACACTCTTGCACTCTTAGGTATTACTTCCCGAGTAACTACAACATTGGGTTCTTCAAAAGGGCTGTTAATAGTCTTAAAAGGTCGGCAGCGTATCCGTGACGCCTCCAGTGTTACAGGTATACCTACGCGACGGTAATCGCTTGCCATCAGGCGGCCCGTTTGCTTGTCTGCCATGTATGGCATAAAAAAATGGTTATTTGTAAAGTCGGTTTACGGACGATAGTTTAACGTGACTACGTCATAACAAAACATTGATGAAATGATTGCATACTGTTCTCGCTCCGATCGTGACGTCACAATGAGAGTAACGGGACACTTCGTGCGTGCAGCCGGCGGTCATCGATTTATTAGACGTTGTCACGTCAAAAAAACTACACCTTTTACACCTAGTAAAATAAATGATGTATGTGGTGATCTGACCTGCAGTGAAGGCCCCGGGCTGGCCGGCGTGCTCGTACCAGAACCGGTCGGCGCGGCGCCAGCGGACCAGCTGCTCCGCCAGCACACAAGCCAGCGTCGGGCCCAGCTCCGCGTCTGTATACAATAACATAAATTGAGTAGGTACAGGGACGTAGCTACCGCCGTATCAGCCGTACCGATGATACGGAGCCCCCGGGCTGTAGGGGCGCCGAACGTGTAAAAAAATGTTTCACACTCATAGCTCCCGACTAGGATACCCTGTGTCGGGGATACCATGGAACACACAAAGACAAAGACAACTAACACCCAGACCCAGAACAGATATTTAAATTCGTTATTCAAACATCTGCCCGGCCGGGAATCGAACCCGGGACCTCTGGCTTATAAGGCAGATGTACCTACTACCGCAGAGCCAAACAGGTCGGTGTGTGAACAAAAAATCGTAAAATGTCATGTAATTGGGCCCCCAGCAAATGTTGATACAGGGCCCGTCTGAGGCAAGCTACGGCACTAATTGAGTAGAATAAATAAATCAGTCAAAGCGAAAACTCGCTTGCCTAGGGTTCTGAACCATCGTATTTTAAACGATCGCTGAACCCTAAAATCGCATCTAAGACAACACAAATCACAATCAATATGATAAAATACAAATTACGGTACTAAGGTGATATGACCAAGACTATTGAAGCTATTAAGTTTTGAAACTTAGCTATTTGTATTTTCATTTTTCTGGTCGAAGCAACACGTGACCACAATGCTGGCCTCTGTCTCGCCCAAAGGGTGAGCATCGCCATACAACGTGGTAATGGGGCCAGCATTTTGGGAACAATTCCCGCAGGCAGCGGCCTTTTAGATTAGTTTAGTTTTATTGGTTTAGTTTTTAAAATTAAATTATATTTTGAAATTCAAATGTATTTTCTTAATTTAAGTCTCTGATTAAGTCTCTGATGAAAATTAATTAAACACATTACCTGGCATAGGTTTTTCGGCGAGTAAAGCGGCTAACAAGTCGATATCGTCGGGGTGTTCGTAAAAGGACGCCATCGCTTCCACTTGCTGAAATTAGAAATAATAATTACTAGGAATTCGCGGCGAACTGAACCTCGCGCCCATATCTCCACAGTCCTTCGATCGATTTCGCTCATAAGTATTCGAATTTTTCAATGTCATACTTTGGCGTGCAGGGCATGGCTACGTACCTATAGCTTTGTCTTGGCGGCCAAAAAGTTGGCATTGGTGATCCGTTACAAACTTACAAGCTACACTACTTACGACTTACGTGTTAATCCTATAGTCACTTAAGGGCCGATCCATCCATACCAACAAATCCTTAAACTTCTTAGCCTCAGGCACTCAGGCAGCCTACAGTTCTTTCTATATTGATTGTATCACGGCAAACCGAAGTACCGTCCTTTTATGACGTCACAGGAAACTATAGTTCCATTGACGTGTAAATTGAATTTTTATAAATAAATGACTTACGACTTATGACTTGAGATTTAGTTCTGACTTACAACTTACTTATGGCTAAACTTATGACTTGAGACTTAATCATGATCTACAACTTACTTTACAGCGTTTGCCCATAACAGGTCTGCGTCACCCAGAATTTTGAACTCGCAGAATTTAAGACCCTGCGCGGCACAGCACTGCGCTCGTCACCCTGAGATATAAGTTGTTTAATCTCCCATTTGCCCTGTAATTTCACTGGACACAATGCCCTTCCAACCGGAACACAGTAATGTTTGCACATTACTGCTTGGCGGTGGAATAACTGGCAAAGGTGTGGGACTTCCCCAGGCGGGCTCTGCAAAAGAGCCCTACCACTACCAAAAATGGTATTACTTTCTTATGGCTTACGACTTACTCTTGACTGACTTATGACTTACGTATAACTTATGACTTAATCCTATAGTAACTTACCGGCCGATCCATCCATCCCAACAAATCCTTAAATTTCTTAGCCTCAGGCAGCCCGCAGGCCTTCCTATACTGGTTGTACGGCGGCAGACCGAAGTCTCGCCCTTTCGTGATGTCACTCGCGAGCACGTCTGAAGCGAACTGCAGACGACCTAGCACGCGTTCGCCGAGCTACAAACAAAAATACAGTATAAAATAACAAGTAAATTAAGATAGTAGTTCTGCGAACAGTAGACCTCGCGAGAACTTTTTTGCGACAATCACAGTGTTTTATCTCGACAACCTCTTGACTGATTTTACTCATATTCAAAATTCTTGTTTAGAATTAGATACCGTATACTTCTGCCAAATTTTATCAAAATCGTCCTGTAAATGGCGCTGCAGTATATAACCCTCTTTTTTGAGGGAATAAACTATGAAATTGTAGAACCTGTATAGCTTCGTCGAGATCCAGAAACGTTTCGCTCGTTCTGGCAAAAAAAGTTCTAAAACGACTAATAAATCAAAAATAGTCAAAAAACGACTCACATCCGGGTCCACGAGCTCGTCTACCGCGCCCCCCGGCTGCCGGAAGCTGCCCTGCGTCATCCCCTCCATGTTCCCGTCGATGAGCAGCGCGCCCGACCGCAGGATCATGTCTACGACTTGTACTGAACCGTATAACCGACCGTCGGGCTTGTATAGGCTGGGAAATTCAAATTTTCAAATTCAAATACTTTTATTTCAGACATTTTAACGAGTCCATAGTTTGTTAGTATAAAAGAAAATGACTTACAAACTAATGTTAGTAGGTATGACAAGATTAGAACTAAAATCAATACGTCATGTACTTACGAGGCATGTCGTGCGGAACCATAGTCCGCACGAGATGCCTCAGCACAGGAGCTTGTGGGTCATCAGCCACTACTTTCAGGATGCTGTTGTCACTCCCTCGAAGCCTCCTCACCAGAGACGCTACTTTCTTCCGCAGTACCGCATGGAAGCCGTCAGTCTGGGTTTGAGCAAACATCCATGAGGCACTGCAAAATCGAGGGAGTTTCAACATCATCCTGAACACATTGTTGTATTGGATGCGCAGGGAATCCTGCGATCTTTTCGAACAGCAGAACCACAGACCACCCGTGTACATTCCCTGGCAATAAGCTTTAAAAAGCGTTATTTTAACCTGGTCAGTACAACGGGCAAATCTACGGGCCAACATGTTCCCGCGGACCGCCAGAGCCCTGCGCTCCCTCTCAACATCATCATCGTCTTTAAGGCTGTCGGTCAGAATATGCCCAAGGTATTTGAATTGATACACCCGGTTTACGCTCATGCCATTTAGGATAATTGAAGGGACGGTGTCCGGGCACTTACCAGCAGCCTTAAAGACCATGAATTCACTTTTTTTAACATTATAAGTTAGGCCGTGCGATGCGGCATACCTCTCACAGACCCTCAGCATCTCTCCGATAGACCTCGCAGTCGAAATGGGGAATGTTATGAAAGTATCAATCAATGAATAGTTTTATTCAATAATACAAATTTTATAGGTGGTATATACATATATTTTTTTAAGCTATTGCATAGCTTCTATCGCGGGCCTTGAGCGTGGAGACCGAATCCAGAAATTCCGTAACGAAAATAATCTGACACTTTTTAGTTTTGTTGCCATCTATCGATGAATAGCACAAATTTAATGACTTTTTGAAATATCACGCTTGTCTTTTTAGTTCAGCAACTCGCTTATAAGTGTCGAGTGTAAGGTTTCGATAAATAATTATAATTGCATAAGTTGATAAAAAATGCTATGCAATAGCTTTACCGCGGCAGTCCCCGAGTGCCACACGTCTTTTATTTTTTTATATAAAAGAACGGCAAACACGCAGACAGTCAGCCTGATGGTAAGCTAAACCGCCGCCTGAACACCTGCAACACTGAGAGCATTGATGATGCTTTGCCAGCCCGGAGAGGTGCTTGTAGACTCCTTTTTTTAAAAACGCCCTATGTTTGTGATATACTCGTACAATTAAATGAGATATTAGGCCCAAGTTTGAAGGTTTTTAGACGGATCTAAATTTTCTAAAACTATTGGCATCCTTGTCTAATGGCTTGTAATGATAAAGACAGATATATTTTTAGTTAGTTTAGATCTGTCTTAAAATGCCTTCAAACTTGGGCCTATAAAGGTCTAAACGTCGCCCCGATGCCTGTGCTATGTTAGGTTGAAAACATTACATGTGTTACAGGCATTTGCTCTTCCTTTCAGAGGTCTTGTAATTTGTCTAATAATCTTTAATCTAGACACGCGGCAGCGTGTCAAGCCAAGTTCAAGTGACAGAACTGGCGAGCAGCACCGTGTGTATATTACACGAACCATTTGGAGCCACTTTTGACCTCGTCATAACTCAAAAACTATTTCACATAAACGTGTCAAATTTGGCTCATATATTAAGACTTGCGAGATACATATTGAATTTACATTGTAAATAATTACAATAATTTATATAATTACGTTACATTTTAAATACTAAAGTTTGTTGCAATTTAAATTAATAAATTGGAATAAAAATTAAACTAGAAAATTCAAATCATGCATGAATAATTAATTAAAATGACAGGAGAGGAGGGAAAGGTAGGTAAGGAGCGACAAGATTGGGGAATGAGGAAGGTAGGAGTGTGGAGGTAGGAATGAGGAAACAACCCTATTTTAGGTTTTAGATAGAAATAAAGATCTAAAAAGAATTCAAACCAATTGCAACTGTAGGTAGAGTGATACTTACTAGAGTGTGCCTTTTTGAAGAGTGATTCTCACTTGAGCCCTACTGTACAGTACACACACTACACTGTAGTGTTTTTTTTTGTTTTTTTTTTATGTAATTGAGTGACGAGACGAGCAAATCGCTTGCCTGATGTTAAACGTCACGTTTGCCCATAACAGGTCTGTACCACCCAGAATTTTGAACTTACAATTCAAGCCCCGGCGCGGCACAGCACTGCGCTCGTCACCCTGAGATATAAGTTGGTATAAGTGTCACACTTCAGAGCCTAGTGATTTTCCTTTGTGTGTAGCCAATTAAGCCCAATTTTACTCACTTCAAAGTGCCTTCCTGTAGTGTATGGAACCAGCGAATACCAGCTGAGTACTCAATAGAAAGACGCGGCTCCAAGGTTGGGTCGTAATCATCGACGTGGCCTTGTGTGTCGTAAACAACCTTGTTGCGGAGAAGGAACTCCCATCCTGTTGCAATGGAGTAAAGTTCAATATTGCACATATTTATGTATAGGTATGGTCCTACATAGTTATAAGTTTGGGAAGCCGAAAAAGGCTCATAGTACATCATTATGAACCACTTTTACTGTGGGGCGGACTCTGAAGTCGCGAAAAATTTGCTGTTCCATAGAAAAGTGTCAAAGACTCGACAAAATGTATGGAACATTTCACTATATTTTATTAGGCATGACGACAGTATCAAAAAATCGCCGATTCAATGCTTTCAAGGGACTAGCCAGATTAAAAAAATTTAAAACACATGTTTAGTTTTATTTTTAAAAAACAGATTATTAAGATTTTCAATAAATTAAAACATTAAAATACAGCAATCGGCCATTCTTGTCAGAAACAACAATCACAGCGTATGACGTCACGCCTCAGTGAACTCGGGTCATCCGCCGCTCATCACGCATAGACACAATGACATGTTTACTAGCCGTGACGTCAAATCGACGCCATGACACAAGCAAGCTGTTTTAAGTTAAGTTAAACTTAAGTTTATTACCGAAATAAAGGCTTTTTTGTAAATAGTAAATGTGTACTCACATTATGGAAGAGGATTTTAAAATCTTTCGTCACGCCATAGCGATATACTGGCGCCATCTATGCATTGTACCTAAGCAATTTTCGGTCTACAACTTTCAAAAATTCACAAAGAAAATTTGCTCTTTCATACAGTTTGCCCAAGGAAAATGAACTTTTTGAATGGGACAGATGTTTTTTTATTGTGAGTTTTAGGAAGTCGTCTTTTCGGCTTAGCATACCCTTTCTGTATAACACTGTAACTATGATTTAAAAAAAACACCAAACTACTCACCAAAAAGCTCCGGCATTAATTCGTAATAAACAATTTGCGAGTTGTAAGCGATATTGATCTCTCTGGCTGTGTAATAGAGCTGATCATCGGTCCAGCAAGGGTTGAGCTTGCTCAAAGCGTCGGCTATGGCGTTGTGGCTCCGGTAGAACCATATGAAAACGAGATTGATGCCGAGCAAGGAGTTTGCACCGGGGGCAGCTGAAATAAAAAATATAAAAGTTAAACGGGTTGCCAGGTGTAAGTTTTCGTTTTTCCCCAAAATTAACTCCCTCCCGTTGATGACAGTGGCCCTCAGCAAAGAGTTTTTACATAAAGGTTAATTTTTAAGGTCTGAACTTACGCGAGTCATGACAGTGCGTCTCCCTCGGCGGTACATTATTAAGACACACGGGCGAGCCGCCCGGGGGCCACTTCCTTTCGTTGATGGTAGTGGCCCTCAACAAAAAGTTTATTTAACAGGTCATTTTAAATGTCTCAACTTACGAGAGTCATGACAGTGCGTCTCCCTCGGCGGTACATTATTAAGACACACGGGCGAGCCGCCCGGGGGCCACTTCCTTTCGTTGATGGTAGTGGCCCTCAACAAAAAGTTTATTTAACAGTTCATTTTAAATGTCTCAACTTACGAGAGTCATGACAGTGCGTCTCCCTCGGCGGTACATTATTAAGACACACGGGCGAGCCGCCCGGGGGCCACTTCCTTTCGTTGATGGTAGTGGCCCTCAACAAAAAGTTTATTTAACAGTTCATTTTAAATGTCTCAACTTACGAGAGTCATGACAGTGCGTCTCCCTCGGCGGTACATTATTAAGACACACGGGCGAGCCGCCCGGGGGCCACTTCCTTTCGTTGATGGTAGTGGCCCTCAACAAAAAGTTTATTTAACAGTTCATTTTAAATGTCTCAACTTACGAGAGTCATGACAGTGCGTCTCCCTCGGCGGTACATTATTAAGACACACGGGCGAGCCGCCCGGGGGCCACTTCCTTTCGTTGATGGTAGTGGCCCTCAACAAAAAGTTTATTTAACAGTTCATTTTAAATGTCTCAACTTACGAGAGTCATGACAGTGCGTCTCCCTCGGCGGCACATTGTTAAGACACACGGGCGAGCCGCCCGGGGGCCACTCCCTCCCGTTGACGGTGGTTGCCCTCAGCCGCCCCCCCCTGTACTCTCGGCCCCGCGCCGCCTCATCCCCGCCGTGTCCGTACACACCGGATAGCTCCAGCATAGGAGCTGCTAAGTTTATCTGCGAATAAGACAAGGATATTGTCAAAATTATTGTTACTTATCTAACGGAATAAGCTAAAATTTAGCTTGTTTCTCTACAAAACTACGAGGAAAGGGTTCATAACATAGTACTCATCATCCATAGAAAAACGCCAATGACACTCGACTTATGTATGGAACAGCTGGTTTTTTTCGCGAAATCCGGGTTGGTCCCATAGTAAAAGTTTTTCATAATGATGAGTTCTATGAGCATTTTTCTGCAAGTTAATTAAAAACATGTGAATAATTTATTGTTTTAAAAGCTTGTAACTTTACTCTTTCTCTCGGCACATCATCAGAAACGCATCCCAACTGTTGGTAGGTGATGGCGCGAGTCAAGTTCATACAGCGCACGTTGCTTCGCCTTAAGTGTATGTCGTCTTCCGGCACCTGTGAACGGAAACTTAAATTAGAGAAGCTACTGGGCCAGTCAGGGATTCAGTCGGGGGGGGGGGGGGGGGGGGTGGATCTAGGGGGCTCAAGCCCTCCCTCTCCCAGCCAAAATCACGTGTAGTTTTTTGGTAACATTTCCCTTTAAAATTTTCAGAATTTAACGAATAAATAGATGCACTGATAACTCGCTACATCCCTCCTCGTGACCTCGCTGACGGTCCTGTCGCCTAAAGCGATTCTTCCAGAAAACAAACTGTCCCTAATTAATAGTGCCTAATTAATTTGCAGTCTAAATAAAACTACAGACTATTTCGGTTTGTGACATCAGAGTATCTGTTCTCAATTTCTTTTTTACTCAAAATACAGTGTTCTCAGTTGTCTGGCAACCTAAACAAGAACATTATTTTTACAAAACAAAAAACAAAAACCGACTTCAAAAGACCGACTATATTGAGTTATTCATCTATTTGTCGCGCACGTACATGCGAATTTAAGACTTATAATATGGTTTTCTCATGGATACCATTATCAGAACTGGACTAAATTGAAATGGGACCAAATGGGAAGCGTCAGCTTTCTAATAAAAAAAGAATTATCAAAATCGATTCACCCAGTCAAAAGTTATGAGGTAACAAACATAAAAAAAAAAAAAAACATACAGACGAATTGATAAACTCCTCCTTTTTTGAAGTCGGTTAAAAATACTAAATGTCGGCGGCGTGCCATAGCCTGAGATCCGTTATTCACGACATCACGACACAAACAACGAGCAAGCGATTTAAAGCGATGTGATTCGAGCGAAGCTTCTAGTCACTCATTTGCATAAAAACATTTTTAACCGACTTCAAAAAAGGAGGAGGTTATCAATTCGACTGTATGTTTTTTTTTTTTTACTTTTGACTGGGAGAATCGATTTTGATGATTCTTTTTTTATTAGAAAGCTGACGCTTCCCATTTGGTCCCATTTCAATTTAGTCCAGTTCTGATAATGGTATCCATGAGAAAACTATATACTTAAGTCTTAAATTTGCATGTACGTGCGCGACAAATAGATGAATAACTCAATAATAGTCGGTCTTTTGAAGTCGGTTTTTGTTTTTTGTTTTGTAAAAATAATGTTCTTGTTTTCTTATTGGTTAAATGCTATCAACCTCGATCGGCAGGCATGATCGGTTCGGGTTTCGTTCACCGCCCTGTCGACAGCACGTGGTGGTGATCCCCACGTAGTTTACCGTGTCGTGGACTGAGGTTGTGTCACCTGGGGGGAGAGATTTGTTTTACTGTAGGTAGGCCTGAAGGTAAGCATAAAATAAATAAAAAAACGTTTCACACTCATAGCTCCCCACTAGGACACCCTGTGTTGGGGATGCCATGGAACACAGAGACAAGGACAACTAACACCCAGACCCAGAGCAAATACAGTCGTAACATGAGTTGGATACAGATAAAAATTGTCTTCTTTGATTAAAAAAGAGTACCAACTATTAAGGTATTGCAATAACTACAGCGTTTTAAGGAAAGGGTATCCTTAGCCGAAAAGGGCTCTAAATACTCATTAAGAACAACTTTTACCATTGGACCAACCCGGAAATGGCCAAAAAAATCAGTTGTTCCATACATTTTGTCAATTTGACATTTTTCTATGGAACAGCTGATTTTTTTGTCTGCTACTAGCTCTGATGTCACAGTTTCAATGTACGAGTATACTAACCAGCAATAAACACGTTGAAGTTAGCCATCATGTGCGTGTGTTTCCTGTGCGAGCGCCGCCCGTCCGACATAAGCGCCACGCGCAGCGGCCGGACGCGCGGGAGCGGCTGACCCGACTTGGCGCGACGGAGTTCTCCACCTGATATGACAATACTTTTACTACTTACTGTTTTTTTTTTTTTTTATGCCATAGGTGGCAGACAAGCAAACGGGCCGCCTGATGGTAAGCGATCACCGTCGCCTATGGATACCTGTAACACTGGAGGCATCACAGATACGCTGCCGACCTTTTAAGATTCTATTAACAGCCCTTTTGAAGAACCCAATATTGTAGCTACTCCGGAATACAGGTGGAGGGAGCTCATTCCACACTTTGCAGGTGTGTGGCAAAAACGACCGTGTAAAACGCACAGTGTGCGATTTCCACTTATCGATAATGTGGGCATGAGCACCCAAACGGTGGCGGCTAGTGCGGTGGTAAAACCGCGACGCTGGAATTAGCTCGAATAATTCTGTAACTGTTACATTGAGAAAAATGCCCAACTGAATTTACGCTAAAAAAAAAACACGCTTTTTATAAAAAACCGAACTAAAAAAATAGAAAATAAAATTTTATAAATTTAAATTAAGAATAGGGTTGAAAATTTCAATAAATATAAATTAATAATAGTGTAAATAAATAAATATATGTATTTTATTTTTAAAAAGCGTGGGGTGCATGGGTCAATAGATATTATATATTTTGTAGATACATTTTGTATTGACAGACATGAGTAGAGTGATTAGCATTTTGATAATATCTTAGAAAGCCTTCTAGCCTTATCTTTGGAAGCCTTATCTTAGTTATCTTAGCTTCTTTTTTTTCTTAATGATGAACTCACAGAGTACGGAGCATACTAATCACCAAAAAGTACGATGATTAGCACCAGTTTTTACTATCACAAACTCGTACTTTTTAATGAAATCAGTATGCTCCGTACTTCATGTGAATTCATCATTCTCTGAGCGGAATTTAGATGGCCATTTTTCTCAGTGTATGGGCAAACGTGACGTTTAATATCAGGCAAACGATTTGACAGTCTCGTCACTCAATAGCATTAAAAAAAACTTGCTTTATTCCCCAAATTAGGGGGCCTAATGCCCCCTAATTTGAAAATGGATATAAAATGAAATGGATATAATCTGTGTCTTCAAGTCGCGAGTGAATCGGTTTCTTCTAGACAGTGCGCTATCGTAGACCGCATCGTTGCTTACCATCAGGCAAGATGGCGGTCAAACGCAAGCCTACTAATAAAAAAGGTAAGTAAACCTAAACTGAAAGATAAAGCACTGCGCCAGAGGATGAAGCCTCCAAGCTCGCATAAAAGCTTACCTTCAGAGAAGACAGGCGGCAGCATACGTGTGAACGGAGTGAAAGCGGGTCCCCGCGCCGGGTGATTCAGGTTGTTGCAAGACATGTCCATGCGACGCGGCGCTAGCGGGTCGCACTTGTTCACGCGCATTGCACACACACTGCATGACAAAAAGTTGTGGCAAATGACGTAATTATGACAAAAATTTATAGCAAATAGCGTAATTATGACGAAAGTTGCGGCAAATGACGTAATTATGACAAAAATTTATAGCAAATAGCGTAATTATGACGAAAGTTGCGGCAAACGACGCGATTATGACATAAATGGCAAATAACGTAACTATAAGGACAAACTTAGGTACGCCAATTACCATAATTAATTATGAATATAAAATCTTATGGCAAAAAGCGTAATGTAATGAAAAGTTACGGCAATTAGCATGACTAGTTTTGTTATTTTACGGATAAAAGCATAATTATGATGAAAATTTACGGCAAATAGCATAATTATGACAAAAAGTTACGTCAAACCACATAATCATGCCGAAACTTACGGCAATTGGCAAAATAACTATGACAACAACTTACGTCAAACAACACAATAGCGTCAAAAACTTACGGCACAAGCCCGACTCGCTCGAACTCTTCAAATCTGGTGCGGTTAATCTCTTTTCCAGTGAATGAATCGTAATATTGTCCGTACACGACACCAATTAACAACAATATCACAAGGTAATGCATTTTTAATGCCACTGGAAACATTTTGTTCATTTTTTTATATTAAACGGGACTTGGATCAAATTTTACCAAAATCTGTCAAATCGTTACAGCTTGATGTAACAAATCTAAGTAGGTACGCAGTACGCACTCATAAACTTTCAAAGTATTATGATTATAATTAAGTATCTTATAGATCGTTATTTTGTAATTTCTGAGAAATAAATTTAAATTCTAGAAAAAAATTGATCAAAAAATTTTTTTGGTCAACCAATCAAATATGTAAAAACACCAAAGGTTGTATTTTGTACTTTGAATTTCAAATGTTTCCTACCTTTCCTTAATTAGAACCCTAAAACATTATAAAATTAAAAATCTGACTAAGTTAAGGTAGTAGTTAAATTAAAAACACGAAAACCTTACAAAAAGTGCTGACAACAAACAGCTAACAAATTTTATAAATCACTAGCTGTTCCCTGCCACGCTTCGCTGTGGATAAAAAAAAATATATAGCCTATGTCACTTTGGGATAATGTAGCATTCGAATGGTGAAATAATTTTTGAAATCGGTCCAGTAGTTTTTGAGTTTATTCCACACAAACATCCAAAAATACAAATCTTTCCTCTCTATAATATTAGTATAGACTACTAAAAAACACAACCTTTCCAACGAAAAAAATATCAAAATCAGTTCATCCGCCTGAAACCTACGAGTACGATGCCACAGACACAAAATCAAACTTATAAGTCTTATAACGCCCCTCTTTACGTCGGGGGTTAACACCAAACCACTTCATCCACGTAACAACTTCTACTACCGATATACGATTATTATCGAGTGTTGTTGATTTTGCAATCGATTGCTTTACTGCAATTATGAACTAGCCAATTATAGCATCCTAAAATGAAGGAACCTGAAGGTTTCTTTCTGTAAGTTAGAATATTGCTTGGAAGTAATTTTCATGTGTTACCGACCTAAATGATTTTAGGACAAACTCGTAAAGGCTAGAACATCTATGAAGCTAACGACAAAATGTATATCAACAACATTATTATTCACTTATTTATTCATTGTCTTAGATTTAAATTTTTACAACATTGTTATATAAAAACTTTAATTAAATTTATTTTTATTATAATTTAAGGCAAATAGCATTATTATGACAAATAACTATGGCAAATTGAATAATTATTACACAAAAATACAGTAAACAACTTAATTACGCGCCTTATAAGCCTTATAAGCCAGAGGTCCCGGGTTCGATTCCCGGCCGGGGCAGATGTTTGAATGATGAATTTAAATATCTGTTCTGGGTCTGGGTGTTAGTTGTCCTTGTCTTTGTGTGTGTTCCATGGCATCCCCGAGTCCCCGACACAGGTTTTATTCCTAGTGGGGAGCTTTGAGTGTGAAACGTTTCTGAACGTTTCTTTCTTTCTGAATTATGACAAGAACATTACGCAAGTGGCAAATTTATGACAAAAACTTAAGGCAATTTAGCATAGTTATGGTTCTTATGATGAATACATAGGAACGCTTTCTGGACCTAATTTTTAAATCGCGAATAAGTCCGCGTTTGACCACCAACTCGCCTGTTTGTAAGCGACGATGTGGTCGAAGATGAAGCACGCAGACTTGGAATATACCTATTCACCCTGACCTTGAAAAGCCCAAGATTATATCTTTCAGGAACAAGGAAGCCGGCAGTTTATTCCATTCCGTGGCTGCAAGGATCAAAAAACAATTTATTATCGGACTTGAAATCTAATGGGGGCCTTAATCAATGAAATATTTAATCTACATAACCTAGGAATTCCTAGGGACCTAGAAAAACATAAGTCCTTTAGAAATATAAGAATTTTAAAAAAACAATGAAGAGAAGTAATGGACTATTATGGACATTATTTGAATTGTCCAAGTTTCACACTATACCTGCAACACGGTCTACTTATAGAATAATAAAGATCAGTGAAGTAGAAAATATTTAACCAATATTTTACTCAATCAATGCCGGGTTATTCGGAAAGGGTATGCTGGACTTCACTCTACCAAACGACACACTGAGTGGGACTCTTTGGGGAAAAACCAGTAAAGAGGTTGTAGAGATTCACCACATAACTGTGTGTTAAGTATTACTACACTTCTCCGTTACACCTTGTACATTTACCAAAACCTTGAAGTTACTATTTCGAACCGCGTTACAAACCGCAACTGCAGACTGCAAGTGCGGCCAGCAGTTGCAGTTCGTTTCGGAATAGTACCATCACTTATATTTATATAACAGCCGCAAAACTGAAAACTATTTAGTTTTTAGAAATATTTATTGCTATTGTAATATTAATTAAACTTGAATGATTTCATCCTGGTTGAAGAAATTACATTGGCAATAACTTCCTGCAACTTGTTGCGCAAGTTTTTCTAGCTTCCGTTCGGAATAACATTATTTCATAGAGATGTAACTATTTGTTGGTTTTGTATGGATTAGGTAATTCATATACAGTTAGTTATACAGAAAGGGTATTAAGCTGAAAAGGGCTCATGGTACTCATCATTATGAACAGCTTTTACTATGGGACCAACTCAGAATTGGCGAAAAAAATTAGCTGTTCCATACATTTTGTCGAGTGTCGTCATTTTTCTTCCGCGAATTCCGTGTTGGTCCCATAGTAAAAGTTGTTCATAATGATGAGTACTACGAGCTCTTTTCGACTTAGTACCCTTTCTGAATAACCCTGTATATCTTCCTTTCTACGTGATCGGGTATACTATTTGATTTTGATTTATTTAAAAATAAAAACACAAAAAATTGTAAAACTTACGATTTATTGTAAAAATTCATATTTTTGACCTAAGTGAGGTCTCAGAGTCTAGAACAATTCATCTGTATGTTTATATATTATATCGACAGGCCCGTACGAACACTATCGAAAGTGAAAATAGCATTTTTAGAGATCAATTTAAACTCAAAATTTGTAATTTAAAATGTGTGTTTTAACACATTTTTTTTCGTTTTTTTATTATAAATGTTTTAAGTATAAAGTATTCGAATAAAAAATATGTTTGACCTGAAATTATGAATTGAAAATGATTGAATAATTGATTTGAAATGTTAAAAAGTAAATATTGGACATATATTATAAATTAATTTGCTTTTGTAATAATTTGTAATTTAGGGTATTTTTGTTTTTGTTTAAATTTTGTTTTACTTTTTAGAAGGTAGGTAGCTGAGCATTTATGTAGAAGTTCAAGGTAGATGTAAATAAAGGCAGTTAATAAATGGCACTCGGTCTATGATTCAAACTCCCACAACACAACATGATTTACAGTGATTTTGCAGTTTCGATTCTGTTCGTAGGAGAAGTAGATTTGTCCGTCGATAGCTTAAATACGGTTGTTTCATGAATTTTTTTTGGCAAGTTAATTTCAATACAACTTTTATGTTCAAATATGAGCTGTTCATATCACTTAAATGTCAAAGCAAATCATAGCGCTTCTTCTCTTATACTACTACACGGTCACAGCCGGTGATCTTTTTCAAGGAGTCTCAACAATACAAGTCAGTAATCCATGACAAAATTGACAAACAAAAGAATATAACAAAACACTTATGTACTTTCTAACACAAATTCTTATTTTTAATTAACTTTAACCTTCTTACTGATATTGTTCTCTTCTATCGGATCTTCCCTCTCCCTCTTTTTCCTTCCAATACTGGCATCCTTGTCACTTGCGATATCTCTGTCCTTGTCTATGTTACTGTCTACATTCTCTTTGTCTCTTTCGCCGTCGCTTTTATTTCCATTCAAATCTGATTTGCCATCTTTCTCTGGCACATCTTCCTTCTCACTCACACCATTGCTGTTAACATGTTTTGTCTCTTTCGTTTTCTTGCCTATCCCTTTCCCTTTCCTAGTAGTGTCACTATTGCTGTCGTTTAAATTTTCATTCGAATCCTGTGTTTTTTCTTCTCCGTCTAGCGAATTTTCCTTTTCGCTCATCCCATTGCTGTTGGCATTTTTTGTCTCTTTCGTTTTCTTTCCTTTACCCTTTCCCTTGGTATTTTTAGGGTAGTATTCTTGTATTTTGTGACTGGTTTCTCCTGATAGGCTTTCTAATTCGATACTTTCGTCTAATTCACTGTTTTTTGGTTTTTCTTTGTTTTGTTCTTCATTGTTTTGTTGTTTATCGTTTTGTTGTTTGTTGTATTTTGGTTTTTCTGGAGTGGTATCCTCGTCTGATGATTGTATGATGTTGCGTTTTGATTTTGTTTTGGAACTGCCAGCTAGAAAAATAGATAGTTTATTTAATACTAGTTTTGCTGTGGTTTTACTTGCGCGGTGATAAAAAACCGGCCAAGTGCGAACCGGACTCGCGCACGAAAGGTTCCGTACCATATCTATAAAAACGGCAAAAAAAAACACATTTGTTGTATAGGAACCGGAGTCCCCTTAAACATCTATTTTATCGTTTTTTAGTATTATTAGTATAGCGGATCTGTGAAAATGTAAACTGTCTAACTATCACAGTTCATGAGATACAGACTGGTGACAGACGGACAGCGGAGTCTTAGTCATAGGGTCCTGTTTTACCCTTTGGGTATGGAAGAAATCTAAACAGAAAAATATTTCATGTAGGTCTCGATGAAGGGATCACTCATTACATGCAACCTTTAATCCTCCCACTGCTGGGATACCGGTCTACCCTCGAAGAGTCATACCAGTACCACAACTTACTATAAATACAATAACGGGGGCAGAATAAAACTTACCAGTCTCACCGTCGTCAGAATCTCGGCTGTCATCATGCGTGTTTATGAAGAACCTGGTGATGGGTTTCTGCCATTTGGGAGTCTCTCGAGGACACACGGGGTTGCCTCCTCCGGAGCCGCGGGATCCACCTGTATATACCAAAATATTCAATCACATGAATGGGTTCAAACGTACCAATGAGTTCTTTAGGACTTATGTACGAATTTACATACTCGTACCACTGGCTTTTCGGTGAAGGAAAACATCGGGAGGAAACCTGCATCCGTCCAGGAAAGAAATTCAATGCGTATGTGAATCTAGCCGCACTTGGCAGCGTGGTGGAATACCTTGGAATAGGCCTGTGTCGTAAATTTCAAAAATGGCTTATTTCGTTAGTTTAGTACCTGTATTACCCCAAAAAAATAATATTTCATGTTAAAAATTATATTTAAAACACATATTTTAAGTTTTAAGAAAATATTTTTAATCTGGCGTAAAAACACAAGAAAGTGTCATGGCGTCGTAAATGACGTCACATAGTGACAAACGATTGTGTTCACTTATGGCAAAAGTTTGTTTTGTTGAAAGTTTTTTTTCGGCATACCACTATGTGACGTCACATTTTCTGATTGGCGTTCACGGTCACGTGACTCAATGCCTATAGGTATTTTAAGATTTTTTTTTCTAAAAATATTAATAATCTCTAATTATTTTGATAAATTATTTTATTGTTTGAAATCTGTATATCTTAATCAATAATTAGAAACTCCAATCCATCCGATTCATTCTTAGTGGAAACAAGCCTATTATAAATATTTTTGTATAGTTTTTTTTTTATAGATTGTCAATTTTCTTGAAAAAATAGGATCAAATCAAGTTTAAGATTTGGAAACTGTTAAACAAGTTTTTAGCTTTAACATTATTTATTATTTAGAAATATATCGGCAGACTAGCTTAGACTAGGACGGTTCAAACTGCGTTGATAATGATGATGTTAAATAGCCTCGTAGTTTGTGTTAATCCAGGATAAATCTAATTTGCTGGGGCCGCGGAAGATTGCGAAAGTGTGCCCATAGTCCCGGCAGATAGCGTCAAGGGGGAACGCCCCAGGGTTTTGAGTGGGTAGGCCGCTACCAGGGCGGAGACTCCCACATCACTACCGTGCTCCCCCCGGAGTCGGTGGTATCCATAAAGGATTTTCCATGGGTTAAAAAAAAGGATAAATCTAATTTAAACAGGATCAATTTAATTTATATTTTAATTTATAAGGCAATTACTTTTTTTAATTTACACATTTGACATGTATCATTTTATTTGGTACCATTAAAAACTATGAACTAAGATAAGATGCTATCTATATTCCAAATTCCATTCAACTCTGTCCAGCTGTTTTAGCGTAGGTAAATAAAAAAGTTTAATTTTACTACAGTAGGCCTACTGTAACTAAAACGAGATATACGAACGTAAATCGCGTATACTTTTCTATCGAATACTGGCTACTCACTTTACGTGAAAAGTTGTGTTCGGCCTATTATTCTAACTTTTTGCAGGTTTGATTACCTGAGGTAACTCCGGAGCTTGTTGAGGGAATGCTGGGAGCCACGCTACACCTCGCCTTGCTGCTTTTACCCGACGAAACTGCAATTATTACTTGTTTTAGCTCCTTGCAAGATTTTGATAATAATTTAACTTTGTATTGTAAACAAAGAAACCGGTGTCCATCTTCCGTTACTTACTTTTAGCGCCAACAGATGCCTTGGTTCTTGCCATAGCACCGTTTTATGTGATTTGTAGTCACTAATCACTCATTCAGCTAGCCAATTAGCACAAAAAATGATGAAAATGTAAGATTTTAATTCTGTGAATCTGATTTCGCTCCGATTCGGTGTTTTTTATTTTGACAGTTCTGCGGCTAAGTTTCGCGCCAAATTTGAAACTGACATTTTGCTTTTTTATTTCACCCTAGCAAGCTGTGAGCCAGACTAAAGTCTATAGGTCCATACTTAAGACGGCGTTAAGTTACCATTTTTTTTTATAATTTTGTTTTTAAGGTCAGAACAGGTGCCCTAAATTATACGTTATGGTGCTTTGCTTTGTCTGCCATCATATTGTCACTTACCAACAGGGCCAAAAGCAATATTAATAGAAAAAAACCTGACTCACATGTATATTAATGGTGTAGCTCTGAGCTACACGGTGATCATTTAGGTTTTTTTTAGTAATTTGGTTTAGTTTAGGTTTGGGATCTAGAAGAAAATAGACCATTTCATTTCGGAAAACCTAATACGAGACAGGACACAATTATTATAAATAAAAATGTTTGTACCAAAATTATTTATTTATTTCTTACAAACGTATACACATAGAAAACCATCTTAAACTAAGTGTTCTTTAGACTTCCAACCATGTAGACAAAAATGGCGCACTATTGACTAAATAGAACATTGGTCGAAGTTGTATCATTAAAAGAAAAAAACCGAACTGTAGTCTATGACACTACAGTTACGACGGAAGTACCTCGCAATACATAATTTGTAAAACCTTTTTGGCGCTAGTCGCATAGGAACCACAATTTAGGTACATATTTATTTTTATTTTTCCTTTTATTTGTAATTTATGGTGTGAACAATAAAGAGTTTATCTATCTATCTATATTTATATTTACATGTACTCGAAAAACAACCCCTCTTTTAGGCAGTCGGGTGAAAACGCCATCTTTGTTAAATCATCCAATCTTAAAATGAACGCACCTCTACTCAACGACAACTTGTGTATAGCATCTACAGGGTTATAAGGAAAGGGTATGCTTAACCGAAAAGGGCTCACAGTACTCATTATAAACAACTTTTACTAAGGACCGACCCTGAAATCGCGAAAAAATATCACCCGTTTGGTATAATTTGAGGGTTGGCCTCATAGTAAAAGTTGTTCGAAATGATGAGTACTATGAGCCCTTTTCGTGTTAGCATAACCTTTCCCAATAACCTTGTGTAAAACTACTTTGCATGTGAGAGTTAAGATATTAGAGGGGCATACATTTTTACACTAGACAATCTCATAGTTGATAATCTAAAAGAACCTATACAATATTATACATTAACAAACACGCTTTATCAATTAATTAACAATATTCATTATTAAACATAATATGAAAGAATTTTTAAGCCCTTGAGAATTGAAATACAGGGTTCTGAGGAAAGGGTACGCTAAGCCGAACAGGGCTTATAGTACTCATCATTATGAACAAAATCAGCTGTTCCATAGAAAAATGTTAAAGACACTCGACAACATTTTTGGAACAGCTTTTTCGCGAATTCCGGCTTGCTTTCACCCATAGTCAAAATTTGTTTAAAATGACAAGTGTGATGAGCCCTTTTCGGCTTAGCATACTCGTTCTGTATAACCCTGCATAGAGTTATTTGGGAAAGTTCATATAGTATACCACAAATAAGCACTGTTTGTGTTGGATTCTTATAAGAAATATTCGATAAAAAATTAGAAATGTATGAAATATAGAACAGCGCCATCTATCGGGCGTAAATGGGTAGTGCATTTCTTCGGCTTACTGCAACAAGTCATTACCTGCAAACTCAGCGGTAGACTGGACGCAACTTCGAGCATCACGCTTGTATTCATTCCTTGGAAACGAGCACCGAATGTGACCGGAACTAGTATCGACTCAATAAAACTTTTCCCATGTCAATTAGCCAAAATGCGTCAAAACCAAGTTTTCAACTTTTTATAGCACAAGAACATTATTTTTACAAAACAAAAAACAAAAACCGACTTCAAAAGACCGACTATTGAGTTATTCATCTATTTGTCGCGCACGTACTTAATGCAAATTTAAGACTTATATGGTTTTCTCATGGATACCATTATAAGAACTGGACTAAATTGTAATGGGACCAAATGGGAAGCGTCAGCTTTCTAATAAAAAAAGAATTATCAAAATCGATTCACCCAGTCAAAAGTTATGAGGTAACAAACATAAAAAAAAAAAAACATACAGACGAATTGATAACCTCCTCCTTTTTTGAAGTCGGTTAAAAAAACAGTGATTTTTGCAGTTAATGACTTCTTGTACTAAGCCAATTTGTTCATAATTTTTTTATCGAATGCTCGTTATTTTTCGACTAGACCAAAAGTTCCCAACCAGGAGGCATGCCTCCCTTGGCCGTAGGGAGATGTCAAGGGAGGCGTAACACGTTTGCATCTTAAAAGTAAAAGAATTTCGCTTATAAATCTAAACTTTTAGAATCAAAAAGTGTTTTCTTAGAATGGAATCAATTTTTCTCGGCAATTCGAAGCAATTAAAAATATCAAAACCGGAGTCAATTTGAGAGCTGACATAAAAATATGAAAAAGTCAAGGGGGGCATGAACGTAATAATTTGTACTAAACGCAAAAAGTTTGGGAAACCCTGGACTAAACAATGCTAGTTCCTAAAATTATCTGTCATAGGTAGGGGGCATCCATTACTACGTGAGGCAATTTTGGCGATTTTTCGACCCTCCCTTCCCTCATGGTGAGAAGTCGTGAGATTTTTCAAAATGCACATTTTAAATGTAAATAAGTTTTCTGCTTGATTGCATTCGATTTATTTTTTAGTGGAGAAACATTTTTATTTAATTTCACCCAGTTTTCTCAAAATATCGCACTTTTTCTTGCGTGAATAAAAATTACGTGAGATTTGCCGAGAACACTCCCCCCCCCCCCCCCCCACGTGAGATTCGGTGATATTTTACTCGACGTTTTACCCTTAGAGCCTCACGTAATTAACCCATGCCCCATACCGCTCAATTCGATCGTAATATACAAAGCATCAGTCAAAAAACCTCATTAATAAATTATAAATTACTGAGTGTCTTATTCTAAATAAAGTTCTAATTCATAGCTGGCAGTTACACAATATACAGGGTATAAGGAAAGGGTATGCTTAGTTAAGAGCTCATAGTGCTCATCATTCTAAACAACTTTCACTATGGGACCAACCCTGAAATCGAGAAAAAAAAAGCTGTTCCATACATTTTGTGGAGTGTCGTTGACATTTTTCTATGGAACAGCCGATTTTTTTCGCGAATTCAGCATACCCTTTCCTTATTAACCCTGTATACAGTCATAAGTACATTTAAAAGTAAAAGAAACTTAAAAAAAAGTGTAAAGGTCATCTCAGATCAAGTAGAAAGTTAGATATAGCGCTGCCTTAGATCAAGGTGAAGCCAAAAACTCAAAAAATTCGCTGATCCCCGTGTACGTCAATACAATTCGAAATTGTATCTTTAAAAAATCACGTTATTTATCTGTCCCATGAGATGTTATTTACGTTTCAAGTGGAAAGTTATTCCATCGGACTTTTTCACTAGAAACTCGCTGATCAACGAGTTTTTGGCTTCACCTGCATCTAAGGCACTATATCTTAATTTCTAAATTAATTTCTTTAATTACTTAATTCTTAATTGATTAACACTTCATTTAGAAAAAAATGAGTAGTCTAGCTGCTACGGTGGTACATACGTAAATACTTACATATACAAGGTGCAACGGAAAGGTGTAGTAATAATTTAGGGTGTTCTTCTAAATGTCAAAGTGAACCGCTTCTAGAACAAAAGTTTGCTAATTTTGAGGAAATATCGAAACTCCATAGAAAATTATGTGACTAATTATTTAGTTTAGTCTCAATTTTTTCTCGAATTTTGAAAACTTGTCACAAAATTTGTTTACTTTGACGTGTAGAAACACCCTTAAGTATTACTACACCTTTCTGTTACACCTTGTATAGACTGCTTAAAACATAACCCTACAGCTTTGCCGTAGACGGGTAAGAAAAATTACATAATCACTGTTCGTCAACACTCGAGGTAACTTGGAATGACTGGACCTTATCCCCTGCAATATAGAGCTCTCTTTTCACTGGCCCTTTTCCAACGTTTGGCCAATACTCTTCCACTAAAATATCCTCCAACCTCAACTCGGCGCTGTGATGCCTATTCACATGTAGTGTTAGAGTTTTCAACGTGAATTGCAGGCCGCAGAGCTTGCATTCAATGCACACTCTTTGATTTATTGCTTGGTGGTTATAATACGTATGCTTGTAGCATGTATTTTGATTGACAAAGTATACGTTGCATTCGTTACATTTGTACAGTTTCACTTTGCAGTTGAGTTGAGTTTTCTTTAGAGGAACGGGAGATTCTGATGTGGATTCTACGTTGTTAATTTCAGTGTCCTTGTGGTATAATTCTACGTTGAATTTGCTGGTTTTGCTATGATGTTTGCAGAGGTGGCTGACGAGTACATCAGTGGGAAACAGGAGACCGCATTTGCTGCAGTGTTCTTTAGATATGTCTGTATCCGTATCACATGTTTGTACGTGTTTCTCTATGGATTGTAGTGATGTGTAGTGTAATCCACAGGCACATTTGTATATTACGGGCACTTTGGCTGAGCTTGAAACGTTGCTTGTATCGGCTTTGGATTTAGTAGGACTCGCTTTATCGGCTACAGAATCGTTTATTTCTTCATCGGGTGAAACGGCTTTGCTTACCTTCTTTTTTACCTTTTTAGACAGATACCTTGAGGTTTTACGCTTCTTTTTTGCCGGTTCAAACTCATTGTCACTTCCGGTATTATTGGGTGGATCAAATAAAGTAATAACGAAGTTTTCGCTGTTGAAATCCGGTCTGTCCATATGCCGTTTCTCATGGAGTCGAATGTTCTTGGCATAGATAAACATACCGCAGTGTTTGCATTTTTTGGTAAGTATCTGTGTATGACATTGGTGTTTCCGCATGTTTTGTGTAATGTGTATACAACTTTGGCAATTTCTACATTTGTACAGTATATATTTTCCGTTGCTGTCCATTCTTATGCCTCTGTAAGACATATTTCCAAATTTATTGATTGATATGCCTACGGCGTTCTTTGTTGGTAGCTTCGGGTGTTTTGTTTTGTATGTCGCTCTTTGTTTTGTTTTGTAACTTGGTTTTTGTTTTTTGTGTTTTATTTCAGGGTTCACTTTAGTCCTAGTCTGTTGTTTTGTTTTGTTTATTGCCTGTTGTTTTGAGAAGCTTACAACACGGAACTCTTCCTTTTTGATACCGTTCATATGCAGTATTTGGTGGGTTTTCAATGTGCTGATATCACAGAACGGAATGCTGCAGACTTGACAGATGTTCGTCGAGTCTTTGCAGATGCTGTTGATGTGCTTTTCTATCTCGTTGTTTCGACATGCAACGTTGCAGTCTTTACAGCAGTAGACCGTGAATTCTGACCGGCCTTGTTTAAGCAGCTTCATTTGAAAACGTCGTTCATAACCGTACACACTCTTGTCTGTGACTTGTCGTATCTGCTCTTTGGGTAGAGATTGGAATAGCTCGAACCACTCTTCAGTTAGCAGTTTCTGTGGATCATACATCAGTATCTTGAAATCTGTGCTGTTGATTTTCATTTGAGAGTGTAGCTCGCTGTGTTTAGACCAGCACGTCTCGTCAAATTTGAGATTGCAAATATAGCATTTGATGTTCGTAGCGGACGGTTCTTGGTTATAATGCCCTTGGCTATGTTCAACGGCCTTGTCATACTGATCAGTGATTATATCACACATTTTGCAACCGTATACTATGTTCCACATCTTGTTCAACGATTGGTATTTCTTCATGAGGTCGGGTATTGGCTTTGTTACCTTTTTAAACGGCTTTCCAGCAGTGATAAGCTTGTGGAACTCAATATGTTTATTGTACACAGTGCTGTGGTAGTTATCACCACAGACATGGCATGTGTCATAATCCTCTCCGCATATGTGTTCGGCCAGCACTCGGGCTTCGAAGAATTTGATTTTGCAGTCGCTGCATTGCGGGTAGTCTGGTATGCACGGAACAGTCTTTTTCAATGTGCGGATATCGAAGAAAAAAATGTTGTGAATGGTCAACTGTTCTTTATGTTGGCGATATCTGTGGTGTTTAATAGTTGTTCTGGTGAACTGCAAGCCACAATCTGGACATATGACTTTTGTGTCTGAATAGGCACGTGAAACACACTGCTTCTTCAAATGAATACCACGGTCATTATTCATGTACGAACACCCTTTGCAAGCTGTACAAATTAACAAACGAAACTTGCTTCCTTTTGTTTCGAACACTGTTTTTTTCATTATTTGCAATGGCTTTTCTTCTATGGACATATACATCGTAGGTTCCCTCTTGATTTGCAGTTTTAGGTTAGTTTGAATTTTAGAGTTTTCAAGCTTAATTCTTTTTGTTGGTGTACGCGGTGGCTCCATTTTTCGTTTAACAGCGGGCCGTTGGAAATCAAAATGGACGATTAAGAAATCCTTTAGTTTTAGGTTTTGTCTTTTATGTACCCTCATATGAGAATAAATCCTGGTTTTAGGCATCAGTACGTTGCATATTTGGCAGCGCATTGATTTTATCCTACCACAGTCTTTCAAATGCATGGTCATTCCACATTCCCCGAAGTACAGTTCACAATCCGGACACTTGCACAGTACCCGTTCACATAAATCCTTGTTAACTTTGAAAACACGGAACTTTGAACAGATTTTGTGTTGCTTTTTATGTATTTCCCGATCTTTTGTATGAATCTTGCGCTTGCATATGTCACAGGCTAGCAGTTTCTTTGACCCCGATGGGTCACAGTTGAGGTAATGACGGAATCCATAGGATGCCGTAACAAAGTGAAGTCCACACTTTGGACATTGAAATAGAACTGATTTTGGAATAGCTTCCAATTCTCCTTTAAGCGAAGCAGGATGTGTTTTCTTAACGTCTTCTTCGTACAAAATCTTCTTTCTTACAACAGCACTTTTTTTATCTGACTTTTCTTTTTTAACCCGAATGTTTTCAGGTTCAACATGCACAACGTTGTGCTCGGTCAAATCTTTTTGCGTTTGAAAGACAATATTACATGTACTGCAACTAAACTGTTTTAAAGGCAGGAGCTCATATAAATGTTTTATCAGAGTTGTGTTATCCGGAAACACTTTATTACAGTGATTACAAAACGTTGATCCCATCGCTTTGCTTCCCGTACTTTTCCTCGCTATATTTTTGTTACCTTTAACAAACATGGTCCCGGTACTCTTCCTTGCGAACGCCGGCTTCGTTGTACTCTTGACAGCTACGTTTTTGTTTACAGGGACTAAAAATGAGTGAATGCTCATATTGTGGGCGTCTAAATCGTTTTGAGTAGCAAATAATGTGCCACAGCTATTGCAAAAACTTTCACTATTCTCTAAATTAACACCCCAGTCTTCTAGCATAACTACAGCATTAAGATATTCTTTTTTAACCTCGATTTTCTCTTCTATAGAATCCCTTTCATTCAACAGCCTTCTCAATATACCATTAGAATAGCTTTGACAAGGTTTGGAACCTAATACCATGACATTATAGTGGTATACATCTTCTAGTGGTAGAGTATCATCGTTATGCTCTTCTATGAGGCTTGGATCATTGTAATCAGGCTCGGAAAGTGGCTCAATTTCCTCTTTTATAGGCACGTTAGCATAATCTGGATATTCTTCAATAACAGCTTCATATTTCGAGATGTCACTATCAGGTATTCTGTCAACATCATCAAGATTATCTTCCTGATAATTATCAGATTTTATTTCATCGATTTCTATTTGTATATTAGAATACTTGTGTGTAATATTGCTTTTAATATCTTGTTTGTCTATCACAATGTTTTCTTTGAAGTCTTCAGTAATTGTATCAGATTCTGCTTGTATTTGATCTGGGTAGTCGTCAGAGATTTCTTGTATGCTATTGTCTATATCTGAATGGAGGTATTCTTCAGTTCCATATATTTCATGGTTGTTTGAATCGCCCGCTATGCCTTCTATGATTTTCTCTGCTACTGTAATATAGTAATAAATTACTTTTTAATGTGACACTTTTAAAATAAGTAATAAAATTTTTGAAAACCTTCCTACTAGAAAACTCGGTAAGTCTTCAAATAGTTAAATAAATTTTTAAAAACACTATTGATAAAGTCATCTTTCAAATTAAAAAAAAATATATATCAAAGACAGCGATTTGGGAGCTACGATGCCACAGAAAGACACATGTTAATTTTATAACACCCTTCTCTTTATGTTGGCGGTTGAAAACAGATTAACATAATTTCATTCTATACCGCGTTCGTTTGTACCGCGTTGCCAACTGAGTCGTAGGGCCTTCGTCGTAGTCGTTAGTCGTATGTTTCTATCTGATTTTATTCTTATCGATATGCGCCTATAACCATCTTACGCACATCACTATGCGGCTCCGTAAGACCAGATTCAGATTCAGATTCAGAGTTTGTATGTATGTATATATGTACAGGGTTATTCATAAAGGGTATGCTAAGCCGAAAAGAGCTCATAGTGCTCTTCATTATGAAAAACTTTTACTATGGGACCAATTCGAAATTCGCGAAAAAAAATCAGCTGTTCCATACATTTTGTCGAGTGTCATTGACATTTTTCTATGAAACAGCTGATTTTTTTTTTCGCGCATTTTGAGTTGGTCTTATAGCAAAAGTTGTTCATAATGATGAGAACTATGAGCCCTTTTTGGCTTAGCATACCCTTTATGAATAACCCTATATAAAGTAATCTCGGAAACTACTGGTTCGAATTTAAATTTATTTCACCATTAGAAAGCTACACTTTCCCTGAGTGCTATATAGCCTATATTTTTGACCACCTGCTCAGCTTAGTGTGACATTCGCCTTATGTAGGCCATACACGCTACGGTCTACCGGAGAGGTAATCTGTGCAGGTATGCCTGCGCAGGTAGACCGGAATGTGTGTGGGAATAGAATAGACCTGTGCATGTTTTTGAACCTGCGCAGGCGACCGGCGCAAGATCGAAAATCGATTCTTTCGAGTGACACCGTACGGTGTACCTGTGCGTGTGTGCGTGTACTCCGGTCGCCTGCGCAGGTCGCGTGAGTTGTTTTCTGGGTGTTTCTTTCGGACGGTTGTCTCATCGCTCGCATCGTATTGCCAGAAAATGGCGCCACCAGATTCAAATAAAAAAATCCTTGAATATTTTATCGAAATGTATAGAAGTAATCCATGTCTTTGGCAAATTAAAAACAAAGATTGCCATAATCGAGACAAAAAAGAAGCTGCTTATAAATTACTAAATAGAAAAATTCAGAGAAATTGAGCCAGATGTGAACAAAGATGTAGTTGTCAATAACTTAAGAAGCAATGTTAGGAAGGAAAATAAAAGCAAGACCTAGTAACGCCAGCGTGTCATCGTCCATATTCGATGCCATCGCAATGAGAACTGAAGACCGCTCCGATACACCGGAACGTCCCCATACACGCTACCATTGTTCGGTTGACCTGCGCAGGCATACCTGCACAGATTACCGCTCCGGTAGACCGTAGCGTGTATGGCCTCCATTATGAGCAAAAGATAGCAGGTTCGATCCCCGGCCAGGCAGATTTATTAAATAAATATATTTTTTACTAGCTGTTCCCTGCCACGCTTTGCTGGGGTAAAAAAAAATAGATAAAAACAATCTTTGATACGGATTATACATATAATTATCATGCTAAAATTTCAGCTCCATCGGTGCAGAACTTTTTGAGTTTTTGAAGCGTACACAAACCAACATAACATTTTTATATATCGTCGGTTCAGGATGGTACTAGAACATTTCAAAATGAGCTGTTATGAGATAAAGGCATTTTCAACTTTTCAAATTTTTGGAAATTGTTTTTCAACACTTAAATTAATACATAAATAATTATATAGATTAAATATCTGCTCTGGGTCTGGGTGTAAGTTGTATTTATCTCTGTGTGTGTTCTGCTGTCCTTACGAAAAGTGCAATAACTAGGTTAAAGCCGATTTCGATAAAAAAATCGATTTCGATTTTATTTTTATAATGTTTGTCGCACTCACTATTTATATGTTAGTTATTTATACCGGCTCCGTCATAATTACGTAATGTCTAAAAGAAATATATACATCTCGTTCTGCTGATTCCGAGAATATGTACTTAACTCAAGACCCAAGCCCAACCACCTGCCCGGCCGGGAATCGAACCCGGGACCTCTGGCTTATAAGGCGGAAATATTACCACTGAGCCAAGCAGGTAGTCAAATTGGCTCCTATTTAATAACTTAACTTTATCTTCGGTCTGCTACAAGCGGGCTTTTGCAACAACGTTATGGCTGATCCTCTCTCGGACACAGCCAGAATGTTGTTTAAGTTAGTGAACCGTGACTAAACATATATTTGTATTGTATTATATTATATTATTATATACTCGAGCACGAGAAAGCTCTTAAATTTTGAATTAAAAAAAAATTCTTGGTCAATGACTTACACAAAATTGGCTATTCTTTTACACTTACCATCGGAGGCATGGACCTGGATCTGTACTTGAGAGAAGTCAGGGAATATCCCGCCAATATCGTCTTCAAGATTGTCAGGAACTATAAGTTCTACATCGTCGTCCATGGTGTCTGGAACATAACATTAGATCCTAAATATAAAAATGAATCGCTGTTTGTTTGGCTCGCTATAACTCGAGAACGGTTCGACCAATTTCGTTAATTTTGATTTTGAAATAGTTGTGGAAATTTAGGGAAGGTCTAAAAGTAAAGAAAAAAAAAACAGCGTGTGAAACCGCCGGCTGCAACTACTAATGAAACATAACAGTAAATTTTAAATTAAAAAACCCAAAGGCCTGAAACGATTTTCATCAATCAGCTAAGAACACTCCCGACTAATTCACCTTTCAAACAAAAAAACAAAATCAAAATCTACTTTTCTTATTTTGTGGGACTTCTTGACTTACCTGTCTTTCTCATAAACCTCTTCTACTTGCCCTTTACTGGAGCAAGCATTTCATCTATTTGAAATTGCTGGAATAAAAAATCTTTGATGAAACAGATGACAAAATCCAAATTTATCTAATATTATTATTGTTATTCGGAATGGGGGTGAGTTCCGCACTGGCGTCCGCGAACGGTGCTGCGATTTCCGAGACAACCCAGTTCCCTAAAATAACGGAGCGAGGCTCCGGGCCGCTGGCACAACTGCTCCAGTGGCAAATCTAATACCTATTACAAATGCTTTAGTTTCATGTGGTGTGTGTATCTTACGTGTCTACGCTGAAACGGCCTTATCAGATTTGGGTAACATTTGGTGTGGTGGTAACTTATTTCCTGGGTTTATAAATCATACCTCCTTCACCTTGTTACTTGTTATTGACAATATTAACGGTTCCGATAGGATAGCGACTAAACCCACAGGCCGCAGCTAGTATCTAATTATTCTGATGCAGTAGAAATTAATTTAAACCGACTACAGCCAAATAGCTAACGGTGCATTTCTCCGTAATCAAATACCTTCCATCCAAGCGAAAAAACATTGGATCATTTTGTGTTGTTTAGTAAAATATTGTATGAAAGCACTTAGATTATTATGAAATATTTATTGTGTAAATGTTTTAGTTCACCTTTTAGTTGACGAAAATAAACTAAGTTTTGGTTAGAAAGCAATAAAACAATTTACAAAAATCAAAACGAAAACATTTCAACGAAAAATGCATGAAAAATTTATGAATGAACAACTGACTGAACACAATCGCACTTGGTTCGTTCGCTTGTGACTACAGATTGACTTCAATATTTTGGTTCGGATTTTTACCGGTTTTGGTTGTTTGATGTTTGCTTGACTGGGCTTGATCGTGTGTGTCTTCAATGCTTGACCTTGACTAAGTCTTGTCAACTTTTTTTTCAGAACTACATAGGTCTGGCGACTGGCCTGTGTGACCATTTGTGGCTGGATCTTACCATTTTGGCAGTTTTAAACCCTTAAATTTGAGTGTGGCAGATTGCGTTAAAGTTTTTATACAAGTAGCAGGATTTGGCAGATTTGAAACAATAACAGTAAATATTAGTGGTAGTGTTTGTAAGTTTTGCCAAAATCCTCTATTGAATAATAATAATTCACAAAAATACTAGTTTTAATATATAACCAAAAACTTATAATATTAAGAGATACGTTTTTAAAGCTAAGTTTTATCTTATTTTCGTTCGACTGCTTTGTTTTTGGTTTGCGTGTAAACTGATTAACTGTGTACTATTCCTCATCATCATTTTAAGCCCGTATCGACCTACTGTTGGGTATAGGCCTCCTCTCCCTAGTGCCATTGTATGTGCCTTGTGTGAACTATTGAGTGAGCATAAATCATAATTAAGAGACAGTCCGAGGAACCGTTCGGTCCTGAATGGGAGCAGGGCCATATTACTCTCCATGTGGACAAATCTAGCTTATGAAGATCCAGACCTTGTTTATTGTGAAGCTCTTTTCATCATGGATCATAGATAAGATGGCGTTTTGGCAGTTTTTCTGCCAATGCATGGGAGGATTTTGGTTTTCACGCTGGTCACACTGTTACAAGCGACATAGGCCGACATTTTGTTTTTGGACGCGTCCTTGCGAGCGAGTGGGCGTTGAGCGTGGCCGTATGCCTCCGACTATCCCTGCGACTAGCCTACAGTCACGCTACCCCTTCGCGGAGAGGGCGACTCCACCCGGGCGTATGAGTCAGCTAGGATCGCGCTTCATTGCCGGGAGGGGTCCCGGCAATGAAGCGCGATCCTAGCTTACGTCATCCGCAAGGCGCTCGGCCGGCCGCGCCGTTCCTGCAACTAGCGATAGTTGCGGTCGAACACCGCGGTCGGACGTTGCCGGCGCCTCTTCAAGCGCGGCCGTGCACCAGCGACGTCGGAAGGCTAATGTGGCATTTCGGCAGAAATGTCCGACCAGCCACCCGGCGCCTAGCCTCTTGGAGACTTCCTGGCGGAGGTCGTGGCACTCGGGAGTTTGTCGGGTCCCCTCCCACCCCACCTGACAAGACAGTGGCACGGGCTGGCACCCAGATTCGACTCATGGCTGCCTACGGCGCTTTATGCGCCGATACGCGTCTTCGCACGCACGCGTGTGGTCCCCACTGCGGTCTAAGTCGCGGTGCAAGATAGCACACACCACCATTGCCGCGATCCGCCGGGCGTCAGTCACACCACGTCCCCACGTCCGTAGGAGTGTACCCTATTGTGAAACCCTACACGTGGTCCCTGGATGGTGCTAAACAGGTAACACACTCTGGTGGGAGGCTTCGGCCGTGGCTGGTTACCTACCACCCACGGGACGTAGTCATGCCGTGAAGCGACCTATTCGTGTTTCGGGATGGTGTCCGGTGAAACCATACGGAAAGTGGGTCGGAACAGTTGCACCAAAACGAAGCTCCGCATGCGCTGCTGTTAGTTGACATCGCACCCGGATAATAGTTATGGAGGGTAGCGGGATCCGTAGCACGGTTCTTCCACTAGCCGACCGTAGATAGTTGGGGGCCCAAGTAGTGAGCTAGCCACTCATGAAAGGCTGCCCCGCCATCTAGCAAAAAATCCCGGGAATGCGCCATGGTGCCGGTTGGTGACCGGATGAGAGGGCCTCATGGACATTCTTGGGGGGGGGGGGGGTACGGGCGTCCCCGCAGTCTCCAGGCTAGTCTCCTTCCTGTGCGTTGTCCTCCCTTAGTAGTTCTGGATGCGCGTAATGGTGCCTCGTTCAACTGCCACTTTCTATACCTACTTCACCCTAAAAATTATGTAATGGTCAAGAGAAATAGTAAATTGTATAAACAGTGGAAGCACGCCCTCTCACTTCACGTGCACCTCACCAATATCAGAGGTTTGCATGCTAATCTTGACTCGGTTCATCACCTCGAGTCCACTAAGCCGCACTTACTATTCCTCACGGAGACGCAGATCAAGTGCCCTACGGACACAGCATACCTTAATTACCCTGGCTACGTCTTGGAACATAACTTCAAGCCACGAGCTGGTATCTGTGTATACGCGCGTGATGACATTTGTGTCAGGCGTCTCCGCGACCTTGAAAAGCCTGGCTTCTCTGTTTTGTGGATTTTGTTGATACTGGCTTAGAGAAGATTCTCTACGCTAGTATTTATCGCTTGCACTCAGGAGATCTGGGGACGTCCGGGCTGTGCCAGTATCTCAGTGAGTCTGCTGATATGGCTCAACAACGATACCCTTCTTTTTTTTTTTTTTTTTTCTTTTTTTTTTTTTTTTTTTTTTTTTTTATTTGACTAAGTGACGAAACGAGCAAATCGCTCGCCTGATGTTAAACGTCACGTTTGCCCATAACAGGTCTGCGCCACCCCCAAAATTTTGAACTCGCAGAATTCAAGACCCTGCGCGGCACAGCACTGCGCTCGTCACCCTGAGATATAAGATGATTAATCTCCCATTTGCCCTGTAATCCCTTCAGTCCAATTAGTACTTCTGGGGGATTTTAATGCGCAGTGCAGTACAGTGCAGTGCGCAGGAGTGGTTGTTCCCACACCAGAAGACTGACCATGCTGCTGTCCATGCTCTCCATTTATATACGCTGAGCAGTCGGCGCTAGCTGGTATATGCGGAACGCCGATCTGCACTACGATCTCGAGCTTCCCTCGGTAAAGCAGTGGATCAAACACCACTCCCGCCGCTTCTTTGACTTGGCCCCTCACCACCCCAACCCCCTCGTAGTCGAAGCCTCGAACTACTCGTCAGCTTCTAGTGACCCTCTCCCCCTCCGTAGACGTCCTAGAGACGGACGACCTCATCGCTGATCGCTGACCCCACCCGTAACATCGGCGGCGCTGGGGTCGACCGATCCTTCAGCTCCCGGTAATAGGGTATTCAGTATTTGGTATAGGCGCCGGTTACCAATGGCACACGAGCACACACCGACCTCGCCGGTGAGGTCGAAGACTCCCTGGATCTGTTAGAAGATCGGTTATATTCGCTCCAAATAGTCAAACAGTACAAAATAATCAATCAGATCAAGTTGATTTTGCTGTAAATAATCAACCCAGTTCTAAATAATCAAAGAGTTCTAAATCAATATACTATACCCGATTGTCGAATAATAAATTCACATCAAAACAATCAACTTGATAATTTTACTAGGGCACACCCCTTCTGGGGTGCCAGAGCAAGTCACATTCCCCACCCCGGGCGACGGCTCAAGCCGAGGCTCTCCGAGGTGCCCTTGTGCTTGTCGCCTCCAAAAACTTTAGGCCCAGCGCCATTTGCGCTCGCTAAACACCCGGTACACTGTAGAGGCCTTAGTGGCCAACAGCATTTAGTCATTCCAAAAAAAAAACGTCGCTCTCTGCGATCTACCACCGAACCGTCAACATCACTCCTACCCAGGAGCGTAGCTACCACCAATGCCGTATCAATTATACGGGGGCCCCGACGTGCGTAAGCAAATATTATATAAACCATTAATATGTATTTTCGTAATGATTATATGTGAGTTATCAGTAGATTTGATCCCAAAACATTACTATAAATATTCCTAACTCAATACGCTCGTACTACTCCGAAATATCGTGTCTATGTGTTTGTTGCTCGAGCGTGTTATAATCCCCAATATAGTTAAACTCTGATTCTAATCCATTGATTAGTAAAACCATCATATTTGTCACTAACTGACAACATGGGTGTACTTAACATCTACCTAACTTTAATCTGAAGGGGGTTTTTGAAAAATAAAAAGGAAAACACACAAAGAATATTTATCTTTTATTCTATGGACTCCGAGAGGATACTCCATTCTCAACAATGATTCTACGCCAAGTTCGTAAGGCCCTAGACGCTTGAGAAGAACTGGCAAGAAACTCAGCGCCATCATATACTTCCAAACATATAACACTCTATTCTTACAATAATAACATAATACAAAAGCAATAGAGTAACAGAGAAGTACTTAACTTTCAGTGATTCCCTATAGTCCTCACAGTTCAGCCGCCAAACACAAAAAGCCCTTACTAATAGCCGTTTGTTCTTAAACAATCAATTTCGGCGCACTACAGTTAGACATCGTTACTGGCGTCCACGAATATTGTCGACCAATCCCGAGCCAGTAACGATGGCTAACGTCATAGCAGTAATTGCGGACAGAGTTGTACTTTTGACTAAAATACATTTAACCATATTTATTATGAAACTTACTGTAAGTAACTTAGTTACTAGTTTTAAGTTGTAATATGTAAATTGTAATATGTTAACAAGATTTTAAGGTTAATTTTAAGTTACTTAGTTTTAAGTTGTAAGTTACCAAGATTTTGTTTTAAGTTACCAAGATTTTGTGCACAATAAATATACATTGTTTTGTATGCTATGTATACTCGTAGTCAAGTAGGCACTTGGCCAATTGTTGTATAGTAAAATAAATTATTAATTTGTAATGCAATAAAAAAATGTGTACTCTTTTTGTGTTTTTTGTTACAGACTCTAACACTCATACCTATCTTAGATTCGAAGATTCAGGTTTGGAACTATAAAATGAAATATAACTGTAATTTTTTTCTAAAATAGTTAACAGTTTTAGGAAATTTAGAAACTTCAAAATCTTTACGACCGAATGAACGAAATCGACTTAAATTACTCAATTTAGGAAATTTAACTTAATTTGCTAGTTTAAAGCACGTTTTTATGTAATTTTACAATTAATATAATAATTTTTTAAACAAACCTAAGAAGCACAATTTTGAATCCGGCTTTCAAAGTGAGTTTAATAAAAGTAATTGAGTATTTTTACTTTAAAAAACAACGAAAAATGTATGAAAACCTGTAATTGTCCTAATCTTTCCTGTTCGGCCGCTTCGGCCCTTATGTGATCAAAGTACTTACATACTATTTTTCGAATAACATCAATTAGGTATTGTCAGTAATAGAAAAGTGTACTTTAGCCGTTTTGGTGTTTTTAATGGGTATCTATTGAAAAACCTTTTTAATTACATGTCTGGGTTCTAAACCTAAATTTTTAACTTTCAGTTGACCTATCAAAAATCCACCCACCCTAGGTAAGGATTTCGGAAAGCTCCGTGTCTAGTACCTTAGACCCAGCACTTTCCATTGCTACAGGGAAACAATAATACGCTACTATAGTCACCGCGTTACCAACTAAGTCGCGGCCATAAATCATTTCTCCATGTCTATCTCGCTCGCACTTGTGGGTCTTATGGAGCCACATTGTGATGTGCGTAAGATGGTTATAGGCGCATATCGATAAGAGTAAAATCAGATAGAAACATAGTAAGTAGATAGTATTGTGGCCCCGTTTGTAATGGCCCTACGACTCAGTTGGTAACGCGGTGACTATAACTACAGTTTATAAATACTTCTTGTTGATGTAATTCACTGTTAATTTTATTAAATGTGTATTACAAAAAAAAATATCAACTATTCAAATCTTTGTTTCAATCTTCTTGGTTGCACACTCTTGGCAGAGTTCTTGTAATGTTACACGGAGGCTCCTCACTGCTGCACTTCTTGCAATGTTTCTCCATCTCTGGTCGCCTCTGTCGCTCTGTCGCCTTGCCTCTGTCGGCCTGTTTCGCTCAGCGGTAGTGTATCTGCTTTATAAGCCAGAGGTCCCGGGTTCGATTCCCGGCCGGGCAGATGTTTGTATGATGAATTTAAATATCTGTTCCGGGTCTGGGTGTTAGTTGTCCTTGTCTTTGTGTGTGTGTGTGTGTAGTATACAATACATTACTCACGATTACGATTTCCAGCCATTTTCTGTAAACTCCAAACTTCAAGCAGTAAAAGGTCATAAAATCGCGTAGGCGCATTGAGATCGACCGAATCGGAATCGGACTGTTAGGATTGGATAGAAATTGGGATTAATATGTTGGCTATCGGTATAAATCACGAGAACCGACTATTAACGAGCGGATACCTAGTAAAACATAAACACACGGCGCGCGCCGCTTGTATATCTACCGGTAGATACGCTAAGCGCTACCCGACCAAAATTCTTATGATCTATGCGTAGATACACTAAGCGCTCCACGGGTTAATGAATAAATAAGATTAAGTAGCACTATTGGTTATGAGCTAGTAACACTCGCCATTTCATTCATTACATCATTCAATTCAGTAAAATTCTTGATTTATCTGTGGACGAATTCCACAGATAATTAAGAATTCTGAACAAAATTATAACGAATGCTGCACTATTTAATATTCCTAATGCAATAAATTACTAAATTGGCTAATTTTAGAATTTATTGACCTCATTTTTCAAAAAACCTAAACAGGGCTCGACAAAAATCGATTAAAAGAAAATAAAAATCGGTAGTAAATAATCAAACATTTTTTGACATCTCTAGTTTCATTCATATTGACACGCCTCAGCGATCACGAATGTTTTTGTGATTTTGTAGCGTATTTTGTGTTTATTTTTACTGTGTTTCAGTGAAATACGTTGCTGTTTCAATTGTTTTATCGATTGTGAACAGTGCCACTCATTAATTTGGACGGGAAAGCTGGAAAAAGCAGGTAAAAGGGACTTTCAAGTAGTTGTTACTATATAATCCTACTAATTTTAAATATCAGGGCTGCCAAGCATACATCATTCAACAAAAGCATATTTCATTTAGTCGTATTTTAGGGCAATTACGAGTACCGAAACATTTTTTTGTTTATTATTTCTAGATTTCCATAGCTATTGAGTGAGTTTCGGTGTAGGCACACAAACTAACATTCTATATTGTAAATACAATGATTTTCGTTGAACACGATGGTTGTTTCATTGTAAAAATCAATGGACCATTTACACCATGAGTCATAATCCTAGAAACTATGTTGAAAATTGATTAGCAATCTTGAGTAGCAATCGTGTGTACAACACTTTCTTTTAGCTATACTGCTAATGGACCCTGTTAACCAAAAAGGCCCCAATCCACAGCATCAATATTGAGTTACAAATACCAAAGTGACCCAAAAGGTTGGCCTCTTTCTTTCTATATAAAAAACACTGGCAATAACAAGAAATAGGCACTTTTTAAAAAACAAGGTACTCATCTAAATGTATAGAAGTCTCGTTTTATAATTATCTATGACAACCCAAACTGTAAGTTGTTTACAAAACCATTCTCGTTGAAGCAAGCTCATTCTGAATTTAGCAAAAAATACTCAACCCCATATTTTGTCCAGTAACTCAAGTAACACAAAAGTAAACAGAATTCTATAAAGGGTTAGTCATAAAGGGTATGCAAGCCGAAAAAGACTCATAGTACTCATCATTAAGAACAACTTTTACTATGACCAACACGAAATTCACGAAAAAAAAACTGCTGTTCCATAGAAAAATGTCAATGTCACTGGACAAAATGTATGGAACAGCTGATTTTTTTTTCGCAAATTCTGGGTTTGTCCCATAGTAAAAGTTGTTCATAATGATGAGTACTAAGAGCCCTTTTCAGCTTAGCATACCCTTTATGAATAACCGTGTAAAAACTGAACAACTTTTAGTATAGGACCAATCTGGAATTTGCCAAAAAATACATGTATTTTCTTAATTTTTCTATAGCATTTCGATCTTAGAATTGCAATTCTGCAGATCTACAGCCATAGATCTGCAGATTTCCCTCTACCAATATACATTTAAACTTTACTTTTTAACACTGGCTGCGGGAAACACATAGGTACCTTATGTTTTCCTTTCCGCGACACGAGTGCGGCTGCACGCGCCAGGCGCGTAAAACAACGCGTTTGACCATTAGCTGCGCCTGGGGCTAGCGCATGTGATTACTAGCCGCAGCCAAAGTGTTAATAATATTTATATCAAGTTTCAGTACTTGCAACATACATACAAATACGTCTTTACAATATTTCTTCGGCTTACTGCAAGATGTCATTAACTGCAAAATCAGTGGCAGGCTAGACTCAACTTAGAGCATCACGCTTGTAATCATTCCTTGTAAAGATCACTGAACTTGATCGAAACTAGTTCCAGTATACCTAACTCAATAAAACTTGACTATTCCCGTAGCCAAAATGTGTCAAAACCGTGTTAGGGTGACAAATCAACATCGAGCTGTACTGCGCTGTGCTGTGCTGTGTTTCTTAGGGTGACGAATCAACATCAAGCTGTGCTGCGCTGTACTGCGCTGTGCTATGTTTGGTCAACTCGCTCATCTAATATTTCAATGAGGATAGAAACAAACCATGCTGTGCTGCGCTGTGTGAGGCTACGCTCTGTTTAAAAACGCAGCAGTCTCGAGCGAGGCGCGCTACCCGCCGTGCTGAGCCGCGCTGTGCCGAACTGTGCTATGTTTTTTATGGATTTTTATGTGCTGATTACTTTTTTGGTGGACGGACAACGTAGTTCTAGTTTAGCTTAGCTTAGTTCAGTGAGTTTAGTTTTCATTTAGTTTAGCCGGCGGTGGACGTTCGGCTTTATACTGAGCTAAGCAAAGCGCAGCACAGCTTGATGTTGATTCTTAAAAAAACGTAGCTTAAGAAACACAGCACAGCACAGCTCAGTACAGCGCAGCACAGCTCGATGTTGATTCGTCACCCTTAGGTTTTCATAGCTAAGGAGATAATGACTTTTTGCAGTTAACTTCTTGCACTAAGCCAATAACTATTTCCCCTGTTCATCGCATCACGTGTGAATGGAGAAAGATTTTGCTAATTCTTTTTGTGTGTTATTTATTGTCAGGAGAACGTTCATATGAAAGAAAAATTAAGGAAGTTGAGCGGAACATTAGACAATTTAAGACATTAGATTTTATTTTTTAAATTTAATTAAATAAATTATTAAGTAACTAGCTGACCCTTGCCCACTTCGTTGGGCATAATGTTAATTAAACCCGAAACCATCGCGCGCCGTCCGGACCGTTTTTTCTCCGATTCACTTTGCAAAACGGACTACCACGTAAAAGCCTTTTTATTTTTCGGTTTTTTATATAACCTATGACACTCAGCAATAATGTGGCTTTCTATTGGTGAAAGAATTTTTAAAATCGGTTCAGTAGATCCCGAGATTACCCCTTACAATTTAACAAATATACAAACACACAAACTTTACTTCTTTATAATATTAGTATAGATTAATTTTTTATGTAATTTTAATTTAATTTGATATTCATAGTTAAGGCAGGACGTCTGTCAGGTCAGCTAGTTAATAATGAAATCTTACTCAGGTAGTCATGGCGACCATGACAGACCAGTACGGCACCACGGGCACCCTCACCCTGAAGTGGGACCCTCGGAACCTGGAAATCAAGACCATGTCCGTGGAGCGTACGCTGGAGCCCCTCGTGCTTCAAGTCACTACACTGGTCAATAGCAAGGATCGGGATGCTAAGAAGAAGAGACGTAAGTTGATTTGTATTTTGTACACAATACAGGGTTATAAGGAAAGGGTATGCTAAGCTGAAAATAGCGTACAATGCGATTAAAATAAGAATAGGACCGGCCTAGCGCCATGTTGTGACGTCACTACCTATGATTCGTTTTTAGACAATTTTTTTCTCTACCTATCAGATAAAAAAGTACGTGCTATTACAATATAAAGCAAGCCAATATTTTTTAACATTGCTTTTTTTGTACACTATACCAAGTTCCCGTAGTGACGTCACAACATGGCGCTAGGCCGGTCCTATTCTTATTTTAATCGCATTGTATAGCTTTATTTTTATAGGACAACCCAGAAATCGCGAGGGTATAGAAAACATCGCAAAATGTAAGTAGAGGTGAAATATCACGTGTATTAAATTTTTCGTTAAATTCTGAAAATTTTAAAGGTAATTTGTGACAAAAAATACACGTGATTTTGGAAGGGGGTTGTACGCGCACGAAGGGTTCCGTACCATTATCTATAAAAACGGCAAACAAATGACGTTTGCCCCCCTAAAAAAAATATTTTATTGTTTCCTAGTATTTGTTGTTGTTACTGCAAAAGATATACATCATCTGTGAAAATTTTAACTGTCTAACTATCACGGTTCATGAGATACAGCCTGGTGACAGACGGACAGCGGAGTCTTAGTAATAGCGTCCCGTTTTACCCTTAGAGTATATGTAGAATCCTGAAAAGATTAAATAACATTATTCAAAAAACTGTTATTATCCTTTTGTTTGTAATTTCTAGTGTGAACAATAAAGAGTTAATCTATCTATTTACAGCGGGCAAGTCAAAGCGAGCCAGTGCTCTAGTGGCCACCGTGGAACGTGCTACGGAGATATTCATCGAGCGAGGGCAGAGCATCGCTTATGAGAACCCTGAGATTACGCAGCAGATGCTGACGGCTGTGGAGGACGTTAGGAAGGCGGGTCAGTAATACTACCCATCATTATGAACAACTTTTACAATGGGACCAACCTGGAAATCTTGTAAAAATGCGTTTCTACAAGAAATAAAACATTTATTTTCACTTCTTATGCTCGTGAAGTCCTACTTTACGCCCTGTGTAGGCGGACTAAAGCGGGTTTTTATGCTTTTGTGCTTAAAATGAACCTCTGAAAAAAAAAACTTTTTTGCCCTTGTGCTTAAGCACAAAAAAAATTAAAAAAAAATCAAATCATTAAAAAAAAAAAAAATTAAAAAAAAAATTTAAAAAAAATTATAAGAAAATAAAAAATAATAATAATATTTAATAAATCATTAATGATTTTTTTAATTACTAAGAATGGTTGAAAAAAGGAGGTTCTTGTTTTTAATTGTTCTTTCATGTAGTTCAAGTTTTTTCGTGTCTTCATTAAAATTGAAATTGAGTTTGGATTTGAATGTAAAATTTCCTCACAATCGAAGTAAAAAGTCGAGTGTAAAACTCGGGCATAAAACCCATTTTATCCTCGACTTTATATCCGCCCTCGTCTTCGGCTCGGGCTAGCTAAACGTCTATAAAATGGCTCGTTTTATGCCCTCGTTGTACAATAGGCTATTTGACTGATTTTGAAAAACTGTTTTAAATTATTCGTTGGCATATGATTAATACACCACATGTATATTTCTGCGAAATTTGCAGTATTTTTCGTAAAATACTGTGTTAAAATTTTAAATTACAATTTTCGCGCTAAAAACGCTGTTTCGGTAATGGCGGACGACATGTGATTTGCGTGACGTCACAGGCAAGTAAGCAAACTTTATTCTTTGACAAACGTCAAACTTGTACCAAAGTGTACATTATAAAATCACACAAAGTGTCTTAGCAATAAACAATGTTTACCTGCGTGTGACGTCACGCGAGGCGTAGCCAATCACAGAGCGTTCTTGTGGCTGAAGAATTTTAAAAAATAATTTGAATTTATTTTGTTTATTTTGAAAAATCTATAAATATTTTTGGATAAAACAGAGATAAATATGTTTTTTTATGTTATTACCTAATAGAATGACCACATTTCGTAGCATATTTTTAATAGTGTCAAATAGCCTATCAACTATTATTTATTTGTAGGTGCAGCAATGAGCCTCGCCGCTCGCGAGTTCTCCGAGGAGCCCTGCGCGTCGTCCGTCCGCTCGGCCATGGTGCGGGCGGCGCGGGGGCTGCTCTCCTGCGTCACCAGGCTGCTGATACTCGCTGACATGGTGGACGTTCATCTGCTGCTGTCTAAACTCAACTCGGTGAGAGGCTTTTTGTTTTGTTTTTTTTTTTTATTTTTTTTTATTTTTATTTTGTCTATTTTTATTTTTTCTCTGTGTCACGTTTTTTTTGTTTCTTGTTCGTTCTTATTAGTTAGCCGTTGGTAGCTTAGTCGGAGTGGGAGAAAAGCTGGTCAAAGACCAAACTGAACTCGGTTAGAGATGCTTCTCTTTTGCTATATTTTCTACTTGAGTCTCCGAAGAACTCTGCGTTGTTTGTTCGCTCGGCCATGGTGCGAGCGGCTCGCGGGCTGCTGATACTCGCTGACATGGTGGACGTTCACCTGCTGCTGTCTAAACTCAACTCGGTGAGACATTCTTATTAGAACTAGGGGGGAGAGGTTCCGCAGAGGCGTCCCGCAAAGGGAGCATTGTGCGTTTCCCCCTTGCCAGCGATTCCCGAGCCAACTCAGCTCCTTAAAACAACGGAGCGACGCTCTGAGCTGCTGGCACAACTGCTCCAGTAGCAGAGATGATGTAATCAAATGATGATGATGACAGAGTCTCATGCAATCCGGTGGCGACTCTGGTCTCTGTGGCTTTGCAGTACCACAATACATGTTCTACAGTTCTTGGTGAGATGTTAACTGTAGACCGAGTAGATCAACCTGTTTGACTACATCAGAACTGTTTGCTACTGTCAGTTGTGAATCGGTTTGGAATAATCTTTTGTTTATTTAAAAGGATTATACCCTTAGAAATATCATCAAAATCGTATCAACAGTTTAGTTTTCAAACAAAATAACTGGATAAAATATGTCATCAAGTTAAAAAGTTATCGATAAGTTTGTATCGGTGCGCCTTTCTCTATGTTGTATCCATATAAAAATATTGTATTACTAACGTGGGAACCTCTTCCCTCAGGTGGAATCCGACCTCGACAAGCTAAAAAGCGCCTCCTCCCAAAGCGAGCTGGTTGAAATGGCGCGCCAGTTCGGGCGCTCCGCCGGGGAGCTGGCCGCCGCCTGCGCGCGCCGGCAGCACGAGCTGCGGGAGCCCGCCGCCAGGGACGAGCTGGCGGCCGCGAGGGCGCTGCTGAAGAAACACAGCACCATGCTGCTGACAGCGTCCAAGGTAGGAGTCACGGCACGAGGTTCTAGTGCAGTGTCACCGGAGTTTCAGGTATACCAAATTTCAGCTCAATCGGACATCGGGAAGTGGGTCAAAATTCAGTTGCAAGATTTGACCCGAACAAACCAAAATGTCAAGCACCTAAAACATGTGTAAAAACAAACTTTTTTTAAATGCTCTGAAAAGAATGAAAAATACTCGTCAAGACGAATCGAACCAGTACCAAACTCGATTGGGTAACGACTTTTTATTACAGAGCTCCTATGTCAACCTTTCGACTCCATTATCAGAACAGCTCCATGTCATAATAATATTGCATGATTTGGTATACCTGTGTAACTTCGATGACAATGCAATAAGAGCTTGTTTTTTATCAAAAATATACATATTTTTAAACTTTATTTAACATTCTGCCTGTAGGTCTACGTTCGTCACCCGGAGTTAGCCGCCGCGAAAGCGAACCGCGACTATGTGCTACGAGCGGTGTGCTCCGCCGTCGATTCTATCTCCTCCGTCGCTAAGGGGCAGACGCAGCCGCGCGCAGGTATTTATAAAGCCGAAAAGGGCTCATAGTACTCATCATTATAAACAACTTTTACTATGTAACCAACTCGGAATTCGCGAAAAAAAATCAGCTGTTACATTTTGCAGGATACATTTTGTCGAGTGTCATTGACATTTTTCTATGGAACAGCCTAATTTTTTTTTCGCGAGTTTCGGGTTGGTACCATAATAAAAGTGGTTCATAGTAAAGAGTACTATGAGTTTTTTTAGGCTCAGCAATGCTAAGTTAGCATCTTTCATAACATCCATATAGTGACAGGTGTCAAAGCGACAGACGTCAAAGTTGACTTTGACAGCTGTCTAATTAGTTCGCCGCTATATATGTTGTCTTGTTTCAGGAACTCGCCCAGTGGAAGGGCCCGGGGAGTTGGCTCAAGCACTGGACGATTTCGATGTAAGTATTTAAAATAGGTAAATCTTACTAATATTATAAAGGTGAAAGTATGTGCGTTTGTTACTAATGAACGCTAAAACGGCTGAATGGATTCACATGAAAGGAATGAAGGTTGTTCATGGTCTGGATTAACATATAGGCTACTTTTTATCCCGGAAACCGCGGGGGCAGCTACTAAAAAAAAAAAAAAAAATAAAAAAAAAAAAATGTAAATGTTTGTCTATTGTCTAATAGCTTGGTTATGAGGTATGGTTTTAATGTTCCAATCGTGTATTAGCTACGTGTTTTTAAATGAAATTAATGCAGATTAATATATTAATTAGACAATTAATATTAATCTACACTTTTACCCTAATATCATAAAGAGGAAAGATTTTGTATTTTTGTATGTTTGTAAGGAATAAACTCAAAAACTACAGGACCGATTTTAAAAATTCTTTCCCCAATATAAAGTTACATTATTAGCGAGTAACATAGACTATATTAAATTTCATACCCGTGCGAAGCCGGAGCAGGTCACTAGTATTTTATAATTCTGTTTATGCCTATTTATGTTATTTATTGAAATATAAGTTTTATTTGATTATTGGTTGTTTCAGGAGCGTATGGTAATGGAGCCCCTGGCCTATTCGGAGCTTCGGACGCGGCCTTCTCTGGAAGAGAGGCTCGAGTCCATCATTTCTGGCGCAGCACTTATGGCGGACAGCTCCTGCACTAGGTATATAACACATAACACATAGTAACAATTATATGTTGTATTCAATCACAGATCGAAATTTAATAACATTTAAATTATTACGCCAAACAAAAAAAAAACAGGAATCGGTTAAAAAATGCCATAAAATAAAAATAAAAAACTAAAGGTGGACGCAATGAAATCAAGGTGCACCTAAAATGATCTTTTAATTTGGCAAAAACATGAAAAATAAACGTTTTGTTTAAATCACTTTTTCGAGATTAACTCTGAATATATGAAATTACAGTTAATTAATGAGTTAAATCTGTGCAACAAATGTGCGAGAGAGACAGCTGTCTATAGTTTATCTCCCTCTAATGCGGGATATTGTTCCAGGGACGAGCGCCGCGAGCGCATCGTAGCAGAATGCAACGCGGTACGACAAGCGCTGCAGGACTTACTGCACGAGTATATGACCAACGTAAGTAAAACCAATAGAGGTCCCAACCTTTAATCATCCCACTGCTGGGATACCAGTATCAACATCATATGCAACCTTTCATCCTTTCCCCACGCTGCCAAGTGCGGCGGGATTCACATACGCCATTGAATTTCTTCTCCGGATGTATGCAGGTTTCCTCACGATGTTTTCCTTCACCGAAAAGCTAGTGGTATGAAAATTCGTACATAAGTCCCAAAGAATACCAGTATGCATAGCATCAAATCTATCTATATAAAAATGAAACCCGTTTTCCTTGGTCACGGCCTCACGCGTGAATGGCTGGACCGATTTCACTAATTCTTTTTTTGTTGTATTTGTTATTATTAGGAGAAGGTTCTTACAGAAATCAATATTAAGAAAATCTCTCAGAAATATTGAAAAACCCTAAAAACAGCCCTTTTATTTTTCCCATACAAACGTTTTCTAACTAAAACGAGCTTTATTGCTATTGTATAAAGTTCATATTGAATTGCAAGCACTCACTGTTGTTTAAGCAATGTAGGTATGTTCCTAACGTCCAAGAGTCAATTTGCACTTTATTACCTCTGTACAAAGTTCAAATTCAATCATATCTATCAAAACAGTGTGCGTTTTATACTGATAATTTTTACTATAAATTGACAAGTTAGCATCAACAATCTACGGTTGCTATAGTTACGCAATAGCATGAGAATAGAGGTTATAACAAAGAGTTCCTATAATTATTCTCAACACCTTTGGTCACGCCATCACGCGTGAACGACTGGACCGATTTCAATTTACTCCACGTTTATCCCAAAGTCTACCCGTGCGAAGCCGGGACGGGCCGCTAGTTTTAAAATAAAATACGTAGCGAGTGTTGGATAGATTACAAAAATGTATGCAAAATGGGACAGCGCCCCTGTCGGGCGTGAATGGAAACTGCATTGTTAAATGTCAAAGTTTGGATGTTTATTGCTCAATCATGAAAAAATGGCTGAACAGATTTGGATGAAATTTCGTATGAAGGTGCCTTTTACCCAGGATAAACATATAGCCTACTCTTTATCCAGGGAAAAGCGTGTGAAAATGCAGAGCGCAACTAGTAAAAAACTAATATTGCTACTCAATTTTGACCCATTTCCCGATGTGCGATTGAGCTGAAATTTGGTATACCTGTGTAACTATGATGATGATGATAATACACAAAAATGTAGTTAAAAAATATTCTTATTAAATTAATACATTAAATTTTAATGTATGCCAATTTGTTTCGGCCAAATCATTGAACTGTATACTGAGCCACTTCCCGATGTCCGATTGAGCTGAAACTTAGAACACCTGTGTAACTCCGATGACAATGCAATAAAAGCAAGTCTTTGAAACATTTTTTTAATTATCTTGTTATCATTTAGGCGGGCAAACCAGAGCAGTCCGCCGGATTGGAGCGCGCTATTGAGAACATGTGCCGCAAGACTCGGGACCTGCGCCGGCAGCTGCGGAAAGCGGTCGTGGACCATGTCAGCGACAGGTAACTATATAAATGTGTTTCTTATGCACATGCATATCTCGACACATAACACATGCATGCATATAATCTGACAGCTGATTATCTTGTATCTGAGTGAGACCAATAATAATATCCAATTTTTGACAAGTCCAATTAGAAGCAGAATTTTTTATTTAATATTTGAAAATGTAAGTGAAGTATGAAGTGTTTGTGTTTGTGAGTGTGTGTGTGTGTGACTTTCTGAATAATAAATAATAATAATTCATAGTTAAAAAAACTAAAAAACACGCTTTGTTTAGTGTGTCATCGGTCCTCGATATATCTACAAAGTTTGAAAGAAATCTGACCGTTTAAAGTGGGTCAAAAACGCGCTCAAAGGAGTCGGTTACAAACATACAGGTGAAGCTAATAAAAGCGTGTTAAAAATACTACTGTTCCTATTTGGACTTAACTTGAGTAAAATAAGTCAAGATGTTGTCGAGGTAAAACACTGATTGTCGCAAATGTTCTTGGGAGGTCTGCTGTTCGCAGAACTACTAATTTCTAACCTGTCCCATTGTTTTCAGTTTCCTGGAGACAAACGTGCCTCTCCTAGTATTGATGGAGGCAGCTCGCAACGGCAACGAAAAGGAACTGGAACAGTATGCTCTGGTTTTCACGGAGCATGCTAACAAGCTCGTTGAGGTATGTTGTAATCTTCTTCTTCTTAATATATATAAATTACGTGTCACGTTGTTTGTCCGCTATAGACTCCTAAACTACTTAACCGATTTCAATCAAATTTGCACACCGGGTGCAGTTCGATCTAACTTAGGAGATAGGATAGCTCACATCTCAATTTATAGTAAAAAAACATGAAAAATTAGAAAATTTAAAAATACTTAAACCATAATTTAACTTTAGCGCTTTGGACAATGTAAACTTTTTTAATGTAACTTTTGACATTTGACATAGAATTGACGCAATGGCTTTTTTTTACCAATTCGAATTAAATAGTCATCGTTAAGACAGGACAACGTCTGTCGAGTCAGCTAGTATTATATAATTACAGGGTTGTAAGGAAAGGGTATGCTAAGAAGCCAAGGTTTATAGTGCTCGTCATTGTGAACAACTCTTACTATGGGACCAACTTGGTAATCGAGACTTTTTCTCGATTTTCGGGTAGGTCCACTCTTCCATACATTTTGTCGAGTGTCATTAACATTTTTCTATGGAACATCATCATCATCGTCAGCCTGTATCGACCCACTGTTGGGTATAGGCCTCCTCTCCCTTGTGCCATTTTTCCCTGATTTGGGCCGATCTCATCCACGCATGGCCCGCGATGGGCCTGAAGTCGTCGACCCATCGGGCTGATGGTCTGCCAACTGACCGCTTGTCCGCACTCGGTACTCGGTAGTCTCGGTAGTCTCGGTAGTCTCGGTAGTCTCGGTAGTCTCGGTAGTCTCGGTAGTCTCGGTCGCCACTCCGCCTGCCATCACCACGCCTAGCCACGTGTCCTGGCCAGCGCCACTTGAGTCGCATAATACGGTGTCCGACATCCGCGACTTTTGTCCTTCGTCGGATTTCCGTATTACGGACTTTGTCTCCTAGGCTAATACTCTATGGAACAGCTAATAGTAAAAGCTGTTATTTAACTTGCAATGTATGTAACTTTGTTTGTTCGGATGGAATCTTGCAACTGAATTTTGACCCACTTCCCGATGTCCGATTGAGCTGAAATTTGGTATACAATGGCATACCTAGCTAGCTACGATTTTGAGTGCGAGTGTGGTATGTGTGAATATGGGTGAAGTTAGTCTGTAAAACATTTTATCATAATTTAAACGGGAACAGTGATGTAGTATTGCGTCGGCAACTCTGACCAGGTCCAATCACATTCGGTGATCTTCACCAAAAAGATTAGTCTGTAAAGTAAAGTAAAGTAAAGTGATTTATTGGCCTTATAACAGAATGTTACACTGGGCAAGTCATTACACATAGTACAAATTAATCATAAAATAAAATATTAAACGAAGAAAAATTAACAATAGGTAGTCATAAAGTTACATAAAATAATTTCAATACTTCTAACTAACACAAGAATGAAGATTCAGTTAGACGCAGTCTCATAAACTCATTCAGGGAGTAAAAAGGGTTGGACTCGAAGAATTGTTTTATTTTTCTTTTGAATTCTAGAGCATGTAGGTCTGTAAAACTGCATCTGCATCTGTATCTTATGTCCACAGGTGGCCAATCTGGTGTGTTCGATGTCAAACAACGAAGACGGTGTTAAGATGGTGCGTCACGCCGCCGACCACATCGAGGCTCTGTGCCCGCAGGTACGTCGCCTTATTGAAACCTTTTATTTAACTTGCAATGTATGTACGAGTAACTATATTTGTTCGGGTGGAATCTTGCAACTCAATTTTGAACCACTTCTCGATGACCAGTGTTAAACCGACCGAACTTCCCGATGTTAAATTTTATTTAACTTGCCAAATTGACAAATATTTATTTAAAACAAAAATAACAACATTTTTTTTATTTGTATGTCGTTATGGGCCAAATGTCGTAACTGAGTTTTGAACTTCCCGATATCCGATTGAGCTAAAATATTGTATTGTATGCCGATTTTTCTGAAGTTATTTTGTACTTTTTAGGTAATAAACGCGGCTCGCGTTTTGGGCGCTCGGCCCCGGTCCCGCGTGGCCCAAGAAAACGCGGCGGCGTTCGCTCGCGCCTGGGAACTAGCAGTGAAGTTGCTAACTGACGCCGTCGACGATATCACCACTATTGACGACTTCCTCGCGGTCAGCGGTCAGTATCAGTGTCAGTTAGGTACAAGAATATAGTTTAGTTACAAGAAAACAGTTAGTTACTAGAAAACACAGCGGTGTTCGCTCGCGCCTGGGAACTGGCAGTGTAGTTGCTAACAGACGCCGTCGACGATATCACCACTATTAACCTTATGTTCTGAAATATATCAAGAGTCTATTTTTTTATGCTATTGAGTGACGAGACGAGCAAATCGCTCGCCTGTGAAACGTCACGTTTGCCCATAACAGGTCTGCGTCACCCAGAATTTTGAACTCTTACAATTCAAGCCCCTGCGCGGCACAGCACTGCGCTCGTCACCCTGAGATATAAGATGTTCAATCTCCTATTTGCCCTGAAATTTTATTGGAAACACGCCAACCCAACCTGAACTGATTTGACCTGTATATTATACCTTTGCGATACTTCAATAGCTCTCATATTATTACCTTATGTTGTTCCAGAGAACCACATCCTGGAAGACGTGAACAAGTGTGTGGTGGCTTTACAAGAAGGAGACCCGGACTCGCTCGAGAGGACGGCGGGCGCTATACGCGGAAGGAGTGCCAGGTACTGTGTTTAAACACATACAGACAAAAATACAAACAGATTTTTTTTTAACTAGAATAAGTCCGCGTTTGATCAACTCGCCTGATGTGGTCGAAGATGAAGCACCCAGACCTAGGCAGATCTGTATAGGGCATTCAGACGATTTATTTACAGTACCCGGCGATAAATATTGCACATCGACCTTTGGAAGAGAAGAGACTTCGTAGAGCGTTATCTCTGTCGCACGAAATACAAACAGTCCAGTATCTATTAGGAGGTAGTGTGCGACAGAGATAATGGTCTACGAAGCCGAAATTAGCCGATTGTCCAAAGGTCGATGTGCAATATTTATCGCCGGGTACTGTACTGAAATGTTTTTATACAGGGTGTGTGCAGTGGTGACCCAGGAAATGGACAACTACGAGCCCTGTATCTACACGAAGCGAGTTTTGGAAGCGGTCACAGTTCTGAGGGATCAAGGTATGTGCATTTACTTAGTATTTTTAGGGTCCTGAACCGCCTTCGGGGAAGATCCCTTGAGGCGAGACTTCGGTGACTTCTGTCTGTCACAGCCAATTATTTATAGTAGAGTATCGCTCGTAGCGTTCCACCAAGTATTCGTAATGGCTTGGATTTATTTCCGGTTTAATTCCATAGTAAAAGTTGTTCATAATGATGAGTACTATGAGCCCTTGTCGGCTTAGTATACCCTCAGGCACTGGTCTGACCGCCGGCGAGTAAACGAGTAACTATCGGCGATTTTCTCTCGCAAGAAAAGGACAATAAATGTACATTCGGTGTACATAAACGAAAGAGATGCATATATTAAAAAGTACTCGCCGACTGTTCACACTGCCGGCGACGATTCGCTTTACTAGTTTTTATCGCTGAGCGACGACCTTCAAAAATAAACTCGCTCAGCGATACTCGTTCAGCGATGCTCGCTCACTCGCTTGATCATTTCTTTACAGTGCGGCATTGAGAGTAGACGTATGGAGCTGAGATGATTGAGCGACCGCGGACGAGTGGCGCGAGTACTTGCTCGTCGGACTTATAGCCCGGCGACAAAACTGTCGAAACTGCGCACTCGCTTCTCGCTGATCGCCAACTCGTTTAAAGTTTCTAGTTTTACTCGCTTCTAGTTCATCGCCGGCGGTCAGACCGGTGCCTTACCTTATCTCCGTATCTCACTAATATTATAAAAGTGTAAGTTTGTGAGTATGTTTGTTGCTCCTTCGCGATAGAACGGCGGAACGGATTTAGATGAGGAATTAACGTCTTTCATGGTCTGGATTAACACATAGGCCACTTTTTACCCCGGAAAACGCGGGTGAAACCGCGGGGCGCGGCTAGTTTAAATTAAAACCAATAATAACGTGGCACTTATTTATTATTCTTACACATATTAATAGACTCACATAAAACTATGTATTAAAATACATAACACTATATTATCTTATTTTTCCGGGGGTGGGGGGTGCGCCCGGATGTACTCGAGGGCTCGGAGGATCGCTTCCGGGATGGGGGGCGGCGTGGGTAGGTGGGAACCCTGGAACAAAGATTTTATTATTAGGTTATTTAAAAAAATGTTTCATTTTTGGTCCTTCGAATCAAAAAGCGAAAATCGAAAATTCTTAACACATTTTATTTTAATTATGTTATCTCAGTTTCTACTCGGTGATTTTATTATTTTTATTGTGCAAAATATGATCAGTTCAAAACTAAATCACTTAAAAAAAATGTCAGAAAAAAATATGTTACCTGTACCTGTACCTGTATTTTTTATTTTTACTAAAAAATGAAAGCATCTCTCATTATATATCCTTAGTATTAAAATTAAAAATATACTACCAAAGACGTAAAAAGCTACTTTTCGATAATTTGGTATCCACGAACGTCCTAGTCCGTAACAAGAAGACAGAAAGAGACAGAGCATAAATACATACCTGGGGCTGGTATCCGTTTTCATCGGCGATGTATTGCAAATCGATTTTCTCTCCCTCCGGTGAAATCCACGATGCCTGGCCTTGTACAGCTTGAGCAGCGGTCTCCTGGAAAATAAAAAAATATTTTGTTTATTTAACCAGCTACACAAATTCCGGGCAAATAGGAGACTGTACATCTTATATCTTTTATCTACACTAATGCTGTTACATTCTACTTATGTTTCCAATACTTGAATTATAATGACTACTGTTATAGCACAGACAACATTTGAGCAATTTCACATGATGTTATAATATCCACATCGATATCGTAAAATCTCATTATAACATCGCGCGCTCGCTCCTGATTGGCCGCCGTGCGCGCGCAGCGGCGCCAAGTGCGCGCTCGCTCCTGATTGGCCGCCCTGCGCGCCAAGTTCACTGTGACAATACACGTTTTTATTAGTGAAGATAAAGTAGTGTATGCAACTGCATATAACACAGGTATTAAAACACTCGTTACTATTATGAAACTCGCTGCGCTCGTGTTTTAATACCCTTCATTATATGACAGTTGCATAAACTACTATTTCGTTCTTTTTGTTTTTTTTTACTGCATATATTTTTTAGTAAAAAAGATAAATAATAAATAAATAAACGTTTCACACTCATGGCTCCCCGCTAGGATACCCTGTGTCGGGGATGCCATGAAACACACAAAACGAAGACAACTAACACCCAGACCTAAAACAGATATTTAAATTCATCATTCAAACATCTCTCGGCCGAGCATCGAACTCGGGACCTCTGGCTTATAAGGCGGATATACTACCGCTGAGCCAAATAACTTACAGCATCAATCACGAGATAGATAGAGAGAGTTCCTAGTAACTTACAGTATTGATTCTGTTGATATCTCCCTTCGCGCCCGCAGTTTATTTTGTTTTTGTTTATTTTTCGATTTTTTTATTTTCATTTTTTTTTTTGTTTTTTTTTTGTTTCGTTACGATAAATAACTTACAGCATCAATCACGTTGATATCCCCCTTGGCGGCCGCAGATATCCCATTCTCGGTGTCGTAGCTCCACTGGTAGTTCCCCTCGGGCGACACGTCGAGCTCTTGTTTCAGGATCTGGGCCTTGCTCTCGTCCTTTTGCCCCGGTAGGTGGGACACGTCGGCGTAGGCTAGGCCCACTAGGCAGGCGATTGCGAGGAATTTCTGAAAATGAAAATATATTTTTTTTTTAGTTTAATATACACCACAGACTTCACGGTCCGTACCATAATAATTTAATTTATTAACTTTTACAAATTTTTACAATACAATAAAATAAAGTAGTTCGCGGCGAAGTGAACCTCGCGCTCATATATCTCCACAACCTTTCGATCGATTTCGCTCATATTCGAACTTAAAATTTATATTGAAAATTAACTATTTCCTTGCAAAATTTCCGTTTTGTTCCCTTAGCTCGACTCTGAAACCTGATTTCGCTCGGTTAAAAACAAGCATTTATCTAAGGAAATTAAATTTGACCCTGTTTTTCATTTTTGACCCTAAATCTAAAGTTTGTCTAATTGACTACCTATTTGACATTAAAAATAGATCGGAAGATAAATTAAAAAAACACATTAAAAATTTCCTATTCAATAAGTCAAAAAATAAAATGTAGTTTTTATTGCATTGTCATCGGAGTTACACAGGTATACCAAATTTTACTATGGAAACTAACGCGGCTTTCACAACTGCCGATAATAATCACATGCGTTTGCTTAAACTGCGGCTAATAAAAAATGCGTTGTGTTTTACGCGCCTGGCGTGTGTAGCATTCGCGTTGCACAAAGGAAAACGGTATGTGTTTTCAGCAGTCAAAGTGTTAAAAAAATACTTTGCTCGGTCAATTAGTAAAGATGAATCCTCATCTTACTGTCGTCGGGTAAAACTGTAAACGAAACGAAAAAATGCAAGGCTGAGCTAGTAATATATTCTAATACATATTTACTTAAATTCCACGTACACGACCTCTGACCTATGCATTCAAGCAAACATCGAGTAATCGTGTAGCGCCGTGTCGACATAGATTCTTAAATAATATTAACGTTAGGCGGGAATGTGGTGCTTGAGCGGAGCGGGTAGCGATTCAAGAATGTTAAACGGTTCATCAGCATCATACTCAACCTTTAATCCTCCCACTGCTGGGATACAGTGATACAAAATTAAATGAAACTTTACTATGAAACCTAGCGCGGTTTTGAAACGTTTTCGGGGTAGCTTACTACAATAAATAATACGTGAGTATTCCGTTGTTAATTATAACAAATGGAACTTACGTAGGATTTTTTAGTTTCACATGCAAACGGTGTTGTCTTTTTTCATTTGCTTTAATCATTTTTCACCTCCGTTTATGCCGTAATATCGCACCAGAGCCTTTTTCGTCTTGCCCCCTTGCCTTATAAAGCTGTCACTCTTGGTGCAATTTCAACTCGCTACCCGCTCCGCTTATCACAGCCCCACCTAATAAGATACGTACAAATGCCAAGATGTGACTGACGCCTGAGCCCCGGCAGCCCTTTGTAAGCGCTACGCTTTGACCCCTGTCATTTATTCATTTCTTCTCTCACATATAAAAATGAATCGCTGTTCGTTTGTCTCGCTAAAACTCGAGAACGCTGGACGGATTGAATTATTCTTTTTTGTTTTGTTCGCTCTAAAACCGGGAAGGTTTAAAAGTATAATTAAAAAAAAGTAGCGGGTGAAACCGCTGGGTACAGCTAGATTTCAACTCGCTACCCGCTCCGCTATACACGTATCACATCACAACCGACCCTAATGAGAAACACGTACAAATGTCAAGATGTGATGACGCCTGACCCCCGGCAGCCCTTTGTAAGCGCTCCGCTTTGACCCCTGTCAAACATTTATTTGAAATTTTAAGTTGCGTATTACACCTACGCACAGAATATGTACTTATTACAAGCTTTTATTTAACTTGCAATGTATGTACTCGTAACTATGTTTGTTCGGATGGAATCTTGCAACTCAGTTTTGAACCACTTCCCGATGTCCGAAGTAAGTTCGATGACAATGCAATTAAAGTTTTTTAAAGTTGGTTTTTAGAAATATTTTTGAAATTAAGTTATTGACTTAATTAGATTTTTCCTTGTTGAGATTTCTGATGTTTTTTTTAATTTTTGAACAGTTTATTTTTATTTTGGACTATTCAATGAGACTGCCGTGTTGTCTACAAAAATCCATGAAATAGATTAAAATAATAGACAAATGAATTAACATTACTAAATATTGGCCCAAGACCGGCAGATATGGAAGAAATTGGGGCAGACCTTTGCCCAGCAGTGGGACATTACAGCTCAACTAAAAAAAAATATATATTTGTAAACAACACTCCTCTATTTACGTCGTCGGTTAATAATCTTTGATAACAATTCGCGAACTCACCATTTTGGTATGCGTATATCACAACACTGGTACCTCGGCAGCTGCCGTCGCTTTTATAAAGCCTGAGGCGTACGAGACAAGGACGATAACCATTTGTTCGGAGATTAGGGCCGGGTCAAACTTGGCGGCGTTTCTGTTGCGCAGCGAAGTCTGAACGCCACGGCTAGGACTGTGTTGGGGCGTCTTTTTACAAGCTTTATAACTGGCTTAAAAATGGAGGTTATCAATGCTACACGTATGTGTATCCATAGAAAAATGTCAATGACACTCGACAGAATGTATGGAACAGCTGATTTTTTTTCGCGAATTCGGGTTGGTCCCATAGTAAAAGTTGTTCATAATGATGAGTACTATGAGCCCCTTTCGGCTTAGCATACCCTTTATGAATAACCCTATATTAGCGACAAATCAAATCTAATAGATTTTTTGTAACATTACTCAATTACAATGAAACCCAAAGGCTTCAGCACGCGAATTCAGCTATCCGAACATCGAATGTATTCGACGATTATCTACGAAAAGTCTTCCGCCTTCGGAAAGAATATGTCAAATCTTTTGACATGTAAAAGAACTAGTAAAAACTGTATTTCAGGAGCGTAAAGCCCCGTATTCATGGTAATAGTATTATGTAGTAAATAATAATGTATTGTATCATGTATTTTGTAATAGTAATGTATTATTATTAAATGTTACGGCACATGTTTACAAGCTTTTAAAGTTAGTCACTGCTTCAAGTGCCCTGACAACTTCTCGTCGTCTTGAAAATCGTTTTAAGCAATGTTTAACTTTAAGCAGGCTTTATAAGAACGCACTTATCCCTCCGCGCATGTGACAGCGACTATGTCTATTATATGTGAATAGGCCTTTACAGATTAAACATGACTCGGTATTTGGTTGTTTTTCTTGTATCTTAAATTTTTAGACAAAAAATATAACCGTAACCCGAAATTATAGTATAAAAATACATTAATTATGGAAAAATACCTACTAATTTTATAAATGCAAAAGTTCGCGTGTAAATGTTTGGTACCGCCTATCTCAATTACTAAATTACTAAATACTAATTACTAAATGTTGATCAAATTTGTAATGAAAATAGTTTAGGTTCTGGAAATTATTTTTTCTTTACAATCAGTCCGTCAGATTCAGAATCAATCAGTAAGTTTAGTTGAATGAGGGTGAAAATAGAGTCGACGTCTTTATCTGAACTGAGAACCAGTTTTCACGTTAACTATCATAAACTGGTGCTAATCATCGTACTTATATAATAGTGGTAGGGCTCTTTTGCAGAGCTCGCCTGGGGAAATACCACACCTTTGCCAGTTATTCTACCGCCAATGTGCAAACATTACTGTGTTCCGGTTGGAAGGGCATTATTTCCAGAGAAATTACAGGGCAAATGAGAGATTAAAGATCTTATATCTCAGGGTGACGAGCGCAGTGCTGTGCCGCGCAGGGTCTTGAATTCTAACATTTCAAAATTCTGGGTGGCAGAAATCTGTTTATGGGCAAACGTGACGTTTAACATCAGGCGAGCGATTTGATCGTCTCGTCACTCAATTGCATAAAAAATGTGAAACATGGATTACCCGTTAGAGACCGCATCAAGAGATGAAACGCACCAAAGTTCGAAGTTGCGTTTCGATTATACCTCAGTTTATTTGACCGCTGCGTGGTGCGTTTAGTCATGAGTTCGGGTGAGATCTATAGGGTAATCTCTGACGACCACACCCGGCCCATCTTCACAATAAATCATTGATTACCATTTACATTGTGTTCGGCGAAAGCCTGGCTTTTGTAGAATGTCGCCTTGACTCGGTGACATAATATACCTTCGGGCGTTATTTATTAATGAGTGGTTTAACCATGGAGGGAAACGGTCGTTGGCTGTCTCTTTTGCTCATTTTAACAGCCTTTTTCAAGTTGCAATGTATGTAACTATGTTTGTTCGGATGGAATCTTGCAGCTCAATTTTGAACCACTTCCCGATGTCCGATTGAGCTGAAATTTAGTATACGTGTGTCCAATGACAATACAATAAAAGCTTATTTAAAAAAAACTTATTACATTTATAAAGACGTAAAATCACTACTAAATATTTTTATCTAGAATCCTGTAATTGCGAAAATAAATCAGCTGTTCCATACATTTTGTTGAGTGTCATTGACATTTTTCTATGGAAGAGCTGATTATATTTTCGTGAGTTTAGGTCCTTGGTCCCATAGTAAAAGTTGTTTATAATGATGAGTACTCTGAGCCCTTTTTAACACGCTTTTATTAGCTTCACCTGTATGTTTGTAACCGACTCCTTTGAGCGCGTTTTTGACCCACTTTAAACGGTCAGATTTCTTTCAAACTTTGTAGATATATCGAGGACCGATGACAATACACTAAATCGTGTTTTTTAGTTTTTTTTAACTAATAATTTTTTAACACGCTTTTTCTATATACTTTCTTTAACTTTTAACACCGTTTAATTTACAAATAGTAATTTCGTCACACGTGTCAGAGAGCAGAGTGGCGCAGTGGAAGCGTGCTGGGCCCATAACCCAGAGGTCCCTGGATCGAAACCACGCGCTAGAAATCTTTTTGCTCAATATTTTTGTGGATGCGTGCTGGGCCCATAACCCAGAGGTCCGTGGATCGAAACCACGCGCTCTGCTAGAAATCTTTTTGCTCAATATTTTTTATTACGCATCAATTTTATTAACACGCTTTTATTAGCAACACATTTTGTACATATTAAGGATGGTTAATAGTTAGCAAATCGAACTAAAAAGCGAAAAATAAATAATAGTTTAAAAAAAAAACTAAAAAACACGCTTTCTATAGAAAACCGAACTAAAAAAATAGAAAATAAAATTTTATAAATTTAAATTAAGAATAGGGTTGAAAATTTCAATAAATATAAATTAATAATAGTGTAAATAAATAAATATGTATATGTATTTTATTTAAAAAAAAGCGTGGGGTGCTTTTTAAGATATTATCAAAATGCTAATTACTCTACTCATGTCTGTCAATACAAAATGTATATCTATTGACCCATGCACCCCACGCTTTTTTTTTAAATAAAATACATACATATATTTATTTATTTACACTATTATTAGTATTGTGACGAATCTACAAAAACCCGTTGTGCATAATCGCCGAGAAGACGCACAGTTAGCGCTGGCTTTAAATATTTAAGTAAAGTTTAATCGTAAATAAAAAAAATAATTTGACTGTCAAACTAGCTTTAATTTGAAAACACAGCGAGAACTGTCAAAGTCGACAGCGCGAGGTCATCTGATGCAACGATTCTCTTGATCGATAATGAATAACGAAGGTACATAGATTTATGAGCACGTGGATTTCGGGTCGGCGTTCGAAATGGTCCCAACGAGGTAGAGCAAACCGTAGTAATTCTGTGTAAGAAGTAATCTACACTACTACACTAATATTATATGTAGAGAGGAAAGATTTGTACTTTTGGATGTTTGTAACGAAAAAAACTCAAAAACTACTGGATAGATTAAAAAAAATCTTTCACCAATATATAGCCGAGTAACATCTTAATATATATAAATTACGTGTCACGTTGTTTGTTCGCTATAGACTCCTAAACTACTTAACCGATTTCAATCAAATTTGCACACCGGGTGCAGTTCGATCTAACTTAGGATATAGGATAGCTCACTTCTCAATTTATAGTAAAAAAACATGAAAAATTAGAAAATTTAAAAATACTTAAACCATAATTTAACTTTAGCGCTTTGGACAATGTAAACTTTTTTAATGTAACTTTTGACATTTGACATAGAATTGACGCAATGGCTTTTGACAGGACAACGTCTGTCGAGTCAGCTAGTAGACTATATTTCATACCCGTGCGAAGCCGGAGCAGGTCGCTAGTTTAATTATAAAGTAACAGTAATCCAGAATCAAAATCGATATTTATTTTTTGCGACACTACAAAAGATTTTTTGTAGTAGTAGGGCTCTTTTGCAGAGCCCGCCTGGGGAAGTACCACACCTTTGCCAGTTATTCCACCGCCAAGCAGTAATGTGCAAACATTACTATGTTCCGGTTGAAAGGGCATTGTTTCCAGTGAAATTACAGGGCAAATGGGAGATTAAACAACTTATATCTCAGGGTGACGAGCGCAGTGTTGTGCCACGCAGGGTTTTGAATTCTGCGAGTTCAAAATTCGGGGTAGCGCAGACCTGTTATGGGCAAACGTGACGTTTAACATCAGGCGAGCGATTTGCTGGTCTCGTCACTCAACAACATAAAAAAAAAAGATCTTAAAATTAGGCAATCGACAGTAGACCCATATCGGGCGTGCAATTATTTGGTATTGTAGTTCCCAAAAACCTGTGAAAAAAAAGACGTGTGGCTCTCGGGGACTGCCGCGGTAAAGCTATTGCATAGCATTTTTTATCAACTTATGCAATTATATCTAACTAGCTGACCCGGCAGACTTCGTACTGCCATACAGTACTTCTCTATGGTACTGCCTAATTAAATATAAACACTGCACAAAACACTATTTACAATTTTATACATATAATATATTACAATTATAGGTACGAATTTGTTTCGTGTATGTAAAAGGGCTGTTTTTAGGGTTTTTCAATATTTCTGAGAGATTTTCTTAATATTTTTTTCCGTAAGAACCTTCTCCTAATAATAACAAATACAACAAAAAAAGAATTAGCGAAATCGGTCCAGCCATTCACGCGTGATGCCGTGACCAAGGAAAACGGGTTTCATTTTTATATATATAGATTATAATTATTTCATTAACCAATGCCACCTAGAGGCGAGTTGCTGAACTAAAGAGACAAGCGTGATATTTCAAAAAGTCATTAAAAGTTCTGCTATTCATCGATAGATGGCAAAACTAAAAAGTATCACCGCTGTGCCGGTCGAAGTGGGTGGTCTTAGGCTTAGGTTATTTTCGTTACGGAATTTCTGGATTCGGTCTCCACGCTCAAGGCCCGCGATAGAAGCTATGCAATAGCTTAAAATAATTGAGAACTTAAAAGTAATCACTGAGTGGGTTTATGTTTGAGACATCTCCTTAAACCCCTACCTCCTCTGGTCACCATAAAAAGGTACACCTCGGGGAAAATTCTTACGTGAATTTAGTACTAATCTTCTTTAGACCCCCAATCCCCACCCTCCCCCGGTCACCAAAAAGAAGGTACACCTCGGGGAAAATTCTTACGTGAATTTAGTACTAGACCCAATATCCATGTATTGGTAAATCAATGGATGTGCAAGAGCGTTTCTGAAAACATGATGTGAACTCATATTTCGTTAATGGTCATCGAAATGCATGTATTGTGTCATCCTGATATAAATAAGTGAATTTTAAAAATATTTTTAAAAACAAGCTCGTCACTGTACTCGTCACGTGTAATCAACTCATGAGCGTTATGATTGTCTCTAATAGGTTTTGCTTATTTTAAAAGCTTTAATTTACCTTGCAATGTGTATGTACTCGTATGTACTCGTATATTATGTAACTACGAGGATGTTTGTTCGGGTGCAATCTTGCGACTCAGTTTTGTCCCACTTCCCGATGTCCGATTGAGCTGAAATTTGGTATACCTGTGTAACTCCGATGACAATGCAATAAAATTTTAAATTTTAAAAACTCCCTTACGTTAAATCGGCTGAGCCGATTTTCATCAATAGCTAAGAACACTTCCAAATAATTCACCTTTAAAAAAAACCCCGTTCGAGAGCTACGATGCCACAAACAGACAAACACGTCAAACTTATAACACCCCGTCGTTTTTGCGCCAGGGGTTTTTTTTAAATTAACCTATGCTGTCCCACTGCTGGGCAAAGGTCTCCCCCAATTTTTTCCAGTTACTGCGGTCTTGGGCCAGCGCCGTCCAGTCTTTTTCAAACCGCCCGAGTTCGTCGCGCCATCGCGTAGGGAGGCGACCTGGGGGTCGACTGTCCGGGGGCACCCACTCTGTGGAGACCTTTGCCCATCTGTCCGGATGCATTCGGCTCGTGTGACCCGCCCACTCCCATTTGAGCTTGGCAGATGTGCGTCCTACATCCCTGATGCCTGTTATGGAACGCAGTATGTTGTTACGGACGCGGTCTTGTCGTTTAATTCCAAGAATACTGCGTTCAATTGCTCTTTGGCAAACCCAGGGGTTAAAAACCTTTTTTTTATTTACTTAATCTATGCTGTCCCACACCAAATCAAAGGTCTCCCCCATACACATACATACACTCGAAGAGCATTATCCTCATTCAACTCACTCGGGTAATAACAAATTTAAAAAACCAGTTTATGATAAATACATTATTTATTCTCTATAACGTATGTTTAATGATATTCCACGGGTCAAGCGTGAAGCATTACGTGGCGAACTACGACTTGAAGAGATAAGAGCTTTAGAATGTATAGACACGGCAATAAAAAAAAAATTAAAAACATAGTAAATATAAATATTTCAAACGATTTTATTATTATTTTTACCAGTTTCTATTTTTATTTAAAAGCTATCCAGTTTTTTAAATTTCGAAATCTGTGAAAAAAATGACCACTCCGTTACCGACGACAAAATAATTACGTGAACTAGACAGGAAAATTATAGCAAAGTTTCCCAATTCAATAGGTTTTTTTAATTACAAAAATATGAAGAAAAAAAAATGGTCTTGCTTCAATCGTCTTGGTCATTCATTCATTCATTCATTCATTCATTCATTCACGGAACTGAGTTCCGTAATTTGTATTTTATCGTACGTCTTGATTTGTGATTGATTTGCTCGTTTTAATCAGATTCAGATTCTAAAATATTTATTGAACAGCTGATACATTGTAATTTAATATATTAATTGTAAATTGTTAAATTGTTAAGTTTAATTGTAAATACGATAGTATAGAACCAGGCAGATGTTTAAAAGTGCGACTGGTTCTTTGGAGGAGTTGCCTCCTAAACTGCCACATATGCCTAGCCCATTCTATGGCCATTCTGCCGCCTCTACCCGCCGTAAGCCACAGAAGGTCCGGCGGTCATCCTTCACCTTTATGAATATCTGTACAGCAGAGACCCGCGAACCGATGGGCCGGCGCATCCGGGCTGGGTACTTTGTCACTCTGCCACAAAAAAACCAACTCAATTCAAATACTTTGGTACCATGATGTCAAAAGTGCAAAATGGCAGAGGGTATCAAATTATCTAAAGGTGCAAAATGACCAAAATTTGATTAATTCTCCAACTTGGACAAGTTGACCCCTTACCTTTATTTAAAGGGGCGACTGGGCCTTTGGACGAGCCTCCTCCTAAACTGCCATAACACATGCTTTAGTGCTATATTACGGCCATTCTCAGGTATCCATAGGTGAGGGTGATCGATTACCATTTGGCGGTCCGTTTGCTTTCTGCCCCCAATGACATAAAAAAATCTGCCGCCTCTATCCGCCGTAAGCCACAAAAGGTCCGGCGGTCATCCTTCACCTTTATGAATTGTACAGCGAAGACCCGCGTGACCGATGGGCCGGTGCATCCGGGCTGGGTACTTTGTATAACACGCGTATTTAGTATTTTTAGAATACTAATAAACGTTTCACTCATAGGTCCCCACTAGGATAAATCCTGTGTCGGGGTTAAAGACAACTAACAGTCAGACCCAGAGCAGATATTTAAATTCATCATTCAAACATCTGCCCGGCCGGGAATTGAACCCGGGGCCTCTGGCTCCGAAGGATATTTGTTACCACAGCCAAACAGGTCGTCAACTACAGTAAGGTACTATATTATTTACTCGCCCCATGTCACAGTAACGTTGCATTGTCATACGATATACAAATTCGTTCCAAATTTCGGCTTAATCGGAAAAGTTTTTTTTAAATCTCCACTACAGATTGTCCTACTAATTTAGGTTGCCAGAGTTGATAACAGAGAGACAGACATCGGACACATATCAGCTGCTCCATATATTTAGTCAAATGTCGTTTTAATTTTTCTATGGAACAGAATTTTTTTCAAAATTTCTAGGTTGGCCCCCTTGTAAAAGTTGTTCATTACGATGAGTGATATGAGCCCTTTTCGGCTTAGCATACCCTTTTCTTATAACCCTATATACAAACATTAATTTGTCCTCTTACACTCTGCGACCGTCGCTTCGCTCGGTTTATCACAAAAAATCAATCGTCGGTAATAAATTATTCTTCTTAAATATTGCGCAAATAAAAATCTTAAATTCGCTTAAAAGAATAAAATGTGAATCAATAATATTATCAATCAATTAATCACTCTATCATTAATCCTACGAATATCATAAATGTAAAAGTTTGTTACTCAATCACGAAAAAACGGCTGAATTGATTCGAGTGAAATTTTGTACGATAGCTTATACCCTAAGCCGTGGTAGCTCAATGGGAGAACAGCCGCTTCGCATTCTTGAGGTGGCGGGTTCAAACCCCGTCTCGTACCAATGAGTTATTTGAGACTTATGTACGAATTTACATACCACTGGCTTTTCGGTGAAGGAAAACATCGTGAGGAAACCTGCATATGTCCGGAGAAGAAATTCAATGGTGTATGTGAATCCACCAACCCGCACTTGGCCAGCGTGGTGGAATACGGCCTAATCACCCTTCGAGGGTAGACCTGTATCCCAGCAGTGGGAGGATTAAAGGTTGCATATGCTATCCGGAAAATTAGCGGTTTCTGTAAAAAATCGGGTGAAACCGCGGGGCACAGCTAGTAAAGATGATAAAGGTGCCGAATGATTGATATCTCAATAATTAGGTGGTGTAATAAAATTATGATGAATCTTACCTACGAGCTTTTAGAATGTACGATACGACTACGATACGATTTGGCGCGAATAACAAGGCAATTCATAAGGTTGCAGAAGTGGCTTTTTGTGATATCGATAAGCCGTCGAAACCGTGCCTGGATGGACATTAGCAATGTTTTGTTGACCCAAACTTTAAAATCCAAATTTGGTATCAATTCTACAATATATGAATGCTCTGGCAAGCGCGCTCAAGGCATCCCACACTCTTTAAAAAGTAAACAGAATGACTTCAAAAGTCGTTGTCAAATAACGATTAGTTCTAAAAGGGTGTTTCTCACTCAGCCTTAGCCATTCCAAACTCTCAAAAGCCAAGAGAATACTCGTAAGCATGACTGGGTGCCAGACGAAACGCGATTGCGAATCTGAAGACACAGATTTCAAAGAATTTTAAGATTTTTTAATTGAAAAGGCTTACTATAAAATTGACGACTTCATCTGTGATAAAGTCTCATTACGTAAATTGTATTTAGACTGTAATAATAATACTTGAATGATTATACCTACTATTGTAGTTATTTTATACATCGATTTTTTGACAATGCAATCTTAATATATATAAATCTCGTGTCACAATGTTTGTCCTCAATGGACTCCTAAACCACTTAACCGATTGTAATAAAATTCGCACACCATGTGCAGTTCGATCCAACTTGAGAGATAGGATAGTTTAAATCTCAAATTATAGTCGCAATTTTAATTTATTGCAAATTATATATATACTGATAATTTTTACTATAAATTGACAAGTTAGCATCAACTTACTACGGTTGCTATAGTTACGCAATGGCTTTTGACAGGACAACGTCTGTCGAGTCAGCTAGTTATTTTATATAATTTTTTTGACATTCTAATAATATTATTTTCTTTGACATTCATAAGTGTACATTGATGTACCCATATTTGAATAAAATATGTAGAATTTTTTTAATTTTGAACGCGTCACGTCACACGTGAACACGTCACGAACGCGAACGGCTTGTAACTTACCTGATGAAGAACTCCCCGAATGTGATCGAATCTAGTCGTAGTAAACGACTTCATATTTACGTGAGTATTTCCGTGTTAATTATAACAGAATGGGTATAACAAAGTCGTCGTGAAATTTCGATTAGCTCTAGAAAAGTCGTCGACTCTAAAAACGTTTATCACTAATGAACGGTCTTCAGGCGTCTCGGACGTCCACGCAACTTCGTAGAATTAAATGTCAATGGAAATGTTGCAAAACGGCGCTCTACGGCCGGGGGAAACAGACGCTGTGCCTATACAGGGTTAATAATAAGGAAAATATACATATTCACACCCCGTTTTTATATTTTTTGTCTATCCTCTCCATCCTAAGGTTGCCTGGAAGAGATCTCTCTTAGCGATAAGGCCGCCAGTTGTCGCACTAGTTTTATGTGTTATAATTCTTTTGTTTGTAATTTATGGTGTGAACCTTAGATTATAGGTAATAAATCTATGGTGTGAACAATAAAGTATCTATCTACGAGTATCTTACAATATTTATTTCCTGAAAGATATTATCTTAAGTTATATTAGGCCTGAGTGAATTATATAGGATTAATTATGCTAAGCCGAAAAGGGCTCATAGTACTCATCATTATGAACATCTTTTACTATGGAATCAAATCGGAATTCTTGAAAAAATATCAGCTGTTCCATAGAAAAATGCCAATGACACTTGCAAAATGTATGGAATAGATTATTCTTTTCCCATAGTAAAAGTTGTTCATATGATGAAATACTATGAGCCCTTTTCGGCTTAGCATATCCTTTCCTTATAACCCTGTACATCTTCTAAGTCTGTTCTTCATCTTCGACCACATTGTCGCTTACCAAAAGGCGAGTTTGTGGTCAAACACATACTTGTACAACACGGTAAAAAACAAAAGCAATCAAACAAACAAGCGCCACTTCACCTCGCTTCCGTGACCGAGACCTTTGGTCCGCTCGGTCTAAAAGATTTATCGTCCAAACATAAATACCATTTTCTTGACAACGTTATTTATGGCCAATATTTGAGGCTGTGGTTTTCAAACTTTTCAAGACAGGCCCTCTTTAGTAAGAAAAAATATGTCGCGACCCTACTCTATACTACACTTTTTGTATGCTATTGATTGACGAAACGAGCAAATCGCTCGCCTAATGTTAAACGTAACGTTTGCCCATGACAGGTCTGCGTCACACAGAATTTTGAATTCTTAGAATTGAAGACCCTGCGCGGCACAGCACTGCGTCATTCTAAAATATAAGATGTTTCTTAACAAACTTACAACGCTTACAACTTTCTATTACCCGAATTGCGACACATGTGGAGTGGAGGAAGATGTGTTACCACCTTCTGGTGGAGTGTAAACGCCTTGAGCGTGAGAGACGGGCGCTTGAGATGACTTACCATTTGAACAGGTTGGACGTTGGACGGTTTAGCGGAATACTAGCAGAGCCCAGCTCTGACGCAGCACGAGATCTGTTCGACTGTGTGAGTCAGCTCAAGTGATCATCTTTCCTTTTTTTTTGTTTGTTCACTATCTTTTACCATCTTTTTTTAGTTCAAGGGGACTGTCATGTATTTATAAAAGTCCCAAACCAAAAATAGAAATTTAAAAAAAAAAAACTTTCTATTACGATTTTAAACTTACTGTTGTAAGATTTCACCCAAACAAACATACTAAGATACATAGTTACATTATGTTAGGTACATTGCAAGTTAAATAAAGGCTTTTAAAAGTCACTGTGACCCTCGTAAAGGTCTCCTAAGGGCACGCGTTCCACACTTTGAGAGCCACAGACCCAAGCAAGCTAACGCGACACATGGACAATTAAAAACAGATATCGGTCTCATAATAACCCCAAAGCCGAAGGTCGATGAATATTGATGAAGCGTCTTACGCAAGCGACACTGACCCTTCGCCCGGTGACATAATGGTTTACTTTAGCGTGACCTTTGGGACGATCCGGATTAGCTGTAGTTACTGCAAATCTGGTCTTTTGACCGAGTTTTGACAGCCCTATCGGTAATTTTTGAAAATCTATATATATATAAAAATGAAACCCGTTTTCCTTGGTCACGGCCTCACGCGTGAATGGCTGGACCGATTTCACTAATTCTTTTTTTGTTGTATTTGTTATTATTAGGAGAAGGTTCTTACGGAAAAAAATATTAAGAAAATCTCTCAGAAATATTGAAAAACCCTAAAAACAGCCCTTTTATTTTTCCCATACAAACGTTTTCTAACTAAAACGAGCTTTATTGCTATTGTATAAAGTTCATATTGAATTGCAAGCACTCACTGTTGTTTAAGCAATGTAGGTATGTTCCTAACGTCCAAGAGTCAATTTGCACTTTATTACCTCTGTACAAAGTTCAAATTCAATCATATATTATCTATCAAAACAGTGTGCGTTTTATACTGATAATTTTTACTATAAATTGACAAGTTAGCATCAACAAACTACGGTTGCTATAGTTACGCAATAGCATGAGAATAGAGGTTATAACAAAGAGTTCCTATAATTATTCTCAACACCTTTGGTCACGCCATCACGCGTGAACGACTGGACCGATTTCAATTTACTCTACGTTTATCCCAAAGTCTACCCGTGCGAAGCCGGGACGGGCCGCTAGTCGAGGAATAAATTTCAAAATATTTTTCAAGTATCTTATTTACAAGCTTTTATTTAACTTTGCCACAGCTTTGCCAGTCTACCGCCAAGCAGTAATGTGTAAGCATTGCTGTGGTTCGGTTGGAAGGGCATTGTTTTCAGCGAAATTTCAGGGCAAATATGAGATTAAACATCTTATATCTGGTGACGAGCGCAGTGATGCCGCGCAGGGTCTTGAATTCTTAGAATTCTAAATTCTGTGTGGCGCAGGCCTGTTTTGGGCAAACGTGTTGTCAGGCGAGCGATTTTCTCGTCTCGTCACTCAGTCACTCATCATTGGTCTCTGTCCTGAGCTTAATAGGCCCTTATTAGGTCCTTTATGTCCGATTGAGTTGAAATTTGGTATACCTGTGTAACTCCGATGACAATGCAATAAAAACTCCTTTTTAAAAATAATCTTATCCTGTTTCCAGTGATGTCAAAGTTCGCCGTTCGCGTGGACGCGGCAGTGTCCGCGCTGGGCGGCGGCGCCGGCGGAGCCCTGGATGAGAACGACTTCATTGACGCCTCGAGGCTGGTCTATGATGCGGTCAGGGAGATTCGACGCGCTGTGCTCATGAACCGGGTGAGTTGGGGTTGGAAGGAGAAGGATGGAAGAGTGAGAAGGTATAGAAGGAAATGAGTAGGTTGGAAGTTGAATGAGTCAGTTGGTGGGAGTTGAATGAGCTGGGTGTGGAATGAGGATGTTTAGGGTGGAATTAGTTATATAAGAGTGGAATAGAGACGTATGGAGTGAAATGAAGCAGTTGGGAGAGGAATGAGCTGGTCGGAAGTGGAATGAGCTAGTTTGAAGTGGTAAGAAATAGTTTTAAAGGTCGCCGTACGCGTGGGCGCGGCAGTGTCCGTGATGGACGGAGTCCTAGATGAGAACGATTTCATCGAAGCTTCGAGACTGGTCTACGATGCGGTTAGGGAGATATGGAGCGCTGTGCTCATGAACAGGATGAGTTGGGTTAGAAGAAGATGGATGGACGTGGATGAACGGGTGAAAGAGTGAGTAAGCATTGATGAAAAATTAGAAGGTGTAAACGAACAATTTACAAGTGGAATGCGCCAGTTTGAACTGGAATGCGCAGATTTGAATCGGAATGAGCTGGTTTGAGATGGAAAGAGCAGGACGTAAGAAATAAATATTGGTTGCTGTCTCAAAGGATGTTAATGAATGGAAATGGTGAGAATTGGGATGAAAAGATAAAGAAAAGGATGAAGCGGATAGAAGATGAATGAAAACATCTTGTAATAGATCATTCATTAGTTTTAAATTACTTATTGAAATTTTAGGACGAAGAAGAGCTAGACCCCGAAGACGTGGAGTTAGACGAGCATTACACTCTCGAAACGAGGAGCAAATGTGAGCAAATCGCTTTCGGTGTCATGTTATGTAACTTAGATGTCGTATCATGTAACTGGGATGTCATTTCATGTAACTGGGATGTCATATTATGTAACTGGGATATCATGTCATGTAATTTACTCGTAGATGTCACGTTGAGTGTTGAGTTTTGTTTTGGTGTTGTGTTTTGTAGCTTGGATGTCGTGTCGTGTAACTTAGATATAAAGTAACTGGGATGTCGTGTCGTGTTGTTTGGATGTTGTGTATTGAAATTTTGATGTCATGGTTTATTTTGCTTGGATGTTTTGTCATAACTAGGATGTGGTGTCATATCATGTAATTCGGATGTAATGTGTGTTGTGTTTGTTTTAGGCTTGTGCTCATTGTGTTGTGTTTATTTTTGTGTAGAAGCAGTTACGTTAAGTAAATAAGTCGGTGGCAATCAGCATATGCCCAATCATCGTTCTTGAATCTATGACGTAATGGACGGTGATTGGTTGTCCGCCGATCGCAAGTAGCTTCGTTTTTTTTGTGGAGCTTTAATATTTTTAATTAAAAAATGATTGTCTATAACATTTATGGTAACTGCTACAATGCAAAAGTGTTAATTCATAAAGCGTTATTATCACGAGCGTGTTTTTCTTGATCTTATGTTATCGGCGATCAAATGTGATCTTACTGTTTGATAACAATCGCTGTCAATCTTTAATCGCATTGCACTCGGAGAGAGTGTAGCTTTCAATTACAAATATCATATTTATTGGTCCAAAAACGTTTTAATTTGGTGTGAGATTTTGAGTGTTAAGAAAATCTAATATATAAAATTCCCGTGTCACAGTTTTCGTTGCCATACTCCTCCGAAACGGCTTGACCGATTTTGATGAAATTTTTGTGCTTATCCGGTATCTATGAGAATCGGCCAACATCTATTTTTCATCCCCCTAAATGTTAGGGGTAGTCCACCCCTAAATTTTTATTTTTATTTTTTAGACATTTTTTAATTTCTTTATTTTTTTATTATGTCGCATTAAAAAATACATACAACCCTAAATTTTCACCTTTCTATCACCAACCCCTATCAATTTATATGGCAAAACAACGTTTGCCGGGTCAGCTAGTAAATAAGTATAAATCTGTAGGCTCTGACATGGAATAGCGGTTGTTTTTATAGAACAAAAAAACAACTGGGACTAACAATTTTATGTGTCATCCGATCCGACCAAGCAACGGTAGGGTTCAGTTGTAAAGCCACCCTCAGACTGACCAGGTCGTCCGTTACTTAACTTCGGTGATCGGTTAGGAGGACTTAGTCGAGCCACGCTACGAGCGCTACTACTGATCATTTTGAGTTGGAATACATCAATTAACTGAAGTAGTCTTTTTTTAATTTGATCTTTTTTTTTTTTTTAAACGGTTTTATTTAGCTCACCCCGTTTGTTTTATTTATTTATTATTCTTGGGTCAAATTTAGTAATTCAAATTTCACCCTCTTCCTGTCAACCGATTAATCTGAAATTTTGTATACACTTTGGATTTTGGTGACAATACAATTATGTTTATTCATTATCATTATAAATTCAAGATGGCCGCCGCTACAAAATGGCGGATAATTAATGTTTTATTAATCCCATCAATATGGGTATCAAATGAAAGGGCTCAACAAGCAGAATACAATATACTATAAAAAATTGAAATCCAAGATGGCAGCCGCTACAAAATGGCGGATAACGTAGGTTTAATCAATCCCATCAATATGGGTATCAAATGAAAGGGCTCAACAAGCAGAATACAATATACTATAAAAAATTGAAATACAAAATGGCGGCCGCTACAAAATGGCGGATAACGTAGGTTTTATCGATCCCATCAATATGGGTATCAAATGAAAGTGCTCAACCAGTATAATACAATGTACTATATAAAATAAAAACTAAAAACTAGAAAATAAAAATAGGTAAAAAAAATTTTTAAGTTAAACGGTTTTATGTTAAAAAAAAAAACATACATTGCAATGTTTAAGATAAATGTACTAAAAACCAAAAAATAATAAAATAGATACAGTCGTGGGAATTATAAACATATGCATAGACTAGACTAAAATAAAACCGTGGGGCACGCGGTTTTCTTGCCCCACGGTTTTATTTTAGTTTTATCTTAAACATTGCAATGTATGTTTTTTTTTAACATAAAACCGTTTAATTTAAAGTTCTCTTGCGGCTCAGGCTCTTGCAACACTAGGATAAATCCTGTGTCGGCGATGCCATGGAACACACAAAGACAAGGACAACTAACACCCAGACCCAGAACAGATATTTAAATTCATCATTCTAATATCTGCCCGGCCGGGAATCGGACCCGGGACCTCTGGCTTATAAGGCTGATAAATTACCGCTGAGCCAAACAGGCCGACAATACCTACTCATTGTTTCAAATTCTACGTTGTGTGTTCCTCAATAAACGAAATTATTATTTCAATGCGAGTAAACTTTGACAGCGTTCATAATCGGACTGCTGTTACAGAATAACTGACAGTTACTACTGTTTTGTTCGTCGCGATTGTCGCGCTCGTGGAAATGGCGTCTTAGCGGTGAATCATTCGTGTAACTAGCAGCTTATATCACTGTTTTTATGTTGTCTTTAACAGGGATTTATCATTTTGCATGTTTTGGCGTAGGGGGCGCTTTTTGGACATTATGTACGTATACTAACTGCGTGATCAGACTTTGTTTTTTCCAAAAAAACTAAGTTAATTATATCATATCATATCAATAATAAAAGTTAAATATTATTAAACTTAAAGTTAAACAAAAGTCGCTAAAACGCAGCTAGTTAATAAAAGTGCTTCCCACGCCATGTGTTGCCACCCCATGTTGTGCTAATCGCATGTCGCGTTGCGTGTAGACGTCGGACGACCTCGACACCGACACCGAGTTCGAGCCAGTCGAAGACATGACAATGGAAACACGCAGCCGATGTGAGTACACGTCATTTGGGGGGTACCTTTATGACCCCTTCCCTTTTTTCATACATATTTAATGAATCTGGTTTGTAAATGCGCAGCCGATTTGAGTACAAACGTTTAGGGGGTTCATTTTCCCCTCATTTTCGGACCTACTAGAAACAAACTTATATTATATACAACTTCATTATGTACTACAACAACAACTTATATTCTTATTCTTTTTATTTTCAATTTTATTATTTTTATGTATAATAAAACACCTGTTTTCACGCCAGGATGGTATTTTTATGTAAAACACTTTATATTTCTAAATTACATATATTAATATATTCACAGTAACATTATCACACCGACGTCTATTCGGAACTAAAGCTTCAACCGGATTGTCTTTCACTTTCCAACATTCTACCTCACCAAGTCTTATTCTTACAAGCCTTTACATTCGTTCTTATAATTGGCGTTTCCGGTAACCATTTTAATCAAAAGACTTTGAATTAAATACTAATGATATAAAGTCGAGTAAATCACATCAAAGTGATTAAAAGACTACATATTATCAAAAAATCACAAATGTTTTCCTGAACTTAAGGCTATTTTATTTTATTTATGTATTTTCAGCGAGCGCCCACACAGGCGAGCATGGAGTTGACGAGTACCCAGATATCAGCGGAATTACTAACGCAAGAGTGAGTGAGACGACATTAATTAAAAACGTTTCTATTTCATAAAAACAAATATTATTAGGTCATATTCGAAATTCAAGATTGTATTAAAATGAACTATTTGCCTTCAAAATTTCATGAAGATCAGATAAACGATACTCAAGTTATCGTCGGACAAACATGCAAACATACAAACGCCGATTTGTTCCCTAAGACTCAGACCACTTCACACGGTCAATGTATGAATTAATGAAGAATAAGTTACTACTAAAATCTCTTCTCTCTTTCTAGGAAGCCATGCGTAAGATGACAGAAGAGGACAAACGTAAGATTCTCCAGCAAGTTGAGCTGTTCCGCCGCGAAAAGATGACGTTTGACAACGAAGTAGCCAAGTGGGACGACGCAGGCAACGATATCATCATGCTAGCCAAGCATATGTGCATGATCATGCTTGAAATGACGGACTTTACACGGTTAGTATAATTATCGCAAAACATCTAGTCCGATCTGAAGTTGCACCATGGCGGCCCGCGACGGTACAGTCAAGTGCAACAACATTATGTACGATTTTTATTTTTTATAATTAATTATTTTGACTATTGGGATTATGTACATATTGTTCTAGATTCTTAAGTAGTAACAAGAAACAATAACAAAATAAAAAAATAACACGAAACGAAAAATCAACAAAAAAACTTAACAAACAGTTTATTATAACAAAAATATCGCGCGCGACTGTACTCAGTGGGTGGAGCTAGCGAACGTGACTACGACACACAGAACGAAAGCACACTAATGAAAATACGCTCTATGCTGTGATTTGTCAAGGGCGGTCACGTGGCATGTTCCCCGCCAGGGGGGCCCCGCTGATACCCATTTTTCACTTCTGCGCAGGTTTACGCGCCGTGTTCAGATCGGACTAGATGTTTTGCGATTATTATACGTTATACTGGCCGGTAGATGGCGCTAATTTCCATTTGTAAAAAAGCAGTATTCAACAGCTCAGTATTTAAATGTGACGATATAGGCAATGGCATCATCGAAATGATTGATTTTTAACCGACTTCAAAAAAGGAGGAGGTTATCAATTCGTCTGTATGTTTTTTTTTTTTTTTTTTATGTTTTTTACCTCATAACTTTTGACTGGGTGCATCGATTTTGATGATTCTTTTTTTATTAGAAAGCTGACGCTTCCCATTTGGTCCCATTTCAATTTAGTCCAGTTCTGATAATGGTATCCATGAGAAAACCATGTAAGTCTTAAATTTGCATTAAGTACGTGCGCGACAAATACCTAGATGAATAACTCAGTAGTCGGTCTTTTGAAGTCGGTTTTTGTTTTTTGTTTTGTAAAAATAATGTTCTTGTTAATGGTTAAGACGCTATACTTTCTGATAGGCAGCGCTTATTAGTTATTATTGTTATCCATTATTATTATTGTTATTCGATTATTATTATTCCATTATGGTTATGGCGATATTCAAAATGTATTCATTATTGCAGAGGCCGCGGTCCTCTCAAGACTACCATGGACGTAATCAACGCAGCGAAAAAGATTTCCGAGGCGGGAACCAAACTGGACAAACTTACCCGCGAGATCGCCGAACAGGTACTGATCCAATGCGCCGTTTTTACAAGCTTTTATTTAGTTTACCCTGTTTCTTGTTGTGGTTTTTTAACCGACTTCAAAAAAGGAGGAGGTTGTCAATTCGTCTGTATGTTTTTTTTTTTTTATGTTTGTTACCTCATAACTTTTGACTGGGTGAATCGATTTTGATGATTCTTTTTTTATTAGAAAGCTGACGCTTCCCATTTGGTCCCATTTCAATTTAGTCCAGTTCTGATAATGGTATCCATGAGAAAACCATATGTCTTAAAGCATTAAGTACGTGCGCGACAAATAGATGAATAACTCAATAGTCGGTCTTTGTGTTTTGTTTTGTAAAAATAATGTTCTTGTTTGGGTCAAATCGTACAACTCAATTATGAATCACTTTTCAATGTCCGATTGAGTAATTAAAGTAATTTTCAAAACCACTTTTGATCAAAAATATGTACATTACATATATTAAAAATTTGTTATCCAAAGCCAACCTCACCTGATGTATTAACCGCACCACAAATTTGCTAACTCTGTTTAAACGCAACTGTCGTGGGTATCTTGCGATACAGGTTCGCCTAGTAACATTGTTTTTTTTTTATGTAATTGAATGACGAGACGAGCAAATCGCTCGCCTGATGTTAAACGTCACGTTTGCACATAACAGGTCTGCGTCACCCAGAATTTTGAACTCGCAGAATTCAAGACCCTGCGCGGCACAGCACTGCGCTCGTCACCCTGAGATATAAGTTGCTTAATTTCCGATTTGCCGATTCGATTTATAGTAAAGTGCAAGACTCATCAGCACAGCACTCTACTTATACATGTTCTCTTTAACTATAATAGTTTTCTGGACAAGGCTAGTTTTAGTTAAGTTATTAAGGTTGAATGCTACTATAATTTCTTTATGGCAAACTAGCGGCTCGTCCCGGCTTCGCACGGGTGGACACTATTGAAGTTTTAGTAAGGATCCCTAATTTTTTCAGGTAATAAATATAGCCTATGTCACTTTGGGATAATGTAGCATTCGAATGGTGAAAGAATTTTTGAAATCGGTCCAGTAGTTTTTGAGTTTATTCCACACAAACATCCAAAAATACAAAAATACAAATCTTTCCTCTTTATAATATTAGTATAGATAAAACTTTGTATTCCAGTGCCCAGAATCGTCGACCAAGCAAGACTTGCTCGCCTACCTGCAGCGCATCGCCCTCTACTGCCACCAGATACAGATCACGAGCAAAGTGAAGGCGGACGTGCAGAACATATCGGGAGAGCTGATCGTCAGCGGGGTGAGTTGGCGTTGGCGTTTGTGTACTTATTGGCGTTTGTTTGGGTGTTGGCGTTAGTTTACTTATTGGCGTTTGTTTGGGTATTGGCGTTAGTTTATTTTATTGGCGTTGGTTTGGGTGTTGGCGTTAGCGTACTTATTGGCTTTATTATCTGACGTCTGTATCTTTATTAGCGTCAGTATATTTTACTATGGAAACTGACGTGGGTTTAAAATTCGACTTTTGAAAGATTTAATATTCACGTTAGTATTCCCGTGTTAATTAAAACAAAACGTCAGTACATTGTTTGAATGTTTATTTAAATATCTGCTCTGGGTCTGGGTGTTAGTTGTCCTTGTCTTTGTGTTCCATGGCATCCCCGACACGGAATCCTAGGGGGAGCTATGAGTGTAAAACGTTATTTATTTATTCGTATTTTTTAGCGTTAGTATACTTATTGGCGATAATATGTGGCGTCTATAATTATATTTATTAAGTGAGGGGAGGCCTATACCGAGCAGTGGGTCGAAACACTCTTGACGATGATGTACATGCCTGGGAATATGTTTATTTTTTAATACTTTTGTAAATCTGGTATTCCTTTTTTTTATCTGGAAATATTTTGCGTTATTTTTTACTATTATATCCCTTTGTTTCCTCTTCAGCTGGACAGTGCCACGTCTCTCATCCAAGCGGCCAAGAATCTGATGAACGCTGTCGTTCTGACAGTTAAGGCTTCGTACGTTGCCTCGACTAAGTACACCCGCCAGGGAACTATTGCCGTAAGTAATGCTTAATTTAGGTCCAAGGTGAATTTAGGTCCAAAATTAATTTGGGTCTAAAATGAATTTAGGTCCAAAATGTTTTTTTTTATGTAATTGAGTGACGAGACGAGCAAATCGCTCGCCTGATGTTAAACGTCACGTTTGCCCATAACAGGTCTGCGCTACCCAGAATTTGCAAACATTACTGTGTTCCGGTTGGAAGGGCATTGTTTCCGGTGAAATTACAGGGCAAATGGGAGATTAAACAACTTATATCTCAGGGTGACGAGCGCAGTGCTGTGCCGCGCAGGGTCTTGAATTCTACGAGTTCATGAATTTGGGTCCTCAAGTTCTGCCCGAGAGCACAGATTAGATAATAGTTATTACGTAGCCGATAGTATGTAAGCTATTGGATGATTGCTGACGGTCCCAATTTGGGTCCTCGAGTTTTGCCGTTTAGACTGTTAGCTATCGGATGATTGCTGAAGGGCCCAGTTTGGGTCCATGGTGAATTTGGATATATTTTAATAGAGGCATAATTAAGAAAAGGGCTCATAGTACTCATCATTATAAACAACTTTTACAATAAGATTTTTACTTGAATCGAGAAAAATCAGCTGTTCCATTGACAAATGTCAATGACAACTCGAGAAAGTGTATGGAACAGCTCATTTTTTTTCCTGTATTTTAGGAAAAAGTATGCAAAGGAAAAATCCAAATTTGAAAATAAATAAAAAAGTTTGCATAGGCTTTTCGAGTGGCTTGACCTGGTATGAGAGCTTAGGCCGCCTGCAAGCCGCTAACATGGAAGTAATTAAGGCTTTATTATAATATAATTATGGTATTATAAGTATTGCGCCGAAAAATATAGATTCAACAAATAATGTGGGTCAAATCTTGCAACTGAATTTTGAACCACTTCCCGATGTCCGATTGAGCTGAAATTTGGTATACCTGTGTAACTCCGATGACGATGCGATAAAAGCTTGTTTTTATTAAAACTAGTTGACCCGACAGACGTTGTTTTTTAACCGACTTCAAAAAAGGAGGAGGTTATCAATTCGTCTGTATGTTTTTTTTTTTAATTATTTTTTTTTTATGTTTGTTACCTCATAACTTTTGACTGGGTGATACGATTTTGATGATCCTTTTTTTATTAGAAAGCTGACGCTTCCCATTTGGTCCCATTTCAATTTAGTCCAGTTCTGATAATGGTATCCATGAGAAAACCATATAAGTCTTAAATTTGCATTAAGTACGTGCGCGACAAATAGATGAATAACTCAATAGTCGGTCTATTGAAGTCGGTTTTTGTTTTTTGTTTTGTAAAAATAATGTTCTTGTTCTGTCATAAGAACCTTCTCCTAACAATAATTAACACAACAAAGAAGAATTAGACCAAGGGAAATGGAGATTCATTTTTCCTATAAATACATATTTGTATATAGATAATGTTGAATCTATATTTTTGAAATTATGGCTGAAATAGTATTTAATCGAGATATATTTACCGCCGCCTGCTTTGGACAGAACTACGTGAGTTTAGATGGATTGTCGTAGAAAGTTTTTGCTTTTCTTTTCTTCGTTATCTTTGTTACAACCAGTAGTAACACGAGTTTTGACGTGACAACGTCTAATAAATCGCTGACCGCCGGCTGCACGCACGAAGTGTCCCGTTACTCTCATTGTGACGTCACGATCGGAGCGAGAACAGTATGCAATCATTTCATCAATGTTTTGTTATGACGTTGTCCCGTTAAACTGTCGTCCGTAAACCGACTTTACAGACAACCAACTTTTTTGTTACAACCAGTTGTACTACCAGTCATCAGTAGTAACACGAGTTTTTTCTGTATTACTACTAACTGCTAAAGTTGTAACACGGGACGTTTCAGTTACCTATTATTTTTTGAAAATAAGTTTTTTAATGTTTAGATTTTGTAGTAAACTAAAGTATTAAAGCTTTGAGCTATAGTGCCTTAAAAACCCTTTAAATGCTTTTTTATATCGTTGTCTCTATGTATGTATGTTTTTGATTTATTTTCATTTTTTTTTGCGGAAATTTTCGATTTTCTTTGATTTGAATGACTAATTTTTTTATAGAATTTAATTACAGAATGATTTGAAAGCTTTTTAGTTTTGTATTGCATGCAACAGTACAATAGTTATGATTCTCAAGTTTAGTATATGAGATGATATACAATAAGAGTTTTCCGAACCGCCTCGAACTAGATGGCAGCACTGAAACGTCAAGTTCAGTGAACTGTTAAAAGATGAGTAAATGAGTTTAAAAATTTTAAAAATATTTTTGAAAACAAGATTTTATTGCAATGTCATTGGAGTTACTCAGGTGTACCGAAATTCAGGTCAATCGGACATCGGGAAGTGGTTCAAAATTGAGTTGCAAGATTCCACCCGAACAAACATAGACTATGTTTGAATCTTGCAACTCCATTTTGAACCACTTCCCGATGTTGGATTGACCTGAATTTCGGTATACCTGTGCAACTCCGATGACAATACAATAAAAGCTTGTTTTTAAACTTTTTCTTGTTTAACCTTAATAAAAATACATATTACAGTCCCCGATCGTCGTCTGGCGTATGAAAGCGCCCGAGAAGAAGCCACTTATCCGACCGGAGAAGCCGGAGGAGGTTCGCGCCAAAGTCCGGCGCGGGAGTCAGAAACTGCAGCCTTCGCCGGTGAGGGCGTTAGCCGAGTTTCAAGGACCGGCGGGCTCTGTGTAAACTTGGTGAGTTGGTGTTTGAAACTAGATGGCGCCACTTGCAGGTTTATGCTAGCGTAAACAAATGGACCTGTTGATGAGTTTACTGAATTTAAAACTAGATTGCCTTGTGTCAAAACTAGATGGCGCCACTTGTATAATACAAGCTAAAGTTGAAGTAGCTAGGTTTTCTTCAAAACTTCATGAACGAATCCTTTTTAATACAAAAAGGCAAATTCAAAAGACTTGCGAAGTGATAAGTACTAATTTATCTTCTTTTTTGTTTCAGGCAATCAAAATTCAACGAAACAAGCATTTTTGAAAACGCTCATTGTAACGAAAATTATTATTATTGTGATTATTATCCACCGTAAAATTATTATTAAATATCATTTTTCATAACAATTTAACGAACTGTTTAGGCCAAACAAACGCTCGTGGTAATGGCGCCTTAGTTAGGGTGAAATTACTTGTTTAACACATTTTTATATACTTAACTATTCTTAAAAGATTTGCCAACAAAAAATTTATCAAAAAAGGGTTATAAGTAATGGGTATGCTAAGCCGAAAAGGGCTTGTAGCCCATCAATATGAAAAAATTGCTATGGAACCAAACCTGAAATCAAGAAAAAAATATCAGCTGTTATAGAAATCTGTTAATGGCATGATGCAATAAAATGTGTGAAACTGCCGATATTTTTTCACGAATTTAGAGTTGGTCCCATAGTAAAAGTTGTTCATAATGATGAGTACTATGAGCCCTTTCGGCTTAGTATACCCTTTTCGTATGACACTGTATACAAAATCGCAAAATATTATTCTGAATAGAATGTAGTTATAAAACAAGTAATTTGACTCTAAAAAAAAACTAAAAAAAATCATTTCATAATTTAATGAAAGAAATTTTTATTTTTCATAATTTCATATGAAATGTATTAAAACTAGATTCATAAGTCATATTGCCTGACAATATATTCATTTGTAGTTCTTAAGTATTCTTAGTGTTGTTTAATCGAATATAGTGCAGCCGGGGGCTAAATCGTGAAACAAATTTAGATTTTTTTTTAATTTAGTGTTTTTTAAAAAAGTAGGGGGCCATTCATAAATTACGTACCATGTAAAAGGGGGGGGGGGTCGACTATGTGTGACAAGGGGGTGGGGGGAGGGGGTTCTAAGTTTTGTGACGTCACATTTCATTAAATAACTTTGCTTTTAATTCATTTGTATACTAGGTCTACTTTTGAGCGTAGCCAGCGACCCAATTGGGGTCGTGCGTAGCGTGAGGACTCAAAGTGAGTCTTAGATTTCAACTAATTTAAAAAAGATGTTTGATTTTGGTCTGATTTTTTAACGGACTCTTTACATTCACAAATAAAACTGAATTTGTTTAACGATTTTCGCCACGACTGTACCTTAGCAGCTATATCGCTAAGCGCAACTTCTTCCAAACGACATAAGGAAGACGTTTAATATTCATTGGTGAAAGAAATGTATGAAAGATTGAAGCCACTTTTGTATGTACGAGGCAGCCAAATTTTATTATATCTTTGTATGAATAGGAAAATTGTATTTGTTACTCTTTGGGAATACAAGGTTAAAAGGAAAGGGTATTGTAACCCGGAAAGGGCTCTGAGTACTCATCATTGTGAACAACTTTTACTATAGGACCAAGGCTGAAATCGCAAAAACAGCCGTTCTATACATTTTGTCGAGTGACATTGACATTTTTGTATGGAACCACAGATTTTTTTAATTTCGGTCTGGTCCCATAGTAAAAGTTGTTCATAATGATGAGTACTATGAGCCCTTTTCGGCTTAGTATAGCCTTTCCTTATACCCTTGTATCTATTCTTGACATTCTAGAATATAATTTTACTCATAACTTTGAAACAACTTTTACTAAAAAGAGTGTTTTTTTGATACATTTTGTTCCAAAGGTCATCATTTTTGAAATCAACGCCATCTATCGGTCAAACAAACGAACTAACGAGTAAAAATACAATTTTCCAAATATTTATCCGTTTGATAAAGCTTATAGATATACTGTAATGACATTAATGGTTTGTATTTATTAAATATTTTTATTGATACTTGAAATAAATAAGAAATGTCGACGTCAAAGTAAGATTTTGTTACTGAACAAAAAATTATTATATATATGAACCTATGATACGTGAAGGAATGTTAGTGATTTTTCTTAAACACATTTTGATGCGATTTTCTAAAATCATGTTTTCTCTCTTCATTTTAATATGTGGAACAAGGATAGCAATAATAAAAGTATAAAGGATCCGTTGATAGGACTAAAACTATATGTGTCTCTTTCTTTTTCTATACGTGAAACAAGGATAGCAACAGTAAAAATGTAAAGTATCAATTTAAATATTTAACGCGTAGTTTTGTAAAGTAGCTAGACAAGTGTAATGGCTTTCACACACCGTATCGACTCAATACAGGGTTATTCATAAAGGGTATGCTATGCCGAAAAGGGCTCATAGTACTCATCATTATGAACAACTTTTACTATGGGACCAACTCTGAAATCGCAAAATCAGCTGTTCCATACATTTTGTCGAGTGTCATTGACATTTTTCTATGGAACAGCTGATTTTTTTTCGCGAATTCCTGATTGGTCCCATAGTAAAAGTTGTTCATAATGATGAGTACTATGACCCTTTCCTTAAAACTAAACTAGCTACGCCCCGCGGTTTCATTTTATTTTATTATACTCTTGATAAAAAGTAGCCTATATGTTAATCCAGACCATGAAAGACCTCCATTCCCAATTTCATGTAAATCCGTTCAGCCGTTTCAGAGTTTAGTGGTGACAAACATACAAACTTTGACTTTTATAATATAGAGATAAAGTCGATACGATATGTGAAATTCTTAATTATTATAAAGAAGTATTATGTAGAATTAGAATATATTACATTTAATTGTGGTAAAATAATTTGAAAATAGAAAATTAAAAGTGGTCATTATTTTATCAGCTGCAATTTTAAACCCTGCTTAAAGTTAGTCACTGTTTACAATGTTCCAACAAATCCTCGCTGACGTGAAATGTGACGCACGAAAACAAGAGGAAAAATTTAGGCAGCGATTAACTGCAGGCTTTATAAGTAAGGCCTTTTGGCCCTGCTTGAACTTAAACACTTCTTAAAGTACTCCGTCTTGTCGCACGTGACATTTCACGTTGGCGATAAGTTGTCAGTATTATAAACAGTGACTTTATGCAGGGTTTATATGTAGGACTATTATTGTCTAACTAGTAAAGCTTCAAGTGTGAAAATAAACCCGATTCCGAACCACTCAGTTAGAAAATAAGGTGTTAAAACATAATTGTGAAGTGAATCGGTTTCTTCTAGTCGCGTGCTCCATCGTAGACCGCATCGTTGTTATCAGGCGAGATGGCGGTCAAACGCAAGCTCATTCAATTTAAAAAAATATAATGAAGATCCAAGATTTTTTTGAATTTTTTTTTTTCTATTATTTAAGAAGTGTCAAAAGAACATTTCTTAATAAAATTACAATCTAGCCTCAGGCTAATAAGTAATTTAAATCTAACTTAAATTTCTAGGTAACCAATTACTAAGAATGTGTCCAATAACACTTTTCTTATTGTTTCTACTCGTATTAAGGCGAAGACACAATGTTCACGTGTTCTCTACACTTTACACTTTCAAAAACTTTTGAAATATTTAAACTTAAAATTACTGACTAAATTAACACAACTAAAATTATTGACTAAAATTTGAACTTTTCCTTAAAATTTTCTATTTCAAATTATTCTACCACTTTATAAATTAGTCGTAGTCATAGATTATTCCTTATAGATACCACATCGTATTTTAGTTTCGAAAAAAGTGCACCAGTTTCTTGAAACATAACGATTCCATGGCAAATTACTGCAATGATAAAAACCACACTCAAATGAACGAATAAAATACGATATAAAATGAAAAAAAAAAATGAAACTGTGGAACTGATTCTGATAAAACAATAAAAAAAATCTGCATCCAAATCGGTTCTCCCGTTTAAGAGCTACGGTGCCACAGACAGACAGAGCGGTCAATCTTATAATACCCCTCTTTTTGCGTTGGGGCTAATTAGTAGGATTTTTATGTAATTGAGTGACGAGACGAGCAAATCGCTCGCCTGATGTTAAACGTCACGTTTGCCCATAACAGGTCTGCGTCACCCAGAATTTTGAACTCTGCGCGGCACAGCACTGCGCTCGTCACCCTGAGATATAAGATGTTTAATCTCCTATTTGCCCTAAAATTTCGCTGATATTTTAAAAAGCGTGGTGTGTTCCGATCGATCTGAATGCGATGAGGGTATCTATAGAATGTAATCTTTGGTTGTAGTATGTATCGACTAGTTAAATCTCACGTTTGAAAACATTTTTAAGGATATATTTACACGCGTTATTTAGAATTAATTTATGTATAAAACTAAGTTTGATTTCATTTAGATTTTTAATTAAATTTAAACAAAAGCGGACAATGGCGTTGATTCTACTGTAATATTTTCTAAACTAAAATCAGCAATGAACAATTGCAAAACTGAGCTCATTTTAGAGAGTATTATTACAGAAGAATAGACTTTATTTTCACGAAATCCGCTCAAATTTATCATCGATCACCTTTTATATGCAAGTGGAATATATATACGCAAATACGCAATAATATAATACATAGAATAGATACTCAAGGGGACTGTCACGTATCCCAAAACAAAAACAGATTTAAAAAACATGGACTTGTAAAATATAACCCTATGGAAACTGATGTGACTTTGAAACATTTTGTTTTATTTAATACGCAATTGCCAGGCGGGATGTGATCGCATTCGCGTCACGCTTGTAATCTCCTGATGAAGATCGCCGAATATGTTTAAACGACTATTATAGATGAATTAATTTTACGCAAGTATTTCCGTGTTAATATATAACAATAAATTAATTATTTATGGATCATGATATTATTTGAATGGTTTTCGTAAAGTAATAACAAAGTCTGTAGTTGTTTCTGTCCGACACTTCGCTTCAATTGTGTATTTAAAACGGAGACCAGCTATCTTTTTCGCACAAATCTTCTAAATCTGCGTGCTTCATCTTCGACCACATCGTCGTTTTACCAACAGACGAGTTGGTCAAAAGCGGATTTATTCATTACGAAAAAACACTAACGAATTATCCACAAATACAAACTTTTGAAATTATATTACAAAAAGGAAAATAAATAAACAAAAACTAATTTAAATATTCAGAAAATTTCTTTGAAACATTTTCATTTTTTTTTTTTATTATTTTGTGAATTTTTTTAATTAAAAAATAAACAATGTGCGAAAGAGACAGCTATCAACCATCTATCTGCCCCTTAAAAGATTAATTCTTGTGTAAAATTGCTCCATTAAATACAATTTGTCATCGAATCCTAAGAAATACTTAGTACTTAATTGAGCCAATTCTGACGGCTTTAGTTCATGTCTAAATGGACTAAAACTGTTGAGACCTGTTTGAGATCTGTCAAATTTGACATGTTTGTAGACTGCCACATTATAAAGTTTAGATGACGGAAACTAAACGAAAAGGCATAAACTGTCATCGCATATCAGACCTGTATGATATCTGTCAAATTGACAGCTGTTTGCATATTACGCCATCTATAGATGACAGAAACTGAAAACGGCTCGTTATATTTTAAGTGTCGGACTAAAACGTCAATTCTGTATGGATCATTGTCTTAACTTAATTTACAAGGCTTGAAAATCTTCTGCGTATCAAAAACAAAGCAAACAAATTACGAAAAAAAACTAATCCTTACTTGAATAATATTTGATATTCCAACTGCCTTATCGCCTACAGCGTTTTTTTACAACCTTTTTATTATATAAAATAGCTAATCCTATAAAAACAGACTTGTTTGTATAAAATGTTTGTTTCAATTGTAACAAAGAAAAATAGATTTCAAGCTGTCAAATTAAGTTAAGCAAATGGTAACACAAAATCGACGCTTTTTGTAATTTTAAGTTATTTAAGTATTGACGAATTATGTGATTATTTATTATGATTTAATATTATTAGATATTTAAAACATTTTATACCCAGATATGTAGTTTGAGCATTTTTCCAATTTTCTACAAATTTTTTATAGTACTTGTAGTTGATAATATTAGAAATAAAGTGTATTACCTGTAAAATGTTATATTTTATTTATTTTTATTTAATACAGACCTTCCCCTTATTATACAGAATTACTAGCTGACTCGACAGACGTTGTCCTGTCAAAAGCCATTGCGTAACTATAGCAACCGTAGTATGTTGATGCTAACTTGTCAATTTATAGTAAAAATTATCAGTATATATATAATTTGCAATAAATTAAAATTGCGACTATAATTTGAGATAAACTATCCTATCTCTCAAGTTGGATCGAACTGCACATGGTGTGCGAATTTTATTATAATCGGTTAAGTGGTTTAGGAGTCCATTGAGGACAAACATTGTGACACGAGATTTATATATATTAAGATAAGGAAAGGGTATGCCGAAAAGGGTTCATACATTTTGTCGAGTTTTATTGACATTTTTCTATGGAACAGCTGATTTTTCTTTCACGAATTCCGGGTTGGTCCCATAGTAAAACTTTTTCATAATAATAAGTACTATGGACCATATCATTTTTCCTTAACCCTGTATTAGGCATTACAAACAGAAAGCTAAATAAAAGCTTGTATAAAGTACGTAGCGATTATTCGATAGCGGAGTCTATTATCGGTTCTATAAGCATTAAGCACCCTTGGATAAAAACACCAAAAAACCCAAAGAAACGAAACTTTTGAAACGTTTTCTTTATTTACTTAAAATCCAAATCCAATATGTTTTGATTTATATTGTCAAGAGGATCTGTGTATAGTGTATTTATAGTTGTTGAAGCAATGTCGCTAACAGGAGTTCCAAATAGCTTTATAATATCTCGGTCTAGATTTCTACGAGCCGTTCCATCTTTGAGCCCAGCTAATATTTCGTGTTTACCCTTTTCAGATAAATTCATTTCTGGAGCTATCAATGCATTGACAGTGTCCAAATTAATTTCTGTGTCGTTTTTGTTGTCCAATTTGATGTCGTGTAAATCTAGGAAGTCTTTCAGCTCTTCGTCTACAGTTGTATTGTCGTTGTAGTCTATTTTGTTGTCGAGAGGTGTTGCATTTGTGGCGTTTGCATTATCTGTGATTGGTTTGTTGAGAGGTTTAGGATTTGTGTTGTTTTTTTCGTCGGTTGGTTTTGAGTTGGTAAGATTGTCTATGGCGTTGGATCTTCGGTATATTGCAGTTGGTATCGTTGCAATAGCTGTGGTTTTTCTTCTTCTCTTCTTTTTCTTCTTGCGTAGCGGGTTCTTTTCTTCCTCGTATCCTGGAGTAACTACTCCAGGACTAGGTGCTATGACTGTTGTCTTGTTTACAGTTGTCATTTCTAATTTTGTATTGGTTTCAGTTACGTGTGTTGCTTTCATTTTAACCTTATCACTGTGACGCTTCCAAAAATCCGATAGCGTGTACTTCAAACGTTTTGGTCTTCGTTCTTCGTTAACTGTTGGTTTCATATAATCTAGGTTTAATTTCACTGTTGTAGCGTTTTCAAAAAAATCAATAAGTTGTAAATATGATTTAGAAACTATTTTTGTTGTTGCTAGTTTTTGGGTCTTGTCTTTTGATTTCAGTGAAGGTTTTTTGTTGGTTTCATTTGGTGATTTCTTTTCTGGTGACGCTCTCATAACAAGATCGGTGTTAGTTAATCCAGTTTTAGTATCTGTTAGATGTAAACTTGTTGGCTTGTGTTCTTCGGGAGTAATAGATGATGTTTCGACGGTCGAGGTTTCATCGGTTGATGTTTGTGTTATTTGGGGCTTTGGTGTTGGGGAAATTGATGCATTTCTACTGACTACCTTCTCGATTTTCTCATCATCAGACTCTGAATGTGTTTTGTATCTCTCAGCGTTAGAACTTCTTTCCTTTTTCATAAATTTTGCCTCTTTAGATGTGGGTGCAGAAGTAATATCTATCAAAAAACTATCTGCTGTCGCCTCGTTTTTTGGTGCTTTCACTATTTTAAATCTATTTATTGGATAACCTTTATTTTCTATGGATATGAAAATGTCTCCTTTAGGTTTTACATACGTTTCATGTTTAGCGTGTTTCGGAAAGAATTTTATTTTTTCTGTAATGTTTTCATCGTTTACGAGTTTTTTATTTTGTGTTTCTTCTTCTACTGATTTTGAATGCTGTTCGTCTAAAAGTTTCTCAGTGATTTTGCCTGGTTTTTTGTGATTGTGGCGTTTAGTTGACTTAATTCGTTTTTTATGGTTATTTTTCTTAGTGTCTTTTTTAGTAGATTCATTTATTTCTTCAATGGAGTTTTCGACAGTGTCAGTTTGTTTTCGGGTAGTTGATGTTGTTTTTTTATAAGGTTTCTTCTCTTTTTTAGTTATTTTAGTAACAGTTTGTGGATCTTCTTCTGAAGACCCGTGGCTTTCGTCTTCCATGGATTTTTCTATAGATTTTAGTTTCATTAAAGATATTTTTGACTTTTTAGGTCTTCTAGTTTTTTTCGATGTAGTTTGTGATTCTGCTTCTGTTGAAGAGTCATTTTGATTTTCTGTAGATTTTTTATCAAAATTATCTGAATTGCTGGAAGATTGAATCTTTGAAATTTTTGTAGTGATGAGTTCTTCTCTTGACATTCCGTTAGTTTCTTCGTCTGTAGAGGTTTGAATAGTTGTATGTTGTTTGCTTTTAGATTTCTTAGTAGTTTTGTGTCGGTCGATAAATTCTTTAGAATCTTCTTTTTCTGTGGATGCATCTGAAGATTTACTACGACCATCAGTAGCATTTAAGGCTTTTCCCATTTCATCTTTGCTAGAGCTCTCTTCATCATTTGATTCTTCTTTCTTCTCATTTGTTTTAATTATTGTTCGAAGACCCTTTTTACTAAAACTGAAAAATAAAAAATACTTATGCATTATTTTTTGATAGATCAATCAATGTTTGAGATTAATGTAACTGAGTAAAAGTGAAAACTTACTCGTTTTTCTTCAGAGCTGCTATTTTTAATTTTAATCCTTCACCTCCCTTGGGATAAACGTTTTCTAATTGCGCATTAAAAGAAAAATCTTGCATTATATTTTCTTTGATATTATCACTTACTTCACTATAAACATGCCTTGCTTTAGGTCTGTATTTGTTTTTAATTTTTCGTGATTTTAAATCGCGATTTTTCTTTTTGTGTTCACGTATTTTTGACTTAAAATCATCAGATGCTTTGCTAGCTTTTTCTACGTCATCGGAGTTGCTATCGGATGACGTGATCGCTTTATCTTTTTCTCTGTTTTTTTGTTTTTTAGTGACGTAGCTTTCTTTCCAAATGGTATGTATTCTACTTCTGCTATCTAAGGTGGTTTTATGTATCTTTTTTTTCGGTTTCTCTAATTCTGTATATTGTAAGGAGTCAGACATTTCATTGTATTTTTTCTTATTGCCCGATCTCCCAATATGACCGCTGGTAAAATCTTTCACTTTCTTATGTCTCTCATCTTCTGCACTGTATGCGTCCATAGATAAAGGTGTAGTGTATTTTAGTTTCTTGTGGCGTTTTCCTTTAGTGGTCAAATCAATTTTATCAGTCGAAGCATCTACAGCATTGTTACTTTCGTCGTCATCCTGTATATTAACAGTTTGTCCTATATTGTTATTTTGGTCTGAAATATCATGATCATCTGATTCTTCAGCACTTTTCTCTTTACTATCGCTATTGCTCTTTACCTGTTCAGTGTTTTCTAGATCAAACTCGAGTCTTTCTGTTACTGATTCTGTTTTATCTTCAATTTCATTTACAAACTTATCTTCTGATTCAAGTAGTGCTGGCGTATTATTTTTCTTTTTGTTAAAACGTATTCCGCCAGATTTTGAGATATCCATTTGATTTTCCATTTGGAAGTTTAGATTCAGTGCTTTGTTTGGGTTATTGTTATTTCGGATAATAGATGAAATCTGATTAATATCAGCATCTTTTTTATTACTAAGCTTGGTTTCTGTGGTTGTTTGTTGTTTACCATTTACTTGTCTTAAACTCTTGACTGATTTTGTAGTAGCATCATTATAGTTTATTGTCCATTCTAAATGTTGCACGTTATCTTTCTCATTCACGTTTTTCCAAAAGAACGTTTCTAGCCTCGCTCTAAAATCTCTCCTGGTGTTAGTATTCAAATTCGAATAATGGTCAAAAATCACACTTCTAATAGAATCTCTCACTAATGGCGTCAAATCCATATTACTTCTTTTATATTTATTTCGATATCCATTGAAGTATCCTAAAGTTTTCTGAAACTTTCTCACATCATTTTTTGTATACAATGAATCTATATAATCTAGTAATTCCGACATTTTTGGATCAAATTTAGATTCTTCAATAACTCGCAATGTTTCGTCTAAATTATCTCTTATTTCTTCAACTGGCGAATCTTTTACAAGACCCAGTTTCTCCGCAACCATCAATCTCAGGTTATCAGAAAGCAGTTCGTAGAACTTGCAGCCTTTGTAGTGATATTTCCTTATTTCTTCATCAATAACCGCGATAACATCTTCCAGATCATCGTCATTATAGTCTTTAATAACTTCTATGAGTTCTTTGATGAATTCAGTAAATTTTTGATTGGTAACATATATAGTTTTAGGGACTTTTTCGTCTCTTTCTTTTGTTTTATATTTTCTATAGTTTCTCCTGCTCGGAGTGTCTTCATTCATGTCATTGACAGTGTTTCGTACTTTCGACAGAAAGTCCTGGAAATCGTCGATGAACTTCATGTTTGCGGAGTTGTCTTTCTTATTAAAAGTAAGCGCTGTTTCGAGAGCGACGTGCACGCTTCTTGCATTCTCTGCGCCTTCTGTGGCTGTAACCAAGTTTAAAACGTCTTATCGTAAAAAAATGTCATAGAACATTATTGGAATTCATTTAAAACCCTTGAAAAAGAGCCCCGACTAGAAAAGAGCAGATAATATTTAAAATAAAAGATCTACAATGCCGCATACAGACACATAGGTACCTATGTTGAACTTATTTCATCCTTCTTTTAAAAAACACAATTACAAACAAACGTTTCACACACTCAAAGCCCCCACTAGGAATAAATCCTGTGTCGGATGCCATGGAACACAAAGACAAGGACAACTAACACCCAGACCCCGTACAGACATTTAAATTCATCATTCAAACATCTGTCCGGCCGGGAATCGAACCCGGGACCTCTGGCTTATAAGGCGGATACACTACCGCTGAGCCAAAAAGGCCGATTTATCTCCTCTAAAATCTACCGGTGGATCCATGGATAGGTACTTCTTTTTGTACCTAAATCCACAGGTGGATCCATGGATACTTCTTTTTCCACCTCACGTTTTATCCGATCCAGGGCGCTCAGTTGTGAGTGCCACCGCGGTCACCCATCCACATTAATGATGATGTTAAAGATACTTAATGAATTGAAACCTCAATCCATACAGATTTATAATTATTGTTGTTTTTAGTATTTAATGAATAAATAAATAACGTTTCACACTCATAGCTCCCCACTAGGATAAATCCTGTGTCGGGGATGCCATGGAACACACACAAAGACAAGGACAACTAACACCCAGACCCAGAACAGATATTTAAATTCATCATTCAAACAACTGCCCGGCCGGGAATTGAACGCGGGACCTCTGGTTTATAAGGCGAATATTATTACCGCTGAACCAAACTTACCAAACGGGCCGTCAATTTAGCAAATTTATTTACCTCTATATTTAAATAATAATTCAAAAAAACCCACCAATAAATTTCCAAATTATAAAACATGTCGCAACCAGTAACATTATTACAACAATAAAATAAACTATAGTAAAAATAAAAAGTTATGGCACCAATAAAATTTCAAAATAATTATATATTTGTATCGGATTTATTTGTTTGTGTTACTGAATTTGAAATCAGCAAACGGTAAATCAAATTTTAATAGGTTTAAATCCACTTGTACGTCCGTCAATACAGAAATATCCAAAGTATAGTTATAAAATATAGTTTAAAAATAAGCTTTTGTTGCATCGTCATCGGAGTTACACAGGTATACCAAATTACAGCTCAATCGGACATCGGGAAGTGGTTCAAAATTCAGCTGCAAGATTTGACCCACACTGCACTTAACTAAGGTAACACGGCAAGTTAAATAAAAGCTTGTAAAATGTCGTCTTACGTCTGTGGATAGGTACTTAAGTCTTGCATACTTGAGTATAACATTATTTAAAATGAAAATTATTAAAAAAAATATAATATTTATGAATGTTTGTTTTAAATAATACTAGCGGCCCGTCCCGGCTTCGCATGGGTAGACACTATAAATTGAGATGTGAGCTATCCTATCTGTTAAGTAAGATCGAACTGCACACGGTGTGCAAATTTGATTGAAATCGGTTAAGTAGTTTAGGAGTCTATAGCGGACAAACAACGTGACACGTAATTTATATATATATTAGGATAATATCTACCTACCAAACAAATGTTAGGTTTACTGAATACTTACTTATGTTAACTGATTTTATACGAACTGAAATTATACAAAGAGAAATTTTATATTACTAGCTGACCCGACAAACGTTGTTTTGCCATATAAATTATTTCTAGTGACTTAAAAAATAGGGGTTGGTGATAGAAGGGTGAAAATTAAGGGTAGTATTTTTTAATGCCACATTATAAAAAAATAAAAAAATTGTCAAAAAAAAGGGTTTTAGGGGTGGACAACCCTTATCACTTAGGGGTATGAAAAATAAATAGTAGCCGATTCTCAGACCTACTGAATATGCATATAAAATTTCATAAAAATCGGTCAAGCCGTTTCGGAGGAGTATGGTATCTAACATTGTGACAAGAGAATTTTTATAAGACTAGCTGTCTCGACAGACGTCCTGTCTTAAAAAAAGCCATTGCGTCAATTCTATGTCAAATGTCAAAAGTTACATTAAAAAAGTTTACATTGTCCAAAGCGCTAAAGTTAAATTATGGTTTAAGTATTTTTAAATTTTCTAATTTTTCATGTTTTTTTACTATAAATTGTGAGATGTGAGCTATCCTATCTCCTAAGTTAGATCGAACTGCGCAAATTTGATTGAAATCGGTCAAGTAGTTTAGGAGTCTATAGCGGACAAACAACGTGACACGTAATTTATATATAATAAGATAAGAAGAAGAAAATTAAAAGTTTATTATGATAAACAAGGAAGAACCTAATTTATTTGAAGCACTTCGAGAAAAGGAATTTTTCAAAATTTTATTTATTGTGTTCATTTTGTGAAATATATTCTCGTGTAAAATATACACGTTGATGAATATAATGAAATGATTATCTAATGAAAAATTATAATTTTGTAGTTTCTGTCTTTCAGCCACTTGCGCGTCTGTGTCCGAGTGATTTCGCTACCTATAGGTATAACCGAGGTGACAGGGGAAGCGGGAGCCTCTCCCGCTTCCCCTGTCACCTCTCCGCGCACTCCCGGGTGCGACAGTGCGACTATATAAGGCTATACGCATTCCAGCGAGGTGCACAGATATTGTGACCGGGTTGTAAATATCTTTCCAACCCTTAAACCGATATTTCTCAAATTAGAACTGAAACAATTCATTAAAATAAACTACTCAGCGGCAAAATTTCATTAATATTGGATTAATTATACTCGAGTTATCGTCAGACAAATACATAAACATACAAATGCTAATTTGTTCCCATAGAGTCGTCACAAAATAAGATGCCCGTTTTGACGTTTGTCATTGCGACGTAACTAGTGATGTCACCATACGACTCGGTACTCGATACTCACGATAAATCAATTCAAGTTTGTATGAGTATTTGATCGATTTGATTTTGTATTGTAAAGTACATTGGATTAAGGTTACGATTCGAAATTTTAACTTAAACTTGAATATTATAGGTAAATTGAAATGATACGATATGGTGCGAGAGGTCAATTTGTCTTTAATTTAATATTTTTAGTTATAATGACATTCATTCAAAGAAAAAAACGAAAGTGATTGAATCTTCATTCAATAATTTTCTTCGGATGATGAGCCAAAATCGTCAGTTGAGCTATCGTCAATTCAATAATTAATTGGTTACGAGTTACAACACTAATATTTGAAAAAAAGGAGACTGAGAACGTAACTGTTATTGAGAGTTTCGTTATAATTTGACATTATATGCTACCATAAAGTATGCGCGAAAAGCGTTCCAAGTTACATTCTACGGTCTTTCTCAAGTGTCAAAACGGGCCTCTTATTTTGTGACGACTATAGTCTCAGACCTCACTTCGCTTGGTCAATTCAATCTTTGCGTTTAACTTTTGTGTGAACAAACGTGTATTTTATTTCGATTTTATAGTTTTTATTTATGTGAATATAAACATTTCAAATACAATGCTGTTTTTTATGTCTTTATCAAATAATAAGTAATATGTGGTCAAGAAGGCATGTTTTTGTTGTAGAAATTATTATTTACGCGAATTTGTTGGTGAACTCGGACGCTGTTAGTAAGTCTACCTACTTGTAAAGATTTTATATTTTGCACTATTATTACTAGTAGTTTGCGGCGTACTGAACCTCGCGGTCCCTATATCAAAGCAACCGTTCAACGAATTTGGTTCATATTTAAACTGACAAATTACCTATATTCATAGAATGAAATACTTACGTGTAAAATTGGAGTCGAAAATTTTCATTGGCAAATTCTTACAAAGAAATACATCTAATCTCGTGTCACAATGTTTGTCCTCAATGGACTCCTAAACCACTTAACCGATTATAATAAAATTCGCACACCATGTGCAGTTCGATCCAACTTGAGAGATAGGATAGTTTAAATCTCAAATTATAGTCGCAATTTTCATTTATTGCAAATTATATAACTGATAATTTTTACTATAAATTGACAAGTTAGCATCAACATACTACGGTTGCTATAGTTACGCAATGGCTTTTGACAGGACAACGTCTGTCGAGTCAGCTAGTAATTATGTATAATAAGTCAATTTAAATTTATGTCTTTGCACTGCTAAGTTCAATTATTTTTAACTTTTTAAATTTTTACCAAATTAAAATCTGTTTAGGTAAATCGGTTGAAAACACTACTGATGGTGCTGCTGTAGATCAAGTTGACACACAAAGCTCTGCTGGTAACACAACTTCAGAACAAACTGATAATCAAACCTCTGGTGATGAAACATCTTCAAACCAAGATGATAAACAAGATAATGCTAATAGCGCTGCAATAGATCAAGTCGATAAACCAAACTCAACGTTAGTGGTATTGATTTCTTCTGATAAACAAAAAAGTGCTGATGATGAAGCTACGGGACAAAATGATGAACAAAACTCTACTAATGTTGCTGCAGTCGAACAAGCTGATAAACAGAAGCCTGCTAGCGATGAAGATGCAGATCAAACTGGTAAAGAATATAGTATTAATATAATATACAATGTTAAAATAAAAGGCTATAAAACCCAAAAATACTTTAAAGTATCCACTAGATCAGTAAGAAGACAGTATGTGACGAACGTTGTTAAATAAACTTTAATATTTTTTAATTTTAGGTAGCACTGAGGAGTACTCTGATGATCCGTATCATCCATTTGGCGACGACGAAGTTCCAGTGATGATTAGAAGAAAAAAAAAAAGAATATCCAACCAGCCACCAGCTCTAAATTTCTTGCGAAATGGATTTCACGGGTACCCTCAATATGGCAATTTGAATTTTGGAAGATCAAACGGTGAAGGCTATAAGAGAGCTTTCAATTATTATCAACCAATTGAAGCTGGACCTAATCAGTATGAGCCAAATCCTCCTAATGGGAATTATCCAGGGGGTCTCCCGGGAAGAAACTTTCAAGGTCAGCCTGGTTTTCCACCACAAGGCAATCCTGGGCCTTATTATTCTCCTGGATTTAATCCGAGGGCAGGGAATTATTTCCCTATGAGAATGCCTCAGAGTAATGGGCAGAGCATCCAAGGGTATAATGGTGCTGGATTTTTGCAGAACGGTGCAGGGGTAATGGGGAATATACCAGCTAATCTAAAGCAATCCAATTTTTACTCATATCAACCTAAACAAGTCAATAATTTCCCTGGGTTTGGGCAGAGAAATCCCGGATTCAGTAATCCAAGTAATTACCCTGGGTTCAAAGCAAACGCTGCAAATATGAAAGAAAACATAGCACACAATCCTGCAAACGATCCGAAACAACAAATAGCATACGAAAATGGTGAAAAACAAGAAGAAGCGGTAAACGAAGAAGAATTAATAAAAGAGTTTCAAGCACTTTTACATAAAAACATGGTTCCGAATATGAATGGTCGTATAACTGCTGTAAACAATCCAAATGCCGCTGGTAGCTACGGCGTCAATACTAAATCAAACTCAGGTTTTGGACAACCATTACAACAGCGTCATCCTTATTATGCGACATTGAGACAACAGCCACCGCAAAATCAATTCCTACCTCAAAATATAAAGTCACCTAATCTTGCAAATCAGCAACCTTTCTTTCAAAATCCAGCAGCACAAAATCAATATCTATTCCAACAAAATCAGAATCTGCCACAAAACCAAAATCTGTATCAACAGGGTCAAAATATTAACTCACAAAATCAAGCCCAAAGATTTCCTCCTCAAAATATGAACTTCTACCAACAAGGTGTACAATATCCACAATTTCAGCCACACCCATCAAACAACATGCAAAAAACATTAGAACTAGTCCAACAAAACCCTAACTTATTCCTTCCAATAGATAGAGAGGATCAGAAGCTAGTTCCTCCAGATATAGAATCAGAGTTTCATGCCACAGACGTAAGACCACAGGAACACAATCCAGGCCATGAACATGTAGAACCACAAGAAGAAAGTCCAGCAGACGTACCACAGGAACACAATCCAGGCCATGAACATGTAGAACCACAAGAAGTGACTCCAACTTCTCCAAACGTAGTAACACAAGAGCAGGGCCAGGGTCCATTTCCTCCAAACACAAAAACACAAGATCAAAACCAATTTCCTCCAAACGCAGAAACACAAGATCAGAACCAATTTCCTCCAAACGCAGTAACGACGGACCAGAATCCAGGCCCTCTAAACGTAGAAAAACAAGACCAGAATCAATTTCCTCCAGACGCAGAAACACAAGATCAAAACCAATTTCCTCAAAACCTGGAAACACCAGATCAGAACGAATCTCCTTCAAACACAGTAACACAAGATCAGAATCCAGCTCCTGAATCCTTAGAACCACAGCTTCAAACTCCAACTCCTCAACTGTTAGAACCAGATCTTCAAAGTCCAACCCCTCAAACCTTAGAACCACAAATCCAGAATCCAGCCTCTCCAAACACAGAAGCACAGCAAGTAACTCCAACTTCCCAAAATCCAGTCGAACCAGTAACTCAACAAGCCAACAATAACGACAACAACACAACAAATCACGCAACAGAAGCGGTTGACCTTGACTATGGTGCTATACCAGGCTGGCTCGACCAGGACTTTATGCCACAGCCACAGACAACAAGCACCGAGCCTGAAGTTGAAACCACAGAACGTACGTATCAACAAGTTTTTTAATCCCCAGCCATTAAGATTTTGGGCCCAAGTCAAAATATATGTCTTTATCATTGCAATGTTTTAGACAAAGACGTCAATAGTTTAGAAAATTTAGATCTGTCATTATTTTTTTTTATGAAATTGAGTGAAGAGACGAGCAAATCGCTCGCCTGATGTTAAACGTCACGTTTTCCCATAATAGGTCTTCACCACCCAGAATTTTGAACTCGTAGATTTCAAGACCCTGCGCGGCTCAGCACTGCGCTCGACACCCTGAGACATAAGTTGTTTTCTCCCATTTGCCCTGTAATTTCACTGGAAACAATGCCCTTCCAACCGGAACACAGTAATGTTTGCGCATTACTGCTTGGCGGTGGAATAACTGGCAAAGGTGTGGTACTTCCCCAGGCGGGCTATACAAAAGAGCCCTACCACTACAAAAACGCCTTCAAACTTTTGCTCATTATAATAAACTCAATGCCTCCAGCCCCCAACGCAAAAGACCGGTTCTAAGTTTGACTGCTATGTGTGAGTCTATGTATCTGTGGCGTCGTAGCTCCTAAACGGATGAACTGATTTGGATGCAGTTTTTTTATTTGAAAACAGGTTTTCTTGCGGTGGTTCCTAGATATGTTTTATCAAAATCGGTTTAGCTGTTTTAACGCTATAGGTTTTTTAATATTTAATTTAATCTAAAAAATCTGTCCGTCTAATGGGATGGTAGTTCTTAAGGATGGAGTGTGATGAGGACCGCACGGAAGAACAGATATTTATGTTTTATTACAAGCTTTAAACTTAGAAAAAAAAACACTAATTTTATTGAATCAGGCGTGGTGGAATACGGCCTGATCACCCTTCGAGGGTATACCTGTGTCCCAGCAGTGGGAGGATTAAAGGTTGAGAATGATGATGAGGCGTTACTTCGCGAAAGTTCATCGTCAACTCAACGACAAAATTAAAAACAGTTTGTTAAATAAAAGCTTGTAATAAAACATTTGGACCACTTCCCGATGTCCGTTTGAGCTGAAATTCGGTATACCTGTGTAACTCCGATGACAATGCAATAAAAGCTTGCTTGCTTATTGAAAGTACCTTGTTCTTTCCAGCACCGGAGCCTGAGAGAGAGCTCTGGAGTTTCGAAGAAGCTAAAAAGAGGATGGCCGAGTTACAAATGGGCTACTTCACGGTTTTCGTTTACGATTTCTTCAACATTTTCTCGACGAAGTCACTGGAAAGCATGATAGCGCTCACCAATGCAGGTCAAAAAATAATCGCAGAGTACGTTTTTAAGACGAACTAGCTGACCCTTGCCCACTTCGTTAGGCATAATGTTAATTAAACCCGAAGCCATCGCGCGCCGTCCGGACCGTTTTTTCTCCGATTCACTTTGCAAAACGGACTACCACGTAAAAGCCTTTTTATTTTTCGGTTTTTTATACAACCTATGACACTCAGCAATAATGTGGCTTTCTATTGGTGAAAGAATTTTTTTTTTTTTTTTCGGTTCAGTAGATCCCGAGATTACCCCTTACAATTTAACAAATATACAAACACACAAACTTTACTTCTTTATAATATTACTAGCTGACTCAACAGACGTTGTCTCCTGTCAAAAGCCATTGCGTAACTATAGCAACCGTAGTATGTTGATGCTAACTTGTCAATTTATAGTAAAAATTATCAGTATATATATAATTTGCAATAAATTAAAATTGCGACTATAATTTGAGATTTAACTATCCTATCTCTCAAGTTGGATCGAACTGCACATGGTGTGCGAATTTTATTATAATCGGTTAAGTGGTTTAGGAGTCCATTGAGGACAAACATTGAGACACGAGATTTATATATATTAAGATTAAGATTAAGACGAATAACGACTCCACATAATCCAATACACCTAATCCGTTATCAAAATTTAATATGTCAATCCTACTAATATTATAAACGCGAAAGTTTGTGAGTTTGTTTGTTGCTCTTTCACGCAAAAACGGCTGAACGAATTTACATGAAATTTGATTATCCCATAGATTAGGCTACTTTTCATCCCGGAAAACGCGGATAAAACTGCGGGGCGCAGCTAGTTTTAAAAATATTTAAAAAAAACAAGCTTTTATTGCATTGTCATCGAAGTTACACAGGTATACCATATTTCAGCTCAAACGGAGGTCGGGAAGTGGTTCAAAATTGAGGTGCAAGATTCCACCAAAAAAAAAAATGCAAATTTTGTCACATTTCCCGATGTCCGATTGAGCTGAAATTTGGTATACCTGTGTAACTCCGATGACAATGCGATAAAAGCTTGTTATTAATATTATTCATTTTTACCTGTTCCTAGTCTCCACAAGACTGGTGTTTTATACAAAGCACCAGCGCTCCTGCCGGCCATGCAGTATGGAATCGATACATTGTCTAAGTATGAACACGAAAATATTACTGGTACGCATTCATTTTGAAATGTAACATAGTTTAAACACATTTCACCCCGAACTAAAACAGATAAAAGCTGCTTAAACTAATTACAGATAATTCACACGTGTTTCATATTTTTTTTTAAATCAACCTCGGTTGGGGTAAAATGGGATAATAAGATGATATGTGTGAAAAATAATTGCCGTGGGTTATATACGCTATGCGGGAGAAGCCGTGGGCATAAGCTTGTGTCATAAAAAAACGTCGATAAAGTATTTAATCGAATAAGAGTTATATTTCAGATTAACGTTGCAACTGTATTCCAAAATATGATTTCAGCCAAAGCAGAAGAAGCGGCGCGTTTGACTGCAAATAGAAAAGAAGAACTCAAAAAAGACCTAAATGCTATTTTCGATAGAGTAGACGAAGCGTTAACTGTTGGAGAAGGGGACCATCTATTGAAAACCTTAGAAAGGTTTGATAACCACACCGACGGTGAAGAAAACGAAGTTGTTAAAGCTATGTTGATAGCATTACTTTCACCTCTTTTGAGAGGGACCACGAATGAAAAGGGAAGTATTGCAGAAATGATAAACAAAGCAATAATAGAGAGAAACTTGCTGCCTCAAATGAGGAGATTAAATAACCAAAACAAAAGCGTAAGAAAAGAAAAGAAGAAACTTGATAGAGAGACAAATCGTAAAAGTTTGAAATATGATAAAGTATTTGATATGGTAAAGCATATCAATGATGTTATTAGGAAAGTCGAGAAAGATGAAGAGCTAAATAAGTACAGTTCAAAAACTTCTCAACACAGGAAAGAAACAAACAAAGGTGAAAGATTAGAAAGAAAAGTAAGGGATAAAAATAATTATCATAACAAGAAACTTGTGAATAAAAACTCAAAAAAACTACGTAAATTAAAGGAAATAGGAAGATCTATCCCAAAAACGAAGCATAAAAAATATGACAGACTTAAGCAAAATGAATATAATTACGAACATTCACTAAGAAATAAATATAACATCAAAGAAGATTTAAATATTAAAAACGGAAATAAATTTCAATTTGATGACATACACAAAACTGAAATAGAAAAAAAGGAAAACGAAATAGTAGTCCCTGAAAAAACTCATCATAAAAACCACGCAAATACAGAAAAAGATGACGATAGTTTTGATAGAGAAATACGTAATATCAAATTAGAATCCAAAGAAATAAATCGCAGGAAATTCCAAATAGATATAAGAAAAAAACTTAAAGAGAAACCCAAATACGTAGTTCCTATTGCTAGTCGAAGAAATTTCAACAACGCAAAAGATACAAGTCATACAGACAAGAAAAAACTTGAAAATAATAAATTTAAAAGTATTCTTAAGAATTTTATAAGTAAAACTAGCTTTAATAATGAAGAAGATAAATTTAAAGATAAACTAGCAAATGCAGTCAGACACTTTGTTTTTAAAAATTATAGAAGAACAGATAGTAAAGTGAAGATCAGAGAAAAACATAATGAAATTTCTAGCTACAGTGACGAAGAGGAGGAATTTAAGAAAAATATATATAAAGCTTTTGGTTTTGACACAGATCTAAAAATATAAGTCTTATTATAAAACTATTTTCCATACATGTCTTTTGTTTTACTTAATGTGCACGAGCATGCGTTGTGGCGTTCTCTAGGAAAGGCTCATGTCCAGCAGTAGACAAACACATGATAGGCTGATGATGTTGATGATGGTAATGTTTAAATATCTGTTCTAGGTCTGGGTGTTAGTTGTTCTTGTCTTTGTATGTGTTCTATGGCATCCCGACACCGGGTATCCTAGTGGGGAGCTATGAGTGTGAAACGTTCATTTTTTTATTACTTAGGTACTAGCTGATGCTAGGAACTTGGACCCAGTGCTGCTCGGGCTTCGGCCTCGCAGATTGGCCCATTAAAATATTATTTGGAAGAAACATTTGGTAACTCAATTCTAAACACTTACTTACTTACACAAGGTACTTGGTACTTTCGAATACATAAGCTAAATTGGTCATGAGGTTAGATAGATAGAGTAACTCTTTATGTTTAAGGTTGTCGAGATAAAAGGTTCTGATTGTTGCAAAAATTTTGTACTCGTGAGATCTACTATTTTATTTTATGGCATTAAGTTTTCGTATTTGAGTAAAAATTTAAATCTTTGCAGTATTTTTTTACAGCGATATAAAATGTTTCAATGCCATGATTTCGTACGTAAATTTTTGTTAAAATAATATGCTGTTAAGAAGGCATCATTTTTCTTTAGAAATTATTGTTTTATTTAAGTTTTGCGACATTGGATGCGTGAGTAAGTTTTTTATTTTATACCATTTCACATAATTACTTACTTCTGCTACGATTGACTGGCACTTTCAGCCAGCCAAACCTACCTTATTTTGAACCATTTACTTACTCTCTCCTGATGATGCAGATCCAGTGGCTGCAGATCAACCAGCTGCCATTCAAGAACATCCTTTTGAGAGAGGTACTTATGTTACAATTACAATACACATCAAATGTAGTTATGGAAACTCTAAAACTTACCTCAAACTCATCTTTTGCTAAGTTCTATTTGTTTAAGTTCAAAGTATGAAACTAGATGGCGCTTTTCATATAGCTCCTCTTTCGTCTTTTCTTTCCCATCATCAGAACGCCACGAGTTGTATACGACCATGTGTAAACAACCTTCAAAATAAATTTCAGTCAAATCGATTGATCTGTTTTAGCGTGAAAAATAACAAACATTTTGGTTTGAAAGATGATTTGATTGACTGTCTGTGTGTTGGTTTTTTTGTGCTGTTGTGTGTTCTTGATTGATTGTGTGTGCTTTGAATTAAGAAACCTGTTCAGCTGTTTGAAACTACCAGTCTATAGATGATTTGCTTAATTTAAATTTAATTTTATAGATTACAGTAACACCTTGGATCATTACCAATTGGACAACTCTGAAATAGCCAACATAATAAGAAGAAAGCGTGACTTTAATCAACAACACAATTATGCAAGTAACAACGTACCACCGCCTCTTAATTTCCAACCAAATAATGAATATAATGTTTACACGTCTCCATCTATATCAAACCAGAACACGCCATATGTTCCTGATTATGGCAATTATGGTAGAATAAATGATGGCTATCCCAAAACCTTTAACAATTATGGACAAGACGCAGTTGGACCCAATCAGTACATTCCAAACATCCCAAACTATCCAGACAGAAATTATCCAGAAGGTCTTGGTAATGAAGACTTTCAAGGCCAACCTGGACCACCACAAAGCAATCCTGGACCATTCGTTGGACAAGGGAATTTCAACTCTATCATAACGCCGCAAGGTATTACAGAACAGAGAATCAAGGAACCCAATAGCGCTGGACCAGGACAAGAAAATTTCAACTCTATGAGAATGCCTCAAGGTATTAAACAGAAAATCAACGAGCCTAATAGTGCTGGAGTACCAGCAAATATATATCCAGAACATAATACCGCTTTTTACCCAAATCAACCTAAACAAGTCAATGAATTCCCTGGAATTGGACAAAGCGGAACTCAATTAAATAATCCTAATAAATACTCCGGTTTTGAAGCAACTGCTGCAAATGCCTCATCTACAGACCCACTTCTTTTATTCGAACAAAGAATGCATGCGGTTGAAAAACTGAAAAAACTATATGAACTAAAGAAATTTCTTTCAACTGACAGTGCTAACGTATCATATACCTTTGTCGGAAATAATAAAACAATCGGCGCAAGAGAGTCTGTAAGTCTAGATCAAATAAAGAAAGAGTTTGGGGTTCTTGAAAGGCAACATATGAATCAAAAGGCAAAAGGCCCAGAGATAAATAGGAACAGTGCTAATAGTCCAATGGTTCCTGATAGATTTGCTTACCGCGTTGGTAATACTGATCAAAGCTTAGCTTTTCCACCACAAGCTCAAACAGCTTTTCCATACCATCCAGCATTACAAAATGAGTTTCAAAATCAAAACCCGTACTATCAAAATCCCACACAAAATCAATATTTCTACCAACAACCGCAAAATTTCCCACAAACACTAAACTCGAATTCGTATCAACAACCTTATCCAATGCAACAAGTCAACCCGTACCAACAAAACCAAGATATCTTCTCACAAATGCAACCTCAAAGATTTGGTCCTCAATATGTTTCGAATCAGCAAAATGAAGGTCTAAATACTCAAATTCTTCGCCAAAATTATTTCAACTCTCAGTACGAATCACAGCCAGTTCCTCGAAACTTTGAAACACAGAACCAGTATCCAGTTTTACCGAACGCAGTAGTACAGGATACGAATATACGTAAGTATAGAACCACTTTTATTTTTGACCAAGCGAAGTGAATCCAAATCGGCTTTTGTATGTATGTAATGTATAAGTATTTGTCCGGCGCGCGGCGATAACTTAAGTACGGTTAATCCAATCTTCATGAAATTTTACAGGCATTCCCAATTTTCCATATAATTTAAAGTTCGAAAATGAGTAAAGGTCTTATAGAGATATATAGGAATCACGAGCTTCAGTACAAAACAGCGGTAATGCAAAATGGTGACGACGATAGCAATCAAAAGTAGCCTTTGTCCTTGTATGCAAAAATTCATGATGATCGGTTGAGTAGTTCAGGCGCGAAAGCGTGAGAAACACTATTTCGCATTTATGATACTATTCAAGGTATTCTATTTTAGATAATTCTCTTTCAGCTCCATCACAGCCAGAAAGGACCTGGCGCCTCCAAGACGGCAAACAGACGATGGAAAAACTAAAAATGGGCTACTTTACGGCCTTTCTTCACGAGCTGTTCTTCATCCTCAGTCGTAAACTGCCTGATGATACGCGGGACCTCATACATAGTAGTACTTTTATCTTCGATAAGTAAGTGTTCCTTCAAAGAATAACATTCAAAAATATAACAAGCTCAATCGGACATCAGGAACTGGGTCAAAATTCAATTACAAGTTTTAACCAGAACTGACAGGAATGCTAATACCGCAAGATAATAAAATATTATTACACGAGCACTTTCAGAAAGAGTCAAAAGTTCAAGACCACGTAAATATCACGCATTTTGTTCACAGGTTGCTGGAGTCAGGCAAGCTCTCAGACATGGGTAAACCAGCAACGACAGCATTTCAAAACGGCTTACTGGCTTTGAGTGGCTATACATCGGAACGACTCAAATGTGAGCGACTTACCAAACGTTCTATAACCACTCACACATCTAATACTGACGTCACTGCACGTCTCAGGTCTGAGTCTGGTTCACCATAAATATGAGGATGGTTTTATAAATACCGAAATCTATTGGTTTTATTAGTACCTTAGCTTGTATCATTGCTAACACTCTGAGACGATCAGTTCAAAGCTAAATCGCTAGATGACGCTATTTACCAAGAACCACAACCACGCACAGCACTTACATGGTAAAGTTACTGAGGTATCCACGGACGTAAGACGCCATTCTTTTAGGATGATGAAGTGATGATTAGTTTCATTTCAGCTCAAGCGCAAGCAGCCGCTCTTATGATGAAAAACAGACAATTAGTGCTCCCAGCAGATGTCAATTCTATATTCACTCTAGTAGATGATGGAGGCTACAGTGTTGAAGAAGGAAACCAGCTTTTGAAGACTTTAGAAAGTGTAGATGCATACACTCGCAATGGCGGTGTCAACGCTATGGAGGTAGCTGGAGGTGTACTAAGCAGCGTCTTGAGACCTTATTGGAAAGCGCCTGAAGCTAACAAAGCAAATTTATTCAAAATGATAAACACTGGCTTACAGAAAAGATTTAAATTTGATGCGAGGAGATTTGATAAACAAAATGAAACAGACAATAAAGTGTATTACACCAAAATAAATAAGCAAAACGGATCCATTTACGACAATCCTTTAAGAAATAAAAACAGCAGTCACGAAGATTTGATAAGAAGAAAGAAAGCAAGAAAAATAAGTGGAAGAATACCCAATGAAGTAAAATATAATGTTACACACAAAACTGCAAAAGGGATAAAGGAAAACCAAACATTTATCCCTGAAAGTACAACAAATCAAACAGATCAAGCCAATTTTGAAAATGAAGACGACAACTATGATAAGGAAATACGCAATATCAAAATAGAACCTGTAGAGATATATGACCAAAAAACTAAAATCGAAACAAAAAATACACTAGAAAAAAAACACAAATACTCAGGTCCAATCGCTGGCAGAAGAAAAGGCGACAATAAAGCAGATTTAAGTAATAATAATATTAAAAAACAAATAGACATTAGTATTGTAAAAAGTAATGCACATAAATTAATGACAGAATCTACTTCCAATGATGAAGAAAAGAAATTAAAAGCTAAATTAGTTGAAGCCTTTAAAAATAGTAACTTTGTTTTTAAAAAACAAAGAAGAACAGGTGGTACAGTGAAAGTTCGAGATAAAATTGATAATGTATCTAGTATCAGTGATGACGAAGAGGGTGTGTTAAAAAAGAAAATTTATAAAGCTCTTGGTTGTGGTGCTGATCTTAAAATTGATAAAAAATAAGTTTTGTAGATATTTTTTTGGTTTTCTTAAAAATCCACGAGTATTCGCGAGTCGCATCCTACTAATATAATACTTATAATATTATATTATATATAAATCTCGTGTCACAATGTTTGTCCTCAATGGACTCCTAAACCACTTAACCAATTATAATAAAATTCGCACACCATGTGCAGTTCGATCCAACTTGAGAGATAGGATAGTTTAAATCTCAAATTATAGTCGCAATTTTAATTTATTGCAAATTATATATATACTGATAATTTTTACTATAAATTGACAAGTTAGCATCAACATACTACGGTTGCTATAGTTACGCAATGGCTTTTGACAGGACAACGTCTGTCGAGTCAGCTAGTATAATATAATAAATGTGAAAGTTTGTCTGTCGCTGAAACGGCTGGACGGAATTGAATGTAAAATAGTGGCTTTTACACTGGATTAACATATTATAAGTTACTTTTAAATATGATCATTAGCGTTTTTTATCACAGTAACCTCGGACGCAGCTAAAAGTTTTATATTATTATAGTTTTTCTTTACGAATGCTCCACGTGACACGCCAAAAAGGTTTTCCAATTTCACAGTATTTTTATGCAGCCTCATAAAAAATAATGCTAGAATTTTGATGTTAGCCATAATAGTCTAATACAATGCGGTCGAGGAACATTTTTCTTTTCGAAATTATTATTTGCTTACTCGTAAATCTGTTTGCAGATTCAAAAAGTTCAAGTGAGTTTTATTCTCTCTTAGTAAAACCTCACAATTTCCAACGAATAAATAAATAAATAATAGCTTCTATCATCTATAGGTATATTAAACCAGAACATGGAAGACCTCTCTGAATATAGTCACTATGAAAAAATAAATGGTGGTTATGACAGATCTTTAAATAATCATGGAGAAGATGGAACTGACCCCAATCAGCCCAACCCAAACAATGAGTCAAATAACCCAGAACTACTTGATAATAAATACTTTCAAAGTCATCTAAGTCCGCGACCAAAAAACAATCAAAGAATATTTCATTCTGGTTATTTTAATCCTAAAAAAGGTTATCATAATCCTATGAGAAAGCCTCAAGGTGGTGGACAGAATATTTACGACGGTGACGGTTATATTGCTATTAATATTAACCCAGGTTTTTCCCAACAAGTGCAAAAGCAGTTTTCAAACTATATGGCACTAAGACAACACAATCAACGACGGAATCAAAACCTGGCTCAATATACAAACCCGCCTAAGCTTGGAGATCAAAAAGAAGATCAGAATCTTTACTCTCAAAATCCGATGACTCAAAATCAAAATCTTTACCAACAGACTCGAAATTTAAATCAAATTCAAGTTACGAATTCACTTAAACCATTAAATCAATACTCTTATTATCGTATGCCACAAAATCAGAATTTGCATCATCTCAATCAGAATATTATCTCAAAGGAACGAAATCGAGAACAAAGCCACGGCTACGATTTTCAACATTATTATAACCCTCAAAAAATACTAAATCAAAATTCCAACTCGCAATTTTTACTTCCTCAGAAGAAGAGCCTTCGAATTCAACAACCGTCATACCTATTGAATCAAATGCATCAAATTCCAAATACAGTTCCATCGCAAAAGTCAGTAGAACGAAATCAGAATGCAAAGTTCCAGCAGGTGCAGCATTATCCAGGTCCTCAGAACTCCGGAATATGGAATCAAAATCCATCCTTTCAAGGCACAGATCAAAACAAAAAACCAGTTTTTCAAAATGCAAATCCGTCATATCAAATTGTAGCTCAAAACACATATGAAAGAAACAAAGATACACAAAACCAAAGTCTAAATCTTCATAACCCAACTGTAACAGACAATGACAATCCAAACAGTCAAGATAAAACTGAGCACATGGAAAGTCCTATAAGTGAAATTATTACAGAAAATAAGAATGCCAACCCCGAGGTAACTCCAGCAAGGCCTAATGCTGAAGCTGAGCATTTTATCTACGACGACATACCAGGCTGGTATGAACAGATCCTACCACCTCTAGTTGTGGTTACGAAACATCCTGGTTCTCTAGACGTTGCTAATACTACGATTGATCCAATCGAATGTAAGTAACATAAAAGCCCTGCTTAAAATTCTCCGTCTTGTCGCTGACATTTCACGACAGCGAGAAGTTGTGACGGCACTTAAAGTATATTATTTCACTGAGCGAAGTGTGGTCTGATTTCTAAAGAACTCATTGGCAATGTGGTGTCAATAATGATCATTGAAAAGTTACAATGGGAGTTGCGTTTGTCAGAGACCGCAATTTTATTTTTTTAGATATCAAGGAGGGGTAAGTGTAAAGTTAAATTCAGGGGTTGTAACTCTTGGCTAACGGTCGCCATCTGGAAAATGGTTTTTTTTTTTCAATTAATTTCAACCGCAAATTGTTGTTTTGTCATGCAGTGCTGTCAACCCGTAACTGGAACCTCCAAAACGCCTACCAAACTATGATCAGGCACCGCATGGGCTACCTGACGAGCTACCTGTTCCAGCTGCTTCTCATCATCAGTGAGAAGTCACCGGAGGACACGCTGCCGATTATTAGAGGGGTTAAAGATGTCGTTGGAAGGTAAATTGGCCGGTATTTCTATTATTTAATTAATTGATTGATTGATTGACATTTAAAATTTCGTGAAAATAAATTGAGTCGTCACGAAGACAAATGGTATATTTACGCACGTATATGTATACTTTTGCATTTATGATTTTTCCTACAAAACAAAACCTGAAATCGCAAAGAAAAAACAGGTGTTAAATAGAAAAATTACAACGACACTCGACAAAATGTATGGAACAGATATTTTTCTGCTATTTTAGGGTTAGTTATTTAAATTAATTGTTTTCACAGGATGGTGAAATCTGGCAGACTTTACGAGATGGGTGAGCCGTCGCAGCAAATGCTTCGGACTGGAGTCGAAGCCATGGCGAACTGGTCTTCAGAAGAAGTTCAATGTAAATCCCCTCCTTCCCCCTTTATGGGGGTCACAAAGCCATTATAACAAGCAGCAGGCTTGTTCAATCTGTCACCCCAAGCCTTTTGACCAAAGGGTAAAAAATGGGAAAATGTTTCATCTAGACACCCCTTAAAGGGTTTTTTACTAAATTTTACCCCAAATTGACATAAACTAGTAGTTCGCCTAATGTGCCAGCAAAACTTATACAGTTACTAAAATAGTATAATTATTAAAAAAATGGTTAATAGACAGGGCTATACAGAGAGATTATGATTTCAGCTCAAGCGAAACTAGGCACGTTTATGATTGCAAACAAGGAAATATTCCTCACAGACTATCTAGATATTATCAAGGCTATAGATAGTGGCTATGATATAGATCACGCAGATCAGCTCTTCGAAACTTTAGAAGAAGTTGACACCTACAAAGAAACCGAAGACAACGACGCTGGAACTATAGCTGAACATATTGTCAAAGCTCTCCTAAACCCTTACTGGAAAACCTTCTACAAATCTGGTAGAGATCGTTTGTTTAAATCGATCAATGATAAATTACTTCAATATTTCCAATCCAACGAAACGCTACTCAAGAAAGTAGATATTAAAGATAATAAAATGGAACAAGCTACATCAAATACAAAAGATAGGAGTATGGAAGAATTCAGAGATATATTTGGTACGACGAAGAATGCCAGCGATGTTATTAAAAGAGTTAGAAATGAAGACGAATTGGTTACAAATAGTTTTAAAGACGATTTTACTAAAAAAGTCACAAGTGAAGACAAGGTTACAAATGATTTTAAAGATGATGTTATCAAAAGAGTAAGAACCGAAAGCAAGAAGCTTAGAAATAGTTTAAAAGATGATGCTATCCAAAGAGTTAGAAGTGAATATAAGAAGGATCCATATAGTTTTAAAGATCATGTAATTCAAAAAGTTAGAACCGAAAAGGAGAAGGTTACAAATAGTTTCGAAGGCAGAAAGCTTCAACATAGGTTAGAAAGAGATGTGAGATTGGAAAGGAAAGATTTTGGAAACAACGAATTAAAGAAACAGAAAGTATTTCATAAACGAGGACAGAATCATCGTTTAGAGGTAATAAGAAATCGTGTAGTTGGTAACGAGGATAGAAATTTAAATATGCATCAACCTTTTAAGACAGTAGACAATAATCTCAAATATAAAGATAACTAATTATAAAAAAGAGAAAAAATGAAGAAAGAGAAAAAGAAAGAAATAGAACTGAAAGTACTAAAATTACGCGTAAAGATCTTGAAATAAATGCGCTTCAGATACAAAAAATTGTGAGTTTACTTTGTTCATAAATATTTACTCGTATTGGTTTGAAAAAAATCTTAGAAAACAAAGCAAATGAAACTGATCCTAAATGAAACCGAAAAGGGCTCTTAGTACTAATCGCTATGAACAACTTTTACTATGGGACCAACTCGCAATTCGCGAAACAAAATCAGCTGTTCCATTGAATAAATAATAGTTAAAAAAAACTAAAAAAACACGCTTTTTATAAAAAATCGAACAAAAAAAATAGAAAATAAAATTTTATAAATTTAAATTAAGAATAGGGTTGAAAATTTCAATAAATATAAATTAATAATAGTGTAAATAAATAAATATATGTATTTTATTTTTAAAAAGCGTGGGGTGCATGGGTCAATAGATATTATATATTTTGTAGATACATTTTGTATTGACAGACATGAGTAGAGTGATTAGCATTTTGATAATATCTTAGAAAGCACCCCACGCTTTTTTAAAAATAAAATACATATATTTATTTATTTACACTATTATTAATTTATATTTATTGAAATTTTCAACCCTATTCTTAATTTAAATTTATAAAATTTTATTTTCTATTTTTTTTGTTCGATTTTTTATAAAAAGCGTGTTTTTTTAGTTTTTTTTAACTATTATTTATTTTTCGCTTTTTAGTTCGATTTGCTAACTATTAACCATTATTAATATGTACAAATGTGTTGGTGTTATCCGATTTTGGCCGTCTGCTCAAGCAAATTAAAAATAAAATTGATGCGTAACAAAAAATATTGAGCAAAAAGATTTGTAGCCGCGTGGTTTCGATCCTCAGACCTCATAAAATAAAATTGATGCGTAACAAAAAAATATTGAGCAAAAAGATTTCTAGCGCGTGGTTTCGATCCAGGGACCTCTGGGTTATGAGCCCAGCACGCTTCCACTGCGCCACTCTGTTCTCTGACACGAATGACGAAATTACCATTTGTAAGTTAAACGGTATTAAAAGTTAAAGAAACTTTATAGAAAAAGCGTGTTAAACAAATTAATAGTTAAAAAAACTAAAAAACACGATTTGTTTAGTGTATTGTCATCGGTCCTCGATATATCTACAAAGTTTGAAAGAAATCTGACCGTTAAAAGTGGGTCAAAAACGCGCTCAAAGGAGTCGGTTACATACAAACATACAAACATACAAACATACAAACATACAAACATACAAACATACAAACATACAAACATACAGGTGAAGCTAATAAAAGCGTGTTAAAAATGTCAATGACACTTGACGAAATGTATGGAACAGCTGTTTTTTTTTGCGATATCTAGGTTAGTCCCATAGTAAAAATTGTTCATAATGACTAGGAGTTCTTTTCGGCTTAGTATACACTCTTTATGAATAACACTGACGACAGTTAGATACCTATGACAAACAAATACGCAAAACTGAATAGGAAAATTTTGCATTAAATCTAAAGGGGAAGTCCAAAAACACTGAGAGAAGGAAGGCAAAGAATATTAAATATATTGTCGGGAAAAAGTATGTGGTAATGTTAAGAGGATTACAAAAGTGGTGACCGAAGGGTCCTATTTAGTTAATAATGAAGAAAATGAATCCAAAGTCATATTTTCAGATGCTATGAGAGATAATGACTTTAGTTTAATGATTGATCAAGATCAGATAACCCAGATGAGCTAGAGAGAATACAGGGTTATTTATAAAGGTATGTTAAGCCGAAAAGGGCTCATAGTACTCATCATTATGAACAACTTTTACTATGGGACCAACCCGGAATTCGCGAAGAAAAATCAGCTGTTCCATAGAAAAATGTCAATGCCTTTGTCTTTGTCTTTTGTGCCTTTTGTGTGCTTTTTTTCGGCTTAGCATGGGTATGCTGTTATACTCGCCTTCGCTTTGCTCGGTCAATTCGATATCTTAATTTAATTTTAAACTAAACCTACCTGAAAACATGCATTTATAGTACAAAGGCACTTGTTAATTTCCTCAATGTCTAATGTATTAGTTATTTGTATTATTATTGAGCCTATAGGCATAATTATGCATATTTCATAAATGTACAGGATGTCCAGAAAATTTATGTTAGGGAAAGAGTATATATATGTATAGTATACTAGGTTATAAGGAAAGAGTATGCTGAGCCGGAAAGGGCTCATAGTACTCATCATTACGAATATCTTTTACTATGAGACCAACAAAAAAATATACGCTACATTTTGTCGAGTGCCATTGACATTGAACAGATTTTTTGCGAATTCCGGGTTGGTCCCATAGGAAAAGTGGTTCATAATTATCAGTAAGTACTATGAGTTCTTTTCGGCTTAACGTACTCTTTCCTTATAACCTTGTAGATAGTACAAAATATTCATAATTAAATATTTTTTTATGCCGTGGAGTGACGAGACGAGCAACTGATGTTAAACGTCACGTTTGCCCATAACAGGTCTGCGCCACCCAGAATTTTTGTTACTGTTTTGAAACTACTGCATACACTTATAGAAGATTTTACTGCAAAAAACTTTCGAAAAGAAAAGAGATCGGTTGCAACTACTAAAAGACGACTTAATAATACAGTCACAAATGCAGCTGATAAACCAGGAGATCACAGTTGGTTATTTTTTAGAAAAGTTAAGATAAAAATTAAAATAAGTTTAAAGAGTTTTTTTTAAGTTTTGTTCATTAAGTTCATTGTTGAGAAAAAAAAAATATTTTGCTTCACGTTTTTATGCTGGCCTTTTTATTTTCGGCTTATTCCTGTTTTGAATCCCCCCCCCCCCCCTTAGGCGGAAAAACTTTAATAATAAAATAAAATAATTTAATAATAAATTCCACTTTTCTGTTCATTTCACAAAAATATTTGTGTTATAGCCCTTATGACCAAATCAGTGGGACCACGAGCGACTGCATTACGTTGACTGATGGTCCCACCAAACAGTGGGACCACGAGCCCATTAAATCGACACACTGTCCCACCAGTGGGTCAAATTAGTGGGACCACGAGTCATTCATCGTCGTTTGAACTCGCAGAATTCAAGCCCCTGCGCGGCACAGCACTGCGCTCATCACCCTGAGATATAAGATGTTTAATCTCCTATTTGTCCTGTTTTTATTATAACCTTTATATATAAATAATAATTTAACAATTTTACTATTACCTAACAGTTTTTTAAGTCATAAATCTTAGTCATGTGTTCTCTTCGTTTTAGAGCCTTTCTTTACAACCCTAACTTACCGCAGTTACAAAATCCTACAATTTCCGGACATTCTGTATAAAAGTATGACTTCAAACTTATATGTAATCATAAGTATGTATGTATTTACCTCCTCAGTGCTCGGATGCGTCGGTACAGTCAGTTGTATATTTCTCACAAAGTTGCGTGTTAAAAGGAAAAAACACTTGGATTGTGTAAAAAAATAGCTTATTAAAAGACAATTAAATAGAATATTTGTTGTTTTACAGACAAGGTATGTTACAAGCTTTTATTTAACTTGCAATGTATGTAACTATGTTTGTTCGGGTGGAATCTTGCAACTGAATTTTGAACCACTTCCCGATGTCCGATTGAGCTGAAATTTGGTGTACGTGTGTAACTCCGATGACAATGCAATAAAAGCTTGCTTTTTAATATTTTTAAAATCAATTCACTATTGGTTTTCTTTACTTAACTGTATGAAACTTTTGTACTATTTTTTACGGAGCGAAGTGAGTTTATCAGAGTCTAAAGAAACAAATCAGTGTTTGTTTGTTTGTATAATTGTCTGATGACAACTTGAGTACGGATAGTCAGATATTGATGAAATTTTGCAGGTAAGTAGTTCATTCTAATACAATATAAGCAAAATGGGTCGAGGTGTTGGAGAATATAGGGGTTGCCGAGGTTCAGTTCACCACGAAGTACTAGTTTATTTAAATTACCGCTCGACCGATTCTGTTCATATTCAAATTTTAGAATCGTATTGTAATGAACTATTTGCCTGCAAAATTTTATGAAAATCGGATAAACTATACAAACATACAAGCATACAAACGTCGACTTGTTCTAGACTCTGAGACCTCACTTCGCTCGGTAAACTATTTGTATGCGGTAAAAAGTAAACAAGTGAAAATAAATCAAAAACTTTTTTTCATTTCAGATGAAGTCAGGACAAGTTTTTACTACCATTTGCATCGCGTGCTGCTTCCAGGCAGCTATTGGAAACCCACAACAGCCGATAACTGTAGCCCCAAGCAACACAGACATGTCTCTAAATGTGGCCCCGGACAACATACGCACGTCTCTCAATATGGCCCCGAACAACACAGACATGTCTCCAAGTGTGACCCCGAACAACACAAGCATGTCCCCAAATGTGGCCTCCAGCGATATGTCAGACGTCGACACACTCTGGTTCCTGCTGGACACTGTCCTGTCATCATTCATGGTGGCCGAGAAGAACAATCAAGGCACCGGCACGTTGATGGCGTTTGGCTATTGTCAGGAGGGTTTCGAGTCAAAAACAATAAATGGAAAAGCAGTTTGCGTCCCAAAGCCTGACAATGATTATGACTAAGTGCATGGGTCACAGTGTTACTCGTTGTCATTTTTTTGCCACCGAGTTTACATTACTGTGACTCGTTGGGAACGTTTATGAAAAAAGAAAAAATATTAAGCATGCAGTCGAATTGAGAACCTCCTCCTTTTTTGAAGTCGGTTAAAAAGATTCCTAAAGAGTCACGCCTTCACTCGTTCAAGGGTGAGGTAATTTTGTCTTTAGCTAAGAACTAATATTTCAAACAAAAGTTACTTAGAATCATGCTTTCGCTTAAATATAATAAAGAGACTAAAGATATGACTTTGTTTAGATTAGAACTTAACGTTAAACAATTTGATGTACCTAATTATTATTTATTATTTAAAATTAGTATTAGCATTCTATGGAATTTAATTTAATTTATTTGTACGTGTTGTGTTGTAATCATGAGTGTCATGAGCCTAAAATAAACTAATTTTATTAATAAAAGAATTATACTTCTTTATTGATTATGTATCATTGTTGTGAAAGCCACAAAATCCACGATATTAAAGTCTATTTTGGTTTTTGACTGTAATACCTAGAATAGAATAGGTATAGAAGAATACATTTATTGATATAAAATGTAGTTAAACCGATATAAAAGTAGGTACTTAAACATAAAGTAGGTTTTTCGTTTAAATTATAACGTATTATGCATGTATTATTGTATATTTTAACGATGTTTACTAAATGTATATAATAATAAATTCAGTGAAATAGAATACAAATACTTTAGTACAAGTCTAACAGGAAAAATAAACAGGAAGTTGATGCATTTAAAGTTTCTGTTTATGAGCACTTTTTCAAAGGATAAGAAAAATAAAAAAACAGACTACAAAATATAGCCTCTAACCTCCAACTCTCCGGATGTAACGATGAATCAAATAAGAGCTTGCAATCCAAAACTGGATGATGAGAGTTACATACAAGCATACGTAGGTAGTGTTAGATGCTTTCTTGCTCCAACATTATTGTAGACACTAGTTATGAATTAAACACTGTTTTTACTTTAACTCGTATTGATTTACTTTAGGTCAGGTACCGATTAATTATTAGCAATGATATCGCAAAGGAGGCACGCCATCTTCGTTGATCGCGCGGGCATCGTCTCTCTCGCTCGCTTGCCAGCGGCGTAGTGTTGTACCGGCGCCGCGCGCCGTAGTGCTGTGCCGTAGCGAACCATTAATCGTAAGGAGAATCGCCTAATAGTAGGTAGGTATGTATATTCTTATAGAAACTAAGTAAAACCTTAAATATTCCCCTCTTTTATGGCGCAGTTGGACACAATAATTTACAACATTATCTTTTGAAACAAGCTTTTATTGCATTGTCATTGGAATCACATTATTAACACTTTTTAAGTATCTGTGATATTATATGTACCAACCTGATAATCTGTCTATGAGAGAACGCTGTAAAGTGAAAATAAAACGACGACTTTTTGTGACGCTAGTATTTATTTTATTATGTTTTTTAATAGAGTTTTTTCACTGTATATGGACCTCAAAATACATATGTACCTATAAGTTAACATTTTGGTTAACTATGTCCCAGCTTCAAGGTACATCAGTAATCATAATCATTGTCATCAATGCAAAGTCTCTTTCCATTGGCCCAAAATTTCTTTTTACCATAAGGACAAGGTGGTGCGATCTCAAACACACCTTGGTCATTTCGTTCATATACCATGAACGAGGCCAAAACTGTATCAAGGAGAAACCAGAGTGTATCTACGTTGGTCATATCGATAGTGTTGGAGGCAATGTTTGGAGACGCGCCGGTGAGGGCCATATTCAGAGACGCGCCAGTGTTGGTGGGGGCCACATTCAGCGACCTTGCGGAATCAATGTTAGACTTGTTGGGACTTCCAATAGCCGTATGGTAGCAGTGCAGGATGCAAAGGGCAGTCAAAACTTGCCACGGCTTCATCTGAAATAAGTCATACGCTAAGATTATTTCATGAAACAAGGTAATAATATAAAATATGGTGGATTTAACTAAATCAAAGAGGCTGATAGAAAGATCAAGCGACCAAAGAGCGAGTGTTTTAGCCAGAGAGTTAATACTGCTATCGGAGGAAGTAACATCGCCAGTCTTTGGATATTTTACTCGCAGATACTGAGTTGAGCACTGAATTTTGACTGAAATATTTATTTCATTTACGTTTATTTTGTTGAGAAATAAATTATTATTTTCTTTAACTGAAGCAGGTAACACTAGTTAGCTGTAATCCTAATATCCTACTAAATATTAGAAAGGCAAAAATTTGTAATAATTACGGATATACGAATACGTATGTTTGTTACTCTTTCACGTAAAAACAGCTGAACGGATTTACATGAGAGTGAAGGTTTTTCATGGTCTGGATTAACACATAGGCTATTTTTTATCCCGGAAAACGCGGGTGAAACCGCGCGGTGCAGCTAGTTTTTAATATTATATCTTCTTTCTTATACATATATAAAAATGAATCGCTGTTCGTTAGTCCCGCTAAAACTCTGGAACGGCTGGACCGATTTCGCTAATTTTGATCTTGATATATTTGTAAAAGTTCAGGGAAGGTTTAAACGGTGAGAAACATGAATAATAAGTAAAGAAAAATACTAAAATCGACAATTTTATTTTTCAGTACAAACTGTTCCTACCTGTGAAACATTTGATGTTCGGTACGGGAAACTCGGAATGTCGATCGATCTCTTTTGTCTTTTTAGAAATAAAAAATAGTGTCACTTGGTTGTCAAATATTTATAGGTGTGTTCAGAAATTGGTCCGATCTTTTTGGTCTGTTTTGTTGTTTTTTGTTTTGTTTGCTCTAATACTGGGAAGGTTTAAAAGTAAAAAAAAAACAGCGGGTGAAACCACCGGAAGTCAGCTAGTGAATTAATAAATGCTTGTGAAAGTTACTCTTTTCTGTAATACTATAAGAGACAATTTTACCTTGATGCTAGTATTGTGTTTTTTTTAGTTATTTTCAAATATATGGTCACGGTTTCACTTTTTGACGAAAAAACCCCTTTTCACGGGTATTTAGAATAAATCACTTTATGTCATATACAAATGGGTCAGTTGAAAAGTAACACCTCCCTGAAGTCTTGAAGTATACTTGCATTCTTATTGTTAACAAACAGTATCCTCTTACATCCAGTTGTATACAGGGCTAATTATGAAATCTGCCATAATATGAAATGCTGTCTTCGTACTTATCTTTAAAACAATGAAATCGCCAAAAATGTAACCGTTTAAAATGATCTTAAAACGTGGAACAGCTGGCATTTTTGGTGATTCAGAGTTGGCTCTATTAAATTTATTTTTTAGGGTTAAATGAAATGAATATTTAAGGGGGCTCCTATACAACAAACGTGATTTTTTGCCGTTTTTATACTATGGTACAGAACCTTTTGTGCGTCGGTCCGACTCGCACTTGGCCGGTTTATTTATTTATTATGAGTACATACAGTCATACGAACCTACCTGCTTTGTCTTGGCATAGCAGTTTTGTGTAACTCTGTATAGAGGAAGGATAAAATACTGTGAATCAATTACAAGGAAAATTTACTGACGTAAACAATATTAAGTCTTATTGAATTACCTTATTACTTAAAACAATATTGAAAGGCAGTTGGCATAAGAAGATAGAGTGAGAGAGAGAGAGGCCTATACCCAGTAGTGGGATAAAGAGAGCTATGGATGATGATGATGATTACCTAAAAGTAAATTTCAAAAATGTCTACGACAGTCTGCGAAAGCACGTAAGTAGGTATTTTACCACGTTAAAACAAGCATATAACAAGAAACTAGTGATACCTTGTGGTTTGTGGTTACTATGTAACACAACAAGAACATTATTTTTACAAAACAAAAAACAAAAACCGACTTCAAAAGACCGACTATTGAGTTATTCATCTACTAGCTGCGCCCCGCGGCTTCACCCGCGTTTTCCGGGATAAAAAGTAGCCTATGTGTTAATCCAGACCATGAACAACCTTCATTCCAAATTTCATGTAAATCCGTTCAGCCGTTTTTGCGTGAAAGAGTAACAAACATCCATACATACATCCATACTTACAAACTTTCGCCTTTATAATAGTAGTAGGATTTGTCGCGCACGTACTAAGACTTATATGGTTTTCTCATGGATACCATTATCAGAACTGGACTAAATTGAAATGGGACCAAATGGGAAGCGTCAGCTTTCTAATAAAAAAAGAATCATCAAAATCGATTCACCCAGTCAAAAGTTATGAAGTAACAAACATAAAAAAAAAAATAAAAAAACATACAGTCGAATTGATAACCTCCTCCTTTTTTGAAGTCGGTTAAAAATGTAGTGCGCAGTACTAACTGACGTCACTTAACTTTCATCATCATCATAATCATCGTATTGTAAAAACCCCTTCCCTATTAATAAAAAAAACATATCTACTTATCTATTTATATCTATCCTATCTATCTATATATAAACTATGTATTACTAGCTATACCTAAATTTTTCGATTGCTAACGTTAACCTACTGTTATGGCCAAGTGATTGTCTAGTGGGAAAACCTTGCGTTGTGATCGTAGAACCTAAGTTACGAATAAGTATGAGCAACCGAGCTACCTGAATAGATTTCCTAACAAATTGACTTACTCTAAGCTACAAGATTCCTACTACGTAAGTTATATAGGGTTATTCATAAAGGGTATGCTAGGTTTTAACCCTTAACTATTTTTCTTAGTATTCCTAATGTAAAATTGACTTAAATAATTATCAAATATAATACGAAATATATTCTAAATTATAGTTTTGGACTAGTTTCAAGCCTAATAAGTTCAGAACAATATTTTACTAAGACTTTACTAAGATTTTACACCAAATATTTTTTTGTTATTTATTTTATGGTTTATATGTATTATGTTTGTATGTATTTGTACACATAAATTGTTGGCTATGGCCCCGCCCCTCCACCGCGGTAAGCAATGTGTTTCGTCCCAGACTGGATACACTCTTCCGTTTTTACGTGTACAAATACACACCTCTGTGTGTTCCTAACATTAGAGCGCCTGACTTAAACGTCGTTATCATATTCAACTATCATATTCAACATATTTGAATATTATAACAACCCAAAAGCTAAGAGAAGAGGACATAATCTTTTGGCAAATGTCAGTCAGTCTGTCAGTCATTACATCCTTCATTTTTTACCTTTCACACATTTATTCATCAAGGAGCTTACTCATTACCTTAAGGTAATGAATCTGGTCCCGGAAGAACGAATGCAATCCCTTTCGACCCCTACCTAACCACCTAACTGCCTAACGCAATATAGCGACTGCAGTGAACAACCAACTAGAATATCGTTTTATTCTGAAGTTAGTGTGTAAATACATACTCCGGAACCTTTATCCAAAAGCATCTAATTAGACAACCAAGTCTAACACATAGTGTGATAAAGATGAATGTAACTCTCCCGTTACCATCTCAAGTCGTCAGTCTCAGATAGAACTTTCTATCAGTAGACTAAATGAAGAAGACTAGCAATTAAGAAACCATCGGCATAATGAGGTGCCTGTCATCCCGTTGGAATCAAGGGTAACCTCGGAACCATAGTTCCATGCTTAGGTTAGATAATTACCAGTAAGGTACTTTCCGTGGAAGCCTTTAGTATCTTACGAAGACAACCAACAATCACTAAACCATAGACATAAGAGGTGCCTGTCATCCCGTTGGAGTCAAGGGTAACCTCGGAGATATCGCTCCATGTTACAGCTCAGATAATTATCAGCAAAAGGATCTTTCCATAGAAACCTTCGATAAAAGTAGTGTGTAAAGAAAGATCATCGTTGACCTTCGAATTGAAGAGGTAAATTGACTTAAATGTCATCGTGTCGATTCAGAACCTATGTTCCATTAAATGTAAGACTTGGTGAGTCAAAATATAATATGTAAGACTTGGTGAGTCAAAATATTATAATATGTAAGACTTGGTGAGTCAAACATCACGTGATTTCACGTTATGTAAATAATATTAAAATAGTAAAGAGACTTCCGATCTACTTTACATTTATTCGTATATTAAATAGTTACTCGTCAAACTATAGTTGGCCGCTCATCTGACAGCAACTATTGTCAACCATTCGAGATAGTTCGTATAACTTCGAATGGCTAACTTGACAAACTAATCGGCTGCCCGATTTACTTTAATTGTAGGCATTCATAATAGATTCGGCAAACTGATCGGCTGTCCGATTTACTTTAATTGTAGGCATTAATAATAGATTTGGCAAACTGATCGGCTGTCCGATTTACTTTAATCGTTAGCTTATATATTTTATAGTAGATTCTACAAACTGATCGGCTGTCCGATTTACTTTAATCGTAAACGCACCTATTTACTATAAAGTAGATTTCTACAACCTGATCGGCTGTCCGAATTACTTGAATTGACCAAGACTTAAATTAAGACTTGACTAAGCTTAACCTTAACTAAGACTCTGCTAATAACACATCGGCCGGGAATCGAACCCGCGATCTAACATAAACGTAATCGTGTATACGCTATAGTAGATCCTACTAACGCCCAGACTCTAATAACATATTGGTCGGGAGTCGAACCCGCGACCTAACATAATCGTAATCGTGTATACGTTAAAGTAGATTCTAACTAACGCCCAAACTCTAATTACATATCAGTCGGGAATCGAACCCGCGACCTAACATAAACGTAATCGTGTATACGCTATAGTAGATCCTAACTAACGAACAGACTCAGAACAGGTACTCAAACTCATTACTCAACAACCGTCGGACCAGGAATCGAACCCGAGACCTCCGGCCCTCAACACGAACTTAATACCACCGGTCCTGATTACCCTATTTTATTTTATTTTTATTTTATTTTAATTTAATCTAATTTTATTTTATTTTATCTAATTTTATTTTATTTTACCTAATTTTATTTTATTTTATTTTATCTAATTTTATTTTATTTTACCTAATTTTATTTTATTTTATTTAGTACGATTTTATTTGATTTAATTTAATTTTATTTTAATTTAATCTAATTTCACTTTATTTGATTTAATTCGATTTTATTTTTTTTTAGTACGATTTTATTTGATTTAATTTGATTTTATTTTAATTTAATCTAATTTCACTTTATTTGATTTAATTCGATTTTATTTTATTTAGTACGATTTTATTTGATTTAATTTGATTTTATTTTAATATAATCTAATTTCACTTTATTTGGTTTAAGTCTAATTAATTTTATTTACGAATATTGTTTATTAAGCAAGTTATTCTGCACTAGGTATTTCACACAATTAACACACACAACGCGATACGTCCTGAAACACACACCGAAAAGAACACAAATGCAAAAATAAAAGGTTCTAAAACCAAACACACATGCACAATAAATTCAATTAAATAAATGAAATAAAATAATCTCAGGAAAGTTTGCTCCCCGTCGATCAGGCCTAAGAAAAACGCATCCTAAAACACAAAAGGACACAAGTATTTTCAGAGTCAGTGACCAAGACTACGTTCTAAGCTCTCTTTCTATTGTAATTACCTAATAATCTGCAGTGCTAAATTCCCGCAATTAGAAACCTCCATATAAAATCTGTAGCACCTCAATGGGTAAAGTTATGACGAAATCCTTTTAAATAATTTAATTTTTATTCACTATTTAGTAATCCTCAAATCACAATTAAGTTTCATAGGTACTGGACTGTACTGTACTCCTCTAAGTGGGTAAGTACTGTTGACCTTTATTTAAACTACGCGTGATTTTAATCTACAATCAAACCATTAATCCATAAACTATTGCTAAGTATTCGCGACCCGAGATCTCTAATTTAGTAGCTCAATGCATAAAGTTATAATTTTATATTTTCTTTAAAATAATTTAGTAAATTAAGTTACTATAGTAATAGTTAATTCTATCTCAAGCTGCCCCCGCCTGTCGTCGAACGTTCGGACTAGTCTGGTTATCTACAAGTAGGTACCATGCCGAAAATCCTTTTAAACAACAACCGCTAGGAAGCCCAAGATAATAATCAACCATCAACAATGTTTATGATCTTTGCTTTTACTTAAATCACACGTGATTCTAATTTAAACTTGTTTTCAATAGCTAAAGCTGGACCTCCATCTTGGTGGTCCTCAGCATCATTCGACACAGTTACAAATTTATTCCTTAAACTATTTTAAAATGATCACTGAATTTAAAACAATCGGTCACTGATATGAAAATACACATAATTAAAAAAATGAGCACAAGAAATCCAGGAGGTAATTCAAAATCACTCACGTGTTGACTGCGTTCAGCTCTCCCGACGACTGCCTTCCATGAAGTTCCCTCGCTCCAGCCTCCTGTACCGCCACTCCTAGAAACTACTCCCCTAGAAAACTTCAGCAATCCAATCCCATCACTACATTTGAAAATCAGCCCCTGTGATTCGTTGTTTTCAAGGATCACGCCACTTTTTCGACATTGCTTCGTACTCACCGGATTTAGTACCGAGGGTCAATAATTGATGCGTTTATTTGTTTTCTTCTTGTCTTGACACCAATGTGCTATTTGTGATTGAAATAATTAATTGATCTATTGTTTTGTATTAACCATGTACTTATATTTAAATATGAATGTTTATTTATTTCGACTTTTATAATTAAACCCTTTTTGACTATGAAAAATAGCATATCTTAATTACTTTTTTTTTATGACCAATCACATCGCTATTCCAAAACCGAACCGTTCTACGCAGATTTCCTAAAAGTTTTAGATAGAACTAAGTTTAAGATTTTGTATTCAAAACCTTCCCGCCGTTGTGACTATGACGCAGAACTAGTATTTAGTTCTTAATTAATTCATAGATGTCACCTCACTGTCGCGTCGGTGCGCGTTGGTTCATATTGTAGGTATCAATTGATTATTACAAAATAGTTCGAAGCTGTGCTGTTAGATGGCGTTTAACCATTATGGCGGTTAACTATTAATGATAGACGGATTCTAAATATACCAAAATCCGTACAATTAATCTTATTTTCTAATTTAAATACTAGTTTAACATTATTAGCCTTTATTTCAAAATGCAACTTAAGTCTTAACCCTTTATTCGCATTACTTTTAGAGCCTGCGTTCGATCCTGAGCAACCTTTGCAAAACACGAGAGCATTGCTATGATTTATCAAAAATCAACCTGTTATAAATATTTTTATTTGTTATTTTGTGAGAGATACGAAGGCTGTTTCGTTACATTCGACCCCTTAAATTTATAAAGATGAATTAATCGGAATAAATTTAACCAACGGTAATGATATCACAAATATAACCGACCAAATAAAAATATTATCACTCAAAAATTATAGTTCCCTTATAAGCTCAAAAGTGCGAATTCCTCATTGTCAATATTCAAGTTTCAACAATAAAATTTAAACGTGTGAGAATTTTTATAGCATAAACTCACACTACGTGTTTATGCCATAATATGTATATGTTTATGCCCTAGCACTATATGTGTAGTGTATTTAAACCGATCATGAAATAATCATCTTAATAAGTCCGACTCAACAACAGATCCGTGCTCCGTAAAAGGAATCTTTCGTACTACAAGATATCCGACCTCGGCAAGAACTTGGTTGTGAGTCAAGCAGTTAGAAGAACAAGAGAAAGTGCTTTCCCCCCTAACCTTTCGTATCAGCTACTTGAGATTTCACTTTCCCTCCTTACTTCGATCTTCAACCCTTTTGTGCCTCCTAGAAATTCCCCTTCCGGCACCTCAGGACCCTTAAGCTCTTGAAATCGTACATAAAATTCTGACTACCTCCGATCGGAACATGTAAGTGTGGGGAAATTGTGGTAACCATCATGTGGCACTGCGTGTGAGTATGAATTCAATATAAACCGATTTCTATATCGACGGGGTGAATGTCATTTAGACTTAACCTAGCTCCAAACCCCTTTTTATACTGAATCGTTTGTGTAGTAATTGCCAAACCCTGACACTGACAACTCATCTCTAGTTCCGATGTTACTGTGCCCCAAAACCACTTCAAACTATAAGCTGTCTTACTTACATCTCTTATCAGAAATTCTTTTCATTCGTCAACATTTTTGCTATTAAATTTCACTCAGAGCGTTCGTTTCACCGCCTTGCATTCCGTTCTAGGGTAACAGTAACATCTACGGACACTATAGACAAACAGATTGCACTTCCCCATTTAACTAATCATATGAAAGTACTGACAGCGCTTCGTTTCCATATTTTCCTATTTTCCTAAACGCACCTCTCAGGTGGTAATTGCCTAGAACTGGGCCGCGCTGTGATGTCCGCAACTGATAACTGCCTAGAATCTGGCCAGTCGAAATTAATTTGAGTTAATAGAAACTTGTCATCCCGTTTTAACCTATGCAGTTAGTCACAAGAAAGACAAAGATAAAAATAGTAGGCATAACCCACATTCTTCCCATACATTGATTACCCTATTTTTTTTTTCCTCACGGTCGAACCGCACTCGAGAACAAACAAGCCCATTGAGTCAATGAAATGTAATCAGAGGTGTCAAGTTTTTATGTTCATAATGTATACTGGTATTTAGTTAGTAATGTAAATAAAGTTATCATGCGCTTGTATAAATGGTTCTTTGTTACGCTTAGCTTTATTACTAGTTGTGACCCGCGGTGTCACCCAAGCAATTATGAATAACGGCGACAAAGACTGCGATGATAAAATAACTAACTGTATCATTATACTTCAACTGTACTATTTGAATTTAAATTGAAATATTGTTTTCAACACTTGATCATTTTACTGTGACTAACTAGTTTCTCAGTTGCTCCTCAGTCACTAAATATTTACGACTCGACCCCAAAGTCTTAGAATATTATTGCTATAGCTGGCCTACCTGACTTATCCTTCTAAAGGAAACCCATTTGTACTACCTAAATTTAAAATGCACTTCATTTCTTCAATAAATTACCGGTTATTATTTCGCCTAAATGCTTTACTGACGCCTTAATTCTGACACTAAGTCTAGCCACTCGTTTTCTGAGAACTATTAAAACTTAGTCGATCAAAAACCATTTTAAAGATTATCTAAAATCCTACTTACTTATTTTATTAATCTTACTTACGAGACTTAAAAATAAACGTTTCACACTCATAGCTTCCCACCAGGACAAATCCTGTGTAGTGTAGGGGATGCCGTGGAACACACACAAAGACAAGGACAACCAGCACACAACCCAGAACAGATACTTAAATTAATCTGCTCGGCCGGGAATCGAACCCGAGACCTCTGGCTAATAAAGTGGTTATGTTACCACTGAGCCAAACAGGCCGTCAATATACCGTTATTACTACTTTTTAAAGGATCTTATGTCATTGTTTTAATAATACGAGCTATAATTAAGTTCTAAGAACTTCTGATTGAATCAAACACTGAACCTATCTTGCTTAACCAAACATATGACGTCTACTTAAGCCGACGTTGCACTTAAAAGGTTCACGTATCAAAATGACCTTTCCGTTATGATACTTCTCAAATTGTATATTATTTACTTAATTAGCCTACCTACAGACAACTTTGCATAAATGAACAAGCATTAAAATATTCTATTTAGTTTTCATAACTGAATTTAGGTTTCTTACGTTCCGCTTCTTTATCTTGCTATCTCATTTAGTCTACCTAATGTTGAAACTCGTTTCTATGAACTGTGAACTATCGTGAGTTTACCTTTTTGTATATGAAACACAAACATAAGTATTATTATGTACTTATACATTTATGTTTACTTATTATTTGCGATCTTGTCTTAAACTTAACTACAATATCTGTCAGTAGTCACTCTATAACTAATTCTATTTCTCAATCTCAACCTTTTTCCATTTCTACTTATCTGCAACGTTCGACCCCAACTCCAACTTATTTCCATAAAATCTTAATATGTGTCATATCAGTTGTTTTACTAGCTTCCCTAATTTATATTGTACAACCTATTCTAAACAGGTTCCTAACAACAAACGTACAATTATATTTATACAAGCAGCTAGTAGTTCCTATCACAGGTATTACCTATTTCAAATAATCAATTACGTTCCTAAATTTGAATAACCCTAAATTACTAATTACCCTAGCTTAATATTGGCTCATACTTATTCTCGTCTCCTTTGCACGAACAACAAATTGTGTCCAAGATGACTTGAACACTTCTTAACTAACTAACCTTTCTAGATATCTCAACCGTACGACCCCATTTCCTTAAATTCTACGCATCAAACATACATTAAAATAATACTTACAACGCGAAATCCTACTAAAAGCAATACAATAACGTACAAATCTAACTTTAACACTATGCATTTTTGATATTTTTGCATTCTAACTGAACTAATCTAGCCACGTAATAACCGAAGTACACATCCTGGTCACGGCGCACTAAATTGTAAAAACCCCTTCCCTATTAATAAAAAAAACATATCTACTTATCTATTTATATCTATCCTATCTATCTATATATAAACTATGTATTACTAGCTATACCTAAATTTTTCGATTGCTAACGTTAACCTACTGTTATGGCCAAGTGATTGTCTAGTGGGAAAACCTTGCGTTGTGATCGTAGAACCTAAGTTACGAATAAGTATGAGCAACCGAGCTACCTGAATAGATTTCCTAACAAATTGACTTACTCTAAGCTACAAGATTCCTACTACGTAAGTTATATAGGGTTATTCATAAAGGGTATGCTAGGTTTTAACCCTTAACTATTTTTCTTAGTATTCCTAATGTAAAATTGACTTAAATAATTATCAAATATAATACGAAATATATTCTAAATTATAGTTTTGGACTAGTTTCAAGCCTAATAAGTTCAGAACAATATTTTACTAAGACTTTACTAAGATTTTACACCAAATATTTTTTTGTTATTTATTTTATGGTTTATATGTATTATGTTTGTATGTATTTGTACACATAAATTGTTGGCTATGGCCCCGCCCCTCCACCGCGGTAAGCAATGTGTTTCGTCCCAGACTGGATACACTCTTCCGTTTTTACGTGTACAAATACACACCTCTGTGTGTTCCTAACATTAGAGCGCCTGACTTAAACGTCGTTATCATATTCAACTATCATATTCAACATATTTGAATATTATAACAACCCAAAAGCTAAGAGAAGAGGACATAATCTTTTGGCAAATGTCAGTCAGTCTGTCAGTCATTACATCCTTCATTTTTTACCTTTCACACATTTATTCATCAAGGAGCTTACTCATTACCTTAAGGTAATGAATCTGGTCCCGGAAGAACGAATGCAATCCCTTTCGACCCCTACCTAACCACCTAACTGCCTAACGCAATATAGCGACTGCAGTGAACAACCAACTAGAATATCGTTTTATTCTGAAGTTAGTGTGTAAATACATACTCCGGAACCTTTATCCAAAAGCATCTAATTAGACAACCAAGTCTAACACATAGTGTGATAAAGATGAATGTAACTCTCCCGTTACCATCTCAAGTCGTCAGTCTCAGATAGAACTTTCTATCAGTAGACTAAATGAAGAAGACTAGCAATTAAGAAACCATCGGCATAATGAGGTGCCTGTCATCCCGTTGGAATCAAGGGTAACCTCGGAACCATAGTTCCATGCTTAGGTTAGATAATTACCAGTAAGGTACTTTCCGTGGAAGCCTTTAGTATCTTACGAAGACAACCAACAATCACTAAACCATAGACATAAGAGGTGCCTGTCATCCCGTTGGAGTCAAGGGTAACCTCGGAGATATCGCTCCATGTTACAGCTCAGATAATTATCAGCAAAAGGATCTTTCCATAGAAACCTTCGATAAAAGTAGTGTGTAAAGAAAGATCATCGTTGACCTTCGAATTGAAGAGGTAAATTGACTTAAATGTCATCGTGTCGATTCAGAACCTATGTTCCATTAAATGTAAGACTTGGTGAGTCAAAATATAATATGTAAGACTTGGTGAGTCAAAATATTATAATATGTAAGACTTGGTGAGTCAAACATCACGTGATTTCACGTTATGTAAATAATATTAAAATAGTAAAGAGACTTCCGATCTACTTTACATTTATTCGTATATTAAATAGTTACTCGTCAAACTATAGTTGGCCGCTCATCTGACAGCAACTATTGTCAACCATTCGAGATAGTTCGTATAACTTCGAATGGCTAACTTGACAAACTAATCGGCTGCCCGATTTACTTTAATTGTAGGCATTCATAATAGATTCGGCAAACTGATCGGCTGTCCGATTTACTTTAATTGTAGGCATTAATAATAGATTTGGCAAACTGATCGGCTGTCCGATTTACTTTAATCGTTAGCTTATATATTTTATAGTAGATTCTACAAACTGATCGGCTGTCCGATTTACTTTAATCGTAAACGCACCTATTTACTATAAAGTAGATTTCTACAACCTGATCGGCTGTCCGAATTACTTGAATTGACCAAGACTTAAATTAAGACTTGACTAAGCTTAACCTTAACTAAGACTCTGCTAATAACACATCGGCCGGGAATCGAACCCGCGATCTAACATAAACGTAATCGTGTATACGCTATAGTAGATCCTACTAACGCCCAGACTCTAATAACATATTGGTCGGGAGTCGAACCCGCGACCTAACATAATCGTAATCGTGTATACGTTAAAGTAGATTCTAACTAACGCCCAAACTCTAATTACATATCAGTCGGGAATCGAACCCGCGACCTAACATAAACGTAATCGTGTATACGCTATAGTAGATCCTAACTAACGAACAGACTCAGAACAGGTACTCAAACTCATTACTCAACAACCGTCGGACCAGGAATCGAACCCGAGACCTCCGGCCCTCAACACGAACTTAATACCACCGGTCCTGATTACCCTATTTTATTTTATTTTTATTTTATTTTAATTTAATCTAATTTTATTTTATTTTATCTAATTTTATTTTATTTTACCTAATTTTATTTTATTTTATTTTATCTAATTTTATTTTATTTTACCTAATTTTATTTTATTTTATTTAGTACGATTTTATTTGATTTAATTTAATTTTATTTTAATTTAATCTAATTTCACTTTATTTGATTTAATTCGATTTTATTTTTTTTTAGTACGATTTTATTTGATTTAATTTGATTTTATTTTAATTTAATCTAATTTCACTTTATTTGATTTAATTCGATTTTATTTTATTTAGTACGATTTTATTTGATTTAATTTGATTTTATTTTAATATAATCTAATTTCACTTTATTTGGTTTAAGTCTAATTAATTTTATTTACGAATATTGTTTATTAAGCAAGTTATTCTGCACTAGGTATTTCACACAATTAACACACACAACGCGATACGTCCTGAAACACACACCGAAAAGAACACAAATGCAAAAATAAAAGGTTCTAAAACCAAACACACATGCACAATAAATTCAATTAAATAAATGAAATAAAATAATCTCAGGAAAGTTTGCTCCCCGTCGATCAGGCCTAAGAAAAACGCATCCTAAAACACAAAAGGACACAAGTATTTTCAGAGTCAGTGACCAAGACTACGTTCTAAGCTCTCTTTCTATTGTAATTACCTAATAATCTGCAGTGCTAAATTCCCGCAATTAGAAACCTCCATATAAAATCTGTAGCACCTCAATGGGTAAAGTTATGACGAAATCCTTTTAAATAATTTAATTTTTATTCACTATTTAGTAATCCTCAAATCACAATTAAGTTTCATAGGTACTGGACTGTACTGTACTCCTCTAAGTGGGTAAGTACTGTTGACCTTTATTTAAACTACGCGTGATTTTAATCTACAATCAAACCATTAATCCATAAACTATTGCTAAGTATTCGCGACCCGAGATCTCTAATTTAGTAGCTCAATGCATAAAGTTATAATTTTATATTTTCTTTAAAATAATTTAGTAAATTAAGTTACTATAGTAATAGTTAATTCTATCTCAAGCTGCCCCCGCCTGTCGTCGAACGTTCGGACTAGTCTGGTTATCTACAAGTAGGTACCATGCCGAAAATCCTTTTAAACAACAACCGCTAGGAAGCCCAAGATAATAATCAACCATCAACAATGTTTATGATCTTTGCTTTTACTTAAATCACACGTGATTCTAATTTAAACTTGTTTTCAATAGCTAAAGCTGGACCTCCATCTTGGTGGTCCTCAGCATCATTCGACACAGTTACAAATTTATTCCTTAAACTATTTTAAAATGATCACTGAATTTAAAACAATCGGTCACTGATATGAAAATACACATAATTAAAAAAATGAGCACAAGAAATCCAGGAGGTAATTCAAAATCACTCACGTGTTGACTGCGTTCAGCTCTCCCGACGACTGCCTTCCATGAAGTTCCCTCGCTCCAGCCTCCTGTACCGCCACTCCTAGAAACTACTCCCCTAGAAAACTTCAGCAATCCAATCCCATCACTACATTTGAAAATCAGCCCCTGTGATTCGTTGTTTTCAAGGATCACGCCACTTTTTCGACATTGCTTCGTACTCACCGGATTTAGTACCGAGGGTCAATAATTGATGCGTTTATTTGTTTTCTTCTTGTCTTGACACCAATGTGCTATTTGTGATTGAAATAATTAATTGATCTATTGTTTTGTATTAACCATGTACTTATATTTAAATATGAATGTTTATTTATTTCGACTTTTATAATTAAACCCTTTTTGACTATGAAAAATAGCATATCTTAATTACTTTTTTTTTATGACCAATCACATCGCTATTCCAAAACCGAACCGTTCTACGCAGATTTCCTAAAAGTTTTAGATAGAACTAAGTTTAAGATTTTGTATTCAAAACCTTCCCGCCGTTGTGACTATGACGCAGAACTAGTATTTAGTTCTTAATTAATTCATAGATGTCACCTCACTGTCGCGTCGGTGCGCGTTGGTTCATATTGTAGGTATCAATTGATTATTACAAAATAGTTCGAAGCTGTGCTGTTAGATGGCGTTTAACCATTATGGCGGTTAACTATTAATGATAGACGGATTCTAAATATACCAAAATCCGTACAATTAATCTTATTTTCTAATTTAAATACTAGTTTAACATTATTAGCCTTTATTTCAAAATGCAACTTAAGTCTTAACCCTTTATTCGCATTACTTTTAGAGCCTGCGTTCGATCCTGAGCAACCTTTGCAAAACACGAGAGCATTGCTATGATTTATCAAAAATCAACCTGTTATAAATATTTTTATTTGTTATTTTGTGAGAGATACGAAGGCTGTTTCGTTACAGTATGTAACCTTTAACACTTTAACTTCTGAAAACATAATCATACCTTGTGTTTTCCTTTGTGCAACGCGAATGCGGCTACACACGCCAGGCGCGTAAAACACAACGCATGTGATTATTAGCAGCAGTTAAAGTGTTAATCCTCCCACTTATTATGTTTACATACATTGTTACAAACTTTCGCGTTTAAATAATATCAGTAGGAAGGATAGGATAGAATTTTTGAGCGCTGATTCATTCCATTATTAATTGTTTTAAGTTTAGGCCTATCCTTGATAATAGTACTTTACCAGGTACTGATCCTTTTAACATAGTTTCCTCATCGTTCGGGAAGTCGGGATAACGTGTACAATTATATTCCTTCAGCTTATTTATATGTTTTGATTTATTACGGCCAGACAGTATCTATAGTGAAGCGGTCACTTTGAGACGGAAAAGGAGTTTCTATTCTAGTTATTTCCCGATTGAGTTTGCATTCTGGAGATTTTCATGGTACGTTGATAAGTTTTTTTTATTTGTCTAGCTTTTTTAATTATGTCTATTTTCTATAGTTAACAATTACATTTCAATCAGAAGTAATCTATGATAGTTTGTTGTTAAATTTGTTTGCTGACCCTTTTTTTAGGGTTTCGTACCTACCCTTAAGGTAAAACGGGATCCTATTCCTTTTACTAAGACTCTGCTGTCCGTCCGTCTTTTGTATTGATACTCAATTTTTTTTTTCGAATTTAGCAAACTTGTGTCACAACAAGAACATTATTTTTACAAAACAAAAAACAAAAACCGACTTCAAAAGACCGACTATTGAATTATTCATCTATTTGTCGCGCACGTACTAAGACTTATATGGTTTTCTCATGGATACCATTATCAGAACTGGACTAAATTGAAATGGGACCAAATGGGAAGCGTCAGCTTTCTAATAAAAAAGAATCATCAAAATCGATTCAACCAGTCAAAAGTTATGAGGTAACAAACATAAAAAAAAAAAAAAAACATACAGACGAATTGATAACCTCCTCCTTTTTTGAAGTCGGTTAAAAATGGTTCACTTTGACGTGTAGAAAATGGGCAGCGCCTCTACCGGGTTCAAATAGGAACTGCATTTGTTCACACATTTTCTATCAAATACTTTTATTATTTTTTATATAATTCATGTGCCCTTGTATCACCTGATTATATATGATTGATTTTGCGTTCCAAAGTGTTGTCAAATTTGTCTCTATATTCTAAGTATTACAGGCTACATTTACATTTCGCAGTCAACTTTTATAATTCAGAAATAATAACTTAGTTATGTTGTTCTCAAATGAAATGTGTCATTTCAGATGAAACCGAGGCATTTTCTGACTGCTCTTCACATCTTGTGCTGCCTCCACGTAGCTATGACCAGCCCCGACCCGTCTACAAATGTGGCCCTCGACAACAATCACCACATACTCGTAGCTCCCAGAAACACATTCATTCCGCGAAATATCGCCCAAAACATTGACACGTCTACGAATGTGGCCCCCGACAACATGTCTCCGAAACTGGCCCCCAACAACATGTCCCCGAAAGTGGCCTCCAACTCAAGCATGTCAGACATCAGTGAAATGTCAGAAGAAGACGCGCTCTGGTTTCTTCTGGATACAGTTTTGTCATCGTTTATGATTTACGAGAAGAACAATCAAGGAGTAGTCGGTGGAACGCTTTTGGCCTACGGATTCTGTCCTGCCGACAGGCCGGTTAGAAAATTCATTGGAGGGAAAGGGCAGTGTGTTGAAGACAGCGATGATGATTATTAGGAACTAATCCATACTGTATAATATTATGAACATTATTCTAAATACAGGGTTATTCATAAAGGGTATGCTAAGCCGAAAAGGGCTCATAGTACCTACTCATCATTATGAACAACTTTTACTATGGGACCAACCCGAAATTCACGAAAAAAAAATCAGCACATCCATACCTTTTGGTGAGCGCCATTGACATTTTTCTATGGAACAGCTGATTTTTTTTCGCGAATTTCGAGTTGGTCCCATAGTAAAAGTTGTTCATAATGATGAGTACTATGAGCCCTTTTCGGCTTAGCATCGAGTTGAAAATAGCCCCGAATACAAGAAATATATTTATTCGACCAATTTTATAAATGTGAAAGTTTAAACGGTTAAATAGTTAAGGCGTGGAAGCATGACAAACAAACTCACTTTTGCATTTATAATATCAGTTAGAATATACCAAAGCCAATAAATTGACCAATCATGCGGTGGCTCACCGGATATTCATTCACAGAGAAAAATACCGAAGCCTTAAAAAAAAACACTAAACATTCCCAAAAAGTTCCCAGAAGATACTTCAAAAGCAAAACCTGCTTACTGTACAAATAAAACTACAATAAAACCTCTTTGCCAAACACACAATAACTTCTTTCTTACAAAACACAAAACCTCCTTGGTAAGTGAAGAAAATACGTTCATTCATAGTAATTCGACCTCCTTTGAACGCATCCGTTCTGTTGGCGCCAAAATATTGACAGCGAAGTTTTTTTGTCTTGTCAATTATATTGACACTATTGACAGCTAAAGATAGATGTATTAATTTTTGTCAATTAAAAAAACTTGAATATTGACCTTGAAAACAACTAGTTTTCTATGAATTGGTAAGTTATTTGCATTTTGCAAACAAAGCGCTTCCTTTCTTCGTATACACACTAGATCATATAAGTAGCAGACTGCTCTTGCTCTTACCTATCCTCTCTTACGAAAATAATACGCTAGATGTTCCTATGCTCGTTAATTCATTCGCCACACTGTAAACCTTAGCCTAAATGATTTAGTGTGATGTATTAGTGGCTCCTGAGTTCCCTGAATTCCCTGAGTACCCAGTCATTGTGATTTTATGCCGCAAAAATTGACCGTTAATGTTTTAGAATCTTAAATTTATTATTGTGAAGAGGCAATTATATTATCTGTTTTTTTTCTTTCTATTTATTTTGGCTCTAAGCAGTTATAATTTAAAAAAATGGTTTCACGACACCACCAGGAACCTGGACTCGGACAAATTCCCATCTAATAGTAAGCGCAAATACTGAGCTGCATTTAAATATATTTTCTACATGCACAATCAACTGCTTATATCATCTTTGTACGCCTAATAGAAAGCCCACACAGAACATTCACGGTATATTAGCAAGGATGTGTTTTCAGTGCTTTTACCAGGAAGTTAGTTGCAAATACAAAACACCAACTTATTGCAAAGACGGTCAAAATTAGGAACTAAAAATGTAACCTGACTTCTGTAGGTTTTGGCAAGAAAAGTCGATGGTGGCGCCGTCAATCGAATGTATGGTGTACTCGTAGGTTGGTATGTTCTGCGGGTTAGTGTTTGCGTTTGCCAGGGCCTACAGGATGTGGTCATTAGTATCGACTACAGACTAAGATAGGTCATTCACATTAACGGCCATATTAGTAAGAAATGAGAAAAAAAAACTATCTTGTAGTAGTGAAATAATGTTTTAAGCCCAATAATAATAATTACACGTGGACACAATATTTATTATTATAACACATACTTAGTTATAACAGAAGTAATAATATTTTTTTAGTTTAAATCGTTTAAATAATAATAATTAAAAGTTAAAAAAACTAAAAAACTCGCTTTGTTTAGTGTATTGTCATCGGTCCTCGATATATCTACAAAGTTTGAAAGAAATCTGACCGTTTAAAGTGGGTCAAAAACGCGCTCAAAGGAGTCGGTTACATACATACATACAAACATACAGGTGAAGCTAATAAAAGCGTGAAAAAAAGTGTTTTTTTTAAATCATCTGCATCGTAAAGTAGACCTGTGAAAAACCCCAGATTCTCATCTGAAATCCTTACAAAAACAAAAGAGCAACAAAAATATAGCATTAAAATTAAATTTGGAATACCCCATAGAAAAGAGTGTTAGATTTATCTGCTACTTAAAACCTCTTTCAAGTGAAACAATCTTTTTTTTCATAGCAATACAAAACCTCATTCAATTCAATACAATGAAAAGAGGCTTTACATAATTGACAGATCTAACCTTCTTTTTTAAAGTCGTTGTCATTGCGCATTGCGGATTTTATATGAAGCGAGGGCAGTTAAGTAGGTACTTCTGGTTAATTTAGATTACAGTTTATTTATTTATTGATTTATTTATTTATTAAATAATCACAAAGGCGCGGCGTCTCCCAAAGAAGTTGATGTGAAAAACGAAGCGCCTGTTAAAATCAGTTTAGCAAAGTAACGATTTGTTATAAAGTATGATTAATAACTGTTAAATTTTGTTCAGGATTTTGTTGAAAGATTTTATTTAACTTGCAATATAAGTAACTATGTTTGTTCGGGTGGAATCTTGCAACTCAATTTCGAACCACTTCCCGATGTCCGATTGAGCTGAAATGTGGTATACCTGTGTAACTCCGAGGACAATTTAATAAAAACTGGTTTTTTTTGCAACCATTTTCCATAACCGACCGTAACCGTAGCTCTTTTCGGCTTAGCATAATAGGTACTCTTATAACCCTACATACCTTGACAAGGACTTAGCGCCTTACTTTTAAACCCTGCTTAAAGTTAGTCACTGTTTAAAATGCTGTCAACTTCTCGCTGTCGTGAAATGTCTCGCCGAAAACAAGACGGAGAACTTTAAACAGTGATTAACTTTAACCAGTGGTTAACTTTAAGCAGGCGTTATAAGTAAGGATCTTATAGTATAGAAGTTGGACCGCCAGGAATGACCGTGTCATATCTTGGGCTTATAAATACCGCCTTTTTATACAGGTAGATGACACAGTGTAATCAAAAGTCAGTAGTAGAGATGCTTTCAAAATCTTTTCAAAGTTTTTCGATTATTCTACATGGTTATAAGAAAAGGGTACACTAAGCCAAAAAGAGCTCATAATACTCATTATGAACAACTTTTACTATGAGACCAAACCTGATATCTCGAATATCTCGTTCCATAGAAATTGTAAATGTCACTCGACAAAATGTATGGAGCAGCTGCTATTTTTTTCACGATTCCAGAGTTGGTCCCATAGTAAAAGTTGTTCATAATGATGAGTACTATGAGCTCTTCTCGGCTTAGCATACCCTTTCCTTATAACCCCGTATTTTCAGACAAAATGGTTTTCCTACAGAAACTTCTATACTGTCTTCACAGTATATATCTAAAGAAACCTGTGATTTCAGAGAAATACTGTTAATCTTTTGAAACGAAAGCGCAGGTCGTTTTGCGAACAAAAGCGTTTACAAACTTAATTTTACAGTTGGCTGATAGAGCCACTATCGGAAATCTTCCTAATATTATAAAGGTGAAAGTATGTTTGTTACTAATGAACGCTGAAACGGCTGAACGGATTTACATGAAATTTGGAGTGAAGGTTGTTCAGGGTCTGGATTAACACATAGGCTACTTTTTATCCCGGAAAACGCGGGTGAAACCGCGGGGCGTAGTTTTGAATAACATGCTCTGTTAATATTTTAAATTAGTTTCTTATTTTGGCCGTTTTTAAAGATATTTGTGGGGTTTTTTTTCGACCACCTGATTCGATCGTTAATCATTGTTGCTTGCACAAAGATGACAAAGAGAAGCAATCTGTGTGATCTCACATAATTTATTTTTCTATGCCTATCGTACAAAAATATAGGATTTTTTAAATTATTATTTTTCTAGGCGTATGTATCGTAGAAACAAAATTGAGGATTTTTTTTGATAATATTTTATTTTAGTTATGTGTCTTTGGATTGGTTATGTGTTGTGTGAAACTAAATTAAAGAAATTACTTTTTTAGTTTTAGGTGATAAAGAGTTTTGTTGAAATTGACTTATTTTCATAAAACTTCGTAATGCTAATGCTAAAAGGAAATGATCTAAATAAAACAAGTATTTTTTTAATATATTAAAAATAAGCTTTTATTGCATTGTCATCGGAGTTACACAGGTATATACCAAATTTCAGCTCAATCGGACATCGGGAAGTGGTTAATTTCGTTGCAAGATTCCACCCAAAAAACAAAAAGAGCTCCGACCCAAAGTGGGTCTTGGTCTTGGGTCTTGTAAAAATAAAGGAAATTTGTAATTAAAGTTGGCCAATCAACTGTACAGCTGATTTTGGCGGGAAGTTCCGTAAACTATTGGCGCAACGGCGGCCCGTTTTAGAACTGGTTGCGTTGCCATGCAGTGCTTGTGGCGGGGCCGCTATCGGTTCGGTTATAACTCGGGTTGGTGTGCCCTGCATACTGATAGGACCGAATTTCTCGGTAAAATAAGTAATACGGGGCTGGCAGCTCGATGCAAAGCCGAAAAGGGCTCATAGTACTCATCATTATGAACAACTTTTACTATGGGACCGACCCGGAATTCGCGAAAAAACAGCTGTTCTATACATTTCGTCGAGTGTCAATGACATTTTTCTATGGAACAGCTGGCTGGCAATTATTTAAAAATATACTAAAAAAGAATAAAACTAACTAACTAACGAAAAGAATTAAGTTTTATCATTATTTTAAGTTTTTTTTATTTTATTCACCTGATTTTTTGGTAATTAATTTAAGTTGTTAAATATTGTACCTACATAGGTAGTAGTTTTTAATGGTTAAATAAATAATGTTTACCTAACAATTATTTTATTTTAGTCTAAGGTCCAAAATCTTAAGCCCGTCTAACCCCATACCGGCTAGTGGCCAGATCATCAACAAAGCAATCAGCTGTTCCAAACGTGAGAATATGCAAGCAACAAATTATTGTTACATTGTCAAACGGAACAATTTCCTATTGTTGCATTTCGTTTGCAAAAACATGATTTCTTGAAAGCTCAAAAGCGGACAATGCCGTGGAATTTGAGGTTATTTCGCGACCAACTTATTTTTACAGCTGTGAAAGCGTCACCGTCGCACGAATGTACCGGGTTGGTGAAGTAATTTTTAGTTCCACAATTTGGCCAACTTCACAGTCAAGTTGGTAGTTTGTCCCCGATGCTATGTTTTGGCGGGAATCAGCTGGGCGCGAAACGAGTCTAACCGGTCCCCTTACCACGGAGGCTGGGGAGTTGCTATCGTTTAACTGTCGTGAGATAAGAGGTTTTATCTGCAGAAAAAGAATAAAAAAATCTGGAAATATTACCAAAGAGTTTTGAGTTGATGATTGAATACTTAGAAGAGGTTGGTATACTATACTAAACAAAACAAAGCCGAAAAGGGCTCATAGTACTCATCATTATGAACAACAAGGAATTCGCGAAAAACAATGCTGTTCCATAGAAAAATGTCAAAGACACTCGACAAAATAGATCTATCTATCTTGAAAAATTAGTCTTAGCGACATACCGGAACACACTCTCCGAAAGACTCTTTCTCTTTTGGAAACAGGTACATTTTCAATCAACATGACATTATTTTTTTTCTAATTTATTTATATTTAAATTACAGTATTTAGACAACAATTGCCTTAAAAGTCAGTTTCGTACACACGTTGTCAGGGGAAAAATTATGTTACATATTTTTGCGACTTTTTCGGTTAGTCTGTCTGCAGGATTTCGTTTGGAAATCGGTCACTTCGGTCACTCATGCAAGCGATTCACAAATGACCTCCCAGGAAGCACCCCAAGTCCGAAATGCACCCGGAGATCGACCCCCCCCCCCTCTCCCCCCTTCTCGTCTTAAAAAAAGGTTAAACGACGAGCAAGTTCCCAGAACAAGTTACGTCTGTTTTTATGACTGCTTTTTGCTAACTTAGTTTTATTATTTGAATTGCCTATGATCACCTATCTTTAGCCTATGATTGTTAGTTTGCTATATCTTTTATCCAACTATCAAATCTTAAAGTGTAAGTTTCCCAAAATGTCACTAACTGTTTTGCTATGAAAAGTTAAACTAACGTGATTTAGCCACATGTTGGCTATAATTAACACGGATAAACTCAAGTCTTATTGAATAGGATACTGCGACTAGTTTCAATCACAGATCTTTTTAACCGACTTCAAAAAAAGAGGAGGTTATCAATTCGTCTGTATGTTTTTTTTTATTTTTTTTTTTATGTTTGTTACCTCATAACTTTTGACTGGGTGAATCGATTTTGATGATTCTTTTTTTATTAGAAAGCTGACGCTTCCCATTTGGTCCCATTTCAATTTAGTCCAGTTCTGATAATGTGGTATCCATGAGAAAACCATATAAGTCTTAAAGCATTAAGTACGTGCGCGACAAATAGATAAATAACTCAATAGTCGGTCTTTTGAAGTCGGTTTTTGTTTTTTGTTTTGTAAAAATATAATGTTCTTGTTCAAGGAATGATTACAAGCGTGATGCTCGAAGTTGCCACTGATTTTGCAGTTGATGACTTCTTGCAGTAAGGGAGCGTTCAAGTATCACGTAACGCAATTTTTGAAGATTTTTGACCCCCCCTCCCCCCACTGTAACGCTCCGTAACGTTTTTCTGTACCCCCCCCCTCTCTAAACGTTACGTAACTCTCAAGTGATCATTTCTACCCTGAAGTCGCAAAAAGTTATGTTATAGTTTTTATTCTTGGTATAGTTTTAATTGCCTTTTAACCGTTTGGTTCGGTTTTCACTTGCAATAAGTGAATTTTCACTTATTCATGTTAAGAGAGTATATAACAAAAGAAATAATGTTACGTAACGTGTTGTAAGAAAGACCCCCTCCCGCCCCTGTAACGCATCGTAACGTTTTACGAGACCCCTCCGCCCCCCCAAATTGCGTTACGTAATACCTACTTGAACGCTCCTTAAGCCGACGAAATGCTGCAATAAACTAAAATGTTGCAATTTTAGAGTAGGTATGCGACTGATTGAAATCACGTTAATAATAGTGACAAAATAACGGCCGAATTAATATGGTGACTCACCTCCATATCGTCACCGTAGTGTCAAAATTAAATAACTAACACTTTTTATCAAATCGACTTTATTGCAATTACGTAAAGTTGAAACTGCGCTGCGTTTTTTGGTATATTTGACGTTAAGGTATTTTGGATAATTCATAAAAAAATATAGGTTTAACCATATTTATGGCAAAAATAAATTACAGCTAAACGGAAAATCATGTTTATGGTAAAACTAAATAACATTTGAAATAAATAAATAATTTCAGATAAATTACTAAATAACTTATAATAACATCAATAAACTTCTTTATTTAGTTTTTCCACAACTCACTTACAGTCTTACGTAGTTTTTATATAAAACAGAAATAAACAAAGTCATTTGTTTATTTATATTATCAGTTCAATTTCCGTTTCCCTTATTGTTTTAAATTAAATAAGTATGATTATTTACTTTGCCAACGTAATATCGTGAATTGAACACTACGAAGAGTTAAATACCAATCATTATTGATGTTTAGTCAAATATCTTAAACAAAACAAAGTAAATTATTCATTTTTGTGAGTATTCGGGGAATATAAAATTGGCGGGAAAGGCGGTAGCGCGGGAGGTGTGCCAAATAAAGATCGTAAAGGAAAAAATCATGAAGCCAAGTTACCTAAACATCCAAAGTGTAACGATAACTGTCGTTTTAAATGTACAGAGACATTTTCCGAAGAAGAGCGTAAAGAAATTTGTAAGGAATACTGGGCAATAAAAGATTTTAAGCGACAAAAAGAATTTCTGCTTAAACGCATTAAAGTGAAAGAAGTGAAAAGAGCACTGAAAAATTTACCACCCGAAAAACAACGCCAGTCTAGCCGAGAATATGGATTTTTTAAAGATCTCGAGTTTGTAAATTTTTTTTTATGACAACGCTTTGTGTTTCCACTGGACCCATTGAAACAGCTGTTAAAAATGTAAATGCATCTGGATTTTTCTCAGGTGAAGACCATCGTGGAAAACACACTCCTCATCATAAAACACAGAAGAGAATGAAGAGGAAGTAAAAAAACATATAGAAAGTCTCCCTATTATGGAATCTCATCATTGTCGCAAGAACACATCTAGGCAGTTTCTAGATCCTAAACTTTCTATTGCAAAAATGTATGAATTGTACGTCACAAAAATTAAGGAATTAGATAAAAACCCCGTGAAGTTAAATATTTACAAAAAAATATTCGGCACTCAACATAACTTATCTTTTTTCCATCCTAAGAAAGACCAGTGTTGTCTATGCAATAGATACCACCGCACCCAAGACTGAGGTGAATCCTTAGAAAAAGAATATGAAGAACACATTCTCAGAAAAGAAGCGTCATTTGAATCAAAACAGATTGATAAAAAGAAGTCCGAAGAAGATGAATCTTTTTTGTGTGTCACCATGGATCTGCAAAGTCTTTTACAAATACCATCAACATCAGACAGTGTATTATATTACTGTCTGATTTGGACCGAAGTTAATGGCAAAAGAGGGTAGAAATAGCTTCGGCTCTGAACATGTGGATAAAAGACATACCTCAAGTTGTTACAGACTTAACCATTTATTCTGATACATGTTCAGGGCAGAACAGGAACCAGTACATGGCAGCATTTCTATTACACTTGGTCCAAGTCAATCCACAACTATGTGTTATTGAGCAAAAATTCCTGGAGAGTGGCCATAGTTTTATGGAAGTAGACTCGATGCACAGTGCCATTGAAAAAGAAAAAAAGTACACAGAAGCATATTATTCTGTGATTGATTGGAAAGGAGTCATGGTTAGGGCGCGGTCAAGCCGAAATAATAAAAAGCCATCCCTTACAAAGTCACAGAGTTGTCATACAAAGACATGATAGATGTTAAGGAGCTAGCTTCAAAAATTATCAAAAACAGAACTCTTACGGATGATGGTAAAGAAAAAGTGCACTGGCTAAAAATTAAATGCCTGCGATTTGAAAAAGATCTGCCGGCCGTCATAAAATTTCGTTATGATTATGATGGACCGTATAAGAATATCAATACGCTTTATAAGTCGGGCAGGGCAACAATAAGCGCGACAGTCATCGACATTGCAGTCCAAGAATTACCAAAGGCTTACCACCAAGCACTACCTATTTCTGTTGCCAAGAAAAAATACCTTATTATGCTTTGCAAAAAAAATATAATACCCGTGGAACTCCATGCCTGGTATGAGGGATTACCCTCAGCTAACCAACCCATGGATTTTGAAACTATATCTGACGTTGAAACAGACTGATTTGTTTTTAATTATTATTATTATTTCAACTTCAAATTAAGAATGATTAATTAAAATTAAAATTATTATAAGTGGCAGAAGTCTATTTTTTGTTGTAATCTGGGGCAAGTTTGGCGTGCCCACTATTTTTTCTTTTATTAATTATTACTTTTATTACTCCAATCCTCAAAAGATTTTAGTCATGCCAGAATTGCCTCAATTTAGTTTATTTGTTTTTGTTTCAATAATTATTTTAAGTATTAGTTATCTATTTCCAATTTAAACTTAATTTGACATTGCAATTTCCTATTAAACTGCATTTTATTAGATAAATACGTACATGAAAATATTATTACTACAATTTTTATTTATAATTTATAATTCATTTTTGTATGTTAACTTGACTTGATATAATATAAAGTAATTGATTAAATTAAAATTAAATTTATAGGATTGAAAAGTAAATAATAGAAAAATTATTTCGATCAAATCTTAAAAGAAGTAGATAATGGTACTAGTCGATCAAAATATTTCCATAATGATTAAATTAATTTGTGGAAAAATTCAATAAGTTACAGTTATAAATAAATAACTATGCCTAAATTTCAAAATGTAGTAGTGGCAAAACTAAATAATTTCTTTTTTGCGTTTTCCTAAGCTACTAAAAAAAGTAGCATGATAAATGTATAATGATAAAAACAATAATCTTTGGTTTTATAAAATATCAAAAAATGGATAGTAAATTTCCTTAGGGTTAAAAAGTAAATGTCATTTGTTTGAAAAAAAAAACACAAAATTGCGATTATCTCGGAACTTTAGATTTGTCAGTTATTTAATTTTGACAACGGTGACGATATACTTAGTGGCAAGTTAAAAAAAAATAGCATATTCTATCGACGTTTATTTTTAAATCGAATCTGCCTACATACCATTTATATAGATGGAAATCATAAAGCTACCCAGTACAATGGATGCAGTTAAATAAATATATGTTTCACACTCATAGCTCTACTAGTCTACTAGGATACCCTGTGTCGATGCCATGGAAACCAGAGACAAGGACAGCTAACACCCAGACTCAGAGCAGATATTTAAATTCATCATTCAAACATCTGCCCGGCCGGGAATCGAACCCTCTGGCTTATGAGGCGGATATATACCGCTTAGCCAAACAGGTCGTCAAAAGTTATGTAGGATTGCTATAGCATCTCCAGAAAAAGTACCAGAGGAGTGATATTAAACAAACTTGTAAACTTTCCCTCTATTATAATATTAACAAGCTTTTATTTAACATATTGTCTTGTTAGTTTGTATGTGTGGGTGGCCCAAAATTCAATTTCAAATTCAAATTCTCGTCTGATACAAGAGCTGTCTAAACAAGCTTTTATTTAACTTGCAATGTTTGTATGTTCATACTGAGTTTTGAATTTTTTGAACCACTTCCCGATGACCGATTGAGCTGTTTGGTATACCTGTGTAAGTAGACAACGCTTATTATATCTTTAAACAATATCTATAAAAGTTTGAATAATAATTAAAGACGATCGAAAAAGAACAAGGTTATGTGGTACAGGGGAGCCTCAACCACTCCGGAGATCAGCTGAGCGGGCGGCCGCCATTTTTTTATGACGCACCTTTTTTTAGACAGGTTTGGATGCAAAAAGGTTTGACCGAACTCGTTCTCCTTTTGATACTGAATTTTGAGGTAACGATTTCTTGATGGTTTTGTAATTGACGAAATGAGAAAGCCGTTCGTTTGATGGTAAGCGCTACGCGTGACAATAACAGTTCAGAAACGTCCACAATTTTAAACAGAATTTAAAAAATACTTGTTATTCACGAAAGGAATTATGTACGAACGAAATTATTTTAACGTTAAAAAATATAGCAAAAGTAAGCGAGACCTTATTGCTAAGACTAAGAGCGATCTCTTCTAGGCTCGCTGTGGACAAAAATGGATACGCTTAGCATGGGATGGTAACTGCAATGCTAGTATGGAATTTCATCGATCGACAAACTGAGATTATGCACTCGCCAAAATCCTCAAAACTGTCTAAGGTCTGAACAAAATCGCGAATCAGTCGACTTTGAACGTCAGTTTGTCGATTGTCAAAGTTCCATACTCGCACTGCTGGCTCTCAAAGTATGACCACGAGGATATACCCAATCTTTTAAACTCTTCCTTCACTGTTTCTGGCAGAGTTGCCTCTAATAAAGAGGTAGTAAGTAGTAGCCAACATAAATATTTAAAAAAAGTCTCCCAAAACACACCGTTATTGGTCCTTGGCGACTTCAATTATTGTCTGATACCAGCCTCTTTTCTCAGAAACTATTTTATGGTCGCGCCACAGATTAAACGTAGTAACTTGGATCCAACCACAGTTAAGCAACAGTTACTAAATGAATTCTGCGCTACAGAGGTAACAGATTAGGACATAGTAGCTATCAGCTGAGCGGGTTTCAACTGTCACTGTCAGAGTGTTTTGGCGGCAGACATGTTTTGGCGCGCTTTTTTAGGGTTCTTAACCTCCTTCGGAGAACTCTTAAGGCGAGACTCGTGCGTTTGATGTCTGTAATTCTGTATGTTATGTAATTAACTTAGGAACTTTACTATAGAAGCCAGCGGCCTGAAATTTGGCACAACGCTGGATACTGTTAACCGCTATAAGTTTAAGAAGAAAAAAATGTGTTTTTTTCTGATCTTTAATGAATTTAAGCTATAACTCTATGAGTCTACTCTATGTGTGGTCATTTAGTTTCTATCAAGCTTTTATTTAAGTTGCCATGTTGGTTTGTCTGTAATTTTGTATGCCAGTGTGGGTCAAATCTTGCAACTGAATAGGCCTGTGTCGTAAATTTCAAAAATGGCTTATTTCGTTAGTTTAGTAGTATTACCCCAAAAAAATAATATTTTATGTTAAAAATTATATTTAAAACACATATTTTAAGTTTTAAGAAAATATTTTTAATCTGGCGTAAAAACACAAGAAAGTGTCATGGCGTCGTAAATGACGTCACATAGTGACAAACGATTGTGTTCACTTATGGCAAAAGTTTGTTTTGTTGAAAGTTTTTTTTCGGCATACCACTATGTGACGTCACATTTTCTGATTGACGTTCACGGTCACGTGACTCAATGCCTATATTTTAAGATTTTTTTTTCTAAAAATATTAATAATCTCTAATTATTTTGATAAATTATTTTATTGTTTGAAATCTGTATAATTATCTTAATCAATAATTAGAAACTCCAATCCATCCGATTCATTCTTAGTGGAAACAAGCCTATTTTGAACCACTTCCCGATGTCCGATTGAGCTGAAATTTGGTATACCTGTGTAACTCCGGTGACAACGCAATAAAAGCTTGCTTTTTATTTTCTTAATAAACTTAAACTTATTATTTTACCCCCGACGCAAAAACGACGGGGTGTGATAAGTTTGACTTGTCTGTGGCATCGTAGCTCTCCAACGGATGAACCGATTTTGATCTAGTTTTTTTTTTTGAAAGATGATTTAGTTGGGAGTGTTCTTAGCTTTTGCTTGATGAAAATCGGTTCAGACGTTTCAAGGTTGGGGGATTTTTTAATTTTAAATTTGAAACTTAAATAGTTTTTCTCAGCTAGATTGTTCCTTGTAAGTAACTTTTGTATAATCTGTACAAACGGTCCGCATTCCAACCCGTCACAGAATGTGTCATAGTTTGTATGTTCTGGGAACCGCTACAGGTTACTTGATAGTGGTGGGGGTCTGTGGGCTGGATGAGGAAACGGAAGAGGTGAGTATTGGTATTGATTGACTGATCAATTATTTTCAACTTCCACTACTAGTAGTTCTGCGAACCGTAGACTTAGGGGGCGTCCATAAATTACGTGAGGTGTTTTTTTTTTAATTTTCTGTCCCTCCCTCCCCCCTGGTGAGATGTCGTGAGATTTTATTCAACCCCCTCCCCCATCCCTCAATCTCACGTGAGATTTTTCAAAATGTGGGTTTCTTACGTAAACGCGTTGGATTGTTATTGTAAAAAGAAAAAAAAATGCAAAATAGTAGGTATATATTTTTTTGTTTAAATCAAAAAAAAATGCGTGATATTTGCCGAGACCCCCCCCCCCTCTCCAACGTAAGATTAGATGAGATTTGACTCGACCCCCTCCCCCCCTTAAACATCTCACTTTGCTACCATGATTATCAGTAACTACTAAACCGATTTTCATAAAACCTGGAATGAGACTACTAAACTTATGCTCTGGATTAACACAGGGCACTTTTGTTCATCACCGCGCGATGCAGCTAGTTTTTAACCGACTTCAAAAAAGGAAGAGGTTATCAATTCATCTGTATGTTTTTTTTTTTAATTTTTTTTTATGTTTGTTACCTCATAACTTTTGACTGGGTGAATCGATTTTGATAATTCTTTTTTTATTAGAAAGCTGACGCTTCCCATTTGGTCCCATTTCAATTTAGTCCAGTTCTGATAATGGCATCCATGAGAAAACCATATAAGTCTTAAATTTGCATTAAGTACGTGCGGGACAAATAGATGAATAACTCAATAGTCGGTCTTTTGAAGTCGGTTTTGTTTTTTGTTTTGTAAAAATAATGTTCTTGTAATTAAATAGAAAAATGCGATAGAAATGTACGAAAAGAAAAGTCTAAAAACCAACATTGAAAATAGAAGAAGCAAGATGGCTACCTTGTATTGTACGATATGACAAACTAACGAAAACCATCATAGAGGGAAGGATGATCAACTAGTACTTTGCCTGAGGGCGCAGGCTTTTAAGCATTTTGGCATTAGCGTAAGTATGGTCCAAAATGATTTAATTTGAAAAAAGTAATATCATTGTAGTAGATGACCGCGAGTAGTAACTGAGAGGTCTGAGAGCTAACATTGGTCAAATGACACGGTAAATGGTGTAAAAAAGTATTCAAAACAGCACCTTTCGGTTTAGTAGGTACACTTTTCTGTGTAACCCTGTTATATTGATGTAAAAATCTTCATCCTGCAATCTGCAAAAAACTTTCGGGTAGTTGAATTTTGTAAGGAACTCAAGCATACGCGATGATTTCGCTCCTGACCATTTTTTTCCTCCAAAAGCAGGTAGTTCCGGCGCACACAACTACACAAGTGTTCCAATTGATATTGTCGGTCATTTTGATAACTGATAAAGTGGGTAATATTGAAACGTTAAAATATATTTTACTTTCTTATAAAAATACATCTAAGTCTTTTATACTCATATTTGCAGAGATTTTAAATAATTTCAATTAAAATAAAATTTACATTAGTACCTAAACGATTAAAGGGTATCGGAGCCTTTTTATCTTTTTTACGTTTGCAAAACCCAAAAACCTAAAAACTAAGCGCAATGACCATAGAGCTCGTGCAACCTTCATAGTACAAAAGCGCGCCAATGTCAGAAAAACAACTATTTCATTTTCAATTTTAGCTCCATACAGATAGAGAATAAAATAGCTTCACGTGGTTGCTATTTCTTTTTTACTGCATTACAATAATGTCGATCGTGAGAACTAACTGAAAACAAGCTAAAATCAGCTTTAGGACGCTTGTTATAAGGTAGCAATTTGTGTATAAAGTTTTGAAATACCTGTTTCTTGACCGACAATGACCTGAGAAAAAGCGCGGGAAATGAATGAATGATAGCACGCAGTTTATTTTCAATTATGAATCTTATTTTGTAGAAGCTAAAGTGTAATTTTGTTTGAGCCGTCAGAACATATGATTCGATTAATTAGGCATTGATTGAAAAAGCGGTTGAGGTTATGAAATTCGCAAGAAATGGTTGTAGGAAGAGTAACAAGCTTGTCATAGACAAATATGGCGGTTATAGAGTGCATAGATTACATTAGGTTTAGGAGTTACGCCATTTGTTTAACGACATGTGTTTTTACCCGACTTTTTAAAAGGTAATGTTTATCGGGTGATGTAAGTGTAACTGATGAATATAAGTTTATTTATGTTTATGTTGATATGTTCCTATCTTACATACTATTTCTTATATACCAGTATTTTAATAAAAAAGGTAGAGTTTGTATGCCTGTTTGTGGAGGTTAAGCTCCGAAACAACTGTTCCGATTTTAAAATTGATTTTAGCAATGGGATGCTAACTATCTTTGAATGCTATAGGCTGTACTTTATAGCTAAAAACCTGCGAGGGCGAAAGCCGAGCAGCATCGGACACGAAGTCCCGAGCATACGGGCTATATTTTAAGAAAATAATAATGTTCATGTCCTTGTCCCGAGAAGAAATTCAATGGCCTATGCGAATCCAACCCGCATTTGCAAGCGTGGTGGAATACGGCCTGATCACTCTTCGAAGGTAGACCTGTATGTCCCAGCCGTGGGATTATTAAAGGTTGAGTTTCATAATACTTACATAGTTATACATCACATGAAAAGGATTTGGTATCAGGTTGTAAATGTCAAAGGCGGTCATCCATCCTAAAATTGGTTCAATTCTCTTTGATCTTCTGTTTTTTTGGAGTTTTTTTCTTCAACATGGCCGCTGTACTTAATTTCAAGTCGCTACTTTACATCTACAACAGAGCTTCAAAATTCCAAGAAATAACCTAAATGGTCGGATTATCTGTGCCTATTAAAAAAAAACTTATCTGTCCAAGTGTTAGCTGAAAAGCTTGCGAATATGAGTCTTATTCAATGGTGATTAGAGTGTCTTTAAACGAACTGTTCCACAAAACTGTTTGTCAAGTATCAGCTGATCAGCACGTGAAATTAAACCTTATTGGATAGAAAATAGAGTGTTTTGAAAAGTGAAGTTTGACAGGATGCAAAAGCGCGCGAAAGCAAAGCTCGCCGTTCGGTTACTTTACCGTTGCTGCGTGCGGGCGTTAACTTTTTCAAATCTGGAATGTTTGGTACTTTCGATTCGGTTCCCGCCAATTTCATGACTTTCTTTTAAAATATATTTTTTTAATTGCAGCCCCATTATAAATTTTTCTTAGGATTAGGTCATTAAGCTAGTTATAAGTTTGGGACAATAGACAAAAATAAATTGTAAAGAAAAACGTTATTTTTGCGTGTCACCAGACTAGATGAAATGAAACCCACTCGAAAGCAGTCAAATATTAAGCAAAAATAACCATACAAGTACAAGTTATTACGTTTAAGAATCAATTAAGTTGGAGTCTATGACCTTAATCATTAAATAAAAAAAAACGGAGTTTAAACCTTATTCTTTTTTTACACATTTTTAAATTGTCATAATATATTCAGCCAGTCTTAATTTCTAAGTAAACTTGCTAAGCCAAAAATGTTTAAGTAAACCATAAAATAAATAGACTTCAGTACGTCACGTCGCAGGAAATACCTTCGTTTACGACCGACGACCAACGGTTGCCGGATTAGTGCTTCTGTTTACCTTCTTACTGAGTAAGTACCTATTATTTTTATTTTTGTATTATTGTTGACATTTTGTTTTTATTTTATTTGTTTGTAATTGTAATATTTATAGTGTGTGTGGCTGTAATTGCCTGTATGTTTTTTTTTATTAGTAAAATGTGAGCTCATTTATTATACAAGCTTTTATTTAAAATGCTCCATTTTGAAGTCAGGTTTTTTAAATTACTTTTAATAATAGTATTACTTTTTGTGTTAATACATGGACTTTTATATTTAGACTTGCTTTCAAATAAAAAAAATAATCAAGTTTTTACAAGCTTTTATTTTTTCCCTGTTAGTGTGTGTGGGTCAAATCATGCAACTGAATTTAACGATGTCCAATTGAGTTTAAATTTAATCACTGTTTAAATTCTCCGGAAACTTCTTGCTGACTTGAAATTTCACGAGCCAAAACAAGACAAAAAAAAGTTTATACAGGCTTAGTAATTATTAGTAATGCGCACTAATCGAGGCAGAAGCCATTAAAAATAAAAAAAAGTACGGTCCAAAATGTCTAAAACTAGTAGTTCTGCGAACCGTAGACCTCGCGAGAACTTTTTTGCGATCCGATTAATTTTCGATTTATTTCATTTCATTTTTATTTTATTCATTTTTGAAATTATTGTGTAGAATTAGATTCCAAATGCTTCTGCAAAATTTTATCAAAATCGGTCGGCCTGCGCTGCATCCAATTCCCCCCCTTTTTGAGGGAAATACCCCCCAATCAAAATCAAAAAAATCCCAACTAAAAAATTCTATAAAATCGTAAAACGTATATACCAAGTATCATTGGGTTTCATTGAAAAATACGCCCTGTACGCGAGTACCAATATACAAACAAACATCCGGACAGATGAAAGAAAATTTTGAATGTTGTTGCAGAGACGCTTCGCTCGCTCGTTCAAAAAATGTACCGAAAAGTAGGTACTGGTATTTACTATTGAACATTCTGTGGTAGAAGATAATTTGGCTCCCTCCAGAGTTTATCAATGGATCCTTGATATCTCAGCACGTGTAGCCGTGGAGAATGCCGCTCATAACACCTTATCAGCTGCACTGAACGATAAGAGATACGGTACCGTTACGTCGCCATGCCAGACGCGGTGCCGAAAAGCCAAAGGAAAGGGCATATAGAAAAAAGTTGTCAAAGACATCGTTTTATTGCATCGTCATTGGAGTTACCTACATACGAATACCAAATTTCAGCTCAATCGGACATCGGGAAGTGGTTCAAAATTGAGTTGCAAGATTTGACTAACTTGGACAGACGCATACTTCCAGTCTTCCACGGCATGATAAATACGTTAATACAGCCTAGTGACTGACGGGACAGACATACAGACGGACGGACATAGTCTTAGACGGACGGAATCTTAGTAATAGGGTCCTGTTTTACCCTTTGGGTCTGGAACCCTAATAAAACGCACCCAACAAGATTCGTATCGGCAGCTCTTATAAATGTCCTGGGTGGTCACTGACTGACCACCCAGGACATTTTTATTGATAAAGGAAACAGATTTATTGATTAAGATTACCTTGATTCTTATGCCCCCCCCCCTCCCCTCTTATTATTGAACCCCTTTCTTGGTATTGAACCACATCATGATCAATGCTCACCATTATGCAAGATGGTTGTCAAACGCAAGCCTATAAACTAGTGGTTCTGCGAATAGTGTAGATCTCACGAGAACTTTTTTGCGACAAACAGTATTTTTAACCGACTTCAAAAAAGGAGGAGGTTATCAATTCGACTGTATGTTTTGTTTTTGTTCGTTACCTCATAACTTTTGACTGGGTGAATCGATTTTGATGATTCTTTTTTTATTAGAAAACTGACGCTTCCCATTTGGTCCCATTTCAATTTAGTCCAGTTCTGATAATGGTATCCATGAGAAAACCAAATAAGTCTTAAATTTGCATTAAGTACGTGCGCGACAAATAGATGAATAACTCAATAGTCGCTCTTTTGAAGTCGGTTTTTGTTTTTTGTTTTGTAAAAATAATGTTCTTGTATCTTGACAACATCTTGACTGATTTTACTCATATTCGAAATTCTTGTTTAGAATTAAGTACATTATACTTCTGCCAAATTTTATCAAAATCGGCCGGGAAATGGCGCTGCAGCAAAATTTCCCCTTTTTTTGAGAGAACTACCCTCACAACCAAAAAATTCCGCCAAAAAAATCTATGAAATCTTAAAACCTGTATAGTATACCAAGTTTCATTGAGATTCGAGGTAAAATACGTCCTGTAGACTGCAGAGACGCTTCGCTCGCTCGGGCACTAAAGTATGAACACATGAACCGGAAATGAGGCGAATTTTTGGCCATTGCTCATCTTAGCTATCCGGATAACGCTCGTTTCAAGGTCCAAGGTCTCTGACATTATGACATTGTTATTCGGATACGAGAGCATTATCGATTGTTCTGAAACTGGCGAACAAAAGACTTGTCCCACATTTTTTTTACTACTTGTTGATTGTTGAGCTGATTTTTTTTTGCGAATTCTGAGTAGGTTCCATAGTAAAAGTTGTTCATAATGATGAGTACTATGAGCCCTTTTCGGCTTAGCATACCCTTTATGATTAACCCTGTATACCTACCAAGTTTCATTAGGATTCGTTGTAAAATACGCCCTGTACGCGAGTACCAACATACAAACAAACTTCTGGACAGATAAAAGAAAATTCTGTTGCAGAGACGCTTCGCTCGCTCGGTCAATAAGCTTTAACGTGCAATGTTTGTATGACCTCCACGGTTTCACTCCCTTTCCTACAGATCTTGATATAATTATTTTTCTTACTTTTTAACCGACTTCAAAAAAGGAGGAGGTTATCAATTCGTCTGTATGTTTTTTTTTTTTTTTTGTTTTTTTAATGTTTGTTACCTCATAACTTTTGACTGGGTGAATCGATTTTGATAATTCTTTTTTTATTAGAAAGCTGACGCTTCCCATTTGGTCCCATTTCAATTTAGTCCAGTTCTGATAATGGTATCCATGAGAAAACCATATAAGTCTTAAATTTGCATTAAGTACGTGCGCGACAAATAGATGAATAACTCAATAGTCGGTCTTTTGAAGTCGGTTTTTGTTTTTAGTTTTGTAAAAATAATGTTCTTATACAAGCTTTTATTTAACTTATCGTGGAAGTATGTTTTTTATTAAACGGTTTTATTTAGCTCACCCCGTTTGTTTTATTCTTGGGTCATATTTAGTAATTCAAATTTCACCCTCTTCCTGTCAACCGATTAATCTGAAATTTTGTATACACTTTGGATTTTGGTGACAATACAATTATGTTTATTCATTATCATTATAAATTCAAGATGGCCGCCGCTACAAAATGGCGGATAATTAATGTTTTATTAATCCCATCAATATGGGTATCAAATGAAAGGGCTTAACAAGCAGAATACAATATACTATAAAAAATTGAAATCCAAGATGGCGGCCGCTACAAAATGGCGGATAACGTAGGTTTTATCGATCCCATCAATGTGGGTATCAAATGAAAGTGCTCAACCAGTATAATACAATGTACTATATAAAATAAAAACTAAAAACTAAAAAATAAAAATAGGTATAAAATTTTTTTAAGTTAAACGGTTTTATTTTAGTCTAGTCTATGCATATGTTTATAATTCCCACGACTGTATCTATTTTATTATTTTTTGGTTTTTAGTACATATATCTTAAACATTGCAATGTATGTTTTTTTTATTTTTAACATAAAACCGTTTAACTTAATTCTCTGTAAGGTCAAATCTTGCAACTAAATTTTGAGCCACTTCCCGATGTCCGATTGAGCTGAAATTTGGTATACCTGTGTAACTCCGATGACAATGCAATAGCTTGTTTTTAAAGTTAACTTTCTTCTAGGCGCGCGTGCTCCATCGTAGACCGCGGCATTGCCCACCATCGGGCGAGATGGTGGTCAAACGAATAATATGTAGGCGAGATGGCCTATCAGATCGATCTTTCCAGTAATTCTACCACCAAGCAGTAATGCAGCGGCGGCCTTACCCATTGCGAGGCCCCTGGCAGCAGCAGGTCTTTGCGAGGCCCTTTGTCTTTCGTGGAAAGTATGTGATGCGAAAGTAGGTCTGGTGGTTTGGTTTAGGTATTTGTCGTGTTTGACGAGAAATGCTAGTTATACAATTTTTTTTTCTATACTAATATTATAAAGAGGAAAGATTTGTATTTTTGTATTTTTGGATGTTTGTGTGGAATAAACTCAAAAACTACTGGACCGATTTCAAAAATTATTTCACCATTCGAATGCTACATTATCCCAAAGTGACATAGGCTATATTTATTACCTGAAAAAATTTTAAGTTAAACGGTTTTATAAAACAATAAAAAAATGTACTAAAAACCAAAAAAATAATAAAATAGATACAGTCGTGGGAATTATAAACATATGCATAGACTAGACTAAAATAAAACCGTGGGGCACGTCAATTGTCTACAAATTATCGACTTAATGTGCGATAGAAGAATTACCCCACGGTTTTATTTTAGTCTAGTCTATGCATGTTTATAATTCCCACGACTGTATCTATTTTATTATTTTTTGGTTTTTAGTACATTTTTTTATTGTTTTATAAAACCGTTTAACTTAAAATATTTTTTTACCTATTTTTATTTTCTAGTTTTTAGTTTTTATTTTATATAGTACATTGTATTATACTGGTTGAGCACTTTCATTTGATACTCATATTGATGGGATCGATAAAACCTACGTTATCCGCCATTTTGTAGCGGCCGCCATCTTGTATTTCAATTTTTTATAGTATATTGTATTCTGCTTGTTGAGCCCTTTCATTTGATACCCATATTGATGGGATCGATAAAACCTACGTTATCCGCCATTTTGTAGCGGCCGCCTTCTTGAATTTCAATTTTTTATAGTATATTGTATTCTGCTTGTTGAGCCCTTTCATTTGATACCCATATTGATGGGATTGATAAAACCTACGTTATCCGCCATTTTGTAGCGGCGGCCATCTTGAATTTATAATGATAATGAATAAACATAATTGTATTGTCACCAAAATCCAAAGTGTATACAAAATTTCAGATTAATCGGTTGACAGGAAGAGGGTGAAATTTGAATTACTAAATTTGACCCAAGAAAAAAGAAAACGTGAGCTAAATAAAACCGTTTAAAAATAGGCTATATTTATTACCTGTGCGAAGCCGGGACGAGCCGCTAGTATAAAATAAAATTTGAGTATTCAAATATTTTATTTACAATGAAAGATTTTCACCCCATTTCATTCCATTCCTTTCACTCTAGCGATGCTCACGAGCGATTTCTCAACGATGCGAGAAGTGTTTCAAGGCGCGATATTCAAGTACTACATAATGAAATTTTCAATTCTGTTTTGTATGAATGAATGAAACTAACTTTATTTTCTTAATAAATAAGAATTAAAGTTAAAAGTTTTAATTCAGACTAGATACATTTTTAACAAATATTTTTAAATATTAGCTTGGGTTGTTGCGCGAGGCCCTGTGCGATTGCACAGTTCGCACCCCCCTAAGGCCGCCACTGCAGTAATGTATTAACATTACTTTGTTCCGGTTGGAAGGGCATTGATTCCAGTGAAATTCAGGGCAAATAGGAGATTAAACAATAAACACTACAACACCAAAGCATTGGCCATTTACCAATGCATTTTAGCATTTAGCTAAAATTTGCGTTAAGTGCACGTGAACTCGTGCTGCCGTGCTTTTGCTAAAACGCAGTTAAGTGACACATGGTCCAATATAACTTGAACCCTGTTTATTCCACATACTAATCCAGGAAGAGGTTACCTTACATTGGACCATGTGAACCATGTCTCGCTTAGCTGCTTTCTAGCAAAGCAAGGCAGCGTGTACCTATCTATGCATAGTCATAGAATACTAGTATAGCTCGTTCAGCCGGTTTTACCCAAATATAACGTTTGGATAATCAGCTGTTGTTGACCGCTAGTGGCATTTACAGCACATAAAGTTGTCAAATACTACCGAGTACAGTGCTGGATTTACACATTTGCCGCCCCGAAGATATAAAATTTTTGCCGCTCCTACTGACTTCTAAAATTAGATAGACTGTTTCAATAAAGTTAAATTGGTCCGACCATGACCACTGTCTAAATAACATACATTATTTTTATTCAATGATGTTTTTTATGCTATTGAGCGACGAGACGAGCAAATCGCTCGCCTGATGTTAAAAGTCACGTTTGCCCATAACAGGTCTGCGCCACCCAGAATTTTGAACTCGCAGAATTCAAGACCCTGCGGCACAGCACTGCGCTCGTCACCCTGAGATATAAGATGTTTAATCTCCTAATTGCCCTGAAATTTCACTGGAAACAATGCCCTTCTAACCGGAACACAGTAAGTAATGCTTGCACATTACTTAATAAAACTTGAGTATTCCCGTGTTAAATAGCTAATAATTATTTTTACAAAAAACAAAAAAACAAAAACCGACTTCAAAAGACCGACTATTGAGTTATTCATCTATTTGTCGCGCACGTACTTATATGACTTATATGGTTTTCTCATGGATACCATTATCAGAACTGGACTAAATTGAAATGGGACCAAATGGGAAGCGTCAGCTTTCTAATAAAAAAAGAATCATCAAAATCGATTCACCCAGTCAAAAGTTATGAGGTAACAAACATAAAAAAGAAAATAATAAAAAAAAAAAAAAAAAAAAACATACAGTCGAATTGATAACCTCCTCCTTTTTTGAAGTCGGTTAAAAATTATCAAAACCACGTTAGTTTTCATTTTCATAGCAAAACAGTGACATTTTGCACTACGCCGACGATTTGTTCCTCTTGACTGGGACCTCGCTTCGCTCGGTCAACAAAGAGCTTGGTTTGATATCGGCGCCTCAAATGACGTCACAGATAAGGTTTCGTGATAACGTAACGGTCAGCCGGTATCATATTGTAAGAGTCGGCTTACCGACTGATGCAAGGTTTAACTTGCAAAAGAAAACTAATAGAATTTTAATGCTTCTATAAGAATCTTACTTTTATATTTATCTACCCACTTAGGTATTTCTTATTTAAACTCAGGGCACTGATTTTTGACACGCCTCTGTCTCACTCGCACATGTTGGAAGATAAGAAATCACCGAATAAATCCAAAGATTTTTAATATTAACAAAGACATCATGACTTCTACATTCTTCCAATACTTCTTAATCTGCCTGTAATTTTACTAATTATATTATAACACTGGTAGCCCAGCCGAATTAGACGAGAACCGAACCAAACCCAGGAAAAATTATAAGTAGAATTTTTCCTTCGGAATTCATTAGAGGGGGTCACTGGGAGTCTACATTTCGTTTTTCGAATTCCCAGTGGTCTTGCATTTTCCGCCATCTTGATTTTAGGGGTGGTTTTTTAAATAACTCGTTTATTTTCAATTTTACACGAAAAATGGTTGGAACCAAAGTTGTTTGAAATTGAATGTCCTACAATTTCTGTCCTCATAAATTTTTTCGTAGGATCGATATTTTTCGATCGAGGGGGTGGAATTGTATTAGCGCATTATCACTTGCATTATCATTGAAATTTGCAATATTTTAAAATAAATTGTTGTTTCGACAGAGTGGTCGTATGGTAGGGACATTAGAGCATTCAAAATTGGAATTTAAGTTGTAAAAAAATAAAAAAAATATTAATAAAATATTTCGATGCATGCCTCACCTCTTTTCCGGGTGTTAAATGAAAAAATATCGATCCTACGAAAAAATTGATTAGGACAGAAATTGTAGGAAATACAATTTCAAACAACTTTGGTTATAACCATTTTTTGTGTAAAATTGAAAATAAACGAGTTATTTAGAAAACAAAAAACAACCCTTAAAATCAAGATGGCGGAAAATGCAATACCACTGGGAATTCGAAAAACGAAATGTAGACTCCCAGTGACCCCCTCTAACGAATTCCGAAGGAAAAATTCTACTTATAATTTTTCCTGGGTAAAATAACAATTCGGCTGGGCTATGGCTAAATGTGTACCTACTTGCTTAACCACGAAAAAATGTCAGTTAACTGAAACAAAAACAAATCAAACATGGCTGAAATTCTACCGGAAGTAAAATTGACGAGTAATCAAATCAAAAACCAAACACAAATAGAAAAAAAAACACTAAAGATTTAAATTATTTTCAATACAACAAAATGAAGGTGTGTTTTCATTATTATTTACTTGTGTTTACGCATAGAAATATGTACTTACCTGTTTGGTGACAAATTAAATTAAAATTCAATAGAAGTATCGGTTATAGGTTAAAGTTCGTAGAAATTCGGTGGTTTGTGTGTTTGGTATGTCTAATGCATTGCCAGCTGGTACCTTTAATAGAATAAGAGAAAATATGAATTTAAATTAGTCAATAGACAGCTTTTTTTTAGACAGATTTAAAACTTAGTAAAGGAAAGCTGTTTTTTGTCGCTGCAGTCTACAGATTAATTCCTACATTATTACTTTTTATACCGGGAAAATTAATTGTGCTAAGATAGCTACTTGTACAATATATTTGTTAATTAAAACCAAGCATCTAAAAGCAATTTCCATTATTATTATTATCTTTTTTTTATTGTTTTGGCATCCCCGACACAGGATTTATTCCTAGTTGGGGCTATGAGTGTGAAACGTTTATTTCTTTTTTATTTTATTTTTTTAACAATTTAAGCCATCAGTGGACAACTTTTCAAATATTTAACGGTTAAATAAAAAAAGTATCCTCTGCCAATACAAATACCAAAGCTTATGTTTTACGTACAAAAACAGTAGGCAGGATTTATCATTCAGCATTCAAACTGAATAGGTTAGGTTTTTGTATGCTTATTTCTAGAACCAGCCTATCTGCAGTTTCAAATCGGCGCCACCATCGCATTTTTCACCAAAACTGAGAGTTTTCCGTTCGATATTTTAGTTCCGGAGTTTTGGCAGGTTAGGAGACAAGGTGGTTGGTTTGGCGGGAGGCCATAAAGAGGCCCAGTGGGATAGAGAGAGGAGGGCGAGTGATAGAGATTTCTGTTTACAATTACAGGTATTTGAGTGGCGTTGTAGATAACCGTTTATTTTGAAGTAAAAAAATCTAAAACTTATTTATTAATAACTGAAACAGTTACAATAAAAATTACATGCATTATAATAAAAAGGTAATTAAGGTACATTTGACAAAGACAATGTTGCCATATCCAATCATGGTCAATGTTCCCAAAAATAGGTTATTTAAAACCTTCGTGATAAAACAATGTTTACAGAATCGAGCAATAAAAATTTTGAGTGTTGCGTATGAATAAATTAATAATAATAAACGTTAAAATACAAAGTCAAAGATCCTAACATAAATAGAACTTAAATGCTATAACAAATAGGTTTAAACAGGACTATTATTAAGCTAGTTTTTTATTCGTTTTATCTTTTTTTTTTCTTTGTTTTTTTTTTTTACTATACTATGTTTTTTACTTTCTTTTAATGTTGTTTTGTTATATTTTATATTGCAGGTTACTTCTGTCCCGTCCTCCAACTTGAGTTTTATTATTTTCCTGCCCTTCATTTTTTTTAAGATGTCTTATAGGTATTTTGTGGGATCATATGGTCAATTATTGAAGTGCTACTGGATTTACGACTTTGTGCTTTAAGTTTAAGGTTCAATTTGGCTAAAAATTTTGGTATCACCATATGGTTAAACTTTGAATAGATTCAATGTGTTGGTAAGGAATACTGGCCCGTTTCAAACGCTGTTAAATACATTTTGTGCCTTATTTCAAAGGATATAAGGAGTATTTTCCTTGTCAGTCCATGGTGTTGTTATGGTGTGAGTTGAAACAGGATTCTTTTCCCATATGATTTCTGTGACATTCCTTGTGCTATGCTATTGCTATTCTCACTCTTAACGTGTTGAAAATAAAGAGGGTTTTGGCTTATTTTTTAATATTTATAATCTAGTTAGGTGGGGTCGGACGGGTAGACCCGTGGTTGGCCCATTCTCGATTTGTTACTAGATACAAAGTCAAAATTTATACCATATTTTGAAAAATGAGCTTCATTAGAGATGCAGATTAAGTTAAAAATAAAATAGAAAAAAAAACTCATCAAAATTTAAATTAAATATTGAATAAAAACAATGTTGGGTTGGTACGAAATATTATTAACAAAGCTCTACAAAAGCGTAATGCCCTACATTTGTTTTTGCAGCCAAAATGAGACCACCAGAATTTTCCAACTGACACCTGTCAATTTGGTTCTATAAATACGATAGTGGTGCCCTGGTCAATTCCCAATTATTCCAAGATGGCTTATAATGAATGGTCAAAAGTGTAACTACAACTTTATTCTAATTAATTAATAATTATATCTTATCTGTTTTCTTTAGCATAAATTAACATGAATCCGATTTCATTAATACATATTTGGGCAGCCGCCAATCTATATAAAAACAACAAGTATTGAAAGAAAAACAAAAACCTGATTGCGAAAAAACATTATAACAAATGTACCTCGCCCGCAATCCAAAATAAGTTAAATAGGTCAAACCATTTATACGATAGAAGCTTATATGAAAACACACTAACTTCAATACATGAGCATCGATAGGCCATGAGAACAGTTGTAACAAATGATGAAAAATTGGTTTTTAAACTAAAAACTCCCGACTGGTAAAAGCACATAATTTATTTTACAAACGGCAGGATCCGTTTTCTTAAATCGTAGCTAAGAATAAACAAAAAACAATAAATCAAAATCTGTTCAACGGTTGAGGCTCTGAAAGCTTTAGTTGACAGATCTAAACTCACTAAAACACAACCCTCTTTATTGCTTCGCTATAATCCGGTAAAAATATAGATGTCTTTATCACTGCGGTCTATTAGACGAGGATATCAAATGTTCTAGTTAATTTAGATCTGTCAACCTTCAAAGTTTCCTAATAGGACTTACTAACTTACTTACTACTTACTATTAAATAACTATGCAGTATTTTCATCTTAAAAAGTTAAATTGATTCTAAAACGACAAAAACTTTTTTATTTATCAAATAGTAAAATAAAAAAACTATTTTGGCAAAACTTTATTATATGATCAAATACATGGTAGAAAATTAAAAACTACCAAATTGGTAGAATTCGTCAGATCCCGTTATCCCGAAAGCTGGAGAGCGGGACGCAACGGCCACACACAATCGCGGGAATCAGCCGGTCAGAGCTCTTCAGTTGCCGAACAACCGCGGCACTGAGCACATCGCGGTTGACTCCTCACGATCAGCTGTGATAAAAAAACAGACTGAACAATGGACTTGTGATTGTGCTAATTATTGTTAAATAATAGTGTGAAGGAACTGTGAAAATGTGGGGTGAAAGCAGCAAGAACTGTGAGACCAACTGCCAATGTTCCGGGTAAGTAAAGTTTGTTTCTCCAGGTTGAAACCTCCCATGTGGACCTCCGTGTTTTGGTAATTTAGTTGCCTGTTCGAAATTTAAATGTGACATTTGTTTTCTTTTTGTTTGACGTGACAGGGGTGTAATCAAGATTTCATGGGGCGGGTTAGCCCCTGCAGCATTTTATGACTTTTGGGTCAGCTATTTAAAGCTTTTTCGATTGTTTTAAATGTTTATCTGAATCATTTCTTAAGTTTTCTAATATTATAGTATTAAAAAACTTAAGAAATGATATAAAAGGAAAAGCGTAATAAAAACTTATTTAAAAAAGAATTATGGTACAAGCTCCTAGTTTTTAGGAATATAAGTAGTACTTAATTGGTATTCAAGGTATACATAGGTAGGTGGTAGTTTTATTACAATTTACCAACAATCCTAAAACTAATGACGGTTTTTTAAACACTTTCATGAGATGGTATTTCACGGGGTGATCAAATCTGGGGTAAATCGGTTTCTGTAGTATTTTCCTAAAGACCTAAACGACACCCATGAAATAGGTACCTATAGGAATAGGAAAAGTTAAGTGCAATAAATAATAGCTATTTCAAATTGACCATGCCGAAGCTCAAAGGACATTTTAGCTTTTTTATACTACTTTGGTAGAGTTAGCAGGTATATAAAAGCCTTAACTATGATCCTAGATCCTAAACCAAGCAGTATTCATATAATCATCTTTCCACTTTCAGAACTGCATTTAAATTAAACCCAAAGGTAACCTACAAAATTTGAATCAGATGTTCCAAAAATGGCCGCATTACGTCACTCGCCGCGGCAACCTTGATTTTTACCTCAGCGGTCGGCGACCTCCTTGGCGAAACCTACTTGTCTATGGCATAATGACTATGGTCTACAGCTCTAGAGAAATTGGCGCAAAGAGTTTCCGTTTCGTTAGTGAAAGGGAAATTAGTAGGCGCGAAATGGAGCGTCTTTTTAAGGTTTTGATAAGTAATGGTGTTTTATAGAGTTATGTTTTGTGGATGTTTGTTTGTTTTATGCAACAATTGATTATCTTCTGCCTAAACGGTTTAACCGATTTTGCATTGAGTGAGTGAATGACTTGAAAAACGTAATTCAGTTTTAGAATGAGATCCTAACCAAATTCATTCAATATGTTATGTTAATTATGACATTTAAAGTAGGTATAGCTTCAAATCAAAACATCAACCTCTTCATTCTAATCCAAACAAGTTTCCATTCATAGACATATTTTCTGAAATATTTTGTATGAATTCTAGATTTTAATTTTTAGGTTTTCACAGAACTGGACTAGCCATGGCTATAGAATAATTAGCTATGGAATAAATATTAATTATGAGCAAAAGCAAAGCTGCCCAACCGATTTTGATAGTGGGCCATGATTGTGCATCTATGTATGTCGACTGGGCATAATACGTTAGAAGCACAAATTGCATGCATTTGTCATATAGGCGCTGAGACATCGCCACGGGAAATGTAGTAAGCTACCTACACTACCTAGTCACACATAATTGAGTTAATTGGCTTAAGCTATACATAGACATAACATTTATGTGAGAACTAGCGTCGTTTTGACTCATCATAACTTTATAAATCTGAAAATCAGTTTGTTTTTATGTAATTCAAGTGGAACGTAGCCTAGCTATTACGGTCTTGCGCTCTCTTTTGCCAGTCGTCATCTAAGCTGGAATAAACTTTGTGCCAATTCTACCAATGTTATTTGAAGGCCAATTTTTACTAGCGGGCCTGGAGTTGGGCACCTTTGTACAGGATCAACAATCTGACCACGTGTCTTGCGAATATTTTAACATCTGGTTCTCAGACTAATAAATTATATTTTTTTATTCAAAAGTTTTTATCACCTCAACTTGATATGATAAGGAATATTGTTTGTATAGCCGTCTCTTTCTGTTATAGGCAAATGTTGGAATTAGAGTGAGATAGCTTGTTTAGTGGTAATCTTTATAAGCTGTACAATAGGTACTGTAAATTGTATATATAAGATTTTATGTACTGTACACTATTTATTTGATTAGGTCATTTGAAGCCACGGGCACAAATGTTACATTTCAAAAGCATGCTTCTTAAACTTCTTACGAAAAAAAAAAAAAATTCAAAAAAATGTTTTTTTTTATGTACTAGCTAGGTAGGTTTTTCGTACAAAATAGAGTTTCCAGGCTGGCGAATGGAAAAAAAAAACCAAAATATTTTTGTCAATTGAAAAAAATACAATGGCGCGTTTTATCTGGAGCATAGTTTATCGCTCTCATTGCCAATTAAAATTAATTATTATGTCGTTCCGTATCTGGGTCGGAGAAGAGATCAAAACAGTCGGCAATTGATATTAACGACGGGCCTACCACAATCTGGACGTACCAAGGAAAGGGGGGGGGGGGGAGTAATAAATAATAGTAAAAACGCGTTGATTTCAGGCAATATAACTTCCTTGAAATGAGCTGCCTCTTTCTTAAACTCAATACAGTTCAAAATCGGTGGATGTACTAAGGAAGTGGGAGGGGCGAACTGTTGTACTTTTTCATGGAACCTCTGAAATCTCTGGATATATGTTAAATTCGCTTCTCACATTGCATTCCAAAATCAATTTTTGAATAATCGGAAATTGTTTAAAATATTTTATTTATATATTTTTTTTATTTTTTAGTCTTTAATGCATTGTCATTAGAGTTACACAGGTATGCCAAACAGCTCAATCGGACATCAGACATCGGGAAGTGGTTCAAAATTCAGTTGCAAAAGACCTACACAAGCAAGCGTTTAAAAGCTTGTATAAATAAACATAACAAGAACATTATTTTTACAAAACAAAAAACAAAAACCGACTTCAAAAGACCGACTATTGAGTTATTCATCTATTTGTCGCGCACGTACTTAATGCAAAGGAGAATGGGCACTTTTGTATGGGCGCCGTCCCCGTGTTGTATCAAGTCGTGACATATGTCATTTGAAAGATGATAATACTAGCTTCATTTAATTGTATGATTTAACCTTGAATGACGTGCAGGGAAAAAGATATGATCGTTTTTAGATTAAAAAAAAATTGCTGATTTTTTGCTTTCTAAAGCTATTATAAGGAATTTTATTAACATGTATGTCAAAAATTACTTTTATTATTGAATCCAGGGCTATTCATAAAGGGTACGCTAAGCCGAAAAGGGCTCATAGTAGGCATTATTTTCATTATGAACAACTTTTACTATGGGACCAACCCGAAATTCGGGAAAAATTCAGCTGTTACATAGAAAAATGTCAATGATGCTCGACAAAATGTATGGAACATGTAGAAGACATTTTGGCAATGATTTGCAAGAAATAAAGAGTATTACGAGTGCTGTTTGATAAAAGGCATTTTATGTCAGTCGCTATGTATCCAGTAGCTGAATATGCCCTCTCTGAAAACCATATGAAAAAGCTAGTCGTTTCCATTAACACCTACAAAGCTTTCACCAGGGTTTGGCATAAAAGCCTTATAAGCAAGCTCCCTTTGTTTGGCTTGTTCACTTGGTTTGTTGCATGGATATCGAACTTCCAGCGGGATTATTTGATTCGAGCAGTGGTCATTGGTGGTTCTTTATCTGATTTAAAAGATATCAAGGCCGGTGTTCTCCAGGGGTCGGTGCTCTCCACGCTTTTCCTTGTTCACTATAATTATTTGCTAAAGCCTGGTGTTTTTGGGGACGCAGACGACAAACCGTTGCCGTTGCATATCCGACGCCCGGTTCAGCGGATGAAAAATCCAGCCTCCGAGAGAAGCCATGGTCAAGCGCATAAGCTTGTCTCTTGGCAGTTTTCGATTGAGGCGGTACTAACCTGGTTAAGTTTGATGCGCACTATGACATTTTATTGAATAATAAAGCAATACCTACAGTAAAAACACGAGTTTTTGCAATCGGTATAGTATAAGATACACGTTCGAAAGTAGTGTTACTGATGGATAGTCTATTATGGATAATTTTTTTGAGACTGGGGGAAACCTTTAGAAAATAACCATCCTCTGTCGGTGGTGATATGAGCGCTTCCTCATGTTTTCGATAGTCTCTCAGATGTGAGTGGTAAGATCACCAGTAGACCAGTTTCAGCAAAATCCGTACTGCCAGTCACTTACGAGGTCATTAGCTTCTCGGTACGCCAGGAGCTTGTTCCATAGTATGTTGTCTTGCAGAGTATGAATATGATCGGGATAGGCATGTAGTCAGATTCAGCACGACTACCCTTCTCAATAAATACAATTCTCAATAAGATTTCTTAATTATTTTCTAGAACATCAATAATGTCGAAACAGCCAATTTTATCGATAGTACCTCACACAGTTAGCAGTATTGTGACGTTTTGAGCCAAATTCATGGCTGGCTCTGCAAAGAAGGCCTAATTGACCACTATTTTCAAAGTCAAAAGCATTTAAAAAAAAGTAAAAATCTCTGCATTTACTCGATGATTGCTCTCTGCTCTATGCCTTTACTCTTATCTGTAACCATTATTTAAAGTTTATCTCGCTCGCTTTTATATTGTCTTGGCAAAGGGAGAGATAATTAAAAAAACAAACTAGTTTGACGAAAGGTTCGGGCTTTTAACCCTTTGACAAGACAACTTATAGTCTTAATCAGACTTCACTTACAGGTAAGTTCGCATAATTTTTCAAATATTGATAATATTAATAAATCGATATTATATTATGGCATTATTCAGACAAAAACTGTCGATAATCAGCAATGTAAGGATTTTGGCATGTGCCAGTATAAAATTAAAATAATTACAACTATATAAACGTTTATAAATAAACTATTATTATCTAATTGTTATAAGGGAGTGATAAAATAGTCACAGAAAATGCATACACGATAATAAAATTCGATAAAATAGTTTTATAAAACAAAAAAAACAGCACTTTTTGGAATCTAAAAACCGCCATATCTTTTTCCCTGCACGTCACTCGGGGTTGGTGTCATATAATTAAATAATGCTATTGTTATGCTCTTTCGAATGACATATGTCATGACTTGATACAACACCGGGGACGAAGTGCCCATCATCCTTTAAGACTAATATGGTTTTCTCATGGATACCATTATCAGAACTGGACTAAATTGAAATGGGACCAAATGTGAAGCGTCAGCTTTCTAATAAAAAAAGAATCATCAAAATCGATTCACCCAGTCAAAAGTTATGAGGTAACAAACATAAAAAAAACACAGACGAATTGATAACCTCCTCCTTTTTTGAAGTCGGTTAAAAAGCACCCGAAACGACCTTTTTAGGTCGAGCAATAGCGTTAAAATTATTCGACTTCACCCCTAGATCACTAGGGCGTGAAGTTAGGTTGCAACAATTTACCATGCGGTTAACAAAACTGCTTATCAACGAATGTTATCTAAAGAAATATCATTTAGCCCCTTTTGAACGGAAGAACGAGCCTAAATTGGTCCGGACGGCAATCAAGTCTTGTCAGCAACAGAGTGCTTAGTGCGAGTTTTTTTCGCCATTCGATCGCGTTAACGTAAACTACAATTTGTATGGAATAAAAATCGCGCCACCTAATGTTCATAATATGAACTACAACTGGCATTGTTTCCAGTGAAATTTCAGGGCAAATGGGAGATTAAACATCGTATATCTCAGGATGACGAGCGCAGTGCTGTGCGCAGGGGCTTGCATTCTAAAAACTCAAAATTCTGGGTGGGGCAAACGAGACGTTTAACATCAGGCGAGCGATTTGCTCGTCTCGTCACTCAATTACATAAAAAAAGTTTTATACAAATTGTAGTTTACGTTAACGCGATCGAATAGTGAAAGTTATTTGCATCCATAGTAGTAGTTATAATAATAATAATACGTTTCACACTCATAGCTCCCCACTAGGAATAAATCCTGTGTCGGATGCCACGGAACACACACAAAGACAAAGGACAACTAACACCCAGACCCAGAACAGATATTTAAATTCATGCTTCAAACATCTGCCCGGCCGGGAATCGAACCCGGGACCTCTGGCTTACAAGGCGGATACACTAAAGCTGAGCTAAACAGGCCGACGAGTAGACCAAATGAAGTGAGGTCTCAGATTTAGGGAAACAAAACGGCGCTTGTATGTATGTGTATTCGTCCGATGATAACTTGAGTATCGTTAATCCGATCTTCACGAAATTTTGCAGGGAAATAGTTCATTTCAATACAATTTTTGAGTTTCAATATGAGCGAAATCTGTCGAAGGGTTGTGGAGATACTCGTATATGAGCGCGAGGTTCAGTTAAACTTTGTTATCCTGGAACGATTTGATTCTTGTTTGTGCGGGTGTGACCGCGGCACGCAACAAGGACTGCAGGTGAAATGTCAGGAGTCCTTAGGCAATTGGCCTATGAACCCCATTGCTAGTGCGTGGTATAAGTTGTAGAAATTGGCGGAAAGTAGAAAATAATTAGATTTTTTTTAATTTAGTAATAGTCTTGTGTTTGACCGCCATCTTGCCTCATAGTAAGCAATGATGCGGTCTACGATGCAGCACGCGCGCCTAGAAGAAACCGATTCTCTCGCGATGAAGACACCCAGATTATATCTATCAGAACACCTACTCTGGCAGAGCATTCCAGACTAGCGGTTGCAGTTGCTAGCTGCGCGGAATGATGTATCCGGAGCTGGCTTTGGCTTTCGAATATAAAATATAGCCTATAGCACTCTACGAAAATGTAGCTTTACATTGATGAAAGAATTTTTGAAATAGCAAAGTGATGTTTCAGAATCTAGAGAATTTAGGCTCGCCTGCAAAATTTCATGAAGATACGATTAACAATACTCAAGTTATCGTCGGACTAATATACAAACAATCAAACGTCACTTTGTTCCCCTAGCCCTACTCTCTTCGCTCGGTCAAAGACCGTAGCTCGAAAAAAAGGTCAGTTTAAAATCGCTCCCGCTGCCGCTTGTGTCTTACAACAGGGTTCAGGTTCAGTACCGTGACGCGCCGTTAACGTCTGTATGACGTTAACACATGGGGTTAACGTTACGATGCGACAACGTCATCGACCCTACAGATTCATTGATAACTAGTCGTTCGCGGCAAACTGAACCTCGTGCCCATATATCTTCACAAGCCTTCAATCGATTTCGCTCATATTCCAACTTAAGAATTGTATTGAAATGAACTCTTTGCCTGCAAAATTTCATGAAGATCGGATAAACGATAGTCAAGTTATCGTCCGACAAGTACACATTATTTTTTTTTTTAAGTGATTGAGTGACGAGACGAGCAAATCGCTTGCCTGATTCGCTCGCGGCACAGCACTGCGCTCGTCACCCTGAGATATAAGTTGTTTAATCTCCCATTTGCCCTGTAATTTCACTGGAAACAATGCCCTTCCAACCGGAACACAGTAATGTTTGCACATTACTGCTTGGCGGTGGAATAACTGGCAAAGGTGTGGTACTTCCCCAGGCGGGCTCTGCAAAAGAGCCCTACCACTACATAACATACATACAAGCGCCGTTTTGTTCCTTTAACTCTGAGACTTCACTTCGCTCGGTCAAAAATTGTATTGAAATGAACTATTTGCCTGCAAAATGTTTTCAAGAACCTATAACTTTTGCTTTGCTCGGTCAAAAATGCTAATATATAAACTGGGACGGATAGACGAACTCAACAATCTTATAAGAGTTGATTTTATCCTTTCGAACCCTAAAATACCACAACAAACCAGATAGAAGCCATCCAACCTCCTTGCATCACAGTTCACGCACGAAAAACAAAAACAAAACCATAGACAAAAAAAACCATAGATAAAGCAGGCCGGTTTAACGATGCGGTTGTCTATGGCCGACAATACGCCCGTATAGCTTAGAATAATGGGCCCACCTAAAATAAGTGCTGTAAAAAATGTTATAAAGCTGTAAGTGTTACTCTCAAACTGGTTTTGAATTTATACCATAAATAACTGATGATGAAAAAACGTTTATGATGGTGAAAAGCCTATGTCCTTTTCTGTACCCCTGACGTGTATGCAAAATTTCGTGATGATCGGTTGAGTAATTTAAAACGAAACAAACTGACTTTCGCATTACATATTTACAACAGAAACCGAACACTAGCGCTGGTTGCATACAGCCATCATTACAGAGTTGAGTTCAGTTTCTAGGTCAAAGGTTTAGATATATTTTTTTAGGTTTTTTTTTTGCTTTTGTTTTGTCTCTTTCTTAGAAAATATTATTTTCCTTGCTTGTGTCTTGCAACTGAATTTTGAACCACTTCCCGATGTCCGATTGAGCTGAAATTTAGTATACCGGTGTAACTCCGATGACAATGCAATAAAAGCTTGTTTTTATAAGCTTTTATTTAACTTGCAATGTATGCAACTATGTTTGTTCGGGTGGAATCTTGCAACTCAATTTTGAACCACTTCCCGATGTCCGATTGAGCTGAAATTTAGTATACCGGTGTAACTCCGATGACAATGCAATAAAAGCTTGTTTTTATAAGCTTTTATTTTACTTGCAATGTATGCAACTATGTTTGTTCGGGTGGAATCTTGCAACTCAATTTTGAACCACTTCCCGATGTCCGATTCAGCTGAAATTTGGTATACCTGTGTAACTCCGATGACAATGCAATAAAAGCTTGTTTTTGATAAAAATAATTACCAGACTTATTTATTTACTTCTGTAATGAAGTAAACGTTCTAAGTGTTTCTAAGGTTTCACCCCGATAGTTTATCGAGGGTAGAGGGTGAGCACATCTGTCGGTCGGGGTGAACGTACGGGCGCGGGGTGCTATCGATCCGTGCGTACGTTTCCGTGGAGTTTATGTTAGACAAAGTTGTAGTTCAGAGATACTAAAAAGATATTTTGTTTAAAACTAGCAGTTCTGCGAACAGTAGACCTCGCGAGAGTTTTTTGCGACAATCAGTCTTTTATCTTGACAATCCACTGACTTATTTTACTCATATTTGTAATTCTTGCTAAGAATTACATTCCGAATATTTCTGCAAAATTTTATTAAAATCGGCCGGTAAATGGCGCTGCAGTAAATTTTTCCCTTTTTTTAAGGGAAACAACAAGGAACAAAAACTGCACTCTAAAATTTTTAATTTTTGAAATGAAGTACTTTCTTTCATAAAGCCCTACGAGCTGCATGCGGCCTGCGCCCCACGCTAAACACTAGCGGTTCAAATCGTGACTATTACGTTGGTAACACTAACTATTAACACTTCTGTGGTACTACTTAAAATGGTCAGAGACGTAATGAGGTAGAGCCTGGGGGCAAAACATTTACATAATACTTAGCCTTACTTATAAACACTGTTTAAAGTTAATCATTGCTTAAAGTTGTTCGTCTTGTTTTCACAAGTGACATTTCACGACAACGAGAAGTAAAAGTAAATAATTAAAAATAAACGCTTCACACTCATAGCTCCCTACTAGGATACCCTGTGTCGGATGCTATGGAACACAAAGACAAGGACAACTAACACCCAGACCCAGACCAGATATTTAAATTCATCATTCAAACATCTGCCCGGCCGGGAATCAAACCCGGGACCTCTGGTTTATAAGGTGGATTTAAGTTGTCGAAGCATTTTAAGCAGTGACTAACTTTAAGCAGGCTTTATAATGAGGTCCTTTGTGGCTTACCGGCTTCGACTCTTTAAAATATCGACAAAGAATGACAAAATTGCTTCCAATTTGCCATTGAAAGCTTTTTAGCTTTGCCGGCCTTTTTGCGTGTCTTTCAAACCTTTTCCCGGCAAATTATCTTTTGTTCAGAGTTCAAAACGTTCGACAGTCGAAATTGGGAAAGTTCTTTATTCAAATTTTTTGTGGAGTTAATGAGTGTAATTTTCTACTTTTTTATTGCCAGTATTGATGTGAAAAGAGGTTTTAACAAGTTTGCAATATTTTTTGACAGGGATGTACTAAGAAGGTTGTGAAATGGGGTAAAATAAAGATGCGTATAATTTTACAAGCTTTTATTTAACTTGTCGTTTTAGTACGTGTAGGTCAAATCTTGCAACTTTTTGATCCACTTCCCGATGTCCGATTGAGCTGAAATTTAGTATACCTGTGTAACTCCGATGACAATGCAATAAAAGCTTGCAATTTTTTTTTAGACTACGCAAGCAGAAACTATTAAGCAATAAGTTTACACTATCCACGAGTATAAAAGCTCGCGGACCTGATCGCGCATGGATCGATATGACGAAAAAAAAAAACAATCATACAATAATCATCTTTATCCACATTCAATACGACTCATAATACATTGAACTCGCAGAGCTTAGTTAATTTGATATGACGAAAAAATCATCAAGCAATTATCATTTTTATTACTTCAAAATACGACTTATAATGCATTGAGCTAAATAAACAAGGCAGGTGCTAGGAACCCTTATCAGAACAATGCGCCAAACTTATCCGTGCAGTTGAAAGGGGGAAAATTACTACAAGTTTTAACCAAACTGACAGCTTTCCGACTGCATATATATAACTTTGTCGTAGTGCCATTTATTTGCCACCCTACAGAATGGAGGAATTAATTTGAATTTGCAGATGGATTTTATTGTTTTGTCAAAAAAAAAAAATGACACGTAAATAAAGGAATAGGTCATTAAAATGGTAATTATTATCGATAGTATTAGTAGTCTTATCAAAAATAGAAATGGATTTTTTTTTATTTATTTCAAAGTTTTGGTTCCAGTTTTTTTTTTCAAATTTAGGTTGTCATTGTAGAGTTATGTTAGTATTAAGGGTCGTTTTTACTTTTATTTATTGCTTGGAAGATCGCTCTTAGCGATAAGGCGACCACTTGTAGAACTATTATGTTAGTTCTTTCTGTCTTCATATCTTTTATTTTTATGATGGGCGCTAAAAAGTGTTTCTATCTATGATTTTAAAACAATACGTGCGTTAGTGATCGTACAAGAAAAAAAAACGACGCAAAAATCTTATAAAACAATGCTCTAAAAAGTAAATGAATGAACTCTCTCAACCAAGTCAAATAAAAAAAAAACAATAATTTTTCCCGATAGAAAGCTGTAATACCACATTGCCACAGACATATAAACACACTACTCACTAAACTCCTCCATCTGCTTTAGCTGTTAAATAACTCCGGAATGATAATAGTAGTAGAAATACGAACCTGTAAAATAAACACAACTTGTCTATGACTCGACTAGCTAATAAGCGAGGACTTAGAACTTCACATGGGAACTAGAAATTACACCGTTTTTTATAAACGCCACTAATGGCAATACCACAGAGTAAAAAGAGGACCATAGACAATCCGTGCGCGGGAAAAAAGAACGTAATGACATCCGAGTGTTCAGATACTGGCTACTTGTTTAGAAAAAAGGTTTGATGCGGAGTATTTGATCGTAAAGAGTTTGTATTTGTCGTGTTTGTAATATTGATGCGGAAACTTACAAGCTCTTGACTTGTAGATGTAGATATTAAAATTGCAATGAAATCGTTGTTTTATGGTTCGGAAACTTCGGGGAAGAACCCTTAAGGCGACACATCGTTAATAATTGAAATAAAAAAAACTAATAATTAAACAAGCTCTTATTGCATTGTCATCGGAGTTACACAGGTATACCAAATTTCAGCTCAATCGGACATCGGGAAGTGGTTCAAAATGTAATTGCAAGATTTGACCCGCACATACCAACATTGCAAGTTAAATAAAAGCTTGTAACTTGAAAACATGTTTACTTTCATTTCTTTATATCTTTATCGGAAATGACGTCACAATTCAATGTCACAATCAGCGGAAGCGGTTCCGTTGTAACAGTTACCAATTGAACGAAAGGAAGAGTTAAAGAGTTAGTTGCTCTATTGACTTTCACTGCTTTTTTGTGATTGGCTGACGTATTATCTACTCTAAGCACCGAGAGTCATCTACTTATACAGGGTTTAAAGAAAAGGGTATGCTAAGCTGAAAAGGGCTCATAGTACTCATCATTATGAAGAATGTTTGCTCTGGGAACAACCTATGGGTTCCGTAGAAAAAGGGCAATGACACTGGTTTGATTGATTTTTTTCGCTATTTTAGGCAAATTAGGCCTCTAACGACGAATCGACGTTGTGGACGACAAAGAAGAAGCATGTAGCGATTCTACTTCAGAATTTAAAGACAGTCATATAAAAGCTACATGCATGTCAAGTTTCAAGCTTTTTCTCGGATGGGACCGTAAACCCAATTTTTACCCATTACCAATTTTTTTACCCATATTAGGTTTTTCAAATCTTGCAACTGAATTTTGAACAACTTCCCGATGCCCGATTGAGCTGAAATTTTGTATACGTGTGTAACTCCGATGATAATGCAATAAGCTTGTTTTTCAATTAAAATTATTTAAATAACCTACTGCAACTGCATACCATACCATTTCTTTTTAACCGACGAAAAAACGGAGTAAGGTTCTCAAGTCGACGTACAAATATATTTTTATATGTATGATCAAACATAACTTATGATTTTCATAGTAATTTCTCTCATACAATCCTTGGCAACAATTTAACCATAGACAATCCTGGATGACATAACCGTGCGTGACCGAAGAATGTTAAATGACTGTGCGAGCGGGACGCGGCTACTTGCGAGACAAGGATGGGAGATAACGGCTGTACATTTTTTTTTCGATCGACGTGATTTCGTGGAGCCTTTTTTTCTGCGGCCAGGACGAGTTTTGTCTTTTTATTTCTTAATAGACTATGGCCACGCCTAGAAATGTAGTTTACGTTTGTAGACCACCGGGGCTTAAAGATATAAAATAGTTAAAATAAATAAGTTATAAGTAAAAAACTTGTTTATATAAATAGAAATTGGTATAACATAGTTCTGTTCTGTTAGTTGGTTGCTGAAATAAATATTAAAAACGTTAAAAAAATTAGGAAAATATTGTCTTTGGAAAATTTTAGCCCCCAAAATTATGCCTGAATTTGAAGCAAGTAGAAAAAGTTTAAAATTGTTCTCATTTAAAATAATTATAGATTCGTTTTTTAAGCTCGTTGGTTAGGTAACTTCAATTATTTAAACCCCTGAAAATCATCCTAGCAACGGACCTGTATGTCAAAAATGTCATTTTTGTTTGTATTCATGACTTCCGGTAATTTCAAATACACTATTTGACTTTTTTATTTTTAGGGATTTTCACACTAAATTCAAGTTTATGTCAAATCTTAATTTAGTTCAAATTATCACGAAACAATATATTATTTATTACACATCACATTTATTGGAATGAATACCAACACACGCGGACCTCGGCAAAGGCTTTTTACATCTCTGACGTCACTTCCTATTACATCATGGAAGAACGTGCGTATTCAAATTTCGAGTAGTTTGTGATTCGAATATTTATTTCTACTAGTCTGAAATTAAAAGGAAGCTGCTTTTGAAAAAAAAAACCTATTTAATTCGTTATTATTAGGGGTCGGGTTATATGACATAAAAAGCTTGATGTATGCATAATAAATGGCTGACATATGCATGAAATAGGGCAAGATATGCATGCATGAAAATTGGTAAAATATTCATGATCAGTAGATTTTAGACAAATATGCAATGATCACTGAAAATGGAGTAAATATGCAATTGCAATATAAGTACCTATCTTACCATAGTTTTCACGTTTTTATAATAGGATTCCTTAGTTCAAAAAGTTTTATGCGGAACCCTACTCGATCGAACCAAACTCTAAAAAATAAACCATCACGTCTTTCATCTCCGTATCTCGGAATAGAAATCCAAATCACTGTCGGAAGAAAAAAACAACCTGCTCTATGGAACTGGTATAACGGCCGTCGTATCCTCTCATTACGCCTCTGTCTCTTTCCCGCCGTTAACCGATACTGAGGAAATGCAACGGATTTTCCAAGAAAAAGATAGATATTATACAAACTTTTTACTGTTCACTCAAGAAATTACGATAAAAAAATATTAAGCTTAAAAACTTGTGTTCAGCGGTCTTATTGCTAAAAGTGATTAAGTCTAGGTTTACTTGGACAAAAAGTTAATTAATGAAAAAAGTTGGGCTTTGGCATAATGCACTAATAGTGTGAAGCCAATAGATGATATTGCTTCGTACTGTAAAAACTTCTTTGAAAAATACCGCTGATCTATAAAAAGACTTATTTAACATTCACACTCTAATAACTAACACAAATATCTCACATTAATAACTCAAATAACTAACAATGTAATTCAACACTGCACAAGCCTAAATGTTAGCACTGCACTTGCCTAACACGAAAAAAAAGTAAACACGGGCTTTCTATTTACAAATTACGAAATCAATGTCCCGTTCGAATTTCAAATATCAACGTACGGCTCACGCACTCGCGAGCCTGGAAGAAAAAAAACAACCATAGAGAAAGAATAGAGCGTTCTTTCATAATTTGAATTTTCGGGTTAGGTTGCCAGTCTTGCCAGTACCGAAACTGGTTTGGGCGGGATTTTGAATAGTCAGCGTTTTACGATGCTTCTTAAAATATCAAGTGTAGGTACTTATGTGAGCGTGGGTGGATTAAGGAATGAAGCGAGACAAAATATCTACCTCGAGGTTATTCAGTGTGATTTCCGGTAAAAGACTAACACGAAATCGAACATTGTATTTGTTACTATAAACAACTAAATCGAAAAAAAAGTGTTCCATAGACAAAAGTAAATGATTTGAATAGAAAGTATAAAAACTATTTAGACTAACTTATTTGTTTTAAGACTATTTTTTGTTAGTGACCAAGCGAGGTCTCAAATTTTTGGGAAACGTATATCGGCGCTTTTTTATTTTATTCTATGATAGATTTGCGTTTGACCGCCATCTTGCCCGATTGTAAGCAATGATGCGGTCTACGATGGAGCATGCTTGTCTATAAGAAACCGGTTGATCTGATCAGGGTGTCTCACAGAACTTAGTACGAAAACTACACGAAACGCTTTGATTCCACATTTATTGTGCAAGCCATTGAGGAATGCTCTGCCTGAGTGGGTGTTCCCTGATAGATAATTATAATCTGGGTGTCTTCAAGTCGCGAGTGAATCGGTTTCTTCTAGGCGCGCGTGCTGCATCGTAGACCGCATCATTGCGAGCCATCACGCAAGATGGCGGCCAAACAAAAGCCTGTCACAAAATTATATGCACTTATGTGTCGATTACACGTAACGAAAAACGTAAAAAATTTCGTCACTGGGTGACAGCTGGGATCACCAAAATGTGGCATGTCCAGTTGTCACCTCATGAGGTGATTCTGGGACAAATTTTAAAAACGATTCCCGAGTGACACCCTTGGGGACGAGAATAGGGTAACAACTGGGAATGACCCCACGTAACGAGTACAGTGATGAGACAGTAAATGGCACACTCGGCCGAGCAAACGAATCATGGTTTTAGCGACTGTCTCGCCTCGTCAAACAGTTTATACAAACCGAGTTCTCGGACGAGAGCACTATCTCGCCACTATACTCGTTACGTGTACTCAACCCAGTACGTTTGGCAATAATTGAAGAGACTGTTAAAATGTGTGTCAAGTAGACAAGTGGCGTCTTCCTCTGTCGCAACCTAGCTGTAATTGATAATTGACTTGTGCAATGCGACGACAAATCGTGACGGAACCATAGACAAAGAACTTTTATTCTTATGACGACTAAAATGACATATTTTCTGTTTTTTTTCTTTGAGAAAAATGTTCCTTTTTTATAAAAAAATAAGTTTTCGTTAGTAGCGTCTTTAGCGTTTGCTCGAATGGGTGTTATGAGTTGATTACACGTACTCGTAACGAGTACAGTGGCGAGACAGTGCCCTCGGCCGAGTACTGGGTTTGTATAAACAGTTTGACGAGGCGAGGCTGTCACTAGAACCATGATTTGTTAACTCGGCCGAGTGTGCACATTTACTGTCTCATCACTGTACTCGTTACGTGGGGTCATTCCCAGTTGTTACCCTATTCTCGTCCTCAAGGGTGTCACTCGGGAATCGTTTTTAAAATTTGTCCCAGAATCACCTCATGAGGTGACATTTTGGTGATCCCAGCTGTCACCCAGTGATAAAATTTTTTATGCTTTAAATGTTTGATCACAAAATTGTCGTATCAATCCATAACCGATCACCGATGTTATGCAACGGAAGCCGCGGTTAGTTTTCGGATGGGTGACCGCGAGCCACTTCATTGCATGTCGGATGACACATGCAATCTAGGTGTCTTCAAGTCGCGAGTGAATCCGTTTCTTCTAGGCGCGCCATCAGGCGTTCAGGCGAGATGGCGGTCAAATTTAATGCAAGCCTATTATTGAATAAAAAAAACATTAAATCGCCTACTTAGTGCAAAAAGTCACTGTTTCACTATGAAAACTAACGTAGTCATGACATTTTTTGTTCATAATTAACACGAGAATGCTCGCGTTTTATTGAGAATACTTGACTAGTTTCGATCACGTTCGGTGATCTTTTTCAAGAAGTAATTACATGTGTGATGCGCTTGAAGTCGCGTCCAGCCTGGCACTCATTTTGCAGTTAATGACATCTTGCAATAAGCCGACAGAATTGTAGGTTCCGGTTTTCTGAGAATAAAAATAAAAACAGAAAAAACCGGCCAAGTGCGAGTCGGACTCACGCACGAAAGGTTCCATTATCTATTAAAACGGCAAAAAATTACGTTTGTTGTATGGTAGCCCCCTTAAATATTACTGTCTAACTATCACGGTTCACAGCCTGCTGTCAGCCGGACGGACAGCGAAGTCTTAGTAATAGGGTCCCGTTATACCCTTAGGGCACGGAACCCTAAAAAACAGTGTTTTACTAAGTTTACTAGCCAAAGTTCTGTTCCTGAGGCTGGGCCGTCGACCCGGCCTTGTTTGTGCGAGTTATCGGCCACAGGATGTCAACAATAACGTACTGGACATTCGCATAGACAAGTGCTAAGTTTGACCTGAATATACAGGGTATACACTGAGAAAAATACGTCAAAATCCCGCTAAAAGAATGATGAATTAACCTTAAGTACGGAGCATACTGAGATCACCAAAAAGTACGAGGATTATCACCAGTTTTTACGGTGACAACTATTTAATTATAAACTGATGCTAACATCACATTTTTTGGTGATATCAGTAAGTTCCGTACTTTACGTGAATTCGTCATTCTTTTAGCGGATTTTTTTCGCAGTGTATGAAAAGGATATGCTAAGCCGAAAAGGGGTCATAGTACTCATCATTATGAACAACTTTTACTATTGGACCAATCCTAAAATTACGAAAAAAAATCAGCAGTTCCATAGATTTTGTCGATTGACATTGGAATTTTTTATCGAACAGCTGCCTTTTCACGATTTCACTATTGATCCCATAGTAAAAGTTGTTCATAATGATGAGAGCTATAAGCCCTTTTCGGTCAGCATACCCTTTCCTTAAAATTTTGTATCCGTCAGTTCTTATTTATAGCAGTTATAATTCTCGCCTGATGATAAGCAATGATGCGGTCTACGATGGAGCACGCGTGCCTAGAAGAAATCGATTCACTCGCGACTTGAAGACACAGAATAATTTATTCATAAATTAATATAAATGACTATCCATTGTCATAAAAAGCTAATAACAGCGTCTAGACTTAATTAAGACTTAACGAGATAATTTCAAATTCTTAATATTTCTATACAAAAATTGATTGTTTGATTTCGTTTATAATATTTAAGAGTTAGGCGATTGACCTCTCAAAAGGACAATTATGTTAATTTTACAGTAGTCTTTGAGATAGTGATAGTATGCTGTCTCTTTCGCACTTAAGCTTCTTTGACGGAGGAAATCTTCAAAAGATCCCGTCTGCGTTTGGGGTGCAACCGGGTTATGTAAAAATCTATATCTACCTACCCTTTATCTAACATACATAACAAACAATATACAGCTAAATTCTCTTTGTGTGCTGTGGTGATTCAATAAAGTATGTTTCGTCCATCTTGTTTCATTAAAACATCTGAATAAAATTATAATGGTGACATAACCTGTCAAAAAGAAAACGGCAAGCAGTCAAAAAGAAAACAGTTCATTATTAACATGAGGTTTGTCTATGGTAGCTTAATTTTCGTGTCGAACGAACTGTCAAAAAGAGGCAAGCTGTCATATAGAAAAAGTTTACACTACAAGACTTTGTGTTATGCTATCGTAATTTTCGTATCGACAAGGCACTTGCCGACAATTAACTGTCAAAAAAAAATTGGTTGCCTGTAAAGTCGGTATACGGGCGAAAGTTTTACGTGACAACGACTTATGTCTGTCTCTCTCGCTCTTAGGCGGGCTAACCATGCCCGAGTGGAAGGGACGCGTGCCTCTCACTCGCTCTCATTGTGAGCGCATAACGTGAGCGGAGCGTAACGCAGTTTCTTGAAGTGTCACCCGGCAAACCAATTTATAAGACGTTGTCACGTCAAAAAGACAAGCTGTCAAAAACAAAAGTTTTTAATACATAACTTTGTCTATGGTATCGTAATTTTCGGGGCGACTGTACGACACTCGCCGACAATGTTATACGATTCTTTGTTTATGCTCCGTGTCCACATTTTCTCGACAAATTAAACATTTGAGCGTCGCTAGGATTATGTTGCGTTAGGAGATAAGGACTTTAACGGTATTCCTTATTTAAAAAAAAAGTAAAAAGTAAAAAAAACAATTTATTTTTAACCGACTTCAAAAAAGGAGGAGGTTATCAATTCGACTGTATGTTTTTTTTTAATGTTTGTTACCTCATAACTTTTGACTGGGTGAATCGATTTTGATGATTCTTTTTTATTAGAAAGCTGACGCTTCCCATTTGGTCCCATTTCAATTTAGTCCAGTTCTGATAATGGTATCCATGAGAAAATATAAGTCTTAAGTTTGCATTAAGTACGTGCGCGACAAATAGATGAATAACTCAATAGTCGGTCTTTTGAAGTCGGTTTTTGTTTTTTGTTTTGTAAAAATAATTATTGTAATGAATAAATTCGCGTTTGACCACCAACTCGCCTGTTGGTAAGCGGCGATGTGGTTGAAGATGAAGCACGCAGATTTAGAAGATACCTTTTCACTTTTACCTTGAAAAGTCCAAGATTATATATCTCAAGATTGTCGTTCTTATTTTTTGTATTTTTAAGGAATTAAATATGTTTTATTTAAAATAATAATATGCTCTGAAAACAATCAAAAGTATTCGTCAAGACGACTCAAACGAGCCCTTTAATAAGGTTTCGCTTTTGTCGTTTTATTACAGAGCTCCCATGCCTACCTTCGGACTCCGTCATCAGAACAGCTTCATGTCGTAATTTCGTAGACATCGACCTTAGTTATAAACAATGCTCAAAGTTAATTATTTCTTAAAATTGACCGTCTCGTTTTCGCACGTGACATTTCCCGTAAGTTGTCAGAATATTTTAGGCAGTGATTAAGTTTAGGCAGCTTTTAAAAGATCTCATGTGATCATAAAATCACAAAGTTTCGAAACCCATTGACAGATGTCAACAAATAATTGACGTTTCAAAATTGCCACGGTCTGACCGGACATCTGCCAAACGTCCGAGACAATCTCAAGATGTAACAATATAGGTAGGTATCTATTTGTATGGGAAAAGAAACATGTATCAACCCTGCGTCTTAAGAATATACCTTACCCTAATTTTTGCACCCCATCCAACCACAGTTATACAATAGTTACTATGCAGTCAAGTCTGAAACTTACCCTTGGGCCACAGAATAAATAATAGCGCTACACAAGTCGCGGAAGCTTGAGAAACGAAAAAAAAAATAACAATAGACAATCAGATGATCCAGATTCGCACGGGAAGTAAATGCTCCCACGTTATCCGCAGAGATGGCGAAATGACGGAACTACAATGTTCCCTACAGAGTTGTCAGTTTCCTTTTGAGATTGCGACGGTGGCTCCCCAATCCAGAAACAGGTTTGTCGCTGACTTATTGTTGGCGGTAAAGGTCACGACCCCGTTTGAATGGGCGCGATGCATTTGCCATGGGAAATTGAAAAATTGGTATTGTCTATGCCTCGTTCGATATTTGAAAAGTTTGACAACTAAATAAAAAATATCGGACCCTTGTCATCAAGAACCTACTCTCGGTGGAAGCTGAAATTCGAATTTTGAAAACATTTTTTTTATTTGATTATAGACTTGTTATTATGTACTATTAATGAATTTCAATGCAATTTTTTCAACCAAAGATAATAATAACACGTCCCGTGGGTCGCATGTGGTCCGCGCCCCACGCAGAATACTAGTTTTATTATAATATTTTTATTTAAGACAGACAAGAACATTGGCCATTTTTGACAAAACCATTGTTGTGAAAGAAAAGACCACTTTAAAATATTCATAGATTCAAAAAACTGTTGCAAACTTTTTGCATATTCTTTTAGACGTATTTGTTTTAATGAACCCTTTTATCCTTCGTGAGAAAGTGGACTATTTTTATTTGAAAGATAATAAGTTTGCATGAGTTTTAGGGGGACAAAAAAATAAAAAAACTCTTTGATAAAAAGTGTTATACCTCTTTACGCAAAAAATCAGCTGCATACAATTCATTTCTGTCTGGAACATTGTGCCCTCAGAGAAGCAAAACCTTGCGCCTGTAAAAAGCGATGTCAGAGACTTTTTAACCCGCCTAATTATAGTATTATATAAATCATTATAAATATATAAATTCTGATGCCAGTAGCACAGATTACGTGATAGTTACTACGCTAGTGCAAGTATCGAGAAATCGTCGTAAGAATTCAACTAAATCGTCAAAATGTCATAATTTTGTCCATGGTCCGATTTATTTTTAAATTCTAACGATTCTATCAATTCTAAACGTCAGTTTCTCGATTGACAAAGTTACATAAATACTTATGATAATTGGCTTTAACAAAGTTACTTAGGTATCTATTAGTTACATACAGTAGAGGTTAAAGTTATTCAATGCTTAAAATAATTTTATTCTCCGTTTTGATTTGTTTTTCACGTGGCATTTCTCGATAGCGAGAAATTGTCTGAACACTTAAGCATGACTAACTTTAAACAGTGTTTATAAAAGACCCTATAAGCCTTAATATTAAAATATTAATACCTAGTATAAACTTGTTTTTCGCAATAACAAACTTTGCAATACTACGGTTGAACCTATTTGCTATTCGAAACATAATAATTTAATAAATATTATCCTGTTGTTATTAAACAACCAACGGTCTTGATAAGGCATGATCACAGTTCATACTATGATTATTTGTATGTATACATATAATATACATTGAATAATAATACGGTATTGATAACGTAACGGAAATCGCAATGTCCTTCGTTATAAGAGGAATAAATAATAATGAAATATACACGTGTAGAATTGTGGATGGATGTAGTGTCTTAATTATAAACGTTGCTTAAAGTTAATAACTGCTTGAAATTGCGTAGATGTAGAGAATCTTAATAAAGCCTGGTTAAACTTAGTCACTGTTTAAGAAGTGATTTTCGTTTAAAAACGTACTTATAACTGTTTAAACTGCCCTGACCCGACAATTCAGGGTCTCAGGGTGACGAGCGCAGTGCTGTGCCGCGCAGGGTCTTGAATTCTGCGAGTTCAAAATTCTGGGTGGCGCAGACCTGTTATGGGCAAACGTGACGTTTAACATTAGGCGAGCGATTTGCTCGTCTCATCACTCAATTACATAAAAAAAAAAAAAAAACTACTTAAAAGTAGTTTTTATGTGTAAGAAAGCTCTGAAGTTTTAAATAAAGCTAATTTGGAATATGAGTAAAATCAGTCAAAAGGTTGTCGAGATAAAACACATTGATTGGTCGGCCTGTTTGGCTCAGCGGTAATACATATATCCGCCTTATAAGCCAGAGGTCCCGGGTTCGATTCCGGGCCGGGCAGATGTTTGAATGATGAATTTAAATATCTGTTCTGGGTCTGGGTGTTAGTTGTCCTTGTCTTTGTGTGTGTTCCATGGCATCCCCGACACAGGATTTATTCCTAGTGGGGAGCTGAGTGTGAAACGTTTATTTATTTTATTATTTTTATTGTAGCAAAAAAGTTTTCGCGACGTCTACTGTTCGCAGAACTACCAGTTAAATACATACATATTTAATTTAATGAAATATAACACGTCTGCAAGTTCATTGTATTTTGAGTTGTTTTAATTAAATTATTAGTGACGTCATATTTTGGGTGGAGTAAGTTGACAACTTGAATACATAACGTGTTTTTTTTCTTTGGATTTTTCATTTTATGTCGAGTGTTTTTAAATTTATAGCTATGGGAGAGTTGATATTTTATTTTTATATAAACTGCACCGGCTTCGCACGGGTATGAAATATAGTCTATGTTACTCGCTAATGTAGCTTTATATTGGTGAAAGAATTTTTAAAATCGGTCTGGTAGTTTTTGAGTTAATCCGTTACAAACATCTAAAAATAAAATATTTTCCTCTCTAAAATATTAGTGTAGATTTAGATAGTAGAAACTTAAAAGATAAATTTATTATTTAATTGATAGAAACGTTTGAACTCTAGTCTTTTGATGTCGAATTTTTTTTTTAAGTGTGCAGAACGAATGCTCGAAAATTGCTTCGCTGTTTTATTTATTTTTTAAAAGCTTTTATTTAACTTGCAATGTATGTAACTATGTTTATTCGGGTGGAATCTTGCAACTCAATTTTGACCCACTTCCCGATGTCCGATTGAGCTGAAATTTGGAATACGTTGACGATTGACCGATGACATTCTAATAAAAACTGGTTTTAAACTATTTTTGTTTTAATCTTTTCTAACTCAACACTTTAGCAATCTGACGAGAGCAAGATTAAAAATCCTTTGTTATAGTAAAACAAAACGCTATCGTTAGGTTTTAAAAATAGAACTAACCATAAACAAGGAGCCACTGTTCTAAACAAAGCGCGCTCTAATTTCAAACGACATTTTTGTTCTAAATTCGAATCTTAGTTGCAACGTTTCAGTGGGTGACGTAACTTTAACGGTTTTCGCGCGCTATGGGTGCATTACTAGGGTTGTCGCAGTAAGTTATGAAACAAGATATTTAAGAATATATTTTTTAAAACAAGCTTTTATTGTATTGTCATCGGAGTTACACAGGTAGAACAAAGAGCTCAAGCGGACATCGGGAAGTGGTTCAAAATTCAGTCGCTAGATTTGACCCATCAAATTAAGACACAGAAAAATTAAATACAGGTAAAAAGCTGGTAATAAATCAATTCTAGTTCTAAATGTTTTTATTATAATTTAAAAAAGTTATTCAAATGTTAGAAGCAGCAAAGGGTAGGGGGTCGCCAAATATTTTTCAAAACTACGAAAGCTACGTCATGAAACGCTATGCTAAAAAAACGAAACGAAAAACGTTATTCTAGAGTTCTAGACCGTTGACCGGGTAATTCTAGACTTTTGTTCATATTTATTACAATGGGCAAACGTGACGTTTAACATCAGGCGAGCGATTTGCTCGTCTCGTCACTCAATTACATAAAAAAAAAAAAATTATCTTTCTGTCATGGGTAAATATGTTAAGGACATTTAAAAACGTGCACATAAAAATTGACTTCTGCCAAACTAGGCCTTTGTTCTCCGTCGAACAACGCCCTCCCACACAGTTTAGGTAGCTTGTAAGCGCTACAACCCTAGCTTGTCGGTCTCGCCAATACCACATGGCAGATGTGTGCGGTTATCTGGCGGTGATAATTTAGAAAACAGTGGTGTTCTCGATTAAGCGTACACATGGCTTTTAACAAGTACCACTTATGGGACTAGTACTATAAAAAAAAAAAAAAAAACGAAAAAAAATTGTCTATGACATTTTAGAAACAAACGAATTTGACATGCTGCTTATCCTATCTTTACTTTTTAAAAACTTTAATTTAGTTTTATCTGTTCCGTGTGTATATCTTTCGGTATTTTGACCCACTTACCGGTTTCCGATTGAGGTATTTTGCATACCTATGTAAATTGGATGACAATGCAATGTTATCATGACATAATAAAGCTGAACTCCGTAATAAAACGACGCAACTACCGAGTTAGGACTTGTGTTTATTCTTGACTTGCACTTTTCTTAATTTTAGCGTTTAAATAAAAGCGTATTTTAAAAGCTTTTATTTGACTTCAATGTATGTAACTACGTTTGTTCGGGTGGAATCTTGCAACTCAATTTTGAACCACTTCCCGATGTCCGATTGAGCTGAAATTTGGTGTACCTGTGTAACTCCGATGACAATGAAATAAGCTTGTTCTTAAACATATTTTTGAATTAAATATTTCTTTAATGAAAAGATCTGTCTATGGGCGTATATGGTAGATATCAGTGGCAGATAGATTAGTTGAAGCAAGTTTTTAGAAAAAAACGTCCTATAAAAATGAGTATCTAAACTGGCACAAGGGTGGGTGACATTACTGACATTAGATATACGTATATGGGACAATTAGCTTATCGTTTATTTAGAACGGTTTTGGGTCATTGCGACACAGTTTGACTTAGTTACAGTGTTAAAGCGGTTTCGGCTCGTTTTTCTAACCATTTCTGCCGTGCTTTTTGGTATATTTAATACAGTTAACTAAGACATGGTCCAATATAACTTAAACCTTGTCTATTTTACAAACTAATCAGGAAAGGGGTTAACTTAGATTTGACCATGTCTTACTTTTTTATGCTTTTGAGTGACGAGACGAGCAAATCGCTCGCCTGATGTTAAACGTCACGTTTGCCCATAACAGGTCTGCGTCACCCAGAATTCAAGCCCCTGCGCGGCACAGCACTGCGCTCGTAACCCTGAGATATAAGATGTTTAGTCCTTCTTGCCCTGAAATTTCAATTCGAATGCGGGGTGATATCCTGGATTTATACATTGACATTGACACATATTTTTTATCCTGGAAAAATAATGGTTTTTTCACTCTAGCGGGTAAAACCACAGTGCAGAACTGCATATACTTACTTTAACTTTACGGTCAAAATTCATATGAAACGGTTGTTACAAAAAATATGTGCATGAAAGACCCTGAGTGATTCGAGATCACGTGTCAGAAGTGTCATGGACGCATTCCACAACGTCTCAATGCCTAAGCCACTCATTATTCTTAATCTACATACATAAATCACAGTAGTAATCTCCTAAAACCAACAAAAACGCGTCGTCAAAGCCGCCGCCATTTTGGCGATCGAGCGGCAACAGGAAACGCACTTGTGGCTTTTGAGGCATTTTTTTTAAGTTTTTGGAATTGGAACTAATCTTTTTATAGTTTGAAAAGTAGTTTATGGTGTAAGGTTTTAAAAGAGAAATCGTTTTGATGAGCAAACTCCTTGTAGAGGTTCCTGTAATGTCAAAGTGACAACCTAAAAATATTGATGGTCATAGACAATAGTTTTTTTTTGTTTTTTTGGCTTGACAAGTGCTGTCAATTTATTGATGATCCTCTTATTAATCCATTCACCGACAAAAAACTCCCAAATTACACAAAACATACATAATTATATTATCATTGTTTAACAAGAACCCATTATCTAGAGTCTAGGCAATGGCAATAGGCCCTAGAGCCAAAAAAAAAAGTCAAAAGTCTCAAGGCAATCGGAAATCTTTGAAATAGTGTGATTTCAAACAGCATAAAAAACAGCTGTTTTTATTTAATTTTATGCCTTGGCGTTAGCGTAGGTATATAGTAACCGCTTGAAGGCCTAAGACAGATTGTAGGATCTGTAATCCTACAATTTGTAGTGTTGCATAGTGGGTGAAGTCGCGGACGCAAGTAATCTAAATAAATATGAATGACGGTATCTGTATGACCCCGATATCTTCATTGAGTCCGTTGGCACCCTTGGCCTTATTACGAGTGGGCTTCGGACGGAATCGGCTGTTGATTGAGAAATTACATCCTAATCTTTACTAGGTACCGAATAAAAGCTCGTTGTTATGCCTTAGGTTTTTATATATAAAATTAATCGCTGTTCGTTTGTCTGGCTATAACTCGAGAACGGCTGGACCGATTTCGCTAAATTCGCTTGAAATATTTGTGAAAGTTCAGGGAAGGTTTAAAAAGAAAAAAAAAAATACAGCGGGTGAAACCGCCGAGTGCAGCGAGTCTTAATAATATAAAAAACAAATAAATGTTTACAAATAGTTATAATTCAAGAATTCTTAAACAAAAGTCACATCCGTATTCTCGATCTCCCGCCTTTTGTTGCCTGTCTTTTTCAAAAGCCTCAAGTTTATTTTACTTAACTGTTCCTGTCAACTATAATATAAAGGAAAGAGGTCCTAATACATAAAATCTTAAATATCACATCCAATATGTGACTGTAAATTTTGGCGAATTCAAACGCTAGTGTTTCGACCAACGAGTTTGACGTTTAAAAATCGACTGAATCGTCAAAATTGTCTATGGTCAAAACGCGCGAAAAAACTTTGTCGAGTTCACACGCTAGTTTTTCGATCAATAAAGCTCCATCGATTAACTGATCTACAGTCGACGGTCGCTTACCACCAGACCATCTACACTATGCCATCAAAAAGCATATGCCACAACCAAATTAAGTATTCACTGACCAATAAGTAAAACAATACGCCATGGCCGCCATATGCTGCCATGCGGGAGGGCGACGGAGGAGGTCTGCCGCCGTTTTTAGTAGTGTTTATGAAACGGTTAAACAGAAATATATTATGGATTGCTTTGCTAGTTAACCGCCGTGGTTTTACTCGCGTGGCGATGAAAAATCGACTGCCCTTACGAGTAATCAAAACTGCAAAATCACGATTTTTTTCATTGTATTTATACGAATAAGTTTGTAATAAATACTTTAAAAAATCAAATAATTAAAAAAAAATTTACATTTTTCAAATCGAATAAAATTGATATTACACATTTTAACTTATTTAATTTAAGTTTTTTGACTTTAAATAACTCGCCTGTAAAAATGTCATTACACGGGAATACTCATAAAAATTACACCTAATTAAGTTACACGCATAGATATATTACCTAAAGATAGAACCAAAGTGTAACCGCACATGCGACAGCTATATTCTTGAAATAATGCCAGGATAGGAAAGCTTCCCCCATTTTAGAGAAAAAAAAATCATAAAATATTCCTAATCTTTATACTTCACAAAATAAAACATTGTTATACAGGGTTATACGGAAAGGATATACAAGCCGCAAATTGCTCATAGTAGGAAAAAGTCTAATAGTAGGAAAATAACTACTAGTATATTAATCTACTCATAATTATGAACATCTTTTATTAAATAGGCAATCTTGCGATTGCGAAAATAATGTACCTTATCTTAGTTTTGGGTCAGCGGGAAATATGAAATAGTCCAATAAATTAATTATTTATTAATTTATTGGGTACAATCCTGGGGAAACTTATTTCACAACCTGGCAGCTACAAATCGTAGACGGCTCACGTAGTAACTATTATTCCTAATCTGTGGTTTGCCCACCTTGGCACGGTTACAGCGACGGGGACAAAAAGTGAAATGTCTGTCTCTCTTTTTCAACCGTGTTTGGCACTTGCCATCTTGCTCTTTTTTACAAAGTAGCAATTATGGTTCTATCTGTTAATCTGAGGTTTCACGTAAAAATTAAGTCGTCTACTACGAATAGTTACGTCAGCTAGTTGTGGGTCATTTGCAGTTGCGATACTATTCGTAGGGGCAGTCGAAATATAGTATGGATTGCTAGTTAAGCCCCGCGGTTTTACTTGCATGATGATAAAAAAATAATAGCAGCAGTTATTCCAGAAACTGATCAACGCTCGAAATACAAGAACATTATTTTTACAAAACAAAAAACAAAAACCGACTTTTAAAGATCGACTATTGAGTTATTCATCTATTTGTCGCGCACGTACTCAATGCAAATTTAAGACTGGTTTTCTCATGGATACCATTATCAGAACTGGACTAAATTGAAATGGGACCAAATGGGAAGCGTCAGCTTTCTAATAAAAAGAGAATCATCAAAATCTATTCACCCAGTCAAAAGTTATGAGGTAACAAACATAAAAAAAAAAAAACATACAGACGAATTGATAACATCCTCCTTTTTTGAAGTTGGTTAAAAATAAAATTGCGTTCAAACTCCAAAGGTACAACCGTTTAGAGATCTTATGACGTTTGTTTCTTGAGCAGAGACAAATCCTTTTCTTTCGATACCATGGACATAGACAGTAAACTTTTTATTGCTCACACCAGAAATTACCAACAAAAGGTAGAGAGTAAAAACCATAGAGTAGACATTGAGTTTTTCAAGACCATAGACTGGACCTTGAGTTTTTTTCCGGATGGTGACTATTAGCTTCGTAGATCCTCTTCTCATTTCCTGTGCGATTTATAATGAAGATCATGACTTGTGAATTTATGTTAATAATTGTCTGCTTCCGATGCTCAACGGTCAGTCTCTAGAGACTGGCTAAATACACTTGCTTTGTGAAGCCAAAAGTTTACTTCTATTGTGAATTTGTGACAAGTAGAATAGGATTTTGAATTTTGGTGGACAAGCGAAATAATTTGACAAAAATCTTAATTCTACTATTTTTATGAATATCAAAGTTTGGACGGCTGTTACTCAATCATGCAAAAACGGCTGGAAGGTTTTGGATGAGGTATTGAGCTATCTTATACCCTGTATTAACACATAGGCTACTTTTTAGTTGAAATTATAAAATAAAGCATTATTATATTAGTCGAAATTAAAAAAAAACACAAAATTTGTTAGCATTGTTAAAAACTTACTTAAATTACAATGTATCAGTTGTTCAATAAATATTTCTGAATCTGAATCTTCATTAATTCGTCAGTAAAAGAAAATAAAAAAAACCATAATAAAACTAATAAAAAAAAACAGTAATTAATATAAAATTATGTACTTACACCAATTTAAATAAAGTTAAATTCGTCAGTCGGGTAAAAAAATGGTTACATTATTGCAAAACAAGCTGGGCTTAGGACTTAAATTATTCAAAAACCCGTGAAAATACGGTACATTAACTAAATCGTTATCAATTCCATTACAATGCGTCTAATCTGGCATCCCCTGCAATCAAACCCTATTCAAAATAATGGTTAACATGATTAAAACTGTATAAAAAGTGTGTAATAGGGGTGCTGAAGTGCTGATGTCGACTATCGATAGAAGAATACAGGAATACAATATCGGCAGGAATATCTAAACTTTCCAATTATAGAATATAAATATCTAAATCGATATTTTCATTGTAATAGACAAATTAGCAACTATCGATAGCCCAAAACTAGATCCTACTGTCCTAAGGTTGCCTGGAAAAGATCGCTCTTAGCGATAAGGCCGCCAGTTGTTGCACTAGTTTTAAGTTTACTGATCCTTTTTGTCTATGTCTATAATTTTTGGTGTGAACAAAAAAGAGTTTATCCATCTTTCTACAGGGTTATTCATAAAGGGTATGTATTCATAAAGGGTATATAATATCAGCTGTTCCATACATTTTGTTGAGTGTCATTGACATTTTTCTATGGAACAGCTGATTTTTTTTTTCGCGAATTTCGGGATGGTCTCATAGTAAAAGTTGTTCATAATGATGAGTACTATGAGCCTTTTTCGGCTTAGCATACCCTTTATGAATAACCCTATATAGATCGATAGAATTACCGTTAATAGTAATGTAACTTTTTGAGCTATTACTATTTTTAATAACTAAGTATAGTATCCCTTGTAATCGAACAAACATACTATCGAAGTTATCGAAAGTAAAAACTTCGATACTAAACTATCGATACTTCGCAAACATTATTCTGTAAGCCCCCTACAGCGCACCAGCATTGTATCGCCTTCCCTATCTTTAGTTGTGGCTAAATTCGGAACTATTAATATATGAAGGGAAGCTGCTGTTTTATTTAGGAAAAACGATGGTGGCTCCTACCCTACAGATAAGCTCGCATTATAAGTATCGATCGGTAACGGTTTGGATGTATGGTGTCATTGCCCGTTGCCAAACACCGTTGGAAAAATATCGATCTGGTTTAGTCTATGGTAGGAAGGACATGTTTTTAAGATGTTGGTGCGACACAGGATGTACAAACACATGTACAAACAAAGATTGTTTTTCAGCTATATTTTTCCTAAGGTGTTTTTTATTTTTATCACAGATTTTTACTTATTTTAACCGACTTCAAAAAAGGGACGCTTCTAAATTCGACTGGTTTTTTTTGTTTTAACGTTTAACATCTGGCAAGCGATTTACTCGTCTCGTCAATTGTATAAAAAAACCGGCAAGTACGAGTCGGACTCGCGCACGAAGGGTTCCGCAACATTATCTAAAAAAAAATGGCAAAAAAATAACGTTTGTTGTATGGAGCCCCCTTAAATATTAACTGCCTGCTATCACGGTTCATGAGATACAGCCTGGTGACAGACGGACAGCGGAGTCTTAGTAATAAAAAGCAAGGAAACAAGTAATTCTCTGCCTTTATGTAACTTATTGCGTGTAAAGAAACGTTTGCAAACCCACCAGTATTGTGTATCGTTTGGCTCACCACATCCTTGGAGGAAACTCGACCGCAAACGATGATCCTTACGCTCGCATAAAATGCTTTCAATAATGGACCAGCGTAAATTGGGCTGTTGCGTGACAGTAAGTGATTGAAGAACGGTAAAAAGCGTATAGAAGAAAAGAGCTCATAGTACTCATCATTATGAACAACTTTTACTATGGGACCAACTCTGATATCACGAAACAAAAATCAGCTGGTTTTTTTTTGAAGATGTAGTGTTGGTCCCATAGTAAAAGTTGTTCATAATGATGAGTACTATGAGCCCTTTTCCGGCTTTGTAAACCCTCTTCTTATATTCCTGTAGAGGTTTATTACACACCAAACAACAAGAAAGAATGAAGGCTAAGTAGAATTGATAAACTAATTGAAAAAATCAAATGATTTAAGTTATATAAAAAAAAGGAAAACTATAAACCATAAATTCTTTTTCTTTTGTTTTCAATAACTGGAAACGCGTTAAAATTAAATTGCATAGTTGCTTAAGGTCTTGTTTTAACCACATGCAGAGATTTCCGTTCGAAATGTCGCAAGTATAAGAGTCGACCCTCCGTTCTGTAGCGATGCTTGAATCCGGTGGTCACTGCCCACTCCTTCCGGCGTAGACGTCAATGGATGCACTTCATTCATAAAACATACACTATCTTGCTGCCGTCCACTATCTATAATGCCGTTAAGCCTCAAAACCAAGTTTGGAGATATCAGCAAAAAACGCGGGAGATGTTTAAAATGAATGCTACTTTATAACCATAAACTTTATACGAGACTTCCTGATTTAGAAATATATGTTTTTTATAGTACTTTCTAATAAAGGTACTTTAAAATGAATACACCTGTTTATTTATATGTAAAATACATTTTTTGCTTTATAGCCGTGCTTTAAAATTTGATAAAAGTGAAAACCAAACGTTAAAATGCAGTTAAGTTCACCGTAACGGCATTTTAGCTTAGTGTTTTTAGGTAACTGACTATTGAAATTTGTGTTTCATAAAATTAACTTAAATTACTTAACTAAAATGCCGTTAATGTATTTTAGCGACATTCTTAACAAGCAATATGGATAAATTATATAAAAAAAAATATTTAAGCCGTTAATTACATTCAAATACTTATCTTTAAAGCAGTTAAACATAAAACATCTGGGACTTAGCCACTTTTTAGTTAAGCATTTACTACTAATAATTGAGAATACCATTTCAAAATAAGCTAACTTGAAAAATAAAACTACAATTATCTAACTTAAAAGATATGTTTATTATTGAATTTTGCAATTCTAGTCAAAAAGAATGTAATATATACATACCCATAATATTCGGTTTCTGCTATATATTAAAGAATAAATAAATAAATTAATTAATAAACCTTACAAATAATTTGGGGATTGGTTTAGTAATACTACAATTATAAACAGTTCAAGTGCTTCTTGTTTTCCTCGAGGTCTACCGTCTGCGCCCACACGCTTGAGGCATACATGATGATGGGTTCCACCACTGCGACGTAGATGGTTCTCGTGATCGCGCTCTTTAGACCCCAGGTCACTTTCGCCGCACGTGCAATCTGTTTGGAGATATCCGCCACCTTTTTCCACTGGGCTTTCACGTGTGCTTTGAAATGAGCCTACAGTCGATCAACAGGCCAAGCAGCTTGACTTCTTCGACGAGATTAAGCTAGATGCCAGACATGACCAGGTTCGGGGGTTCGTACTTCAACTTTTTGGTGAAGAGCATCGCATTAGTCTTCTGCGCTGCAAAGTTGAGCTTGTTACGTTTTCCCCATTTCACGATCATGTCCAACGTGTTGTTGGCCTGCTGCTCGATGATGTTTGACTGTGAACCTGTGAACACGAGAACGACGTCATCCGCGAAGGCTTGAGAGTATACTCCCTCTGCTTCCGGCAGTCGCAGCAGCGAGTCTAGGATTACGTTCCAGAAGGTGGGTCCGCCGATAGATCCTTGGAAACACCCTTTGGTAGTTTCGCTCTCGTGTGCTGCTCCTGCATAGTTGACTTTGACTTTTCGGTCATTGAGGTATGAGTTTACCATCTCGTAGAGGTTTCTTGGGCACCTCTTCTCCGCTAGATTGTCTTTTAGGGCGGGCCAACATGCATTGTCGAATGCGCCCTCTATATCCAGGGAGACTAGGAGTACGATGTTTTTGCTGTTTACTCCTTTTTTAATGTGCTCTACCAGGTCATAGAGGGCGTCTTCGGTTCCTCGTTGGGGCATGAAACCGTACTGTTTCTGACTGATGGTCGGGAGGAGATGCCATTGGAGTCGGTTTACCAAAAGCTTTTCGACGTTAGACGTTTTGACGGTATGACTTCGGATGTATGTAATCTGTTTTACCGGGTTTGCGTAGGATAATCACGTGCGCGGCTTTCCACTGCTTGGGAAAGTACCTCAGCAACAAGCATTTGTTTGCTATAGCTAAGAAGATTTCCCGTTCGCTTCGGATGGCTGCAGCGCAGATGTCAACGGTGAGCCCGTCGGTTCCGGGGGCTTTTTTCGGGTTTGATGAAGTAATGAGTAAAATCATGAAGTAAAACGACAATAGCAAATATCAATAACACACTGGCGAAGATCTTAAATAAATTATTGCGTTGAAACCACTGTTTATCTTGCAGAATAAAACGATAGACTCGCCATTACAAAGTAACACTAAAACCAAACATCTTTTTTGACGATTAACGCGGGAGTCACAAGCCTACCACTAACTAGATAATGATTATCAGATCTAATTCTTTTTTCTACGGTGAAAATATTAGTGTAACAAAAAAAAAATAAAGCGCGGGGTGATGGCAGATAACGGCGTTTTAATTAAGGAATGCTGCTTAACGTTTTTTAAGTTGAGGAAATATAAAAAAAAATATACATTTTAATTTTCGAATTTCTTTTGACGACTTGCAAGTGTAGTAAATTGTATAATGGAATAAGGTGAATCCTTATCTAAAAAACGGTTAAGCGACCTTAACGTCTTTTATTCGAAGGTTTTTCTTGTAACTGTGTTTTAGTTAAGGAATTTTTCAAAATTCTAATAAATTAAAACACACACCTCAACTTAAAAGTAATTAAAGTACTATAGCTGTGTTTTAGCGTACAAAACACAATAAACGGCATTTTAAGTAAGTAATTATTTGATATTTTAATACATATTTATGTCGTTATGGGATTATAGCGGCTAGTTAGTTAGATAATGTTATATGACGACTTTATAGACGTGTAATGTTGAAAAGAAATGTCATGTAGCGGCGTTTGTGCTATTTTTATCTTAGGACCTATGACAGATAGGAACACGTTTGTTAGACAGGTAGATAGAGAATTTTAAACTCTATCCTATCATGTTTAAAAGTAAAAATCGACCCCCTGTGGCTTAACGGCATTATAGTTAGTGGACGGCAGCTTGTACAAAATACATGATAATAGCAGTACAGGCAAAATGGTTAAAATTGATCGGGCCGACGACGTTTGATTATTTGACGACCTGTTTGGCTCAGCGGTAGTATATCTGTCTTATAAGCCAAAGGTCCCGGGTTCGATTCCCGGCGGGGCAGATGTTTGAATGGTGATTTAGGCTGGTCTGGGTCTGGGTGCTAGTTGCCCTTGTCTCTGTGTTCTATGATTCGACACAGGTTATCCTAGTGGGGGAGTGTTAAACATAATTATATTTTATATTTATGGACAAAATTATGAAAATTTCACGAGATTTGTTTAGGTAAGTAGTCGAATTCGAAGTTAATTTGTCTATTGATGAAGTTTCATAATTTCACAGCTGAACTGATAGTTGACATAATTCTAGGATATCATTTTATTTATCTTTGTGTTAAACCTAACTTTGGCTATGGAAGGATTTTTCATTTTTTTTGTTTTTTTTTTTTCCCCTTGTAATCCCTCAAAAACCATTCAGCGCTATATTATAATAATATAGAACAAGGACTACTTACTTGTGTTTTTTAAATTATCTGTAATAAAATATGAAGACCATAAAATCGTAATAAAGTGACAAACAAGACAAATGTTTATTTTTCCAATACAATATCTCGTAATTAAAATGCCATTTAGATTGTTTTATTTTATTGGGGCAAAACAATCGAAAGTTTCAACAATAAATTAAAAAGGTAACATTAATATCCAAACGATAGCATATCTACATCATTCCTTAATCTTATCTTGCTATAACACATCTGCTTTAGACCCTCTTTCAGGTCAATCACAAAAAAAATTGGCCGAATGAACCAACGCGCAACGCCTCAAGGTGGCAGAAAAAGAAAAAGTTACTTGTCTATGGTTCGTACCAACATAACCGACCTAATTACGCGCGCAGCTGCGGCAGCTGTCAAGATTGCACTTGCTATAATTTCTTATTGTTGGCAGCAGATGTTGCCAGTCGCACCCCCGCACGCGCCGGGATTTATAAATAATGTACAAACGTAAGAAAAAAAATTACCTTTGACCCAAGATGCTATTGTTAACGGCGGAACTACCGTTGCAATATTGTTTACGTTGCAACTAGTATTCAATCTGGGGTATTGAGTTAGAATGGAACTTACCCTCCAAGATGAGATTTGACAGTTATCTGCCGATATTTTTTCTGGCGATATTTTTGGCTCAATAAGTTTGTAAGTTATTTTTAAAAAGAAATGCAAGCAGTTTTGCTTGCTTCGGTTGAGTAAGATTTTATTTAAAAATGGTGATGATTTTTTTTTTATTATTTTAATTATTAAAATGTTTTTTTTCATGACGTTTTGTTTGCAGTTTTTTTTTAACTTACAGATACATTTTTCATAATTTATCTTTATGTAAAAAATCGAATTCTAAATTCAAACTACATTAATGTATTTCAATTGTTTAACAACAGTAATGTCATCTCAATGAATGTAATGAAAGTGAAGACATCGATCTGTTCAGAGCGCACGCGCACGTGAGCTTCCGTTTCCGGTGGGATGAAGAAGCGCTTTTATTGGCGGTACTTTTGTAAAAAAAGGATTTAATCACCTGATGAAAGTGGTTGTATGACAGTCATACAAAAAACCGTAAAACCGTTTGTCTCGTGTATGGAACATGCAAACGTAAAGAAGTTCACGTGCCATTATTATTATTCTGAATTAGATTGATAAATTCTTGTCTTCTTCTCTTCTCTTCTCTTCTGCATACAATGGGCCCAAGTTTGACGGCTTTAGTTGACAGATCTAATTTTTCTAAAAGCTTTGATGTCCTTGTCTAAGATTGCAATGACAAAGACATATATTTTAGTTAATTTAGATCTGTCAAATAGAGCCTTCAAACTGGACCATTCTGTAGATAAAACTAACTAAGAAAACTAAGATCTCAATTCACTGACAGCTTCAGCACTTTTTATTTAAAAAAAAACTCAATTCGAAATTCAATTTATTATTGTCGGTTGAAGTACGCTATAGAAAGGGGGACGTCACAGAACAATAATAGTTTCTAAGGGCCACGTGTTAAAACCGCTAAAATCTAAACAATCGATCATACTTTTCATTCCCTACAAAATAAAGTACAAAATCGTTTGAGCAAAAGTGCATTACGTGGGTGTCACATTGTCGGTTAACAATGGCATGTCGCGTGCCATATGCAAGTGTAAATTAAGAAAGTAAACTTTTTAATAGTTTACGCGGGAAGTTTCGTGTTCGAATTTTGAAAGGTGGTCTTGCCAGTGTCAAAAGAAATGCTAATTGGTAAAACTATGTAACCCATTTTTTTTACAAACGTTGAGTTTTACATGTAACTGAAAAAACCAGGAAAAAACCAAATGATATTATATTATATATATTCATTCATGTTACCTGCGTTAAGGTGATTTTGTAGGTATGTACTAGGTATGTGAAATTAGGTTACTATGTTTGTGCTAAAAATAGCAATGACAATCGTCCTAACGAAAACGTGCTAATGCTATTTTTATGCTGCTATTTTTTTAATTTTAGGTTACGTCACTTTTATTATTAGATTAATTTTTTATGACAGTTAACGCGATGACAGTTAAAATTAAAATATTTGTAAGTAAATTGAACTTTTTTATGAAAAAAAGAAAAGTGCAGCGTTGCTTGAACGCACTTCGTTAAATAACGGTTGCAATTAGAATAACGTTAGACGTTATACAGTGTGACACGGCTGCGGCTAGTATTGCATGTGGATGAGGGTGATAGGGCGCTGCTAATGCGTTTCTTTCGACGCTATTTTATAAACTAAAAAAATCTTAAGGAACACTAAAATCTTTGGTTAGGTGTGGATGTAGCTTGGACTCTTAAGTCATATAGGCTACTTTTTATCCTGAAAAAAATAACGGCTTCTGTAGGTTAACGGGTGAATACAGAGTCGACAAAATTGAGTTTGTCGACGGCAAATGTACAATTTCTCGGTAAAATAAATATAAGATAAAATATTGGACTTCTACTGCAGATTGAATTAAAGTAACGACATATATACATAATCAATTGTTATTTTTACGATGTTTTTTATAATGTCAAATGACTTGCCTGGTGTAACAATTTGTTATATAAGCTCAATAAAGAACTTTATTACGATATTTACGACAGCTGTAGTTCAATTTTAGACTACGCTCATGGCATGCCTTGTCGCACTGTTCTGACTCATAATAGGGTAGGGTAGGTCAGGGTGTGGCTACTATTGAGTAAGCTGTGGTCTTTGATCGTTATTAATCGATAAGTTCGTTTTGATTTTGATACAGATGGTGTTTGGAGTGTATTGATTTTTATGTAATTAATGTGAGTTTGGGGTTGAATTATGAGTTTCGGTTGGATACGAAGCATCTGGAATAGCGTGAAAAAGAAAGATAAAGATAGGTTTCTGATTCTAAAAGTTTATTTTTTATTTTTTTAGACGATGGTCGCCGAGTGTTTTGACAAATTGGCACTTGAGTGTATGTTTGTATATTTCACTAACAATAAGTTACGGACGAACCGATCTACATATTTGGCGTACAGGCCAAACTACTAGACATTACATAAATCTAGTATATCGCAGCGAACTAAGACCTTACCTTTCTATACTATATCTCCACCTCTTGATTGATATTGCTCTTAATCGATTATTTATTTGCAACTGTTGTTATTTTCTATTTCCTCTTTGAGTACCAACAGGACGCCACGGTACATTGGGGCTGGAATCCTAAACGAATTCGTCTAAATACCTATATGTATACTTAGAGTGCAGCTGAGACGCAGGTGCCGCAGGTCGCAGCTCCGGCAGAGCAGATCTAGTAATGCATGAACGTGCTGAGAGCTGCGTACTGCGGGGTAGCACGCACGGGGACGTGTGTCTGTCCTGCTCTGCGCGCTATGTCTGTCTCGCTTGCTCTACTGAGAGCTGCGTACTGCGGTGTAGGCATGTAGACATGTGTCTGTCCTGCTCTGCGCGCTATGTCTGTCTCTGCTCTGGCCTGCTTCTGTTCTGTGCTGCGTCACCTGCGTCTCAGCATACGCTTAGCCTTGCTTGTTTTCTATTTCCTCTTTGTAAGCTTGCACCAACAGGATGCCACGGTACATTGGAGCTGATATCCTGAACGACCTCGGCTAAATATAGCGGCAGCTGTAACGGCTACAGTTTAACCGCTTTACCTACTGTGTGGGGAATTCTGTACTGTGCCTAGTACGAGTATCTTTGTACCTAAAATCTTTGCTGTGTCTTTTTTGACTGTAGGTACCTAAAATTATGATTTCCTATGACTGTATATCGAAACTGTACTTAAAATATAACGAGATGAGTATTATTGAATTTATTGATATTTGATTTTAAATTGAATAGTGTCTGGGTTTTAAATTGCCTGTAAACAAGAACATTATTTTTACAAAACAAAAAACAAAAACCGACTTCAAAAGACCGACTATTGAGTTATTCATCTATTTGTCGCGCACGTACTTAATGGAAATTTAAGACTTATATGGTTTTCTCATGGATACCATTATCAGAACTGGACTAAATTGAAATGGGACCAAATGGAAAGCGTCAGCTTTCTTATAAAAAAAAAATCATCAAAATCAATTCACCCAGTCAAAAGTTATGAGGTAACAAACATAAAAAAAAACATACAGACGAATTGATAACCTCCTCCTTTTTTGAAGTCGGTTAAAAACGAATTAAACGAGAAATAAGTTTAATTTCTATTTCAATGTTAGTTAAATTCTAATTCAAAATTATGTATTCAAATATGGGTTACATCAATGTACAGGTATGAATGTTAAATACAAAAGTTTTCTACGAATAAAAAAAAGCAATAAATGCAATGTCAAAGTTGAATAAAAAGTGAATAAAAACAGTTCTATTTCACCAAAATGCACTCTTTCAAGTTTCTTAAAAAATATGTTAGGAGAATTACCCATTCTACCAAGTTTAGTGCGTAAACTGCACTGTGTTTTTTTCTGGTCGCAACCGCAATCTGGTTTCGATTGGTTATGCTTTCTGTCTCGGGGGTGTTGGAATGTCTAGAGGAAATTGGCTCAAAGAAATAGCATGGTTTAGATTGCCATTGGATTTTTACAAGCTTTTATTTAACTTGTATTGTATGTGTCTTTGCAACTGAATTTTGACCCACTTCCCGATGTCCGATTGAGCTGAAATTTGGTATACCTGTGTAACTCCGATGACGATGCAATAAAAGCTGGTTTTAACGAAAACCGTCTCCTGTATGAAGCGGTTTTCAAATAGTTGTCGATCAACTACCATATTTGCAGAACGTGGTGCAAACTCAGACTTTTTCACAATAAAAATGCTCTTTTGTATTAATTTGCAAGTTAAGTATACCTAAAGATTTCCGAACAGGATAACCGTCATATACAAACAAGACAATATTTACAAAACGCTTTGTCAGTTTGTCAGTTTGTAACAATTCCCAAAAGAACCAGAATTTAAAGCCCTTTGATAAAAAAAATCGTTAATAAACGTTAAACTTGCTCACCGACACTCAAAGCAGCTCCTTAACAATGCAATAAAGGATGCACCATTTCAACGGATCTTGCACCTTAAATTAAACCACAAAAATATCTACCTTAATGCCATAAAAATAAGATTCAAAAACGATTACACAAGAACAATATTGTATAGCTTTTTAAACACAAATAAATATAATCCTTAAGTTGCCAGAAATAGAGTTCAAAAATGATCATTTCAAGTATCAAATCAAAGTTGTCAAACGCATGCTATATTAGCATGCTAATTTCAATCTTAACTCCAAAAGCATAACGCTCGAATAGCATTTTAGCATTTAACAATGTCGTTACAGAAAAGTTAAAGTAACAGGCTAAGGTATGTGCTATGGTTTATTCTGTGACATGAGTAATGATATGACAGCTTATGAAGTAGTGAAATATGAGAATATGAAGTATTGATTGAATAACCTGTTATAGGAAGTAAACAGTGTCTAGTTCTATTTTCCTGTTTTTCAATAAAATAAATATTATTTTACACTATTAAAATCTTTGTACTTTGAAATCTCAGAGGCTCGCAAACTAGTCAAAAACTGTGTCGAGAGCAAATAGCTACCTTAATTTTGTCTGTTGACTGTGAGACAAAAAATATTAAAGTATTCAAAAAATAATTAAATTAAATTTATTTATATTTATATTAGGACATTTATTTACAATTAATTCCCAAAAATGAAAATAAAACTTACTTATGACAAAAAGTTCTAATAACAATTAATGATGCGTTGTAGCTAGATTTGGGTATGACTCAAGGCACTGGAATTTGTATATAAAACTTTAAAAGCGAGACAAAGTTGCTTCGAAAAATGTTGACCAAATTAGAAAAAAAGCTGGTTGCAGCATCCGGTCAATAAAGTAATGAATTTTAATGTAATCTGATCTGTCCTAAAACAGATTAGATTTAAAGTTAATTGATATTAATTGAAGATTTCATGCGTTCTTAATCCTAATAATATTATAAATATCAGTTTGTCTGTGTGGTGTGGATGTTAGTTGTTCAATCACGCAGAAACGGTTTTGGATGAAATTTGGGATAGACATAAGTTATACTCTAGCTAGATAAATAAATAACGTTTCACTCATAGCTTTTCCACTAGAATAACCTGTGTCGGGGATGCCATGGAACACACACAACTACAAGGACAACTAACGCCCGGTATATTAACATTTATAGTTTACCTCTTATCCCGCAAATAACGTTCCGAATGAAATCGCGGATAGCAGCTAGTGCAGAATATTTTTGCTAAATCTTACAAAGTACAAAACTACCCTCTTTGCTTCTTCCGCAAACAAAGCCCCGTCTGGTCACAAACTCGTTTAATCATTGACAATGCCGTTAGCTTTGAGATCCTGCTTGCACAAGCGGTGCATTGCAGGGGTAGGTATTGTAACGGCCATTGCAAGAAAGGGGGACTTCTTGGAGTTTAATTTTGGAACAAAAACGTTACCAACAGTTTTTTATATATAAAAAAAATCCGCGTTTGTTACATAACTCCTTTGTAGTTACTTTTTTGATTCTAACCATAGTAGGTATAGTATAATTAAATGAAAAGCATTTACAATTTCAAATGTTTTAAATCAATTTAATTTAAATTACCTACATTAATACTAATATTTAAAAAAAGTTAAAGTTTATGTGGTGTTTGTAGAAGGTAATATCCGAAACTACTAGACCCTGAGTGCTATAAGCTATATTTTATAGCCCCAAACCTCGAAGCAGAAGGCTGAGCAGAACCGGGCACAAAGTTTCGAGGATCAGCTATAATAGTCTACATAATATGTATAATGTATACATAATCTGCTTACATTATCTCGCCTTAACCGTCTTACCTAATAAAATAAATAAATACAAACAGCTTTTCCTGCCACCTTTAAACTTACTGTAATAGTTTTCTTCTAGCCTTTGCACTTACTATGGCCAACGACCCGTAAAATGCATTCTCGCTTTTTACATCAATTAATTAACAATCATAACGATTAAAACGATAAAAAATGCTAATGTAAACAATACGTTATTTTACGTTAAAAATCACAACCGTTAACCGATTAGCATTCATGATTTCATGCTAATCGCGTTGAAAGGGACGCCCCATCTCTAATATTTGAATTATTGATCTGAGTATTTACATACGTTTTAAGAAAATGTAATTCTATTGTTGGAAATGCAAACTCCTTGCTTGGTTGTTTTTTTTTTTGACTGAGTGGCTAGCCCTATGAAGATTTTAAGGAATCGTGTATCGTTCGATTTGTTAATAAGTTTTGGGCCGCCTACGTAAATCAAAGCTACCTATTTCGAAACCCCGACGACCGTTTTTTTTCTTAATTTTTTAGGTTAAATTCCTCAAACGGGCGATCGGGCAAGCGGTAACTATACTTACTATCGTTTAAAATTAAAACTCATTGCAATGCATTTTAGTTCAAACGCTTCAAGCCATTTTTCGAAATTGGCGATTTTATAAAAAAACTTGTCCACGGATTATTGTTGACACTAGTTTTTACCCCAAAATTTTAAATTAAAATCAGAAAAAAGTTTTCGTCAGAAGTTACCTAGTTTCAGTCACTATTCACCTTGTAAATGTGGCAAAGAAAAATCTGAATTTTTATCTTAATTCATTGCCTTCTTTGTTTATTGGTTAAAAATTAAAACTGTCTACATCTTTTCGATAACCATTTTGTTTTACTACGCACATACAAAAATATTTTCCGAGCTTTGGTAACACTGAATCAGCTGACGGCCGGACTTTGGCAGATTGTTTAATTTGTTGTGGAGTTTTGGCGGGAACGTGGAAGAGACATGTTGCTTCATTTTGTTATTTTACTAAACTTGTGTAATTTTGAGTGTTAATGTTTATTTTAAGTGGGGAAAATAACCATTAAGTGCTTGAGGTCGTGCACGAGTGTGGGCAAATCATAAAATGCAGTGAATCGTGTCATTTCGTGTTGCTTCCAAAACTCCTTAGAAAAGCCTCTAGTAAAGTCTCCACTACTTTATTATGGCAACTGTAGGAATAAATACAGTCCGGCAAGTATAACTTGGCGCGGCTGTGCGCCACTGTGTTCAATGTCAGTGTATCATCATGCCTAAAGTGTTATCACTTTAGGCATGATGATAGCACAGTAGCAAATATAATAGTAGCAAAAATATTCGCAACGATGTTTACTATGAACTCGGAAGTGTCAAAGTGAATTTTCAAGGTGGCCGATTTAGTTCCTCAAATCGCCACCGCCAACTTAAACTTGTGGCACTGTATACACTTGAACAAATAAGTCTTGACTTAAAGGTCTTAGTTACCAGGTCATAAAATCCCAAAAAAAAAAAAAAAATTTAATTTGTTGTTGACAGACCTCTCCCGCGAAAACTTGATTTGACAGCTGATTCAACTAACCTCAACAGCGTTTCGAACTCCTTACAAAACTGATGTGATTTTAGTATTCTAAACCAAAAAATAACAAGAAACTTAGTGAATAGTGCCTTAAAACATGTTCGTACAACCTGCCTTAGTGAGTTCCAGTGCATGCCTGAGAAATTACCGATATTAACACAAAGTTTCGCCGTCTTCCCACAGTCAGTGTCTTTGTTATTTTTTACTTTAAAAAAAGGTCAAAATGTATACCAAAGGGCTCTGCGAAGGGCACAGAGGTAGGTAAAACCAGTTACTTCGATTTATTTTCGGGGCTGATAGGTTATATCGGTTCCCTGAAGGGTTGATTAAAGAACTCGCATTGTCAAATCAACCCCTTTAAAAAAGGGTGCTATTGTCATGTTATCAAAAAGACTATTTAGAAGGATTGTAGCTTCTATCATCTGTGGTATATGGTCGTAATTTCAAAAGAAACCTAATATTTGAATGTGATTAACAAAATAGAATCAAGTTACGAAATGAAAACAAAACAATCTCGAACACTATTTTATGATAGTAAGGGTTCTTCTATATTTAAAACTAGCTGTTCCCTGTCACACTTTGCTGTGGATAAAAAAAAAATAAAATTAAAAATAAAATAGCCTATGTTACTTTGGGATAATGTAGCATTCGAATGGTGAAAGAATTTTTGAAATCGGTCCGGTAGTTTTTGAGTTTATTCCACACAAACATACAAAAATACAAAAATACAAATCTTTCCTCTTTATAATATTAGTATAGACAATATAAAAATCCAAGAATAAGAACAAATATCACTGAACATGCAGGCTCAATGTTAAACTTTGTTTAAAACAAAATAAGTATAAATTACTAATTTAACTTTTCTTTGCACCGGCTTATGTCATAGAAACTGTTAATTTCAGATTGGTTTTAAGCATATAATTATTCCAAGGTATAAGGTAGCTCATTCCAATGTTAAATCACCTCCTACCATACCTTATCACTACCTCATTTGAATTTTTATAGAACTTTATTTAAAAAAAATACTACTTAATTTCAACAAAATCTCTCAACTCTCTTGAAGAGATTGCTCCTAGCACTCACTCATGTAAAAATTGCCCTTAGCAATAAGGCTGCCAGTTGATGCATTTGTTTTTAAACATTATTCCCATTTTACCCGACTACACAAAGAGGAGGGTTTCAACAGTTTCCAAATGTATTTCATATTTTTGTTTTTTTTTTTGTGTGTTTTTCTGTTGTATTTTGTTTGTATGTTTTATTTTTTTAATTATCTATGGAGGGTTATGTTTTGTGTGAACAATAAAGAGTTTATTTTAACAGCTATTTCCTTTGTTACAGATTAATAACAGAAAACTTCAAGATCAACTCCGGGAACAGCGCAACCAAAAGGAAACAGGAGACAGCCCTCTCCTACAACTACAAATCCCAAATGAACCCCCACACCCTAGACTTCACCTCGCCCATTCACTCGCCAATCCAGACCAAGCGCCGGATCCTCGGAGAACTCCAGAACTTCAAACCCAACTCTCCTATAATTGAAAGACTGAAAAACTCGCCACTAGAGCTTAAAGCTCAAAAATCACCAAATATAATAAACATCAAATCGCCGACCCAATTCAAAGCTCCGAACAACTTAAAATCTCCGCTACACAATGTGAAATCTCCTCTACAAGTGCAATCGTTACTCAATGTGCAACCGCCACTAAACAACTTCAAATCGCCACTAAACAACCTAAAATCGCCACTAAACAACCTAAAATCCCCACTAAACAACCTAAACTCTCCTATAATAGCAACTCACTCCCCATTGACAAGTAGACTGAAGCAACGGACCAAAATCTCTCGAATATTCGAAGATAGAACCCGGTTCAAAATGTCTCATAGCAACAAAGAGAATATGGAGACGGTTGGAAACCTGTCTCTAGCCAGCGAGACATACATGAAGCTAGATTTAGAAGAAGAAGCAAGGGATTGCACCTTCGGAAGCAGATTTCAAGCGAACAGAGATCGAGTGGAAGAGTGGTCTAATGCTAAAGTGAGTGCTTATTTTACGAACTAGATACAAATCAGATGATCACTCCGGCAATGTCTTACCTTTCATCCTAAAGTTGTCTGGCAAAGATCGCTCTTAGCGATAAGACCTCCTTTTGTGCCTATCTCTTATGTATTTCAAAAGTAGCCGTGGTAGCTCAGTGGGAGAACCGACGCTTCGCATTCTTGAGGTGGCGGGTTCAAACCCCGACTCGTAGCAATGAGTTCTTTAGGACTTATGTACGAATTTACATACCACTGGCTTTTCGGTGAAGGAAAACATCGTGAGGAAAACCCGCATATGTCACGCAAAAAGGGCCGATTACCGGCCTAGTTGCGGAAAAGGAGCCCGCTCTTTACCTTTCTTTACCTTTTATGTATTTCAAAACAGAACTAGATACCTGTGCCTAAGCAGCCCAAATGAGCTTATTTTTATCCTCCAATGCAAAAAGAGGGGTGTAATAAGTTTGACTGCTATAATTATGTGTCTATGGCATCATAGCTCTTAAACGGGTGAACCGATTTGGATGCGGGTTTATTTGATCGCAGGTTTTCTAGTTTGGTGGATCTAAGACATATTTTATCAAAATCGGTTCAGCCATTTCAATGTTGGGGGGGTTTTTAAATTCTAAATTTAATAAATAATGCTGTGTATCATTTTTCAAGCTGTTCCATCTCATTTCAGCTGGATTTCATAGACGCCATACCTTCAAAATCCTTCGACGAGACACAAGACGTCTTAGTCCCTTTAAAAGAACAAGATATGGACGACTTAGAATCACTCCAAGACCTAGAAGCCGAATTCGAGAACGACAATTTTGAACAGTGCAACTATGAAATCATATCTACCGATAGTCCTGATATAATATCTCAAGGACGAGCATCAACGTCCAGGAAAATCAGTGCTAGGAACTTCGATTTCGGTGCTCCTATATCTGCTAACGAACAATCAACGTCTTTCAACCGACCCGCTACAAGAATGCTCAATTTTGATGAAGATGACTTTGAGTTCACGTCTCCGGCTGTAAAGAAAACGGTATCAGTCAAGAAGTCCTTAAAGTTTGATGTGACACCAACGAAGACACTGCTAAGGCATGAACGGAGTGACTCGAGCATCGGCTCCATGTCTTCATCACCGTCTTCCACCCGTTTAAATAGAGTTTTTACGTCAGAGTCAACTACTTCCATGGAAAGTGGCTTCATATCAGAACTAGAAGAGCCGTTCCTAGAAATTGAGGAGTCAAACTCGCCTAAAATAGCAAACTTCAACGAGCTACTCTCCGGACAGATCAAAGAGAATCCCATAACCAATCGAGGTTTCTTAAAACGGCCAACTTTGGGACGTAGCTTGAGTCTACACCCCGAACCAAGCAAAGCACGAGTTTCTTTGTTATCGATATTAGAAAGCCCGGAGAAGAGGAGTCAGAAGAGGACAGAGAGGTCCGAAGAAGAAGAAAACAGCACAAAGAGAAGAAAGTCTAACTGTGAGAGCACATTTGAAGTGTTCACAAGGCCGGTGCTACAGCGAGCTTTTTCAGAAAACAATGCATCTATAATGTCCGCTCTAGCTAGATGTAAGTATATTTACTGCTCTAGCTATTGGCATTTTGTGTGAACGTAAGCATTTTTGTCTTTTTTTAATACGTCAGATATTGGCTCTGAAAGATTTGATTAGTGTCTGCAAAATCCTGTAGGCAAAGGAGCTGACCTGAAGCTTAATAATAACTTGATTCTACCATTTTTCTTCACTGAAAAAACTGGATGAAATTTTATAAAATTTGGAATAGAGACATAAAGTAGGGGAAAAAGGGGAAAGGAAGTAATAATTTCTATCATCATTACAACCGAAAGTAATTTTCTCATAAATCCAATAGACACCCTGAATTCACATATATTTTCATCACCATCATTTTATATAATTACTTTAAACAATTTTTTTTTCTTATTTTCATTTGTCAGAACTGCGCGATTTATTTATTTTAACCATTATTTTATCAGTTCAAAAAAAAAACTAAAACTAGGTAAAACTATATAGTTTTCTTATTGCCCAACTCCTCTTTCCAGCATCAACAGAACCGGACCTAATAGGAGACTTCAGCCAACCCTTCTCTCTCCCCCTCACGAGCGGAGACCACTCCGACCTGAAGAGCATATCCTCCGACACTCTAGCGAGTCTCATGCAGGGGGAGTACCAGGATGCTGTCACTGATTTCCAGGTAGATAGATAAACTCTTCATTGGTCACACCAGAAATTATAAACGGAAAAATACACGACACACATATTAAAACACATTTAAAACTAGTAAATATTCTAAAATCTACAATAAACAGCCTACTGTTTACTTTCATCATTATTTTCAACCTTTAATCCTCCCACCTCTGGGATACTGGTCTACCTGAAGGGTGATTAGGCCGTGTTCCACCACGCTGGCCAAGTGTACTATTAACATTACATAGCCTAAAATCTACTAAACACTCAAAATTCTCCACAAACTCATTCTTAACCTTTCGACCGCCGCAGCATTAATGAAGCGACAGCTTCTTCACGCCACAGAAAAACTGTCTAATAGTGAATATATTATAGATTGTATTCCCATTTATAGTAAGATTTAATTTCGATTTCATTGTTGGTCAAGTATTGATGACTTTAGCGTGAGTTCTGTTGTCTTTCACGACTGGATGACTGTGGAGTTCATATGGTTAAACCCCCTAAAATAATTTGTCCCTAAAACAATTCCAAACCCCCAAATTTTCCAGATAATCGACTGCCGCTACCCCTACGAGTTCGAAGGCGGGCACATCGCGGGCGCAGTGAACCTGTACACCGGAGCTCAGATGGTGGACGAGCTCGGCCGCGGCAACCGGCGGGTCTTGGTGTTCCACTGTGAATTCTCGCTGCAGAGGGGACCCAAGCTGTAAGTTGTTTTACTATAGATAGTTTATCCTAAACATTATTTATTATAGACTCATTTATTTATTTATTTATTTATTTATTTATTTACTTATTTATTTATTTATTTATTTATTTATTTGTTTATTTACTTTCAAATGCTTAGTATGACTTAGACATAGTAATTTTCAGCAGTGACATAGTGTTTCACTGCGAGTTCTCATTGCAACATGGACCGAAGCTGTAAGTTGTCCTAGATATACTTTATCCTGAACATAGTGCTTGGTTATGGTGACCAGGAGGTAGGTCTTAGTTGTTTAATTATGAGTTTTTTTTTGCAACGGGGACCAAAGATGTAAGTCGCTTTACTTTTTATTTTTAATTTTTTTTTTATTTATTTATTTTTTTTATTCTTTGACATTTGATTTAATTTCCTTAATTTTATAATTGACATGTACCAATCCCAATAATTAGCTTTTAATTTTTATCCATAATTTAAATTTTTTAATGTTTTAGTTTTTAATTTGTATTTCTTGCAACTGATATCTTTCTTCTTAATATATATAAATCTCGTGTCACAATGTTTGTCCTCAATGGACTCCTAAACCACTTAACCGATTATAATAAAATTCGCACACCATGTGCAGTTCGATCCAACTTGAGAGATAGGATAGTTTAAATCTTTAAATCTCAAATTATAGTCGCAATTTTAATTTATTGCAAATTATATATATACTGATAATTTTTACTATAAATTGACAAGTTAGCATCAACATACTACGGTTGCTATAGTTACGCAATGGCTTTTGACAGGACAACGTCTGTCGAGTCAGCTAGTGTGTGTATATAATATGGACCTGGTCTGAAATAAATTATTATTATTTACCATCTGTGGTATGTCTTGGATAATTTACCAGTACTTTTCCCTAGACATGGTTTATCCTAGAAATAGACCTCGTGCAAACGTCAATAAAGTTTTTTATTAATTCTTCTAGTTTGTATTTGAATCCAAATGTGTTAACATATGACTTTAAACCTTTAATACTTCTTTTGCGGCATCTTTTATCCATTAGCTCCATCATTGCCCCCATTGTGATCAATAACTCTTTCTCCTGGGGGAGGTCCTCTTCCCGGAACAGTTATCCCAGGGACATCCCCCGGCAACGGTAAATTCATATCAATGGTATCATTTTCACTCGGCCCGGTTCCTTTGTTTTTGTCATGTTGAGAAGCTAAATCTGCACTTATTTGGTCAATGTCTTGTTGCAAAACGAAAGCCCGTTGGACCAAGTCTTCGACGTCTGTGTGACAGGCAAGAATCTTCTCGTATATTATTAGACGCCATAGGAAAAACGTGTGGTTATCATAGTTTATCATTTGGTTGTATATGTGTTCGCATCTTTGCACGATTTGGTAGACGTTGGCAATGATTATCCCGATGTGATAGGGGCTGTTGTCTCTGAGGCGGATTCGTAAGGGTTTGGTTTCGGCTAGGCGGTATCTTGCGCTGTATATAGATTGCTGCATCATAAGAAATATTTTTTTCTGCAGAACTTTGTCGTTGTCGTAGATCATTTCCTTTTCTGGCAGCTGGAATTGACGTCGAAACTGGTGGTAGGTTTGGTTGCGTTTGGTTTTTTCGTCGTCGATGATCTTTTTTAGGGTTCGGTGGTTTAGGACGTTGATGTCGAGGTTTTCTAAGGTTTCGGGGGTGGAGTTGATGGAGCCGAAAAGGAGGTCTATGATGGAGTTTTGGGGGGATGAGGTTACGTTAAAGTATTTCTCGATGAAGTGGTCTAGGAATGGGATGTGGGATTTAGGGATGTCTGAAAACACGACTGGCCCGATGTTGACACCTGTTGGTTAGGGAAAGAAAATTAGGTTATTCCAAAAAAATGTGTCGATTTAACAAGTTAGGCCTAGATCCTAGCATGCAAAATATATACAGGGTTTGCTAAGCCGAAGGGCTCATGGAACTCATCATTATGAAAAACTTTTACTGTGGGACCAACCCGGAATTCGCGAAAAATCTGCTGTTCTATACATTTGTCGAGTGTCATTGACATTTTCTATGAAGCAGCGGTTTTTGAGATTTCAGGATTGGTTCCATAGTAAAAGTTGTTCATAATGATGAGTACTATGAGCCCTTTTCGGCTTAGCATGTCCTTGCTTTAAAACCCTGTATAAACTTTACTTTTTAACACGCTTTTATTAGCTTCAGTGCGCAGTGGAAGCGTGCTGGGCTCATAACCCAGAGGTCCCTGGATCGAAACCACGCGGCTACAAATCTTTTTGCTCAATATTTTTTGTTACGCATCAATTTTATTTTTAATTTGCTTGAGCAGACGGCCAAAATCGGATAACACCAACACATTTGTACATATTAATAATGGTTAATAGTTAGCAAATCGAACTAAAAAGCGAAAAATAAATAATAGTTAAAAAAAAACTAAAAAAACACGCTTTTTATAAAAAACCGAACTAAAAAAATAGAAAATAAAATTTTATAAATTTAAATTAAGAATAGGGTTGAAAATTTCAATAAATATAAATTAATAATATGTAGTGTAAATAAATAAATATAATTATGTATTTTATTTTTAAAAAAGCGTGGGGTGCTTTCTAAGATATTATCAAAATGCTAATCACTCTACTCATGTCTGTCAATACAAAATGTATCTACAAAATATATAATATCTATTGACCCATGCACCCCACGCTATTTAAAAATAAAATACATATATTTATTTATTTACACTATTATTAATTTATATTTATTGAAATTTTCAACCCTATTCTTAATTTAAATTTATAAAATTTTATTTTCCTATTTTTTTAGTTCGGTTTTTTATAAAAAGCGTGTTTTTTTTAGTTTTTTTTAACTATTATTTATTTCAATTTTTTTTCATCTAAACCTCTTAAAAAACTTACATAAAATTAAAATAAAGATCTTTAACATGGCTGCATCAGTTTTTGCCGTATCAATAAATTAAGAATAACCGATAAAACATTTTATTGTACTAATCAAAGATATTCGAACTTTTATATCCCATCATAATAATTTGAAGTAATTAAAAAGTTTACTGTATCTGGAATACGAATTTTATTTCACGCAATATAACTTGCATACAGTGTAAGTTACAGAATCCCATAGAAAATAAATACCTTACGGACTAACATACATAATTATGTATTATATAATATAAATAAAATATAAACTCTACTCTACTATGTTTAAGTATTAGTTTACTATGAAAAAGTATATAGGATTATAGCCAAACCATTATCATAGTCCTCGCCTGCGCGTGCGGCGCCGCCCTCTCTCCCCCGCGCCTCTGTACCGCGCAGGCGAGGACTAACATAAACGGTTTGGCTATAGTACAAAAAGGTTAAGTAAATTAGTAGGACATGTTACAGTCGTGATAATTGTTACAAGCTTTTAATTTAATTGCTCAGTTTGTTGCTTTTCACATTAAAAAATTGAAATTCTTTATTATCAGACACAGTAGTCCAGAATGTACAAAATAGCAATAACATTTGACAATAATAAAAAAAAATATCATACCAAATTACAAAACAAATAGAATAGAACTAAAATTTTGCTTTGGTTTTTTGGGTCAAATTTCCAACTGAATTATGAACCACTTCCTAATGTCCAGTTGAAATGAAATTTTATGCACCAGTGCAACTCCAATGACTTTTTTTTGTTTGATCAGCATATTGTCAATGAAATATTAACACGATTTTTCTTTTCAGATCCCGCTACCTCCGCTCAGCCGACCGCGAGAAGAACAAAGAAAACTACCCGTTCCTAGACTACCCCGAAGTATACCTTCTCCACGAAGGCTACCGGGCGTTCTACCAGCGCTACCCCGAACTATGCACCCCTAGTGGATACACAGCGATGTTGGACCCAAAACACAGGCATTTGTTGAGGAAACATAGAAGTTTTAGCGAGCCCGGGAAGAGTGTTCGACGGAATAGGTTGTTGTTGTAATTGGGGTAGAGTGGTTTGACTGGGGAAGAGAGGTTGGATTGGGGCAGAGAGGTTGGATTGGGGAGAGTGGTTGGATTGGGGCAGAGAGGTTGGATTGGGGCAGAGAGGTTGGATTGGGGAAGAGAGGTTGGATTGGGGAAGAGAGATTGGATTGGGGCAGAGAGGTTGGATTGGGGTAGAGTGGTTGGATTGGGGTACAATGTTTGGATTGGGGGTATAAGGGTTAGATTGGGGCATAGTGGTTGAAAAATTCATATTGAACTGATTGGGGTGTCGTGTTTCGATTGAGTGGAGAGTTTGAATTGAAGTGGAGTTTTTGGACTTGACTAAAATTCGTAAAGACTTAAAATTTAAAAAAGAAATATCCCAGGCCTTTAAAATTAAATGATGAAATTGTTATATTTTGGCGAAATTTTACACAACGATTTAAAAAATTTTTTTATTACAATTTAGTTTAAATGTAAATAAAAGATTGCCATATTATTCTAAAATTAAGTTAAGTAAGTATATCTTTAACTAAGTTATAAATTAAGTATATTTTAACTAAGTTATTAAGTACAAAGTTATTCTGAGTATTTCCCACCTCTAGGTTAAGTTTGCCATTTTGTTTTTTATTTTTGTTTTTTTGTTTAATTATTTCGACTTGCAATAATTATGTTTAAGTTGTAAATTATGTAACTAATAGTTTGATGACTGTAACTAATGAAATTGTACCTTTTGTATTTTTCCGGAAATGTAAACAAAAATGGCGGATGGTCAACCAATGAGAACGCGGTATCCGTAAAGGAGTTCGAAATTCAAATTTTATTCTTTACTAGCTGACCCGGCAGACTTCGTACTGCCATACGTTTTATGGGAAAAAAAGGGCTGTTTTTAGGGTTTTTCAATATTTCTGAGAGATTTTCTTAATATTTTTTTCCGTAAGAACCTTCTCCTAATAATAACAAATACAACAAAAAAAGAATTAGTGAAATCGGTCCAGCCATTCACGCGTGATGCCGTGACCAAGGAAAACGGGTTTCATTTTTATATATATAGATTGGCTGCCAGTTTGTTTACTTTTGGGAAAAAAATAGACAAGTTCAGTAGCTTTTTACTTTTAAACGGATTCACAGATTTGAATGAAATTTGGTATGAAGCTAGCTTGTATCTTGGATTTATATATAGGCTACTTTTTATCCCGGAAAAATGACGGTTCTTTAAGAAATCTTGTGACACCGCAGAGCAAGAAAAAAATTACTATTTTCTATTAAAATTTGACATTTATGAAAGTGAATGAAAGTCGTTTTTGCTGTACTCGGGTTATACAGGGTTATAAGGAAAGGCTATGCTAAGTTGAAAAGGGCTCATAGTACTCATCATTATGAACAACTTTTACTATGACCAATCCGGAATTCGCGAAGAAAAATCAGCTGTTCCATACATTTTGGAGTCCTTATGACCCTGTATTTTTTAACTTTATACTTTTATGTAAGAATTAACAACACGTCTATGGTCAAACAGCTTTAAATAATAGACATAGTGCCGTAGAAATCCCAAATATATTAATTTAGACTAATTGCACATATTAGACTAAATAGTCCACATTTTAGACGAAATAATGCACATTTAGACATTAAATTTCATATACGGTTATTCATAAAGGGTATGCTAAGCCGAAAAGGGCTCATAGTACTCATCATTATGAACAACTTTTACTATGGGACCAACTCGAAAAACGCGAAAAAAAATCAGCTGTTCCATACATTTTGTCGAGTGTCATTGACATTTTTCTATGGAACAGCTGGGTTTTTTTTTGCGAATTTCGGGTTGGTCCCAGTAAAAGTTGTTCATAATGATGAGTACTATGAGCCCTTTTTGGCTTAGCATACCCTTTATGAATAACCCTCTATTAGACGAAATAATTGTAAAAACAGTTTGTCACTTTTTAAATTTGCTTTTATCCTTTTTGGTCTTCTTAATAGGCGTGACGAAAGATTTTAAAATCCTCTTCCATAATGTGAGTACACATTTACTATTTACAAATAAGTCTTTATTTCGGTAATAAACTTAAGTTTAACTTAACTTAAAACAGCTTGCTTGTGTCATGGCGTCGATTTGACGTCACGGCTAGTAAACATGTCATTGTGTCTATGCGTGATGAGCGGCGGATGACCTGAGTTCACTGAAGCGTGACGTCATACGCTGTGATTGTTGTTTCTGACAAGATGGCCGATTGCTGTATTTTAATGTTTTAATTTATTGAAAATCTTAATAATCTGTTTTTTAAAAATAAAACTAAACATGTGTTTTAAATTTTTTTAATCTGGCTAGTCCCCTGAAAGCATTGAATCGGCGATTTTTTGATACTGTCGTCATGCCTATTATTTTTTGATACTGTCGTCATGCCTATTATTTTTTGATCCTGTCGTCATGCCTATTATTTTTCTCATACATTTTTAACTTTTGTTTCCGATTTCGTTCTTTTCTCATAATTTTGTTTGTTCAAAATTTGATGAGCAATATTTATTACGCTTTTATTTTTAGATATTTTAAATATGTTTTCGAGTGGTTATAAATAACAGGTTTAAATATAGTTTATTAGAAAATTTTCAAGTTTCGGAATTTTTATAAATATCTTGATTTGCCTTTTTACAGCTAAACGGGTGAACCGATTTTGGTAAAGAAAAGGGAAATAGGATACTTTATCATTTTTTTTAATTCTGAAAAAACTGGTAATAACGTTGCAAAAAATTTAGATGAACTTTTATTACATAATTAATTTTAACAAAAATATAGCAAATATTAAGTTAATTGGTATGTATAAGATATGGTGGCGATTCTGTCGGACCACTGTCTAAACTAAATTTCTTAGACGGGACTAAAATTGGTGTCTTTTCATTTTGGTATGTAAGAAAGAGTATAAATTTAAGTTATCTTTAGTTTAGAAAATTGTGCGACAAAATCGACACCGTTTTGAGTTATTCTAAACTCTTTCATACGCTTACTAGCATTTTATAAGTTTTTAGTATTTAACATTGAATTTACTAAGACGTGATTTGCATTTTTAGGTTTAAATATGAGATTTTCTATTTTAATTTTGTACTAACATTTTTTGTGGAGTCAAAATTATGGCGGTGGAAATATGGCTAGAAATTCAGGGTTATACGGAAAGGGTATGCTTAGCCGAAAGGGAGACATTGTGCGCACACTTGTGTAATATTATCCTATGATACCAACTATGAAATCGCTTAAAAGTCTGGTTCATTTTCGTTGTGCATGTAATTTTTCTTTGTAACAGTTTTTTTCGCGGTTCTATGATAGCTTCTATAGTAGAGGCTTTGTTCATAAAGATGAGCACTTAAAGCCTCTTTCGGCTTAGTAATACCCTTTCCGTAAAACCCAATACATGGCCAGCTAATAGTAAGACTTAAAAAAGTATGACCAACTTAAATACGTAGTAGAACTAAAAACTTGTAGAGGCCATTGTAAGTTTTGTTCAGAAAATCGACAGTGGCTCCACGTAACTGTGCCCATAAGTTGGTCTCTTTTGTTGCCATATGTAAACCAGTCATATTTTGCATTAAAATTCAAAATTTAGTTAAAATTTTAGCGTTAGTTGAAGTAAAATAAAAATAAATTTATTCTAAGTTTTTCGGTCTTTTCGCGAAATTTTTATTTGTCGCTAAAATTTGTCGGAAATTTACTAATATATTATGTATAGTGATATGACCCGTTTCATTGAAGAAACGAATTTAACGAAGCGGCGATAATCATGTTATCTCACTTGCACCGCCTTAAAATACATCTAGTGTGAGTGAGACGGCAATAGGATAGTCGCTTCGTTTCGATTCGTTTCTTTTTTGACGCGGCTAATAGAGTATAAATTGTGGTATTTAGAGTTTTAGAAGAAATAAATTATGGAAAAATAAATCTTTTTGGTATTATTTAAAAACCTAACAAATAAATAGGAACAGAAATAAAATAACGATAGAAATGTAGTTATATTTTAATACTCATTGAAATATTATATTTTTGACACATTTACACGTACATAATACAAGAAAATAGCAACACTGGTGGTAGAAAAAAAATAACCAAAATAGATCAGTGACAAAAGAGTGAAAATGTTGCCACAACCTACTTACTGGTTTGACTAGATTTAGACTAGATTTAAAAATCAACTAAAATATTTGCAAGAATGTGAATTACTCTTTCATTGTTGCCACAGATCACAACTATTCTGGGTTGATTACACGTAACGAGTACAGTGGCGAGACAGTGCCCTCGGCCGAGTATTCCGTTTGTATAAACAGTGACGAGGCGAGACAGTCACTATAACCATGTTTTTTTGCTCGGCCGAGTATGCCCATTGAGGGTGACGAATCAACATCGAGCTGTGCTGCGCTGTACTGAGCTGTGTTTCTTAAGCTACATTTTTTAACAATCAACATCAAGCTGTGCTGCGCTTTGCTTAGCTCAGTATAAAAGTAATCAGCCCATAAAAATCCATAAAAAAACATAGCACAGCGCGGCTCAGCACGGCGGGTAGCGCGCCTCGCTCGAGACTGCTGCGTTTTTAAACAGAGCGTAGCCTCACACAGCGCAGCACAGCATGGTTTGTTTCTATCCTCATTGAAATATTAGACGAGCGAGTTGACCAAACATAGCACAGCGCAGTACAGCGCAGCACAGCTCGATGTTGATTCGTCACCCTTACTGTCTCGTCACTGCTGCGTGCTGGGTCACCTGCCTTAGTATAAGCTCTGGAGCGGCGACGGAAAAATAATTTTAGTATTCATTTCTTATCTTTAACATCGAACACATCGTCGTCTTCATCCGCCTCATCAATGGAGCTCTTTGACAGTTGCTTCAAAATCCTCTCAAATATTATTGGCGCGCTTTTCGTATTCGGCAACGAAATGTCAGTTTGAGTCATCGTTGTCTCGCATCTCTTTTCCTCTTTCACTTCAACAGGTAGCACCGTCTCTTTCAGATCTAACGTCAGATTTTTCTTTTTTAAATCGATTTTGGTTTCTTTTTCTTCGGTGGCGGAGTTGCCAGTGTTTAGTTCTTCGATTTTTGTGGTCTCGTTTTCGCGGGAACGCCTTTCTATTGCTTTTGAGAGGACGTTTCCTAAGATGTGAGCGCATTTGATGATATTTTGAGTCTCTCGCGGAGTTAGTTGGAGTCCTTCGTTTCGGATTATGTTGTTTATGTTCTTTATGTTGTCTGGGGAACGTTTTCTGGAACCGTCGATGGATAAATCTGGAAAAAATGCAGTTTTGAAAAAGCGATAAAAAACAAAGTAGGATATCGAACCGTAGACAAATTAAAGTTTGAATTCGACTAACATTATAATTCCTCAAAAAAAATCACGATTTCGTCTATGGTCTGAATAAAATAGAAACATTTTCAATTTTATCCATGTTAATTTTGGCCTAATTTCTTTGAAGCGCCTGTAAAAAATATTATAGCAGCTAAAACGTCTTTCAGAAATGTGTAATAATTGGTTCGTTTTTTCCCGACTACCAAAAAACGGGTAATGTTTTCAGGACTATGTCATTATTTTTTTATTTACTATTTATCTATTATCAACGTTTTTTTTTATTTCATTCATAATGATGATAGTTCTGAAGCAAAGAAAACAGAACGTTTAATAAAATTAAAAATAATAGTTCAAAAAACTAAAAAACACGCGTTGTTTAGTGTATGGTCATCGGTCTTCGACAAATCTATAAAGTTTGAATGAAATCTGACCGTTTAAAGTGGGTCAAAAACGCGCCCAAAGGAGTCGGTTACAAACAAACATACAAACATACAGGTGAAGCTAATATAAAGCGTGTAAAAATAAGATGCAATTTTCTCACCAAAATCATTCAAGTCAATATTTTCAGTTCGGTACGGCGTTGGGCATTGATCGTAATAACTCTTCATCGGCACCTGTAAAATAGAAATTACTAAAATACAGAATTATAGCAAAGACAATGCTGAGCCAAAAAGGACTCATATTTTAGTACTCATCATTTTAAACAACTTTTACTATGGGAGCAACTCAAAAATCGCGAAAAAATTAATCAGCTGTTCCATATATTTTGTCTAGTGTCATTTAGACTTTTCTATGAAATAGCTGATTTTTTCGCGACTACAGGGCTGGTCCTATAGCAAAAGTTGTTCATAATAATGAGTACTATAAGCCCTTTTCGGCTTAGCATATCCTTTCCATAAAGTAGGTGCTTTATTTGACTATATGACGGCCTGTTTGGCTCAGCGGTAGTAATATCCGCCTTATAAGCCAGAGGTCCCGGGTTCGATTCCCGGTCGGGCAGATGTTTGAATGATGAATTTAAATATCTGTTCTGGGTCTGGGTGTTAGTTGTCCTTGTCTTTGTGTATGTTCCATGGCATCCCCGACACAGGAATTTATCCTAGTGGGGAGCTATGAGTGTGAAACGTTATTTATATTTATTTATTAACCCAAAGAAGGTTGGCATAACCTCTATGGCTTTTTGGTGAACCTACTCTACTTTTAAAAAAAAATTGGCTACAGCAGTGCGAGTATTGAACTTTATCGATCGACAAATCATATTATATGTATCTACTCGACAAGATCCTCAGTATTGTTGGTCTGAACAAAATCGCGAAATTTTATCGAATTACTCGACTTTGAGGGTCGATACACATCTGACGGAAAATGCGTCGCGCATTATCGGTCGCGTAACGCCAGAACAGAGAAATGTATCTTTTTTTTTTTTTTTTTGGGGGGTGGGAAATCATCAAATGACCCCTCCCACTCTTGGGCAGAGCGGAAGGGAGTGTCAGACTTCTACTGACCAAAAACCACCCATGTTCCTTCTACGCCCTTGTGACGCCGAGGCCGCGGTAACTTCTACCCGCAGTCCCGACGGGCATGGGCCCTTTCGGGCCCCTTCCATGTTGCTGACATCTCTTTGAGGCGCGCGTGGAACACGAACGCGCCGTCGACACGGCCTGTGTCGTCATAAGACGGACGGACAGCGAGCTAGCCCAATAGCTCACCGTCCACAGGCCCGCGTCTACGGTGGCCGGAGGTCGTCACGTGACCCCCGACGCCCGGAGCGCCTCCCACGGCGGCTGGGACGAGAGGTTCTCTCCCTCTCACGTTCCGCCACCTCCTTCGCTAGCATCACTGCTTCGCAGAAGGAGGCGACGGCGTCCCATTCCTCCTCGCCCCGGACCATGGCTTGCACCAGGGCCGGACGCGAGAGATCGCCGCCGCCGATCGCCGCTACGAGAACAATGTACCTAATGTAAACTTAACCGATGATGCGCTAGTGCGTCGAGTGTGAAAGGTTGGATGTTTTATTATACATTTCTCGTTACGCGACCGATAATACGCTACGCATTTTCCGTCAGATGTGTATCGACCCTGAACGTCAGTTTGTCGATCGACAAAGTTCCAAACTCGCACTGCTTCGTTAAGTTTAGAGAAACTTTGCCATAGACATAGGTATTCGTACCTTAGACAGCGAATTGTTGTAGTTAGCCCAGAAATCGTTCCACTCCCCGTCGGGTCGGTAAGCCTCCACTTTTGTCGGTTCCACCTCACTGCCCTCCTGCCACGTGCTGACGCAGCAACTGGAACGTTGCAACGGACTTTAACCGACGAAAAAACAGAGGAGGTTAAGGCGACGTGTATACTTTTTTTTATGAATGAACACGCAAATTTTTTATTGAGTTTTACAATTTTGTTTTTTTTTTCCTAAATAGATTCTCTAAACCAGTGTTTTTCAATCTTTTTAAATCCGCGATCCCTTTACAAGTTAAATAATTTTAGCGACCCCCTAAGGCTAAACTCAAACGAAATGTTAGTGATATGTATGAAATACTATTTATGGTTTTATTTTATTTGGGGATTTCCATTCCATTTTCATCCCCTGCACTATTAATTTACTTTTGTAGTTTAGAACTCAAACTCTAATGTCTTTTTAACACGCTTTTATTAGTTTCACCTGTTAAACCTGTTTATGTATGTATGTAACCAACTCCTTTGAGCTATAATCAGATATAATTCAAACTTTGCACACCTGTCAAAGACCGATGACAATACGTGGTTTTTAGTTTTTTAAACTATATTTTTCTTTCCCTGAGTAAGGCTTGGCGACCCCCCTAGGGGCCGCGACCCACAGTTTGAAAAACACTGCCCTAAACCAAGAGACCCAATCATATAACAGTGTGACTCGTTGGTTTTTTTCCCAAAGAGTTATGTTTGTATGTTTGAATATTTGCTACTCAATCAAACAAACAGCTTCACAAACTCGAATGAAAATTGACATGATGGCTTATAACTTGGATTAACATATTGGCTACTTTTTATCCCAGAATATGACGTGTGAAACGTATTTCTTTATAAAATAAACCTACCTAGACACATTGTGACTTCTCGGAGATATAGCGAGGTCTGTAGTGGGCCCTCTAGGCGACAAGTCCGCCGACGACTGCCCCGAGTACTCCGGGGAAACTGACGAGTAGTCCAGCTCAGTTCCGTATCTGAAACAAAAAACTATTTAAAAAAACAAGCTTTTATTGCATTGTCATCGGAGTTGCACAGGTATACCAAATTTCAGCTCAATCGGACATCGGGAAGTGCTCCTAAATTCAATTAAGTACAAGATTTGACCTAAAGAAACATACACGGCAAGCTAAACAAAAGCTTGTAATAAAAAAGAAACGAAGGGAATCTAAAAATTAGTTTATATCTTCGTAAGACATTAGAAATGTTCATGTAATTTTTCATTTTCAACAAAAATATTATATTTGTTATAGCGCCATCTAGCGTAATTTGCTATCACTAACATGACTTTAATTTAGTGGAAAGTAATGAATGCTGTTAGTGACAACAATATACTCTAGATGGCGTATTAAAAAGTAGCATTATTTTGTTTAATTTCTGTTAGATATTTCTAAGTGGTGACGAAAATAACATTTACTGAGAAATATCCAATAGGAATTACGTGATACCCATGAAATCCAAATGATATGACTAACTGTAAGTTACCTAACCTAGCTAACCTTTCAGTTAGTACTAAAGAATAATCACAGATGGCGCTATTCCAAACTCACCTAAAAAGACTAGTACTAAACAATGATCACAGATGGCGCTTTTCTGCCGTCCTTACGAAAAGTGCAATAACTCGAGTTTTGGGCCGAATTGAGTTATGTACATATTCGAAATCAGCAGCACGAGATCTATTTATTTTCTTTAGACAATTTTCACGTAGCTATGACGGAGCCGGTTTTAATACTAAGCATAAATAGAGAAGGTGATACAAACACATGATAATAAAATCTTTGAACGCGTTTTTCTCGCTTTTTGTAAGGACGGCAGTATTAAAAACTCACCTATAAGGACTAGCAGACGAAGAAGTATTCTTATAAAGACTATCATCTCTACTGCCAGAGAACGTGCTATCCCGGCTCTTTCCGCCATCCAAGCTCATTTGTGCCCGTTTAGTGTTTCTCTGAATATGGCTGATATGGCTTTGTAGGGACGCGCTTCTTGGCTTCGGTCCGGGACGCGGTTTAGGTGTAGAGGTCGCCAGTGGCGTCGGTTTGTGTTTGATGCCGTATTTGGAGTTTGTGTCTTCGAAGTCTGAAACCTGAAAAAGTGACGAGACGAGTAAATCGGTTGTCAGATGTTAAACGTCATGTTTGCTGAATCCAAAAAATTCAAGACCCTGCGCGGCACAGCACTGCGCTCGTCATCCTAAAATATAAGATGTTTAATCTCCTATTTGCCCTGAAATTTCACTGGAAACAATGCCCTTCCAACCGGAACACAGTAATGTGGCTTTTAAAAATGTGTGAAATTAAATTAGCCTGATTTATAATATTTTGTCGTGATAATACCTGTGACAGATCCAAAGACATGTCATCCTCGAGCGACGTCTCCTGGCTCCTGGAAGACGAGGTAGTGACTCGCTTGGAGTCCAGCTTCCTCGCGCGAGGGTTGGAGATGTCGGTCGAGGTGGACTGGCGGCGGTGGTAGCCACCGGGGAGAGAGTTGGCGCGGTCGCATCTGGAATAGAAAAGAACACTGAAAAATGGCCATCTAAATTCCGCTAAAAGATCGATGGATTCATATAAAGTACGGAGTATACCGACTGATATAATAGGCCCAAGTTTGAAGGCTTTTTAAGACAGATCTGAATTTTCTAAAACTATTGGCATCCTTGTCTAATGGCTTGCAATGATAAAGACAGATATATTTTTAGTTAGTTTAGATCTGTCTTAAAATGCCTTCAAACTTGGGCCTATTATAAACATACGAACTCAGATTGTTTCCATGACTCAGGAAGTAGGTAGGTACTAATCAATAAAGACGTCACTCAAATCTGAGCATCTTTTCGTAAACTAAAATCTCAGTACCTTTTAAGAATTATTGAAATCTCACTGATTTTTAAAAATTATGAAACCTCACCTTTTAGAAATTACTGAAAACTCAGTACTTTTTTTAAAACTACTGTAATCTCAGTACCTTTTAGAAATCATTCAAATCTTAGTACCTTCTAGAAATGATTAAAATTTCAGTACATTTTAGAAATTACTGGAATCTACACGTAACTACCTTTTAGTAATCTGCTTGCCAGTAACCACAAAATCCGGTGCACCAGCTTTCTGCGTCCTCTTCGGCGTGGAGGTGGCGGAGTGAGGAGTACGCTCCTCCAGCGACGATTCCTTCTTCAAGCTGTTCCGGCGGCTGTTCCTGCGGGAGACAGGCCGGCTGCGGACCTCTTCGGGTGACTGCATATCTGAAAAAACTTAACAAATAAGTTGATTTATGAAATATTTTTAAAACTAGCTTTTATTGCAATGTCATCGGAGTTACACAGGTATACCAAATTTCAGCTCAATCGGACATCGGGAAGTGGTTCGAAATTGAGCTGCAAGATTCCACCCGAACAAACAGAAAAAAAAACTTTGCGTTTAGCTCTTTACATCGGGTAGTTCAAAAACTTGCAAGAATTGATTACGAACCGCCGGACACAGGGACAGATAAAACTAAATAAAAACTTGTAAAAAGACAAAGTGAACCTTAAGCTTCTATTACTTTTAGTATCACCGTTCTAAAAAACGGTAAAAGTTTTATAACCCTGTGTTTTTCAATAAAGCTGGTTCTATCGACAGGTCACTGAGTCCTTGAGCTTCTAAAATTATATCGTTTGATCGTAGCGGCGCATCGTAGCGGAAACTAAATGAAAACAAGCTCCATGACCTATCGAATAAACTTTAACAAGTTAATAGCAAAAATATGTTTGACAAGATTAAATTTAAAATTATAAATCGTAACGTCGAAACGGCTGAACCGATTTTTATCAAACAGCTAACACTTCCGAATAATTCAACTTTCCAGCAAGAAAAAAAAAATCAAAATGGGTTCATCTGTTCGGGAGCTACGATGCCACAGAGAGACATACACACAGAACAAATCAAACTTACAACACCCCGTTGTTTTTGCGTCGGGGGTTACAAAACAAGCTTTTATTGCATCGTCATCGGAGTTACACAGCAGGTATACCAAATTTCAGCTCAATCGGACATCGGGAAGTGGTTCAAAATCGAGTTTCAAGATTCCACCCGAACAAACATAGTTACATAATACATTGCAAGTCAAATAAAAGGTTTTAAAAACAGAATTCACCCTAGGGTCTAGAAAGATAGTCTTTACTGACACGATTTTCAGATGGGGTGTAAAATATTAATTTGTTCACCATTTTGCGGAGAAGTTGTGACGTGATGGCCTTGAAAACTCACTTCTGGGCGATCACTGATCAGTGATCTTCATCCAGTTGCCTTTTTTTGGGGCCATTCGATTTACTGCATTACCTTTCTAGGTCTATGATCTTAAATTACGACTATTCAGTATAGGGTACACTGAGAAAAATGTCCATCTAAATTCCGCTAAAACAATGATGAATTCACTTCACTTCACACAATTTATCAAAATTCCGATGAATTCACTTAAAGTACGGAGCATACTGATATCACCAAAAAGTACGATGATTAGCACCAGTTTTTACGTTTTCTTTTTAGTTTTTAAAAACGTGTTTTTTTTAATTTTTTTTTCTACTTTATGGTGTGAACAATAAAGAGTTTATCTATCTATCTCCGTACTTTATTAGGTGAATTCATCGGAATTTTAATGGCCATTTTCTCAGTGAGTGGAAGTGAGGTCACAGAGTCTAGGGGATGAAATGGCGCTTGTGTGTTTGTTATTGACCTACTACTAGCCTGGTCAAATTAGACCAAAATAGAGGTGAAGTTACATTAATTCCCACCCAGCTGAAAATTGGTAGGATTGTTCAAAACGGAGATTTTACGGCTGTAGGGGACTGTTCGGAAAAGTTTTTACATTCCACTCCACTCCAGTCCACTCCATTCCATTCCAGTCAAATCTTGCAACTCAATTTTGAACCACTTCTCGATGTCCGATTGAGCTGAAATTTAGTACCTGTGTAACTCCGACGACAAAGCAAATAAAAGATTGTTTAAAAAAATGTATTTATGTTTCCTTTTCAAAGGTTCACCTTTTATAGATTAGATATAGATTGATCAGCCGTTTATAGATTATCAGCTATTTTGTAGCCGGCAGTTTTTGTATTTTAAATTTAATTTCTTGTCTTACATCTAGGCACTTACCTAAGTAAACTTGTCCATAATTTTTAAACACAGAAAACACTGTTTTACAACTTTTTAAATTTTGATAATTTTATCTTATATTTTATATTATAAAATATGATTATATTCGGGTCAGAGCACGGTGGCAAACTGAGCGGTGGGAATATCGCACGGCGTTCCTGAGACACGCATGGATGGAGCGGAGTGTGGGGTGGCTCATGAGCGGAGCGGGTAGCAGGGCGAGAAGCGGAGCGGAGAGATTTTTGGAAACGTGATGCTCGTTTTAGTGTGAAAATTGATGTGGTTTTTACACATTTTCTTATAGTTATACGTAAATACCGTTGAGGTAGACAGGTCATAGAGTGAAGACCACGGTTCGGCAAACGCAAAGAGGGCGCCCTGCGGCCAGGTGTAGCGACGACCTGCGTAAGTTTGCTGGTGGCAAATGGATGCGTGCCATTATGGCGTTCTTTAGGAGATTCCGATGTCCAGCAGTGGACAGATATGATAGGCTGATGATGATAATGGTAAGTAACTGATAACTATTATCTAATCTGTGGCGTCACGCTTGTAATCATTTCTTGAGATAACTATTATCTAATCTGTGGCGTCACGCTTGTAATCATTTCTTGAGATAACTATTATCTAATCTGTCGCGTCACGCTTGTAATCATTTCTTGAAAGATCTCCAGGTGCGACGAAAGTATAGTCGGAGTATATGATTCAATTGTTTTGAACGATTTTTATTTAATTAAACTTAATTTGACAGGTCAAAAAATTGCTTCTTGATTAAAGGCCTGTAAAATTAGTTAAGGTTAGTGACGCCTTTAGTTACGTGGAATAAACCGTTGAACCCTTTTTCTACCTTTTTATCTTAAAAAAACTTAAGCTTTACCTTTAAAACCTTTACTTTGCAGTTACGAGAATGGACATCTCGTAACCTTTCTGGACAGCTTTGTAGTTGTTAGTTGAGCTCTGTCAGAGCATAAGATGGTTAATATGATAATCGCTAATCGCTGCGCTCATGACTGAGTCTTAGCTTTAATTAAGGGTGGTCGGGGTAGGCACCGGAGCATGCAACAAGTCGCTGGGAACCTGTGGAGTCGAAACTACCTATATTTATTTATTTTTCATAATTTATCAAAAATAGCTATTCCAAAAAAAATGTCACTCGACAAAATGTATGGAACAGCTGATTTTGTATTCGCAGATTCCGGGTTTCTTCCATAGTAAAAGCCCTTTTTGGTTTAGCATACCCTTTCCTTATAGCCCTGTATAAGTGACACATACGATAATGATTAATAACTAGAGCAGAAGAGCATCGAATGATGAAATTAAATGAAAGCTTTCGAAGCTTCTCCAAGTTCTGTTGTTCCACCTACGTCGGTGTTTCACTCGATTAATCGCGACCCGATTCCAAGGCCGTTTATAGTCCAGGGACCCTATTCTCGGCCGCTCGAGATTAAATAAAATAAATAAACGTTTCACTCTCATAGCTCCCCACTATACCCTGTGTCGGATGCCATGGAACACAGAGACAAGGACAACTAACACCCAGACCAAGAGCATATAAATTCATCATTCAAACATCTGCCCGGCCAGGAATCGAGCCCGGGACCTCTGGCTTATAAGGCGGATCTATTACCGCTGGGCCAAACAGATCGTCAAACTGGTTACCTCGGTCATTCTTACTGTCATGACAATACAATGGGTTGATTACACATAACGAGTACAGCGGCGAGACAGTGCCCTCGGCCGAGTGCTCAGTTTGTATAACAGTTTGACGAGACGAGACAGTCGCTAACCATGATTTTGATTTTGACGACCTGTTTGGCTCAGCGGTAGTATATCCGCCTTATAAGCCAGAAGTCCCGAGTTCGATTTCCGGTCGGGCAGATGTTTGAATGATGAATTTAAATATCTGCTCTGGGTCTGGGTGTTAGTTGTCCTTGTCTTTGTGTTCCATGGCATCCGACACAGGGTATCCTAGTGGGAGCTGTGAGTGTGAAAATTTATTGACCGAACAAAGTGAGGTCTCAGAGTGTAGGGAAACAAATCGGCGCTTGTATGTATGTATGCTTGTATGTTTGTCCGACGATAACTTGAGTATGAATTTTGCAAGCAAGTAGATACCAGTTAATTTTAATACAATTTTTAAGTTCAAATAAAAGCGAAAGCGGTCGTGGGGTTGGGGAGATTTAGGCGCTGTGAGGTCTCAGTACGCCGCGAAGTACTAGTTTATTTATTTGTTTGCTCGGCCGAGTGTGTCCATTTACTGTCTCGCCACTGTACTCGTTACTTGAAATCAAGTTATTGTAAGAGCGTCAGTGACCGATATACATCTCATTCTCAAAGGAAGCGCAGAGGCCTGTATCACAGGTTTTTAACGGCTTCTGGCTTCTGAACGATATTTATTGACGGTTGAAAAACACTGAACTCGCCATGCGAGTCGTCGGCACTGGAATAATATTTACGTGAACTCTCCACGCGAGTTGGTGGCACCGAACGTGTTAATATAGGTATATTTTTTTATGTTATTGAGTGACGAGACGAGCAAATCGCTCGCCTGATGTTAAACGTCACGTTTGCCCATAACAGGTCTGCGCCACCCAGAATTTTGAACTCGCAGAATTCAAGACCCTGCGCGGCACAGCACTGCGCTTGTCACCCTGAGATATAAAATCATAAAAAAATATATAATATATCTGTATTTTTGAAACAAATTGATTGATTGATTCGCCAGAATAAGGCTCGAGGCTCATAGCTTGACGTTTAAAACTGGCTGTACATTACCAGTGTGTGGTGTAGAACTCGCAACCTTAACTTAGTTATAGGGTATGCGAAGCGGTAAAGGGCTTATAGTACCTACTCATCCTTATGAAGAACTTTTACTATGGGACCAAATCAGAATTCGCGAAAAAACGACTGTTTCATACATTTTGTCGACTGTCATTGACATTTTTCTATGGAACAGCTGATTTTTTTTTTCGCGATTATTTCCGAACTCATTCTCCTCTTCTCGATCCTAAAGTGATTGGACGATCCCATATCCTATCTCACTAATATCAAAAACGCGAAAGTTTGTAAGAATGAATGTATGTTTGTTACTCTTTCACGCAAAAACGGCTGAACGGAGTGAAATTTGGAATGAAGGTTTTACTATGGAAACTAACGTGGTTTTCACACATTTTTGTTATAACTAAATACGGGAATAAATAAAAATAAAAAATAAATAAAAATAAAAAAAGCCTTTTATTCCTTGCAAAAAAAGAGAACATCATTTAGAAAAAAAGAAAAATGAAAAATACTTAATTACTTAATCTTCTTTTGCAAGGACCCGCAGGTGAAGGCCTCCTCCAAAGAAAACCACTCTTCCCTATCCTTCGCTCTTTTCAACCAGTTGGGTCCAGCCGTTTTTGAGGTCGTCTTCTCATCTCTTAAGTGAATGTCACACCGAATGTGACCGAAACTAGTCGTAGTAGACGACTTAATTTTTACGTGAGTATTCCCGAGTTTAATTATAACAGGAATGAAGGTTGTTCATGGTCTGGATTACCACCTACGCTACTTTTTATCCCGGAAAACGAGGGTGAAACCGCGGGGCGCAGCGAGCCAACCATGAAGCTCAGATCAAGTAGAAAGGCAGATAGAGTCCCGCCTTAGATACAGGTGAAGTAAAAAAAACTACCCTACTGCCCGTGTACTTAGGTACTTAGGTGTACTTCAAGCACACATTAACGGATAAACTACCCTTATCACTACTTATTTTTCTTGTCCACGTTCTCTGAGCAACTGACGTAAGAATTGACGATTGATTCGGGTAGTTTTTATGCGTCAATATGTGCTTGAAGTATACGTACACGGGCAGTAGGGCAGTTTTTGGCTTCACCTCTATCTGCTTTCCACTTGATCGGAGCACATTGGCTACTTTTTATCCCGAAAAACGCGGGTGAAACCGCGGGGTGCGGCTATCTATAGTCAACCATAAAACGATGTCTCTTTTTCGTGCCCTTGGTAGTCCAATAGTAGAACGGTAGTAGAATCTTCGATAGTAGAACGGCGACGATGATTCTTACTGTCATTAGCATAGATTCCATATCAGATATCAGTCACTTTCGATGCTTATTTCCATAGTGTCCGCTTTCTTAGAAAGTAAAACAAACCAGTTTTGATGTTTGATCTAAAAATATGAAAGAAAGTCATTGGGTAGGTTTATCACGAAAATAACAAATCGCCACACAAACGTTTTACTACAAATAAACGATTTTGCAAGTAAAAAGATTTTAAAACTATTATTCAAAAGAAGCTTTTATTGCATTGTCATCGGAGTTACACAGGTATACCAAATTTCAGCTCAATCGGACATCGGGAAGTGGTTCAAAATTGAGTTGCAAGATTCCACCCGAACATACGTAGTTACATACATAGTGTTAGATGCTTTCTTGCTCCAACATTATTGTAGGTACTATGAATGAAATACTGTTTTTACTTTAACTCGTATTCATTTACTTTAGGTCAGGTACCGATTAACTAATAACAATGATATCGCAAAGGAGGCACGCCATCTTCCTTGATCGCGCGGGGATCGTCTCTCTCGCTCGCTCGCAAGCGGCGTAGTGTTGTGCCGGCGCCGTAGTGATGCGTTGTAGCGAACCATTAATCGACTCTAGTGAGAATCGCCTAATAATATTATAGCAAGTTAAATATGAGCTTGAATTGCTATGTTATTGTGTGAAATACTAGAATGTTGAATTCTCGGCTTGAGTGGAAATTCCCTGATTATTATAATCTTTGTCTTCAAGTCGCGAGTGAATCAGTTTCTTTTAGGCACGCGTGTTTCATCGTAGACCGCGGCATTGCTTACCATAAGGTGAGATGGCGGCCACAAGCAAGCTTTGTCAACTCAACCTTTAATCACCCCACTGCTAAGATACAGGTCTACCCTCGAAGGGTGATCCGTATTCCACCACGCTGGCCAAGTGCGGGTTGGTTTCACATACGCCATTGAATTTCTTCTCCGGACGTATGCAGGTTTCTTCACGATGTTTTCCTTCACGGAAAACCAGTGATATGTGAATTCGTACATAAATTCCAAAGAACTCATTGGCACGAGTCGGGGTTTGAATCCACCACCTCAAGAATGCGAAGCGGCCTGTTGTCCCACTGAGCTGACAGCGTGACAGCAGAGTCTTAGTAATGGGGTCCTGTTTTACCCTTTGTGTACGGAACCCTAAAACTGAATCAGTTTTTCAAAGGAAACTTAGTAGCAACGGATGACACGGTCAGTCTTCAGATGGGTGACCTTAAGTGGCATTTAGATACGGCCTAAACAAACTCTCTACGCGCTCTCACTCCACTATTTTTGACCGGAATTCATGTTAGCGGGTTTGTAAACATGTTGTAAACGAGTTTATGAGACTGCGCCTGACTGAATCTTCATTCTTGTGTATAAATAAGAAACATTGTATTATTTTCTCATTGACATCATTTTAATTATTTGTGACTATTTATTATTATTTTAATTTTAGGGTTCCGTACCCAAAGGGTAAAACGGGACCCTATTACTAAGACGACGCTGTCTGTCCGTCTGTCACCAGGCTGTATCTCATGAACCGTGATAGTTAGACAGTTGAAATTTTCACAGGTGATGTATTTCTGTTGCCACTATAACAACAAATACTAAAAAACAGAATGAAATAAACATTTCATGGTCTCCCACAGAACAAACGTGATTTTTTTGCCGTTTTTATAGATGGTACGGACTTCTTCGTGCGCAAATCTGATTCGCACTTGACCGGCTTTTTATTTCTATTAATTGTTTATTTTATGATTATTATTGCAATGTTGAATGACTTGCCCAGTCTTACAATTTGTTAAAAGGCCAATAAATTACTTTACTTTTGATTTCTTTACTTTAGTCCTAAAGTTACGTTAAATTTTATATGACCTGTTTAGCTAAGTGGTAGTATTCCGCTTTTTAAGCTAGAGGTCCCGGGTTCGATTCCCGGCCGGGCAGATGTTTGAATGATAAATTTAAATATCTGTTCTGAGTCCGGGTGTTAGTTGTCCTTGTCTTTATGTTCCATGGCATCCCGACACAGGGTATCCTAGTGGGGAGCTATGAGAGTGAAACGTAAAAAAAGATCAGTGACCGCGAGTGCCATTACAAGCACCACCGTACACACCTTACCTCGCAGGTGCGTCATTCAGGATCTTGTATGATGCGGCTTACGACAGTGACATGCCTTGGTTACGTAACGCCCATATTTGTTGCTGCGGCCATGAGTTCAAAAGTCTTTGGACACGCGTGGGTGTGTCTTTTACAAGCTTTTTTATGGTATTGAATGACGATACAAGCGAATCGCTCGCCTGGTGTTATACGCCAGGTTTACCCAAGACAGGTCTGCGTCACCCAGAATTTTGGGTCCTTGGAATTCAAAACCATAAAATTCTGAAATATTTATTGAACAACTGAAACACTGTAATTTGTAAGCTCGATGTTAGTGCATACATATGAGGATTCAGAGAATTCCATTCACTTAATTTGTAGAATGGAGACCAGATAAGATGTGGAATGCTTTTCCATCGATGGTCTTTTCGCCGAACAACATGGGGCGTTTTAAAAAGGGAGTCTACAAGCACCTCCCCGGGCTGGCGAAGCATCATCAACGCCGCTAGAGTTGCAGGTGTCTAGGCGGCGGTTTAGCTTACCTTCAGGCTGGCCGCCTGCCTGTTTGCTACTCTTTTATATATTTTTGATAGTGGTAGGGCTCTTTTGCAGAGCCCGCCTGGGGAAGTACCACACCTTTGCCAGTTATTCCACCGCCAAGCAGTAATGTGCAAACGTTACTGTGTTCCGGTTGGAAGGGCATTGTTTCCAGTGAAATTACAGGGCAAATAGGAGATTAATCAACTTATACTTATCTCAGGGTGACGAGCGCAGTGCTGTGCCGCGCAGGGTCTTGAATTCTGCGAGTTCAAAATTTTGGGTGGCGCAGACCTGTTATGGGCAAACGTGACGTTTAACATCAGGCGAGCGATTTGCTCGTTTCGTCACTTAATCATGTAAAAAAAATAATAAAAAAAATATATAAAAAAAACGGAACAAGGCGGGGTCGAGTTATATTCCATTTTCTACAATATCAGTATAGATCAACAAATGATCGGGACAGTCTCACAGCATCCCGCCACCTGGTCACTCTACAAGTTTCTCTCACACACCAAGTGAAAGTCCCGACCTGCCGCGCCCTGCGGCCTTGTGGCGAAAGTTGCCTGGCTATACATACATATTTATCGATCAAATATTTATTATGTATGACTTTGGGGACGGAAGCATCTTCTTAATTGAATTTTAACGACTGACAAAGTGCAGTCTATGTGTATCATGTTTTTTTTTTGCCGTCCTCCTCCACCTGTGTACCCTCGCTCTATTTGCGAGGGTACCCAGGTGGATAAAAAAAAGGTGTATAAAAACCCTTGTCTGGGTTTTTTTTATCCTACAACATTATTTTTAAAAGTCGCCACTAGTGTGACATTAAGTTTTCATGTAAAATGTCTATTAAAATAATTATTTTTACAAAACAAAAAAACAAAAATCGACTTCAAAAGACCGTCTATTGAGTTATTCATCTATTTGTCGCGCACGTACTTAATGCAAATTTAAGACTTATATGGTTTTCTCATGGATACCATTATCAGAACTGGACTAAATTTAAATGGGACCAAATGGAAAGCGTCAGCTTTCTAATAAAAAAAGAATTATCAAAATCGATTCACCCAGTCAAAAGTTATGAGGTAACAAACATAAAAAAAAGTACAGTCGAATTGAATACCTCCTCCTTTTTTGCAGTCGGTTAATAACAAGTATAAGTTGGCAAAGCATAAGGATTTGAGCCAGGATAAATTTTATAACAAGTTGTTATAGTATCAAATTAATAAATATAAATAATCTATGTGTATGTTGTCTGTATGTGCTTTAGTGCAAGAAGTCAACTGCAAAAATATGGTTAAATCTTGCGGTCATACAACCAAAGACTGAGTCATACTTATAAACCCGGCTTAAACTCGCGGCTTAAATTCCCTGTCTTGTTTTCACTCGTGACATTTCACATCAGCAAGAACTTGTCAGAGCATTTTAGGGAGTGATTAAATATAGGTAAGCAGTGATCCTTAATCGTCTACTTAGCGCAAGAAGTAATTTAAAAAAAATTGGTTGTCTGTAAAGTCGGTTTACGGACGATAGTTCAACGTGACAACGTAGGACAACGTAGGGACAATATTTTCTCAAATTGTTCTATTACTTCATGTTCCATAGAACAAATGGGACCTACCGTTTTCGGTGAAGGAAAACATCGTGAAGAAACCTGCATACGTCCGGAGAAGAAATTCAATGGCGTATGTGAAACCAACCCGCAGTTGCCAGCGTGGTGGAATACGGCCTGATCACCCTTCGAGGGTAGACCTGTATCCCAGCAGTAGTAGGATGATTAAAAGATAGATTGCTTGACAGGGACAGGCCCTAATGAAAAGGTCCACACAAATCTCCTTGAAGAAAATCTTGGTTCCGCACCCGTGTACTTTGATAACCAAGACAGACAACGTCTTAACTACCATAGCTACTTTATAATTAAATACTGTTTTGTTGGTTCGCTTGTAAGGTTTTTATTTTTTTAAATATGTTTAGTTTATTTAAAAAAAAACATTTATTATTGAAAGATAACTTAAATAAGCATTAACAGGATATAAAATCACAAATAAAAAAACAGAGCATAAGTCACTATCCGCTGGTAGGACCCAAAAGGCTGGCGACGTTACCTCGATGAATAGCAATATGTAGGTACTAATTTTCTGGCTGAGGTAAGCACCCGCCGTTTACTATATTTATTGGTTTTTTTTTTAGAAAATTACCGATGTTTGATAACAATTACTACAATGCATGTCCACTAAGATTGACTATTGAGACTTAACATAATTTATTCCACCATTGTACACAGTTTATGCAATAAATTTTTACTTTACTTACCTAAACCCCATAATTCAACCTCCATGGTGTAACAAGCAAACATAATTTTATATGATCTTTAGCGAGATAAATACCATCGAAGTGCCAAGCCGTTTTCACAAAAAGTTAATAACAACTTTCGTCAAATTCGGACCGGTTAAGAAATTTAGCCGCCCAGTTCAGTTCGTTGCGTAACCTGGCTGCTCTTAAGGAATTTAAATTCTTTATTCATAAATGGTATATTAAAATCTAGATTGGAATTTAATATGTGCTTTCGATTTAGCGCTTAAGGCGATTGAAGTGCTTTGAAAGGTTGCATAGCATAAGACTGTATTGTAACTTATAACGAAACATTTGACTTCCAACGAATCGTTAGCGTTTACGATAGATTTATTTATTCATTCAAAATATTCTGATAACACCTTTACAGTTGGACCAAGGCTTTGCTACCCTTATATCTATTAATATGTATAACACAAAATAAAAAAATAAAATAAACTGAAAACAATAATAAATTATGTAAATTACAAACTTACACCTCTCACAGAGTCCGTGAGCGGCCCTAGATAGAAGAATGTATGAAAAATGAAGTTTTTAGGCCTTTTTTTTTGGGGGGGTGGGAAATCATCAAATGACCCCTCCCACTCTTGGGCAGAGCGGAAGGGAGTGTCAGACTTCTACTGACCAAAAACCACCCATGTTCCTTCTACGCCCTTGTGACGCCGAGGCCGCGGTAACATCTACCCGCAGCCCCGACGGGAAGTTTTTAGGCCTAGCATAAATAATAATTGTGACGTAAAATATGTAGCAAATTTGTGATAGAAAAATAAATAGAATAATAACCCTTTATTTTTCACGTCCCTGAGAACAATAGAAAAATTCGTTGTAACATTTTTACACTCATTTTATTTGCTTCACTTGTATTGTTTGTATGTTTGTAACCGACTCTTTTGGGCGCGATTTTGACCCACTAAAGCGTGTTTTTTAGTTTTTTTTAACTAGGTATTAATTTTTCATTTATTTTTTCTATCGAATAGTCGCTACGTATTTTACCTCAGAATTTAGGCTGGACTTATTTATTGATAATAATTCTTCCTACTAAAATTAATTATACAGGGTAATTTATAAAGGGTATGGTAAGCCGAAAAGGGCTCATAATGCTGTATATGACAAAAATTTTATGTTTGGAAGTTTTCAAACACACGAAACAATTTTGTTGTTGCTATGAATGTATATAGATAGCCCTGGATTAATATAAGGGCTACTTTAAAAAAAAATATGACGTCAAATGAAGGGAAGAGTCCTACAATGACCAGCTGTGACAAGAACGGGAGGTAAAATAATAATGAAATTCGTTTGACCTTATTTATGGATGGCCCCCTGGTACAAAAACAGGAAGTTAGTAATGCATGTGTGTCACTGCATGTATGCAGTCAGTATCAATTATAATTATCGAGTAATAAAATGATATAAAACGTTTAACCATTAGAGTTGGAGCAACTTTCTCTTTCAAAATAATCGAATGATGATTTATGGAGTTATTCGATAATTGTACGATTCGGGTTTTATATCGATTATTTATAACTAGAGAGGGAATTACGGATTTTGTAATAGCATCTTACCTTGCTCAGAGTCCGATAATGTAGTATTTAGAGTTCCGTGCCCAAAGGGTAAAACGGGACCCTATTACTAGGACTCCGCTGTCCGTCTGTCACCAGGCTATATCTCATGAACCGTGATAGTTAGACAGTTGAAATTTTCACAAATGATGTATTTCTGTTGCCGCTATAGTAACAAAACTAAAAACGGAATAAAATAGATATTTGAGGGTCCCATACAACAAACGTGATTGTTTTGCCGTTTTTATAGGTAATGTTACCGAACCCTTCGTGCGCTAGTCCGACTTGCACTGGGCCGGTTTTTTATATATTAATTAGTAGTGATAGGCCTTAAAATAGTTGCATGTTTTGTGAAATAGTGATCGTGTATGTTTTTGTTTTCATAATTTTTCTGGGCAATGTGGTAGCTTAGCGACAATATTATAATTTATAAAGCTATCTGAATACTATTAAAAAAACGTTTATTTTGTATATTTTGAAAATTAACGAGCTCCCTGTTTCGTAGACATTACGGGCCATTGGAACGTTTTCGTAAAGTTAAGTGACATTTCTTAGTACTGGGCACTACATTTTAAAAGCTATAACTTTGCATTGCTATGTAGGTATGTAACTATATTTGTTCGGGTGGAATCTTGCAATTGAATTTTGAACCACTTCCCGATGTCCGATTGAGCTGAAAATTGGTATACCTAGGCTGTGTAACTCCGATGACAATGCAATAAAAGCTTTTTACAGTTTAGGCAAGTTCAAACGTCAGTTATCGATCGAAAAAGTTCTTTATTTTTCTTACAAATTTGTGTTGGCAAATTAGATTATTTCATCAAAATCGGACAAAAACCTAGTTACAACTAATTGTTTAGTAGTTACATGTAAATTACCTAACGATGCTAAGAAAATCGTTAAGTAATTGTTTGGCGTTTGATTTGACCCTACACGGTTTGTGCATTTAGCCAAAAGCCACTGCTTGTGTAATGTTGGCAAAATGTAAACTCATTTCCGGGCAAACTACTTACCAATATTACGCACGCAATTTTGTAGGTCACCCAATCATCTCCCATAGAATACTCACCAACTTATATCTAAGTCGAATGGGGGCGACACTGTCGTATTTCCTAACAATACTGATGACCACCCACAGAAAACATAAGTTCCATTATTCCCCACCTGTACGAGTAAGTCGGTCGCCCCGTAGAAAGTAATGACAATGACGCAACACTGACATAACCTCAAATTCCACACATATGTCAAACTTATGTCAAACAAATATGGCGGGAGAAATCTGCCGGTTTTCTATTGTTTTTTTGTTACGTGCCATGTGTAAATAACCTAAATTTGACACGCGCCGTTCTTTGCTTTGGTTGCAGTGCAGCATACTTTTATTTGTAGGCACTTACATCTGGTGCCTAGCACAACTTTGACGTAAAAATACGTAGCGAGTATTCGATAGAAAAGTGTACGCCATTTACACCCGTCAGGAGCACACTTGACAGGCGTAAATGGCGTAAGTACACTTTTTTATCGAAAACTCGCTACGTATTTTTACGTCAAAGTTGTGCTAGCCCCACTGAAGGCGTGTAGGTACGAATATTTTAAATTGATAATGGCCCAAGTTACTACTTAATCTTTATTTGTTATTGTTAACACCTGATATTACAAAAGGATAATTACACTTAATAATATTAGTACAACGACTAGAGTCCTTATTACTAAGAGCGATCTCTTCCTGGCAGACTTTATTGAAAGATTTTTACTGAAAGTGATGTACTTCTAAATGTTTGCAATGACGTCCAAATGGTCTTAAATTCTGCGAGTTAAAAATTCTGGGTGGCGCAGACCTGTTATGGGCAAACGTGACGTTTAACATCAGGCGAGCGATTTGCTCGTCTCGTCACTAAATTACATAAAAAAAGAAACTCTAAGCCCTTTAAAAATAAAAATGTGAGCCGTCACGGGACGCCTGGCAGATGTGAAACATCGACATTATTTTGAAAGTAATTATGCAGAACACAAAACCGTTCGAAAATTGAAACTCAATTAGGTACGCGCGTCGTCATTTATTTATTTGCTTGAATACTGCACGCCGCCGTGGCGACGCGTCGCCACGCCAGAAATCGGTTTTACGTGCGCCAATAGATGTTTCACATGAAATAAAATCAAAATCAAAATCAAAATCAATTTATTCAGCTTGTGGGCCTGGGTTACAAAGTTGTTAGGGTGAATTTTAAATATCTCCAGACCCCGCCTGTCAGCGTACAAGCGGGTACTTAAATTACTACATAATTACTGATTAACATTTAATTACAAAATTGAAATAAATAATAAAAATAATAATACATGTCAGAGTTATACTTAACAAAGTTGAAGACATGTTGATATTTTTTTACTAGGTCTTAACTTTACTTGCATATCCTTTTTGTTTGTAGTTCGAATACGTCATCCAAAATTACATATTATTTACAGTATTGAGCCCAAGGACGTTAAATTGACTCATACAACAATACGAGTCATACAATCCATTCATCTAATACTTCCGAAATGAGGTTAAATGATATTACTATTGGAAAGTGACGCGCGGATGTCGCCGGTCAAAGCTTTCTATAGTAAAAAATATTTGGCTAAATGACATCACCGTCTTTGTCTTAAAAAAACAACTTGTACTGAGACAATGATAGATTTTATCTTTATTTTAGTCCTTATTGTAGTCCTTCGACTTTTAACGAACTTTAGGTAAGTAGATATGTATAGTATGTGATTTTTTCATGTTTATTTTATGTTAATTTGTTGTTTTGTAGTTTGTTTGTTGTTTGAATTTCATAATTTTACGCTGATCTTTAAAAAGAAAGCTCTGGTATTTCCCGCCCAAAATTGGCACTGATTTTCCAATATGGCGTCACTTCGCGGCAAAACGATATCCGTATTTCGTAACGATATTACGAAATGGACTTAACTTTTGTTGTAAGTAAAGGAAATGAGAGCGTCTGTAAACGGTACTTACGTTTAAGTATTTTGTTTTTTCAAGGACTTAAGTAAATACCTATTAGGAAATTTTTAATTATGATTATGCACCTAGAATGTTTAAGTTAAGTGAAACCTATGACTGACCTCATTTGGTTCTGGTATAATTATTTTCTTAATAAAAAAAAATACATTTATAAACCATACATTTTTTTTTAGATAATTATGTTTTATAAGTCATGTTACCTATGAAGTGTTAGTGTATACAATGAGTATTGTTTTTGTGTTACCTTCTTTTGTATGAACATTTTTTTAAACAGACGAATCATATTGTTTTCAATTAAAAAAACTTGACAAAGTTTCAATTTGGAATGCTCGCTTAATGCACTATTATAATTTTAATTATAATCTGTGACCAACTTTTATTGGCAGAATGTCAGAGAGTTCTTTGCCACACCTTGACACAGACAAATAAAAGAGAAAATTAGTAAAAATCCTGTTTTAATGAGTCGTTGATGCATTTTAATTTCTATGTTAACGTGCGAAAGTCTATTTTCGAATGGTTTAAGCTTTGTCGCACTGATTGGACCATAAGTCATGTGGTAATGAAGGAAGTCTGTATGTCTGTAAGTAATACTTTGTGGCAGGTTAAAAAATTAAAAAAAATACTATGAAAAAATAGGCAACAAAAGATCCTAAGTACCGTGTATTGAAGAATCCAATTCTTTGTAATATTAAAAAGGATTCAAAATAATTTAATCAGTCTTTATAATCTAAACGGATCTTTCATATTTTTATTTAATTAAAATTAAATTAATTTGGTTCATATTCTTTTTTTACTAAGTGTGTGTAAACAAGAAAATATTGTACGGAACCATCTCCTGACATTACATACTTTACAAAAAGCCGTTCCATAGAAAGCAAACAAAGATATTCAGTAATTTACTCCACTTTTTCCATTTTCAATGCATCCTCGTCAAATTATGTGAGAAACGGATATAGATTAACTTAATTCCGACCAATAGAAAATACATTAATTATGGAGTTCCTACCTTCCTCTGTGTCAATGAAAACAAACTAATCGAATGCTATTCAAAACATTACCTTAACTTGATGCAATTAAGCACAAAATTGTCTGTAAGCTGAAGATGAGGCTTTGAAAACAAATATAGATTTGCTTTTGCAAAATTGAATCGTCTCATGTAAGGAATAGAACGTAAAATCGTGTGTGTCATCGAGAGAAGGTACAGGTTTCTCAACACTATACTCGTGTATGGGAAATAGCACCCCACTTTCTTTCGACCACATCTCCACCAGCCAGTCTCGATCCACATCTCCTCGTCTACGGACGAAAAAAAAAAACGAAAACGAAAAAAATGAACTGTCAACGTGACAGTTCCTAACTTTTTTGTTTCGCGCCAATTTTCGCGAAGTGAGAGTGATAGTGCTTTTTATTTTCAAGGAGGTTTGACTTTGGGTGTTGTGGACTTTTTAGAGTGATTGGATATTTTTTCGTCTCTAGAAAAATGGTAAATATCATAGTTCATGTTAATTATAAAGCGTAATTATTAATTATAAACATTAGTATCAAACGACCAAATTTATGAAAAAATTATTTAGCTTCTCTTATCAATTCATATTTATATTTCTTCACTCTTTCAAAAAATCGTAGTTCATTGCTTTTCTCCTAAAATCTTTGACCTATTTTTAGACTGAAAAAAAATGTCCATAATTTTTATATTTTTTTTTTTCAAAATAAACGTCAAAATGTAAACTGAATTTACACTCTGCATTATACTAGAAATCAATTTACCGAAAGCTTCTCGAGCATGCACTCAAAGGTATGCGTGATCGAAACACAAAATAAATAAATACAGAAGGACAATTTCGGCCGACCTACATTCAACCACATACATATATAATATGGGCTGTCATCTACAATATAAGTATATGAGTAGGTGTTTCTAATAGATATAATTAATCAGAGTGTCTTCAAGTCGCGAGTTCACAAATCGCATCAAAGCTTCATCAGGCAAGATGGCGGTCAAACGCTAGGTGCATTTCAAATAAAAAAAACTTTTCAAGACTTTTTTTTTTTTTTTTTTTTTAGTCTTAGGTTTTTTTAGTCTTAGAGTTTCTTATGAATTTATTTTCCTACTCCAACTTCAACTCTTTTTTGTGGCTCCTTTAAAGATTCTTCACAACTCCACCAATGTCACGTTAAATAGACCACCAAACGCCAAAACTTTACAATTTCAAATGGTTCTGTGACCGGTAAATGTGAGTTGAGTTTTCCTTTATTTTTCTACTTGTACCGCCAACGCGCGGTCACGCGGTTGATTTGACATTGACATCTAAGATTCTCGTACGTAACGCATTGTGCCTGCGTCGGTTTATTTCTCAATGTACGAAGCCGGCCATCTGAAGCTTTTAATTTATTCCGTGGTCAAAGGTTATCAACCATATTATTGAGCAATAAGAACCTACGACGCACCTGTGACATAAGGTTAAGCACATGCTGAGATGCAGGTGCCGCAGGTCCCCGCAGCTCCGGCAGAGCAGATCTAGTAATGCATGAACGTGCTGAGAGCTGCGTACTGCGGGGTAGCACGCGCGGGGACGTGTGTCTGTCCTGCTCTGCGCGCTATGTCTGTCTCGCCTGCTCTACTGAGAGCTGCGTACTGCGGTGTAGCACGCGCGGGGACGTGTGTCTGTCCTGCTCTGCGCGCTATGTCTGTCTCGCCTGCTCTGCCTGCTGAATCTGTTCTGTGCTGCGTCACCTGCGTCTCAGCATACGTTCAGCGTAATCGTTTAAATTGCCATGGGATTCCAAAACCATAAAATAAACTGTTTCGACGGTTTCAACGTAGATACATTGTTAAAAAAGAATAAAGGCGTTTTGGTGGCCAGTATCTACTTATTGTTTTGATAAAAGCATGTCAAGGTCTAAAAGAGGTTACAAGTCAAAAATTTAGGGATCGTTTTTTTTTAACAGACTTTATTGCATTGTCATTGTGGTTACATAGCGCCTAACATAGTTCGAAAAGGTGTTGTTTATCGATCACCGATATTAAGCAACGGCAAACACGGTCAGTCTTCGGATGGGTGACCGCGGGTGGCTTTACAACTAAGCGCTACCATGGATCGAATGACACGTAAATGTAGATTCCAGTTTTGTCTTATAACAACTGCCAAGTCATGTCAGAGGCCTTTATACAGCCAAAAAAATCTGACACCAGGGCCAACCACTTAGCCTTAACAAACTAAGGACTTCGAGTCTCAAGAAAAAGTTCCCACTTCTCTTACAATAAGTTACAAAGCTAAATGCAAAACCGTGCGAAGTCGCAAACAAAAAACCATAGTGCCACAGACCTCAAACAAGATAGAAAGGTAACCTCCGGTCGCGATGGGAAAATTGCACGTCCGCTCCATTCTGAACCGTGGGACGGAGGAATTGGACGATTTAATCCATTCTATTCATTCTAATTCTTTGGCCGTGAGTGTCAATGCCGGATGTTGCGTCATATCAAGATTTTTTTAACGAAGAAAGAAAAAAAAAATTGAACAAGAGAGGTGTTAAAAACTCCGCATTTTTCAACAGAAGTTATACAAAGTACGGGCCGTTTGCGTTGTTTTAAAGTGTGCTTGTCGTATGCTAGCTAAGTTAAATCGGGCAATCTTGGACTATTTCCCAGTCTATTGTTAGATCAAGGTTGAAACAAGTTACCCATAAAAGTTTAAATTTTTACATAAAAACTTTTTAAAGTTTTCAGCAAAAATAAGTTGGAAGCTTATTACAAAAAAGTTTTCACACCAAATAGGTTCCTATCAGCGGTAAACTATTTTATTTAGCGTAAAAAAATACAAACAAAAAAGGTTCCTGCTGACTTAGAAAGGCTTCTATTAAAAACTTTATCAAAACTTTTTAAATGTCATACTAAAAAGTTTTCACACAAAGTAGGTCTGTATCAGCATAGATTTCAAAACCGAAAGAAAATATGTTATTTAAAATGCACATATTTACTGCCGGTATTAGTTAATGAGTAGAACAGACTTTCTACAATTTACATTTATTTGCATGATATTACAGTTAAATTAGGTAATAATATGTATGACGATGTTATGTAATTATATTTACTTAGCTAAAATTAAATTTCAAGGTAATTTATTTGACTGTCTAAAAGGAGGTTAGTTTTTTGGGTAAATGGTTTTTTTTTTTCAAAGTCGCTAATAAAAAATAGAGCTACTTTTTTTCTAATAAGTATTTCACAATTTCAAGTGAATTTCTTAAAGAAGTCGATCTTTTGAAATTAGTTTTTTCGTTTGTTACTATGCGATCTTTTATGCCTAAACTTAATCGCTTTTTAAATGATAGATTATCACCTCATCACCTTTTTTTTTTTTTTTTTTTTTTATTCTTATTTTTAAACGGAGTTTGATCGACACTCGATCATGCCACTCCATAACCTCATCACCTTTTCTAGTTGTTTTTATTATATTTTTAACTTAATTAACTACTTGTTTCGACGTATTATTATATCATATTAATTTTATTACGATGAATCCGTATGTGTTAACGAATAACCGTAAGCTTCACTACCACGGTTTCCACATTTGGGTCTCTTGATACGCTCTTGACTGTTTATTTATCTACATGACTCTTGCATAACTTCACTTTAAATATCTTTCCATAATAATATAAAATATAATGATATGAAGTCATTCGACCGTAATGTACCTTTATACAGGGTGTAATATAAAAAAAAAAACATACAGACGAATTGATAACCTCCTTTTTTGAAGTCGGTTAAAAAGGGCAGTTCAATCTGGGAAGGTGGGTTACAGGGCTGTAAGGAATGGGTATGCTAAGCCGAAAAAAGCTCATAGTACTCATCATTATGAACAACTTTTACTATGGGACCAACCCGGAAATCGTGAAATAAAATCAGCTGTTCCATACAGTTGATCGAGTATCGTTATTTTTTTGTGTGGAACAGCTGCTTTTTGGTTTTGGTAAGTCCCATAGTAAAAGTTCTTCATGATGATAAGTACTATGAGCGTTTTTCAGCATCATTTCTGCATATTAGTAGCAAATGTAAATCGCCGAGTATCACAGTTTTATACTTCTGCCGTGGTAGCTCAGTGGGAGAACAGCCGCTTCGCATTCTTGAGGCGGCGGGTTCAAACCCCGACTCGTACCAATGAGTTCTTTGGGACTTATGTACGAATTTACATACCACTGGCTTTTCGGTGAAGGAAAACATCGTGAGGAAACCTGCATACGTCCGGAGAAGAAATTCAATGGCGTATGTGAATCCACCAACACGCACTTGGCCAGCGTGGTGGAATACGGCCTAATCACCCTTCGAGGGTAGACCTGTATCCCAGCAGTGGGAGGATTAAGGTTGCTGATGATACTTCTGCAGGTGTCATCGATTTCTCATTGTTTCAAATTCTTTGTTGTTTTTCTTTAATAAAAGAAACGAATAATACATGAGCTTCCCGTGTATTTAAAACAAACTAGCTGCGATCCACAGTTTCACCCGTGCGATTATGAAAAACAGGTTTGATGATAAGTAGCCTATATGCCCAGGACATTAGGTAACTCTATTCTAAATACTTTCAAAATCGGTTTAGTAATTACAGAAATACGTGGTAACAAACACACAAACTTTCGCATTTATAATATTAGATAGTTGTATGTAAAGTTGTGTTGTATTTGTAATTATTTGAAAATAATGACAATTTTCTTAACACCCTGTATGAACCGTCAAAGATTACGAATACAGATGGTCCACAACACAAGACAACTATTTTTATGACCTACGCTCGAAAGTGAGAACCAGTTGGGACATTCGAAAGCTTTACTCGCAGACTCGGCAGGTTTTTCGAAGATCATAATTGATGACGCAATTTGTTGAAAGTCGGACGTAAAAGGATGTTGGTACGAAATTCAATAGTTATGCAATAAGTATCATACTTACTTAAAAATAAAGGAAGTCAAAATAATTTTGCGCATATTTTTCAAGAAGACAAAAAACATTGTTGCATGGATCCGTGAGGCGTTATTATAACAGTCTTTCGACTACCTTTTTTATGCTATTGAATCGCTCGCCTGATGTTAAACGTCACGTTTGCCCATAACAGGTCTGCGTCACCCAGAATTTTGAACTCTTACAGTTCAAGACCCTGCGCGGCACAGCACTGCTAGCTTCTGCTAGCATGTTTGTCCGCGTATCTTTATAGTAAACATTATAATATTAACCCGCAGATATTTTTAGATATTAGATTATAATTATATAGAACTATAGAAGATAATTAAGATTAAAAAACATAATAGAAATATAATAGTTTAAAAAACTAAAAAACACGCATTGTCATCACTCTTTGACAAACGCGGCACGTAGCAGAATATGTACCAGTAGCCGTGGGGAACCACAGCTTAGCCAGCAGTAGTCACAGAATTCGCGTACCGAGTCACAGCTTAGCTAACAGTAATCGTCGAAATCGCGTTCGGAGCAAAAACACAATTTATTTGCTTCATATAATTATTTTAATTTATTTATTATTATTTTTTTATTTTTTTTGTATAATAATTTATTGTCATCGATCCTCGATATATCTACAAAGTTTGAACGAAATCCGGCCGTTTAAAGTGGGTCAAAATCGCGCCCAAAGGAGTCGGTTACAAACATACAGGTGAAGCTATCTAAGCGTGTTAAAAATAAGAAGACACTTTCCAAATTACATATTTCTACGACCAGCGGTTTAGGCTGCGCTTTGATATCTCGTTCAGGTAATGCCTTTTTTATTTAAAGAACTTGCATAAAATATAAATAGTTACCCGTAGTTTCACCTGCGCAACGATCATCATCATCTGCCTACCCTGAACCCACCTACGTGGGGTCGGTACAGTATGTACACTTCTTCCATTCATCTCTATCACTCGTCATATCTGAACAACTCCCTTCTTTTTTAAATATCTGTTTTGGGTCTGGGTGTTGGTTGTCCTTGTCTTTGTGTGTGTTGCATGGCATCCCCGACACAGGATTTATTCCTAGTGGGGAGCTATGAGTGTGAAACGTTTATTTATTTATTTTTTAATTTTTTATTTATCTTTCACACAGTTCATCCATACGTCATATCATGGTCGTCCTCTACCGCTATCCCCATTCATACTACACTATATATGTACTTACTCCAAATTTCATCTCATTCCATCTTGCCTTTTCAGCGTCAAGAAGTAACAATCATCCAAACTTTGTTATTACAAGCTTTTATTTATTTACCCTGTTTGTTTTTTGGCTAAAATCTTGCAACTGAATTTTGAACCACTTCCCGATGTCCGATTGAGCTGAAATTTGGTACTTATACCTGTGTAACTCCGATGACAATGCAATAAAAGCTTGTTTTAAAAATAATAATCCAAACTTGATCATAATATTAGGATAAAACATCCGAATCAAAAACTACTCATTTCCTACTCTAAAAACTTTACGAATAAAATGACAGCAACACTTACAAAGTGCCGGAACGCTACAAAGCTATTGTCAGCGAAGATTCCCACGACGACAAAAGCCGTCTAAGACACCATACTACATTCCAACAATACAGGGTTATGAGGAAAGGGTATGCTACGGAAAGGGTGTCGTAAGCCAAAAAAGAATCACGACATTCTCGGCAATACAACGTACCTACCTACTCACGGTCTTTAACAATTAAGTTGATTTATGCTAATTCATCAAGTTTGCATTTTTGCTATTCATCAAAGTTTTTCGACACAACTTTGACTCATAGTACTCATCATTACGAACAACTTTTACTATGGGACCAACCCTGAAATCGTGAGAAAGAAATCAGCTGTTCCATTAGCCCTCCCATAGCCCCACCCTACCATTGCTTTTGGGTGTAATTACCTGCATATCTATACTAATATTATAAAGAGGAAAGATTTGTATTTTTGTATGTTTGTGTGGAATAAACTCAAAAACTACTGGACCGATTTCAAAAATTCTTTCACCATTCGAATGCTACATTATCCCAAAGTAACATAGGCTACTTTTTTTTTAATTTAATTTTTTTTTATCCACAGCAAAGCGTGGCAGGGAACAGCTAGTACCCCATAAAATTGATCACATTATAAAAAATTAATAATTACATTGACATGTTTGTGTAGAATAGCTTTTATTCGCGATTTCAGCGTTAGTCTCATAGTAAAAGTGGTTCATAATGATGAGTACCATGAGCCCTTTCGGCTTAGCATACCCTTTACTTCTCGGTGCATGCCTTCTTTTTAGTCTGTGAAAAGAGTTGTATTGTTACCGGAATGCGACGCTTCCAGTGTTGAAATCCGCTCATTCATTTCATTATCTAGCTGTCAAAAGATGAATGATTCACTTCCTACACTCTGTATTGTCATAGCTTTAGGCAATTAATTTTCCAGATGACGCGATGTGCCTATCTGTTATGTTACTATTCTATTTTTTTTTTATATTTTATCATACTTGCCGTATTACTATGTAACTATGTAATGCCTGGAAGAGATCGCTCTTAGCGATAAAGCCGCCAGTTTTTGCACTAGTTTTAAGTTTTATGATCCTTTTTGTCTGTAATTTTTGGTATGAACTTTAACCGATTTTAATTTGTTCTTTTTTACGACCTTTTATTTGACTTGCAATGTATGTTTGTTCGGGTGGAATCTTGCAACTCAATTTCGAACCGCTTCCCGATGTCCGATTGAGCTGAAATTTAGTGTACCTGTGTAACTCCGAGGACAATGCAATAAAAGCTTGTTTTCATTACTATTTTTAAAATTAAGAATCGATTGTCCTTATTATTCAAGAAAATCTGCTCAACCAGTCGATGATTACTAGCTTTTTCTAGTCAGGGGTTTATTTTTAAAACTGCCAAATTTTTAACTACATATAGAGGTAACATGTTTTCATGTATCGCACAGAATGTACAAGTTCACAGACCGTGCCGGATTATAACGAAAGTTAAATTAAATTAATTGCTTTGAGAAACAACGCACTGGAGAAAGGGGCAATCTAGTTTTACAGTTGTTATTCGTGTTTTGAATGATGATTGAAATCATCGATGATTTTTTTAACCCTCGACGCAAAAACGACGGAGTTTTATAAGTTTGACGTTTCCGCGTGTGTGTATACGTGTGGTTTTCTGTGACATCGAAGCTCTCGAATGGATGAACCTATTTTTAACCGACTTCAAAAAAGGTGGAGGTTCTCAATTCGACTGGATGTTTTTTTTATGTTTGTTACCTCATAACTTTTGACTGGGTGAATCGATTTTGATGATTCTTTTTTATTAGAAAGCTGATGCTTCCCGTGTGGTCCCATTTCAATTTAGTCCAGTTCTGATAATGGTATCCATGAGAAAACCATATAAGTCTTAAATTTGCATTAAGTACGTGCGCGACACATAGATGAATAACTCAATAGTCGGTCTCTTGAAGTCGGTTTTTGTTTTTGTTTTTTTTTTGTAAAAGTAATTATTATTTCGTTTGTTTTTTTTTTGGAAGATTAATTATTCGGGAGTGTTCTTAGCTATGTTTGGTGAGAATGTTGGGGTTAAAAAAATGATTTAGTCACAAAGCGATCTAGTCATATCTGCTACCTAGTCAAATAGAGATGTAGGTAGTCGTATATAAAGCTCCTAACCCGTTCAAAGTTTGAGAGCTACGATGCCACAGCAGACACACAGATACACATGTCAAACTTAACTTTTTTAACTACCCTATTTTTCGGTTTTTAACTTTCTACAAGCTTTTAGATTTTTATGTGAAACATTTGCATATATTTGCTTGCTCATAAGTTATAACTCAATGAGAAGAAACTCTATCAAAATAAACATCGTGATAAAAATATAGAACATTATAATTAGCTTATCAAATCTCAACCTAAAGCTTTTATAAGACTTGCAATATTAGTTTGTTTAATCTTGCAACTGAATTTTAAACCACTTCCCGATCTCCGAGTGAGTTGAAACCTACCTGTGTAACTCCGATGACAATGCAATAAAAGCTTGTTTCCGAAAATATTTTGTAATATCTCTTTACTGTTTGTTTTTCAAGAAAGCCGGTTACTATCATAACCGAAGTTGCTTTTAGTCAAGCATTGACCTCATACTACATCCGTGAGGACCGGTTCTTGCGCAATGCAAATATTATAACTTTCGATTGATTTCTAATTCCGCATTTGACAGATGTCATTCTTTTTTTTATAGTTTTGTGGCCAATTACTTTTGGCCATGATTCCAGTGGTGATCTAGTGATTTATTATTGTAATTTATAGGTTTTCATAAGTTCTTATTATTTTACCAGCACTAGCTTTTGCTCTCGACTTCGCTCACGTTCTCTTTTACGATATTTTACCATTAAAGGGGTGAAAAGGACTTAAAATTGAATGATAATAGCCAGCCCTTTTGTCAAAAAAAAGGTTTCTACTTTAAAATAAAGCCCTATTTCTCAGCATGTTTTTTTCTAAGAATGGTAGCGGTTAACATTATCTGGCGTCATGCCAAATTTCAGACCGCTAGCTTTTATAGTTCCTGAGATAATTGGCTGTGACAGACAGATGCACGAGCCTCGCCTATAAGGGTTCTTTTTCGAAGGAGGTTCAGAACCCTAAAAAGGAACAAACCTACACATTACATTATAGGTGAAGACTCCACACTACCACCTGCCACCTTTACCACATTTACCACACCTTTCCGTACGCATATGCCTCGCCGCAGGTCCCCTGCGCTCCGGCAGAGCAGATCTAGTCTATACTTAATAATAATCTATACTAATATTATAAAGAGGAAAGATTTGTATTTTTGTATTTTTGGATGTTTGTGTGGAATAAACTCAAAAACTACTGGACCGATTTCAAAAATTCTTTCACCATTAGAATGCTACATTATCCCAAAGTGACATAGGCTATATTTATTACCTGAAAAAATTAGGGATCCTTACTAAAACTTCAATAGTGTCCACCCGTGCGAAGCCGGGACGAGCCGCTAGTAATATATAAACATGCTGAGAGCTGCGTACTGCGGTGTAGCACGCGCGGAGACGTGTCTGTCCTGCTCTGCGCGCTATGTCTGTCTCGCCTGCTCTACTGAGAGCTGCGTACTGCGGTGTAGCACGCGCGGGGACGTGTGTCTGTCCTGCTCTGCGCGCTATGTCTGTCTCGCCTGCTCTACTGAGAGCTGCGTACTGCGGGGTAGCACGCGCGGGGACGTGTGTCTGTCCTGCTCTGCGCGCTATGTCTGTCTCGCCTGCTCTACTGAGAGCTGCGTACTGCGGGGTAGCACGCGCGGGGACGTGTGTCTGTCCTGCTCTGCGCGCTATGTATGTCTCGCCTGCTCTGCCTGCTAAATCTGTTCTGTGCTGCGTCACCTGCGTCTCAGCATACGTTTAGGGAACGTACCCATACTACGTGACCCATTTTTTACAATTTTTAACCCCTCGGTTACCACCCTTGGTACTTGCTTAAACCCTCGAGTTTTCACGAATTCAGAAATATGGTAATAAATTATTTTTTGCAAACTGAAAGTAAAAAATATAATTGTCTTTATTATTACGGCGCTTGCTGCGTGACGCCTAGAATGCGTGCATGCATACCTTTTATAACAAATAAAAAAAAAAAAACAAAGAAAAAACTTGAGATTTTACTAGAGGATGACTACGTGACGAAAACCTAAAGCCACCCCCGCTCCCGGCCCCGGTGACCAAGCGTGACATTTTTAAAGACCCCCCCCTGAACGGGTCACGTACGTCACGTTCCCTTAGTTTTCCGAACACAATGCACGTCGAAATCGTGCTTTGTGAATTTAAACACGATAAATAAGTGTATTATCGTGTATCGTAATCCAGATCACGATCTCGTTCCGCGTAACTATTGCAAGCAACCTTGACTTTGATCGTATCATGACCCAGTCTCGGGCATGTGTGATATTGTGATAACTTTGGAGATTTGTTTCATAACAACATAAACCTAAATAAAACAAGATTAATATGTTTTTTATCTAACCTATGCTGTCCCACTGCTGGGCAAAGGTCTCCCCCATTTTTTTCAGTTCCGGCGGTCTTGGGCCAGCGCCGTCCAGTCTTTTTCAAACCGCCCAAGTTTCGCGTCGGGGATTAAATATAAAATAAAAAAAATTTGATACGGTTGAACCGATTTTCATCAAACATAGCTAAAAACACTCCCGACTAATTAACCTTTAAAACAAAAAAACAATATCAATGGTTCATCCGTTCGGGAGTTACGATGCCACAGACAGACACACAGACGCGTCAAACTTATAACACCCGGCGTTTTTGCGTCAGGGGTTAAAACAAGCTTTTATTGCATCGTCATCGGAGTTACACAGGTATACCAAATTTCAGCTCAATCGGACATCGGGAAGTGGTTCAAAATTCAGTTGCAAGATTTGACCCGAACATACATACAAACATTTCAATTTGCAAGTTAATTAAAAGCTTGTAAAAGAGCTTCTATTAATTAGTCGTAGTTTTCGTAGTGACCGGCACAGTTCGAGACGACCTACTAGTTTTAGTTTTGCCATTTTTCAAATTCATTGTTATCATACCTTGCTTACGTTTTTGCTAAACGTTTCCTGATGACGCCAAATGAAGAGATAGCAAGACGCCACAGGTGGCCATGTGTTCACATTGCATAACCTTACCGAATCTTCAAACGATTTCACTCATAGCAATACAGCAAGCTTTAGAACCATATCCAAGTTATCTTCTCCAAAATTCTCTTAAACATATTCTAGAAATCATATTTTGTTATAGCGACAAAGTCCTAAACCAAATGTGTGAAAAATCTTAAACTTATGTAAATTACCGTCTCAATCCTTTGTCATAGCAATAAATATTTACAATCGCTTCTAAAGTGAAGGAGTTTAATGGAATTTTACTGTGATAAGGTTCTAAATGTCCAAGCGAGAGCTACTAAGGTGAAAGTCAGGCGGTTGACCTTCCATAGACTAACAGGTTTTAGTCGCAGATGCGAAACTCTTTTGAATAATATGAAAGTGGCGGAAATTTTTCGTAAAAGATGGCTATTGGTTTTCATTTGAATATATTGTTTGACTTGATAAAAATCATAAATTAATATGACATTTCAATTTAAGATTATAAAATTTAATTTAAAAACATTTATTTTGTTTAAAACATTTACTCGTAGTTACCGCTTTCAGGCAGTAAAAGCTCTATATATTTTTTACTTGCAATTTATGTTAGTATGAATGTGTCAGTCAAATCTTGCAACTGAATTTTGAGCCACTTCCCGATGTCCGATTGAGCTGAAATTTGGTATACCTGTGTAACTGCGATGACGATGCAATAAAAGCTGATTTTTTTATGTTTTTTTGACCAAACGAAGTGAGGTTTCAGAGTCTAGGGGAATAAATCGGCGCTTGTATGTATGTATGTTTGTCCGACGATAACTTGAGTATGGTTGAACCGATATTAATATTGCAAGCAGTACTTCATTTTAATACAATTTTTAAATTCAAATATGAGCGAAATCGGTCGTGGGGTTAGGGAGATTTAGGCGCTGTGAGGTCTCAGTTCGCCACAAACTACTAGTTTTAAATAAATTGATTTTTTCTATCTTTACAAAGTTTATTTAAGTCTATGGTTTGTGGTCAAAATATAATAAATTATCTAGTAAAAGTACTTCTGAACGCACAGCGCGTGTAATACAGACATGTCTACGGTCGACAGAGCGTGAAATCCGTAGCACTGCTCTTAAGTTATTTAATATAGGTAACTAAAGTTAGTTTTATTTATATCACCAATATACATTTTTATCTACACTAATATTATAAAGAGGAAAGATTTGTATTTTTGGCTGAAATTCAAAAAGTACTAGACTGATTTTTTTAATTCTTTTACCAATATAAAGCTACATCATTAGCGAGTAACATAGACTATATTTCATACCCGTGCGAAGCCGGGGCAGGTCACTAGTTTATTATATCTATATTGGTAAAGTTTTTATTAATATATGACAATGAGGAAATGGTATGTACCTACTCGTATGATAAGCCAAAATGGGCTTATAGTAATTTAACTAAGGGACCAACCCTGAAATAACAAAAAAAATGCTGTTCCTTACATTTTATAGTGTCACTGGACATTTTTCTATGGAACAGCTATTTGCTTTTTTCAGCATAATATATTTAATTTTAATTAATAATGATATTTCTGAATATACAACTTATACAATGTAAATGACGATATGTGATTTGATACTCATTTCTTATTTTAGACAATAAGACATTGTAATTCTGCCTATAAATAAAATTCTTATTTTTATTCTCGATTTTGGGGTTGGTCCTACTCCTATAGTAAAATGGTTCATAATGTATTATGAACCCTTTTCGGCTTGTCGTACCCTTTCATTAGGTAGGTAGTTAGAAAGAGAAGGTAAAACCACTTCCGTCTCGCTTCGCCGACTTCACTTCTACACGTTAGCTCTTTGACCCCGTTTGTAACTGTTATTTATTCTGTGGCCACTCTCATCTTCATTCGAAAGCTTGAGTAGTCAATCAAGTTTTGAATTCTGTGGCTATTTGACGACCTGTTTGGCTCAGCGGTAGTATATCCGCCTTTTAAGCCAGGTCGGTTCGATTCCCGGCCGGGCAAATGTTAAAAAAAATGAGTGAATGAAAAAATAACTGAATGAACTGATAACTGATTGAATGATGAATTTAAATATCTGCTCTGGGTCTGGGTGTTAGTTGTCCTTGTCTTTGTGTTCCATGGCATCCGACACAGGGTATCCTAGTTGGAGCTATGAGTGTGAAACGTTATTTACTGACCGAGCGAAGCAAGGTCTCAGAGTTAGAACCAAATGTATTTAATAAAATTTAGATTTTTTTATACAGAGCTATAAGAAAAGAGTTTGATAAGCCGAAAAGGGCTCATAGTACTCACCATTATGAACAACTTTTACTATGGGACCAACCCTGAAATCGAGAAAAAGAATCAGCTGTTCCATACATTTTGTCGAGTGTCGTTGACATTTTTCTATGAAACAACTGATTTTTAACACGCTTTTATTAGCTTCACCTGTATGTTTGTTTGTATGTAACCGACTCCTTTGAGCGCGTTTTTGACCCACTTTAAACGGTCAGATTTCTTTCAAACTTTGTAGATATATCGAGGACCGATGACAATACACTAAACAAATCGTGTTTTTTAGTTTTTTTAACTATTAATTTGTTTTTGACAATATTTTTATGTCTTCCCAGGACCTCCATATTAGATTATTAGCCCATATTTAAGGGAAAAAATAAACAAAAAAAGTTTTTCTAAGAGTACTTGTATTGTAGAGTTAATGTTATTGTATTAAGTATTAACCCTCCATAGCGCCTGGGGGTAACCCGCCGCCGGGGCCTCCTGGGCCTCCTGGGCCTCCTGGGCCTCCTGGTCCCCCGGGGCCGTTGGGCCCAAGCCCGGGATGAGACTCCGACTCGTTGACTCCGTAGTCGTAGGGCTGCAACTTTTCAGCAAGCCCGTTTATTTCCCAACAGACGTCTCGAATGTCCATATCCATTTGTATCACCTGTTATCAAAAGTCCTGTATGTAGGTCTTATTTATAAGCACTGTTTAAAGTTAGTCACTCACTGCTTTAAATTCTCCGTCTGGTTTTCGCGCGTGATTTCACGTCGGCTAGCAGTACTAATGGCCGGTTTACATTATTCCAGTCCAGCGATCCAGTCCAGTACTGGATTGCTTACTGGAAAAATGTAAACCGGCACTGGAATGAACTGAATCCAGTAAGCATTCCAGTCCAGTAACTGGATTCGCGGTCTACTTTTGAATCCAGTGCGATCAATCCAGCGCAACTGGAATAAAGTAGACGGCCAATCCAGTGCCATTCCAGTGCTGACGAAGTACACACGTGTTGGTTGTTTTTGTGGACTTTTTTTTGCGAGAACATTTTCGAAACATTTTCGAAACTGATCTCTTCTTGAAATCATTGTCACTGTAGTGTTCACACTTCAACGGCTTCTAAATAACTGGAATAATGTAGACGTTACAGATCCAGTCTAGCACTGGACTGGAATCTCGCTAGATCATTGGACTGGAATAATGTAAACCGGCCATAATAAATAAATAATAAATAAACGTTTTAAACTCACAGCTCGCCACTAGGATACCCTGTGTCGGATGCCATGGAACACAAAGACAAGGACAACTTACACCCAGACCCAGAGCAGATATTTAAATTCATCATTCAAACATCTGCCCGGCCGGGAATCGAACCCGGGACCTCTGGCTTAGAAAGCGGATATATTACCGCTGAGCCAAACAAGTCGTTAGAGTAGTAGCAGCAGTAGTCAGAGCTTTTTAAGCTGTGACTAACTTTAAGCAACGTTTAAGAGTAAAGCCCATAGTATACAGGGTTATTCATGAAGAGCATGCTGAGCCGAAAGGGGCTTATAGTACTCATCATTATAAACAACTTTTACTATGGTAACAACCCCGAAATTCGCGAAAAAAAATCAGCTGTTCCATACATTTTGTCGAGTGTCATTAACATTTTTCTATGGAACAGCTGTTTTTTTTCGCGAATTTCGGGTTGTTCCCATAGTAAAAGTTGTTTATAATGATGAGTAGGCATTATGCCATGGCCTCCTACTATAAGCCCTTTTCGGCTTAGCATACCCTTTATCAATAACCCTGTATATTCACAGCTACTTACTTCTTCGTAAATCCTCATCACAATCATAATTCTTTTAGTCCAGTAGATTGAGCTGGACTCGTGCCCCATTCGAATCATCTGCGAAAAAATAATTGGAAAAATATTTTTAAAAATAAGCTTATATTGCATTGGCTTGGCCAGCGTTGTGGAATACGACCTAATCACCCTTCGAGGGTACCTGTATCCCAGCAGTGGGAGGATTAAATCCGCTCAATCGGACACCGGAAAGTTGCAAATTCAAAATCAAAATTCAGTTGCAAGATTTGCCCCAAAAAACCGAAACGTCAAACAGGGCAAGCTAAATAAAAGCTTGTAAAAATGCAATGTTTCAAAAACTCGGCCTTTGACTTGTTCGACCCTGTTTTTATCTCGCGAGAAAGAGACAAGCGTTTCCACGTTCTAGCTTTGTCACATCTACATGTGGATAAAAGCAGTGGAAAGACAATTTGTTACAGCCACCTTCCGGCTTCGTCATCAGAACAGTTGATGACAATTTAATTTTGCTGAAAATGTTTTTAACATTTAAATTCCGCTAAAAGAATGATGAATTCACCTAAAGTACGGAGCATACTGATATCACCAAAAGTACGATGATTAGCACCAGTTTTTTTTTTTTTTTTTTTTTTATGTAATGAGTGATGAGACGAGCAAATTGCTCGCCTGATGTGAAACGTCACGTTTGCCCATAACAGATCTGCGCCACCCAGAATTTTGAACCCGCAGAATTCAAGACCCTGCGCGGCACAGCACTGCGCTCGTCACCCTGAGATATAAGTTGTTTAATCTCCCATTTGCCCTGTAATTTCACTGGAAACAATGCCCTTCCAACCGGAACACAGTAATGTTTGCACATTACTGCTTTTTACGGCATAAACTGGTGCTAATCATCGTACTTTTTGGTCATATCAGTATGCTCCGTACTTTAAGTGAATTCATCGGAATTTAGATGGCCATTTTTCTCAGTGTGTCTATGTGACCTTAAGCATCTCAGTCTAAAGCCATACAGGATGCGTGTATGATGAGTGTGTGTTTGTGTGTGTTGGGTGTGGTTTGTGTGTGATTGTACCTTAAGCATCTCAGTCTTGAGCCATACAAAATGTGTGTGTTGTGTTTGGTGTGTGTGTGTGATTGTACCTTAAGCATCTCAGTCTTGAGCCATACAAGATGTGTGTGTTGTGTTTGGTGTGTGTGTGATTGTACCTTAAGCATCTCAGTCTTGAGCCATACAAGATGTGTGTGTTGTGTTTGGTGTGTGTGTGTGATTGTACCTTAAGCATCTCAGTCTTGAGCCATACAAGATGTGTGTGTTGTGTTTGGTGTGTGTGTGTGATTGTACCTTAAGCATCTCAGTCTTGAGCCATACAAGATGTGTGTGTTGTGTTTGGTGTGTGTGTGTGATTGTACCTTAAGCATCTCAGTCTTGAGCCATACAAGATGTGTGTGTTGTGTTTGGTGTGTGTGTGTGATTGTACCTTAAGCATCTCAGTCTTGAGCCATACAAGATGTGTGTGTTGTGTTTGGTGTGTGTGTGTGATTGTACCTTAAGCATCTCAGTCTTGAGCCTCCTCGCCCTGTTGAACAGGTACCCCATCCTATACCTCTTGTCTTGACGCAACATGCTTCTCTGCTTCATGGCGCCATCCACTAGATATCTGAAATAGTACCTACCCTTAGTCTAAGTTTTGATAGTTTTCGAAACGATCAAACGTATCGTAACGTAAGGCTCCATACATTACATACAGTAAAGCGCCCCTGGCGGAGACGTGAAGGAACTATTATAATGTATGGAGCTTCGAAAACTATCAAAACTCAGACCAAGGGTACAGTAAATCTAGCAAAAGTTTTTGGGATACTGAGCTTTTTTTTTAAATCAGGAAATATATTTTTGGAATTCTGCACAAAATTAGCAATCAAAGTTATTAAAAGCAATAAAACAAGAAATCAGAAATACCACGTAAATGAAGAGTAATTGTTTATGTTTACGGAAATACTACCGGTGTTTTTAACACGCAATTTAAAATTTTAGAAAAAAAATAATTAAACGCAGTCTCTGAAACATAAATATAATCCAACAGCACAGGAATATAAAATGTCATTAAAATAGTAGTTTATGCAACTGTCATATAATGAAGGGTATTAAAACACGAGTGTGTTTATGAAACGAGCGCAGCGAGTTTCATAATAGTAACGAGTGTTTTAATACCTGTGTTATATGCAGTTGCATACACTACTTTATCTACACTAATGCTGTTACATTCTACTTATGTTTCCGATACTTGATAAAATATGTTTATCTTCACTAATAAAAACGTGTATTGTCACAGTGAACTTGGCGCGCAATCAGGAGCGAGCGCGCATGCGCGCGCAGGGCGGCCAATCAGGAGCGAGCGCGCGATGTTATAATGAGATTTTACGACATCGATGTGGATATTATAACATCATGTGAAATTGCTTAAATGTTGTCTGTGCTATAACAGTAGTCATTATAACACAAGTATTGGAAACATAAGTAGAATGTTATAACATTAGTGTAGATAAAAATATTTTCATCTTTATAAACAAATTTTCATAAAAAAGAAAATCAGCTGTTCCATACTTTTTATCGAGTTTCGTAGACATTTTTCTTAGGAACAGCTGACTTCAAAAAAGGAGTAGTTTATCAATTCGTCTGTATGTTTTTTTTTTTATTTTTATTTTTATGTTTGTTACTTCATAACTTTTGACTGGGTGAATCGATTTTGATGATTCTTTTTTTATTAGAAAGCTGACGCTTCCCATTTGGTCCCATTTCAATTTAGTCTAGTTCTGATAATGGTATCCATGAGAAAACCATATAAGTCTTAAATTTGCATTAAGTACGTGCGCGACAAATAGATGAATAACTCAATAGTCGGTCTTTTGAAGTCGGTTTTTGTTTTTTGTTTTATAAAAATAATGTTCTTGTTTTTATATTTTTTTTATGTTTGTTACTTCATAACTTTTGACTGGGTGAATCGATTTTGATGATTCTTTTTTTATTAGAAAGCTGACGCTTCCCATTTGGTCCCATTTCAATTTAGTCCAGTTCTGATAATGGTATCCATGAGAAAACCATATTAGTCTTAAATTTGCATTAAGTACGTGCGCGACAAATAGATGAATAACTCAATAGTCGGTCTTTTGAAGTCGGTTTTTGTTTTTTGTTTTGTAAAAATAATGTTCTTGTTTATCGCAATTTTTGTGTTGGTCCCTTATTAAGAGTTGTTCATAATGATGAGTACTATGAGCCCTTTTCAACTCAGCATACCCTTTCCTTACTATTCCGTATAATCTATTACCTTGTGTGTATCAGAAACGTCAATCCAATATCAACCAGCTTCTTCCTTTTTATAGCTTCCGCCTTGTCACTGTCCTTCGATTTGATGTAGTTCGGATCAGTCGGGTCGTTCCAGTACCAGTACCATCTGAGTAGACGCTTCCTGGTGTTTCTCGTCAGGTTTAATATCTGGAAACAGTCCCACCTTGTATTAGATGAAAACTATGGAGTAAATAATTAATTAATTATTAAATTGATTATTTAATAATCTAATTACAAGCTTTTATTTAGCCGTGGTAGCTCAGTGGGAGAACAGCCGCTTCGCATTCTTGAGGGGGGGTTCAGATCCCGACTCGTACCAATGAGTTCTTTAGGACTTATGTACGAATTTACATAAGTACCACTGGCTTTTCGGTGAAGGAAAACATCGTGAGGAAACCTGCATGACCGGAGACGAAATTCAATGGCGTATGTGAAGCCAGCCGTACTGAACCGCAGGGAATCGGTTCCTTCTAGGCGCGCGTGCTTCATCGTAGACCGCGGCATTGCTTACCATCAGGCGAGATGGCGGTCAAACGCAAGCCTATCATAGGATAAAAACAAACCGCCCAAGTGCGCACGAAGGGTTCCGTACAAAAATATATACATTATTTTTTTTTTCGTTTTATCCATAAAAGCGACAAAAAAACACGTTTATTGTATGGGAGCCCTCTTAAATATTTATTTTATTCTGTTTTTTAGTATTTGTTGTTAGCGACAACAGAGATACAATATGAAAATCAACTGTCTAACTATCACGATTCATGAGATACAGCCTGGTAACAGACGGACAGCGAAGTCTTAGTAATAGGGTCCCATTTTGCTCTTTGGGTACGGAACCCTAAAACCTTACCTGTAAATTTATCTGGTTGAACTGGTTCTCATCGCGTCCAACGCTGCCAGTCGTATTGAAGTCGTCTAGAACTTCATCAGCATTATAAATCATGTAGGAGTCACTCAGAGCTTTCGTGAGGGTCATGTTGGGGTCAGGAGGCTTGGTGACTTGATTACCATCCGTTGGCAAGAACTTGTCTTTGACATTGAATAGATCACCGTATTTTAGGTAGAGCATTTCTGTTGCGAATGGGTATTGGGCTTGGTGTGGTGGGATACCTGAAAATTACACAAATGGGGTCATTTTCAGCTCGATGCTAAGCCGAAAAGGGCTCATACCTAGTGCTCATCATTACGAACAACTTTTAGTATGGGACTAAACCGGAATTAGCGAAAAAATCAGCTGTTCCATAGAAAAATGATAATGACACTCGACAAAATATACGGAACAGCTGTTTTTTTTCGCGAATTCCGGGTTGGTCCCATAGTAAAAGTTGTTCATAATGATGAGTACTATGAGCCCTTTTCGGCTAGTGTATATAGAGTTATAACTCTGTATTGGTACGACGATACGTTTAGTGCAGATCATCCAATCTCAATTCTAATCAATACAATTTTTGAGTTCGAATATGACCAAAATCCGTAAAGAGGTTGTCGAGATAAAGGTTGTGATGTTTCCGAAAAGTTTGTGCTTACGAATTCTACTGTTCGCGGACCTACTAGTCATCCCTACTAATATTATAAATGTATATGTAAGTTTCTTTGTTACGCTTTCACGCGAAAACTACTTAACCGATCATCATGAAACTTTGTACACATATTCTTGGAGGTATTAGAAGTAACATAGGATACTTTTTATTACAAAAAAATTGACCGTGAATGAAACCGCGGGTTACAGCTAGTCTACCAATTAGCTCGATACATTATCGATGATAAGTTGTTGTAACAACATGAGAAAAGAAATGCGTGAAGTGGGTAAAAATGTGTTTTAAGTGCGACGACGAACGCAAAAAATTTATTTGTTAATCCATGTTATCACATAAGTGACGTTAAATTGTCTTCGTGATAATAAAGTTCTTAAACCTTATAAATAAAATAAACGATTTACTTACATTCTATCAATAATAAAAATAAATTAAGAAACCCAAACATGTTCCAATGTTTTCTTTATAAATGAACAGAGATTTCAATTGGCGTTCCGCATTAAAAGTATTGATCCATATCTGAAAGCTAATTAACGTTTTTAGTTAATTTATGGAAAGCACACAATAGACATTCAAATATTTATTTATTTATTTATTACGATACACCAACAGTAAACATATTATACGTTCTTAAATTATAAAGTTATTAATATCTACAAGTGTCAGATATGTTCACCTATTATAGGCGTATACATCGTTCACCATTAAGTGTGAAGACATTAAGGGTAACTACTAAATTAATAATGACAAAATTTTGACAAAATATGAATATAACAAAAAAAATAGTAATAATTCGACTACAGAACTAGACGACTCTGGTAAGAGACTTCACAAGTTTTCTTTTGAAAATCATTAAAGAATTTTGCCACACATCAAAGTCGTCTAAGGAGACATTACAATCATTGTATGTGCGACATAATCTTAAAGTAGGAGAGTTGAGACCTAAATTAGTTCTAGCAGCTGGCCGCCACGCCAGGATTCGGGAAATCTTATGTCTAGGATACTGAGAAGGAACATGTAGAGAAATTTCTTTGACAATAGATGGACAGTCGGAGAGCCCATTCATCACTTTATAGAGAAATGTTAGATCACGGATCTTCCGTCTATCCCGCAAGGTGTGCATTTTAAAGAAACATAGACGATTATTATAGGGACAAATATAAAATATGTATGTTGGGTGTAGTATAAAAATTGCAAAAAAGTCTATAAGGCAAATCGGCTTTTACAGGGCGCTATATTCATATTCAGATAGCCCGATTGGTATATAGTAAATTGTCCACTCAACGGGTGGAACATTATTCTCCATGCGCCGTGATCAACTGGTTTTATTACCATTGGTAACCCGACTTCGACTACATTTGAACCATCTGTGAACACGTCTACGGGCCCCTACCATACGTGTCTCGACACGCACTTGACCACTATCAATTTCTCCATTTTATCTTTATGTCTCTGTGTTTAATGCTATAATTATAATCAACGCATTATTTTATCTTTATGTTTCTTTAATAACTTTTTACATTTAAACGTAAATTATTATCATTTTATGCTTAGTAATTATTTTTTATTGACTGGGGAAGTATCATGTAATCATAGTTTCAAATCATAATCATTTTTAGGGTTTTGAACCCTCTTCGGGGAAGAAACATTATCGGGAGACTCGTGCGTCTATCTGTAAGTCACAGCCGATTATGTCAGGAACTATAAAAGCTAGGTCTGAAATTTGGCGTGACGCTAGATAATGATAACCGCTCGAGTCTCGCCTTAACGGTTCTTCCCCGAAGGTTCGAAACCCTAAAAATTGTCAGAGCGGCCCGCGCTACCACGCAAAATAGCAGTATAATGAACCAATATTTTTTTTTTTGTTACAGTTGCCTCGGTTGAGATTGGTAAGTTTATTTTCCTACAAAAACACCCCACGAGCATCCCTAAGGGAGCGTCTATTAACTACGTGCCACGTTGGGGGGAGGGTCGAGCAAAATTTCACCTCTCATTTTTATTTAACATTTTTAAATTTAAAATTTCATCTCGTGAGTTTGGGTGAATTTTGTTGAATTCATTTTTTGCTGTTTCGAATAGTTTAAATTTGACTATTAGAATACATAAAATATATTTACATCTTAAATTTAAAATAACAAACTAAACTAAATAGAACTAAGAAATTTACAAAAAATTAATAATCAAAAAGTAGTTTTTGCCCGTGTGGCAAAGTACCAAGAACGCTGGCTGCATTCCCGCGCTGAATTGCCAGTGAAATTCTTTGCGCGAGGAATGAGCCAGCCCTCTTATCACCAGCGGCGTCAACTAAGCGCGGTGTGATTTGTTTGACAAATTTTTTAGTACTAGGACCCCATGGACCAAAAGTTTCGACGCCAAGCGGAAGAAATATGTACTCATTCGAAAGAGACGCATATTTGCGCCGCTTGGCGTCTTCTGCGGCATCCGCCGCGGCTCCGGCCTTCTGCTTTGTCCCGCTGAGGTGAGAAGGGGCTAAAGTATCGACGCATGTTTTGATTTTGGATTCTTTTGTTTTTTTTTGCGAGAGGAAAATTTCTCTCACGAGGGGGCAAATAAATATCACCTCACAAAATAAAATTGTTAGACGTCCCACTGCCGGTTTTCCTTAAAACGTATTGATCAACGTTTCTGATCCGTACAGCCCGGGAATGGAACAGACTGCCGGCTTCCTTGTTTCCTTTATAATCTTGGGCTTTTCAAAGTTAAAGTAAATAGGTATCTTCTAAATCTGCGTGCTTCATTCGACATCGTCGTTTACCATCAGGCGAGTTGGGGGTCAACGCGATGCGCGATTTCACAATAAAAATCAAGCTACTATTATAAAAATTATTTAAAACTAGCTGACCCGGCAGACTTCGTACTGCCATACACAGTACTTCTACAGTACTTCTCTATGGTACTGCCTAATTAAATTGCAATAACTTTATAAACTTACAACCTACATTGCTTAAACAACAGTGAGTGCTTGCAATTCAATATGAACTTTATACAATAGCAATAAAGCTCGTTTTAGTTAGAAAACGTTTGTATGGGAAAAAGAAAAGGGCTGTTTTTAGGGTTTTTCAATATTTCTGAGAGATTTTCTTAATATTTTTTTCCGTAAGAACCTTCTCCTAATAATAACAAATACAACAAAAAAAGAATTAGTGAAATCGGTCCAGCCATTCACGCGTGATGCCGTGACCAAGGAAAACGGGTTTCATTTTTATATATATAGATAGATAAGTGTAATCGCTTAACAAACATACAAACGTTCATAGCAGTCTAATTGAGAACCGTCTGCTTTTGAAGTTGGCTAAAAATATTTAAAATAAGCTTTTATTGCATCGTCATCAGAGTTACACAGTACACAGGTATACCAAATTTCAGCTCAATCGGACATCGGGAAGTGGCTCAAAATTCAGTCGCAAGATTTGTGCTGAACGTACATAGTGGTACATTGTCATACAATAATATTACATGCTTTAAAAAACTGTGGTTGCTGCAAAACAGGGTTCATAGTAGGTACTCATCAATATGATTTACTAGAGGGCCAGCCAACCCTAAAAAAACAGATGTTCCATAGAAAAAAGTCAAAGACAAAATGTAGGGAACAGCTGATTATTTTTTCTCAATTTCAGCGTTGGTCCAATAGTAAAAGTCGTTAGATGAGTGGGTACTATGAGTCCTTTTCGGCTTAGCACACCCTTCCTTTATAACCTTGTCGGTTAATGAGTCCGCTAATTAAGTAAGTCGATAAGTTAATTATTACGGAAGACATCCGTTTTCCGATCGACGCGAACAAAATCGTGTGAACTAATGAATAAGTATTGTAAACTATTAAATGCTTAATGTTGTGTAATCATAGGCCAGAAAAAATCTGTACCTATAGGTTTAGAGTTGGGAAAAATGTATCGATAAAATTATTTGATGGAAAACTATCGATATTAATTTCTGTGATCAACACAGCTCAGTAATGATTATTGAAAACTTAACTTAGAACTGAATTTTGAAATTCAGGTGTGGAAATGACCCCGGTCTGAAAATAATTTAAAAATTTCATTAATAAGTGCCTACGGGATGTTTTTCACACTTTGAAATTATCATAGCGCCATCACTTATTTGCTTACCTAAATAAATTATAACAGAATCACAACAATTATTTACCTACGAGTATATAACAATTTTATTTAAAAACAAAATTGATTTTAAATATCTGTTCTGGGTCTGGGTGTTAGTTGTCCTTGTCTTTGTGTGTGTTCCATGGCATCCCCGACACAGGATTTATTCCTAGTGGAGAGCTATGAGTGTGAAACGTTTGTTTATTTAGAATTAGTTTGACAGGTCCAACAAAAAGGTCGAAAAAGGAGAAAATTGCCTCACCTGAACGAAATTCTTGGCGCCTCATTTCGCAAATGAAATAATTTGTTGACCTTTGACAGAAAGGTCATGAAGCTGATCATTTAGGACCGGTACTTATGTCAAGGTGTGTTTCTCTTGACTCACTGCCATTTATAACTTTCTCAACCAGTTTGTGTCTGTGTAAACATCGTAATTAATAAATTGTTGTAGTCGTATATTTGTGCCGATTAATTCTGTTCTGACTTACAGTGAGACAAGGAAGAAGTTTGTTATTTATTTGTAGGCAATAAATATACAGATAATAAATACAAATCAATTTAATGAAGAAAAATACTTAAAAAATGTCTTATTTGTTACAAAAAACAAAGATTCTCCATTTTTATAAATAAAATTAAAGACTCAAAATTTTGACTAGAAAAAAAAACGCATGCAAGGTTTTTAAAACAAAAATATTGTCATCGATATTCATCATTGTTATTTTTACGTTTGACTGCCATCTCGTCTAATAAGCAATGATGCAGTCTACGACGTACACTTACCGAGAAGAATCCATGCGCCATCGATAAATTAGTATCGACATCGATGGTTCTAACCTACAGATAGTGTCACATCACTAAAACTTGACTCGATCTAGTTTATGAACTCTTCATTGTTAATGTCGGTCGTGAGATGAGAGAGAGTGTGATTGAATCGCTAATAAATGCTAATAAGAACTAAGTACCTGCTTTTTATAAGTATTGTTCACACAGAATATGTAAACGTTTCACAGTCATAGCTCCCCACTAGAATAACCTGTGTCAGGGAATAATGGAACACACGCAAAGACAAGGATAGACCCCAGACCCGGAACAGATATATAAATTTATTCATCATTCAAACATCTGCCCAGTCGGGACTCGAATCCGGGGCCTCTGGCGTTACCGCTGAGCCAAACAGATCGTCAACGTCAAAGCGTATCCTTAGACGCAGGTGACGCAGCACAGAACAGATTTGGCAAAGCAAGTGAGACAGACATAGCGCGCAGAGCAGGACAGACACACGTCCCCGCGCGTGCTACACCGCAGTACGCAGCTCTCAGCACGTTCATACATTACTAGATCTGCTCTGCCGGAGCTGGGACCTGCGGCGAGGCATATCAGCCTCGCCATATCAGGCGAGCTATTTGCACGTCTCGTCACTCAATTGCATAAAAATAAAAATAAAACCGGCCGAGTGCGAGTCGCACTCGCGCACGAAGGGTTCCGTACCATTATCTATAGAAACGGCAAAAAGCACGTTTGTTGTATGGGAGCCTCCTTGATTATCTATTTTATTCTGTTTTTTAGTATTTGTTTTTATAGCGGCAACAGAAACACATCTGTGAAAATTTCAATTGTCTTACTATGACGGTTCATGAGATACTAATACTCCGCTGTCTTCTGTTACTCTTTGGATACAGAATCCTAAAAAACCTTGTAACAACGTCTCAAAGCTTATGTTCTTAATTCCAGTTGCTGCTATGTCTGCTGCTAACGGTGGCTGCAGAGGAGTCTCCCCCCGGGCTGGTGGCCACGGACAGCGACCAGGACCTGCAGGCTGAGGCTACGAACTCAGGTAACTATCATGAGGAGCAACGCTGTTCTGGCGAATGATGGCGTTGGGGCCTGCGCCAAACCTCGCGCGGGTGCACGTCTCCCGTGTCAGTTTTGAAAAAAAAGAGCATCGCTATTCTAGACAATGAGGGCCTTAGGGCCTTCGCCAAACCTCGCAAGGGTACTTGATTAGCGCGTTTAAAAAAAGTATTAGCCACTAAAAAATTTACGACTTCTAGCTTTATCCAAAACGAAGTTACAAGGGGTCGAAAATGGTCTGAATGGCTTCGAGAAAAGATGGTACGCTGTTCCTTTGCTCGACTTGACAGGGGCACTTCCGAGGTTTAGCGCAGGCCTACTTGAAAACGACTAGCTGCGCCCCGCGGTTTCACCCGCGTTTAAAAGAATAATAAGTTTCCTATGTTACTTCTAATACCTCCAAGAATACGTGTACAAAGTTTCATAATGACCGGTTAAGAAGTTTTCGCGTGAAAGGGTAACAAACAATCTTACATTCCTATTTATAATATTAGTAGGGAAGTACATTATAGTATACTCGTATTACATACCACTGGCTTTTCGGTGAAGGAAAACATCTTGAGGAAACCTACATACGTCCGGAGAAGAAATTCAATGGCGTATGTGAATCCACCCGCACTTGGCAGCGTGGTGGAATACGGCCTGATCACCCTTCGAGGGTAGACCTGTATCCCAGCAGTGGGAGGATTAAAGGTTGCTGATAGGGAAGTAGGGGGCTACTTAAAACGCTTTGGCAACTTTTCACTGACGCGAAATGTCAAGTGTGAAAACAAGACCAAGACCTTTTTTAACCGACTTCAAAAAAGGAGGAGGTTATCAATTCGATTGTATGTTTTTTTTATTTTTTTTTTATGTTTGTTACCTCATAACTTTTGACTGGGTGAATCAATTTTGATGATTCTCTTTTTACTAGAAAAATGACGATTCCCATTTGGTCCCATTTCAATTTAGTCCAGTTCTGCTAATGGTATCCATGAGAAAACCATATAAGTCTTAAATTTGCATTAAGTACGTGCGCGACAAATAGATGAATAACTCAATAGTCGGTCTTTTGAAGTCGGTTTTTGTTTTTTGTTTTGTAAAAATAATGTTCTTGTTACAAAACAAAAAAAAAAAAACATACAGACGAATTGATAACCTCCTCCTTTTTTGAAGGCGGTTAAAAATAATGTTCTTGTTTTAATTTTTTACTCTAAGACTTCACTTCGCTCTTTCAACATAGTTTCTCCATATTCCAGGAGCACAAGCCCAGAAGCGTGAAGCTGGTCTGCACAACTCGTATGGAGAGCCGCTACCGCCCGACGCGTATGGGCCGCCCAAAGAAGTGCCGATCTTGAACCAAAGTGAGTCTTAGCTTTTAAACCTCGATGCAAAAAGTGGAGTGTTTGTTATAAGTTTGACCGCTATGACTGCTATGAGTATGTGTCTGTGTGGGGCACGGTAGCCCTTAAACGGATAAACCGATTTGGATGTGTTTTTTTATTTCAAATCAGGTTTTCTTGCGGTGATTCTTAGATTCGTTTTATTGAAATCGGTTCAGCTTTCAGTTGGGGGCTTTTCATTTAATCTAGTAAATGAGGACTAGTAAGTCGCGACGAACTGAAGCTCGCGACACCTATATTTCAGATCTACAACCCTTTACCGTTTTGTCTCATATTCGGCCTTTAAAATTGTAATGGAATGAACTAAATGCCAGCATAGTTTCATGAAGGTCGGATCAAGTGCTACTCAAGTTATCATCAGACAAATATACAAACATATAAACATAGAAATACTAATTGTTCCCCTATACTCTGATCTTATTTCACTCGGTCAACAATACAGCAACAGCAAAATATCAACAAAAAAAAATACGAGTACATTAGAGACAAAAACATAACCAAAATAAACTTTCAGTTTCAGACCACCAACTACCAGCCCCAGTCTACGGCGTCCCAGACTTCCAAACACTCAATTTCCAAGACCCCCCACCCGGAGCGTACGGGCCCCCAGCTCCCGTGGTCTTCCCCAGCCAGACTTACGAAGGACCACCACCTCCCGTTTTCAAGCCGAAACCGTCTTACGGCCCACCAAAGCACTACCACCCTCCTAAACACTCTTACGGACCACCAAAGCTAAGCTACGGACCACCGAAGTTCAGCTATGGTCCACCAAAGAAGACTTATGGACCCCCGAAGCAGGGTCTCCCTAAGCCAACTTATGGAGTACCTTTCAAGCCGCCAAAGATTTCCAAGCCCATATACGGTCCCCCGAAACCAGTGTATGGTCCGCCAAAACCAGTTTACGGGCCACCAAAAGTGACATATGGAACTCCTCTTCACGTGCCTCCAGCTCAGAGCATCCACGTGCAAGAACTGCCTCAAGTGTCATTCTCGAATCAGCACAGCTTCTCCGGCGGACAAATCGGTGGCAACTTTGACAGCCACAATTTCGGAAACGGTTTCGAGAGCCATAACCTGGATAGCAGTTTAAATAACATTGATCTTGGATTGAACCTGCCAGCTCCAATTTACGGGACGCCTCTGATATCTCTGCCTGGAGACTTGAAGCCTAACTTCCCCATTCCAGCTGATACGTACGGGCCTCCAGGACATGTTCTAGGGCCTATAGGATCAGATCAGGTTGTGGTTGAAGGAGTATCGCATGTGGAGCACTATGGTCCTCCACAGCCAGATCCCAACCCTCGCCCTCCTCATCCCGGCATCCCCGCCCCACCAACACCCCCTCACGTACTTTACGATGGTTGGAAACCCATCCCTGGCGTTTCCAAACCATTTGGACTTGTTGAAAATGTCAATGTTAACGACCAGTATGGACCACCCCCGCCTCCACCACCGGTCGAAGAAATTAATCTTTTCGACCAGGCGCCTCCGCTAGAAGAAAGTCATCACCAGTTCATCAACATCCAAGGACAATCGGTACCGAGCGTGACGCAGCATCAGCAGTTCTCTAGCAATCAGATCACTACTGGATACTCCAACGTGCACCAAGATGCTTTAGCTCATGTAGACTTGAACGCTATTGTCGGTGGAGATACCAACAACATCGATCAAGCGAAAACAGTATTTGAAGCTCATTACATTGAGAACCAAAACCCTCAAGCTGATTTATCGTTTATTCAATCTTCTATTCCTTCTGGAAAACCAGCTGATACTTACGGACCTCCACCGCTAGACTCATTCTCGGCCAACGGACCTTACCCTGGCTCTATAAGGCAGCAAGGCGCTAAAGGTTTAATACCTCCTTCGGGAACCTATGGCGTCCCACCTGGCAGCCAGTACGGAGCACCGCCCAGGCCACCTCCAGCTCACTTGCCTATACCTTACGGTTCAGTTTCCGGTGGCGGTCACTCCATCCACACGGGTGGCAGTCTGCCCCGTCAGCCAATCAAATTCCGTGATCCAGTCCCCGATGGTTTGCTCCAGCATGTTGGTCAGACGTCCTCTCAAAAAGACCATCATGGAATTGACCATTTAACTCATGGCCCGTCTTACCTGCCACCTCCAATCAGGAACGTCAACGACGAATCTTCGCACACTGTTTCATATTCTATCGAACCTTCGGATTTGTACAGCTTGCCTCATGCAGGTAGTCCGTTGAACTTCCAGAACATTCCGAGCAGCTCATACGGATCTCCCATCGACTCGTACTCTGTCCCGCTTCTGACTGTAGGAGTCAACGATCACGCCGTGTCTGGGTCCAACACAAATGCCATCACCTCCACTATAGATGGAACTTTGCTCGCCAATCTTTCAAACTTGGATGCTGCAGAGATCCTAAAGCACTGTCCTTACCATGAAGCCATTCTCAAAGCCGCTCAGAACGGCGAGAAAATACCAGCTGATCTAGCTTCGAAATACGTAGCGAGTTTAAGCTCATTGGGATCGAAGCTAAACAAAAATCATCTCCTATCTCATCATAACTTTAACATCCAGCAAGAAGGCGATTCTATTTTTGGTAAAGATTTGTCAACAGCATCTCATACCATAGTGCAAACTGTTGTTCCCAGTGAACAGAAGCCTGATAAATTCGAGAAAAATAAGGCTAAAGCTTTAAGAGAAGTTGGCAAACAGAACCTCAAAGACGACAAACTTCAATACGTATCAGAACAGATATACAAAACATCGGAGAAAATAAAGAATCTGAGCGAAGAAACGAAGAAGCTGCAGCAGAAAATCGTGTCCACAAGCCAGAATTTGAATCAAGTAAACGGTCAAATATCGAGCCAGTACTTCAACGGACAAAGCCAGAACCAAGCCAACGGCCAGACAGGCCAGAACTTGAACCAAATTAATCAGTTGGGACCGATTGTTGAATCTAGCAATGGAAAGAATAGCTACTCCTTCCAGATACAGTCTTCTAATGGCAAAGGAGGCCCCACAATTCCACACGACCAACTCCTCTCAGAAGGTTTATTACAAAGTATTTTATCAGCAATTGAACAGCCAGGAAGTGGACCAAGCCAATCAAACACCATCAGATACAACGGACAAAGCAACGTTCAAAATTCGCAGCAATTCCATAGCAATAACGTACAAAATATCCAAAGCAACGCACAATTCGCACAAAGCCAAAACAATCCACAATTTAGCCAGAACAGTGCTCAAAGTGGCCAGAAAAATGCCCAAAGCAACGCACAATTCGCACAAAGCCAAAACAACCCACAATTTATTCAGAACAATGTTCAAAGCAGCCAGAAAAATGCTCAAAACAGCCAGAAAAATGCACAAAGCGGCCAGAACAGCGCACAAAGCAGCCAGAACATTGTCCTAAGCAGCCAGAACCAACAAACCTTTAACTACCAACAGCCACCATTAACCAACGCAGCAAGCTTCGTTGAAGGCATAGCTTTACCAGCAGGCTACGAGCCAGTCGACAGAACGAAAGAGAAGAAAGACCAAGAAATACAAAGCTCAAACAAGGACATAAAACAGGTTCTTCACAGTGAAATTTCGCACTCACACAGAGGCGACATCCCTGACTGTCAAGACCTACAAGCCGAACATTCTATAAGACACACCGTGAGACTTCCTCTCCCAAACTTTGAAAAAGTAAAACCAGTAGAAGAAATAGACGAAAATGATGTTGCCATTTTCTTCGATGAAAAAGAAGAGAAATCAGAGCCCGTGACGGAGATTTCAGTAGCAACTAGCATAAGTGAAAATGTGGAAGATTCTAAAAACAGTTCTAAGAAAAAGTTTGGTAGTAAAATTAAGAATTAGAAAGATTTTGTACATGTAGAATCTAGTCCTTTTTTACCAGTGAGCTAAAAATTTAATCAATGTAAGAATTTACGCATTAAACTAGGTGTTACAGAAAGGGTGATAATATTGGAAGGTTTGTATGTCACATTTCAAATAATATATCGAGATACCTAAATCCACATCAATACTTTGCTTTATAAAGTTTTTATTTTTTTATTTTAAGTTTACCGGTACAAAAAAGAGACAAAGAATGAAAAGAGACAAAGAGACCTTGTGGAATGCATTCTAATTCAGTCTTAATATAGACTGTTTAAGTATTATCACACCTTTCTGTTACACCTGGAAAAAAATCGTTGGTTAAATACAAAATTACAAATATAATTGATAAGAGTAAAATGCTGCACTTTTGGAAATGGGGTACAGTCCGCGAGGTATAAGCTGAGCTTTGCATTAGTGTGAGTGATCACCAATCACAGGAGCGCGGCGAGACAGATAAGAATGGCGCCGCGCCTCAGGCCGGTTACCCAAAATCAGGTTTTTACCGGGCGAAAATGGCGCCGCGCCTAAGGCCGGTTATCACACCTACACTATCCATGTACACTCACACAAATGCAAAGCTCAGCTTATACCTCGCGGACTGTACTTTTTTGTAAAATTACAGAATTTGCTAAAAGCTCACTGGCGCCATTTTCTGATCGAGTAGTCGATCATAAAATAATTAAATGTAAGGGTTTCTTTTTCCTTTTGAGGTATGGAACCCTAAAATATTGTAACGAATTTTGAATATTGGAACACATCCACTTTCTATTATCGAAAATAGAATTTGAAAATGGACGTGTTTTAAATTCACATTAATTTAAATTTTACGGCCTTACTTATAAATTGTAAACATTGCTTAAATTTACAAATGTCATTTAAATTTAAAAATGTCAATTTAACTTCTTCGCGAAACAAAAATGGAGTGCGCTTTAGGTAATAATGTCACTTAACTTAAGCACTGTTTATAAGTAAGGCCTATATGATAAACGTTAGTTAAGCGTGTCAGTATTTCGAGTTATTATTATTTATTACTGAATACGGCATTAATTTATTATTTTAGGTTATTTTGTATGAATAAAAAATGTACAGATTTGATTTTTTGGTTTTATTGTACAAAAAATTGCAATTCTAAAGCCTGCTTAAAGTTAGTCACAGCTTAAAACGCTCTTAACACTGATTAAGCTTAAGCAGCGTTTATAATGATAATAAAATCGTTTATTACAAGGCATTCATTTGAACATTTCAAAACAATTTTTATTATTTCAAAATCTGTGAAAAAAATGACCGCACCCTCCGTTATCTCCGAAGTTTACCGACGAATAAATCCGAATTAATTCAAGTAGATAGGTAATTGCGTGAACTAGCCAGAAATAATAATAGTTCAAAAAACTAAAAAAACACGCTTTGTTTAGTGTATTGTCATCGGTCCTCGATTCGATATATCTACAAAGTTTGAACGAAATCTGGCCGTTTAAAGTGGGCCAAAATCGCGCCCAAAGAAGTCGGTTACAAACAAAATATAAGTGAAGCTAATATAGGGTTATTCATAAAGGGTATGCTAAGCCGAAAAGGGCTCATAGTACTCATCATTATGAACAACTTTTACTATGGGACCATCCCGAAATTCGCGAAAAAAAATCAGCTGTTCCATAGAAAAATGTCAATGACACAAAATGTATGGAACAGCTGATTTTTTTTCGCGAATTTCGAGTTGGTCCCATAGTAAAAGTTGTTAGTAATGATGAGTATTATGAGCCCTTTTCGGCTTAGCATACCCTTTATGAATAACCCTGTATAAAGCGTGTAAAAATATAGCGAAGTTTCACAATTTAATAGTTTTCCTTAAAATTATAAAAATATGAAAAATAAAAGAGGTCTTGCTGCTTTTGCTTCAGTCTCGGTAATATCGTTGCAGTTCCGTAATTTGTTTCTAATCGTATTTATTTGTAAGTTGTAAAATACAATGGTTCAGAACCCTCGACAAGCGAATATTCACTTTGGCAGATTTATTTCGAGCTAACGAGCCGTATCATTGACTTTTCATTCGAAAACTAAAAATAACGTAAATTTATATTTATTTATTTAAGTTCACCTAATAAGTAACACATTCAAAAAAAGTTAAAAACAAATAAAATTCATACAAAAGGTCGCAGTTTTTAAAGGCAAAGACAGAATGCAAATAAAAAAATATATAAGACTTAATTAATTAAAATAAATATGATAATGTGCAGAACAAAATAGTTAAAATTAAAATGTCAAAAATTTATTGCATTTGTAAAATTGTAAAATTGTAATTGTTTTTAAATTATTAATTGTGGTGCATACAACTGTGTACTTTACTCAATCTATATATATAAAAGAAAGTCGTGTTCGTGTTACACTACTTATAACTCAAGAACGGCTTTACCGATATGGCTGAAAATTGGTGAGGAGGTAGCTTAGAGCCAGGAGACGGACATAGGATACTATTTATTCCTATTATACTATTTATTTCTATTAAATAAATTCGATAGCATTCAAGTGTGAATTGACATAAAACATCATGCAGTCACTATAAAACGAGGTATAACAAAAAAGAATCAGACTTGGAATAACAAAACGACTTATTATACTCTTTGCGCAAATGACAGCTATGTAATGGACGTATGGATGACAATTTGATTTAACAATTTAACAGCTAAACAGATTTTGACGAAATTTGGTATGAAGGTAGCTTAAGCCCTAGGTAATATGTAGATTACTTTTTACCCCAGAAAATTGAACGGCTTTCCGCTATTCTTGCAGGACAGCGGGTGAAACCGCGGGGCGCAGCTAGTTAATTAAAAAAATGGTTGTCTGTAAAGTCGGTTTACGGGCGATAGTTCATAACAAAACATTAATGAAATGATTGCATACTTTTCTCGCTCCGATAGTGACGTCACAATGAGCGTAACGGACACCGTTTTCGTGCGTGCACCCGGCGTTCATCGATTTATTAGACGTTGTCACTTGTCACGTCAAACAAGAACATTATTTTTACAAAACAAAAACCGACTTCAAAAGACCGACTATTGAGTTAATTCATCTATTTGTCGCGCAAGCACTTAATGCAAATTTAAGACTTATATGGTTTTCTCATGGATACCATTATCAGAACTGGACTAAATTGAAATGGGACCAAATGGGAAGCGTCAGCTTTCTAATAAAAAAAGAATCATCAAAATCGATTCACCCAGTCAAAAGTTATGAGATAACAAACATAGAAAAAAAAACATACAGTCGAATTGATCACCTCCTCCTTTTTTGAAGTCGGTAAAAAAATATACATAATACAAAATCCTCAATATATAGGTATCTACTACTATTCCTCAATTTTCTTACCAAAATAATATCTGAGTACACGAAACAAAGCGACATCTAGCGGTATGTAAAACAGTAGTGGTGGTCACATCATAAAGCATGTCGAGTTAGTTCCCCTAACTACCACTAGATGGCTAACAAAGTCGAGCGGAGTATTCCTGCATCGCGGTGACGAAATTATCCGGCAAACTGTGGGCTGATTCAGGCGCGGTTTCATATTCATACTTACCTGGCGTAGGGGACACCGTGATCATGAAGGCGGTTCCCCCAGAGCGAGGCCCTTCCATTGCACTGCGGTTGGGTTGACCTTTGCGATTATCCCTAATGTGGATAACTCGGACGCGTTATTTTTGGTAGTGGGGACTGCGTACGCGCTGTCCCTTTTATATAACTGTATAATATTCGTCAAAATGAATAATCATGCATTTTGACTGATATCACATGTAAAATCAAACGTCATCTGATGCTCCGTGTCAGAAGGACAGTCTTTGTGGGTCGATCGTCATCGTCACAAATCTGAAATTTAAAATCGTCATTCTAGTAGAACGACTGAAATGACGGCACGTTTTGCTTTAGTAAGTACAGTGGCGAGACAGTACTCGGTCCAAATAGATATTAGATATACTCGTAGATATACTATATTAGATATTATCATAAACAATAGCTATTACAGATGCCTGTACAGTATATGTACCAATACAGGGTTATTCATAAAGGGTATGCTAAGCCGAAAAGAGCTCATAGTACTCATCATTATGAACAACTTTTACTATGGGACCAACTCGAAATTCGCGAAAAAAAATCAGCTGTGCTCTATACAAGGTCAGAGGTCAGGTTTTTCAAGGTCAAAGTGAATAGGTATCTTCTAAATCTGCGTGCTTCATCTTCGACCACATCATCGCTTACCAACAGGCGAGTTAGTGGTCAAATGCGGATTTATTCTTTGTAAAAAAAAAAAAAATTGTCGAGTGTCATTGACATTTTTCTATGGAACAGCTGATATTTTTTTCGCGAATTTTCATTGTATTCCGAGTTGGTCCCATAGTAAAAGTTGTTCATAATGATGAGTACCATGAGTTCTTAGCTAAGCATCCCTTTTCTCTATAACCCTGTTTATGTTATTGATACTTTTCAATGCAAATAACTACTTCTCGATGTTTGTAAATAACTCAAAACACCTCAAAAAGCAAACTTTATCTTATTGAAAAGTCCAATTTTTACCTATCCATACAAACACATGGAATCAAATTTGGCAGTTGTTGCCGACGCTTCGCTCGCTCGGTCAATGTATCGCCTTGAATTCGGTAGTTAATGTAATCAAGAAAATTATAAATATTTACTATCAGGTAATTGTTTGATAATGTCAGTTTGATTGCAATTCCAAAATAGATTGATTGGGATCTTAATCTAAACCTTGTTTGCCAGTGGCATCTATTTTATTTTTAACCGACTTCAAAAAAGGAGGAAGTTATCAATTCGTCTGTATGTTTTTTTTTTACTAAAAAATTTCTACTCCTTAATTTTTTCGCAATTTGCATATTTCATAATTTATTAATTTTTATCACTCTTAAATATAATTAAACAAGTATTTACATCTTAAATTTAAAATAGGCTTAAATAAAAAACTAAAATAACTAGGACAAAGAAATTTACAAAACTAAAAATCAAAAAGTAGGTTTTGCCCGTGTGGCAAAGTACCAAGAACGCTGGCTGCATTCCCGTTCTGAATTGCCAGTGAAATTCTTTGGGCGAGGAATGAGCCAGCCCTCTTATCACCAGCGGCGTCAGCTAAGCGAGGTGTGATTTGCTTGACATTTTTTTTTGTTTTTACTAAAAACAGTAAAAACTTAAATTTTTTGAAAAGCAATGAAAAAGAAATCTGCCAAATTTCAGACCGCTAGCTTTTATAGTAATACTAGCTGACCCCCGGCGGTTTAATCATTTTTTTTACTTCTCAACCTTCCCTGAACTTCTACAAACATTTCAAGATCAAAATTAGCGAAATCGGCCCAACCGTTCTCGAGTTAGCCAGACAAACGAACAGCGATTCATTTTTATAAATAAGATTAAAAAATAGGGGTTGGTGATAGAAGGGTGAAAATTTAGGGTTGTATGTATTTATTAATGCCACATTATAAAAAAATAATAAAACAAAAATTTTATCCAAAAAATAAAAATAAATGTTAGGGGTGGACAACTCATAACTCTTAAGGGTATGAAAAATAGATAGTAGCCGATTCTCAGACCTACTGAATATGCATATAAAATTTCATAAAAATCGGTCTAGCCGTTTCGGAGGAGTATAGTAAATTGGTAACTAACATTGTGACACGAGAATTTCATATAAAAATAAGTTATAATAATAAGATAATATTATAAAATAGCTTTTATAGTTCCTGAGATAGTTGGATTCGATAGATATTACATTCAGACAGACAGACGCTGAAGTCTCGCCTTAAGGGTTCCGAAGGAGGTGCAGAACCCTAAAAAATGAAATGAGTTAATAAATATTAAAAGTAAACACACACATAGATATATATCACACACTCACTCACACTCATATTTATATGTATACCAAATTTTAGTTCAATTGGGAAGTAGATCAAAATTGACAATTAAAATTAATCAAAAAAAAAAGTTTTTTACTTTTAAATTTTTGTTTTCATTTTTAGTTTTAGTTTACACCTTTATTTACATCTTAAACTAAAAATAAGCTAAAATAACAAACTACCTGTAAAATAACTGAAGCAAAGTAATTTAAAATTATATTAATTTCAATATTAATTCATCAAAAATTAATTATTTACAATATCGTAGCTACCGAACTAGGAGGCAACCCCCCTTCCCACATGCATATTGAGATAAACTTTAAAACGTCAAACACAATTTGAGATTGTCGAAGTCATTCAAGACAAAATGTTCAGGACGGTCGCACTGGTTCTGGCGATATGCGCCTGCGTCTTTGGCGTGGAGTTGTCTGTGATCACCAGTTTGGGAGAAGTTCGAGGGTTAAGGTCGGAGGAAGGAGAATATACCCAGTTCCTGGGGGTGCCGTATGCTGTCGTGAACGAGGAAGATCCTTTTGGGGTAAGTAGTTTTTCGTGGCTTTTCGGTGGAGATTCATTGAATCAGGCGTTACTTCGCGGAAGTTTGTGTTCAAAAAACTGTTTGCAAATGTATTTCTAGTGCATTTCCGACTTCAAATCGCGTCGGATTTAAACAAGAAATACAGGGTTTTTCATAAAGGGTATGCTAAGCCGAAAAGGGCTCATAGTACTCATCATTATGAACAACTTTTACTATGGGACCAACCCGAAATTCGCGAAAAAAAAACAGCTGTTCCATACATTTTGTCGAGTGTCATTAACATTTTTATAAGGAACAAAATATAATAACATAACTTAATATTATTAAATTAAAGTTTTAACATTATTTTTTTTATACCTGACGCGATTTGAAGACGGAAATACATTTGAAACAGTTATTTTTTTCGGTGAAGGAAAACATCGTAAGGAAACGTGCATCCGTCCGGAGAAGAAATTCAATGGCGTGTGTGAAATCAACCCACAGTTGGCAGCGTGGTGGAATACGGTCTGATCACCCTTCGAGGGTAGACCTGTATCCTAGCAATGGGATAATTAAAAGGTTGAGTGGTCGTAGTATTTCCTTTGTCAGTTATTCAACCGTCAATCAGTAATGTACAAATATAACTGAGTTCTGGACTGAAGAGTTTCCGAACGAAATTTCAGGGCATTTCAGGGTGACGAGCGTAGTGCGGTGAACAACTTTTACTATGGGGCCAACACAGAGAAAATCAGCTGTTCCGTCCATTTTATCAGGTGTCCAGTGACTTTTTTTGATGAAACAGCAATTTTTTTACGATTTCAGGAATAGAATAAAAATCTTTTCATAGTTCTCCACTAAGTTTCTCTGTGTTGGGATGCCATGGAACACACAAAGACAAGGACAATTGACGGACACCGAATATTTTATTTTTAAATTTATGATTTTAACATCTGTCTGGCCAGGAATCAAACCAGTGCAGTGCGGTACGCGCTCGAGTACGGACGCGCAAAATGCACTACGTAAACGTTAATTAATATTTTAATTTTCGCTGACGTGTGGCCCTGCCGTGTTAGTTGCTACCATGAGTGACACGCTTGTGCCAAACGAGGTCCTGGCATTTTTGCAATACCAGCTAGATGTCATGGACGAAGTCAGTATTGCGCAAATCTGCAAGACTAGCTTCACTGAAGAAGAGATAAGAAGCGCCAAATCTCTTCTGTATTCGTCGCTGAACATCACCGACCGAATGCCTTCTCGCAGAAGAGATGAGAAAGGGGAAAGGAGTCTCCAAGACATCGTCAAGGTGCTCAAGGAGACTGATCCAGACGACGTGCCGACTTTTGTGGCAAAGGACCTGCGGAAGCTGCCTCCTGTCACATTTGACCACGTCGACGTCACCAGGCTGTTGAAAGACATTACGACTCTCAGATCCAGCCTGGCTGAGATGGAGCTGAAATTCGGAGCCTCCCAGTCCACCATCAGTGACCTGCGCGAAGAAGTAGTTGCATTGCGCAACTCTATTTTATTATGTGGGTCATCGGAAACTTCGAATGTCAACACACGTCGCGGAGCGCAAAATGCATCGCAAGCTAGCTTCGAGTCAGCAAAATCGGCCACATCGCCGCCGGCGCCCGCGTCAGCGCGCGCGCTTCCTGCTGACCGAGCAAATGTGACGTCGTCGCCCTCCGCCTGCCCCGCGTCGTCACCAAAGATGACGCCGAATGTAGTTGCGTCGCCACAGCGTAACTACGCTGCTGCAACCGCCAGCCAGCATCCCCAGAAGCGGTCGACAAACATACAAGGGGTTTCCAGGACAGTGTCAGAAATTCCTCGATGTGCAGACCACTCTCGTAAGGCGCAACCTGACAAGGACGGGTATCTTAAAGTGGAGAATAAGAAGAGAAAAAAGAACCCGCCCAGTCAGAACAAGTGTGGAACCGCACCGACAAGTGGCAACCACCCGCTGCGTGCCGCCATCCCGTCGACGCAGCTGTACGTGTCTCGTCTCCATCACACCACGACAGTCGCGGACCTGGTGGAGTTCATGAAGACGAAGACACAGTTTTCTCTGAGGGTCGAGCAACTGGAGTCGCGCAACAAGATGAACTTTAAGTCGTTTGTTGTGCGAGTACCGTCTCACCATCTGCCGACCTTCATGAACGAAGAGTTTTGGCCGACGGGTGTCGTATATCGTCGATTCCGTGGTCGGCTACGTCACGTCGCGCCAACACTGCAAAACGCGTCGACTACAAAACGTGTTATTTAAGTTTAAAGTTTTATGTTTTTATTTATATGTATGTTAGTCTGTAAGGTATTTATTTTCTATGGGCCTCTGTAACTTGCATTGTATGCAAGTTATACTGCCTGAAATAAATGATTTATTATTATATTATTATAAACCCTGGACCTGGCCCTGGAACAGGTCGTCTGGTTGGCCACATAGTGAAAATTGTTCATAATGATGAGTACTATGAGCCCTCTTTTGGCTTAGCCCTTACCTTACAAGACTAAATAATATTCTATTTATGTTTATGTAGTTATATTTAAGTGATGGTTTTCATTACCTATTGATTTAAAAGATATTTTAATCGTTTTACCTATAAGTTATTTTTAAACATTTAAAAACCCTCGACCGCAAAAACAGGATAAACTTCTTCAAACGGCGGAACATGTTTTAATTGATTTTTAAGTCAATAGAATTCTGAGAATCTTCAATTTTTCCTCATTTTATAGAGAAAAGATGTAGTTCTGATATCTGAACAAACGGAGCAAGCGCAATAAATGCATGAGGGTTGATTACACGACATTACACTGCGGTGCGACGTCGCATCGCAAAAATCTGCGAGCACGCACGACGCATCGCGAGAACTTGCGAATTGATTCGCAAGGAAATTCTTTGCCGCAGAAATCGCATCGCAGATTTGTGTACAAGCTCTTATCCCATAGTAAAAGTTGTTTATAATGATGAGTGCAATGAAACTGTTTTTTTTTAATTTTTATGCTATTTCATGACGAGACGAGCAAATCGCTCGCCTGATGTTAAACGTCACGTTTGCCCATAACAGGTCTGCGCCACCCAGAATTTTGAACTCCTAAGTTATCTTTTCCTATAACCATGTTTACGAGGTTTAACGGAAAGGTGTAGTAATAATATAATAATAATAATAAATCATTTATTTCAGGCAGTATAACTTGCATACAATGCAAGTTACAGAGGCCCATAAAAAATAAATACCTTACAGACTAACATATCTACATATAAATAAAAACATAAAACTTTAAACTTAAACAACACGTTTCGTAGTCGACGCGTTTTGCAGTGTTGGTTTTTGTTGGTTGTTTAATACTTAACGGTGTTCTTCTAACACGTCAATGTGGACAACTTCCATAACACAAGTTTGCTAAATTCGAGAAAGAAAATAATATCGACTCTCCATAAAAAATTGATCACGTGACTAATTATTTTGTATGGAGACTCGATATTTTTTACTCGAATTTAGCAAACTTGTATCACAAAAGTTGTAAACTTTGACGTGTAGAAGAACACTTAAGTATTACACACCTTTCCGTTACACCTTGTATTAGTTCCTAAATTCAGAAAAGGATGGAAAGTTACTAATGATTATGACGATGACGTCATCATTTCCGATGCATTATATAAGCAACATTTTATGTCGAGTTTTTCGTTTTTATTTTATCAATATTTTATCAAAACACGTTCGCGTAAAACCAATAAATGATATCAAAATATAAGCCTCTTATTAGCCATATTATTGGTTTTTATGTGTAATTAATCATTGATAATGATTTCACTGATGTTGATAAGAATTAAGGCAAACAAACCTCGCATTTGTTTTGGAATCGGTGGCAAAAATAACAGCAAAATAACATGTGGGCGTTCGTATGGACACATGCGGACGATTATGAGCAAAATTGGCGTTTTTAACCGACTTCAAAAAAGGAGGAGGTTATCAATTCGACTGTATGTTTTTTTTTATGTTTGTTACCTCATAACTTTTGACTGGGTGAATCGATTTTGATGATTCTTTTTTTATTAGAAAGCTGACGCTTCCCATTTGGTCCCATTTCAATTTAGTCCAGTTCTGATAATGGTATCCATGAGAAAACCATATAAGTCTTAAATTTGCATTAAGTACGTGCGCGACAAATAGATGAATAAAATAGTCGGTCTTTTGAAGTCGGTTTTTGTTTTTTGTTTTGTATAGGCTACTTTTTATCCCAGAAAACGCTGATAAAAGCGCGAGATGCAGCGAGTAAAATATATTTCACAAAATGTGTACGTACCTACTATTTTTACTTATTTTAATCATCATCATATGCAAACTTTAATCCTCCCACTGCTGGGATGCAGGTCTACCCTCGAAGGGTGATTAGGCCGTATCCCACCACGCTGACCAAGTGCGGATTGCTGGAATTCACGTACGCCATTGAATTTCTTCTCCGGACGTATTTTAGTGTTTTTCATACTTAATTTTTATTTTCCAGGCCCCCATTCCTCACCCAGGGTACACCGAGCCCGTCTTAGCTTACACCGAGGAAATTTTCTGCCCCCAAATACGAAGAGGAGGATTTGCTGGCACTCTTCAATGTTTAGTTCTCCATATTTTCGTACCTGATACATTTGACGAAACCCCTCTACCAGTTATGGTGTGGATCCACGGCGGCGCTTGGGTCGAAGGCAGTGGCAACACAGACCTCAGCTCCCCAAACTTCTTGGTCAAGCACGGAGTTATCGTCGTTTCAATCTTCTATCGAGTTGGGATGTATGGTTTCCTATGCACTGACAGTGCTAAAGCCCCAGGCAATGCTGGACTGAGAGACCAGTTGCTAGCATTTAGATGGATCAAAGATCATATAAGTTCTTTTGGTGGAGACCCTGATAAAGTGACGATTTTTGGTGAAAGCGCTGGTGGCATGTCTTTGCATCTGCATGTGCTGTCGCATCATGAAAAGCTGTTCGAAAGAGCTATCATCCAAAGCGGGTCATCGTCTTCTCCTTGGGCTATCGTCGATCAGCAAAACCACGTCCCCATTAAAGTGGCTCAAGCTCTAGGCTACAATACAGAAGACTTAGAAGAAGCTATTGCTTTTATAGCGAACGCTAGCGTCGAAGACGTTGTCGTGACCGCTGCTGATCTGAGACTGGCCACTGCTATGAACAATAATCAGCCACTGACAAAAGCCTGCGTCGAAAGACAATTCGAAGGCATAGAAAGATTTGTTGCAGTCCACCCTAACGTCGCGCATTCAGAAAAAGTAAAAGACATCGATATTTTAATAGGTTATAACAGTGAGGAAATGATTTTCCAATACGGAGGCAGGCCCGACGAATTCTTCGACAACTACTCTTTCAAAGAACTGCTAGAATTTGGGTTTGATGTGACTGACATGGAAGACATGGCGACTTTAGTCCAGCATTTCTACATAGGCGATGAAGAAACTAGCAAAGATCTAGAGCAGCAAATCACACACTTTGGAACCGATTTGATCTGGACTTATCCAACAGAACGTGCCATTGAACTACTTCTAAAAGACCAAGCAAGGGTGATATACCAGTATTTATTTTCTTATGAAGGGGGGAGGAATTTCCTTAAGTCTGGAATAAACACGACTGTGCCAGGGGCAGCGCATGCGGATGAGTTGGGATATCTGTTTGATATGTCGAGGTTTAGGGAGCAGGAAGATACTCCAGAAGACCAGAGGATCATCGACCAGATGACAACGATGTGGACTAACTTTGTGAAGTATGGGTAAGTGATTGAAACGGCTTGTTTGCAGGGGTCTAAGAATGTATATGCTAAGACGAAAAGGGCTCGTGGTACTCATCATTATGTCCCATTTTTACTTTAGGGATGGGACCAAACCGGAATCCGCGAAAAAAATGAGTTGTTCAATGAATTTTGTCGAGTGTCACTGACATTTTCCTATGGAACACCTAATATTTATTTCGCGTTTCCCGTTTGGTCCCTTTCCAGCTTAGTATACCCTTTCCTTATCACTCTGTATAGGCTACTTTTCATCCCATAACACGCTAGTGAAACCGCAGAACGGAACTTATACAAACAACATTTGTTTTCAGAAATCCTACGCCGCAAGTGTCAAACCTCCTTCCTGTGACCTGGGGGCCAGTTACATCAGAAAAAAAACAGTACCTACACATAGATCGAGAGTTAACAGTTGGGCGGAGACCATTCTATGACAGATTTGCCTTCTGGGACTTGTTCTACTACACCAACAAACATAGAGCAAAAGGATTTTCTGATGCAAATGGCCGCGCTGGCGAGAGTGGCCCTGCTGGCAAGAGTGGCCTCGCTGACGAGAGTGGCCCACCCTGCGGATGTCGGTGGTGTCAACCTAAGAATTATTGCCCAAGCCCGTAACTAGAATTGAACATTTGTAGGTGAGGTGGAAACGGTACTTACTAATTTAGATTTTAGATAGACTGCGTTCTATTTTTTTTTAGAAACTTAAAATAAGATTTATTGCGAAAAAAGTTTTGTGAAATAAAAATGATAAATATCCTACGTTGTTATTTATTGAATAGTTGTCTAAAACTATAAGCCCTTTTCAGCTTAGTATATACTTTCCTTGTAGCCCTGTAAGTATAGTGTATACTCCGCCGATGGGTTGTGGGAAGCATAGACAGTGATATTCAATCGCCTTGTCAAGTTTTGCTGAACCGCCACAAATTATTTCCAAACGGAAGAAGACAGACATACTTTTCGATCACAAAACATGGGTTGCGTCAGATTACAAGCATACAGACCATGAGCTGCATCTTGACTCGGGTGACAAGGATAGCGTGACAGGCCAGAATATTCGTGCAAGCAAGACAGCATGAAGTAAAGAATGTCGGTTGACTCAGTGCACGGGCCATAGAGAATGAGTACGTGGGGCTAGCACAACTTTGACGTAAAAATACGTAGCGAGTTTTCGATAGAAAAGTGTACGCCATTTACGACTGTCAAGTGTGCTCCTGACGGGTGTAAATGGCGTACACTTTTCTATCGAATACTCGCTACGTATTTTTACGTCAAAGTTGTGCTAGGCCCACAGTATGTCTCCGTTAATACAGTACTACTCTATGACATTAAGTCTCATTTTCCTTTTCTTTCAAAAGTCAGTTTTGAAGAGTAAATAAAATATATTTTGAAAAGCTAAATAATTATGTAGGCAACGTAGGCAATAACAAATTCTTGAATTCTATAGCTAATTTTAAGGTGATTTTAAGCTAAACTAAAATAAGCATAACTACCTAGTTTTTAGCTTCAATTTCACAATGCTTTCTAAACCTATGACCACTCAAACGATCAACTCCCTAACAGAAAACTACGAAAAAGCCGCTGAACTCCGTTTAAGATGGAACCAAACACACGAAAGTCGCATCAAAGAAGCTGCCATATTGAAGCGCGAAGAAAATGGATATACCGCAACCGATGTCCTAAGAACAGGTATGAAAGCTGGTCTTTCAATCATCACCACAGATTTTACAAACGCAAGCCAAAACAGAAGACGCCAGCCAATCAGAGACGCCCCAATTCCAGGCGTCGAAAGAGTAAGAAAATACTATTCAATCCCTAAAGTAGATTTAGGAGATATTGCCCAAGACTCACGTCTTTCTCGCCCAGACACAGACCCAACTTTCGATCCCGTTATGAGACCAGTGGACCCAAAAGAAAAAGACATTATCTACAAAGGTTTACCGTTTTTCGGCCGTGAAGTCTATTTGAAGAGTAGGAAGAAGAAATCGCCGGAAGAGAAGTATTATTTCAGAGAGAGTACGGGATGGCAGTATGGATGGAGGTTGAAAGATAGCTGTTATAGCTCAAAGCAAGGACATGGATGTGTGTATATTGTTAGTAGCGATCGGACCTCATCTGGGCTAAGTCCAGATCCAAATTATTACAAGGACCCAGCTGCTATCCTCTCAAAATACATATCGAGCTGTTAGGACGTATGCTGAGACGCAAGTCGCAGCACAAAACATTTAGCGGCCAGAGCAAGCGAGACAGACATAGCGCGCAGAGCAGGACAGACACATGTCTACACGTGCCTACACCGCAGTACGCAGCTCTCAGTAGAGTAGGCGAGACAGACATAGCGCGCAGAGCAGGACAGACACACGTCCCCGCGCGTGCTACCCCGCAGTACGCAGCTCTCAGCACGTTCATGCATTACTAGATCTGCTCTGCCGGAGCCTCAGACTAACAGACAGAACCATAACAGCTACTTTGTAAAAAAGAGCAAGATGGCAAGTGCCAAAACACGGTTGAAAAAGAGAGACAGACCTTTCATTTTTTGTCCCCGTCGCTGTAACCGTGCCAAGGTGGGCAAACCACAGATTAGGAATAATAGTTACTACGTGAGCCGTCTACGATTTGTAGCTGCCAGGTTGTGAATTATGTTTCCCCAGGATTGTACCCAATAAATTAATAAATAATTAATTTATTGGACTATTTCATATTTCCTGCTGACCCAAAACTAAGATAAGGTACATTATTTTCGCAATCGCAAAATTGCCTATTTAATAAAAGATGTTCATAATTATGAGTAGATTAGTATACTAGTAGTTATTTTCCTACTATTAGACTTTTTCCTACTATGAGCAATTTGCGGCTTGTTTAACCTTTCCTTATAACCCTGTATAACAATGTTTTATTTTGTGAAGTATAAAGATTAGAAATATTTTATGAAATTTTTTCCTCTAAGATGGGGGAAGCATTCCTATCCTGGCATTATTTCAAGAATATAGCTGTCGCATGTGCGGTTACACTTTGGCTCTATCTTTAGGTAATAAATCTATGGCCGGAGCTCAGGGGACCAGCACTTGCCTAACTTATAGTAACGGACTGGTTACACGTAACGAGTACAGTGGAAAGATAGTAAATGGTCATACTCGACCGAGCAAACATAAACCATGGTTCTAGTGACTGTCTCGCCTCGTCAAACTGTTATACAAACCAAGTACTCGCCGAGGGCACTGTCTCATAACTGTACTCGTTACGTTGTAATCAACCCTTAAGTAGTTAAGATGAACACATCTTTAAATGCTTTTAGTACTTACTTAGATTTATTTTAAGGATTAATTTGGTTTAAATAAGAATAAATATTTTAATTTCCAACGAGTTAAAAATTGTGTTTGTTGCTAAATCACGCAAAAGCGTCAAAAAATCTGAACAGATTATTTTGACTGATATTTTATTTGAGACTAGCGACCTGCCCCGGCTTCGTACGGGTATGAAATATAGTTTAAGTTACTCGCTAATGATGTAGCTTTATATTGGTGAAAGAATTTTTGAAATCGGTCCAGTAGTTTTTGAGTTCATTTGTTAAACATCCAAAAATACAAATCCTTCCTCTTTTATAATTTTAGTGTAGATGTAAAGGTTAGAACGTTTGTTGTTCAATCACAAATAAACGCCGGAACAGATTTGGATAATATTTAATATAAAACTAACTTTACCCTGGATTAGCCTACTTTTTATCCCGGAAAACGCGGATAAAACCGTGGGTAGGAAATTCATAAAGAAACAAACAAATGTACTAAAAATCTGTTATTTCATTTATCTAAGTAAATATAATCTTAAAAAAATAATAAAAATTGTAAATCGTAATAAAATAAAAATTAAACCTATCTCCAAATAATACTTTGTACAGTTCAAATAAGGCTTAGCCAGTATTGTATCAGTTATAGGTCACTTGAAAATTTAGGCCACTGAGATACATTTTCGGAAACACAATTTCTACTATGAGATATTTTTTAGGCCTATATTTCGTTTCACTTTTAGTTCAGAAGTCAATATGACCCTGGAAGTCCAATGGAGCTGTTTTGTCACGACCCCGTCATTGGTTTTTACTTAGGGGTCAAAACCGACCCCCTAAGGGTCGATACAAACCCTCGTAGGGGTCATTAGTGACACTTTCGCTGGATACAGTTTCAGTATTCAATTCTCCATCATTGTTTATAATTTGGGGACAAAACAAACCTCTTAGGGGTCAAAGCACCCCTATAGGGGTCAGTCGTGACAGTGTGGTTTGGTACTTTTCAATGTTTAAGACTCCATCATAGTTTATACTTGGGGGTCAAAGCAGATCTCTTAGGGCTCGAATCGGATCTCCTAGGGGTCAAAAAACACTCTAAGGGTCTGTAGTAACCGTTTCAGTGGGTACTTTTTCAGTGTTCAAGACCGTGACAGACCAATTTGTTGGTTCTTCTCCCGGTGCGTTTGGCTTCTGACGACGAACAAAAGGCGCCTGAAAATAAATAATTAGTCAAATAAATACTTGTTTTGGTGTTTTTAAAAATGTAACTTAGAAAATAATATACTAATAGCTATTACTATTTTTTTCCCACGTTATGAAATGTATTACTTATTTCCCTTCACATTACATTAAGCAATATATACCTATAACTATAACTAATTTACTCTCACGTTGAAGAACGCATAACTCATTTACCCCACGTCGGTTGTATACTAATAACTCATTTTCCCCCACTTGAATGACTTCACTTGAATGAATTTGTTGCCCGGGATGTGCCCGGTACGAAGTCTAAGTAGGGCTACAGCACTTTGTCTCTTTATGCCTATTATATCTGGGTACCTTGGAAGTTAGTTGGTTGTTTTGATCCCCACGTTGAGGAATGCATAACTCATTTAACCCCACGTCAATTACATGTTTATTCCTCACATGCATATATTGTATAGTCGTCTTATTTACATGAATAATCACCTTATGTACAAGTTTGTTATGGTTGTACAGAGCCGCGTCGTGGCTGAACGTGGCGGGACAGTGTGCGCAGGAAAATGGACGCTCGCCCGTGTGCGAGCGGAGGTGGCCTTCGAGAATCTTCTTGGTCTGGAGGCAGAGAAAAACTTTTATTATGCTGTTGAGTGACGAGACGAGCAAATCGCTCGCCTGATGTTACACGTCACGTTTTCTCATAACAGGTCTGCGTCACCAAGAATGAGCATAGCATAGCCTTTCCTTCTAACCCTGTATATTGTATAACTACCGTATAAGTTTTCCCGCAAGTATGGCACACATGGTTCCTCTCCAGCCGCTTGTTCCGGTGAACCATGCGGGTGTGCGTGCGGAGCGCGGGCCGGGACGCACTCGCCTGGAAACAATACCACTAATAATTAGGAAGAATACCAGAAATAATTAGGAAGAATACTTGAATTACTTAGGAAAAATACTAGAATTAATTAGGAAGAATACTTGAATTACATAGGAAAAATACTAGAATTAATTAGGAAGAATACTTGAATTACATAGGAAAAATACTAGAATTAATTAGGAAGAATACTTGAATTACATAGGAAAAATACTAGAATTAATTAGGAAGAATACTTGAATTACTTAGGAAAAATACTAGAATTAATTAGGAAGAATACTTGAATTACATAGGAAAAATACTAGAATTAATTAGGAAGAATACTTGAATTACTTAGGAAAAGTACTAGAATTAATTAGGAAGAAACAAAGGAATTCCTATCTATTTACAGAATGCAGAATATTTATTTGTTGGTCACAATAAACACAGGTACATTAAACAAAACAACACAAACGAAATACAATGAAATGCACCCGTGCCCTTGAGCCGAAAGCCGATCCCAACTCAGCATCTTTCGTTACATTCTATTTCATTCCCTTAGTATTACATTACATTCTATTCCATTCCACTCTAATTAAGTTCGTTCCATTCATAACGTAGTTCTTAGTTTTTATTAATAACAAAAATGTTTCATGTCAAATGGATGTAAAAAAAGATTTATAGTATGAGTACAAGCAATTCCACGCCATTATTTTTAATTTTATTCCATTCCACTTTAATTCATTTCATTCCATTCCACGCTATTATTTTTTCATTCTATTCCATTGCACTCTAATTAATGTTATTCCATTCCACACAATTCTTCCTCATTTTATTCCATTCCAAATCCTTTTTTTTTATTTCATTCCTTTCTACACCATTTTATTTTTCATTCTATTCCATTCTACCCCCCATTCCATTATAGTTACATAATAACAGCAGTATACATACAAAACCACACCCGTCGACGGTACACAGATGAGGCGCAAGCTTCAGATGCAGACTCAGCCGATGCTCCTGAAGCCGAGCCGGCTTAGAGAAGCGGCGGGGACAGAACTCGCACGCGTACCTGGGGACGAGTGAGTGAGTGAATACAACTTTAGATACATACTCTGCCGGTGCTTTTATAGCCAGTCCGGCTTAGAGAACCGGCGGGGACAGAACTCGCACGCGTACCTGAGGACGGGGGGAAATGGGGACGGGTGAGTGGAAACAACTCGCATACCTGGGGACGATAGGGACGTGGGGTATGAGCTAATTATTATGTGTTATCCCAATGTGATGCAACTTTTTGGCAACAAAGAAAAAAAAAATCGTCAATGAAAGGAAGAACGAACAGAACTCTACCTGGGGAAGTGGGGATGTGGGGACGAGTGAACGAACAAAATAAAGCAGATGTTCTAAATATACTTACTTGATTTTGTCCGGGTGTATGTGCTTCATCGAATAGTTCATGTGTTGGTAGAAAGACAGTCGATTCTTGAAGTTCATATCGCACTGAAAACAAATACATAATTTTGTTAAATCTCAAAACATTTTTGCTTGTACCGTGACGTTTCACAATTAGTGGTCGTTGCTTGCAACTATACAGGGTTATTAATAAAGGGTATGCTAAGCCGAAAAGGGCTCATAGTACTCGTCATTATGAACAACTTTTACTGTGTGACCAAACCGAAATTCGCGAAAAAAAAATCAGCTTCTCCATAGAAAAATGTCAATGACACAACAAAATGTATGAAACAGCTGATATTTTTTTCGCGAATTTCGGGTTGGTCCCATAGTAAAAGTTGTTCATAATGAAGAGTACTATGAGCCCTTTTCGGCTTAGCATATTCTTTATGAATAACCCTATATTTATACTAGCTGCGTCCCGTCCCCTAATTCATAGTATAGTCATCACAAAATAAGTGGCCCGTTTTGACGTTTGTCATTGCGACGTAACTAGTGATGTCACCATACGACTCGGTACTCGATACTCACGATAAATCAATTCAAGTTTGTATGAGTAATTGATCGATTTGATTTTGTATTGTAAAGTATTTGGCATACATTTTGTCGAGTGTCATTGACATTTTTCTATGGAACAGCTGATTTTTTTTCGCGAATTTTGAGTTGGTCCTATAGCAAAAGTTGTTCATAATAATGAGTACTATGAGCCCTATTCGGCTTAGCATACCCTTTATGAATAACCCTGTATATATTTTAAGTTTACAATACATACATCAGCGCAGTAAAGCAACTCCGACGCTTGGTGTGTGATACTGTGTATTTCCAAAGCTTTTTTGAAGCGAAACTTCTTGTCGCACACTTCGCAGGAGAAGTCCATCTGATTTGTATGTATACTGTGGATTTACAACCATTATTAAAAAAAAATTATAAGTTAAAAAAATATATTTATTATATTATTTGAAAAAAATTGGCTTTAAATAGTCATGAAAAAGATTTTTTAAAACAAGCTTTAATTGCATTGTCATCGGAGTTACACAGGTATACCAAAGTGCCAGTATGTCAGTGGTCAAATCTTGGAACTCAATTTTGAACCACTTCCCGATGTCCGATTGAGCTGAAATTTGGTATACCTGTGTAACTCCGATGACAATGCGATTAAAGCTTATTTTTAGGGTTCCGTACTCAAAGTGTAAAACGGGACCCTATTAATAAGACTCCGTCTGTCCGTCCGTCGGTCACCAAGCTGTATCTCATGAACCGTGATAGTTAGACAGTTGACATTTTAACAGATGATGTATTTCTGTTGCCGCTATAACAACAAATACTAAAAACCAGAATGAAATAAATATTTAAAGGGGCTCCCATACAACAAACGTATTTTTTTGCCATTTTCATTGATAATGGTACGGAACCCTTCGTGCACGAGTCCGACTCGCATTTGGCTGTTTTTTTTTTAAATATTTCCCAGTTATACTTACTAGAGATGTGTTCGTAAAGACGACTTGTCTCTGAAAGTCTTCCCGCACTGTTCACAAGATTGTCTTTCCGCGTGGCTTCGTAGATGAACTCTAAGTTTTCCCAACGAACTGTTTAACAAAAAGAGAAACACATTATCTAAACTAATATTAAAAAAAAATAGTTATCTGTAAAGTCGGTTCACGGACGATAGTTTGACGTGACAACGTCATAACAAAACATTGATGAAATGATTGCATACTGTTCTCGCTCCGATCGTGACGTCACAATGAGCGTAACGGGACACTTCGTGCGTGCAGCCGGCGGTCAGCGATTTATTAGACGTTGTCACGTCAAAAAATAGTAAACAAATAGGGTCTTATAAAGGCTGTTAAAAGTTAGGCACTGTTTAAAATACTCTGGCAACTTCTCGCTGCCGTGAAATGTCACGAAACTAAATGTATGGAACAGCTGTTATATTTCACAATTTCTTGGTTGGTTCCATAGTAAAAGTTGTTCATAATGATGAGTACTATGAGCCCTTTTCGGCTTTGCACACACTCTCCATAAATAAATAAAACAAGAAAGCCTTCAGCAGAAAATCATACAGATCTTGTCTAAGTTAGTATAAAACTTGACAAAAAATCTCTATCCTTTCCCTTATCTATAGGTCTCTATTTCCTTTGGTCATCGCATCACGCGTGAGCTGAAAGGACAATTTCGCTAGTTCTTTTTTTGTTGTGTTAATTATTGTCAGGAGAAGGTTCTTATAAAAGAAAAAAATTAAGGAGGTTGAGCTAAACATTAGAGAATGTAAGACATTTCGAATTCAATATTTATAGTTAAAACAGGACAACGTCTGTCGGGTCTGCTAGTATATATATAAAACCTACGCTGCAGTGTGTCCGCAGACGTGGCACGTGTGCGTGGGGGGCGGAGCCCCGTGCGAGCGAGACACGTGGTCCGCCGCTACTGGGGCGCGGGAGAAGAGGGACAAGCATAGCGTGCATCGCCATCTGTGGGTAAAGACAAGGTAAATTTTAAAGCCCGATAGGTAAACTTTAGAGCCCGAAAGGTAAACTTTAGAGCCCGATAGGTAAATTTTAGAGCCCGAAAGGTAAACTTCAGAGGTAAACTTTAGAGGTAAATTTCAGAGCCCATAAGATAAACTTTAGAGCCCGCAAGGTAAACTTTATAGGTAAACTTTAGAGCGCCAAAGTCACCTAACCTACTGCTTGGGACTACATGCCCGGTGAACTTTTTTTTTTTTTTTTTTTTTATGTAATTAAGTGACGAGACGAGCAAATCGCTCGCCTGATGTTAAACGTCACGTTTGCCCATAACAGGTCTGCGTCACCCAGAATTTTGAACTCGCAGAATTCAAAACCCTGCGCGGCACAGCACTGCGCTCGTCACCCTGAGATATAAGTTGTTTCATCTCCCATTTGCCCTGTAATTTCACTGGAAACAATGCCCTTCCAACCGGAACACAGTAATGTTTGCACATTACTGCTTGGCGGTGGAATAACTGGCAAAGGTGTGGTACTTCCCCAGGCGGGCTCTGCAAAAGAGCCCTACCACTACTAAAAGAGCCCTACCACTACTAAAAGAGCCCTACCACTACTAAAAGAGCCCTACCACCACTTTGCTGTTGCAGGTGTACTTCTCCCAAGTACACCTGCAACAGCAAATCTACTTTACTTATAACAAATGAGTTGACTCTAAAGACTCACCTAGACCGATGTCTCCGTCTGTGACATAACAGCGCACTTTGAGTCTTGAATCTTGTTTTACATACATTACATTCTAAATCACCCGTTTCCTGAAAAAGGAGAACGTTTGCATGTTTTTAGAGAGTAAATAAATTTACGATTCCGAACCTATTTCGGGGAGGAACCCTTAAGGCGAGACTTCGATGTCTGTCTATATGTCACAGCCAGTTATTATCTACACTAATCCCTACTAATATTATAAATGTGAATGTAAGTTTGTTTGTTACGCTTTCACGCGAAAACTACTTAACCGATCATCATGAAACTTTGTACACATATTCTTGGAGGTATTAGAAGTAACATAGGACACTTTGTATTTAAAAAAAACCAATGCGAGCGAAGCCGCAGGTAAAAGCTAGTATTATACAAGAACATTATTTTTACAAAACAATAAACAAAAACCGACTTCAAAAGACCGACTATTGAGTTATTCATCTATTTGTCGCGCACGTACTTAATGCAAATTTAAGACTTATATGGTTTTCTCATGGATGCCATTATCAGAACTGGACTAAATTGAAATGGGACCAAATGGGAAGCGTCAGCTTTCTAATAAAAAAAGAATCATCAAAATCGATTCATCCCGTCAAAAGTTATGAGGTAACACATAAAAAAAAAACATACAGTCGAATTGATAACCTTCTCCTTTTTTGAAGTCGGTTAAAAAGAGAAAAGATTTCTATTTTTGTATGTTTGTAACAAATAAACTCAAAAACTACTGGACCGATTTTGAAAACTCTTTCACCAATATAAAGCTAAATCATTAGCGAGTAACATAGACTATATTCACGTGAAAAGCTTACCGGCAAGTGTTTCTTCAAATGCGAATCCAGTTTGAACCGGTGGTTAAAGCCGATCACACACGTCGGACATCGGAACTCGTGTCGCGTGTACGTTGCACTCGTTAGAGACCTCTGACGTTCCAGTTCTACCTGGAACGAAATATTAAGGGTTGTTTAGGAATGACGAAATGTTGTTGGCCCCTGGAACGGAATAAAAATGTTTTTTTAGGAATGACGAAATGTTGTTGGCCCCTGAGGCCTCTACAGCGTACCGGGTGTGTGAAATATGAAGGGATTTTGAGGGTTAGGTCATAAGTATGGCAGGTGTGGCAAACCTTTATAGGTTGAAGTGCCAATGCCAATTTTTGTAAAGAAAAAAAATTGCTGAATAATGTCTCCAGTTTTTGCCAGGGAGTAGCTTTATGTGCATACAAAAGAGGTCTTTAGGAGTTTCTAGGAGTCTCCAGAGGTCTCCATGGGTCTCTACGGGTTCCAGGGCTCTCTAAGAGTCTTGATGTGTCTCCAACAGTCTCCAGCTGTAACATACCTCTTTCCACCTCAGCACCACCATCTCCAGCTGTCCGAGAGACCACACTGGGGGGAACGCTCGCGGTTCTGCTCTTTGACTGACTATATGTTAGTTGGAAAGGGTCTCCATGAGTCTCCATGTGTCTCTAGGGATCTCCAGGAGACTCTGTAGGTATCCAGAGGACTCCAGAAGTCTGCATTGGTCTCCAGGACACTCCAGAAGTCTGCATTGGTCTTCAGGACACTCCAGAAGTCTCCAGGGGTATCGAAGGGTCTCCCACAGTCCCCCGCTGTAACGTACCTCCTCCCAGCTCAGTACCACCATCTCCAGCTGTCCGGGCAGCATGTTCAGCTGCCGCAGCTTCTTATGCACCCACACTCCATGGACCACGCCGGGGGAGCGCTCGCGTTTCCGCTCTTTGACTGTTATACATGTATTTATTGGATTAATATGGCATAAGAATTCTGTATTCAACTAATATTGTTAGAGTCAAAGTTTGTATGTTTGTATGTCTCGCCAAACAAATTGCTGATTTTGCGTTTTTATGGTTGGTCCCATAGTAAAAGTTGTTCATAAGGTTGACACAGCTAGTAATAATAATTTTGGTATTGGTAGGGCTCTTTTGCAGAGCCCGATTGGGGAAGTACCACACCTTTGCCAGATATTCCACCGCCAAGCAGTAATGTGCAAACATTACTGTGCTCCGGTTGGAAGGGCATTGTTTCCAGTAATTACAGGGCAAATGGGAGATTAAACAACTTATATCTCAGGGTGACGAGCGCAGTGCTGTGCCGCGCAAGGTTTGGAATTCTGCGAGTTCAAAATTCTGGGTGACGCAGACTTGTTATGGGCAAACGTGACGTTTAACGTCAGGCGAGCGATTTGCTCGTCTCATTACTCAATTACATAAAAAATTAATAATAATTGAATTACTTTTTACAGTTACAAGTATTGTACAATAATATGAAGGTCTTTAATACCTCTTGTTTTAGAAAATCATTGCAAAACCAAGAAAAAGCGAACAAGTAACAAGCATTCTATTATCGGAACACAAAGGGCACAAAAAAGCGACATCGTTTTATGGTAGATATACCAAAAACTCGTACGAAACGCTTTGATTCCACTTTTATTGTGCGCACTGCCAGAGTGTGGAATATTCTGACCGAGTGGGTGTTTCCTGATAGATATAAATTGGGTGTCTTCAAGTCGCGAGTGAATCGGTTTCTTCTAGACGCGTGCTCCATCGTAGACCGCATCGTTGCTTACCAACAGGCGAGATGGCGGTCAAACGCAAGCCTAAAACTGAATAAAAAAAAAAAGTTAATAAGTACCTTCTCTTTTAACCTTCTTCTTTACTTTCTGAGCTTTGAGAGGTTCATCGTCCGATTCACTAAATTCATATTTTGTTACCGATTTCATCACTTCCTTAACCTTAACCTGTGTATATGCATCTAATGGTTCTTCTTTTATATTTACGGTATCTTCAGTCTTCTGTATTACATTCTCAACTTTGATTTCCGACGTGTCTGTCAGATGTAATTCCAGTGGCTCGAAATCATTGCTGCCACTTTTACCGTTTACTTTTTTTGATGTGCGTTCAGAAGTGGGATGATCCGAGACGGAATTAGGTGAATACGGGTCGTCGTTTAGTTCATCTGGTTCTAGTGAGTCGTCATGTTCGTTTATAATTTCTTCTTCTATGTGAATAATTGGAAAGTTATCGGGTTTGAAATGATTCGGATCTGGTGCGAATTCGATTGTTTCTGTTTTTTTGATTTGTAGTCTTGACATGGAGATTGGCTGGTTGGGTAGTTTCTGGAACGGGTAAATGTTGAGTTCACTTTGAATATTCGTATTAAAGAATTTTAAATCTAGGCCTTCTAATATTAGATGTCAAAGTTTGATGTTTGCTCAAGCAGGCAATAACGGCTGGACGTATTTGGATGAAATTTGACGGGGAAGCTATGAATTAACATATAAGCTCAGATCAAGTAGAAAGGATGATTATTTCGAATATAAATGTCAAAGTGTTGTTTACCCGAATCAATTGTCAATTCTTACGTCAGTTGCTCAGAGAAGAAAAATAAGTAGTAATTAGGGTACTTTACTTTTAATGCGTCAATGTATACTTGAAGTATGTATGTAGTAAGTACATACACGGGAAGTAGGGTATTTTTGGCTTCATCTATATCTAAGGCGGGACTATCTGCCTTTCTACTTGATCTGAGGGTAGGTACTAAAAACCACTTACTACACATCCTGTCAAATATTGGTGAGCATGCTGGACTTGTTTTTGGAAACGTAGCACACTTTTCAGACGTCCCATACATTCGTAGCATATTAGAATAGAGTAAGTAGTGGTTTCCTGAAATTTTAATACAAAACTTTGTGAAAGTGAAAGGATTTGTGAAGATGGAATTTTAGCTGTTTATCTTCATTTATATGGTTAGGGAGAGTAGTAGGAGGAACATTCAGCTACCTTAGAAGATTATTAATTATCGAAGTTATTGCACGGATACCTAGGAAAATACTTACAAAATTTTCTAAAATGTCACAGAAGATTTGTTTGATTTCCTGGTCATTTATGAAGTTTAATTGCCTTTCAGAGCTTAGACACGCAACGCATAAAGCGGTTGGAGGAAATATTGCTTGAATATTCATGGTAAAGAAGGAGAAATTGATAAAAATTAGAAAATATCTGTTTTGTATAAAATTATACACAAACGCTGTTTTCGATTCATTATAACATTCATTTTAACATTGACGGATGACGGCCCAAATGGAATTGACACTCAAGTTTTTTTTTTTTTTTAGATGACTTTGATTGCGTATTAAAACTGACAATGACAAAGAATCGAGAAAAAAATGGGAAAGTCCAAACAAAACAAAGTAATAACCTAAAATTTGTTGTACAAAATAAAAAATGCGTCTAATTTTACTATTAAAACGCTTAAAAATCACCGCTCCAACCCTAATAACTAGAAAGTACAGTGATTACACGCCAAAAGCGTTGCGTAGTTTAAAAGCCAAATCAACTAGAAGTACTGTGCAGTACTATGTTGATTCACAGAGAGTTAGGGCCGTAGCAGGAAAGGGGGGCGATGGATGTATATCCTTTCTTAGTGTTTGGTGTAAAGACCACGCTGGACCCGACGGTGGTGACGGAGGAAATGGCGGTCACGTAGTTTTTCAGGTACAAATGTTTTGAGGTTATGTTTATATTTTTATTTAAATTTAATTACCTGTAAGGGATACAGGGCTCCTAATAAACGCTATTACGCTGTATAAATTCATGAACATTGCATACTTTTTATCTTAGAAAATTGCTGAATAAAGAATTGGGAAAATTAGAGAAAATACGAGAGCTTTTTTTCTAATGAGAATAGAGTTTACAACAAGGAGTTCCTATATTCTCAATAAAACTTTAACCTTAACTTCTACCGTATAAAATGAAAATGTTTTTTTTTTGTTGTTGAATGCATGAAACAGGCAACCCATTCAGTGAAGAGCCTCAACCACTGTAGATCAGTGATCCAAGCCAAACCCGGAGAGAAGGGCTACAACAAGGAATGTAACGGGAAGAACTCGACACACATTATAGTCCCTGTGCCTTTGGGTAAGGAATTTCAATAATTTTCATATTTATTTGAGCATTCCACAATGTATAACAATATTTATACTGAATGGCTATATCCTACTAATACCTTAAACATGAAAGTTTTTAAGCATGTTTGTTGCTCTTTCACGCAAAAAAAGCTAAACGGATTTACATGAAATTTGGAATGAAGGTTGTTCGTGGTCTGGATTAACACATAGGCTACTTTTTAACTGAAGGGCGCAGCTAGTACTAAATACTTATGCTATTTACTTATTTTTTAACCGACTTCAAAAAAGGAGGAGGTTCTCAATTCAACTGTATGTTTTTTTTTATGTTTGTTACCTCATAACTTTTGACTGGGTGAATCAATTTTGATGATTCTTTTTTTTTTGAAAGCTGCGCGACAAATACATGAATAACTCAATAGTCGGTCTCATGAAGTCGGTTTTAGTTTTTTTGTTTGTAAAAATAATTATTATGTTTATGGTATGGGTATCTTCAAGTCACGAGTAAAACAGTTACTTCAAGATATGCTCCATCGTAGATCGCATCATTGCTTACCATCAGGAAAGATGGCAGCCACAAGCCTATCAAAAAATAAAAAAAGCTCTGTTCAATGCTCAACTCTAAAATGTATCGTTATCATGAATTTTACTTCTCTCAATGCTTAATTTATTAAGCTATCTTCAAGTCACGAGTAAAACAGTTCCTTCAAGGCTCCATCGTAGATCGCATCATTGCTTACCATCAGGAAAGATGGCAGCCACAAGCCTATCAAAAAATAAAAAAAGCTCTGTTCAATGCTCAACTCTAAAATGTATCGTTATCATGAATTTTACTTCTCTCAATGCTTAATTTATCCTTAATATTTTCCTCCCTTTTTTGGCGTCTATTAACACTTTGACTGCGGAAAACACATACCTTGTGTTTTCCTTTGTACTACGCGAGTGCGGCTACACACGCCAGGCGCGTAAAACACAACGCATTTGACTATTAGCCGCATTTAAGGCAAGCGCATTATTAGTCGCAGTCAAAGTGTTTAACACAACTAAATTAAAATTTGGATAAAAAATCATTATGTATTAACATTTTTACAAGCTTTTGTCTAACTTCGCATGTTAGTATGTATATCTGTGTGGGTCAAATCTTGCTACTCGTCCGTAACTTCTATGACAATACCTGTAATATAAAAGACTATGCAATAATAGCTTGTTATCCAAAATATTATTTGAGTATTTTGGTTACCCAAAAACAAGTATGGATGAACTGTGTGAAAGATGATATGAAAAAGAAGGGTGTGTATTCAGATATGACAGGTGATAGAGATGAATGGAAGAAGTGTACTGAGTGTACATACTGTACCGACCCCACGTAGGTGGGGTCAGGGCAGGCAGATGATGATGATATCTTGGTTACCCTCGAAGGGTGATTAGGCCGTATTCCACCACCAACCAAGTGCGGGTGGATTCACATACGCCATTGATTTTCTTCTCCGGATGGGTAGACCTGTATCCCAGCAGTGGGAGGATTAAAGGTTGCATAAATTTACTTGCATTTTGGTTACAGGTACAATAATAAAGGATGAGTCCGGCCAAGTGGTAGGAGACCTCAGCAAAGAGGGTGTGATGTTTGTAGCGGCGCGGGGTGGCGCCGGCGGGAGAGGGAACAAGTTCTTTCTGACTGATACTGAGCAGGTAACAACAGAGTTGTGCTTTTTAGTCTTCCTTTTGGTTGAAGTGTTTCAACCAAAAGGAAAAGTGTTTCAAAAACAAACACTTTTTTAAGACGGCCCCGTTACCGGGGCCGATCCTGTGGGGTCGTTGAGACCCAACCTTCCTTTTCTAGGAACGCACAATCTTTCAGAATCAGTTATTTTAGTCAGTTATGTTTCATTTCAACACTTTAACTGCTATTAATAATACATAATACACATGCGCTTGCCTTTAGTGCGGCTAATAGTCAAATGCGTTGTGTTTTACGCGCCTGGCGTGTGTAGCTCTATTCGCGTTGCACAAAGTAAAACACAAGGTATGTTTTCAGCAGTTAAAGTGTTAAATAAAAATTTGTTTAGCCATTTCAACTTTATCAGCTTTTTTCTAGCCGGGGGCTCTTTGAATTCAATTGCTTATATCTTTTATCTTCTTTTTCAGGCTCCAGAAATAGCCGAGCTAGGCGCAGAAGGGGAGTCCCAGACCTACCATCTAGAAGTGCGATCCATGGCCCACATCGGTCTGCTAGGGTTCCCCAACGCAGGGAAGAGTACGTTGCTGCGAGCTCTGACGCGGGCCAGGCCGACTGTGGCGGCCTATCCTTTCACTACGTTGAAACCGCATATTGGTAAGACAGACTGTGAGTGATGTATGATGTTGTGTATTTTCAAAGCCTTTTAGAAACGATTGGAACGTTTATGTATCAGAATATGAGACTTAAAAAACATTACAGTCAATTTGGGTAACTTTGACAGGTTCAGGGCACATTATTGCTTAAAACAATGTTAGTAAAAAGTCGTAGATTCATGTGAAAAAGCAAATTTGTGTTTTAATGCGTGCAGAATAGAATTCTAAAATAATCTAACCCTCACTATACTCGTATACAAGTTAATTTGAAAAAATGCAAAAGTTTGGTATGTCAAAGTTACCCCCCCTATCTGGGTAACTTTGACAGTAATCTTTAGCAAACATTTTATAGATTCTGGGTAGCCTTAACGCAAAATAAAAACACGTGGAAAATAAGAACACGTTTGTCTAAAACAGTTTTTTTTTAATAAAATGGTAAAAAATTGAGATCGAACCAACTAGACATTGAGCTTAGAACTATTGACAATACAACAAAGAATATAAACAAAAATCATGAAACATCAAAACTGTCAATCTTACCCAGAATGTGAGTTACCCATATTGAGCTTATAAAATGTATGTAGTCTTCGATGTACCTCAGGGCAGCGTACCAGGCCCCGTTTTGTTCAGTATATATGCAAGTGACGTATTAAAACTCAATTTACCCAACTGATTTGTTCCGCTGACGATACCGTTGCTAATTTCCATTGTAAATCTAGAAATCTGCATCTATTTTTAGTCATAACAGTTATTGGAAACCAATATCGCTCAATACTTGGTTTCTGATAATTTCTATGGCGAAAAATTAATGAAACCTAAAATAGAATAGTGCCAAGTATCTAAAAGCGAATTCAACAGCGCTCCTGGAGTTCAACAAGCTTTGTTTTTTGGTAAAACGAAAATACTCAAGAAAACCTATTCAGAACTTATCTCAACAAAAAGTTTTATAATGACTTCTTTATTTCAGGAATGATCCCTTACGATGATTACGAACAAGTGGCGATAGCTGATTTACCTGGATTAATACCTGGCTCTCATCAAAACTATGGCCTCGGTAAGTTTTTTCATCTACACAAGATTGGGCAAACAACCTACTTTTGCCCTACTTTGAACGATCAGATTTAGTTCAAACTTTGCACACCTGTTAAAACCGATGACAATGCGTGTTTTTAACACGCTTTTATTAGCTTCACCTGTATGTTTGTATGTTTGTTTGTATGTAACCGACTCCTTTGAGCGCGTTTTTGACCCACTTTAAACGGTCAGATTTCTTTCAAACTTTGTAGATATATCGAGGACCGATGACAATACACTAAACAAATCGTGTTTTTTAGTTTTTTTAACTATTAATTTTTTTTAAACTATTTTTTTGGGTGCAGAGTTGGCTCCACAGTAAAAGTTGTTTACTTATGATGGTGAATCAATCCTATTTTTTATAGTACTACCTTTTCAGGAATACAGTTTCTCCAACACGCCGAACGCTGCCGCGGCCTGATCTATCTCTTAGACGGAACCGACTCCCCGACCCAGCAATATGAAACTCTAACTTACGAACTAAGCCAATACAATCCAGCATTGAAACAACGCCGGAAATGCGTGGTAATAAACAAAATAGACCTACCGGAAGCCAGGAAGGAGTTCGAGGAGTTGAAAAAGGAAACGGATGTCATCGGGATATCGGCGAAGACTGGACTCAATTTGGGTGAACTTTTGAGGGTAGTTCGAGAAATGTATGATAGTGGGGAGAGTTAGAAAAAGATTTGTATGTATGATCAGTGGTTTAATAGTTTTCGAAACGATCTGTTTCTTGGCTCCATACATTACAGTAAAGCGCCCCTGGCGGAAATGTGAAGGAACTATTATAAATTTTGTTATAATTAAACACGGGAATACTCACGTAAAAATTAAGTCGTCTACTACGACTAGTTTCGGTCACATTCGGTGACCTTCATCAGGCGAGTTAATTATAACAAAAATGTGTGAAAACCACGTTAGTTTCCATAGTAAAACTATTATAATGTATGGAGCTTTACGACACGTTTGATCGTTTTGGAAAACATCAAAACTCAGCGAGGTTTTGTTAATATAAGAATGCGCGAGCGTAGCGAGCGCGGAATTTTGCGATGTTTTTGATCAAAATGAAGTACTGGATGGCTAAAATTGTGCAACGGGAATGGGTTGTTTGACCTGTATATGTATGTCCTTCCCTGTTCCTCAGTACTAAACGGCTGAACCGAGTTTGATGAATGAAATGTTGGATTCGTTGTTATTGCGTGAGTTTCACTGACTATCGCTATGATTAAAAAAAATTGGCGGATTTTGACGTCAAAATGTATCCCGTTTCCGTAATCACGGTGTTGTAAAAACTTTAGGTTTACTAGTTATGATTTTATTTATTTTTAAGTAATAGAAATAAAAAAAATTAAATGTTTAAAAATCTATATTTTTTATTTTCACTTAATTTCAGATCATAGATACACATGATTTATACAGCGTTTTTTAATTAATCAAAAACTTTTCGCAGGCTTTTTTACTATTTTATGTAATTATACCTAAAAACTTTTAATTGATCAAAAAATAAAATTAGTCTTTTTTTGCGAAATTTTCGATTAATTAAAAATAACACTGAGTTTCTAAAATGATTACAAATATATCTAAAAACTATACTTCGTCAGTCAGATCACAATTTTAATACTATAGGTTTGACATGATTAATAAAATTAAAAATATAAAAAGGGCTTTAAGGAAAGGGTATGCTAAGCCGAAAAGGGCTCATAGTACTCATCATTATGAACAACTTTTACTATGGGACCAACCCTGAAATCGAAAAAAAACAGCTATTCCATAGAAAATGTCAATGACACTCGACAAAATGTTTAGAACAGCTGATTTTCTTTTTGCGATATATGTACGATTTGGTCCCATAGTAAAAGTTGTTCATAATGATGAGTACTACGAGCCCTTTTCGGCTTAGTATACCCTTTACTTATAGTCCTGTATAGGTGATGAGTGTCCTGTATGATTATCTAATCATCACATTATAAATGCGAAAGTTTGTGTGTAAGCTCACTCATTCTCAACCTTTAATCCTCCCACTGCTGGACACAGGTCTACTCTCGAAGGGTGATCAGGCCGTATTCCACCACGCTGCCAAGTGCGGCGGGATTCACATACACCATTGAATTTCTTCTCCGGACATATGCAGGTTTCCTCACGATGTTTTCCTTCACCGAAAAGCCAGTGGTATGTAAATTCGTACGTAAGTTCCAAAGAACTCATTGCTACGAGTCGGGGTTTGAACCCGCCACCTCAAGAATGCGAAGCGGCTGTTCTCCCACTGAGCTACCACGGCTTTTTTATTACTTTACGTAAAAACTGATTTTGATGAAATTCGGTATGAAGGTAGGTCATACCCTGGATTAACACATATGCTATATTTATCGTCATTTTTCATCACCGCGGGTGAAGCCGCGTGCGGTCAGTAGTTCATATATGCTGGAGGTTCAATTTCTAGTTTCTTTGTTCGTTTCGTTTTCTTGGGTTGAGTTTTCACCTGGAAAGGAACGACAAAATTAATAATGGAATAACCAACCCTCGATACCTTAAGCAAATAGAATAGAATAAAATACAGGGTTGTAAGGAAAGGGTATGCTTAGCCGGAAAAGGCTCATATAACTCATCATTATGAACAACTTTTACACAGATGATAAAAAAAAAAAAACTGGGTGACGCAGACCTGTTATGGGCAAACGTGACGTTTAACATCAGGCGAGCGATTTGCTCGTCTCGTCACTCAATTACATAAAAAAAAAAAAAAAAAAATTCTGTTGCCGCTATAATACTAAAACACAGAATAAAACAAAAATTTAAGGGGGCTTCCATACAACGAACGGGATTTTTGCCCTTTTTATAGATAATGGTACGAAACCCTTCGTGCACAAGTCCGACTCAACTACCCCGGTTTTTTTTAATTTTTTGAACATAGCTTTTTTTTTAAATCTTATATTATAATCTACTACTCACCTTATAATGCACCTCCCGGATATGCCTGTACAGGCTGGAGTACCACCCGAAGGCGGCGCTGCACTGCGAGCACTGGTATGGAGTCTCGCCCGTGTGCAGCGCTATTATGTGGTACTTTAGCTTCGCTGCGTTCTGTAGACAACAAATATCATAAATTAATTAGAGAGGTTTCCGAATTGGCATGCATATGCAACCTTTAATCCTCCCACTGCTGGATACAGGTCTACCCTCGAAGGGTGATTAGGCCGTATTCCACCACGCTGCCAAGTGCGGGTTGGTGGATTCACATACACCATTGAATTTCTTCTCCGGACGTACGCAGGTTTCCTCACGATGTTACGTGTAATTAATTACGTTCTGTGACAGTTGAAATAATAATAATCACTACATAGTGTAAAAGTCACTAAACCAATCACACGGCAACTCGTCGTCTTCATCAACCGGTGCCTGGCAAATCCTGCAGATCAGGCCGGACATTAGCCAATTATAGATCTATGGAGAGAGTGCCACGAAGATGCTGTCGATTTGCAGATTCGACGTCGCAAGTGGGGCTGGGTCGGCCATACTCTGCGCAGGGCTTCGGATCACATTCCTAGGCAAGCCTTTTTTTTTTTGGGGGGGTGGGAAATCATCAAATGACCCCTCCCACTCTTGGGCAGAGCGGAAGGGAGTGTCAGACTTCTACTGACTAAAAACCACCCATGTTCCTTCTACGCCCTTGTGACGCCGAGGCCGCGGTAACTTCTACCCGCAGCCCCGACGGGCATGGGAAGCCAGGCAAGCCTTGGACTGGAATCCACAGGGCCGGAGACCTGGCCGTCCTAAGCAAACATGGCGGCGTTCGATTATTGCGGAAGCCAAAAACATCGGCCTGACTTGGAGTGAGGTGAAGCGAAAGGCACAAGACAGAGAGGGATGGCGTGACGTTGTGTCTACCCTCTGCCCCGATATGGGGACTTAGAACAAGAAGAGAAGAGACATAGTATAAAACAACAATTTTTAAGTTCGAATATAAGCTAAATTTGTGAGAGTCTAGCCCAAGGGAACAAATTGGCGTTTGTATGTGTTTTTTAACCGACTTCAAAAAAGGAGGAGGTTATCAATTCGACTGTATATGAAAGTCAAAAGTTATGAGTGTACCTCATAACTTTTGACTGGGTGAATCGATTTTGATGATTCTTTTTCATTAGAAAGCTGACGCTTCCCATTTGGTCCCATTTCAATTTAGTCCAGTTCTGATAATGGTATCCATGAGAAAACCATATAAGTCTTAAATTTGCATTAAGTACGTGCGCGACAAATAGATGAATAACTCAATAGTCGGTCTTTTGAAGTCGGTTTTTGATTTTTTGTTTTGTAAAAATAATGTTCTTGTTTAAATTTTAAAACGTAAGGCTCACCTGGTAAGACTTCCCGCAAACATGGCAAAGGTTGTCTTTCTTCTCTTTATTTCTATGTACGTTCTGTAGGTGCACGTATAGAGATGTGTGACATTTGAACGGCTGAAAATATAAAACAATAATCTATATCTATACTTCTATACTAATATTATAAAGAAGTAAAGTTTGTGTATTTGTATATTTGTTAAATTGTAAGGGGTAATCTCGGGATCTACTGAACCGATTTTAAAAATTCTTTCACCAATAGAAAGACACATTATTGCTGAGTGTCATAGGCTATATTTATTACCTGAAAAAATTAGGGATCCTTAACAAAATAAGATCCAAGTAAAAAAATTGCAACCAAAAACCTAAAAAAATAAATAAAGTATTTAATCTTAAACACAATATAAATAAAATGGGACAATAAATAAAAAATAAAGTTACGATAGATGAGAATAAAAATACGTTTATAGATAAAAATGTAAAAAATTATATGAGAAAACATATATAGTAATTAAAAAAAAAAACTTATAACCCGCATAAAGACGCATTTAATCTACGTTTATCCCAAAATGTTTAAAAAATGAATATCCACCCGAGCGAAGCCGGGACGGGCCGCTAGTTAAAGATAAATCTATGAATAAAGGTGTTACAGAACTACGGGGTTATTTTCAGTTCGATGCAAAGCCGAAAAGGGCTCAAGTACTCATTATTATGAACAACTTTTACTATGGGACCAACCCGGAATTCGCGAAAAAAAAAGCTGTTCCATACGTTTTGCTAGTGTCGTTGACATTTTTCTATCATCACCATCATCGTCAGCCTGTATCGACCCACTGCTGGGTATAGGCCTCCTCTCCCTTGCGCCATTCTTCCCTGTGTCGGGCCAATCTCATCCACGGATGAGACATTTTTCTATGGAAAAGCTGATTTTTTTTCGCGAATTCCGTGTTGGTCCCATAGTAAAAGTTGTTCATAATAATGAGTACTATGAGCCCTTTTCGGCTTAGCATACCCTTTATGAATAACCCTGTAGAAGGAAATTTGAAGCCTCAAAACTTACTTTGTTACATAGCTGGCATCGGAACTTGATTTTCTTCAAATGTTCCCAATCAATGTGATCTCTCAGACGCGTTTTGTTCACGAATTTCTTTCCACACTCGTTGCAGGTGAAACTGTAATAGAAAAAAATATATTTAAAATAAAATTAGTAGTTCAAAAAACTAAAAAACACGCTTTGTTTAGTGTATTGTCATCAGAATCTGTCCTCGATATATCTACAAAGTTTGAACGAAATCTGGCCGTTTAAAGTGGGTCAAAATCGCGCCCAAAGGAGTCGGTTCTTCTTCTTCTTCTCCAAGTGCCTCTCCACTATTGAAGGTTGGCAGTCAGCTTCTTAAAATTCTCTTTGTCCAGCGCGAGTCTGAACAGTTGTTCCACCGTCTTTATCCCAGTCCACTCCCTGATGTTACGGAGCCACGACATCTTCCGTCTTCCGACCTTACGCTTCCCCGGTATTTTGCCCATCATTATGGTCTGCAGAAGTTGATACCGGTCATGTCGCAGCACATGTCCGAGGTAGGCGACCTTCCGCTGTTTGATGGTACGGATAAGTTCCAATTTCTTTCCCATACGGTTTAAAACCTCTACATTGGTAACTTTATCCGTCCAACTGATGCGAAGCATGCGGCGGTAAGACCACATCTCAAAAGCTTCAACTTTTTTCCGGAGCTCTGCTTTCATGGTCCATGCTTCACATCCATACAGAACTACAGGCCAGATGTAGCATTGCAGGAGCCTAGTTCGCAACTTAACGGAGAGTTGCCGACACAGAACCTTACGCATGCGGAGTCATAGGAGTCGGTTACAAACATACATATATGTAAGTGAAGCGAATATAAAGCGTGTAAAAATCGGTTAAAAAAACAAGCTTTTATTGCATTGTCATCGGAGTTACACAGGTATACCAAATTTCAGCTCAATCGGACATCGGGAAGTGGCTCAAAATTCAGTTACAAAATTTGACTCAAACATACTGTTTTGATTTTGTTTTATTTTTTATTAGAAAAGTGAATTAGTCGGGAGTGTCCTATGTTTGATGAAAATCGGTTCAGCCGTTAGGGGTTTTTTAACACGCTTATATTAGCTTCACCTGTATGTTTGTAACCGACTCCTTTGGGCGCGATTTTGACCCACTTTAAACGGCCGGATTTCGTTCAAACTTTGTAGATATATCGAGGATCGATGACAATAAATTATTATACAAAAAATAAAAAAAAATATACTTATAAATAAATTAAAATAATTATATGAAGCTAATAAATTGTGTTTTTGCTCCGAACGCGATTTCTACGATTACTGTTAGCTAAGCTGTGACTCGGTACGCGAATTCTGTGACTACTGCTGGCTAAGCTGTGGTTCCCCACGGCTACTGGTACATATTCTGCTACGTGCCGCGTTTGTCAAAGAGCGATGACAATGCGTGTTTTTTAGTTTTTTAAACTATTCTATATTATTATTATCTTTTATCTCACCTGAATTCGTTCTCCGACACGTGTCGCCGCGATATCCGTAAATGCTGTCGGTATGTCGCTACTGACGCAAAGGATTTGTCGCACGCCTCGCAATACAGCTCGCCGGCGTCTACTGCCTGAACAAGAACATTATTTTTACAAAACAAAAAACAAAAACCGACTTCAAAAGACCGACTATTGAGTTATTCATCTATTTGTCGCGCACGTACTTAATGCAAATTTAAGACTTATATGGTTTTCTCATGGATACCATTATCAGAACTGGACTAAATTGAAATGGGACCAAATGGGAAGCGTCAGCTTTCTAATAAAAAAAGAATCATCAAAATCGATTCACCCAGTCAAAAGTTATGAGGTAACAAACATAAAAAAAAAACATACCTACAGACGAATTGATAACCTCCTCCTTTTTTGAAGTCGGTTAAAAATAGTAATGTTTTTAGATCATAATTTGACTTGGCAATTGTAACTACCATTTATAATATTACTAGCTGCACACGGCTGTTTTTTTTATACTTTAAACATTCCCTGTATTAGAGCGAAAAACAAAAAAAAAATATTCAAATCGGTCCAGCCGTTCTCGAGTTTTAGCCAGACAAACGAACAGCGATTCATTTTGATATAAGATGTTAATTAATAATTATATGGGACCGAATTGATAATCGTATTTAGTTTTTCAGCTCATTTTTTCAATGTATTTTAATTTCATTTTACTTTGTTTTCATTCAATTTCGTTTTACTAGACCTGATTTTATTTTGTGCTTGCTGCGCCCCGGCCCCGGGGTTTCACATGCATTTTCCGGGGTAAAAAGTAGCCTATCTGTTAAACCAGACCATGAACAACCCTCATTCCAAACTTCCTGTAAATCCGTTCAGCCGTTTTTGCGTGAAAGAGTAACAAACATACATAAATCCATACATTCTTACAAACTTTCGCCTTTATAATATTAGTAGGAAGTAGGATATTGTGGTTACAATTGCCATATCAATTGTCAGTACTATAACCCTGTTTCGGCTTAGCATACCCTTTATGAATAACCCTTTATACATAAAAGCAAGAACATACCTTATGTGTTCTCATGTGCCGTCCCAGGTTAGACTTCCACTGGTAGATCTTACCGCACCTCGGGCACGGGTAGCGGTTGTTACCTTTGTGGAGAACGCTGCAAGTGAGTGAGTGAATGAGTGAACGAGTGAGTGAATGAGTGAGTGAACGAGTGAGTGAACTGTTATTAACCTAGCAAATTAAAAAAATATATATAAACAAGCTTTTATTGCATTATCGTCGGGAGTTACACACATACACCAAATTTTAGTTCAATCGGACATCGGGAAGTGGTTTAAAATTCAGTTGCAAGATTTGACCAAAAACTAACATTTATTTCATATTTAATAAAACCTCGTAAAAAGTAAATGTGACATTTTCAATAATCCTCACTCCTAAACGATCCTTCTTAAACACATTCAATGCCACCATTATCTTCTGGCACGCCAGATAATAATGGCCTGGATACCGCCCTATATAAAACGCAAGCGAACACGACACGCCTAGCGTGCTAGCGTGGCGATGATTTTTGAGGACACATTAGGCATTCGATGGCACCGAGTGTGTTAATCAGATCAGATAATTGATATAACCCCCTTTTTAAACCCCTTTTAATTAATGTAAACACCCAAACTACTATCCCATATTTCCACTCAGATTCAGAAATATTTATTGGACAACTGATACATTGTGATTTATAAGCTAGACTAGCTGACTCGACAGACGTTGTCCTGTCAAAAGCCATTGCGTCAATTCTATGTCAAATATTGCGTAACTATAGCAACCGTAGTATGTTGATGCTAACTTGTCAATTTATAGTAAAAATTATCAGTATATATATAATTTGCAATAAATTAAAATTGCGACTATAATTTGAGATTTAAACTATCCTATCTCTCAAGTTGGATCGAACTGCACATGGTGTGCGAATTTTATTATAATCGGTTAAGTGGTTTAGGAGTCCATTGAGGACAAACATTGTGACACGAGATTTATATATATTAAGATGTTAGTGCATTAGTTGAAATTGTCAGTTTCCCCACATCGGGCATTCAATATGTACACAGTCAAATAGTTTTAGTAGTTTTAAAAATCATAATAATTAACAATTTCCAATTCAATTCTATTGCTGCTAATCACACACCTTGTGTTTTACGCGCCTGGCGTGTGTATCCGCATTCGCGTTGCACAAAGGAAAACACAAGGTATGTGTTTCCAGCAGTTAAAGTGTTAAATTCTATGCATAATATGTCAAATGATGACTCACTTCAAATGATACCGGTAAGTCTTCCTCGAGCTGAATGTTTTCCCACACTCGGCACACTGTGGCTTGTCCGGTAACAACTCTGGCTTCTGCTGTAACACTGGCCTTATGGGTTCTGTTACCTGAAAATTAAAGAAAATTAAATAAATGTTTCACAATCATAGCTCCCGACTAGGATGCCCTGTGTTGGGGATGCTCTGCCACACAGAGACAAGGACAACTAACACCCAGACCCAGAACCGAAAGAAAACTATTTTTACCACAAAGCAATGCAATTAAAAATTAAAAATAAAACTCTGACTAGAAAAGATTATTATGATTTTCAAAAGGCTGAACCATTTTTCTTGAATCAGCTAAAAATGCAAGTCACCTTTTAAACAAAAAATAACCTAAATTAAAATTTGTGCCACAGCTTTTTTTGATGTGATAACGTCTTATAATTCGATGGAGCCGGGTGCAAGTGCGAAAAAAGTGTGACGTATGTGCCGTTACCTCGATGAGGCGTTACCTCGCTCTGAGTGAAATTGTGATTTCCTATATTCTATTATATTTTTCTATTTGTCAATTACTTTTGTACCTTACTCAATTAAATAAAATAAAATTAAATGAAACAAAATAAAATTAAAATTTTCTTTTGAAATATGAAACCATTCATCAGTATTTTCTTATGACGTTGTCACGTTCAACTATCGTCAGTAAACCGACTTTACAGACAACTGTGGGCCTAGCACAACTTTGACGTAAAAATACGTAGCGAGTATTCGATAGAAAAGTGTACGCCATTTACACCCGTCAGGAGCACACTTGACAGTCGTAAATGGCGTACACTTTTCTATCGAAAACTCGCTACGTATTTTTACGTCAAAGTTGTGCTAGCCCCACTGATTTTTTTTATTGCATGATAGGTTGATAGGCTTAATAGCACCCCTCTTTTGGCATTGTTGTTTAAAAACATACCTCAGTAGCTTCACTCGTAAAATCTTTAGTTTTACTTGTAGTCTCTATTCCTTCTTTGCTATTCTCTTTTATTGTTTCTTCTTGGAAGTTATCTTCTAGAAGAATATCCGTATCGCTGATACCTTCCGACATTGGTTCAGGATTTTCTTTTTGGATTTGAGTCGACTTTTTGGTCTTCTTCTTTTTCTTTACTTTGATTTTAGTTTTGGCTGGTTTCTTTTCTTTCGGCTTCTTTTTTGATTTCTTTATAGGCTGAAATTTAATAGGATATCATAAATTTAATTTATAAAGCACACAGTTTTTTTTTTTTTTTTTTTTTTTTTTTTTATGTAATGAGTGATGAGACGAGCAAATCGCTCGCCTGATGTTAAACGTCACGTTTGCCCATAACAGATCTGCACCACCCAGAATTTTGAACTAGCAGAATTCAAGACCCTGCGCGGCACAGCACTGCGCTCGTCACCCTGAGATATAAGTTGTTTAATCTCCCATTTGCCCTGTAATTTCACTGGAAACAATGCCCTTCCAACCGGAACACAGTAATGTTTGCACATTACTGCTTGGCGGTGGAATAACTGGCAAAGGTGTGGTACTTCCCCAGGCGGGCTCTGCAAAAGAGCCCTACCACTACAAAATAATATAATATATAATATAATAAAAATAAATAATATAGTTATAAACCTGCATAACAAAAGCGGAAACATATTACGGTTATAAAGGGTGTACTAAGCCGAAAAGGGCTCATAGTACTCATCATTATGAACAACTTTTACTATGGGACCGACAACACATTCGTGAAAAATAATTAATAGTTCAAAAAACACGCTTTGTTTAGTGTATTGTCAATTTGTCATCAATCCTCGATATATCTACAAAGTTTGAACGAAATCCGGCCGTTTAAAGTGGGTCAAAATCGCGCCCAAAGGAGTCGGTTACAAACATACAGGTGAAGCTGATGAAAAGCGTGTAAAAACTCAGCTGTTCCATAGAGAAAGGTCAATGACACTTGACAAAATGTATGGAACAGCTGATTTTTTTTCGCAAATTCTGGGCTGGTCCTGTAGTAAGAGTTGTTCATAATGATCAGTAGCCCGCTTCGGCTTAGCATACCCTTTATGAATAACCCTGTATAATTACAAACCTTTTCAATCAGCTCCTTATCATCTCTCTCCACTGATAGGTCGTTCACAAACGCCACCGGCTCCATATGCTCATCGTCTTCCGTCTTTATATCCTCGGCTTCTTCTTTGATGCAGTCTTTGATCGTTTGCTGGTCCGGATAGGACAGGTTGTAGATGGCAATGGTGGTGAGGTGTGGAGTGTGGTGGGGTGGTACGTTCTAGGGGTACAAATGTTAATTAATAAATTATCAAATAAATAAATGTTTTACACTCATAGCTCCCCACTAGGATACCCTGTGTCGGGTTGCCATGGAACACAGAGACAAGGACAACTAACACCCAGACCCAGAGCAGATATTTATTCATCATTCAAACATCTGCCGGGCCGGAAATGGAACCCAGGACCTATAAAGCTTATACGGCGAATTTATTAAAACAGCCAAACAGGTTAGAAACTGTGCAGTCATTTCATTTGCTTTTTGAAACTTGATGGGTTTTCAGGATAAAAAGTAGCATAGTAGCAAGTGATAAGGAAGGATCTAAGTTACCTGTATTTCAAAGGTCATCTAAATCGAATGAACTGTTTCAGCATTGATTTTGATTTTTAAAATTCTATGTTTGTACAAGAAATAAAATTACACGTGTACAGCCCAGCGTTGACTATTAGCCGCGCCTGGGGCCAGCGCATGTGATTACTCGCTGCAGCCAAAGTGTTAAACATTTGTTTTGTAGGCTGAGAGTGCTTTTCAAAACATAAAGCTACGAAAAAGTAAAAACTATTGAGAAAACATTATTTTGTTTATAGTAACTAGCGGCCCGTCCCGGCTTCGCACGGGTGGACATTCATTTTTTTAAACATTTTGGGATAAAAGTAGTAAATTGTGTCTTTATGCGGGTAATAAGTAGATTTTTTTAAATTACTATTTATATTTTCTTTTATATTTTTTCACATTTTTATCTATAAACATATTTTTATTTTCAAGCTCCACATCTTTTCTCCAGAACTCAAAAATATATCTTTCATAGTTAAGGCAGCGTTCGTAAGAAACGCTTTCATTCGACCGTTTTTTCTCCGATTCACTTTGCAAAACGGACTACCACGTAAAAGCCTTTTTATTTTTCGGTTTTTTATATAACCTATGACACTCAGCAATAATGTGGCTTTCTATTGGTGAAAGAATTTTTAAAATCAGTTCAGTAGATCCCGAGATTACCCCTTACAATTTAACAAATATACAAACACACAAACTTTACTTCTTTATAATATTAGTATAGATGGGTAATACAAGTAGGATGTTTCAGCCTTCTTGTGGACAAAAATCCAAACCTTGACATTATTAATATATAATAATTGCTATCCGATTCAACAAATGTCAAACAAATGAGTCACATTGGCTCAAGTATTAATAAAAACTACATGTTTTTCTATTATCAAACAAGTTTCAGTCATCTCTTCAAACGACTTTTGTCACTCACCCACAGCAGATCTGTGTAATTTCGTTTGACCTGCGCTTTGAAACGTTCGAACTTCTGCAATAAAGCACAGCATTCCCAACATAGCTTGATGCATACTTGCGACACTTCAAGAACCTGGAACATTTAGAGTAACACATAGAGAAATCCTTTGGGAAACAAAAGAGCTGTAATTGTGCTCATTCCCTGGCGGTACGGATCAGAAACGATGATTCATATAGCAACAATACACGTTGCTGTTGTTCGTATTTTGAGTAGCTAAAAACCAAGCCAAAACTAGTGGAAGTCGACAGTTAGTGACGAGAACAGTTTCGAGTGGATTTAGATTATAGATTATGGTTAAACTTACGGATACTTCATTCAAAATTTGCGAGTAAAGCTGGTAAAACTCGGTATCACCGATGAAGAGAAGTTTGCGTCCCGAACACAAGCATCCCGTGCATATATCTTCCATAATGGAAAATTAGAACGTAGACTTATAAACGACAAGTAGTTTGGTGCCGCTATAATTCACTCCACGTTACTTTTTTATTGATTTTTCTCCATTGTTTTCAAGTTTGTTTCGAAACGAAACACGAAACTTCACGAAAGCGTCCAATGGCGATACATTCTATTCTTTGTGAAATGACATTGACAACGACAGTGACAACACAAAGGTGATTTTTTTTGATCGAATCACTGGTAAGCGTGCGTGCTTACTCTTTGTTAGTTTTAACTAGTATTTACACTTTGACTGCTACTAATAATCACATGCGCTTGCCTTAAGTGCGGCTAATAGTCAAATGCATTGTTTTATGCGACTGGCGTGTGCAGCCGCATTCGCGTTGCACAAAGGAAAATAAAAAGTACGTGTTTTCAGCAGTTAAAGTGTTAACTATGTATCACAAAGGAACTGCAAATTTTTTATGATACATTTTTTTTTGTTTTTCTAAAAAGTATTGTATCTGCAAGTCCAGACTAATGGCATGTTGGCATGCTAAAATTTCATCCAAACCCAGCTATGCGTTTTTGTGTGATGGTTTGGCACCCGGTGTCCCCGTATCGCAGACAAAGCTTCGATGTCGAATACTAATTATTTTTAGGAAACACTTGAATAATAATCAAGTTTTTTTGGTAAAATTAATTTGGTATCTGCACGAATTTATCAGTATTTCACATCCTTACAATCAACAACTAGCGCCATTTGTGTCGAATACCTCAAACTAATTATAAAATTAGTTCAAGTCGGAGTATTCTATTTTGAATAGGTGTCGCGGTTGTTTTACCTAAAATGACTACTGGTAGTGCCAAGCAGTAGTGCCACGGGTAATGGACGAAATAATCTATGGGACCGTATTAGAGTTTCTTATAAGCGTAAAATAATTAAAACACTGCCAGGGTTCCGTAGAAATTAAGACACGCGGTAGCGTGTCAAGCCAAGTTCAAGTGACAGAACTGGCGAGCAGCACCGTGTGTATATTACACGAACCATTTGGAGGCACTTTTGACCTCGTCACTAAGACACGCGGTAGCGTGTCAAGCCAAGTTCAAGTGACAGAACTGGCGAGCAGCACCGTGTGTATATTACACTAGCTGACCCGTGCCCACTTCGTTGGGCATAATATTAATTAAACCCGAAGCCATCGCGCGCCGTCCGGACCGTTTTTTCTCCGATTCACTTTGCAAAACGGACTACCACGTAAAAGCCTTTTTATTTTTCGGTTTTTTATATAACCTATGACACTCAGCAATAATGTGGCTTTCTATTGGTGAAAGAATTTTTAAAATCGGTTCAGTAGATCCCGAGATTACCCCTTACAATTTAACAAATATACAAACACACAAACTTTACTTCTTTATAATATTAGTATTACACGAACCATTTGGAGGCACTTTTGACCTCGTCATAACTCAAAAACTATTTCACATAAACGTGTCAAATTTGGCTCATGTATTAAGACTTGCGGGATACATTATGTGTTCCAAATTTCATAAACACATCTCTAACGGTTATTTAGATCGTAATTTTTATCACTGACCTATATCACCTATAGATAGACTAAAACTATATCCATGTGTCAGATGACCTAGAAAGTTCAAATTTGGCATACAGATAGGTAATTAGGTGAAAACAAAGGAAAAAATCAGAAACTGGTAAATTTGTATCATTTTATTATAATTTGGAACACTTAACTTATACTTCAGCAATCAGCAATCAAAACTTATAACAGCCGGTCTTTATGTGGATTTTAAGGTCTTCACGTGAATATAACGAGTAATCAATAGTGTATAAGATCACTCACAAGATCACTACTTATAAATAATTATTTTAAATGCATTTCGGTACAAGGCGCGCGGTGCGACGCCGGAGGTGGGAGCAGTGCGTGCAACTGAATGAGTTTGAGAGTGAGAACTCATTGGTAACAAATTGTTATTCTTAAGAAAAATCAAACCTTAGGCTACAATATATTATCCTAAGTTAGAAGAAAAATGATATTTTATGTTGTTATAAATAAATTTCAGGACTGACTATCAAACTTGGCACCTGTTTAGATCTCACTTCTTTTTGCAGCGAAGCCATTTTGTATTGAACTTGGCTCTCCTTTTTTACATTTATGTTTTAGATGGGATAAACATGAACATTATTGAATATGTCTATAGCAGGTTGATGATAAATATATCCACAAAATGTTTTATTTCTAATCGAATTAATCTAGAAAACGCTTTTCATAATGTTATTATTTTTACAAGCTTTTATTTAACTTAAAATTTTTGTTTGTTCGGGTTAAATCTTGTAACTAAATTTTGACCCACTTCCCGATGTCCGATTGAGCTGAAATTTGGTATACCTGTGTAACTCCGATGACAATACAATAAAAGCTTGTGTTTATTAACTTATTTAACCGTAGGTCGACGTCACTAACTCCGCGTACACTGTCAAGCATTAGAACACATTATGCATACAGCAATGCCACTGACATAACTCTTCATCGGATGTTTTTACATGCAACCAAGTTAGTATGTAAGTATCAAAGTCATTGTGTGACATAGTCATTGCATACCATCGTTATAGTGTTCGTGTAACATATTAATTGCAGATCATAAACATCGCGTAACATAGTCATAAACATCATGTAACATAGTCCATGTCATCGTGTTACATAGTTATTGCGTACCCTAGACATCGCGTAACATATTCATATTATCATTCATACTAGGATGTTCATATTATTATTCATACTAGGATGTCATCGTGTAACATATTTATTGCGGTTCATAGACATCGCGTAACGTAGTCCTAGACAACGAGTAATGTACATATAAATGTCCATAATTCTGCTTGGCCTGCTCTTTGAAAAGCTCGAACTTCTGCAAGAAATCACAGCAATCCCAACACAGCTTGATGCTTACTTGCGACACATCAAGAAGCTGGAACATTAAGAGTAACACATAGAGAACTCGGGAAACAAGAGCTGTAATTGTGCTCTTTCTCTGGCGGTCTGTATGTAACAGCGATGTGTATTGTTGCTATTTTATAGCAACAATACTCATCACTGTTGTTCATTTTGAACTAGCTAAAAACCAAGCCAAAACTAGTGGGAGTCATCAGTTAGTCAAAAGAACAGTCCCGAGTGGTTTTATATAGAATAAGGTTAAACTTACGGATACTCTATTCAACATTCGCGAGTGAAGCTTGTGAAACTGTTTATCACCGAAGACGAGAAGTTTGCGTCCCGAACACAAGCATCCCGTGCATGTATCTTCCATATTGGATAAATAGAGCGTAGACTCATAAATGACAAGTAGTTTGGTGCCGCTATAATTCACTCCACGTTACTTTTTTATTGATTTTTCTCCATTGATTTCAAGTTTGTTTCGAAACGAAACACGAAAGCGTCCAATGTCCAATGGCGTCGGACCCATTCTATTCTTTGTTTCTTTGACAGATCAGAAATTCAGAACTCACTGAACTCAGCCTCAGCTCAGATTGACATGACAACGACAGTAACAACACAAGGTGAATTTTTTTTTGATCGAACCGGAATTGAATAAAAATGCGTTCATATTGTTATTATCTGCTGGAGAAACTTTCACACTTCACTTAATTTAATGAAATGTGAGATAAATTTTAAAATACATTCAGGAGTTTCAACTGCTGCGCCGAGTTATTATGTAAATAAAGGTTGTTCACTTGTTCAGTTAAATTCAGAGCTATTTTCAGAGATTATTGTTGTTGTTCATATCAATCACTTTCTGTTTTCATACCATTATTTAGAGCTGATGATTTTGTGAAAGCTTTGGAGGCTTTTAAAAAACTTCTTAATACCAACCTAAATAAAAGAAACATAAGTCATTTTGACTTTATATTTTATCATTTTCGTTTGACAGCGTGCAAAGCTTATAAAAATGGTAGGAAATATAAAAATCGCTGCAAATTAATCTATGTCTTTGGTTGCTATCATCAAATAAAAACACTTAACGTAACATATTCCCAATGCAATAGTTAAAAATATGTAACTACAAATAAAATTAAGTCAATGCTATCAGAAGAAATCTTTCATCAGTGCTTGGTCTAGCGTGAACCCATGATTTAGGTACAAAACTACCTTGTACTTAATTGAATCAGTAAAATTTCTTTAGATGTAATTTACGAGTAGTTTTGGTATCGGGGCAAATTTTTTTCCAATTTCTTCACAAATCTTTTTTACGAATGCATCCATAAAAATGTCAACAAAGTGGGAAATCGGTGTCGAGAAATTGTTCGAAAATGAAGATTATTTAATTGTAAACAAACCGTATGATATGTACATTAATTCTGATGATGAAAAAGAGAAGGTAAGAAGTGATTTAAGGCTATTTTTGTGTTGTTTTGTGTTTGTGATAGGTTATGTTTCTGTTTCTATGGCAGCCCCAGTGAAGTGAAGTGTGTACATAATGTTGTGCCATGTCAACAAATGTTTTAATATCGATATCGATAAAGTCTAATTTTTACAAGCTTTTATTTAGCCTGCTGGGTTAGCATGTAAATATGTTTGTTAGTTCCAAATTTTGTAAGCTAAATTAAAACTACTTCTTAACGTCCAATTTAATATACCTAGTAACTGATTACAATGCAATAAAACCTTGTTTTTAATAATGTTTTGTAACTTTTTTTCAGAATACAGTAACTTACCACGTCGCTTCTCCCGATTCTCATCTCTCTACTTCTGCCAATCCCATTCATTTCATACAAAGACTGGATTACTCTACTAGCGGCGTTCTATGTATAGGTAAGATGTCACGTCACAAATTAAATTAGATTTATTTCAATTTGCACAGTAAAGAATCCAAGTTTGAGTTCCCAAAAAGACGCAACATTTCGATAGTCAAAACAATCCCCAAAAAAGTTAATAAAGAGCGATAAGGAAAGGGTATGCTAAGCCAAACTAAAGCAGCATGCCCCTTTCTTCTAACCCTGTATTAATTAAATATATCCACCTAAACAATTAAGATATGCATTTTTTAAATTGTTTTATTAAAATCGCGCTAAGTGTTCAAATCAAAGCTTGTTTTATTATCCGTTACAGCAAAGAACAAAAACGCAGCAGGCCAAGCAGGGAAGCTGTTTGAGAAGCGAAAGACTTGCAAATATTACTTAGCGATTGTGAGGGGTCACGTCGATTTTGAGCTCGCTGATATAGAGTATGACGTTGGTGAGTTAAAGAATTAACACACAGCAGACACACATAGACACTGTTACTCAAAAGTACTATTACTCTGTTCGTATTGATAATAGTGTGATTTTATTGAACTGAGAGCCAGTTCTCAGTCCAAGCTAAGTATGTTATCGTCTTCACTACATCATCACATAATATCAGGTGCGCTGTGCTTAAATGCACAGCCCATCAATCATTAAAAACCCCTTAAGATGTGAAATGGAAATGAACATACACAAACACAAACCCCCGGACCATCACACGCACACAAACAAAACAACAGAGCTCTAAACCAAGCACTACAGAACGCCGTTCAAGAAACGTGAGAGATGTCTAAGTTCTTGTACAAAATATCCTAAAGCTAGCCTATTTCTATCTCCTTCCCAGGCGTAGATCCCCTAACAGCGCTGTCTAGCCACCGCATGTCAGCGCTGGTCAGCAGTCAGAGCAGTGCGTCCTGCGTCCAGTCGCGGAGCGCTCACACTCGTATGCTAGTGTTAGAGACGGGTCGCTATGGCGATGAGAAAGTGACTGTTTTATTGCTCAAACCTATCACTGGTAAGCGTGCTTACTTTTTGTTTATTTAAACTAGCAGTGCCCTGCTATTTAACAGTTTGACAATCGCTAATAATCACATGCGTTGTTTTTTACGCGCCTGGCGTGTGTAGCCGCATTCGCGTTGAACAAAGGAAAATACAAAGTACGTGTTTTCAGCAGTTAAAGTGTTAACTCTGTATCACAAAGGAACTGTAGAATACATTTTTGTTTGTTTTTCTAAAAATTATTGTATCTGCAAGTCCAGACCAATAGTCTGTTGTCTAGTGGTGGTAGGTTGATGTACCACCTTGCTGACATCCAAACCCAGCTACGCGTTTTTGTGTGATGGTTTGGCACCCGATGTCCCTGTATCGCAGACAAAGCTTCGATATCGAATACTAATTATTTTCAGAAAACACATGAATAAAATTCAAGTTTTTTTGTTGGTAAAATTAATTTGGTATCTGCACGAATTTATCGACAGATTTCCCATTCACAGTTCAGTGTTTCACATCCTTATTACAATCAACAAACTAGCGCCATCTGTGTTGAGTACCTCAAACTAATTATAAAATTAGTTCAAGTCGGAGTATTCAATTTTGAATAGGTGTCGCTTTTGATTTACCTAAAACATTAAAATTATTCAAAAGTGTGATATAATATAACACTACCAGGGTTCCGTAGAAATAAACATGATAATTATTTAAAATGTCCATAGCAGGTTAATGATAAATTATCCACCATATGCTTTATTTTTAATCGAATTAATCTAGATAACGCTCTACAAAATGCTCTTTATTTTTACAAGCTTTTATTTAACTTGCAATGTTTGTATGTTCGGGTGGAATCTTGCAACCAACTTAAACCAAATGAACCACTTCCCGATGTCCGATTGAGCTGTTGGTATACCTGTGTAACTCCGATGACAATGCAATAAAAGCTTGTTAACCGACTTCAAAAAAGGAGGAGGTTATCAATTCGCAGTCGTTTTTTCTTTTTTTGTTTTTTTTTTTTTTTAATTTATTTTTTTAATGTTTGTTACCTCATAACTTTTGACTGGGTGAATCGATTTTGATGATTCTTTTTATTAGAAAGCTGACGCTTCCCATTTGGTCCCATTTCAATTTAGTCCAGTTCTGATAATGGTATCCATGAGAAAACCATATAAGTCTTAAATATGCATTAAGTACGTGCGCGACAAATAGATGAATAACTCAATAGTCGGTCTTTTGAAGTCGGTTTTTGTTTTTTGTTTTGTAAAAATAATGTTCTTGTTAATTAACTTGTTTCCGTAGGTCGACGTCACCAACTCCGCGTACACTGTCAAGCATTGGGGCACATTATACTCGGAGATTATACATACAGCAATGCTACTGATATAACGCCTCATCGAATGTTTTTACATGCAACCAGGTGAGTGTGTATCAAAGTCATTGTGTATTAGATAACAGTGTGTAGTCATGGTCATTGTGTATATAGTCATTGTTTTACATAGTAATTGTGTATCATAGTCACTGTGTAATATAGTAATTGTGTATCATGGTCATTGTGTATCATAGTCATTGTTTAACATAGTAATTGTGTATCATGGCCATTGTGTATAATAGTCACTGTGTAATATAGTAATTGTGTATCATGGTCATTGTGTATCATAGTCACTATGTAATATAGTAATTGTGTATCATGGTCATTGTGTATCATAGTCATTGTGTATCATGGCCATTGTGTATAATAGTCATTGTGTATCATAGACGTCGCGTAACATAGTCATTAGTCATGGTGTCATCGTGTGACATTGGCATTACGTACATAGTCATTCTCATTATATATCACAAACACCGCATAACACAGTCATAGTCATCATGAAACATAGTTATTGTGTGACACAGTCATCGGAATCATACTCATCTTCTAACATAGTCATGAAGCCATAATAATAATATATTCTTCTCTTCTTCACTCACAGGCTAGTAATACCACTTTCCCGCGACCCGATAGACATTCAAACGTCTGAACCGTTCTTCTCAGATCCACAGTTCACTTCAAAATGGCGGCCGGAAAAGTGCTTCTATAAGTATAAAAGTAAAGAAGATTTCAAGATGATTTGCGGAATTATTGATAAGCCATATGTTATTGGGATTAATTATAAATTGTATAAATATAATTCTTCATAATTCATGTAAATTAATTAATTAATTAATAGATAAAAGGGGTGTGCCAATTTTTTATATTCTTTAGTTTAAAAAAAAAACGATTTTTTAAATAAAATATGGAACAAAACAATAATATTATTGATGAACTAGATACTAGAGTCGGTAAAGGGCTTAAATTGTTTGTTAAGTTAATCAATAGAAGAATTATAACGGTTTTTGAGATTATTCACACATTGATTCAAAAAATTACCAATGATTTGTTTTCTGATCTTGTAACAGCCCGTTCAGTTAAAGAAACAAATCTAGTGGAGTGGCGGTAATAATGACGTCTCACTCGCGCAAACGCACAATATTGGTAAGTAGAGTGAGAGAGATGATATGATTAGCGCTGCTTCGCTTAGATTTGTTTCATTTCCGAAATTATAAATCGTCCATCTTAATAGTTAGTAGGTACATTTAATAATAACAGTTTGTAACAAAGTTTTAATGTTATCGAAAATAAATGATGGCCAACAAACTAAAGAATTTGTTGTTTTTATTCTATTTGATCCTTCACACTAGAACATAGAATTTTAGTATTTAAAATACAGTCAAGACTCATTTTTTGACCGCGTTTCGCAGTTTCACTCGCGCTTTGATGAAAAACTGTGTTAATGAAAAGTAGCATATGTGTTAATCCAGGACATAAGCTGTCTCTATTCCAAATTTTATCAAACTTTGTTTTTAATCACACTAGAAATGACTAACTTAACGATAATAGCACTTAAAATTAGTGCAGTAATGTAAGAACTGGCAGCCTTATTACGGCAAAAAAAACTTCTGTTGTATGGGAGCCTCCTTAAATATTTATTATATTTTTTAGTATTTATTGTTATAGCGGCAACATAAATAATCCATCATCTGTAACAATTTCAACTGTCTAACTATCACGGTTCATGAGATACAGCCTGGTGACATACGGACGGACAGCGGAGTCTTAGTAATAGGGTCCTGTTTTACCCTTTGGGTACGGAACTCTAAAAAACCGTCTCACTTACATTTAAGGTTAAGTTTAGGGAAAATGGACCCAAGTTTGAAGGCTTTAGTTGACAGATCTAATTCTTCTAAAAGTATTAATATCCTTGTCTAATAGATTGCAATGACAAAGACAGATATATTTTCAGTTAGATTTGTAAAATAAAGCCGTCAAACTGACCCAATGTGAGGACCAAAAATAAAACACCCAATTTATTTCATATTTTTTATTTCGCATCATATAATTCTTACTTAACTATATGTCATATGTATGGTATTAGCTATGTTTAAACTATAGATGGGCACAGAGTACGCCATTATGCTTAATTGCATGTTAACGGAGAAACAGTAAAAAAAATTTTAACAGATGTCGGAGGGTAGTGGAGAAATATTTATGATTTTTTTTGTGAGAAAAGTTGAAAAAAAAAATTAAATCACAATACATGTTGTGTTGTTTTGTTAAAATCGCACATAACATAGTGTATGTTTTTAGGTGCTTAGAATTTTGGACTCACCCACATGCTTAGATATATCATAAGTTTAGATTACAAGATGTTAATATCTATATAAAAGCTTAGAGTCACCGATAGAGTTAGATTCACCTGAAGGCTTAGATTCACCCACACGCTTAGTTTCTCTTAGATAAGCTAAGATAAATCGTAAGCTTAGATTACAAGGTCACCTAGACGCTTAAATTCTCATAGATATTTGAATATACCTAGACGCTTAGATACGCCTAAATTTTTCGAAATACCTCGATGCTTAGATTTGATAGATATCTCACCTAATTTTTTCGATATAGGTACCTAGATGTTAAAGTAATCTATATAATATCTAGAGGCTTAGATATATCCAGATGCTTAAAGGTATCTTTCTGTGCTTTGTTTGAACATCCATGTTTGTAGCGATTGATTATTTATAATTAAATCACTAAATATTCGTCCATTAACTAAATTTTAGTACTTTTTGTTGTTGACTTAAATTCACAATATGAGACAGATATTCCTATGACTTTTAAGTGTTATTGGTGTTCCATTGTTAATAGTCTCTCTGTTATTGTTGTTTAAAAAGACAAAAATATTTCTCCAAAACCTCCGATGTACATAACTCCTAATCGACAACACAACTTTTCATCGAAACAATAAAATCATAGCATAGTCTTAACACAACAGACGAGCGATAGACTTATTCGTTACATTCTTAGCATTCTAATTCCATTTTACATCTAACTTTTACATATGCAAGTCAAACAAAAAGGGGTAGGTATAAAGAACAAACTGGCTTGCTCGCCGAAAAACGCGCCCTCAAAAACCTTGATACGTATGACTCAGCGAGTTCGCCCAATCATGGTAGGTGTATAGCATTATATACCTTAAATACATCACAATACGTTAAATATATAGTCGCATAGGGTAGATTTAAAATACAAAACTTGGGGAAGTTAAAAATCACTAACACTTTCTGGTCATTAAGTTCGATCATCACATACGATTGTGTTCGAAATAAAAGCTCAAATTTTCATCCTACTGAAGATATTTTAGTGTGCGTTCAGAAATAGAAGTTTGAGCAAATAAATGAAAGTAAACATGATCTTATCTATATCTAAGACAACACCCATGGACGGTCAAAAGACAAAAAAAAAGTGCATTCTGTTTCTGATTTACGACACGACATTGTACACGTTTCACGAAAACTCAAGACTTGATAAAAGCTTTAATTTTTGAGATTTAACCTTGTTAAGACGTGACTTTATTGGAATTTAACATTTTTAATGATTTTATTGGAACTTAATGTTGTTTTATCGATTTTATTGGAATATAACATTGAAAAGACAGCTTTATTGGAATTTAACATTCAATGAGCTGACGTTTACTAAGTTCTAACATTTATTGACCGTCACACTTTCCAAAGAACATTCAAGGTGTAACATTTGCATCTAAAATCCAAATAGTTTTCGTCTACATCTTAACTTTACTTTATTGCATTATTCATTTCTTTCTCTACTTAAAAGTTAAAACTTTTATCAATATAAAATGTCCTAGCGGTACACAAAACGAAAGAATCTACAAACACCTATTGCGTCATTATTGCTGTATTTTTTTATGTTTGAAATAAAAGTCGACATTCCCTTTAGCCTATAATAATGCATGGTAAAATTTGTATGGCAAATGGCAATACATGTCCCAACATTGATGCTTTCGTTGGGTATAAAGGTGTAAAAATAGATCGATCTTTTCTTCGTGAGTATGTAATTTGTCTGTACCTACATTACAAATATTCAGTGACGTCAATAGTTTATTTCCAAGCAATGAATTCTGTACCTGTGTATTAAATTCTGTATCTGTATATATTTGTATTCGTCTGCAACTTTTTTATCCGACTGCCAAGGTTTTTGTTTAATCAAGTGACTCATATTTGAGATCTTGTCCTTTTTTGGTTTTCAACATTTCAAAAACACACGTGACATATTTAATACACAATTATACATTGCAAATTAAATGCCATGTATGTTTCTCGCTGCAATTAGGTATACTGAAAAGCAGTCAATTGGTATTGTTTGTAGCCAGCCAGGGATTAATCGATATTTATTTCAAACATGATACATAAATATACAAGATATTGCTAATTAAAAAGTCAACATATCTAGATACACACGTTATTATAGATCAACACCGAAAATCTACCATCTCTCACGAGTCAGCTATTGCTACGACTTGACTTTAAATTTTGATTTTGATTCAAAATTTGAGTCAAAATCTAAAAGTTATTAGTTTTATCTTGCTATTTATTAAAAGGAACAAAAAAACAGTTTAACTATAAAAGAGTATTATATAGTCTGTCATATTGCAAATATAAAACAATATACCATAAAGAAATTCCCTGTGACGTTGGCGTCGCTGTGCGGGGTATAAGTTTAGTTATATATTGTTATAGAAAAATATTTATAAAAAATAATAGATGTATATATGTTTTTTGAAAACATAGGGCTGTATGAATGCTGACTCGATCAAGAAAACGCAAAGAACAGAAGAATTTTCACAGAGAAGTCATGGATAGATAACATCCATTTTACACGTTTCAAAAAATATTTCGTCATACCTATATTTGAAGAGATCTTTGAGTACTAAACAATATTTCTCAAGCATGCGATAGTTCTTTACGGGTTACACTACGAAACATCGAATCTAGCTCATTCTAGTAATAAATTAAAATTCTACTGAACTGGTCGCAATTTGCAGATTTACAATTTCGTATCATTCATTCCACGTATTCATTGTTGTTTGCGTTTTGTTTTTTGTTTTATTTTAAAAGTAACGATCAGATATTAATGTACATTGTATAATATATATGTATGTAATATAGTTATACATTAAATTATGCCAATAGCTAGTTTGAGAGAAATTACCAACCAGTTCTTATTTGATGTTTGAGTTTGAAGCAAATAGATTGCTCGTTTCTGATCGCTCTTTCAACTTTTTTAATATTCTTTTCTGAACCTTTTCAATACAATTCCAAATAATGGACAAGACTACTATAAAAGTGTCCCCACGCTAAACATTTATCATCATTATCCACCAATACCGAAATTACCTGTCTCTTCTATTTTATGAATTTGTATGTTCATTTCTTCGAACCCTTCATTTATTAATATCATTTAATTTTCATTTCATGAAAGCTCATTTAATTATTAATGTCATTACATCCTAACTGTCAATAGGAAATGTCATTTATTATCATGAAAGTCCACGTCGGTTTGGTTTTAAACATATTTACTCACTTTAAATGCTATACAAAATTGTAAATGTGCAAATCCAGTTCGAATTAGAGAAATGAAGAACACCAAAAAACGTCTACTCACGACTAATCTATGTCTATTTATGACTTTTAATGTATTTTCGCTAATATAAAACTCAAGTTTTATTTCTTGAATACGATCTATACGTTTTATTTCTCGAATCATTACGATTTTATTACTAATCATATCTCCATAATTACTTTAATAATAGTAATTACTTAAATAATAGTTTATAGATAAATGTCAAGTAGAATGACATGTGGGTGTTGTTTATAGTTTTTTGTAGGAAAATACATTAAAAACCACCTATATAAGAATGCCCTCATAGGTATATTCACATAGTTTACAATTTGGTGTCATTATTTAAATGTCAGAGACTAGGTATATTGTTTCCTATAGAAAAGTATGGACACAAATGAAATTAAATGGAAAATAGTTTTTGGCACTTGGCGCGTTGAAAGTGGCATATTTTTGTATTGCTTGTAATGTTTCATACTTTGTGTTACTCTCTGATTTATAAGCGTAGCTTACGAGAAACGGTTATTTATCTAGTTTATAAATAACCGATTAAATATTCTTGGTTGTTTGAATATATTACACCGATACTTCTGATATTGTACATATACCATTATTAAATGGCATAATATATATAATACATCATATTATATATATGCAAAGTTATACCACTTTCGAGGCTGTGTGACATTTTGAAAGAAACCAAACGTTTTAGAATTTTTTAAAGTTTTCAAGAAGTGTTATGATCACGTTTTATATATAGCCAATTCTAATCAATATGTCGAGGACTTTATAAAATATTGGTGTTATATTTGGGACTTAACAATATTAATACATACCACTAAGTATACATGGAAAAAATAAATACAACTTAAAAACAAGACACACATAAATTTAATAGCCTATCTAAACGATGTCGCTCAATATTTGTATATAATATAGTTATATATCTTGGAATTTCCTAGCTAAGAGTACGCCCCATTTTATAATGGTAGCTTATATGCTTAATTGCTTATATGCTAGTTTATTCTATGGAAACAACGAAGCTTACATGGGTACTTATAAGTAGCATATACAATATGTATATGAAGGAAGTTATAGCAACGAGAAAAAGGCAACGACCATCCTAAATAGATTGCAGCCACAATCGTACTTATATATCAGACGGTCGGCGAATATATCCTAGTAGATATATATTCTTAATCTATTCGGATATTATGTATGCTTTATCCACTACAACAAGCGATTATAGGCGTAAATTATGTTTTTTTTTTCACTAAATCTAGCATTTATGTCCTAAATTTTCTAGCTAATCGTCTGTCCTCCACATTTTTGTGATATACAATTTGAGGTCGCACCTCCTGTTTGGAGTGATAGCAAAACATTGGAAAGTCCAAAATAAAAATTTACTAATTAGTCTTATAGAAGTTTTAACTTTTAACATATCAATAGAGAATTTGTAAGTTCTGCTATCACTTTAAACGTTTTCTCATAATTTTGAATTTGACAGAATGACCAAATTGACACAACGATTCGTTCCTAACCGGATGAACTAATAGTAGTTTTTTATTATATAATATATTATATAATATCTTATTATAACACCTAACGATATGTCTCTCAAGTTTCACTACATGCCTCAAATTAAAAATGCTAAATAGAAATGATCAAATCAACTACGACAGATAAACTATAAGTCTGTACATGTTGAATCTTTTTTGTTTTATTTTAAACGCCTTCGTTTTAATTTAAACGCTTTTGTTTTACTTTAAAAGCCTTGTTTGAATTCAAACGCCTTTGTTTTAATCATCATGATGTGAAATGTGAATTAACAACAAAATTGAATTAATAGGCAGATCAAACACCTGGCCTGTTAACCATTGACGACCCATACCATTTTCCCAATGTTCACAATTGGAAAAACAGTAAAAATTGAGTTACGACATAATCGCAAGGCAGTGTAAACCTATCGAAAGGTTTTGAAAATCTTTCCTGAATCGTCAATAAGAGTTATTTCACAATCAACGATAAAATAAAACAAACCAGACTCAAAATGTAATTATACATTAAATATAATGTATAAAATACATGATTTACAAAATATTACATCGAATAACAGCGTCGTGGACAGACACGAGCGCTTTTTAAAAAGTTTTCAAAAAAGATGGCTTCATAGTGCTAGAATTTCTTCATCATACGATTTAGTTTACTAACTTACTTCTCCCAGAGAACCTCACCGAGAAAACATGAATAAACAAAATATAACAGCCGAAATATAAAAAAAAACACGCACATTTTCTGTTGAGAGAAAATAAAACTAACTCACTCACTCAGTTTTCATTTGACTACAGTAAATGGTTAAATATTACTTATTCTAATGCAATAAATATTTTTTCTTTCCACTTAATCACCTAATTAATAAATAAATCTAACTTTTTTACTACGTTCGGTATTTTTTTTCTCAAAGTTCTTTAGTGTATCCTTTAAACATTTAGACACAACCTTCTTTTATAACAGTAGTTATTTTTTATTTATGATTTTCGTTTATTTATGACTTTTGGCATTGTATCTCACGGGGAAATGAAGAGAACTCACGAAAAAGTGACTAGAAACTCTTTGTATAGATTTTCGTCTATTCGTATTATTTTTTCTATTTTTTTTCGTCGCCTTACTTTCCTAGCATCCTCAGCAGATATATAAAATTGTTTTATAAAACTTCTCACTCTGTGATGTGACTTGCCTATGCTACATCCCTACTAAACATGTTTCCAAAAATCTACTTTTTTCCACTAAATCTTATCCTATGCTTGTGCTATCAGATGTTTGGTACCATTTGACGTTTCCACAACATTTTTTCAAAAAATGTCTTTATTTCCGAAAAAAGGTTTCGTCGCAACCATGTTTTGGCCCGCGTGTAAAATGATATCATCTTAGAACTAAACCTTAACCTAATCTAATGTCATATAACTAATATAATTTCTAAAATTATTATTTTTTAATAATAATTAAATCGCATCCAAATGCGGGTCATAAGCAGCAATAGAAACTAAATATTTCGTTATGACTCACATTTTTTTTTTGCGTCAGAGTAAATATTCGGCCCTAGTTTTAGGGTTTATTAATATAATTTATTATATTTGAGGCTTTTAGCCTTATTAATGTACTTTACGCACACGACCCCCTCTCCTGCTGCTAAATGAAAATAATCATGATGTTTTTATCCCTGAAGAGAAACAAACGAAAAACTCCACATCTAAACAAAATATCACATTTTATATCTTTGGCTTGTGTCACCATAAAATTATTATCCTGAATTTTAATTTTAAAAAATTACATAAAAACGCTGCGTGTTAGACTAACGTGACAGTTCATTAAGTGAAACTTAAATACATGACAGATAGGAATAAGTAATTTAATTTATCGTGGCCAGCGTTTTTATGTAATAACACAAGATAAAAACGTATAATTTTATGAGCTTGATCTTCGATCCATAACAAAAACAATTTAAGATCAAAATTCAAAAATAAACTTAAATAACAACAAGCAAATAAAAATAATATCATAATCAACTTTCTTAAAACAAATCTCGAAACAAATGATCACACTGTTGACTAGAAAATGTACTTAGAAAAACAAAAAGTAACCTTAAATTGACAAATAATCATAAAAACTATTTCATAATATCCGACTAACATTTTAAATCAAAAATTTAAAAATCATTCGCGAAACTTTTATTTAAAAAAAAAAATTCTATCTAAAGGTTAAATTAAATTAAACCCCATTTAAGTCGCAAAGTTAAATTCAAAATGTAAAACTATAAGTCGTATACAAAATTACAATGCAAAATGTAAATGTATGTGACTTATGTACCCAAAATGTAAATCTGAGTTTTTTGGTTGACTTAAAAACCAGAATTGTAAAACTAACACAATATTAAAAATAAAAACTAAATTTATGTGAAATTAAAATTTAGATCGTAAAAAATTAATCTCATGTCCAACAATAAAAAGCTAAATCTTGAAGTAAAACTCTAAACCAAAATTGTATAAGTCCAGTGTAAAACGAATATCCAGATTAATTCTAACTGAAAATCCTCGTAAAATTCAAAACCTAAAGGAAACCATTCCATCCATAATGTATAACTAAATTCGGTAATATTCAACAAATTTTCTCACAAAACAATATTCAAATCCAGAATTTAGATAAAAATAAAAACATAATGCAAACAAAACGAAATTTCGTGTAAAATTAAGTACCCGAATTAAAAAACTAAGTATAATATAAAATCTGTAAACCATAAAAGTAAAACCGAGTTCCATGAGAAAATGAACTCTATAGTAAAAGTAATAGCGGTGAAGGTCGCAGGTTACATCCAGTCCTTGTGGCAGCAGCACGAAGGTTGTGGCGGGGCAGTTCGGCCTCACACCAGCAAACTGGGCGCGAGCCACTCGTCCTCGCCAATCTGGGAACAGCACATTGTGGTGGTTATTATGGTGGTCTTTATTTCCAACTTTCCAAAGCAATGGGTTTTAGTACAAATATTTTTTCCCATTTTTACCCTTTTATTACCCTTGTAGGGGTCGAATTTCCAAAAAATGCTTTCTTGGTAGGTACAACTCTGCGCCGTAAGACTAATATACCTACTCGTACCTACTTTTCAAATATCTTCAAGTCGCGAGTGAATCTGTTATTTCTAGGCGCGCGTGCTCCATCGTATAGACCGCGTCCTTGCTCACCATCAGGCAAGATGGCGGTCAAACGCAAGCGTATTATCTTAATATATATAAATCTCGTGTCACAATGTTTGTCCTCAATGGACTCCTAAACCACTTAACCGATTATAATAAAATTCGCACACCATGTGCAGTTCGATCCAACTTGAGAGATAGGATAGTTTAAATCTCAAATTATAGTCGCAATTTTAATTTATTGCAAATTATATATATACTGATTATTTTTATAAATTGACAAGTTAGCATCAACATACTACGGTTGCTATAGTTACGCAATATTTGACATAGAATTGACGCAATGGCTTTTGACAGGACAACGTCTGTCGAGTCAGCTAGTTGAATAAAAGAAATCTAAATCGGTTCATCTGTTTGGGAGCTGCGATACCACAGACAGGCAGACTTAGGTACACACATACAACAGACACGTCAAATTTATAAGGGGCGTCCATAAAATACGTGAGATGTTTAAGGGGGGAGGGGGTCGAAACAAATCTCATCTAATCTTACGTTGGAGAGAGGGGGGGTCTCGGCAAATATCACGCAATTTTTTTTCTGATTGAAACAAAAAAAAGTTACTTATACTATTTTTGCATTTTTTTTACAATAACAATCCGACGCGTTTACGTAAGAAACCCACATTTTGAAAAAACTCACGTGAGATTGGGGGATGGGGGAGGGGGTTGAATAAAATCTCACGACGTCTCACCAGGGGGGAGGGAGGGACAGAAAATTAAAACAAGAACATTATTTTTACAAAACAAAAAAGAAAACCGACTTCAAAAGACCGACTATTGAGTTATTCATCTATTTGTCGCGCACGTACTTAATGCAAATTTAAGACTTATATGGTTTTCTCATGGATACCATTATCAGAACTGGACTAAATTGAAATGGGACCAAATGGGAAGCGTCAGCTTTCTAATAAAAAAAGAATTATCAAAATCGATTCACCCAGTCAAAAGTTATGAGGTAACAAACATAAAAAAAAAAATAAAAAAAAAAACATACAGACGAATTGATAACCTCCTCCTTTTTTGAAGTCGGTTAAAAAACACCTCACGTAATTTATGGACGCCCCCTAACACCTCATCGTTTTTGCGTTGAGGCATAAAAACTAACAACTACAGTACTTACTGGCTGCACTTGAAAGTGCTGCACAGGGTAGTGAAGCACTTGCGGCGGCTGCGACATGGCCGCCACGCCGCCCACCGAGCCCACGCCGCCCACGCCGCCGCCCAGCGCCCACGGCAGCTGCGCCAGCTGGGCGCCACCCATGCTGGAAGTGAACGAGAGGAAATGTGTTATAGAAGTAATTCAAAAACTGTTGCAAAAAAATTTGATCAAGTTAGGTTTTCAAAAATCCGGTGCTCTGTAACAATCTCCATGTTTTGGTGACAGTAATAAAACTCACCCCTGCACTAAGTTTAGTAATACAACCCACCCCATATACTCTAATAATACAGTTAACCTTACATACTGCTCAATAGTAATACTTAGAATTCATCCCATATATAGTATAACCCGGTCACATTATCTCGAGACCTGGTCGATGACGTCACGTCGCGTCGGCGCTCTGATATGGTGCGCAAAACAAGCATCCTCTAGTAGGATATTATTATAAACAATAAGATTTCCAACAAAACAAATATTGTGTCAATTAATTTAATGTAGGTAAATATTATTATAATGATAAGGTTAAAATTATGAAAAATAAATGAAACAATCTTGGTTAAATGGGTACAAGAAGTGTTTATTACACAAAACTACATATAAGATAGGTACTACGTTGCAACAAAAACAATATTTTAACGTAACAGCAAAAACAAAATAACAATAAAAGTCCAAACGTAACAATGAAATGTTTAAAAATATACCACGAAAACAAGTCGACGCGTATCGGCAACGAAAGTGCTAACCGTACTGACGCGCCGTGGCGAGCGCGGGGAGGTGAAAGAAGAACGGGGCGGGAGGTTCGCATTCCAGTGAGGTCTCGAGTTAATGTGACCGGGTTGTACTGATGAAATTAATACAACTCACCCCATGTACTGGTGATGGTAGTGCGCAAACTGTCCAGCGTATGAGTAGCCCTGCACAGCCTGCAGGCCGGCCGCGCCGAGCTGCTGCGGGTAGGCCCCGTACCAGTACGAGCTGCCGGGGACGCCGCTCGCCGTGTAAGCAGCACCGAAGGGGCTGTATGCTGCACCGCCCAGCTGCGGGGAAATGGACTTGGTTGGTTGGTGACTGGTTGACTTGGCAGTGATTTCGGATGATGGAAGTAAATTTTATTATGCTTTAGATTTTTTTCCAGATGAATCTATGCAGGGTCTACCGCCAGATTGTGAAAAAAAAAAATCCTATTATTGATATTAAACGTCACGTTTGCCCATGACAGGCCTGCGCCACCCAGAATATTGAATTCTTAGAATTCAAGAACCTGCGTGGCACAGCACTGCCGTCACCTTGAGATATAAAATGTTTAATCTCTTATTTGCCCTGAAATTTCACTGGAAACAATGCCCAATTTTAATATTTCTCGAATAGATATCGATTTCTCAGCTTCTCGGTCGTGCCTATACAAAATTATGCTCGTAGCTGATGTGTGATTCAATTACCTATTCCCTTTAATTTAGAGGCGTCCGTCCCCGATTAGCATCACAGACAGACTGACGGACGCCATTTGCATAGAATTAGTTAACTATTGACGACACTAGTGGCTCCCTAATGGACTTTCTAATTGGAGCACTTTTTGATCTTAATATTTGTAGAAAAATATGATGTTGATGAAAACACTTTTAATTTATATTAATTTTATTTTATTCATTTCGGTAATGGACGGATGTGTTTGATGAATTAATGATATTTTTTATTTGGTTTATTCATAAAGAAAAATAAAATAAGGCATAAATGATTTTTTCTTAGGTGTTTTTGTTTATGTCTTGTCTTCAATAACGGTGAATTTTAGATGTATGTAGATGGTAACTAAGTAGCTACACCAAACTTTACCCGATTTTGTTACAATCATTTGAAATATGGCTTGACGCTAGATAATGTTAACCGCTACAAGTTTTAAAAAAACATGCTGAGAAAAAGGTCTTTACCTGAAAATTGGGTCCTAAAATCGAGACCAAAAATGGTAAGGCCAAGCTGTGGTCATAGGGGATATCAAATAAAGGGTATTTATTAATTTTGGCCATTTCAAAACATTTTTTTATTTAGTTAGTGGTCCAAGTTTGAAGGCAGATCTAAATTTTCTAAAACTATTGACGTCCTTGTCTAATAGCTTGCAATGATAAAGACAGATACATTTTTGGTTAGTTTGGATCTGTCAAATAATGCCTTCAAACTTGGGCCCAGTGGCCCAGTCTGATCATATAGGATTTAAAGACGTATAAACTTCAAAATAAAGAGTAGTACCTGGCCCTGTGCCTGCGCGTTGTTCGGGTCGCCAGACTCCTTGCCCCAGGAGCACTTGACGGGCTGCCCGTTCACGTCAGTGTTGTGCACCGCCACGATGGCGTGGGTAGCGCTCTCTTTTGTAGAGAATCTGAAATAGAGTTGTTGGTGAAGAACCCTATCATGGAGAGTCCGCTTTAGCTTGAAGAGTAACAGATGCGAGGACAGGTGTGAACCCGCCACAACAAGAACTGTCAGCGCCGCTCAGAATTCCGAAGTCTTAAAATTAAAGACTGCGCGCCACAGCACTACGCTCGTCACCCTGAGATATAAAATGTTTAATCTCTTAGTTGCACTGAAATTTTACTGAATACATTGCCCTTCCAACCGGAACATAGTAGTGTTTGCACATTACTGCTTGGCGGTAGAATAACTGGCAATACTAGTATAATATGGGAGTCTTCTTAAGTCACGAGTGAATCGGTTCCTTCTAGGCGCGCGTGCTCTATAGTAGACCGCTGCATCGCTTACCATCAGGCGAGATGGCGGTCAAACGCATGCCTACAGTTAGTTGATTAACAAGAACATTATTTTTACAAAACAAAAAACAAAACCCGACTTCAAAAGACCGACTATTGAGTTATTCATCTATTTGTCGCGCACGTACTTAATGCTTTAAGACTTTTATGGTTTTCTCATGGATACCATTATCAGAACTGGACTAAATTGAAATGGGACCAAATGGGAAGCGTCAGCTTTCTAATAAAAAAAGAATCATCAAAATCGATTCACCCAGTCAAAAGTTATGAGGTAACAAACATAAAGAAAAAAAAAATACAGTCGAATTGATAACCTCCTCCTTTTTTGAAGTCGGTTACAAACAAAGACATGTGTGTCCTGCTCTGCTCCTCGTTGCAGTAGTTAGTTATACTGACCTGACAAAAGCATATCCCTTGTCCTTGAAGACGCGTATCTCCTGGATGGTCCCGAAGGGCTGGAAAGTCTTCTGCATCAGCTCCTCGGTGAGCCCGGTGGTGAGACCGCCGCAGTAGACCGTGCAGTTCGTGCACGAGCTCTGGTTGTAAACCTCGTCGAAGGTCAGCGGCTTGGAGTTTACTGGAAGAAAGAAATATCATTTTTTATCATTGTAAAAAAACATCTAAAACATTTTATTCAGAGAAAATTGTACGTTATTTTTATAATCACAGCCTTCTAAAGTGAGTGTGGAATACCCGTGTCTTGGAAGTCAGTGTCTTCCTTTTGATCATTCAATTAAGTACACTGTTAATTACGGAATTAGAATAGAATTAATAGAAAATTATTTATATATACAAAATGCCAGTTTCACACACATTTTCAAGATTAAAATTGTTACTGTTCCTAATTGGACTTGTCAAAAACTTGGAAATAGTGGATATTATATGTAATTGGCCTCATTCAGATATCCATCAATATCAATGAAAACTAACATGGTTTTGAAACATTTTAACGTAAGTATAAATAGGCGAGTGAAAGAGTGTCCCCGTTTTAATTATAAAAAGAAATATCACCCTGTTTGTAGGTTGCTGTTACTTAGGCAACAGCAACCCTGAAATCGCAAAAAAAATATCAGCTGTTCCATATGTCCGAGAAATTCATGAGACAAAATGTATGGGACTGTAGAGTTCACTTTCGCCAGTAGGCCCAAAATAAGGTTTTTGACAATGAACCTTACAAAAAAGGTACAACCTTTTTTGTAACCTCTTTTTTAGTTGAAAAAACTGGTAATCAAATTTTATGTCACCTTTGACAATATTTAATTTTATTTGTTTGTCAGACGTGTCATTTTTCGATTCCGAATCAATCTTTAGAATATTTTCAACTTACAACATATTTTACATTAAAAAATGGCTTTACCATGGCATATACCTTTAGAAAAAGCGCCTAGCTTGAGAGCCCCGCCGGTTCCTATAGAGCCTACAATTCTCAAACATTATTGCAGCATGAAGGTCCACGAAAACCCTTGCGAAGAACTGCAGACAGGCCTCATGTGTGAGATAGGGATTAACAATCGAGAACCTTCTGTTATCCAAAGACTTATAGCTGCTGGGATGACGGTTGCTAGATTAAACATGAGAGACTTAGAACCAGAAGCCTGTGCCCAACTAATTCAAGCTATTCGTCAAGCTGTCTACAATTACAGCGCTGAATTAGAATACGTATATCCTCTTGCTTTACTTGTGGATGTTAGAGGACCTGATATAGTTACTGGAGATCTAAAAGCTGGACCTCAAGCTACTGTAGAACTCCTCAAGCATGAAAACATACGTTTGACGACGGATCCTAGCTGGAGAGAGTGTGGTACAGCTGAATGTTTGTACGTTGGGTATGATCATTTGACAGATTTAGTGCCGCAAGATTTGATTTATATAGACAGTTTGACTGAAGGGAAGATAAAACTCGTTGTTACTGGAGTTGGGGATGATACAGTCGAATGTACTATAGAAGACGGTGGCACGATTGCTCCGAAGATGACTGTTAGGATCTCTCATCAGCCTAAAGATGTTGATACGACCGCGATAGGTGATGGTACCGGTTCAATTTGCAGCAGCAGCACTGAAGAAGCGTTTGAGCATATGGAAGACCAAATAGCTTGGGCTATAGCGTCTGATGTCGACGGCGTTTTGCTACCGGAATGCCAAGGCGGGCATGATATACGCCACGTCAGAGATGTGTTAGCAGAAAAAGGAAAACATCTTCTCGTTTTTGCTTGCATTGATACTGTTTTAGGTCTTGATAATATAGACAACATTCTGGCCGAATGCGACGGCATTTATGTGGATAGAATGGTTTTAGTCACAGATCTGCCTGTTGAGAGGGTCTTCATAGCTCAGAAGCTGATTTTGGCGAAGTGCAACGAAGTGGGGAAGCCCTGTATTTTTAAAGCAGTCATCAATGAACAGGTTCCGACGTTGTGCGTCACTGATATTGCTAACCTTATTCTTGACGGAGCTGATGTGTTAGGGTTGGAGCTGCACTACGATTCGCCTTTAAAGAAAGTCGCTGCAGCATTAGACGGTGTCCGCATGGCTGAACATTGCCTAGCAGCAGCCGCTGTCATTTGCCGTCACGCAGAAAGAATACTCTGGCTTCCTCGAATATACGGTAACACCGAACTAATGGCAACTCCCATTGAAGAGCCAAGCAAAGCGCTCTGCATCAGCGCCGTTGAGCTGTCCAGCCGATCAAGGGCAGTCGTAATAATTTGCTTGACAAACTCTGGCAAAACAGCGAAGCTGCTATCGCATGCCAAGCCAACTTGCCCCATAGTGGCTGTAACCAGAGCATGCCATACGGCGAGACAATTGCGTTTCTGGAGAGGCGTCCGAGCTATGCACTATTTTGAAGTGTCAAAAGGGACGTGGCCAGCCGAAGTGGAGTCCAGAGTCCATGCAGCGTTGGACTATTGCAAAGCTAAGCGTATTATAAGAGCTGGTGATCCGTATGTCATCGTGACTGGGTCTAGAAGAGGTGTGGGCTACTGCGATGCTGTTAGGCTGTTGTATGCCAGTGCAAGAGATACTGTCACCGTTGAGTGATGACGATAGGCCCTGTTCAGGATCGAAAACAATTCACAATCGCTCGCATGTGTGACATAAGAACTTGTATGCAAAGAGATTTTGTCATTTTTAACTGTTATTTTTGCCACCGCTTCCAAAACACGCGAGGGTTGAAATGTTAAAAGTCTACAGCATCACAAACAGTATTTCCACATTCCACATTATACTCGTAGCTATGTCATATCTGTGCACGGGAACTGGCGAAAGACAACCCGTCTACGACCCATGCTAGGGGAGTTCTTAAACTTATTTCATCTACTACTAACTTTATTATAATACATTATTAATTTTTAGCGCTTCTAGACTATTTAACTTTTTCTGTTAATATTTATTTTTAACATTTTAATAAAGGTTTTATTTAACTTTTACAGTCTGTATTATCCAATTTGAAAGTTGTATTTTGAGTATATTTCAAATTGGATATTATTTCTTAGATACTTTTTATCTGGGAAAATATGGATAAGTGGGTAATTCATGTAAAATAGCTGGTTGCAGCTACTTTAATACCCTACTATGACAAACCATAAAGGACCATGTTTTTCGAAGTCTATGCATATTTGTATTTACATATTATGTTCTACCGTAGCGCCTAAACTTCGATTTTGCTGCATGAGTGCCTATTTTAGGTTTTTTACTTTAAATTCTTAGAGAAACAGGAGAGGCACGGGTTGGATTTGGAATTAACCATTTGGGTTATGTAAGGAACCATGTGTCAGGTCAGATTGGGAAGCGAGTTACGTTCGGAAGAATTATAACCATTTTTTTAAGTTCCTAACATAACCTGCGACAAGGTTAGGATTTACGTTTCACACTCATAGCTCCCCACTAGGATACCCTGTGTCGGGGATGCCATGGAACGCAGAGACAAGGACAACTAGCACCCAGACTCAGAACAGATATTATTGAGAATATAATATTTTGCGAATGTAATGTTTTGCGAATGTAATATTTTGAGAATATAATATTATGAGAACGAACCATTAAAACATCTGCCCGGCCGGGAATTGAACCTCTAGCTTATAAGGCGGATATACTACCGCTGAGCCAAACAGGTCGGTGTTTCGGGTTAGGTTCGGAATAAACCACACTTTATATGAACAAAATCAATTCGACAGATATTATTTCCAAAAAGTTTGTCTATGATTTATTTCCAGTCTTAAACTTTTTCCTTGAAAAACAACATGCAATTAATTTCGTATTAATTGGACGAGTCCACTTCGAGGCGCCGCAGTTAGGATCGATTACTAAAGTATGGTAATAGAGCTGTTACAACCGAGTCGGACAGGTTGTTTTAATGAGATAAGTTTATAGATTAATTTTAATGAGCTCAGAAGTCAAGGGACGTGCAACCTAACCTAACTGTCACGACACAAATTAAAACAAATAATCCCTGCGGTTTAACCCTTGTTTCCGTTTCCGGGATGAAAAGTAACCTGTATGCTGGTTCAGGATATAAGCTACTTTCGTACTTACCAAATTTTATCTGAATCCGTTCAGCCGTTTTAGCGTGAAGGAGTACAAACATACTGAAAAACTTTCACTTTTATAATATTAGTGAGATTATTAACCATTTTTTAAATACCCCACCTTTTGTAAAACTAATGTAGGGGGATAAAAAGTATCCTATATGTTAATGTATGGTCTATGCTACTTTCACACAAAATTTCATTCAAATCTGTTCAGCCGTTTTGTGCGATTGAGTAACAAACATGCACACTTTGACATGTATAAATTTAATAGGATAGGTTATGTAAAAAAAAAATGTGAGCCGTCACGGGACGCCTGGCAGATGTGAAACATCGACATTATTTTGAAAGTAATATGCAGAACACAAAACCGTTCGAAAATTGAAACTCAATTAGATACGCGCGTCGTCATTTATTTATTTGCTTGAATACTGCACGCCGTGGCGACGCGTCGCCACGGCATGCGTCGCCACGCCAGAAATCGGTTTTACGTGCGCCAATAGATGTTTCACATCAAAAATGTATAAAAAAAAATGATTTCAGTGCCACCTCCCAAGTTAGCACCACAACAAAAATCCCTGCCAAAATTGCCCTACCAAAAACTCAGAAAAACATATTCTACCCACAAAGGGTGGTGCAACGAGCTCTGTATGTCACCCTGAATAGTAATTTCCGATTTGGCCGCAAATTCCAACGTCACGCTATTTCGAGAACTTCCGCCGATTTGCCGACTATTACTTTCCAGTGTGAATATACCTTAGGGGGTGAAAAGGGAGTAAAAAGGGGAAAAGGTGCGAAAAAACTTGCAAAACACGTCGAAACAGTTACTAAATTTCGAATACTTTCCACTGTGTGAATATACCTTAGGGGTAGGAAAGGGGGTAAAAAGGGGCAAAGAGTGCAAAAACTACCAAATCGCGTCGAAACAGTGTCTACAAAATTTCGAAGACGATGTCCAAGATTATTTATTACTGTGTCTTTTTCTTGCTGTCTTTTTACGTTGGGGTTTGAAAATAAATATCATCTTTGGTATGCTGCCTTTGAAATAAAGACTCCACTTCCACTTTTATTGTACAAACCGCTAGAGTGTGGAACGCTCTGCCCGACTGGGTGTTTCCCGATAGATACAAGCTGGGTGTCTTCAAGTCGCGAGTGAATCGGTTCCTTCTAGGCGCGCGTGCTGCATCGTAGACCGCATCATTGCTTACCATCAGGCGAGATGGCGGCCAAACGCAAACCTATCTTCTTTTCTACTTCTGTTCTTCTCTTCTTCTTAAAAATGAATCGCTGTTCGTCTGGCTATAACTCGAGAATGGTTGGACCGATTTTATTAATTTTGATCTTGAAATATTTGTGGAAGTTCAGGGAAGGTTTAAAAGTAAAAACAGTGGGTTAAACCGCCGGCTGCAGCTAGTTATTGAATAACAAAAGACTTACGTTCATTTTTAGGCGCAGGCGGTTTCCTGGTGGCCCAGTTGGTGCGGATGGAGCGCGAGCCCAGCCACTGGCCGTTCATCGAGGTGATCGCTGACTCCGCCTCCTGCAACAGCAACCTACCCGTCACTCATTGAACACAGACCTCCATAGTTTATTTTGTAAATTAAGGTTCAAAACATGTTAATATCTTCATATTGAGTGAAATAGACAGGTGAGGGTGTTCTTCTACACGTCAAAGTGAACAACTTCTAGACTCGATCAAGTAGAAAGGCAGATAGAGCCCCTACTGCCCGTGTACGTATACTGCAAGCACACATTTTACGCATAAAAACTACCCGAATCAATCGTCAATTCGTACGTCACTTGCTCAGAGAACGTGGACAAGAAAACTAGTAGTAATAAGTAAGGGTAGTTTTTATGCGTCAATATGTTTTTTTTTTAATGTAATTGAGTGACGAGACGGAGCAAATCGCTCGCCTGATGTTAAACGTCACGTTTGCTCACAACAGGTCTGCGCTACCCAGAATTTCGAACTCGCAGAATTCAAAACCCTGCGTGGCACAGCACTGCGCTCGTCACCCTGAGATATAAGGTATGTGCTTGAGGTATACGTATATGAGAAGTAGGGTAGTTTATTTGGCTTCACCTGATCTAAGGCGGGACTCTATCTGCCTTTGTACTTGATCTGAGCTTCTAAAACAAAAGCTTGCTAAATTCGAGAAAGAAAATATTGAATCATGTGACTAAATATTTTGTATGGAGACTGAATATTTTTTCAAGACTGTAGAAGATCAAAGATAAACGTTTCACACTCACAGCTCCACTAGGATACCCTGTGTCGGGGATGCCATGCCAAAATGCCAAAATCCGCTGTTCCATAGAAAAATGTCAATGACACTCGACTCTAATGGAACAGGGGAGTAAAAACTCGCGATTTCCGGGTTGGTCTCACAGTAAAAGTTGTTCATAATGATGAGTACTACAATCCCTTTTTGCTTTAATCTTAATATATATAAATTACGTGTCACGTTGTTTGTCCGCTATAGATTCCTAAACTACTTAACCGATTTCAATCAAATTTGCACACCGGGTGCAGTTCGATCTAACTTAGGAGATAGGATAGCTCACATCTCAATTTATAGTAAAAAAACATGAAAAATTAGAAAATTTAAAAATACTTAAGCCATAATTTAACTTTAGCGCTTTGGACAATGTAAACTTTTTTAATGTAACTTTTGACATTTGACATAGAATTGACGCAATGGCTTTTGACAGGACAACGTCTGTCGAGTCAGCTAGTTTAATATATATTTGCCAGCAAAACTGTGTGAAACTACACACGGTAGCAAATCAATAACTTTTATTATTTATTATTTAATCAATAACCCTTGTCTACACCTGCTGGGTGCAGAATTTATTTTATTGCTACATGCGCTACCTTTAGTATGAGTTTTGATTATATTATATTTAGCCTAATCTGTCCCACAGCTGGGCAAAGGCCTCTCTACAGGGAATGCTAAGCCGAAAAGAGCTCATAGTACTCATCATTATGAACAACTTTTACAATGGGGCCAACCCAGAAATCGCGAAAAATTCAGCTGTTCCATAGAAAAATGTCAATGACACTACAAAATGTATGGAACAGCTGATTAATTTTGGCGAATGCCGAGTTGGTCCCGTAGTAAAAAATGTTCATAATGATGAGTACTATATGAGTCCTTTTCGGCTTACCTACTCTCTTTTTGTTTTTTTTTCTTTTCTTTTTTTTTGTCGGCCTGTTTGGCTCAGCGGTAGTGTATCCGCCTTATAAGCCAGAGGTCCCGGGTTCGATTCCCGGCCGGGCAGATGTTTGAATGATGAATTTAAATATCTGTTCTGGGTCTGGGTGTTAGTTGTCCTTGTCTTTGTGTGTGTTCCGTGGCATCCCCGACACAGGATTTATTCCTAGTGGGGAGCTATGAGTGTGAAACGTTTAAGTTACGTTACGTTACGTTACGTTACGTTTACGTTACGTTTACGTTTTCCTTATCACTCTATAGGTATCGCGAGGTACAGTTCGGCGCGAACTTCTAGTCTATATTTATTTAACTAAAAAAGCTTACCGATTTCTTGAGGAAAGACACGAATCCGTAGCCCTTAGATTTGAGGGTTTGTGGATCCCGGACGACTCGACAGTCCCTGTAAATTAACAAATAGTATTTTAAACTAAATAATTTCAACATACTAGATTTAAGTAATAAAAATATTTGTTCTTATTAAAATATTCCCACCAGAAATTACGAGCAAAACGATAACACTTAAAACTAGTGCAACAACTTATTGCTAAGAGCGATCTCTTCCAAATAAAATTATTAGATTGCAGCCACGCCATCTAGTACAAGGACCGAAACCAAGGACATAAGCTATCAAATAAGTTAATATAAACAAGGTTTTATTGCAACGTCATCAGAGTCCCACACATATACCAAATTTCAGCTCAATCGGACATCGGGAAGTGGTTCAAAATTGAGTTGCAAGATTCCACCCGGACAAACATGGTTACATAGGTACATTGCAAGTTAAATAAAAGCTTTTAAAAACGATGCTTGGCAGTTGCCAAGATTTACAAATCGATTGATTTGCAAACCTAATAACTCCACTTTTTCACGAAAATGTAATTTTGATACTACAGAAACTAGATTTTTTAGTTTCTGCCGGTATCAAAATTACATTTTCGTGAAAAAGTGGAGTTATTAGGTTTGCAAATTAAGGTATCGAAATGTCATTTAACTTGTGCGCAATACAGAAATGTAGTGCGCAGTACTAAGCATTTTCGCATATGGGCTGATTACACGTAACGAGCACACGATCACACTCGGCCGAGCAAACAAACCATGGTTCTAGTGACTGTCGCCTCGTCAAACTGTTTATACAAACCGAGTACTCGGCCGAGGGCACTGACTCGCCGCTGTACTCGTTACGTGTATTCAACCCAATAACTTTACGAAAACTTTAAAAGGAAGGCCCATTATCCCTACTATCCTATATTCTCTTCAAGCCCTATATTATACAGGGTTATTCATAAAGGGTATGCTAAGCCGAAAAGGGCTCATAGTACCCATCATTATGAACAACTTTTACTATGGGACCAACCCGAAATTCGCGAAAAAAAATATCAGCTGTTCCATAGAAAAATGTCAATGACACTCGACAAAATTTATGGAACTGCTGATTTTCTTCGCAAATTCTGGATGGGTCCCATTGTCTCATAGTAAAAGTTGCTCATAATGATGAGTACTATGAGTCCTTTTCGGCTTAGCATACCCTTTATGAATAACCCTGTATAAGAAACTGTTTAATACATTTTTAATGGAGAACGTAAAACTTTATGTTTCCAATCAGCTTGTAGATAACGAGTAAAGGAGCAGAGGAAAAGAATGTAGCAGTATTAACAGTAAGGACAATGCTGTTAATTCACTCATCATGTTAAAAAATCCTCTTTAGATCTAGTAAAATGAAAACCACCGTTAAATAGGTACTTTAAAAAAATATTTTAGAAATGTTTTTAAAAACAAGATTTTATTGTTTTGTCATCGGAGTTACATTCTTATACAACATTATATTCATACATTGAAAGTTAAATTACTACTTGAAATAACTGAAATAATTGAAATCCAAATATTATAGGGTCACCCGTTTGAGAGCTACGATGCCACATACCGGTCAAACTTATAACACCCGTCTTTTTGCGCCGGAGGTTAAAAATGCAAGAAAAAGCCTTCACAGAGGTCAGAGTGAATAGGTACCTTCTAGGCCTGCGTGCATCATCTTCGACCACATTGTCGCTTACCATCAGGCGAGTTGGTTGGCGAAACGCGGACTTAATCAAGTTAAAAAAAAACACGATTCAGTTCAGGCTCACGCTAAGAGCCCTGTACGAGAGCACCCAAAATGAAGACAAAAGCTCCATTTAAAACCAATTACATAAATCAATTTATAATTTTGCATTGCTTTCACTTTCAACCAATTCCATTGTTATTTAATTAAGCAATGAATTCATAATCTCTTTCATTATGAAATGAGTCTGACAGTACAATACTGTGTATTATAATTTATACTAGCAAGGCTTTGCGGCTTCACCTGCTACACAAAGACCGTTAATTTTTGTAGGATAAATAAAAGAATTATCGAAGTCGAAATATTCTGTAAAAAGTTATGCATAAAAAAATACGCGTCGACTTAGGAATCTCCTCCGTTTTTTCGTCGGACAAAAAGTAGTTCTAAATTCAGTGGTAAGATTAAATCGATAACTGACACGGCAAGATAAATCTTGCAATTTTTTAGAAAGCTTTTAGAAAGCTTTTATTGCATTGTCATCGGAGTTACACAGGTATACCAAATGTCAGTTCAATCGGACATCTGGAAATGGGTCTTAAGTCAGTGGGTCAGTTTTAAGATTTGACCCGAACATACATACGGACACGGCAAGTTAAAATATACCATTATCAGAACTGGACTAAATTGAAATGGGACCAAATGGGAAGCGTCAGCTTTGTAATAAAAAAGAATCATCAAAATCGATTCACCCAGTCAAAAATTCTGAGGTAACAAACATAATAAAAAAAACATACAGTCGAATTGATAACCTCCTCCTTTTTTGAAGTCGGTTAAAAAGTAGGTATGGGCCGAGTGGCTTTTTATGCCATTGAGTGACGAGACGAGCCAATCGTTCGCCTGATGTTAAACGTCACGTTTGCCCATATGTTAGGGACATATGGAATTAGGGACATTTGCCCTGATCAGGAACCGATTATAATCCAGCTACCTCCATACTAAATTACATCCAAATCCATTCAGGTTGAGTAACAAACACCCTAACATACATACTTACACATTCATAATACTAGGCACTCTGTATAATTTTCATATCTAGGCTAAGAACCAAGTCTTGTAGAAAAACAGTCTTCAAAAACAGTCTTCTTTCTTCAATTATTTTAATGTGGAGGCGGGATTTTTGGCTAATGTTACTGTTCTTAAGTAGCCCACAGAGTAAAGGCGTGGCGCGTTTGCTAGCGGGAACATAAGCGGAGCGGGAGCGGGTAACAAATGGATTTTTACTTGACCGCAAAGCCAAACAAGAAGGCAAGCCAATAAGAGGCATGTTTTTAGCTGTCTGCGTATGTATGTTTGTATGTATTTACGCAAAATTACACGGGTTCTTACTTAACTTGACTATAAAGCGATAAGTAAGAGGTTTTACAAAGCTCTACAACAAACATTTGTTTTGTTGTACATTTCTGCGGATTTATATACTCATAAGTACAGAGTTTGCGAGTTTATTTAAAGGACTGAATTGGTTCAGTTTTTTTTGTCAATTTTGACGTTTTTATCCAGCTTCAGAATTAAATAATTTTAGGCCAACAATTTACGAAATTATAAATTACTAGCTGTTCCCTGCCACGCTTCGCTGTGGATAAAAAAAAATTGGCGTTACTTTGGGATAATGTAGCATTCGAACGGTGAAAGAATTTTTGAAATCGGTCCAGTAGTTTTTGACTTTATTCCACACAAACATACAAAAATACAAATCTTTCCTCTTTATATTATTAGTATTATAGATTTTGGTAGATTCTGTTTTTGTTTATCTCCTTTTTATAATAGTACGATGTAAAAATGAAGATTTCAAAAAAAGGACATCGAATCTACCGAAATCACTCATGATTTTGTAAATTCTAGGCACAAAATCATTCGATGCAACCGGTTAAATCCGGCATTGTTGACCAGTGTAATATAGGTTAGGTTAGTACGATGTCCGCTCATACTGCGACCACACAAGGTTGGCGGCTCGCCAAAGTACGAAGGCCCAACACATACTTTACGAGTCCCAATCTCTGCCTTGAAGACGCTTTGTTTCCCTTAGGCCGCGATTTTAACCGCCTTCAAAAAAGAGGAGATGCTCAATACGAGTTTCAGTCGTGGACGAAATGCCCCTTCATTTCGTCCACGACTGAAACTCGTCCAATGGACCAGTCGCTCCCTTTAAAGTATTTATAAGGACGTTAGGGATATATGTAGGTAAATATATATTTTTTATGTAATTGAGTGACGAGACGGAGCAAATCGCTCGCCTGATGTTAAACGTCACGTTTGCCCATAACAGGATTGCGCCACCCAGAATTTTGAACTCGCAGAATTCAAGACCCTGCGCGGCACAGCACTGCAGTAGTCCCCCTGAGCTATAAGATGTTTAATCTCCCATTTGCCCTGGAATTTCACTGAGTAAGTAATGCATGATGTAATTTTATTGTTTCAGATTGATTTTGTATTGCATGTGTCTGCATGATTTAATTAGTTCTTGCACATTTTACTATCGGATCGGACTATCAAGTGCACAAAAAACCGACATCGTTTTATGGTTGATATACCAAAAACTCGAACGAAGCGCTTTGATTCCACCTTTATTGTCGTAGGTACTGCTAGAGAGTGGAGTGCTCTGTCCGAGTGGGTATTTCCCGGTAGCTATAATCTGGGTGTCTTCAAGTCGCGTGTGAATCGGGTTCTTCTAGTCGCGTGCTTCATCGTAGACCGCATCAATGCTTACCATCAGACTAGATGGCGGTCAAACGCAAGCCTATCTTCTTCTTTCTTCTTAGGTATATAAAAATGAATCGCTGTTCGTTTGGCTCGCTATAACTCGAGAACGGTTGGACCGATTTCGCTGATTTTGTTCACGAAATATTTGTGGAAGTTCAAGGAAGGTTTAAGAGTAAATACATATGAAAAAGTAAGTATCTAAAAGTAACTTATTAGTAAAGTTACTTACGATATTTCTCCGAAAGGCGCGAAGGCATCTCGTAAGCTCTGAGTCTCGATCTCGGGGCTCAGGTCGCCCACGAAGATGTGGTAGTGCTCTGCAACAATTAAAGTACAACTTTAGACAACAATAATTATTAGCCACAAAAACAACTGACTTCAACCAAAATAAATGAAGTTTTAGGAAAAAAAACCTGGCTCATTGGAAATTCTTGTTTAGAGTTCCGAACCGAATACAAGGAAGATATAACCGGTTTATCTCAATTTATTGCAGCCAGTGACATATTTAAATCCTGAAAGCCGTCATAGGCGAGATGAATTTAATTTGGGCTAAAAGCTCACTTCACTGGTTTGGTAGGGTTGCTACGTGCCTGATTTACGGAGGGACATTCTGTTTTCACAGAAAATATTATCCTTTTTTGTGTGAAATATGAAAATTGTGGTTAAACAGAAAAGATTTACAAGTGAGTTATTAGAATTTATTAAAGCGAATTATGACAATTATGGTTACAATAAGTTAATAAAAAAAAAAATGAAAAACAGACTTATATTGCATTGTCATCAGAGTTACACAGGTATACCAAATTTCAGCTCAATCGGACATCGGGAAGTGGTTCAAAATTGAGTTGCAAGATTCCACCCGAACAAACATAGTTACATACATTGCAAGTAAAATAAGAGCTTGTAAAAATAGATAATAATAACAAGAGAGGTCTCAGATTCTAAGAAAACAAATTGGCACCTGTATGTTTCCAACGATAACTAAACCGTTAAATCAATCTTCAATAAATGCAAGAAAGTAGCTCACATCAATACAATTTTTAAGTTTGAATATGAGTTAAATCAGCCGAAGGATTGTGGAAATATAGGGATTGCGAAGATCAGCTCTCCGCAAAGCTGGTTTCATATCTCGGTTTCAGGGTTGGTCCTATAGTAAAAGTTGTTCATAATGATGAGTAGAGCCCTTTTCGGCGCATACACTTTTCTATTACAAGGCGACTCTTAAACACTGCAGATCTGAAGGCAGCCTGAGATACTTAAAACAAAAAACTTCTGTTCGGCAACTTCTGAAAAAGAAACAGCTTCCCCATACAAAAATCAATTGACCTTGGACAAAATGTATGGAACAGATTTTTAATGTGAATTTTCGAAAGTTGTAGAACAAAAAAGTTTGAATCAGTGCATAGAATCCAGGTGGCTTCTATGCATTGATTCAAACGGTACAAAGTTCCTCAAAGGTTTCTTTAGCTAGATATAAGTACTTTCGGCTTAGATACTCTTTCCTTATAACTCTTTAGAGTGGAAACTAACGTGGTTTTCACACATTTTTGTTATAATTAAACACGGGAATACTCAGGTAAAAAGCAAACCAAATCAAAATCAGTGCCAAACGAGACGCAACCGCGAGCGCGTCGCGTTTGTAAACTCGCCTGATGAAGGTCACCGAATGTGACCGAAACTAGTCGTAGTAGACGACTTAATTTTTACGCGAGTATTCCCGTGTTTAATTATAACAAAAACTCTTTAGAGTTTACGAGGTTGCGAACTTTTTAGTAAAGCTTTTAGTTCACAATTATTGTAACAACCAATTGTAAACTCAAACCTCAAGGGACACCCCTAGCAGCACCGGTAACTGAATCCATAATGCAATCAATGTCGGCGATCCGTGCAAATTGAACATGCGTACGTTATCGTCCGTCTCGCTCGCTCTCGTGTGGGTTATTGGCTGTCTCGCTCGCGGGCTGTTTGTACATGGGGTGACGCAAGTTTGGGTGGTTGATTTGAGTGGCGTCATAGAATATGTCATAGAGTATAGATATGGAAAGTTTTTTTTTTTAAGTTCGAAACTTATGGACCAATAAAGGCTTATAATCCTAGTAATAATATAATTGCGAACGTTTGTGTGGTTAGTGTATGTTTGTTACCACAGTTCTCCGTAGCTACTAAACGGAGTATGATATTTGAAATAGAAATAGTTTGTTTATTTCTACCGGATGAAATTTCTATCTTCTAAGATCTTTTTTTGACGTGACAACGTCTTATAATTCGATGGAGCCGGCTGCACGCACGAAAAAACATGACGCATGCGGCGTTACCTCGCTCTGAGGCGTTCCATTTAAGGCTTGAAGTGCAAGCGAGAGCGCGCAACGAGCGACAAAGAGGCAAAATCGGCCTCCGCGCTCGGCAGCGTTCGACATCTGTCTCTCTCCTACTTGAGTGAGCAATGCGTCCGCGTGGACAGCTGCTATACAATAATACATTTACATGTTTTCGTCAAGTATGAAGTGCAGTGAAAAGTGAATGTGGTATCAATTGTTTATAGCAACGATAATTGCGGCGATAAAGGTAATGATTCTTTCGATATTAAATATATGTATATGTTCAGTGATATATTGTCGTAATTGTATTTATGCGTACAAATAAACGTAACTTGATCAATTCAATTGTGATTTCCATTTACCTCCTTCTCTGTATCCATACAAAATATCTATCAAACAAATAAAATTAAAATTTTATTTTGAAAAATTAAACCATTCTATCAGTATTTTCTTGACGTTGTCACGTTCAACTATCGTCAGTAAACCGACTTTACAGACAACCGATTTTTTTTATTTTCTACCATGTTATAGGTATGTTTTCGAGAGAAAATGTTGTGTGTTTTGTAAAAAGTTTGCGCTTGCGAGGTCTATATTGTTCGCGAAATTCCTTGTCATATAGGTACTGTCAATTCAAACGTCACTAAAACTAAACTTTCATAATAAAGCTCGCCTCGTGTACGAACAGCCTGCTCCCACCGTGTGTATCGCCGTCTCGCTCGCACGTCTCTAGAGCGATGTGTAGTTAGCGTGCATCGATATATAAGAGCGGACTGGAGTTCGCTATTTTGTTTGATTTCAGTTTTCCGTTTTAATGGAAAACTAGCTGGTTTTAAACACGCTTTGGTGTGAAATGGTGAATATGATGTTAATAAAGAAAAGTAGTTTGTGAGTTATTTTGGAATCTAAACAACCTACATTCCAAAAATGGAAATTAGTTTAGTAGTTACGGTGATACGAGGTCACAAACATTTACACAAACGATACCGATTCTTCACAAGCTTTTATTTAACTTGCAATGTATGGAACTAAGTGATTTTGTTCGGGTGGAATCTTGCAACTCAATTTTGAACCACTTCCCGATGTCCGATTGAGCTGAAATTTGGTATACCTGTGTAACTCCGATGACAATACAATAAAAGCTTGGTTTTAAAAATTATTTTTTTTCTACTTTTTTTCAGATTGTTTTCTTGATTCGGTTATTTATCGATTTTATACTTTTATGCTAGGAGTAGGTACTCATTTGACCGGGTAAAACCAGCTCGGGTTAGCCTGTTATAGTGGCTTTACTATGACTTAAGGTATGGCGCACACTGTGCGACAAGAGACTGCGACAGATTGGCGAGTCGAAGCTACTATTGCGGCTCACAATTAATACACAAATTGTAAATTATAAAAAAGTTAATTTAAATTTAAATCCAATTCAAAATATTTATTAAAAGACACGTTAAGAAAAGACTGCTATTAAAACAGAATTCTAATTTTCACAGGGAAAAGCTAAAAAAATACGACGAAAACAAGATACTGTTGCAAATGTAGATACGTACTTGTAGTTCCGTATTATTGTGCGAACCACGAGAGTGTGAAATTCTCTACCTGAGGGGGAGTATCTGATCGATAATAGTTTAATCTGCGTGTCTTCAAGTCGCGAATGAATGAGTTCCTTCTAGGCGTGCGTGCTCCATCGTACTTGTAGACCGCATCATTGCTCACCATAAGGCAAGATGGCGGTCAAGCACAAGCGTATCATCGAACAATAAAAACGCAGATGTAAACGACAACACTGCGTCTTTTTGCAGCGATTAGTAGCAGCAGTTTACACGACAGTTCTACGTATCTATTGTTACAGCGACAAGTCGCAGCTGTCTGCGACTAGTTGCACAGTCTGCGCCGTCCCTTAAAACCTGCCCCAATTTATTAGATAGCATGATGTCACACATTTTGCTAACAATATTTGAACACGGCATGACTCTGTTGTTTGAAAACAAAACGCAAACATGTCTGAATGTATTCTATAGTTCGTTTTGGATTGAACGAAACCAACGAACATAGTGATTCTACGTTTAGGAAATAAATGGCGTATTAAAATGATAAAAAAAGTCGAGCGTATGTTTAGACACAGGTGATACAGGTCCCCGCAGTTCCGGCAGAGCAGATCTAGTAATGCATGAACGTGCTGAGAGCTGCGTACTGCGGGGTAGCACGCGCGGGGACGTGTGTCTGTCCTGCTCTGCGCGCTATGTCTGTCTCGCCTGCTCTACTGAGAGCTGCGTACAGCGGTGTAGTACGCGCGGAGACGTGTCTGTCCTGCTCTGCGCGCTATGTCTGTCTCGCCTGCTCTACTGAGAGCTGCGTACTGCGGTGTAGCACGCGCGGGGACGTGTGTCTGTCCTGCTCTGCGCGCTATGTCTGTCTCGCCTGCTCTACTGAGAGCTGCGTACTGCGGTGTAGCACGCGCGGGGACGTGTGTCTGTCCTGCTCTGCGCGCTATGTCTGTCTCGCCTGCTCTACTGAGAGCTGCGTACTGCGGTGTAGCACGCGCGGGGACGTGTGTCTGTCCTGCTCTGCGCGCTATGTCTGTCTCGCCTGCTCTACTAAGAGCTGCGTACTGCGGGGTAGCACGCGCGGGGACGTGTGTCTGTCCTGCTCTGCGCGCTATGTCTGTCTCGCCTGCTCTGCCTGCTGAATCTGTTCTGTGCTGCGTCACCTGCGTCTCAGCATACGCCTAGTCTAAAAGTAGTTTGACAGTTCGGAAGGAACTTCTATTGAAATCAATACTGAATCGAAATCACTCAATGATTCAAATACGTTGAATATAATGAGAATAGAAGAAATAATATAGGAAGGATAGTTCATTTAGCTGTTATTCAATTCATTTTTATTTAGTAGACTTGTTTTGGAAATTAACAATTGGTTTTTTTAATTTTCAGTTTAGGTAAAGTGTAAGGCTAGGTTTTTTGCAAGTTTATTAGTATTTACTTATTTACAACTACTGATCACACTAACAGCAGTGCCAAGGCGTATGATAAGTCACACAAAAATAATATAATATTAAAAAATAATTATTAATAATTATTTATTATTCTCCTCTTGCATCCCTGTATGTAATTATGGTTACTGGTTGGATTCGGTTAGATTTAGGTAAGGTTTAGATTACGTTTTGGGTTTAGTTCAGATATTGTTAACGTTAATTGTGGATATATTTAGGTCAAGTTTAAGTCTAGCTTAAGCTCAGGTCAGGTTTAGGTCAAAATAATAATAAACAAATGATAATAAATAATAAACATTTCACAATCATAGCTCCCACTAGGATACCCTGTGTCGGGGATGCCATGGAACACAGAGACAAGGACAACCAACACCCAGACCAGAACAGATATTTCAGTTCATCATTCAAACATCTGCCCGGCCGGGAATCGAACCCGGAACCTCTGGCTTATAAGGCGGATATATTACCGCTGAGCCAAACAGGTCGTCGAAAATCAAATCAAGTTTAGATTATTTTCATATTAGTTAATTTTGGTTAGATTTAGGTCAGATTAAGATCAGGTTAACGTTAGGTTAAGATTCCGTTTTGAGTTAGATATAAATAATATTGAAATAACTAAATGTTTTGGTTAAGTTTGTTTAGTTTAAGTTCAAATTAAGACAGTTCATACATTTTAGGTTAAGATTTAGGCTAGGTTATGTTTTATGTACAAACACACATTAGTCCCAGTTTGTTGAGAAGTCTAATTACGTCGGCCCGGATATGCTAATGTTCAGTTCTTATCGCTAAGAGCGATCTCTTACAGGCTAGGCGTTAGCTTAGGCTTAGACAATGTTTAAGTAAAGTTTGGTTCGATTTAGGCCAAGTTTAGGTCACACTTAGATCAAGTGTAGGTCAGATTTAAGTCAGGTTACGATTATAATGCTTAAGTTAAGTTTGGTTAGTCGAAGTCAGAATTAAGACAGTTCATATATTTTAGGTTAGGTTATGTTTTATGTATGTACAACCACACCCTAGTCCCAGTTTGTTGAGAAGTCTAATTGCGTCGGCCCGGATATGCTAATGTTCAGTCCTTATCGCTAAGAGCGAAGTCTTACAGGCTAGGTTTAGATAATATTTAAGTAAGGTTTGGTTCGGTTTAGGTCACACTTAGATCAAGTGTAGGTCAGGTTAAGATTCCGTTTTATTAGGTTTAAATAATGCTTAAGTTAAGTTTGGTTAGTCGAAGTCAGAATTAAGACAGTTCATATATTTTAGGTTAGGTTATGTTGTATGTACAAACACACCTTAGTCCCAGTTTGTTCAGAAGTCTAATTGCGTCGGCCCGGATATGCTAATGTTCATTATGCGGCATCACGGCGACCTGGATGCATGCATTATGGTGACAAGCTCCGGCGGCTTCCATTATAGTTATGTTTGCGGTTTCGTGCGAGCTGTGGTTTTTTAAGTCGCGGAAAAATCGGTTTCTAAAAGGCGCGTGCTTCATCGTAGACCGCGGCATTGTTTACCATCAGGCGAGATGGCGAGCCTTTCTAAGAATGATAAAAAAACCGACTGCCTTATTTTTGCTATTGAGTGACGAGGAGCAAATCACTCGCCTGATGTTAAACGTCACATATGCCCATAACAGGTCAGCACCCCCAGAATTTTGAATTTATAGAATTCAAGACCCTGCGCGGTGCAGTACTGAGATATAAGATACTCGTCACCCTGAGATATAAGACCTATATTGCGATGTTTGGGAATTTATTTATTTATCATATCCTATTTGGAACTAATATTATAAATGCGAAAGGTTTTGTGTGTGTGTCTGTGTGTGTGTGTGTGTGTGTGTTAGAATGTTTGTTATCATGTATTTCCGTAACTACAGAACCGATTTCGATGAAATTTGGAATGTAGATAGTTTGGGGTTTGGATTAACACATAGGCTACTTTTTATCATCATGCTCATCACCGTTTTTCATCATGTTCGATTGAGACACCGCGGTTTCACCCGCGCGGTGATGAAAAATTATAATGATGATGTTGGTAAAAGGTATTCTATATTATTTTCTGTACTTACCTACTCTAGACAACGTGCTTACAATACTTTATGAAGAATTTGAAATAATACTTCTGAAACAAGAACATTATTTTTACAAAACAAAAAACAAAAACCGACTTCAAAAGACTATTAAAAGATTATTGAGTTATTCATCTATTTGTCGCGCACGTACTTAATGCAAATTTAAGACTTATATGGTTTTCTCATGGATACCATTATCAGAACTGGACTAAATTGAAATGGGACTGAATGGGAAGCGTCAGCTTTCTAATAAAAAAAGAATCATCAAAATCGATTCACCCAGTCAAAAGTTATGACGTAACAAACATAAAAAAAAACATACAGTCGAATTGATAACCTCCTCCTTTTTTGAAGTCGGTTAAAAATATAAGCCATTCGAGTTCAAAAATTGGCTGTGACATACGGACAGACACCGAAGTCTCGCCTTATGGGTTCTTCCCCGAAAGAGGTCCAGAACCCTAAAAACATCATATGTGACTTTCCCTAAAACTATGTCTGTAGTATCGCACACAAAATCCTAAATCACATTTCGTGAACAGCTGTAATACATTAAAACAAAGTATTGCGTGATTCCAGACTCTTTTTAATTAGCTCATGTTATGAAAGCGTTAGGTATTTAATATGGGGAAATGGGGGACACACCTGAGCGGGAACTGCGACTACGAATGAGAATTTTTGAGAAATTCATAAGAATAATTTCAATGTAAAAGTTTGAATTTACATATGTTACTTTATCTTGTATAAATGGCTAAACGGATGTGGATAAAATTTGGTTAAAGTTAGTTCATACTCTCAATTCTAAATTAACTTAAAGGCTATTTTTTAACCCCGAATATAGCGGGTGAAAGCGCGGAGCGCAGCTATTGATATTTTCAATTTCCTAAATAATACATGCCAATGAGTTGATTACACGTAACGAGTAAAGTAGCGAGACAGTGCCCTCGACCGAGTACTCGGTTTTTATAAATTTCTGTATTCTGTACTGTCTCGCCACTGCACTCGTTACATGTAAATCATCCTATTAAAATAAGGGGAAACGTTGACGTTTGTCTAATACATTTTTTTTGTGATAGGCTTGCGTTTGACCGCTCTCTCGCCTGATAGTAAGTATTGATGCGTTCTAAGATGGAGCACGCGCGCCTAGAAGAAATCAATTCACTCATACTTTGACCAAGACACTTAAACCAAGAATCAGACACCAATTGTCTACCCAGAACCTGACGGACTGTAGTCATCCATCGCTTAAGTATGACTTACCAAAATGGCGTCGTAATATTCATAAAAAGATTAGCGAGTTGAATTTTCCGTGTAAACTGAGTCTGAATAAAAATTATTAAAATTATTTTGTTTGCTTAATGTATTGTAGGTTGTAGGTTACAACTTAGACTAAAATAAAGTAAAGGTTACAATAGTTTTTACAATTTACGTTACTTGAGTTCTTCAAGGCTACTACTAGCCTAGTACCTTTGGCACATTTTTGGCGAGACAGCCTAGTTTAGAGTCTAAGCGACGGGGCTATAAGGAAAGGGTATGCTAAGCCGAAAAGGGTTCATAGGGACCAGAACCAGAATTCGCGGAAAAAAAATCAGCTGCTCCATACATTTTGTCGAGTGTCATTGTCATTTTTCTGTAAAATAGCTGATTTTTTTCGCGAATTTCGGTTTGTTTAAGTAAAAGTTCTTCATAAGTACTATGAGCTTTTTTCGGCTCAGTATACCCTTTTTTATAACCCTGTATAGTCCTGACCTCTTACTTATAAAACCTGCTTATAGTTAGACTCTGTTTAAAATGCTCTGACAACTTCTTGCTGACATGAAACGTCACAAGACGGATAACTTTAAACAATGACTAACTTTAAGCAATGTCTAACTTTAAGCAGCCTTCATAAGCCCTCTGTCTCCACTGCGCAAAACTCTAATCACTTTAACAGCATGATGTTCATATTCCGACCTTTGTCTGGATGACTTGCATAATGGAACAATGACAAAGAGCACATTGTTTGGTTCGCCTAAATGACGATTGAATCTGCTGACGTTTGTGACAGCTCGTTGACAGCGCTTTGACAGCTGTCATGTTCGTATGTCATATTTATTTTTTGTACAGAAAGTTGACAGTGTATTTTTTGATTGAATAAACGGAATGGTAAAAGTTTTTAAAGTGTTTTCCTGACTACTGATTTTTAATATTGCGTTAAATACAGTTGTATACGCCAAGGGTTTTTGTCAAAAAACGCTTTTAGTACATAACATTATGAACAACTTTTACTATGGGACCAAGTAAGAAATCGCGAAACAAATCAGCTGTTCCACACATTTTGCCGAGTGTCAATGACATTTCAGAGTGAGTGTGTGAGTGTGGTGAGTTGGTGAGTTGGTGAGTTGGACTCACCTAACGAAGGTCACCGAATGTGACCGAAACTAGTCGTAGTAGACGACTTAGTTAGTTAGTTACCATAGTGAAATAGTAAAAGTTGTTCATAATGATGAGTACTATGAGCCTTTTCGGCTTAACATACCTTTTTCTTATTACCCTGTATTACACAAATTATTTTAAACAATAGGCGTGACGAAAGATTTTAAAATCCTCTTCCATAATGTGAGTACACATTTACTATTTACAAAAAAGCCTTTATTTCGGTAATAAACTTAAGTTTAACGAATTTTGAAGCCATTTTTCACATATTTTTTGAACAGTGCCCGAAAACAGCTTGCTTGTGTCATGGCGCCGATTTGACGTCACGGCTAGTAAACATGTCATTGTGTCTATGCGTGATGAGCGGCGGATGACCTGAGTTCACTGAGGCGTGACGTCATACGCTGTGATTGTTGTTTCTGACAAGATGGCCGATTGCTGTATTTTAATGTTTTAATTTATTGAAAATCTTAATAATCTGTGTTTTAAAAATAAAACTAAACATGTGTTTTAAATTTTTTAAATCTGGCTAGTCCCCTGAAAGCATTGAATCGGCGATTTTTTGATACTGTCGTCATGCCTATTAAGTGCCACTTTAACACTTTACTTTTTAACAGCTTTCTATAGTCTTAAAACGTAAGCTTCAGACATTTTTAAAGATAAACTAAATCCTAGTACTAATGGCTTTGCTTGACATCTTAATCTTGGCACAGTGGTAAAGAACTCACTTTGAAGTAGACATAAATCTTGGCTGAAAGTTTTAAGCTAAATTCAAAATATTTTTTGTTAAATTTTTGTTATCGCACTAAAGTCATGAATTAGCTACGCCCTGCGGTTTTACCCGCGATAATATTATACAATAATATACAAAGTATAAAAGTAGTAAAACACAAAATAAAGTATAGCTTAATCTATCTATCTTTTATTACATTTGTATAAAATGCATCTCTATTTCCCTTGGTCATCGCATCACGCGTGAACGGATGGAACAATTTCGTTAATTATTTTTTGGTGTGTTAATTATTGTCAGGAGAAGGTTCTTAGGAAATAATAAAAGGAAGTTGAGCGGAACATTCGAAAATGTAAGATAATTAGAATTCAATATTCATAGTTAAGACAGGACAACGTCTGCCGGGTCAGCTATTTTCAAATAAAAAAAAACCGCATCCAAATTGATTCACCCATTTCAAAGTTACAGTGTCACAAACACACAGCGGTCAAACTTAATTTTTTTTTGCGTCGAGCTAAAATAAAAACCTAACATAACGAAATAACATTGTTATTGTATTGGACAATAATTTTTAAACACAATGACATTATACAGAACAATCAATGACAAATAAAAACATTTTGTGCGACCAACATCATAAAGTGAAAACCCTACCAAGCGTGTGATTCCGAACGGTGATGGTCCCGTAGACTTTGTAATAAAAACTGCGCGGTTTCACTGGCTGTCAAAAAGTTGATATGAGTTTTCCGGGATAAAGTAGCCTGTGCCAGACCATGAAAGACCTTCATTCTTTTCATGTAAATCCGTTGAGCCGTTCAGGGTTTAGTGGTAACAAACTCCTACCCCTCGTAAGGTTGCCTGGAAGAGTTAGCTCCTAGCGATTAAGTCGCCAGTTATTGCACTAATTTTAAGTACTAAGATATGATATGATTCTTTTTGTTTGTAATTTCTGGTGTAAACAATAAAGAGTTTATCTATATTTTTATTTCGATTTTTCGAAACACCTTGCGATACATGGCAGCACTAATAGGTAAAGTTCAAAACGTAAAAAAAAACAAACAACAATAATAAAAATAAAAACCATTTTAAAATTCAGTACAATCCGACTCTGACGTTTTTAGACCTGAAGCTTTCACGACAAAAAAAGTTACAAACAAAAACCGACTGCTAAACGCCAACCGTTCCACAGAACCCTAAAACCCAGCCAAATAAATTCAGATTCAAACCATAGAGATATGGAATCGGCCGGTAAAAAAACAAATCCTAACCGTCCCGTTTTGTCCATCAGGGAAATACCCGCGCGATTGTCAATTTGTTAAGGTTTTTATTTTTTGCGCGGCATTTTTCGAAGTTCACCCCACTGGGATTTGGGCAAAGTTGCCATTTTAAGTAACTTAAATGGGTTTTTTAATGCGCTTCCTGGCTGTATCTGGAAAGTGGTTCTTACTCGACGGTTAAGGAAAAGATAGATAGATAGATAGATAGATAACGGCTTTGTTGTTCGCACCAGAAGTTACAAACAAAAGGATAAGAAAACTGAAAACTAGTGCAACAACTGGCGGCTTTATCGCTTAGAGCGATCTCTTCCTGGCGACCTTACGTTGGAGAGAATCCATAATATGCATAGAAAAACGGGCTGTGCAATATTGGAGAACACTGTGTCATATAAACCTACATAAAATGTATGTATTCATACATACATTTAAATAAAATACAAAAAAGAGCTTAGTTTACAGAATACCGTTGGTTGTATAGCCAGCGTTTGCCAAGTTGGGAGTTTTTGGCTCAAGGGTATAAAAACACTGGGCCTTAAAACTTATTTATAAACACTTCTTAAAGTTAATCACTGCTTTATATGCTCTAACAACTTTTCGCTGAAAGGAAATGTTACGTGCGAATACAAGACGGATTTTTTTAAGCAATGAAGGCTATATAAGTGAGACCCATTCTGTTTAAGTTCTTTTGTTTGCTTCGTTATTTATCTGTTTTTTTTGAACTGATACAAAATTACCTGTGGCCTAGCACAACTTCGACGTAATAAAAAAATTATAGTTAAAAAAACTAAAAAACACGCTTTGTTTAGTGTATTGTCATCGGTCCTCGATTATATCTACAAAGTTTGAAAGAAATCTGACCGTTTAAAGTTGGTTAAAAAACGCGCTCAAAGGAGTCGGTTACAAACATACATACAAACATACAGGTGAAGCTAATAAAAGCGTGTTAAAAATATACATAAGGGCACCTCTGACGGGCGTAAGTGGCGTACACTTTTCTATCGAATACCCGCTACGTGTTTTTACGTCAAAGTTGTATTAGACACACTGTACTTGAGTATTTCTGGTTCAAATTTTTCAGGTATACAAAACGTAAGTGCTATTCCGTATCGAAGTTTATCAGCTATACTATAGCAACTGTTTATTATTTGTATTTTTGTAGTGGTTGGGCTCTTTTGTAGAGCCCGCCTGGGGAAGTACTTCACCTTTGCCAGTTATTCCACCGCCAAGCAGTAATGTGCAAACATTACTGTGTTCCGGTTGGAAGGGCATTGTTTTCAGTGAAATTAGAGGGCAAATAGGAGATAAAATCTTATTATCTCAGTGTGACGAGCGCAGTGCTGTGTCGCGCAGGGGCTTGAATTAAAATAATTCGAAATTCTGGGTGACGCTGACCTGTTATGGGCAAACGTGACGTTAACATCAAGCGAGCGATTTGTTCGTCTCGTCCCTCAATAGCATTTAAAAAAATAACTGAGCGAGCGAGGCGTTTCTACAACAACTGGGAAAATTTGTTTTTATCTGTCCGGATGTTTGTATGGATTTGGTATTGGCGTACAGGTGTTTAACCGTTCGCAATTTTTAGTTTTGTTTTTGTATTATTACATTCTACTATATGACTAGGTACTTATATTGTATTGCAGTATATTTTTTTTTTTTTGCTGTAGTTGAAATTAGCGATTCCTCAAAAGCTAGAAAAATTGCTGTGCCGCAAAATTTGATACTCTTTTTTTATTTACGTAATTGAGTGACGAGACGAGCAAATCGCTCGCCTGATGTTAAACGTCACGTTTAACTGGCAAAGGTGTGGTACTTCCCCAGGCGGGCTCTGCAAAAGAGCCCTACCACTACAATTCAATTCAAATCTGAACAATAATTTCGAATAGGTTCAGCGAGTCACAGTCCAACCTATCTTTGGTCTCTGGACTATTATATTTTTGGTCTCTGGACTATCTTTGTTCTCTGGACTATCTTTGGTCTCTGGACTATCTCTGGTCTCTGGACTATCTTTTCTTATCTGAAACAGTGACGTCACAAAAGAATGCTCCCGAAATAATGTCACTGTCATTAGTTTAGCTCGAGGGCGTTTGATTCGACACAGCGTAAAAACAGTAGGTAAAGTACAAACACTTTCAAGAATGTATTTGTTATAAATGGATCTAAGGACAAAGTATGCTAAGCCGAAAAGGGCTATTAGACACTCATCATTATGAACAACTTTTACTATGGGACCAAACTGGAATTCGCAAAAAAAAATTCAGCTATTCTATACATTTTATAAAATGTCGTTGACATTTTTCTATGTAACAGCTTTTTTGTGATTTATAGGTTGGTCCCATTGTAAAAGTTGTTCATAATGATGAGTACTATGAGACCTTTTCGGCTACATATATGCAACCTTTAATCCTCCCACTGCTGGGTTACAGGTCTACCCTCGAAGGGTTTTTTTTTCGGATTAGCATAGGTTAATTTTTATCTTGGAAAACACGGATGGAGCCGCGGGTCGCAACAAGTTATCAATAAATTGATAACTTTTTTTTTTTTTTTTTTTTTTTTTTTTTTTTATGATATTGAGAGACGAGACGAGCAAATCGCTCGCCTGATGTTAAACGTCACGTTTGCCCATAAACAGGTCTGTGCCACCAAGAATTTTGAATTCTTAGAATTCAAGACCTTGCGCGGCACAGCACTGCGCTCGTCACCCTGAGATATAAGATGTTTAATCTCTTATTTGCCCTGTAATTTCACTGGAAACAATGCCCTTCCAACCGGAACACAGTAATGTTTACACATTACTGCTTGGCGGTGGAATAACTGGCAAAGGTGTGGTACTTCCCCAGACGGGCTCTGCAAAAGAGCCCTACCACTACTAAAAACTTGTTGCGACCCGCATCATAACCGATTTATTGATAACTTTTTATTATGGTATTTAGTGCAATGGTGTTTGTAGCACTGCTACAATTATCGTAGCATTGCTACAATTATCGTAGCATTGCTACAATTATCGTAGCATTGCTACAGTTATCGTAGCATTGCTACAATGTTCGAAGCGTTGCTACGTGATTTATAGAACGGTTAATTCTTTTAACACTATTACTCCGAACTGTGTCCTATTTTTAACCCGTAAAACCAGGGGTGTTATAAGTTAAATCACTATGTGTGTCTGTAATTTTGATTCTTTATTTGTGATTTTATTTCTGCAAGTTTTTATTCTATGCTATTATTTCACCGCGTCAGGAGATTTCCCCCAGCCTGGTAAACTCAGACACTCAAATTAGATCTATCTACTCCAATAGCCAAATATTTTTAATTTTTTACCTGTTATAAGTACTATTAAAAACTAAAAGAAAAAGAATTTTTTTTTTTTTAAAGTTTTATGTTTTTTTGTATTTTTTTATACTTTAAACAGTAAAAAAGATAGTCCTTCTTTTACGATTCTTTATAAGATGGTGGATATTTTACGTGTTACCTAAACTAGTAAATTAAAAAAAAAAAAATTCATGAAATTATTTTTTAGTAAGAAGTTTCCTTTCTGCATTTTTCCGCTATGCTATTATTTCACCGTGTCAGGAGATTTCCCCCAGCCGGGTGAAACTCCCTAATGAGGCTACAGGATGTCTGTTGACCCATTTCTGTAAAAACTCGACCTCGGATTAGGGTCTATTCACATCTAAGCATATTCGCTAGCGGTTTGAGTTTTAACAAGTAAAAAAAACAGCTTTTTTAAAAGAAACTAGTAAAAGTAAAACTAGTCTATACTAATATACTAGTAATACTAATACTAATATACTAATTACTAATAATATAATAATCTATACTAATATTATAAAGAAGTAAAGTTTGCGTGTTTGTATATTTGTTAAATTGTAAGGGGTAATCTCGGGATCTACTGAACCGATTTTAAAAATTCTTTCACCAATAGAAAGCCACATTATTGTTGAGTGTCATACGTTATATAAAAAACCGAAAAATAAAAAGGCTTTTACGTGGTAGTCCGTTTTGCAAAGTGAATCGGAGAAAAAACGGTCCGGACGGCGCGCGATGGCTTCGGGTTTAATTAACATTATGCCCAACGAAGTGGGCAAGGGTCAGCTAGTAAGATATAAAGAGGTGAAGTTTGTATTTTTGTATGTTTGTATAAATATCTACGTAAACAAATATGTATCTCTATTTCCTTTGGTCATCGCATCACGCGTGAACGGATGGAACAATTTCGCTAATTCTTTATTATTGTGTTAATTATTGTCAGGAGAAGGTTCTTATGAAAGAAAAAATTAAGGAAGTTGAGTGGAACATTAGAAAATTCAAGACATTTCGAATTCAATATTCATAGTTAATACAGGGCATCGTTTGTCGGATCAGCCAGTTTCTATGTAATTAAAAACCAACGCCGGGCACAACGTACCGAGCATGTAAGAAGTATATAGGTACAGATCAAAAGACCGTGGTTTTATCACACAATGAAAATAAAACAAAAATTATAAATATCGCGAAAGTTGATACATCCATCCGGAACACATATTTCGCTACTCACACCGCTAGCGAATTCCGCTTACATCTAAACAGGCCTTTACCAGGTTTGAGCTTTAGTTGGTTTTAAAATATGTCAAGATAACAAGAACATTATTTTTACAAAACACAAAACAAAAACCGACTTCAAGAGACCGACTATTGAGTTATTCATCTATTTGTCGCGCACGTACTTAATGCAAATTTAAGACTTATATGGTTATCTCATGGATACCATTATCAGAACTGGACTAAATTGAAATGGGACCAAATGGGAAGCGTCAGCTTTTTAATAAAAAAAGAATCATCAAAATCGATTCACCCAGTCTAAAGTTATGAGGTAACAAACATAAAAAAAAATAAAAAAACATACAGACGAATTGATAACCTCCTCCTTTTTTGAAGTCGGTTAAAAATAGAATAGACTAATAGAATAGATCATGGAAATGTCATTCCCATACATTTCCCTACTTTTCTATAGCGTTTCGATTACAGAATTGCAACTGGACTAGATTGGGATTTAACCAACCTTTAAGGTTCAGCATCTAACCATTTCAACCGAGCTTCCACCTCACTAGATACAGAAACTAAAACAAACCATTATCAAAAACAAAACCGAAGGTACCTTAAAATAACAATGCTCTTTTCAAACATTCACAAAATCACAAAATAAGCAAATGCTCTATCTCTGTCCAACCTCTTCAATAATACATGCCATCCCTTTCTAACGCAAAGAAAATAGTATCTGTTTCAGAGGAGAGATTTGAAAGAACGCTGAGAAAATACTGGCAGCTAAAAAAAACAAAATTCTTGTTTGAAACTGCGGTACAAGCTGAAAGAAAAAAGCGAGTGAATTGAACTATAATATTACTGTATCAAAGAGATGAATTGCTTTCTTCTTTTTTCTCAACTAGGAAAAGGCGAAAAGAAGAGTTGTTTCTAGCAGTCTATTCTATCTTTAATATAATATATAAATTACGTGTCACGTTGTTTGTCCGCTATAGACTCCTAAACTACTTAACCGATTTCAATCAAATTTGCACACCGTGTGCAGTTCGATCTAACTTAAGAGATAGGATAGCTCACATCTCAATTTATAGTTTTTGAACATGGTTTATTAATTAATTGAGTTTAAAAATTCTTGAATATCAACAGCTTACGGTATGTCAGCCGCATTTGACGTATAAATAATAAAAACTGCCATTTGTCAATTTTTGACAGTTACTTTAGTGTTACATTAAAAAAGTTTTTATCAGATATTTTTTGTCAATGATAGTAGTTGTAAAGTATCAATTGAAGAAATCCTTATCTTAATATATTTATAGTGTCTACCCGTGCAAAGCCGGGACGGGCCGCTAGTTTAATAATAAAAGTTAATGTTAAAAAATATTTCTAACAACAGCTTTTATTGCATTATCATCGGAGTTACACAGGTATACCAAACAGTTCAATCGAACATCGGAAAGTAGTTTAAAATTCAGTTGCAAGATTTCACCTGAACATTCATAGTTACATCCAAACATTGCAAGTTTAAATAAAAGTTTGTAATATTTGTATTTCAAATTTCAGGGCAAATAGGAGATTAAACATCTTAAATCTCAGGGTGACGAGCGCAGTGCTGTGCCGCGCAGGGTCTTGAATTCTGCGAGTTCAAAAGTCTGGGTGACGCAGACCTGTTATGGGCAAACGCGACGTTTAACATCAGGCAAGCGATTTGCTCGTCTCGTCACTCAATAGTATAAAAAATCTCATACCAAATCAAATATGCGACGAAATATTTATATAAGTCCCACGCACTAAATAAATTTCAACGAAAGATTTTGCTATTTTTACGAAGCTAAACGAAAAATAACAAAATTATGTTTAACTTCATAAATATTAAACCACAGAAGTATTTGTCTAGATGTCTACGAGGTTATACTGAAAGAGTGTACTGAACTGAAAGGAAGTTTTTGTATTACTGACCCGGCAAACATTGTTTTGCCATATAAATTATTTCTAGTGACTATTAAAAAATAGGGGTTTGTGATGGAAGGGTGAAAAATTAGGGTTGTATGTATTTTTTAACGCCACATAAGCTTTATTAAAAAAAATAAAAATGTTGTCCAAAAAACAAAATGTTAGGGGTGGACAACTCTTATCACTTAGGGGTATGAAAAATAGATAGCCGATTCTCAGACCCACTGAAGGCATATAACATTTCATAAAAATCGGTCAAGCCGTTTCGGAGGAGTATGGTAACTAACATTGTGACAAGAGAATTTTGTTTATAAGACTAGCTGACCCGTGCCCACTTCGTTGGGCATAATGTTAATTAAACCCGAAGCCATCGCGCTGTCCGGACCGTTTTTTCTCCGATTCACTTTGCAAAACGGACTACCACGTAAAAGCCTTTTTATTTTTCGGTTTTTTATATAACCTATGACACTCAGCAATAATGTGGCTTTATATTGGTGAAAGAATTTTTAAAATCGGTTTAGTAGCCGAGATTACCCCTTACAATTTAACAAATATACAAACACACAAACTTTACTTCTTTATAATATTAGTATAGATAACTACACGTAGCTGATCTCCGGGACTTTCTGCCTGGTACGGGGATGCTCGGAATTCGGTCTCGCAAATTGTAATCGCAATAGCACAAACATTTGAGTGATTCCACAAAAAGTCGTCTAAGCGCCATCTATGTTACTGTCGCAGAATTAATCATGCTTACGAGCCAAATGTTTCTAAATCATTATCAAAATCAGCTGGCATGTAGTTAATGTAGATAATTCCCCCTTTTTAAGGGAAATTCTATGAAATCGTAGAACCTGTACACCAAGTTTCGTCGAAATTCGTCGAAAAATACGCCCTGTACGCGAGTACCAACATCCAAACAAACAAACAAACATCCGGACAGACAAAAGACAATTTTACCAGTTGTTGCAAAGACGCTTCGATCGCTCGGACAATAATAATAATCATTATGCAACCTTTAATCCTCCCACTGCTGGGATACAGGTCTACCCTCGAAGGGTGATTAGGCCGTATTCATTTATTAAGGACAATAATAAAAGATAGAAATTTTAACGGTTAGTCAAATCATATCAGTAGGTCTAAGGGGTTGGTTACATTCAATTCATTGTTCTAGTGACTGTCGCCTCGTCAAACTGTTTATACAAACCGAGTACTCGGCCGAGGGCACTGTCTCGCCGCTGTACTCGTTACGCGTAATCAACCCATAACGTAAAGGAGCTCAGTGAAGACATCGGCGCGGTGTGGCTTCGTCTCGTAGTAGAGAGAAGCAGAGGAAATGCTCTTAGTATTCCCGTGATATGCTCCTAGCATTTCCCGGGAGCAGAGCGCTGCCTAAGGCGAAGTGCTACGAGGGTACCTACCTGTGCGAGTTCCCAGAGCGATCTCTTTTTAAAGCTTTTATTTAACTTGCAATATATGCATAATAACTATGTTTGTTCGGGTGGAATCTTGCAACTCAATTTTGAACCGCTTCCCGATGTCCGATTGAGCTGAAATTTGGTATACCTACGTGTGTAACTCCGATGACATGGCAATAAAATCGTTTTAAAAATTATTTTTCCAAAATTAAATTGTAAATTTCAAGGACATGTAAGCATTACAAATATATGCTTTAAAAATAGACTAGCTGACTCGACAGACGTTGTCCTGTCAAAAGCCATTGCGTCAATTCTATGTCAAATGTCAAAAGTTATGCTATTGCGTAACTATAGCAACCGTAGTATGTTGATGCTAACTTGTCAATTTATAGTAAAAATTATCAGTATATACTTATATAATTTGCAATAAATTAAAATTGCGACTATAATTTGAGATTTAAACTATCCTATCTCTCAAGTTGGATCGAACTGCACATGGTGTGCGAATTTTATTATAATCGGTTAAGTGGTTTAGGAGTCCATTGAGGACAAACATTGTGACACGAGATTTATATATATTAAGATATATTAATAGAAGAATGGAAAGTATGAGTGAAAGAGATGGCTGAACGGTAGTAAACTCAAGTATGAAAGAGAAAGCATAGATTGAAAGGAATGAAAGAGATAGCATTAGGAAATCTTAGATGTAAGAAAGAGAAATAAAAGACTTTTAAAATGGACGTTTACTGTTTTAATTGTATACTTTACATACGTTTAAAATTAACTTATTATCATTAAGTCAAATTTTTAGTTTTTTCATTTTAAAATGATAAAAAAGACCCTACTTTAAACGGTTTTATATGTACACAGGAAAGAAGATCCCATAGCTTCAAACTCCAACCTATGTTAAAACTCTTACAGCCTGAGTCGAAGAAAAGTATGATAAAAATTAGACCCAACTACGGACTACGGTCTCAACTTGGAGGATAAAAATTCTTATCGGAAACTTCTGGAACTTTACTTCACGGAGCTTATCTTGGCGTTAGATTAAGCGGAGACCCGTTTTCCTGTTTTTGCCGATTACTGAAATAAGGCTTTTTCGGTTTTAATAAGATTTTCGTGTTTTTGAATCGGATTTTTTAGCGAGCGGAGCGATGGTCTGAGGCTGCCTGTTTACTGGAGTGGAGAAGAGAAGAGTGGTAAGGAAAGGGTATGCTAAGCCGAAAAGGGCTCATAGTACTCATCATTATGAACAACTTCAACCCGGAATTCGCGAAAAAAAATCAGCTGTTCCATAGTAAATTGTCAATGACATTTTTACCCATTTTACGCATATAGTTTCTCTGATTTCTGTGTGTCTTCAAGTCGCGAGTGACTCGGTTTCTTCTAGGCGCGCGTGCTCCATCGTATACCGCGGCATTGCGAGCCATCAGGCGAGATGGCGGGTAAACGCAAGTCTATTACGGAATAAAGAAAAAAATCGGCTCCTTTCAAAACTTTTTTTTACAATAAACCTTGCGTTCGACCCCAATCTCACCTGATGAGAAGCGACGACGTGGTCGAAGATGTAGCACGCTTGCCTAGGAAATATCTTTCCACTCTTCTTTTAAACAACCATGGGTTGTACCTTATCGGAAAGACGGTTTTTAACCGACTTCAAAAAAGGAGGAGGTTATCAATTCGACTGTACGTTTTTTTTAATTTTTTTTTTATGTTTGTTACCTCATAACTTTTGACTGGGTGAATCGATTTTGATGATTCTTTTTTTATTAGAAAGCTGACGCTTCTCATTTGGTTCCATTTCAATTTAGTCCAGTTCTGATAATGGTATCCATGAGAAAACCATATAAGTCTTAAATTTGCATTAAGTACGTGCGCGACAAATAGATGAATAACTCAATAGTCGGTCTTTTGAAGTCGTTTTTTGTTTTTTGTTTTGTAAAAATAATGTTCTTGTTTCCGTACTAGCCATAAAATGATAGTAAAACCATTTACGTGTTCTAAAAGATTTCTGTTAAAGAATATTTGGGTTTTTAACTTTATTTTAGTGCGAGCAATTGACAGTTAAACGTTTTCCTTAAGGCGATGCGTTGGGATAGGGATGTTGATCACTGAAGCATCGATAGTCGATAGTTTGTAGAAGTTATATCGATAGAGTACACTTTTTGATAATGGTTATGATGAAACTGTGTCCTGTGCTGTGGTTAGAATAGGTGGTGGCTTTGAAGACTTCAGAAGCATCGACAGTCGATAGTTCGCGATATGTTACTTTATCGATTATGGTCAATATTTTAGATACAATAGGTGCTTTAGCATTAGCATAGGTCGTGGAAAAAATGCCTTTACGCCGTTATTAGGCCCAAGTTTGAAGGCTTTTTAAGACAGATCTAAAGTAACAAAAAATATATCTGTCTTTATCATTGCAAGCCATTAGACAAGGATGCCAATAGTTTTAGAAAATTTAGATCTGTCTTAAAAAGCCTTCAAACTTGGGCCTATAATATTATCCACATTACATTACTCGTGGAAGACAATTTGTTTAAGGCTTGTGGGCTGTGGGCAAAGTGGGATAAATCAAGACTGCTAATTTGATCGACATGGTCGAGGCACATCACTATTTGAAAACAATTTACTGAATAGAGCGCCATTTTGTCCGCAGCGCTCTCATTGGCTAATTCGAATAAGGAAACCGGAAACTGTATATTTTTCGTTTTCTTCTTTCACGCTTGATGCTCAGGCCGTGTTCTTTAAAAAGATGTTGCCATTAAAAAAATAATTACAAAAACTAATTTACGAAAGTAAAAACGAAAATATTTTAACGTGGTTTTTCGAGCTTTTGTATTGTAGAATAATTAGTTTATAATTATAAAAACAATCGCCGCACCCGCGGTTTTACCTGCGTGGTTATGATAATGAAAAAAAAATAGCCTGTCCTTTTCTGTATCCCTGACAACGTGTATGCAAAAATTTCATGATGATCGGTTCAATAGTTAAGGCGTGAGAGCGTAACAAACAAACATACTAAAATCTGTGTGTCTTCAAGCCGCGAGTGAATCGGTTTCTTCTATGCAAGCATGTTCCATCGTAGACCGCATCGTTGCTTACCATCAGGCGAGATGGCGGTCAAACACAAGCCTCTCATAGGGTAAAAAAACCACTTTAGCATTTGTAATATATTATGAAAATTCGAAATTTGCGTATACTAAGCATAAGTGTTGCCGTAGTCAAAATTAAAAATATGAAAGCATTTTTTGTATTATATGGAAAATTGCTGAAGTGAGTAATGTAATTTACCATAATGATTGTTTTACTATATTCAACGTCCTATTTTTATAAAAAGCACCAAAGTAAAGCCATAAATCTACCAGATTGGTTAATCATTAATATCTATTTCTCAAAAACCAACCAGAGTAAAGTAACAAAAATGCCAGATTGGCTTCTTTACTTTGGTCAACTTTCGGTTTATATCCTTATTTGGCTATGGTAAAACAATGAAACTACCAGATTGGCGAGTTAATGACTGTGCTCTTGTGAAATTATAGGTGACGGTAAACTAATACATCTACCACTTAGGCTATTTGACTGATGCATTTATTTAATATATATTGACAGTTGCGTTTGAGTAAACTGCTCAATGTTCACATAGAATAGTTTACCTACTAATGCGAAATTCCGAAATTCTGCAGATAGGCAATAAAGATAATTGCTATAACTCTCCGACCCATGGAGCTACAGATACAACTCTTTGCCACAGTATTCTTTGAAAGGAAACACATTTTTTGCCATATTTATCTCAAAAGTGCCAAAATGGCAGATTGGCGAGTTTACCATTGACCCGACGATATTTTTTTTTTTTTTTTTTTTATGTAGGTAATTGAGTGACGAGACGAGCAAATCGCTCGCCTGATGTTAAACGTCACGTTTGCCCATAACAGGTCTGCGCCACTCAGAATTTAGAACTCGCAGAATTCAAGACCCTGCGCGGCACAGCACTGCGCTCGTCACCCTGAGATATAAGTTGTTTAATCTCCCATTTGCCCTGTAATTTCACTGGAAACAATGCCCTTCCAACCGGAACACAGTAATGTTTGCACATTACTGCTTGGCGGTGGAATAACTGGCAAAGGTGTGGTACTTCCCCAGGCGGGCTCTGCAAAAGAGCCCTACCACTACAGATATTATCTACGTTTAAGTCAGCGTGATAAAATAGGTACGGTCTAATCACCCTTCGAGGGTAGACCTCGTATCCTCGGATGATTAAGAGATTGAATAGTAGAAGCGTGCTCCATTGTAGACCGCATCATTGCTCACCATCAGGCGAGATGGCGGTCAAATGCGAGCCTATCATCGAATATAAGGTCGGGTAAAAAGTTCCTTCGCATTTTTTGAGAAAATTCAAAACATTATTAAAAAAAGTTTATTTACATTTAACTAAAGTATGTAGGTACCATTTTGTTTGATAACTTTTTGCCATCTTGTAGGTAGGGACATGATCTCATTGCTATAGAAATTTTGGGACTTCTGATCAAAATACCGCGACAAGTGGTTTTGGCAGTCCTCTCGTGATGTTAACCTGACACTACCTAAAGAATTCTGAAGAGACCGAAACAGGTGGAAATCTGAAGGTGCAAGGTCAGGACTATACGGCGGATGCATTAACACCTCCCAGCTAAACTCTCTTAATTTTTGCTGAGTGGCTAAAGATGTGTGAGGTCTAGCGTTATCATGATGAAAATCCACACCCCCTTCTGTTGATTAATTCCGGCCGGTTTCTCTCAACTTCTTGCTTTAATCTCATCAGTTGTTCGCAGTAGAGTTCAGAATCGATGGTGCTGCCTGGTGGTAACAGCTCATAATGAATAATGTCCTTCCAATCCCACCACACACACAGCATCACCTTGTTGCGAGCTAACCCGGGTTTCACCAGTCTGTGAAGCCTGACCGGCCTTTGACCACGACCTTTTTCGCACGTTCTTGTCGTACGTGATCCACTTTTCATCACCAGTTATCAGCTTCTTCAAAATGGTTCGGTTTCATTACTTCGTAATAAAGAATCACAAATGAGTACACGGTTCATTAGGTTTCTTTCAGTGGGCTGAAGTGGGCTCGTGAGGTACCCAAATATCGATCTTTTTTGTGTACCCAGTTTTGTTCAAATGCGCCAAAACTGTTTTGTGGTCAATTCCCAGTTCTTCAGCTACGTCGTAACTACTGATATGCCGATCTTGCTCCACTTTTTCAAAAATGGCATCCATTTTATCCGTAATAGGGCGACCAGAGCGACGTGCATATTTGACATCAAAATTTCCGGATTGAAAACGCTTAATTCAAATTTGTGCTACTCTCACAGACACTGCACTAGGTCCATAAACATCGCAAATGTTTTTCGCGGCTTGCGTTGCATTTTTACCTTTTTTGTAGTAAAATTTTAAAATGTATCGAATTTCTTCATTAGATTCACTCATCTTGACAGTACGAAAAAAAAAAATGAAAATCACACATTTTCCTAATTTGAATTTGGAATTATGTTCTTTAAAATTTAAACTTTCAATGATACCAAAACCAGCCCGATACAAATAGTATAGCCAAAGATATTTTATTACAAGTTCATACATACTATAATGCGAAAAGACTTTTTACCCGACCTAATTATAATAATATATTTATTTCACAAAGACAAAATATCTAAGTTAGTAAGTATGAACATTCTAAACATAAGTTTACTAGAAGAATCGAAAACAACATAACATTTATGTTATGTTGTTTTCGACTAAAAATAATTGTACAGTTAGATTTAAAGACAAAATTAATTTCCCATATAAATTGCTTTGTTAGTATGGTCAAGTCTTGCAACTGAATTTTGAACCAGTTCCCGATGTCTGATTGAGCTGTTTGGTATACCTGTGTAACTCCGATGACAATGCAGCTTGTTCTTATAAATAACTAGCCACGCTTCGCTGTGGATAAAAAAAATAAATAGCCTATGTTACTTTGTTATGTAGCATTCGAATGGTGAAAGAATTTTTGAAATCGGTCCAGTAGTTTTTGAGTTTATTCCACACAAACATACAAAAATACAAATCTTTCCTTTTTATAATATTAGTATAGACTACCTTTGCTGAAGAAAAGACCTGAATTATATCTTGGCTTTCAATACAGACCAACCTATCTTTGTTTTTAAAAATAAAAGAGCTTCTAAAATGCATATTTTATAATTTATAATTCACAAATCCAGACTTTTACATCCATTTTATGCTAACACAAGAGGTTTCAAAATCACATTCAATATTCTCCAATCTGCGTAACATATTGAGTGCATTGGAGGCAAGACGCTGAATCAATATAAGGGATTAGGTCGGGATTTGGGCGAGCTGGCTTTGTGGCAGAGCTGGTCGGGATGTGTACCGACGCGAGGAACTACATCGGTCCTTTTATTGAAGACTAGCTGCAGCCGGCGGTTTCACCCGCTGTTTTTTTACTTTTAAACCTTCCCTGAACTTTTACAAATATATCAAGATCAAAATTAGCGAAATCTGTCCAACCATTCTCGAGTTATAGCCAGACAAACGAACAGCGATTCATTTTTATATATAAGAAGACTTCTCGTAGCTGCGTTTCGCGGTTTCACCCGCGTTTTCCGGGATAAAAAGTAGCCTGTGTGTTAATCCAGAACATGAACAACATTTATCCAAATCTCATGTAAATCCGTTCAGCTCTTTTTGCGTAAATGAGTAACATAGGTACTTATACGAGTATTATACATAAATTCTTACAAACTTTGGTCGGATAGTAAGACTAGCGACCTGCCCCGGCGTTGCACGGGAATAAAATATAGTCTACTAGCTGACTCAACAGACGTTGTCCTGTCAAAAGCCATTGCGTCAATTCTATGTCAAATGTCAAAAGTTACATTAAAAAAGTTTACATTGTCCAAAGCGCTATATGGTTTATGTATTTTTAAATTTTCTAATTTTTCATGTTTTTTTACTATAAATTGAGATGTGAGCTATCCTATCTCCTAAGTTAGATCAAACTGCACCCGGTGTGCAAATTTGATTGAAATCGGTTAAGTAGTATAGGAGTCTATTATTATAGCGGACAAACAACGTGACACGTAATTTATATATAATTAAGATGTTACTCGCTAATGATGTAGCTTTATATTTGTGAAAGAGTTTTTAAAATCAGTTTTTGAGTTTATTCATTACAAACATCCAAAATTACAAATCTTTCCTCTGTATAATATTATTGCAGAAATACTGAAATAAAAGTGCTTTCTTTTATCTTGCCGTGCCTAGTTAAAGAAAAAAAAACATTAAAGCAAAGCATTTATTGCATTACCATCAGAGTTAGACAAAGGGCCATTTATAAATTGCTTCACCCGTAAAGGGGGGAGGAGTGATTATGTGTGATAAGGGAGTGGGAGGGGTTCTAAGTTTCGTGACGTCGTAATACCTTAGTATTAAAAGCGATATTTTCAAATCAATCAAAAAATAAATAAAAAATATTAATCAAAATTATCAACTCGTATTTGTTTGTAGTCGATGTAGTATGTCATTGGTGTTACGCCACAGAAAAGAAACCAATATTTTAGCTTTTCAAATTCAAAAAAATATGTGATGTCACACTAGGGAGGGGGTCTTACAGATGTGACCAGCTGTGACAAGGACGTTGTTTATGAATGGCCCCCAAGTACCGAGTACGGGATTTGGTAGCGAGCCTAGTCTGTGCCAGGGCTGGTCGGGATGTGTACCGACGCGAGGAAAATACATGGGTTTACAATATTTTATTTAAATTTTCTGTATCTTGGTCAAAGCAACTGAATTTTGAACCACTTCCCGATGTCCGATTGAGCTGAAATTTGAAATACCTGTGTAACTCCGATGGGAATGCAATAAAAGCTTGTTTTTAAAATAATTTTCGAAATAACTTATTTTATTTGAATTTACGAAAAACTAGACACTTGCCAAATAGGCCACTAGTTTTTAAAATTACTGAGACTGAGACAGACTCTCACCATAAGGGGTCCATTTTATCATATTATTATGGAACCCTAAAAACACGAACATCGCATAAAAATGAATAATTCTTCATCTAGCCACTACAAAAGTGCGAAACACGATCCAGGGGTGCATTAAGGATGGCTCCTTTGATGTTGATTAAATTATTTTTCAGAATAATTTACGTTTTCTGAATTTATAAAAAAAGCGTCCCAAAATATTGCTCTTCAATCCGGAACATAATATTAGTTTATAGGCTTCTTTTTATCCCAGAAAATTGTCCATTTTCCGGGTTCCTTGTTTCCTGGGAGATATAATCTTGGTGTTTTTAAGGTCAGTGACAAGAACATTATTTTTACAAAACAAAAAACAAAAACCGACTTCAAAAGACCGACTATTGAGTTATTCATCTATTTGTCGCGCACGTACTTAATGCAAATTTAAGACTTATGTGGTTTTTCATAGATACCATTATCAGAACTGGACTAAATTGAAATGGGACCAAATGGGAAGCGTCAGCTTTCTAAGAATAAAAGAATAATCAAAATCGATTCGCCCAGTCAAAAGTTAGTGGTAACAAACATAAAAAAAAAAAAAATAAAAATAAAAAAAACATACAGACGAATTGATAACCTCCTCCTTTTTTGAAGTCGGTTAAAAATGGGCATAGGTACGGACTTGGCCAGCGCGCAACGACTGGCCGCGTCACTTGCATACCTCTCGCTCACACAAAATTGCTGACACACATGCATACTGAACATACAGTGTCCCTACACTGGCTGATTTTGCAGTTAATGACTTCTTGCAATAACCCGACGAAGACTCGTACGAAGCGCTTTGATTCTACTTTTATTGTGCACTGCCAAAGTATGGAATACTTTGCCCGAGTGGGTGTTTCGCGATATATTATTATTATAATTTGGGTGTCTTCAAGTTTTTTTTTTTTTTTAATGTAATTGAGCGACGAGACGAGCAAATCGCTCGCCTGATATTAAACGTCACGTTTGCCCATAACAGGTCTGCGCCACCCAGAATTTTGAACTCGCAGAATTCAAGACCCTGCGCGGCACAGCACTGCGCTCGTCACCCTGAGATATACAGTAAGATGTTTAATCTCCCATTTGCCCTGTAATTTCACTGGAAACAATGCCCTTCCAACCAGAACACAGTAATGTTTGCACATTACTGCTTGGCGGTGGAATAACTGGCAAAGGTGTGGTACTTCCCCAGGCGGGCTCTGCAAAAGAGCCCTACCACTACAAGTTGCGAGTGAATCGGTTCTTTCTCGGCAAGCATGCTCCATCGTAAACCGCATCATTGCTACCATCAGGCAAGATGGCGGTCAAACGCAAGCCTACAGTTGAATAAAGAAACAAAATATTTCCCTCGATTTTCTCAATACAATCACCAGGGAGGCAAACGTGACATAGCTGATAAAACAATAAATACTACCCTCAAATCGCTCAATTCAAACGATATATCACGAACAAGAGCTCCGCATCCGGCTTTGTCCGTGAATTGAACAATAGCGCATAAATAAATGGCTAAAGCACGCAAATAAATGGCTCGAACCGTAAAGAAGCTTGCGAGACGATAAAATGAAAATAAAACTTCCATATTTGAATGTGAACCAATCAGCTGATTGTGTGCGGTTTTGGCGGGCTTTTTGCGCGATTATGCCAAAGGAAAGCCTGTTTTGTCCGATTTCAAAAAGGAGGTTCTCTTTGCTTGTTTTTTATTTGCATGATTATTACGCAATTACTCTGCAAATTATGAATTGATTTTGAGAATTATTTTTTTGTTTGGGATGTCATATATTTTTATAAAAATCGATATAGCTCATTTTGAAAAATCAACAATATTCTTCTTTTTATACTAAGTTTGTTCCTGTAGGTATTCTAGGTTTAGATTTGAAGTCTAAACCTGGTTTTTTTCCGAAAGAATTTTCTTTATCACTTTCAGTCCTAGCATAAATTCTGACGTCAAAATACGTAGCGAAGATTCGATAGAATTAAAAAATTGTATAATAAATGATACGATGTTACAGTTCGGGGCTAAAATTAAAAACAAAAGAACAGACGCCATCTTTGATTCCCGCCAAAACCAAACGTCACTTGACGTTTATTGATCGTCAAATAAAAAACCGCTATAACCTCCATTTTCAAAGTCGGCAAATTCAGTTCAACGCCCTCTGTCACAGTTATCTCTTATTTTACATTTCGCTACCAACACTGAAGGTGAGATCAACTCAATAAAAAGTAATATTTATGTCCAAAGAAATAGAGTCGAAATTACCACCAGCATTTCCTGTCCAAATTAAAACTTGTCGCTTTGCGATTTGCAACTCAAACTTGTTTCCCATAAGGTTGGAAATTCCATGGAGTGAGAAGCTCCGGTATGTTACAGAGGATTTTCGACCGAATTTGGTGTGTAAATAAGGTTGATTATTGCATGTGATATGGAATATTTGCACCCTTGGTTCGGCTGGGACATACAGGCTGAATTTTTTATGCTTAAGTTTAGCATTTCGGCTTAGTTATGTTATATCTTTTTTTGTTGTTCTTGCAAAGGTTTATCTGTTGCGGTAGATAATAATATGTAAACAAATTATATGTTTTCCGTGAGAAGAATGTGTTATTGTTTTGTTCGTTGTTTTACTTGATTTTTTTCGGGATTTTGCCTGCGTACTGTATTAACAATATAGGGTTATAAAGAAAGGGTATGCAAAGCTGAAAAGGGCTCTTAGTACTCATCCTAAGGTTGCCCGGAAGAGATCGCTCTTAGCGATAAGGCCGCTAGTTGTCGCACTAGCTTTAAGTGTTATAATCCTTTTGTTTGTAATTTCTGGTGTAAACAATAAAGATTTATATATTATTATATATATTTAGGTATATTTATCTATCTATCGTTATGGACAACTTACGCTTTACATACCTACTCTTTCCTTGTTACCCTGTATGCTCGCAGCAATAACTATTTTACTAGCTGCGGCCTGCGGTATCTCCCGCGTTTTCCGGGATAAAAAGTAGCTTATAAGCTAATCTACGGGATAAGGCCAAATTTTATCCAAATCAGCTGAGTCATTCTTGCGTGATTGAGCAACAAAAATATCCAAACATACAAACAACCAAACATACATAGCTTGAAATTTGTAATATTAGTAGTAGTTAGTTTATGCCTTTTTTTTTTTTTTTTTTTTTTTTGGGGATGGGAAATCATCAAATGACCCCTCCCACTCTTGGGCAGAGCGGAAGGGAGTGTCAGACTTCTACTGACCAAAAACCACCCATGTTCCTTCTACGCCCTTGTGACGCCGAGGCCGCGGTAACTTCTACCCGCAGCCCCGACGGGCATGGGCCCTTTCGGGCCCCTTCCATGTTGCTGACATCTCTTTGAGGCGCGCGTGGAACACGAACGCGCCGTCGACACGGCCTGTGTCGTCATAAGACGGACGGACAGCGAGCTAGCCCAATAGCTCACCGTCCACAGGCCCGCGTCTACGGTGGCCGGAGGTCGTCACGTGACCCCCGAAGTTAGTTTATGCCTGGACTTTGCAACTGGTGCTCAAATCGGTCTTCAGTTTCTCAAAATAGCCCGTGATAGAAAACTTTCCATTAGTGAAAAAGTTTTCAAAATCGGATCAAAAACGTATAAACTTTAGCTTTTTATAATATTAGTAGAGATCAATAGATATAAACATTAACTGAGGTCAAACAAAAACCGTACCTTTTTTATTTCGTTAAAAAGAATACCTACCTATTTTTCAAAAAGTCTCTAATCAAGTATCTATCCTTTTAAAATTAAGGGCCTTCATTTGTTTTGACTGAAAAAGAACTTTTCAAAAATTCCCAATTTGACAGCTGTCACATTACTGTCAACGTCACAAGCCCCGATCAGCCTTTACCAAAGCCTCGTTAACCCAATTCCTGAGCACCACTAACTTTTTAACATAAACTTAATAAACTAAACTTAATCCAATACTTAACTCGTTAATTTAATATCTGCGCTTAATTTCGTTAGTGATGTGAAACGAGAGCTCCCTGTATGTTTATGTAAATTATAGCATCAGCCGCGCCGCGCTTCGTTAACCGATCCTTTCGCGTCAGTGTTACCTGTACCTACTTACAGCATGAGAGGTGGCGGGAGCGGGAATAAAAAAAAATGGAATTTTATGTTATAGAATGAAATACAGTCGATTTTTTTGAGTCGGTTCAAATTCAAATTCATTTATTTTTATTTCGGACAGCAAAGGATCTATAGTTTGTTAGTATACAGGGTTATTCATAAAGGGTATGCTAAGCTGAAAAGGGCTCATAGTACTCATCATTATGAACAACTTTTGCTATGGGACCAACCCGAAATTCGAGAAAAAAAAATCAGCTGTTCCATACATTTTGTCGAGTGTCATTGACATTTTCTATGGAACAGCTGATTTTTTTTCTCGAATTCCGGGTTGGTCCCATAGTAAAAGTTGTTCATATTGATGAGTACTATGAGCCCTTTTCGGCTTAGCATACGCTTTATGAATAACCCTATATAGTAAAAGATTAATAATATAATGTTAGTAGACAATATTTTACAAAAAATTAATTTATAATAATGAGTCATGTGCTTACGAGGCATGTTTTGAGGAACCATAGTCCGCACGAGATGCCTCAGCACAGGAGCTTGCTGGTCATCCGCCACTACTTTCAGGATGCTGTTGTCACTCCCTCGAAGCTTCACCAGCGACGCTACTTTCTTCCGAAGAACCGCATGGACCGTCAGTCTGGGTCTGAGCAAACATCCATGAGGCACTGCAGAATCTAGGAAGTCTTAACATCATCCTGAATACATTATTTTACAGGATGCGCAAAGAGTCTAGCGATTTTTGTGAACAGCAGAACTCCAGACCACCCGTGTATATTCCCTGGCAATGCGCTGCTACACCGTGTATAGCATGAGAGGTGGCGACAGCGAGAATTAAAAAAGAAATGGAATTTTAAAGTTGAATATAGCTGTGGTAGTCCAATGGGAGAACAGCCGCTTCGCATTCTTGAGGTAGCGGGTTCAAACCCCGACTCGTACCAATGAGTTCTTTGGGACTTATGTACGAATTTACATACCACTGGCTTTTCCGTAAAGGAAAACATCGTGAGGAAACCTGCATACGTGCGGAGAAGAAATTCAATGGCGTATGTGAATCCACCCGCACTTGGCAGCGTGGTGGAATAAGGCCTAATCACCCTTTGAGGGTATCCAGAGACCTGTATCCAGCAGTGAGAGGATTAAAGGTTGCATATGTTATATTCTGTATACCATGGGAGGTGGCGAGAACGGGAATGAAAAGATAATGGAATTTTAATAAATACCAAATTTCAGCCCAATCGGACATCGGGAAGTGGTTCATTATTGGGTTACAAAAACTCCCCCAAACAAACATAGTTACCTAGTCACGCACAAACATTGCAAGTTAAATAAAAGAGGTAGTCCACCTAGAGCACCCGTCCGAAAAGCACCTGCGCGAAGAGCACCCAGCCTAGTCCAGGAAGAGCACCTATCCATTTTTTTGGTCAAGCTTTTAAACGTTCCCAACGTAACTCACAGTGTAACAATGACTCATTGGGAAAAACCCAACCGGTTACACCTTAATGTTATTGTTTGTTGTTGTACACTTGAGATTTATAATGTTATCAGCATCAATCAAAATTCAAACTAAAATTAAATAATTATTTTTACAAAAAAAAAAAACCAACTTCAAGAGACCAGCTATTGAGTTATTCATCTATTTGTCGCGCACGTACTTAATGCATGGTTTTTTCATGGATACCATTATCAAAACTGGACTAAATTGATATGGGAAACGTCAGCTTTCCAATAAAAAAGAATCATCAAAATCGATTCACCCAGTCAAAAGTTACGAGGTAAAAAACATAAAAAAAAAACATACAGTCGAATTGAGAACCTCCTCCTTTTTTGACGTCGGTTAAAAAAACCCCACCGTTGAAAATGCTGAACCGATTTACATCAAACAAAGCTAAGAACACTCCCGACTAATTCACCTTTCAAACAAAAATCAACAAAATCAAAATTCGGTTCAATAACTGGTTCAAACTGATAACACCCCTTAGTTTTTGCGTCGGGAGTTGAAAATAAAGGCGCGAAAGAAACCACGGACCAAAGCTAGTAAATTAAATAAAACCAAGCGGAGCCACAAAACAGGCTCCGTAAACTAACTTAATTCTAACATGTCGGAATTGTCCCTTGAAGGGAATCGAACCGAAAACGCTTCAGCCACCGCCGACCACTGACCCACTTATGGTAGACTGGTCACTTAACCTTACCTACTGCTATTGTGCTGTCTCTTTCTCGTTCAATATTATGCTATACATACTAGCTGACCCGACAGACGTTGTCCTGTCTCTATGAATATTGAATTCGAATCGTCTTAAATTTTCTAATGTTCCGCTCAACTTCCTTAATTTTTTCTTTCATAAAAACTTTCTCCTGACAATAATTAACACAATAAAAAAGAATTAGCCATATTGTTCCATCCGTTCACGCGTGATGCGATGACCAAGGGAAATATAGATTCATTTTTAAATTTATACTTATTATAGACATTTAATTATTATATCTATTTTAACTCCTTCAGGGGTTGAGATTTCCAAAATCAATTCTTAGCGGATGTCTACATTCTGCCCTACTAGTTGACTTTGACATTTATAATATTAGTAGGAGACTAGTCGTTACCATCTGGCCGTCAAGCGCAAAAAGTGAACCCCCGTTTTCCCCCATCAGGGGTTGAATTTTGAGAATCCCTACTAATATTATAAATGTGAATGTAAGTTTGTTTGTTACGCTTTCACGCGAAAACTACTAAACCGATCATCATGAAACTTTGTACACATATTCTTGGAGGTATTAGAAGTAACATAGGATACTTATTAAACTTATTAAAAAAATGGGTATTTGTTTTATTTCATTGAGTGACGAGACGTGCATATCGCTCGCCTGATGTTAAACGTCACGTTCGCCCTTAACAGGTCTGCGCCACCCAGAATTTTGAACTCGCAGAATTCAAGACCCTGCGCGGCACAGCACTGCGCTCGCCACCCTGATATATAAAATGTTTAATCTCCCATTTGCCCTGAAATTTCACTGGAAAGAATGCCTTTCCAACCAGAATACAGTAATGTGCAAACATTACTGCTTGGCTTATGAGCTAGGTGTAAGTGCATTATTGAAATTATCAGTTTACCCACTTCGGGCATTCAATATGTACACAGGTCGCGAGGTTCAGTTCGCAGAACTGTTAGTTTATTTAGGGTTGTTGAGGGCACAGAGTAAGTCGTCTTTCTCTCGACCTTCGATCTCTACAACCTCCTGGCGAACACAAGATGTGATTTCAAAGTTTCCGGACTAATACTGAATTAATTACACGTTGAGCTTGCTTACAAAGGTAATCTAAACATGTGTAGGTATATAGACACGGTTATAAGGAGAGTGTATCGTTCTCAACCTTTATTCCTCCCACTGCTGGGATACAAGGTCTACCCTCGAAGGGTGATTAGGCCGTGTTCCACCACGCTGGTCAAGTGCGGGTTGGAGGAAAGTGTAGATATGCTGAGCTGAAAAGGGCTCATTATTTTGAACAAGTTTTAGTAACACGGAAATCGCGAAAAAAATCAGATGTTACATAGAACAAGAACATTATTTTTACAAAACAAAAAACAGAAACCGACTTCCAAAGACCGACTATTGAGTTATTCATCTATTTGTCGCGCACGTACTTAATGCAAATTTAAGACTTAGGTATATGGTTTTCTCATGGATACCATTATCAGAACTGGACTAAATGGCGTCAGCTTTCTAATAAAAAAAGAATCATCAAAATCGATTCACCCAGTCAAAAGTTATGAGGTAACAAACATAAAAAAAAAAAAAAACATATAGTTAATTGATAACCTCCTCCTTTTTTGAAGTCGGTTAAAAATGACACTGATTGTCGATAACGTATGGAACAGCTGATTTTTTCGCGATTTTCGGGTAGGGCCCGTAGTAAAAGTTGTTCACAATGATTAGTACTATGAGCTTTTTTTGGCTTAACATACCCTTTATGAATAACCCTGTATACAAACCGAGTACTCAGCCGAGGGCACTCTCGCCACTGTACTCGTAACGTGTAATCAATATTTATGGAGATACTCGTATTTTCCCACTTGTTAAGCCTAATAAATATTGATCGAACATAACCTCGGCCAAACTGTTTTTTAACACGAAGAATTACTATTAAACGGCATAAAATAAAACCCTAATTACGTGACAGGGGCGAGTTTAAAACGTTAAAAAAATTGGCCAAGTGCGAGTCTGACTCGCGGATGGTTCCGCTCCATCGTACAAGATTTTTCGATTCTCGATTCATACCCTTTATGAATAACCCTGTATACAAACCGAGTACTCAGCCGAGGGCACTCTCGCCACTGTACTCGTAACGTGTAATCAATATTTATGGAGATACTCGTATTTTCCCACTTGTTAAGCCTAATAAATATTGATCGAACATAACCTCGGCCAAACTGTCTTTTAACACGAAGAATTACTATTAAACGGCATAAAATAAAACCCTAATTACGTGACAGGAGCGAGTTTAAAACGTTAAAAAAATTGGCCAAGTGCGAGTCCGACTCGCGGATGGTTCCGCTCCATCGTACAAGATTTTTCGATTCTCGATTTTTTACAAGTTTATTCAAAAAACCATTTTTCAAATGAATTTCTGATATATTTCGATCTTCCTAACACCGCTAAGTAGCGCCTGATTCATTAAAAGTTTCATCATCATATTCAACCCTTAATCCTCCCACTGCTGGGATACAGGTCTACCCTCGAAGGGTGATTAGGCCAGGCCATATTCCACCACGCTGCCAAGTGCAGGTTACTGGAATTCACATACGCCATTGAATTTCTTTTCCGGACGTATGCAGGTTTCTTCACGATGTTTTCCTTAAAATCAAAAGTTTATTGCATATAAATTTGATTTTTACTTCGATCTCTTCACTTGATTTTTAACTTTATGTTAATTGTCTTTATTTGATGTCGATGCCCGATTGAGCTGAAATTTGGTATACGTGTGTAACTCCGATGACAATGCAAAAGCATGTTTTAAAAAATATTTTTTAAATTATCTTATTTGACGCTTAAGATTATCTCGGTCACTCTTATTGTAATGACGTTTCTAATAAGTGCGACAGAGACACCAAAATCGCCCGGAAACACCTAAACTCACGTGAAAAGGGGTAGGGTTAGAAAAATCGAAGAAGGGGGAACCCCCTGGGAGGCTTGCCATCATAAATTTCACTAATTATAACCCAGCTCGACCCATATTACAGCTACAAACTTATCTACAAAGGCGGCGAAATGTCGGAACTAAAACTTTACACGCGCACCTGGTTACTAAGGTTAGAAAATGCAACGGTGGCGCCCTCACTAGACTTCTTAGTCAAGTTGGTCGCACTACATTTCGCAGACCGAACCTACTATAGTCCGTAGAGAATAGTTTTTACATTTTTACTTAATTAAAAAATATTTTAACCAAGTTTTGGGTACGGGAATTTTAAAATGTACGGTATTATATGAGAAGGTTTACGTAAACGTGGAAACTTAATTAAAACAAACACTTTTAAAGTAACCGAATTTTGCTTTTAAAAATATGTTGCAATGAAAAATACAGGTCACAGATTGAATTGTAGTTCATTTCTGGGTCTGGGTGTTAGTGGTCTTCGTTTGTGCGTGTTCCATGGCATCCCCGACACAGGATTATCCTAGTAGGGAGCTATGAGTGTGAAACGTTTATTTATATTTATTTATTTATTTTAAAAGAACGTGTTTCAGAATCACCTGATGAAGTTGTAAACTGAATAAGTTATTTAAAAAAAACGTTTTAGAAACAAGTTTTTATTGCATTGTCATCGGAGTTACACAGGTACACCAAATTTCAGTTCAATCGGACATCGGGAAGTGGTTCAAAATTCAGTTACAATATTCCACCCGAACAAAATAGTTACATACATTATATTAGATAAGTAGCATTACATTATATTATATTACATTATATTACATTATATTAGTAGCTTTTATAAGCTTGTAATTAAAGCTTGAGACGTCGCGTCGTGTCGTGATGTAAAAAAAAAACAGCTTCTCCATACATTTTGTCGAGTGTCATTGACATTTTTGCTTGGAACAGCTGATTTTATTTCTTGAATTCCGGGTTGGTCCCAAAATAAAAGTTGTTCATAATGATGAGTAATAATTATTATCACCCTATTTTGGCTTAGTATTCACTTTTCTTTAAACACTGTAAAATGACTGGTTAAAAATGACGTGCAATGGGCGCGGCGCTGACCTAATAACGACAAACGATACGGACTTACTAATTAGATATAGCTAAATTACTTTTACGGCAGACGTAATGGCGGTTCATTTGACATTGGTGTTTGTTGAGAGAGAGGGAAACATTATCTACAGCCATCTCTCTCCCACTGCTGGGCATTAACTGACAAAGTATTTTACAGACACTATTAAATTTATTTATTACTAGCGACCTGCCCCGGCTCCGCTCGGGTATGAAATATAGTCTATGTTACTCGCTAATGATGTAGCTTTATATTGGTGAAAGAATTTTTAAAATCGGTCCAGTAGTTTTTGAGTTTATTCGTTACAAACATCTGAAAATACAAATCTTTCCTCTTCATAATATTTGTGTAGATATAAATAAATAAAATTGGTAATACTATAGTTAAGATATACAGGCAGAGGTTTTGTTAAGTTGTTGTTCTGATTGTTAGGTAGTTATGTTAAAATAATATAATATAGAATAGTTTAAAAAAACTAAAAAACACGCATTGTCATCGCTCTTTGACAAACGCGGCACGTAGCAGAATATGTACCAGTAGCCGTGGGGAACCACAGCTTAGCCAGCAGTAGTCACAGAATTCGCGTACCGAGTCACAGCTTAGCTAACAGTAATCGTAGAAATCGCGTTCGGAGCAAAAACACAATTTATTAGCTTCATATACATAATTATTTTAATTTATTTATAAGTATATTCTTATCCTATCCTATCCTATTATTATCCTCGATATATCTACAAAGTTTGAACGAAATCCGGCCGTTTAAAGTGGGTCAAAATCGCACCCAAAGGAGTCGGTTACAAACATACAGGTGAAGCTAATATTATTATAAGCGTGTTAATTAAGTGTATAAAAAGGATGTACATAAAATTCTTAAATGTGTCATAGAAGAAATGCTACAAAAAACAGCGCACCATAAAACCGCTTTGTTTCCAAAAAGTCAGGTCCATTGCCATTAAAAACTCACGTAATTCCAACGCCCAAATAACCTTGCTTCTCATATATATACACAAATTGCCTACAATTATGCTTATTAAACGCTCCAACTCCAACCAAATAATTATAAAAACCCTCATAATAAATAATCATGTAATTCTAAGGGCGGATTCTCATTGGATGCTTGAGGCGGAAAATCGTGCCTTGTGCCGTTCTTTAGGAGAGGGCTATGTCTAGCAATGGACAAACAGTAGACAGGCTGATGATGATGATGATGATTCACGTTGGGTGAGAAAACACCACCAAAAATTATTAAGAGTTCAGAAGTTAAGGTTCATAAGCAAGGTCGAGCGATGTGAGCATACTGAGAAAAATGGCCATCTGAATTCCGCTAAAAGAATGATGAATTCACTTAAAGTACGGAGCATACATACTGATATCACCAAAAAGTACGATGATCAGCACCAGTTTATTATAGTTGTCACCGTAACAAGAACATTATTTTTACAAAACAAAAAACAAAAACCGACTTCAAAAGACCGACTATTGAGTTATTCATCTATTTGTCGCGCACGTACTTAATGCAAATTTAAGACTTATAATGGTTTTCTCATGGATGCCATTATCAGAACTGGACTAAATTGAAATGGGACAAAATGGGAAGCGTCAGCTTTCTAATAAAAGAAGAATTATCAAAATCGATTCACCCAGTCAAAAGTTATGAGGTAACAAACAAAAAAAAAAATAAAAAAAAACATACAAACGAATTGATAACCTCCTCCTTTTTTGAAGTCGGTTAAAAACTGGTGCTAATCATCGCACTTTTTGGTGATATTAGTATGCTCCGTACTTTGTGGATCCATCATTCTTTTAGCGGAATTTAGATGGCTATTTTATCAGTGTTTAAATACATTTAATATACATAGTTAGTCAGAATTGATATTTAAATATAACTATGTATTCTTGAGACCCCTAGATTTCGCACTAGGCAGACTTGTGAAACTAGATTTCACGACATAGGTCCGCCTAGTGCGAAAATCTAGTGCTCTAAATTTCTATACATAATTTTAAATATCGATTCTTAATTACTATAAGTATTTATCCATATTTTTTGTGAGAATAAAAAAGACGTGTGGCACTCGGGGACTGCCGCGGTAAAGCTGTTGCATAGCATTTTTTATCAACTTATGCAATTATATCTAATTATAATTATTTCATTAACCAATGCCACCTAGAGGCGAGTTGCTGAACTAAAGAGACAAGCGTGACATTTCAAAAAGTCATTAAAAGTTCTGCTATTCATCGATAGATGGCAAAACCAAAAAGTATCACCGCTGTGCCGGTCGGAGTGGGTGGTCTTAGGCTAAGGTTATTTTCGTTACGGAATTTCTGGACTCGGCCTCCACGCTCAAGGCCCACGATAGAAGCTATGCAATAGCTTAATAAATTACCAACAAAATAGTTTAAAAAACTAGAAAACACGCATTGTCCGGTCTTTGACAGGTGTGCAGTTTGAATTAAATCTGATCGTTCAAAGTAGGGCAAAATCGAGTCCAAAAGGGTCGGTTACAAACATACAGGTGAAACTAATAAAAGCGTGTTAAAATAAAAGTTCAATACAACTAAAAACACGCTTTGTAGGAGTTGGTTACAAACATACAAACAAACAAGTGAAGCTAATAAAAAGCGTGTAAAAATATAACGGACGGACGGATGCTTGCCCAACAACCGGACGTTGACATATTTGTAATTAAGTTTTGTATGTTTGTGAATGTTTGTAACAATTATTTTAGTTATTTGGGTCAGTAGGTAACCGATTTTAATATAATTTTAATAATTTAATTCTGACATCTATTGTAATTGTTGTTTTTTTTTTTTATTATGTTCTTAATTTTATCAATGTACTTATTCCTATTAATTTATTCTTTGACATTCCTTTATTTTTTTGTATTATAAATTTCAATTGTTTTGTTTTTTTTTTTTGTTGTAATATTAATTGGTATTCTGTTTTGGACATATTTGTTTTTAATATTTTATTTTTGTGTGACTTATCATACGCCTTGGCACTGCTGTTAGTGAGATAAGTAGTTGTAAATAAATAAATAAATAAATATATAAATAAACGGCCAGTGCAAATGCTTCCTTATACTATATGTATTAATACCACTCTCCGAGAGTAAAGTTTAATGAGATAATCAAATATTATTATCCAGTAAACTGCTCCATGATATAGGATAGGTGTAATTAAAACATTACGCCTATGAAATTACAGTTACCGACGAAAAGGAAATTAGGGAAACATTAGACTGGGTGTTTTGTTAGGTTGCTTCACTGGGCTTCACAACGGGGAAGATAGACGGGTTATTTTTAAGACGTTAGATTACTAGCGACCTGCCCCGGCTTTGCACGGGTATGAAATACTCGTAGCCTACAAGTTGCGTCCCGCGGTTTCACCCTCGTTTAAAAAAATACAAAGTGTCCTATGTTACTTCTAATACCTCCAAGAATATGTGTACAAAGTTTCATGATGATTGCTTAAGTAGTTTTCGCGTGAAAGAACGCTTTCACGTCACGTCACAAACAAACTTACATTTACATTTATAATATTAGCAGGGATGTTACTAAGAGATAATGTAGCATTCTAATGGTGAAAGAATTTTTGAGATCGGTCCAGTAGTTTTTGAGTTTAATCGTATCAAAGATACAAAATTCAAAAAATACAGGTTTTTCCTCTTTAAAATATTATTGTAGACGTAAAAGTATAGATAAGTAGGTATGTTTTGCATAATACAGGTTTATAAGGAAAGGGTATGCTAAACCGAAAAAGGCTCTAGGTACTCATCATTATAAACAACTTTTATTACAGGACCAGATCTGAATTCAAGAAAAAAAATTGCTATTCCACATATTTAAAGAAAAAAAAAGAAAAAAGAAAAAAAGTTAAGTGTGTTAAGTGTGTTAGTGAGGTGAGTGAAGTTTTTAATAAAGAGTTTATCTATCTATCTATCTATCTATATTTTTGTCGAGAGACATTGACATTTATCTATGCAACAGCTGATTTTCTTTTGTGATTTGAGCGTTCCATAGTAAAAGTTGTTCATGATGAGTACTTTGAGCCCTTTGGTTTAGCATACCCTTTCCTGATAACCCTGTAGAAGCTAAACTTCGCCTATAAGGCATAAATTAGCGAGGACAGTATTGATCGGGTGTCCGCGGCAAATAGAGCATGGTTTCAAGCCTTGTTGGCTCCGATAATACGGAGTATTATTCTCAGCCTCTTAGGACACAGGGTTATCAGGAAAGGGTATGCAGGAACCGAAGGATGCAGCTTATATAAAGTAAAGATAACTGCACTGACTACACTGCACTGCACTTACAAAAATTTCAACAACCAACATACACTGAGAAAAATGTCCATCTAAATTCCGCTAAAAGAATGATGAATTCACTTCACTTCACATAATTCATCAAAATTCCGATGAATTCACCATTTTGATCGCCATTTTTCTCAGTGCAGTATAGACTATACATTGTTAGAAGAAAAAAAAAATATGCTAAGCCGAAAAGAGCTTATACATTTTGTCGGTTTCACGCTTTTCATTTCAGAAAAATGAGCCTATTTCACTTTTACTTTACAACAGAATTTGAGAAACACTTAACTTCCAGTGTCTCAGCTAAGGTCCTCTTAAGGCAGGCTTTTATTGTTAAGAGTTCAAAAATCTGGGTGGTGCAGACCTGCTATGGGCAAGCGTGACGTTTAACATCAGGCGAGCGTTTTGATCGTCTTGTCAGCGTCATCGGAGTTACACAGGTACACCAAATTTCAGCTCAATCGGACATCGTGTAGTGGGTCAAAATTCAGTTGCAAGATTCCACCCGAACAAACATAGTTACATAGTTGCTTACATACATTGTATGTTAAGTCAAACAAAAGCGATTAAAAATAAATCTGTTAAAACGGAAAGAGTTCTGATTCTGATTCCTTCTGATTCCATCGTATTTTAAACAAGCGTGAAACCTTGAATTTGGAACTAAGACTTCACAAATCTTATTTATTTCTCACTAGCTGACCCTTGCCCACTTCGTTGGGCATAATGTTAAATTAAACCCGAAGCCATCGCGCGCCGTCCGGACCGTTTTTTCTCCGATTCACTTTGCAAAACGGACTACCACGTAAAAGCCTTTTTATTTTTCGGTTTTTTATATAACCTATGACACTCAGCAATAATGTGGCTTTCTATTGGTGAAAGAATTTTTAAAATCGGTTCAGTAGATCCCTAGATTACCCCTTACAATTTAACAAATATACAAACACACAAACTTTACTTCTTTATAATATTAGTATAGATATAGATTAGTATAGATTATGTTTTTTTCTAAAACTTGTAGCGGTTAACATTATCTAACGTTATGCTATGTTTCAGACCGTTAGCTTTTATAGTTCCTGAGATAATTGGTTGTAACATACAGATCGTCTTAAGAGTTCTATCTTGAAGGAGGTTCAGAACTCTAATAAAACGACTTCAACAAGAAAACTCAAAATTGTATGAAATAATCTTTTATGCGTACACGAAATATTTATTTTTTGAGGTCCTTTTAGAAACTGTGCGTTTTGGAAAAGCTGTTTTAAATCTACTTAACCCATACATAACACCAATTTCTTTCCTAGAAGGTCTAGGTCTAGGTTTTCCTAAATTGAAAAGAAAAACACATCAACATACAAACGCCAATTTTCTCAATATGAAAGTTTTTGACCGAGTTTTTGTTTTTGTGATTTTGATATCTTAGATTTGTCTATTGTATAAATGGAAAATACAAAATAAGCACAAACGTATTAAAGAATGGTACATCATCCCATAACAGCACCTGTAAGCAATCTTACTTAGAAAGTCGTCGCAACGTTGCAAGACCCTCCAAGTACCAGCCGATAGTCCGAATCTGCGTTCCGCGATTCATTGGTTGTCCAAGTTATTGACCGAATTGTTTGTTTATTTGTTTACTCACTTTCGGATGTAACTTCGACCGATTGTCACCTGTATTTAGTTGTATTTTAATAAAATTTAGATTTAGCACTATTCCGTGTTTCTTTGCACCCTCCAGCCGCCAGCCTAAGTGATTATTGCACAAACATATACACACCAACTTCCCAGACAAACTTTTCCCCCAGACTTTGACCGCCCAAAAAATCGAAAAAAACTAGAATCTAACACTCACCCAGCTTATTATTGTTATGCTGGTGTTGGTGATGGTGCTGAGGCTGCGGCTGCTGGGGAATCTGCTGCATCAGCGCGGGATGGGGAAGCTGCAACAGCTTGGGTTCTAGCTTTGTTGCTGCTGCCACCGGGATCGGCCCAGCGTTGGTCATCGTCGTCATGGTAGCAGCAGGCATCATAAGAGTGGACATTGTAAGCATTTTGGTACCAAACTTCTCTTCGTATCCAAACTTAGCACGCCATCTTTGTTTTGAAACGTTGCGAAATTTCTGTCTGTTAATATCACTTTTGACGCTTGGATCCCACTGTCTTTTGACACTTTTGACGGTTGAATCCTACTGTGTTTTCACGCTTTTCACGCTTAAATCCCACTGTCTTTCGATATCACTTTGACGCGTCAAACTCGCAACTGTCTTTGATATCACTTTTTTGACGTTAAAACTATTTTATTCTACTTTTGTAAACCAACTACGATTTGGTGTTATCTTATAATCACATACTTTTCACTTAATTATTATATAATATTATTTTATGATAAATAATATATCTATTCTAAGTCGTCTGTGGAATATTTTGGTAAAAATAATAAATCATGTTTTTTCAAAAAATAGATCTGTCGGCAGATATATTTCTTGATTGTAAAAATAATGTCGGAGCGCATATTTTATTAATAATGTTTTATTAATAATTCAACGGAATTGTGGCCTTTTTCGAGATTTATTAAATGAAATAAAAGTTATGAAATAATGTGAAAATGTAAAAACAAGGTTTTTGATAGCTTTGTTCTTCAGCGGAATTTTATATTAGGTTTTAGTTTCTTATTTCCGTGTATTAAGATTTAAACCGGGCATTAGACTTAAGGTGGTGAGAAAGAGAGAGAGAGAGAGAGAGAGAGAGAGATATTGTCATCTATCTCTTTTGCGCATTAAAGATGAAACGAAAATAATAATCTGTATATTTTTTAAATTCACCCCACAGTAATTCTAAATCATCATAAAATGTAAAAATGTGCGAAAGAAATGGTTTATCTTCTTCTTAGGTCGAAGTGAGTGGGAAAATTGGTCAGAAGGAAAGATGGTTGATAGACCAAAGCAGCCACCATTTGATCACAAAAGGTCAAACAGGGAGTTTATCATAAATACACTTAATACCTACTAAAACTGACACTACAACACTTACGGCTCGAATAGGTCCTTTGTCAGCCGAAGTGTGCTCTGCGTCGTCAGCCGAACTCAGCCGATCGACTCAAACGCATGAAAAACTATCTGCGCCCCGCGGTTTCACCCTCGTTTTCCGGGATAAAAGTAGCCCATGTGCTAATCCAGACCAAGAACAACGTAATAACAGCGGTAATCCGCCTTTTAAGCCAGAGGTCCCGGTTTCGATTCCCGGCCGGGCAGATGTTTGAATGATGAATTGTAATCTGTTCTGGGTCTGAGTGTTAGTTGTCCTTGTCTTTGTGTTCCATGGCATCCGACACAGGGTATCCTAGTGGGGAGCTATACAAAGTGTCCGGTTTCGAGTGTCGGTGCCTTTAGGGGTATGATATAGGTACGGTAAATTTAATTGACAAATCGCCCCCCGTAGTTTTTCTCCCACCATAATAAAATGGCAGCCATTTTGTTTTTTCGGCACCGAAACACGCGCGCTTATACTAATTTAGCGATAACAGCCCATGTAGAGGTTCGAAAATTACAAAAGAGGAATCGTTTGATAGCTGAACGTGTAGGTAATTAATCTATGGAAACATGTTTCATCTTTTAAATAATAGTACGAAAAAAATTGCCAAAAGTAAAAAAAACTTTTTTATTAAAAAAAATTAACTCTTAAAGTTCTTTAAAAAAAACTACTTATGGGGGGCGATTTGTCGATTAAATTTACCGTATACTAACCACTAAAGGCTCCGACGCGACACTCGAAACCGGACTCATTGTTTAAAATAGAAAAAAAAAACTTGGGCTCATCGTAGGTTACTGAAACTGAATTACGTCATCGTTTGGATAGTACTTACTTTAGTATCCGGTATCCTGATACCCTAGTATAGGTTAGTACTTAACCTGCTGGGCTGTAAGTGGTTTTTCTCGTACTATTAATAAGTTAGTAGTTCTGCGAAAAGTAGACCTCGAGAGCATTTTTTGCAACAATCCCGACCTTTTATCTCGACAACCTCTTGACCAAAGCTCGTATTATAAATTCTTGTTTAAAGTTAAGTACCAAACGTTTCAGCCAAATATTATCAAAATCGGAGTGTTTTCAAGTCGCGAATAAATCGGTTTCTTTCTTGCTTAAAAATGTTTCTGCGACATACTATGAAACTTGGGTAGTAATCTGTGTCTTCAAGTCGCGAGTGAATCGGTTTCTTCTAGGCGCGTGCTCCATCGTAGACCGCATCATTGCTTACCATCAGGCGAGATCGCGGTCAAACGCAAGCCGATCAACGAATAATAGAAAAGTCAAAAAGTCTCACAGTAAATGTTTTTGGTCCTGAACTAAACTTATCACTCGTCTACATTTCCCACAAGGTTGAACGCTGATTCCATTTCATCGAGTGATTTGATCTGCATTTCCAATAAAGGCATCGCCAGAAATGATATCCACACATCATATAATATTACATGCGTGAAAGTACCGCACGGATCGATTAATAAATAAACCTTTCACACTTATAGCTCCCCACTAGGATACCCTGGTCGGGATGCCATGGAACACAGACAAGGATAACTAACACCCAGACCCGGAGCAGACATTTAAATTCATCATTCAAACATCTGCCCGGCCGGGATTTGAACCCAGGACCTCTGGCTTATAAGGCTCTTGCCAAACAGGACTCAATCGATTGTTTCTTCCGCGTACCTGTTTTGTCGAATGACTCAGCACCTTGGGTTTTTCTACAAACTAAAATCTTTCCTATACCTTGGGTATTGGAGGAGTCCATAGGCGGTGGTGACCACTTACCATCAGGCTCGTCGCTTGTTTAGCACTTACTTAAAAAAAAAAAAAAGCCCTACCTTAGCTCTGGACAAGTCTCTCGTCTGCGTTTCCAATAAAGACGAACGCCGTGCCCTAGACCTGAATACGTTTCTTGTTTGCATTACCAATGAACACTGGTCCCAGTTCAACGAGTCCCTCATCTGCGTTTCCGATAAAGACGAACATTGTGCTCTAGCTCTCAACAAGTCTCTCGTCTGCGTTAAAAATAAAGGCGAACGCTGACCTTACCAATTGAACGCTAGTTCCAGTTAAACAGGGCCCTCGTCTGCGTTTCAATGCTGTACCTCAGCTCTGACCAAGTCTGTCGTCTACGTTACCAATACAGACGAACGCTGACCTTATCAATTGAACGCTTATCCCAATTGACCAAGTCCTTCATCTGCGTTGCCAATAAAAGCGAGCACTGACTTTACCAACGCTGGTTCCATTTTAAATTAACAAAATCTTTTGTCTGCATTTGAACGTTTTTTTTATTAACAATAGGCTTGCGTTTGACCGCCATCTTGCCTGATGGCTCGCAATGATGCGGTCTACGATGCAGCACGCGCCTAGAAGAAACCGATTCACTCGCGACTTGAAGACACCCAGATTATATCGGGAAACACCCACACGGGCAGAGCGTTGTGCCCCAGTTCTGACCAAGTCCCCCGTCTGCGTTGCCAATAAAGGCGAGCGCTGACTTTACCAACGCTGGTTCCATCTGAAATTGACCAAGTCTTTTGTCTGCATTTCCCAGCTACCCCAGCTCTGACCAAGTCCTTCGTCTACATTTGAACGCTTTGCCCCAGCTCTGCCCAAGTCCCCCGTCTGCGTTGCCAATAAAGGCAGCTTTGCCCCGGGCCTCTCCACCGGCCACGATGATGAAATGTAAACACACTCCTTGAATTGCTAAACCGTTCGAATGTTTTTGTTCGCTAAAAATACACGGTCATCCATTTTGGTCGGTTTTAGGGTTCCGTTGTGAACTGAAAAACCTTTAGGTAAAGCTTTGGTATGAATAATTTAACGTTTCATTTAATTATATTTATTTTAATAGAATTTTACTTATTCTGTTTGTTATTTCTATGTTTGTTTTCAATGTATGTTGTTTTTTGGATTTTTCTGGTGTGCTTTTTTTGTGAATGTTATTATGAAAAATAACGGACGGAATCTTATTGTAAAAATGGACATGGATTATTATTAGTATTATTTTACTTAAAAATATTACCAAATGAAGTCGAAGCTATAGTCGGAGAAACTGACTAAAAATACGAGAATATTGTGATTTCAGGATTGGTCCCTTTCAATTTAGCTTACCCTTTTCTTATAACCCTGTATTACGACTCAGTTAAATCTAAAAGGTCAGACTAAGAAAGTTAAATATAATTAACCTAACCAACTAAACAATGCGCATAATTCTAAGAACTCGGTTTAAATTGAAAATGACGACTATTCATTTCTACCGTAGCTACGGAACCTTACCATGAGCGTGCCATGACACGCACTTGACTGAATTTAATTATGTTGATCAGATGTAAATACGACTAGTGTTTCGACTGGCTTCACCTGCAAATTTTAAGGACATTCTTTAAATACCTCTCAAGCTCTTTGCAGTGTATTGATAAGCAGAATATTTATGTGGGAACGGTCACTAAAGCGCTAACTATCAAGTTAATACCCTGCTCTTCTCAGTGAGATATTTTACTAGAACATGTTTCACACGACAGCCAAATTCACATTAAGAAAACCTGCAATGATACCTCGCTGTCCCCGGAGAACAAAATGACAATTGCAAAAAGTCTATTTCCAGGAAAAATCTAAAACCGAATTTTATTATTTGTTGTTTTTAACCGACTTCAAAAAAGGAGGAGGTTATCAATTCGACTGTATGTTTTTTTTTAATTTTTTTTTTAGTTTGTTACCTCATAACTTTTGAAAATTAATTTTGGTAAAATTTCATGTAGTGGCGTAGCAGTGGCTACATCGTAGACGCTACGACGTAGCCGCTTTCGTTGACTGCGGCTAGGGTATCAATAATATGATATGTAAAGGCAAATAGCAGCGTTTTGCTACGCCGTAGACGCTACGACGTAGCTATCGTAGACTCAAGCTATCGATATGGTATAGGCCAAAATTTTTTTCCAGATCGGCAATAACTGCACGAGAAAAGCTTGGTACGTTGATTTAGGCTAAGTGTCCAGCCCAGGCGTCAGAATTCTTAGGTCGCATGAAGGTCTGTGATATATGTATATTAACGGTTATTGTTACAGACAAACAAACAGATCCTACAAATTAAAGTATGTTGTTATGTTAGCAGATGACAAAAACTAAAAATTAAACTCAAACAAATTGTACTTCAATTTCGTATCTGAGAAAAATCACTCTTGAGGAAAAAAAATTAAAAAAACAAGTTTATAAAAAAAATAATTAAAAACAAGCTTTTATTGCATTGTCATCGGAGTTACACAGGTATACCAAATTTCAGCTCAATCGGACATCGGGAAGTGGCTCAAAATTCAGTTGCAAGCATTTGACTCAAAAATCACAACAAGCTAAATAGCTTGTAATGTGGTAGCTGCAGACATTGAAAGAAACAAATTATCTAGCAGTATTTTTTTCCTTTTTTTGCTATGAATGACGAAACGAGCAAATCGCTCGCCAGATAGTAAACGCCACGTTTGCCCATAACATTTATTGAGGGTCATTCCAGTCGCCACCCTATTTTCGTCCCCAAGGGTGACAATCGGGAAACGTTTTCAAAATTTGCCCCAGTTGTCACCCAATGACATATTTTGGTGTTCCCGGTTGGAACCTCGAGTCAATCGGAGATGTTCTCTTTGCTCCACCGTCTTGAAAAACTTAGTTGAAAACCTTTGCTAACAAAGCTACCAAAAACCAAGCTAGCCAAGCCAAGCTAGCTTCGTCAGAGAAGCAGCTACCAATCTCCCATCAATTGACCTCAAAAGCCAATGAAAACTCTGCACCACAAGTATTTATGATACACTTCCATAAACCTCATTTTTCCATAACCATAAAAAACAATAATTCACTTACAAATATGAAAGAATGGTCTGGAAGCTTCCCACCCCAACCCTTAGCTATAAACAAGCTAAATCTACCCTTATTTCGGGGTAAAAAGGTCCATATTTGAATAAACGCCGCTCTTATAACTGAATAAATGTGACGATATTTTTTCTTAGAAAAAAGCCGGAAAGTTTTCTGAAAGTGTTCGTTATAAGGCATTGTCTTTGTGAATGAACCGAGGTGTTTGTGAAATATAAGGATTTATCCATACGAGACGGAAATAGCAGGGTTACGTGGAAAAGGATTTGGAATACAGAAATCATTTATATTGTTTTTACTATCATCTTCATATATAAATTACGTGTCACGTTGTTTGTCCGCTATAGACTCCTAAACTACTTAACCGATTTCAATAAAATTTGCACACCGGGTGCAGTTCGATCTAACTTAGGAGATAGGATAGCTCATATCTCAATTTATAGTAAAAAAACATGAAAAAAATAGAAAATTTACAAAATACTTTAACGCTTTGGACAATGTAAACTTTTTTAATGTAACTTTTGACATTTGACATAGAATTGACGCAATGGCTTTTTTTACCAATTCGAATTAAATAGTCATCGTTAAGACAGGACAACGTCTGTCGAGTCAGCTAGTTATTTATAAATATAAAAATGAATATTTCCCTTGGTCATCGCATCACGTGTGAACGGACGGAACCATTTCGGTAATTCTTTTTTTGTTGTGTTAATTATTGTCAAAAGGTTCTTATGAAAGAAAACATAAGAAAGTTGAGAAGAATACGAGTATTAGAAAATTAAGACATACGATAGTTAAGACAGGACGTCTGTCGGGTCAGCTAGTTAATTATGTTTGTATAAAGGGTTATTCATAAAGGGTATGCTAAGCCGAAAAAGGCTCATAGTACCTACTCATCATCATGAACAACTTTTACTATGGGACCATACCAAAATTCGCGAAATAAAAATCAGCTGTTCCATACATTTTGTCGAATGTCATTGACATTTTTCTATGGAACAGCTGATTTTATTTAGCGAATTTCGAGCTGGTCCCATAGTAAAAGTTGTTCATAATGATGAGCGAGCCCTTTTCGGCTTAGCATACCCTTTATGAATAACCCTGTATTTGTCCGACAATAACTTGAATACGGCTGATTGGATCTACGGGAAACTTTACACGCTAGTAGCAAAACACATTGAGTGTTACATAAGACCTGCTAACGCCTTAGGCTAAGCATACTGGTATGCTGAGACGCAGGTGACGCAGCACAGAACAGATTTAGCAGGCAGAGCAGGCGAGACAGACATAGCGCGCAGAGCAGGACAGACACACGTCCCCGCGCGTGCTACACCGCAGTACGCAGCTCTCAGTAGAGCAGGCGAGACAGACATAGCGCGCAGAGCAAGACAGACACACGTCTCCGCGCGTACTACACCGCAGTACGCAGCTCTCAGTAGAGCAGGCGAGACAGACATAGCGCGCAGAGCAGGACAGACACGTCTCCGCGCGTGCTACACCGCAGTACGCAGCTCTCAGTAGAGCAGGCGAGACAGACATAGCGCGCAGAGCAGGACAGACACGTCTCCGCGCGTGCTACACCGCAGTACGCAGCTCTCAGTAGAGCAGGCGAGACAGACATAGCGCGCAGAGCAAGACAGACACACGTCTCCGCGCGTACTACACCGCAGTACGCAGCTCTCAGTAGAGCAGGCGAGACAGACATAGCGCGCAGAGCAGGACAGACACACGTCTCCGCGCGTGCTACCCCGCAGTACGCAGCTCTCAGTAGAGCAGGCGAGACAGACATAGCGCGCAGAGCAGGACAGACACACGTCCCCGCGCGTGCTACACCGCAGTACGCAGCTCTCAGCACGTTCATGCATTACTAGATTTGCTCTGCCGGAGCTACCTACGTCGAGGCATACGCTTAGCCTCACTCGCCTTCATTATACCCGTGTCGCACTGTACCTATACTACAAGCAAATACCGTTGCCAGCAAGCATTTCATTAAACATTAAACAAAAGGAAACGAACGTAATGACGTCGACATTCTTTCTGCGGAAGTGGAATTACTTTCTATGCGATCTGTACGAGTATGTAGCTACCGTTTTAGAGTTCCATAGTTAGTGTATGGCTTGACTAGGTTTCTGGTTTAGAGTTCCGTAGGTCGACTATAAGCACAGATTAGGTATTATGGTGATATTACGCTCATCTTTCTTAATTGTTTCTTTCAAAGGAACTTTCTCCTGACAATAATTAACACAACAAAAAATAATTAGCGAAATTGTTCCATCCGTTCACGCGTGATGCGATGACCAAGGGAAGTAGAAATTCATTATTATAAAAAAATACATTTATGTTTGACAAACAAACACAACCCTTTATTCAATACGACAGGAAGAAAGATAAAAAACTACAGGCTACCTAAAAATTTCCATCCGTAATGCTTTTATTGCATTGTCACCGGAGTTCCACAGGTAGGTACACCAAATTACAGCTCAATCGGACATCGGGAAGTGGTTCAAAATTCAGTTACAACCCCATACTAACAAGTTAAAAAGCTTGTATAAACAACTCCCAGCTTCATTTATTCATTAGCATAGGAATTTCCACTGAAGCTCGTTTTGCCGCCGATAGATGGCGCTGAAATAAAAGTAACCGTAGTTACATATTCCCTTTTAGGAGAAAGGTTTTCCTAGTTCCGGCCCAGTTGCGAGCTGAATGTAAAGTTAACCAACTGTTAGAATGGAGGGGTTTTAGTGAATGTAGACTAGCTAAGCTTCACGGTTTTGCCTGCTTTTTAACTGACTGCCAGAGTATGGAATACTTTGCCCGAGTGGGTGTTTCCCGATAGATATAATTTGGGTGTCTTTGAGTCGCGAGTGAATCGGTTTCGTCTAGGCGCGCGTGCTGCATCGTAGACCGCATCATTGCTTACTATCAGGTGAGATAAGGGTTACTTAAGTATGTTAGTTATTTGAACTGCAAATACATGGTTATAAAGAAAGGGTAGGTAATCAGCTTATGAACAACTTTTACAATGAGACCAGCCCAAATCGCGAAATAAAAATTAAAAAACAGTTCTATAGAAAAATGTCAATGAAACGCGACACAAGAACATTATTTTTACAAAACAAAAAACAAAAACCGACTTCAAAAGACCGACTATTGAGTTATTCATCTATTTGTCGCGCACGTACTTAATGCAAATTTAAGACTTATATGGTTTTCTCATGGATACCATTATCAGAACTGGACTAAATTGAAATGGGACCAAATGGGAAGCGTCAGCTTTCTAATAAAAAAAGAATCATCAAAATCGATTCACCCAGTCAAAAGTTATGAGGTAACAAACATAAAAAAAAAATAATAAAAAAAAAACATAGACGAATTGACAACCTCCTCCTTTTTTGAAGTCGGTTAAAAATGAATGTGAGAGCTGATTTTTCCTCGATTTCATTGTTGGTTCCAAAGTAAAAGTTGTTCATAATGATGAATAAAAACATATCTTTCAAAAAAAGCTTTCATTCCATTGTCATCGGAGTTACACAGGTATACCAAATCTGCTCAATTGGACATCGGGAAGTGGTTCAAAATTCAGCTGCAAAATTTCACCCAAACATACATTACATTCATACATACATACACGGTAAGTAAATATATGTGCTTGTAAATATTCATATATGTTAAGTTATCTATTTAGGGTTTCCCAACTGATATTTTAGATTTAGTTTATACTCAGAACTCTGTACCCGATAACAAAACATAACTTACATTATAAATACGAGTGCGTAGACCCGTGTATGTGTGAATGTACCCGACACGTATAATTATTCGGAAATATAATACTAAACTGATTTTATTAAAATATGGAATTGAGAGTTGCATTTTTTATCTATTAACCGACTTTAAAAAAGGAGAGGGTTCTTAATTCGACTATATGTTTTTTTTTGTATGTACATATGTTACGCGATTACGCCGTCAATTATGAACTAATTTGATTGTTGTTTTTTTTTATACGCGTTTGATCAGCTCGGCTGTTAAAAGTGTTTCATCACCGGTGTTTCATCACCGTTTTTCATCACTACAGGTAAACCTGCGAGGCCCAACTATCATAAATAGTCATTTTGCTATTATCTACACCACAAACGCAACTTAATCGTTTGAAATGACAAAGGCCCGTCCGTCTGTCAGTCCTGAGCGATTCTGTTTATATTGGAAATTTCATTATACACCCAACTATACTAATTAGGCCACTAGTGAGGGGACAACAGGATATCGATAATTACGGCCCAACTTGTATAACACTGCATAGTAACACACTTTTTAAAATGCTCTGACAACTTTTCGTTGTCGTGAAATGTCACGGGTAAAAAGAAGACGGGAATTTTAAACAGTGATTAAGTAAAAGCAGTGTTTTTAAGTAAAACCTTAAGGGCATAAGTTTTTATTTAACTTGTCTTGTTAGGTCAAATCTTGGAACTGATTTTTGGACCACTTCCCGATGTCCGATTGGGCTGTTTGGTATACTCGTGTAACTGCGACGACAATGCAATAAAAGTGTGAGTGTTCTTGTTTTAATTTTTGGCTGACTACAAGACAGTCAAATGGGTTATGTTTTAGCAGGCTATGTATGTACAACCCGGTCACAATATCTGTGCACCTGACCTCGTGCTAGCAACTCAATTTTGAGCCACTTCCCGATGTTCGATTGTATTATTATCAGATCAATCGTTACAAAATACAGATGTTAATAAGTATACCAAATTTCAGCTCAATCGAACATCGGGAAGTGGCTCAAAATTGAGTTGCTAGCACGAGGTCAGGTGCACAGATATTGTGACCGGGTTATATGTTAGTATTTACGTATGTTCCATCTTAGCGCCTAAACTGCTCAATTTTGTTACATGAGGTGTCAATCTATTTGTTTATATGCTCCGGATGATACAGATTACATTTTATACGAAGAAAAATAATATGACGGATGCTGCATCCCAAAAGTGAAGGTTTCTAATATTTTCACATTTTCATCGACTTATATCCTATAGACAACTCAAACCAGATAACAAAACACTGTCACAATAGCTGTTCCGCAAACCATATTCATCAAAAACTATCGACCCAATTATGAAAACTATTGTCAATTAATTCATCAACAACTATCGACATCGACATACAAACATGAAAACTATTGTTAATAGGCATGACGACAGTATCAAAAAATCGCCGATTCAAAGCTTTCAGGAGACTAGCCAGATTAAAAAAATTTAAAACACATGTTTAGTTTTATTTTTAAAAAACAGATTATTAAGATTTTCAATAAATTAAAACATTAAAATACAGCAATCGGCCATCTTGTCAGAAACAACAATCACAGCGTATGACGTCACGCCTCAGTGAACTCAGGTCATCCGCCGCTCATCACGCATAGACACAATGACATGACACAATGCCGAGACGTCAAATCGACGCCATGACACAAGAAAGCTGTTTTCGGGCACTGTTGAAAAAATATATGAAAAATGGCTTCAAACTTCGTTAAACTTAAGTCTATTACCGAATTAAAGGCTTTTTTGTAAATAGTAAATGTGTACTCACATTATGGAAGAGGATTTTAAAATCTTTCGTCACGCCTATTACCAACATTTATCGATATTATTAGAGCAGCCTCTACCCCATCCCTAAGCCCCTAAAGCAAATAGTCTAATGAATATTTTGTCGTGCGCTTTACAAGGGTTGGGAGGGAGCAAACTAAATGTAATAAACGTTATGACTTCACTTGTTTTTGATGCTGAGAGTAGGGTACAAAGGCCTAGCAGGGTTCGGGCTACGAGCTCTTAGAATGTGTAGCTTTTAGCTACTTTTTAACACGCTTTTATTAGCTTCACCTGTATGTTTGTATGTTTGTATGTTTGTATGTTTGTATGTTTGTATGTTTGTATGTTTGTATGTTTGTATGTTTGTATGTAACCGACTCCTTTGAGCGCGTTTTTGACCCACTTTAAACGGTCAGATTTCTTTCAAACTTTGTAGATATATCGAGGACCGATGACAATACACTAAACAAATCGTGTTTTTTAGTTTTTTTAACTATTAATTTTTTTAACACGCTTTTTCTATAAAGTTTCTTTAACTTTTAATACCGTTTAACTTACAAATGGTAGTTTCGTCATTCGAGTCAGAGAACAGAGTGGCGCAGTGGAAGCGTGCTGGGCTCATAACCCAGAGGTCCCTGAATCGAAACCACGCGCTAGAAATCTTTTTGCCTAATATTTTTTGTTACGCATCAATTTTATTTTATGAGGTCTGAGGATCGAAACCACGCGGCTACAAATCTTTTTGCTCAATATTTTTTGTTATGCATCAATTTTATTTTTAATTTGCTTGAGCAGACGGCCAAAATCGGATAACACCAACACATTTGTACATATTAAGGATGGTTAATAGTTAGCAAATCGAACTAAAAAGCGAAAAATAAATAATAGTTAAAAAAACTAAAAAAACACGCTTTTTATAAAAAACCGAACTAAAAAAATAGAAAATAAAATTTTATAAATTTAAATTAAGAATAGGGTTGAAAATTTCAATAAATATAAATTAATAATAGTGTAAATAAATAAATATATGTATTTTATTTTTTAAAAAGCGTGGGGTGCTTTCTAAGATATTATCAAAATGCTAATCACTCTACTCATGTCTGTCAATACAAAATGTATCTACAAAATATATAATATCTACTTATTGACCCATGCACCCCACGCTTTTTAAAAATAAAATACATATATTTATTTATTTACACTATTATTAATTTATATTTATTGAAATTTTCAACCCTATTCTTAATTTAAATTTATAAAATTTTATTTTCTATTTTTTTAGTTCGGTTTTTTATAAAAAGCGTGTTTTTTTAGTTTTTTTAACTATTATTTATTATTAACATCATCTCAATTTTTAGGGTTCCGTACCAAAACGGGATCCTATTACTAAGACTCCGCTGTCCGTCCGTCCGTCTGTCACCAGGCTGTATCTCATGAGCCGTGATAGTTAGACAGTTGATTTTCAAAGATGATGTATTTCTGTTGCCGCTTTAGCAATACTAAAAACAGAATAAAATAAACATTTAAGGGGGCTCTCATATTATTATAACAAACGTGTCTTTTTTTGTCGTTTTTATAGATAACTAGAGGTACGACAGACGTAGTCCTGTCTTAACTAAATTTTAATTTTGTAATGTTCCACCCAACTTTCTTATTTTTTTTCTCTCCTAAGAACCTTCTCCTGACAATAATTAACACATCAAAAAAATTGTTGGTGAATTTGTTCCATCCGTTTAAGCGTGATACGATTACCAAGGGAAATAGAGATTCATTTTTATATATAAAGATGGTGCGGAACCTGACTCGCACTTGTCTGGTTTTTTTAACCATGTGGAAACTAAGATAAGAGGGCAAATAAGAGAAAAAATAAATAATACATTTTGTCAAATGTCATTGACATTTTTCTATGGAATAGCTGATTTTTTTTTCGCGAATTTCGGGCTGGTCCCATTGTAAAAGTTGTTTTCATAATGATGAGTACTATGAGCCCTTTTTGGCTTAGCATACCTTTTATGAATAACCCTGTATAAACTTTTTCCATTCTCATTTCCATACGGCAGTTTGAGTTTCAAAATGGCCGTACAAATCCATGATCAAGTGTAACTTCGGTTATAAAATGATACGGCCGAATCGGGCCCTTTATAGCTCTAAATAAATGAGTCTAATCGCCCTCAGGCGATACCACAGAAAAACTAGTAACAGTTTAAAAACATTAGTGGAAATAAGCTTTTATTGCATCAAACAGTGATCAAACATAAAAAATTGGTTGTCTGTAAAGTCGGTTTACGGACGATAGTTTAACGTGACAACGTCATAACAAAACATTGATGAATAGCATACTGTTCTCGCTCCGATCGTGACGTCACAATGAGCGTAACGGGACACACGTAACGGGACTCTTTCGTGCGTGCAGCCGGCGTTCATCGATTTATTAGACGTTGTCACGTCAAAATTGGCTACACATTTAGTATCATACGAGGAAATATTAAGTACTCACTCGTAATTGTTTGATATTTTCCTGAGCTATATATATATATATATAAAACGAAAAATCCCTATCACTTGGATACCAGTATCCTACGACGATCATTTTTTCTTCGTATGATACTGGTTACCAAACTATGGTATCATACGCGGCCGAAGGGATTTAAAATCCATTTTTTCATACGGAAACCTGATTGAAAATATAAAAAAAGAAAATTAATACGATTTTTTGCATTGTCATCGGAGTTACACAGGCATACCAAGTTTCAGCTCAATCGGACATCGGGAAGTGGTTCAAAATTCAGATGCAAGATTCCACCCGAACAAACATAGTTACATAGATTGCAAGTTAAATAAAAGCTTTTAAAATCATAATAGAGCTATGATATAGATATGGCGATCACTTAGTGATTCCTAATAATAGTCTGCCTAACTTATAAAGACTGCTTAAAGTTAGACACTGCCTAAAAGTCTCCATCTTGTTTTTCGCACGTGTCATTTCACGTCAGCAAGAAATTGTCAAAGTGCCTAGAGCGAGTTTTTTTCGTGTAGTTTACGTTAATAATCGTGTTAACGTAAACTACAATTTGTATGGAAGCATTGTAGTTCATCTTGTGAACACCTAGGTGGCGCAGTTTTTAATCCATAACGTTAACGTTATAGTTAACATGATTGTTAACGTAAACTACACGAAAAAATCTCGCACTAGTCACTCAAGAGTATTTTTAGGTGTGACTAACTTTAAGCACTCTCTAGTAAGTAAGGCCCAATTTGGTGCTATTCCCCAGGCTGGAAAACCCCAGTTTTGGTTGAAAAAAAAAACAATTTCAAAACAGGCTAACAGTAAAGTTGTTTACAAAAATATCAGACATAATCGTTGTTAAGCCTGCTCAAGCGCTGTAAATGATATTGAGCGTTATTGTAACTGTATAAAGCTTATAGTAGTTTGTCATGTTTCTAATATATATCTAAATTGGTTTAGGTAAACTTTGGATATTATTTAAATTTTAGAATATATTTCTGGAATAAATAGATATTTTTTTCATATTTTTCTGAAATAAATGAATATGTTTTTCTGAATGTTGCTCTAGACTGAATTTCCATGTTTTCTAATTTATTTGACTACATCCAAAGAAATGTATCAAGAAAGAAGGACAGAACGCTACAATAAAGATATGTAACAAGCAGTTTTCCTTTTTGACAGCTCATGTCATTGCACTCAGTTTCTTTGTATCCAAACTAGATGGCGTGGCCGTCCGTCAACGATATCTGTCAAATTTGACAGATATCGCTTCAAGGGTCTGTTAACTTTGACAGATGTCACCTGATGATTCTGTCATCTTTGACAGGTAGATTTGACACTTGAAGATTTTATGTTGAAGAAGGCACTGGAATACCTATACAAGATGCGTAAATAAGTAAAGCGGAGTTTCCTACCGTGGCAAAAATGTGGCCGCAGGGCAGATGCCCTTTAAACTGTTGCCAGGGCAATGGGCTACAATATGCCCGAGGCCTAAGGCCGAAAAGAAAGGGTAAGCTTAAGAATGCTTTGCCCGAGTGGATACTCTCTGATAGATATAATCTGTGTGTCTTCAAGTCGCGAGTGAATCGGTTTGACTTTAGGCGCACGTACTACGTCGTAGATCTCGTTCATTGCGTATCATCTGGCAAGATGGTGGTCAATCGCAAGTCTAACAATATCCGGAAAAGAAATTCCGCCAATCTTGACAGGTATTATTTACGGAATACATTTATCATAGGTGCTAGATGGCAGCGCTGCTTTGACGTTTTGACAAGGCTACTCTCGTTTCCATCTCTTTACTTTACTTTACGTTTGTTACTCTATGAAAAATAATTCAAAGTGGAACAATATATATGACCAAATTCTGGCTCCGCCACTTCCGTTGCAGTTTGCCAGAAACCGGCTTCTGTCATTTGAGCGGCTCAGATAAAAGGAACTGAGTGACAGTAACTGTCAAAAAGGAGAACGACTCATTAAAGTGAGCTATGGACCTGATTCTTTGTTTCCCCGCGCACCGATCTGGCAGCAATCTGTAACAAATAACGAATAGGTTAATAAATAATTCCATTGTTTCCAGTGTTTCAGGGTAAATAGGAGATTGAACATCTTATATCTCAGGGTGACGAGCGCAGTGCTGTGCCGCGCGGGGTCTTGAACTGTAAGAGTTCAAAGTTCTGGGTGGCGCAGACCTGGGTCTCGATTGAGTTAACCGTCGCTGTTCCTAAACTGGAACGTTGATGATTCGTAACAGCTTTTTCCGCTGTCATTTCAATTTTGAGACGGACCAAAATCGCTATTTCGCCAAACGACAAACGGTTCAGTTCAAACGTCACCGTCGCTTCGAGCGTTCGTCGAAAAAAGCGGTTAGGCATCACCAACGATACATAGAAACGGCGACGATTACGTGTGTTATGGGAAACGCGACGTTTAACATCATGCGAGCGATTTGCTCGTCTCGTAACAACTAACAAAAGCTTTCATCTGTCCGGAAGTTTGCGAAGATCTTAGTACTAAAGTACAGTTCGAATTTTTAACGAATCTCGACGAATCTTGGTATACAGGTTCTACGATTTCATAGTTTTTTTTTGTCGTCGGGAATTTTTGATCGGCCGGTAAGTAGTACAAATAAAACAAGAATTTCAAATATGAATAAAATGAGCATACCATTTTTTTAAACCTTGTATATTAAAAAAAAAACACCAATAAAGTATTTATTAATGAAAATTCAATAATCATGCTCGTGCCATTACTCAGGGGGATGGGGTGGGGACAACTACCCCGTCCCCATTTCCCCACTGTATCCCGTCCCCAGTTCCTCACTGTATCCCTATGTGAAATCGCAGCACAGCGCCCGTTTGAAGGCCTTACCCAAACTAGAAAGTAAAGTTTACATCAAGAATCTACTGTACACATTACTGGCCCAGCTGCCGGTCGGAATGGTAGATTTGGCTAAATGGCCAAATGTAGCTATCTCGCTCACACATTTTAACATTTTTGAAGGGTTGTGGATATCGAGGACATCATGACAAAGACGAGTATACAAATTTGCTACTTCTCAGGGGAGACAAAAGAACTGTCTAACTTTTCATTTAGATGTATCTTTATTATACATTTTTCAATTTATATATAGAATGGGAGTAGGTTTGAAGGCATTATTTGACAGATCTAAACTAGCTAAAAATATATCTGTCTTTGTCACTGCAACCTATTAGACAAGGACATCAATACTTTTAGAGAAATTAGATCTGAAAAAAATTGAGCTCGTTCTGCAGTATGACTTTCTGAAACTCGATTAAAAAATTCATACGACCTTTTAGTAAAAATTTATGGTTTTTTGTCTCTTCTGAAAAATCGCAAAACTTTCTATGTACGCTCTTTTGGCAAGATGCTTTCGATATCTGCAAATCAATCGCGAAAAATAATCAGCTGTTCTAAAGAAATAAATGTGTCAATGACTGTCGACAAAATGTGTGGAACAGCTGAGTTATTTTTTTATGTTTCCAGGTTGGCCCCACAGTAAAAGTTGTTCAAAATGTTTAGTACTAAGAGCCCTTTTCGGCTTAGCATACCCTTTCCTTATACCCCTGTATAAATCTATACAGGATGTATCTCGGAAATCTTCCCAACACACTCCTAGCTTCCCTGTAAATAATTAATGCGCACCCTACAAAGGTCGGCTATACTCAGGATTGATTCTCCGATTTAACTCATGAAATTCAGAGTATCACAGAATACTACAGAGACTTAACGAGCACTTTGAAAAACCATAATGTGACGCAGCACGGAACGAGATTTAGCAGGCAGAGCAGAGACAGACATAGCGCGCAGAGCAGGACAGACACACGTCACCGCGCGTGCTACACCGCAGTACGCAGCTCTCAGTAGAGCAGGCGAGACAGACATAGCGCGCAGAGCAGGACAGACACACGTCCCCGCGCATGCTGCCCCGCAGTACGCAGCTCTCAGTAGAGCAGGCGAGACAGACATAGCGCGCAGAGCAGGACAGACACACGTCACCGCGCGTGCTACACCGCAGTACGCAGCTCTCAGTAGAGCAGGCGAGACAGACATAGCGCGCAGAGCAGGACAGACACGTCTCCGCGCGTACTACACCGCAGTACGCAGCTCTCAGTAGAGCAGGCGAGACAGACATAGCGCGCAGAGCAGGACAGACACACGTCCCCGCGCGTGCTACCCCGCAGTACGCAGCTCTCAGCACGTTCATGCATTACTAGATCTGCTCTGCCGGAGCTGCGGGGACCTGCGGCACCTGCGGTATACACTCAGCCTTAAGGTACCGCCAATGGCTTTCTTCTCCGGACATATTCAGGTTTTCTCACAATGGTTTTCTTAACTGAAAAGCGAGGTGAAAAGTGATATGTAAATTCGTACATAAGTTCCAAAGAAACCATTGGTACGAGTTGGGGCTTGAATCCACATTATTAATCACGAATTTCATCTTTTTTTTCGTTCCTTTTTTTCGAGTTCACAAGTCTTAATAAACGACTTAATTTTTACAAAAATATTCTCGCGCTAATTATAACAAAATGAATTATTAATTAGAAGTCCAAATACCAAAATATAAAAAGTCTATTATTTTAAATCAATTCTCACGTGATTTTCATTTTAAGATTCGCAAACGGACCAAAGTTCGACCTCTGCAATATTCTAATCTGCATTAAGTACCATTGAATCGTTCAGCCCATTCAAGTATTTTTCGATTTCAAAAGGTCTGAAAGGTCGCGTTATATACGCGCTTTTATGGACTATTTAAGATGAGAAGAACCATCGGCTTTATAAAACAGTATATTTATACTATGCGTTCTGTGTATAAAAACCGTGTGTGTGTTCTGTATGTGTAAAATAAACACCGGGTATAGTAGACCCGGTGTTTATTTTAACAAAAAAAACCTGTGTAATTTAATCTTAAATAATAAATCTGCCAAAGCGAAAACTCGCTTATCGAGGGTTCTAAACCATGATATTTTAAACGAGCACGGAACCTATCGCATCTAAGACAACACAAATCACAAATCAATACAATATGATATAAATTACGGAACTGAGATGAATGACCAAGACCATTGAAGCAAGATTTTCATATTTGTGTAATTTTAAGAAAAACTATTCAGTTGGGAAACATTGCTATATTTTTCTTGTCTAGTTCATTTAATTACCTATCTACTTCAATTAATTCAGTTTTTTTGTCACTCAATTTCGAGTATAAATTAAAATCATTTCAAGAGCTATGACGCCATAGAATAAAGACACAGATACACGGACAAACCGACACACACGTGACATTACGTTTCCTTGTCTTCGTGTGTTTCATTCAATGAGATTATAAAGTAATAAACTCATTGGTTTCATGGCATCGCACATCCAGCCTTGCTATGAGTGTGAAACGTTATTTAGCACCCGTCTTTTTACGTCGGATGAAAAACCCCTAGTAAACAGCCACATAACGCCACAGCATCGCAATGACCAGATCCCTTCACATTTTTCGGCCCAAATGCCTAGCAGGTAAGCACCGACCTGTCACTATTTTTACTGCGGGCAGAAAGGGTTGCATTACCCTTGAGCAGCGGTTCGCAACCAGTGGGCCGCGGACCACTGGTCCCTATTTTACTGCGGGCAGAAGGGTTGCATTACCAACCCTTAGAGCAGAGATTCCCAATTTTGAGCTAAAATATACACCGCGAAATATTCAATTTTTTTTATTTGCTTAAGATTGAACAAGCAAGATTTTTTTGAAGAACGTAGGTGAAAACAGATCTTACAAAAATTAAGTCGTTTATCTCCTAATGAAGATTACCGAATGTGATCACGCAAAATAGCAGTCAAACGCCTATGATAAATGATAAATGAATGAATGAAATGATGAATGATAAAAAAACATAATAATGTTTACATAATGGTGCAATAAAATATTGAATGGAGAGAGAGTGGAATGCTCTGCCCGAGTGGGTGTTTCCCGGTAACTATAATTTAGGTGTACGGCCGAGGAATCTGTTGATGTTTTCATGTTAGTTTAAATTATGGAATTACGAAAAAACTGAATTTTCCTACTCTTTGAAAGTTTTACTGTGGAAACTATAGTGGTTTCACATTTTGTTATAATTACAAGAACATTATTTTTACAAAACAAAAACCGACTTCAAAAGACCGACTATTGAGTTATTCATCTATTTGTCGCGCACGTACTTAATGCAAATTTAAGACTTATATGGTTTTCTCATGGATACCATAATCAGAACTGGACTAAATTGAAATGGGACCAAATGGGAAGCGTCAGCTTTCTAATAAAAAAAGAATCATCAAAATCGATTCACCCAGTCGAAAGTTATGAGGTAACAAATATAAAAAAAAAAAAAAAAAACATACAGTCGAATTGATAACCTCCTCCTTTTTTGAAGTCGGTTAAAGATAAGTCGTTTACTACGACTATTTCTCAATTTAGTTTCTGATTAGTGGCTTAAGCCCTAACAGCTTAGTTTTAAAAAATTACAAAAAATAATAACAACTCTTTTTTAACCGACTTCAAAAAAGGAGGAGGTTATCAATTCGTCTGTATGTTTTTTTTTTTTTTTTTTTTATGTTTGTTACCTCATAACTTTTGACTGGGTGAATCGATTTTGATAATTCTTTTTTTATTAGAAAGCTGACGCTTCCCATTTGGTCCCATTTCAATTTAGTCCAGTTCTGATAATGGCATCCATGAGAAAACCATATAAGTCTTAAATTTGCATTAAGTACGTGCGCGACAAATAGATGAATAACTCAATAGTCGGTCTTTTGAAGTCGGTTTTTGTTTTTTGTTTTTTGTTTTGTAAAAATAATGTTCTTGTTTAACTTTCATTTTCGCCGCCATTTCAAGTGCTCTCCCAAAATCCACGACTGTATAGATCTGAGATGTGTATTATCACAAGTCGCAAAGTCTCTTTGAATATTTTTTTATAAATAATCCAACTTAAACGCGAAAGTTAGTAAGAATGTATGTTTGTTACTCATTCACGCAAAAACGGCTGCACGGATTTACATGAAATTTGGAATAATGGTTGTTCATGGTCTGAATTAACACATAGGCTACTTTATATCCCCTATAAACGCGAATGAAATCGCGGGGCGCCGCTAGTTACAGTAATATTTTTTGCTCTCATTTTCGCCGCCATTTTTAAGCGCTCTCCCAAAATCCACGACTTTGTATTTCTGTGATGTATTCACAAGTCACGCGGTCAATACTCTTTGAACCCCCAGTTTTTACGGTGACAACTATCATAAACTGGTGCTAATCATCATACTTTTTGGTATCATCATGATATCAGTATGCTTATAATTTATCATTCTTTTAGCGGAATTTAGATGCGCATTTTTCTCAGTGTATGTTATAAGTGTTTATGCTTGCTTAGAGCGTATTTTATTGGTATTTTGTTTAAAGCAAGTAATAAACGGCTCACACTCATAGCTCCCCACTAAGATACGCTTTGTCGAGGATGCCATGAAACACACACAAAGACAAGGACAACTAACACCCAGACTAAGTAGAAAAATATTATTAAAAATCTCCATATCTTTTTTTTTTTATGTAATTGA